>JBANSL010000020.1:55784097-57046597 GCA_037127255.1 Persicaria tinctoria
GCGTTATTTGTTTCATTTTCCTTCTCGCATAAACTCAACAATATCTAGTATGATAACTCATTCTAGAGATATTAAACCTATCATTTCCTTCATTGGGAACAATCTTGCTTCTACGGCTAAGGTAGATCTTGCATTTGCTTGGTGGACAGCTTGGTACAATCGAAACCAATATCTGTTTAGGCAGGTTCCTGTCCCACCAAGAGATACTTCATTACATATTATTAAATCTCACAAGGATAATTGGAATAAAACATCTCAATTGGAGTGTAGTCTAGATGAGGATTCCCTCTTACACACACAAAATTCAAACCACCCAAAGAAGAAAAAGAAGCATAATAAGGTTACATGGCGTAAACCCCCGATGGGGATCCTCAAGCTCAATTTTGATGGATCCACAATCATAAACAATGACAGCTCGGCTAGAGCCATAATCCGGGATTGGAAAGGAAATCCAATACAAATATGCTATAAAAACTTGGTAAACAAAGTCCCTTAAAAGCGGAAGCTCTTGCCCTAAAACTGGGAATACAACACGCTAATCGACTTCATATCGATAAAATCCACGTGGAAGGAGATTCTAGTATAATTATAAACCACCACAATAACAAATCTAAATGTCCTTGGGAAATTGAACTAATTATGTCAGATGTTAAACTTCTTTTATCGACTTTGAAAGAAGTTTTCTTCTTTCATGTTCCCCGTTTAGGCAACAGAGTGGCTGATAAGGTTGCACACCTTTGCTACTCTGCCTGGGGTGTCGATATTCACAATGTTTTAGGTCTTTTAGACCTCATCCGAAAGGATGATGTCGGGTAGAGCTCGCTCACTTCAATTCTTTCCTAATCAAAAAAAAAAAAAAGATAGGCTTGCAATTTTTTTTTCTTATTAATCATATGGACAATATTTTCATTTTTTTTTAATCTTGTCATCAAAAGAAAAAGAAATATATATTATTTGAAATTTCATAAATGCATTTTTTTCATTTATTAACTATGTTGATTTTTCGATAAGGGCTTAAGCATGTGATATTATGATACACATTATTTTTTTGAAAAGAAAAAAAACTAGCATATTGTTGTTATATTATTTCTTTGAAATAAGATATTGTGACATTTTCTTTTATCAACTACAACTATTTTAATGGTAGCCTCGTCATAATAATTCATGTAAAAGATACAAATTCAAATTGCGTGGTATTGAATGAACCCATCACACATGTGGTCGACATTTTCCCATGATCAATCGAACGCACTTAAAAGACCTAACTCACACACGATGCTAGACCATTGACATATATATTTATTATTTTATACGGACTTGTTTTGCCCTTGATTAGCCCACTTTCCAATTAATGGGCTTGGCCCATTATATAGCCCGAATCCAATTGAATTAATCAGTCAACTTGTCCAATTGAAGCTTAGGTAGGGAGATTTAAATCCGTCTTTCTAACCTATATCAAAGTATAGATTAAACAAACCACATTAGAAAAATTCCTTAAATTTGGATGTATAAATCCTAGAAAAGAAGTTAATTAAAAATATATCTTAAATCTGTTGAATTATAAAAATATTTCTAAAGTTAGCCTATTAACCGATGTTCCTATGGTATAGGTTAGAAAAACCGAATTTAAATTCCTGGCTGTACAAATTTTAAGCGTTTGAGATCATCCTGTGTGATCACCTGTGTAGTACTTTGCAGCAGTATACCAATTAGTTTGCTGAATGCCATGCTTTTCGTGTACTTTCAAGTATCTCGCGAGCAAGGTCCCCAACGCGACCTAAGAGGTACCAATGTAAGGGATTCCGATCCCTAAAAACAACTTGAAACCTTTCGGAACATTATCGCGATTCTTACAAGGTATGTTCTGTTACTTTCTTCTCTTCCATAAGTTTGAGGCATTCGTTTTCAAGTGGATGAAACACATGTTATCCAATCATATGATTGTCCACCACCATTATAAGATAAAACCATACATAAAAATGCAACCATACAAGAACGAAAAATAAAATCATACTATACCAAGCTTTCTCATTTTCTTCTTGCCGTCGACATTACCTTTATGACTTATGAGCTAGGTACAATAATAATAAAGGAACTTACAATAATTATAAATATTTAATAAAATGTTGATTTTTTTTATATATTTTTTAGCTTTTTTAAAAAAAAAACGTGCATAAATAGTAAAAAGGCATCTATTATGGGACGGAGAGAGGACTATATAAAGATTGACTTTTTCATTCAAATGTACTGCATATATAATAAAACAATAATTGAGGGTCTTTCAGGTAGTCCTATCTGGGTGACAAAGATTGACATTCAAATAGCAATGCAGAAGCCATCACATACTCACATGGTGTCCACTTGTGCCTGTGTAGCTTCAACCCATTCAATGGGGGCGGGACCTTTTTTATGTTTTCTTGACTGTGACTTGTAACCAAAACAATTCATAGCCTTATGGATCACTCCAAAATTCCCAACAGTCCCAAATCACAATCACCATTTATCATCTAAAATACGTATATATAAATTAATAATTGTATTTATTTTAATAAATAAATATGGGGAGGGAAAATCTTGAAATTTGTTTGGGCTAATAGATTTGTAAGCATAAAGCCATGGACTGGTTGGTGTAGTTTGGTCCTACCCAGCTGGGTGGGATAATGGCAAGCGTATAACTTGTATAAGTATGTGACAATTTTAAATAAATTCAGCCATCGCATCAATCATAATGACTACCAATTTAAACTTGTTCAAGTTGAAAGTGTTCATCAAATATTTTCTTATGTGTCATTTTATATAATGTCAACTGCATACAGTTAAACGCCACAAGCCTAAGAAGAAAAATGCCACAAACAAATGGCTCCAAACCCTCCAATAATTTTGATTTCTGAATTTGTTTACTGTACTGGCTATAGAAATAAGTAACACTTGTATGATTTATAACTTTATTTATCTGACTTTTTGAAAGTGGCGTGATAAAGCTTTTCGCGATTTAAAATAATGTTTTATAAAACATTATAAAGTTTATTATTCTAAATAAGAATTTGCTTTTGTAATATATCTAAAAAAAACTAAAGTTTTAATATATCTCTAACATTTTTATCAAAAATTTCATCTGAATTTTAACTAATTTTAAATTAGAATTTCCTTGATTTTTGGTTGATTTCGATATCTTCATTTTAATTTCATCTGATATTATAATGATTTGTCCGTTCCTCAAATATTCCCCATCCTTTTCAGAGGCGGATCCTCTTTAGGGCCAGGGGTGGCAGTCGCCCACCAACCGAAAATAAAATTTAACATACACATTCCTCTCGTCGATAGCTTCGATTTGATATATTATAAGCTCATATCCGATATCTGAGCAAAAAGTTATAAGCGTTTCAATTTTCAGCACTGAACATATGTAAATTAATTATTTCCTACATCATTTAACAAACCGGTATACTTTTATCGTAATTATCCTTTGTTAAACTTCATATATTAATAATATAATTATATCCGAGTACTTCAAATTAGAATGTTATATTGAAATATTTTAAATTAGGAGGTTTTTATTCTTGTGACACATCCATAATATTGATGATTTTTCAGAAAAGAAAAAATTTGGGTTTAATTTAATCAACAATTTTTTTTATATAGTAATTTTGGATTTGGCTCCCCTCAAGTACCGTAGGGTGAAGTTAAAAAAATCCTAACCATCAAAAGATGGGTGGGTGGTAAAGATTGCCCCCTCCTTTGGGGCCCACCCCAGCCAAATTTATTTTTTCTTTTCCTAAAAATAAAATTTGTGAGGAGAAAATTAACTTGATGGTGTAGTACTGCACCGGAATCAAACCCGTAATTTTTCGCCCCCTCAATCAATAGGTTCAGGATCCGCCAATGATCCTTTTGATCTACCAAGTCGTCATTTCAAATTACTTACGTATTTGAAAAACAAAAAAACGGATAACCTGTTTTTAATACTGTACTATACTCCCTCCGTTAAAAAATATAAGTCTTTTAAGGCTTAAAATTTTGTTTAGAAATATAAGTCCTTTTAGGTTTTCTAAGAAAAATAACTTTTTGATTTGTTTTATAAAATATTATTGGTTGTTAGAGGTTGTGGATGATTAATGAGTGATATAAAAGTAAAACTTTTGCGGTTTCCTTAATATGTGTGCAAACAACTAAAATGACTTATAATTTTTGAACGGAGATAGTATTTATTATCTAAAAGGAAAAGTAAAAAGAGAGGTTATTTAAGAGAGAGACGTTCGTGGCGAGATCCCGTGGAAACACGTGGGGCAGATCAGCCCTCTGACGAGAGGGGGCGTGTACCAAATCCAATCAGTATCAGTGTATCACCCCTCTATACATATTCTATACTACTGTATATACTAGATATACTGTACATCAAAACATTATGGTTTGCTGCAGAACAAAGGGGTTGATGCAAGGATGGACCACACCTTGGTCAATCAGTGCAGGAGAATGGTTTGCAGATGATGGCTGGGAGGTTCGCATGCATCACCCACGTCCGGCGCCAAACGTTTCTAATAACAACTACTAAAAGGCACTAGCCTTTTGGATCCAAAAAAAAAAACACATTATGGTTTGTTATTAGATATTACCTCCGATCCAAAATATATATCGTCAACACGTATTTTAGGAAGGTAAAAATTATATAAATATCAACTTTTTTTAAATTATTTTTTTACAACTTAATATTTGTTGATAATAAGTATTAAATTGTAAAAAAATAATAAAAAAAAGTTAATATATAATATAGTTTTTAGCTCATTAAAATACGTATTAAAAAATCAAATGATATGTATTTTGTCGTACTTAATTTTAGGGTTGGTACTAATTAGCCCGTACAAATTACAATGTACACCATAAAATCCTACACTTTTAAAGGTTTTTAACGATCTTCTTATCCTAGTATAGGATAAAAATGTTAATTAGAAAAAATTTCCTACCAAATCTTTAGAAAAATAGTTTTAAAAAAACTGAAATAATTTAATTTGGAGAAATATTTTTGCTATATGATTGGAGAAATAGTTTCTTTTGCTATTTATAAGTTAAAGTTATGATAAATATATTTTTAATTATAAGCATACCATAGTGTCCATTACGTACGCAAGCTATTGAAATCTAAATATGTTAATTATGCATGCCCTTCGTTAATTGATTCTGTCTCGCATGTTTTAGAATTATAAAAAAAATTGTAGAAAATATTTTTTATTAAATTTTTCTATAAGTATGATATTTTTTTAAAATTAATATTTTATATAATTTTATTATTCTATAACAATGTCCATTGATATAATTAACATTGATGAACAATGTTCTAAAAGACGAGGTAATAATAGCCAATGCTCTCTTTGTGGTCATGCAAATGAAGATGTTGCTCATCTATTCACTAAATGTACCTTTACAAGGGAAGTCATAGCCCAATATGAACAGAAATCAGGTCTATATTTCCACAACCTTAATCTCCATGGCCCGCTGAATGAAAACCTGTGTAGAATCAAAACTTCTAACATTAAATTTACTGATCTAACTTTTATATGGAAGTCAATTTGGAATGTTAGGAATTAATGACAAAATTTTCAAGTCTAAAGATCTGATTGGAACCTCCACACTTATCCAAATAGTAAAACAGAGCATCACAGATTGGACTAAGGAAGAGCAACACAACACAAAACAACAGTCAAATGCTACAAGAAGGGTGAGAACCAAATGGACCAGACATCCTAAGTCAATCTACGAGATTAATGTAAATGGTTCTTTTACCCACTCTGGCAAAAGCCAGACTGGGGGAATCATTTGTGATTCTGAAGGAAATATTATTGATATTTTTTCTAAAGAAGCTAATGTTGGGTCAGCAATCCAAACAGAAGCCTCTGCCATGATTCTTGGTCTTCAAAGAGCAAGACAGAAGGGACTAAGGAAAATTATTCTGGAAAGTGATAATTAGATTCTGGTAAAAGCAGCCAACAGAGAACAATCGCCCAGATGGGAAGTTCTACATCAAATTGAAGAAATCTAAAGGCTTAAAGCTGATTTCTTTTCAGTGGAGATCCGACATATATTTAGAGAAGCAAACCATACTGCGGACTATATAGCTAAATCAGTGTAATTTGTAACTTACCCTATATTCCCTACCATAGGGATCTCTGTAAAATCATCCTTCGGGATGATCTTGGAGTTATGTTGCTTTATTAGTAACGGCTCTCAATGTTTGCCTACTGTAAAAAAAAAAGTCCAAACGATTAAAACGGTTTTTGATTTTTTTTTATATTTAACCCTTAATCATAACCAAAACTCGTATAATATAATAGACTATGCATTTTCAAAGTCATTAACATATTCAAATAAAAATTAGTAGTCATGGTATCATACAAATCAGATAAACATCGCGATCATTTAAACCATTATAATGTTCAAATATATAAAATTATATAATCATATTCAAATAAACAATCTATAATCTCTTATCCTCCTCTTCGCAGAAGCTTCGGTGGATCAAGTTAAGATTGTCAAGAAGTGTCTTGAGACGTTCTGTAATAACTGGGCGAAAAATCAGCTTGCTTAAATCGAAAGTGTTTACGTCCAAGAATGTGAAAATGGAGCTTCGATCCCGTATTGGTACCGAGAGCGGTATTGATGTCACCGATGATCTGGGCAACAATCTCGGCATCCCGATTCTGCACAAACGGGTTTCGAAAGGTATGTTTGCCCCGATTTTTGATAAATTTGCCTCTAAGCTTGCAAGTTGGAAGGCCTCGGTGTTGAGCTTTGTGGGCAGGACGACTCTTACATGTGTGGTTCTGTCTGCTCTTTCGGCCTACTCTACGTCGACTTTACTGCTACCGGAGGGTACTTGCCAGAGAATTGAGAAGATGTGTAGGAGTTTTATTTAGGGGTCCTCGCCGGAGAGGAAGCGTATGCATAAGATCGCTTGGCCCGAACTGACAAAGCCCAAAGCTTTAGGCGGCCTCGGATTAAAGAGGATGCGTGAGCTAAACCTTTCCCTGGTGGCGAAGCTGGGTTGGAAATTATTACACGAAGAAGAGAGCTTGTGGACTAAGGTGCTCACAAGAAAGTACGTGGGAAAGGAACTCGGCAGATCGACCAGGGCGTCACACGTGTGGAAGGGTATCAACAAGGCGTGTGCTGAGGTCATTAAGCCTAATGTCCGGTGGTGCCTCGGAAATGGCCGAGATATCTGATGTGAGCCTAATTCGCCATGTTTTATAGTTACTTTTATATCGTTTTCTGCATACATTTCATGCATTTGGGTTAGAATAGTACATAATTTGTGTAGTTTATGTTTATTTGCAATATATGGATGTATACACAAGTTTTTGTTATATTTCGCAGAAATCGGACGCACTTTAGAGCTTAAAAGAAAACCCATGAAGAAGCTAAGGATGGTGCAGCTGGAGAAAAAGGCCATTTTTCGCCATTCATCTTTCTGATTCAAGTTCTGGTGTCTTCATGAGAGTTGTAGACCTCGAAAAGAGCTTTCCAACGCATGGTCATATGCGTCAATCCGACGAACGAAGACTCGGGAAAGTGCATTTTAAGAACAGAGCAGAAAGCTGAAAGCTGAATGTTACTCGACATCGACCAAATTGGTCGAAGTCGACCAAGCCCAAATCAAGTAAAGACCCCAGAAATCGACAAGGAAGTTGGGAGCTGAACATGCAAGTCGATATCGAGGAAATCTACTCGATATCGAGTAACCACTTAGTCGATTTTCACGTCCTGGAGCCGAGTTCGACGAAGAAGCTGAAGACGGACCAGACCTTGGTCGATATTGAGGAAATCTTCTCGATATCGAGGAAAAGTCAAGTCGAAATGTTTCCTGGAGGCCGGAATCGAGTTGCTGAGCGGAAGATGAGAAAATGCTGGTCAATATCGAGTTGATTCCAGGGGGCGGATTCCGAGCTATCTGGGTCTTGTTAAGTTTCTATCCCGAAGCCGATGGAGATATTTTCGAGATCAAATTCTATCAAATTCCATCAAGACCTATCAACTCCATGGAGGATTTATCGACAAATTAGATATAGTCCTAGTTGATTTATTTCCTTTATTTCCATGTTTTTATCTTAATAATTTAGATAGATAGATATAGATTTAGATATAGATAGAGTTTCTTTCCTAGATTAGCTTGGAATAAAGCCTATAAATAAAGCCTTAGGGGACTGATTTTCATTCATTCAAGTCAAGTCGTCTTAGGGCGCAAGGAGAGAGGAGAGAGGAGGGGGAGGAGAGAGAGAGAGGGGGGAGGAGGAAGGAGACGAACGGTTGTAAGTTTTAGTTTATTTTATGTTAAAATTAATTTCTTTTATTATGGTTTGTTTCTAATTTCCTTCTTCTAGGGTTGGGGTGATCCCAACAATAGATATGTGTGTTTAAATTTATGAATTTATGAATTTGTATGTCTTTATCATCATCTACCTATGTGCTTAATCCTTTGCGAAAGTTGAGGAAATTCCTTATTCATGATATTGAAGTGAAAGTGATCTTATTATGAATTGGATAGTAATTAGGGTTTATTTGCGAGAGCCGACTAATCCTAATTAAGAAAAGGTAGAAACAAATTAGGTTTTTTATGCGAGAGCCTCTATCACCTAAATTGTTGGAATTTGCGAAAGTCGATTCCTTGATATAAAGCATGCATCTTGTTGTAAGGGGGGAATCGAGTATGAAATATAACAAAATAGATCAAACCAGATTTAGGCCCACGCAAATAATTACAAGACTCCCTCCAATGTAGTAAGAGAAAGTCAGGATCGATCCACGAGGATGCGTGTCAGCGTATCCTAGGTAGATGTAAATCTCACAGAAAAGCAAACAGAAAAGACAGAAACAAAGAGAGACAGAAATAGCAAACGAAGACAGAAAAAGAAAAGCAAGCACAGACGTACTCGATCTCGACTACAGCAACTCGAGATCGAGAAAGGACAGTAGAAACAGAAACTAGAAATCGACGACAGTAACTCGACCTAGACCAGACTCTACTCGAGATCGACAAGGCTCTACTCTATCTCGACTAAAACCTCCTCTAGATCGACCAAAACTCAGAAACTTTAAATTGCAGATTCGAACACAGATTCGCAGATTTCGGAAGAAATAAATCAATATATAAAGAACTTCCAAAGCCAGGGTATCAACGCCACAACGATAACCATGCAAAGTAACACATAAAGGCATAAAAGATCATGCTTCCCATCAAAATAACTTTCGTTACTAACAAATAGGCATATAGAGGCTTTCGCATAAACCCTAATTGTTACTAACCCTTTTCACATAATTAACCCAAGTTGCATTAAGATCACTTTCGCTTCAATAACACAAACAAGGATCACCTTCAACTCTCGCAAAAGAATCATGCTCTTAGGGAAAGAAGACGAATTGCATAAAAAGATCTGACCTTTACCGCATCACCTCACATGGCCACCGTCGGGCTCACCCCAGCCCCAGAAGTGGGTGGACTACTCGCTCTTCATTATCAAGAAAGACATTAAATAACAAAAGAAATTAACTTGCATTGAATTAAATAAAGAAAGCTTACAACCAACAAGACAAATCTGCTTTCGCCTTTCCACCTTGCTTGCCACAAACTCTCTCTCTACTCCTACTTACTTGAATGGAATTGAATGTGTGATTGAATGAATGAAAAACTAGCTCCTAAGGCTTTATTTATAGCCTTCTATTCCTTGCTATTCAAGGATAGAATATATCTATCTATATCTAAAAAGCTTAAAAGATAAATAAAAGCACTTTAGGAATTAAATCTATAAAGGGGAAAATAAATCTAAAATAGGTAAATATCTTCTTGTTGATAGATCTTGTCTTCCATGGATAGTTGATAGATAGATGTAGGATAGATCTCGGCTTCCTCGATCTCCTTCGGCTCTAAGGATTCCCACAGCGCGTAGGACTGCCCAAATTGTGTAACGCGGATTCGGGACGCGGCTCCTCGATCTCGACTAGGGTTCCTCGAGATCGACTAGGGTGGTCATCGACTTGGGCTGGCTGGGCTTTTCGGGTAGCTCTTCTCGATCAAGCTTGGATCTTGGCTCCTGGGTCCTCGATCTCGACAACTCAACTCGAGATCGAGTAGATCTGGCGTCGAGGATGTGTGGCCTGGTGTGGTCGAGGAACTCTTCCTCGGCATGGACTCGGACTGGCGCATGGTGGTCCTCGATCTCGACAAGCCTCCTCGAGATCGAGTAGGGTTGGCTCGGCGTCTCCGTCTTCGACTTCTCAACATGGCACAGCTTCATCGACTCCGGACATGGTGTCTAGGCATTGTCGATCTCGACAAGATGTACTCGAGATCGAGTAGGGTTTCCGGAGTCGGGTTGCCTCTGGCTCAGCTTCTCGATCAGTGCTTAGTCGACATGACCTGTGCTCGGACACCTTCGTCGAGGTCGAGTAACTTTACTCTAGATCGAGTAAACATGGGTTCCTAGCTTTATTCGACTGGTTCCACTGCTTCTTGGCCTTGGATTTCTGTAGTTTATTTCCGAGCTTTTCCGACCTTTCTTAGAACTGCTGTAATTTGCTTCGAATTCTGCGAAATTAAACAAAAACTAGTGTAGATTCCATAATTTGGCAAATAAACATAAACTACATAGATTCTGTACTATCTTAGCCCAAATGCATGAAATGTATGCAGAAATCGATATAAAAGTTATTGTAAAACATGGCAGATTAAGCTCACAGCAAACACCCCATACTTAAGCTTGCTTGTCCTCAAGCAATACTTTTATTTGTCATTCAGGGGAAGAAATCAAAACTCTCAACATATCAGATTAATTCTTATATAACCCTGCAATCAATTACCATCCTTCAAAAGGTACTTATGTCACAGATCCATGCATGTGCAAATATACAAAAGCAACATCTACTCACAAAAGGAGGGTTATGCAAAAACAATTCATGTGACAAAGCATTCATTATCAAGAGGACTTCAATTTAAGCTCAATAAGGAATAGATTGGTAAAAGGCTAAAGGTGGGCAATTTTTGGCAATGTGGTGCTAATGATCCGGGGAAATGGAGTATTTCCAAACTGAATTTCCACATTCCTTTTCATAAGATTCATCACCTTTCATATTGCTTTTCTCAATAATAATGCTTTTACCTCTCTAACCTCAGCACTGCCTTCTCGCGAGTCGCAAACATGGGTGTCATGAATGGCCCCGGATACTTAGTCCGCCGGACTCCTCACAATGTGTCCCATCTCTCCAAACTATTATATCAGAGAGCAGAGTCAATCTACCTTTATCTCCTAAGGTGATTGGATTTTCTTTCACTCATTAAATTTTCCATATTTTTCAAAACATTTTCCTACCAAACTCCAATAATGATAACAACACAACAACCATATAACAATCTCCATAATGTAACATCATTCTCAACATAATCCCCGGATAGGAAATAAGGTAAAGAATGGTAATATTTAGATCATGTGGAGCAATATATGAAATAAGGCATATTATGGCTTTTTGTGATGCATAAGCATAGGTAAGGCTAGGATTATAATAATATGAGCATTATATGGAAATATAAAGTCCTCCATCCTCTTATCATGCAACATGTCAAAAGCAACTTCAAATTTTACCTCCTTTCATGGTTTTCAAGAAATAATGCACTTCATTGTGACTTCCCTTTACTAGGCAATTTCATGCTATATCTATAATGAATCCAATCTTGCATCGTCGAGTTCAATATAAAGCTTCCATGACATTAATTAAAATTTTCAATGGGGGTCATTTTTTCAAATTTTTTGGAAAACATGCATATAAGCACATAAATCAATAATGAATTCCAAAATAGCCATGTAGCAATTCAAAGCAATAAATTCCAAATATGCACAAATAATGTCAAATATGTCAAATATGCATAAAGTAAGCCCTTCCCCCACCCCATAATTAAACATTACAGTGTCCTCACTGTATAAAAACAAGGGTAAAGAAAGAAACTCACTAGACAGATGTGCAGGGCCTCTCAATTTTGAATAAAAGGAATCGCCTGGACCGAGTCTGAATATAGCTTATCCATGGACCTGAAAAGTGTAGAAGACATATACCCACAATAGAAAAACTAAAAGGTTCAAAACCAAAAAACAAACAAAAGCAACAAAGTCTCAAAAGTCCCAAAAAGTAAATGTCTATGTACAAGCTCTAGATTTTATAGTCGCTAGGCCGACTTCTCCATTTAGCTCAAGGTGGCATTTGCAGGGCCCATGTAGCTTGGGCTTCGAATAGGACTCCATTCTTGTTCATCAGCTGCAATCCTCCAGAATGGATCTTGTTCACCACGAAAGGTCTCATCCTCTTCTTGTTGAATTTGTTAGGGAACCAATGATCTTTTGATTTAAAGACATAGAGCTTGTCTCCAAGTTCATACTCTTTGGGCTCATCATTGGATATCCTACATAAGCGCACATACCAAGGCAAACCTCTCTCATGTATAGATAGATCTTTAATGGAAATAGGAGAAGAAAGATTCATACCTTGGCTTACCTTTGCAGAGACGGAATCGGGGGCCACGGTGTTTGGTCGATCTCGAGTAGGGGTACTCGATCTCGACGAGTTTTCAGATTCTGGTGGTGAGCTGCTCGAGGATGCAAGAGCTGGTGGAGGTGAGGGTTGGTCGATCTCGAGTGGGCTACTCGATCTCGAGTAGGATTCAGCTTCTGGTGGCTTCAGCGTCGAGGAAGGCGAAGCCGAGGCAGCGAGGTGGTGGTGGTCGATCTCGAGTACGGTACTCGATCTCGAGTTGGCTGGTGCTTCAGTCTGGCTGCTCGATGACGCTGGTGGAGGCTCCTGGCTTTGGTCGAGATCGACTAGAGTCCTCGATGTCGAGGATTATTGGTCGATCTTGACCCCATACTTGGTTCTTGTTAAGGCATCCGAAAAATAGTTATTCCATAACGACGTACCTTGGTTTGTGTCAATTGGATTCTCTGTGTCCTCCTTTAGGATTGCCATGATCTCCTCCACCTGGGCCTCCATATCCCTCTTTTCCAGCTCCTCAGGGGTCATATTTCTTACCTTGGGTTCCCCGCAAGTGATGTAGCCAGCTGAGATAGATTTTACCTCTTCCATTGGACCTGTATGCCTTTCAGTTTTATTAAAGGAATACTCAATTACCTCATCGCTGATGTTGAAAGTGAGCACTCCTTTCCTTACGCTTATGTTGGCATCCACCGTCGCCAAGAAGGGTCTTCCTAGAATAATTGGACAAGCAGGATCTTCTTGCATATCAACAACTAAGAAATCAGCAGGGACAAAGAATCTACCTACTTGTACTGGCACATTTTCCACCATGCCTGTTGGAATGACCACTGTGTTATTGGCCATGTAAAGTCTAGCATCCACAGGCTCTAGGGCACCTATCTTAATCTTGGACCAAATTGTTAAAGGCATTATACTCACACTAGCTCCAAGAACACATAAAGCATTAATTTTATATGGACCAAATCCAATGGTTATAGCAAACTTACCTGGATCTAGCCTCTTCTCCAGTATGTCCAAATGGCTGCATTCCTCTGTAATTTCAGCCATTGATCGCTTTTTGCTCAGAATCTCCTTTAGGAACTTGACATAAGATGGCATTTCATTGAGACCTTCTGTGAAGGGGATGGTGACGTTGAGCTTCTGAAGCATCTTGATGAAGCGCTGAAATTTCTTTTCTACTGGGTCCTTTAGAGATTTTGTGGGGAAAGGCAGCTTCTTTTTCTGAGTCGGAGCCAGAACAGATGTCGGAGGTGCTGCAGTTTTCTCGATCTCGGGTTGCTCTTCCTCGATATCGACCACGTCTTTATCGATCTCGACCACTGTAGTCAACTTCGGGTTGCTGTGTAGTGCAGACGATGGTTTCTGTATTTTCTTCTCGAGATCGAGCAGACCCTCCTTGAGATCGAGTAAGGTGTTGTCGACGTCGACTTGCTGCTGGTCGACTTGCTGTTCTTCGTTCTGCTGCTTTCCGACTTCTGGCTCTTGCAGTTGATGGCCGCTTCTGAGTTTTACAGTAGCGATGTGTCCGGTCTTTCCCTTAGGATTTGGTTCTGAAGATCCAGGGAGCGAACCTGACTGTCTGGGGATTCCTGCTGCTAGCTGGCCTATCTGTGTATCAACTGATTTCCGCCATATATCAATTTCCCCAAGCCTAGAGTTGACACCTTGCATCTGAGTGTAGACGGAGCTGAATGACTGCTTAGTTTCTGAATGATTCCTCCGTATTTCCTCCAAGACTGTCTGTATATCATCCCTTTTCTGGTCCCTTTTCGGATGTCCTGGAGCTCTGTAGGGCGGGGGGGTTCCTAGGGGCACCTTGGTTCCATTGTGGTTGCTGAAACCTTTGGTCCCCCATGTAGCGATTGGGACCCCCTGCATAGGCTGCCTCTTCGTGGTGATCTGCCATCCTGACTTGCTCTGTGTGTGGGCACTCAGTAGTGGTGTGCCGCTGCGATCCGCATTCAATGCAAGGCTGGTTGACAGAAAGATACTTTACTTGCTTAAGAAGCTTCATGTTCTGATCTCTGTAGTACTGCTCCCTTACATCTAGATCAATCTCTTTAGGGGGCTCATATAGGGGCATGGATGGTGCTGGCCTGGGGTAGGGGTTCTCTTCATAGGTTGTAGTAGACCCATACTTGTTGTCATAGTTAGTGAGCTTGTCGAGCACTCCCCATGCGTCAATTGGTGGCATCGTCAAATACTCATAGCGAGTATACTGGTTGATCCTATCCTTAGTGACTTGGTCAAGAGAGTTGAAGAAGATCTCCTGAATGACGTAGGGTGGATGTTCATGAGTAGGGCAAGATCGCAGCAGTTCCTTGTAGCGTTCCCATACCTTTGCCAGCGGTTCCCCAGACTTCTGTTTGAAAGCGGTGATTTTCTGGCGGAGGAGTGCTGTCTTTGCAGGAGGGAAGAATTTGTTCAGAAACTCTTGCTCTACTTGGTCCCATGTTGTGAGAGATCTTGGTTTCAGCTCTTCAAGCCACTTCAGTGCAGGTCCAGCGAGAGATCAGCGAAAAGCCTTCATCTTGACATATTCCAAAGTTGTATCTTCAGGAAGAGTACGGCACATGTCAGAAAAATTGGTAATATGTTCAAGAGGACACTCATTAAACCTACCAAAAAAGGCATTATTTTTAAGCTCTATAAGAAATTGAGTGCGAATTTCAAAAGAGTTTTCAAGGATAAGAATCGCCGATTCAGGCACGACGAGAGTTGGGTGCATATAATCCTCTGTCGTGGTCGGGTATTGGGCAAGCTCAACCTCCGCTTGTTCCCTTGCTGCTTTCTCAGTGGCGATAGCAGCATCTTTAGCGGCCAATTCCCTTGTAAGCCTTGCAATCAGCTGCTCCTGTGTTTCAGCGGCTGCCATGGCTCTTTGTAGTTTAGCTCTGATGTGTAGAAGGCGCTCTGGTTCGTCTAAGCCGTCAAACTCAGGTGGTTGACCAGAACGGCGCATACACCTGTAAAGTAACTCAAAGAAAAAGTGAGATCTGACTACCTAAGGCGCGAATGATAGCTTCCCCGACAATGGTGCCAATTTGTTGTAAGGGGGGAATCGAGTATGGAATATAACAAAATAGATCAAACCAGATTTAGGCCCACGCAAATAATTACAAGACTCCCTCCAATGTAGTAAGAGAAAGTCAGGATCGATCCGCGAGGAAGCGTGTCAGCGTATCCTAGGTAGATGTAAATCTCACAGAAAAGCAAACAGAAAAGACAGAAACAAAGAAAGACAGAAATAGCAAACAAAGACAGAAAAATAAAAGCAAGCACAGACGTACTCGATCTCGACTACAACAACTCGAGATCGAGAAAGGACAGTAGAAACAGAAACTAGAAATCGACGACAGTAACTCGACCTAGACCAGACTCTACTTGAGATCGACAAGGCTCTACTCTATCTCGACTAAAACCTCCTCTAGATCGACCAAAACTCAGAAACTTTAAATTGCAGATTCGAACACAGATTCGCAGATTTCGGAAGAAATAAATCAATATATAAAGAACTTCCAAAGCCAGGGTATCAACGCCACAACGATAACCATGCAAAGTAACACATAAAGGCATAAAAGATCATGCTTCCCATCAAAATAACTTTCGTTACTAACAAATAGGCATATAGAGGCTTTCGCATAAACCCTAATTGTTACTAACCCTTTTCACATAATTAACCCAAGTTGCATTAAGATCACTTTCGCTTCAATAACACAAACAAGGATCACCTTCAACTCTCGCAAAAGAATCATGCTCTTAGGGAAAGAAGACGAATTGCATAAAAAGATCTGACCTTTACCGCATCACCTCACATGGCCACCGTCGGGCTCACCCCAGCCCCAGAAGTGGGTGGACTACTCGCTCTTCATTATCAAGAAAGACATTAAATAACAAAAGAAATTAACTTGCATTGAATTAAATAAAGAAAGCTTACAACCAACAAGACAAATCTGCTTTCGCCTTTCCACCTTGCTTGCCACAAACTCTCTCTCTACTCCTACTTACTTGAATGGAATTGAATGTGTGATTGAATGAATGAAAAACTAGCTCCTAAGGCTTTATTTATAGCCTTCTATTCCTTGCTATTCAAGGATAGAATATATCTATCTATATCTAAAAAGCTTAAAAGATAAATAAAAGCACTTTAGGAATTAAATCTATAAAGGGGAAAATAAATCTAAAATAGGTAAATATCTTCTTGTTGATAGATCTTGTCTTCCATGGATAGTTGATAGATAGATGTAGGATAGATCTCGGCTTCCTCGATCTCCTTCGGCTCTAAGGATTCCCACAGCGCGTAGGACTGCCCAAATTGTGTAACGCGGCTTCGGGACGCGGCTCCTCGATCTCGATTAGGGCTCCTCGAGATCGACTAGGGTGGTCATCGACTTGGGCTGGCTGGGCTTTTTGGGTAGCTCTTCTCGATCAAGCTCGGATCTTGGCTCCTTGGTCCTCGATCTCGACAACTCAACTCGAGATCGAGTAGATCTGGCGTCGAGGATGTGTGGCCTGGTGTGGTCGAGGAACTCTTCCTCGGCATGGACTCGGACTGGCGCATGGTGGTCCTCGATCTCGACAAGCCTCCTCGAGATCGAGTAGGGTTGGCTCGGCATCTCCGTCTTCGGCTTCTCGACATGGCACAGCTTCATCGACTCCGGACATGGTGTCTAGGCATTGTCGATCTCGACAAGATGTACTCGAGATCGAGTAGGGTTTCCGGAGTCGGGTTGCCTCTTGCTCAGTTTCTCGATCAGTGCTTAGTTGACATGGCCTGTGCTCAAACACCTTCGTCGAGGTCGAGTAAACATGGGTTCCTAGCTTGATTCGACTGGTTCCGCTGCTTCTTGGCCTTGGATTTCTGTAGTTGATTTCTGAGCTTTTCCGACCTTTCTTAGAACTGCTGTAATTTGCTTCGAATTCTGCGAAATTAAACAGAAACTGGTGTAGATTCCATAATTTGGCAAATAAACATAAACTACATAGATTATGTACTATCTTAGCCCAAATGCATGAAATGTATGCAGAAATCGATATAAAAGTTATTGTAAAACATGGCAGATTAAGCTCACAACACATCTTTATGTGATTTATAATCTGCACATATGTTTATTGTTGTGGTGATCCCTAACCTTGGAAGTTTGCATCTTTATTTGTTTTATTTTATTATTTTTATTCGGCACATATTCTACTCGATATCAAACCACCATTCTCTCTCCATCCCTCGACATCGACCCCTCTATTCTTTGTCGACAGCCACCCTCATCACCTTTTCCTGCTATCCTTGAACCCCAAAACACACTGAACCTAGAACCGCTGACTTCTCTCCTAAGGACGAACCTGACTCCCCTATACTATAGCGGGGGTCTTGACTATAAATTTATTTGGTCGAGAAACCCTCTCGTCAAATTGGCGTCGTTGCCGGGGAAGCAATCATTCGCGCCTTAGGTAGTTAAATCTCACGTTTGCTTTGAGTTACTTC
Organism: Persicaria tinctoria; assembly: GCA_037127255.1. Classification (NCBI taxonomy): domain Eukaryota; kingdom Viridiplantae; phylum Streptophyta; class Magnoliopsida; order Caryophyllales; family Polygonaceae; genus Persicaria; species Persicaria tinctoria. The sequence goes on from JBANSL010000020.1 coordinate 55,802,105, forward strand.
GCAGGTATATGCGCCGTTCTGGTCAAACACCTGAGTTTGACGCCTTAGTAGACCAGAGCGCCTTATACACGTCCACGCTAAACTGAAAAGAGCCATGGCGGCCGCAGAAACACAGGAACAGCTGATTGAGAGGCTTCAGAGGGAACTAGCCACCAAGGATACTACTCTCACCGCTGAGAGAGCACGTATTACACAGGAAGTTGCGCGAAGGAGGCAATTGGAAGATGAGCTTGCCCAATACCTTACAACTGCAGAGGATTATATGCATCCGACTCTCGTCGTGCCTGAATCGGCCATTCTAATCCCTGAGAATAACTATGAAATTCGCACTCCTTTCCTTATTGAAATTAAAAATAATGCTTTCTTTGGTAGATTTAATGAATGTCTTCTTCAACATATTACCAACTTTACTGATATGTGTCATACTCTTGCTGAAGGTACCACTCTGGAATTCATCTTAATGAAGGCTTTTCGTTGGTCCCTAGCTGGTCCAGCATTGAAGTGGCTTGAAGGGCTGAAACCACGATCCCTCACGACATGGGCTGAAGTAAAGCAGGAATTTCTCAACAAATTCTTTCCTCCTGCCAAGACAGCGCTCCTTCGCTAGAAGATTACAACTTTCAAACAAAAACCTGGGGAGCCGCTGGCAAAGGCATGAGAACGATATAAGGATCTACTGCGATCATGCCCTACACATGGACAGAAACCCTGCGTAGTTCAGGAGATCTTCTTCAATTCTCTTGACCTGGCTGCTAAGGATAGGATCAACACATATACTCATTATGAGTATCTGACAATGCCGCCAGCTGACGCATGGGCTGCCCTCGACAAGCTGACCAACTACGACAACAAGTATGGGACTCCAATCAACTACGATGAGAATGCCTATGCTAGGCCAGCCCCATCCATGCTCCTCTATGAGCCTTCTAAGGAGATTGACTCAGATGTCAAGGAGCAATACTACAGAGATCAAAATCGCAAGCTCCTCAAGCAAGTCAAGTATCTTTCTGTCAACTAGGCCTGCATCAAATGCGGATCACAGCGGCACACCACTACTGAGTGCCCACACACAGAGCAAGTCAGGCTGGCAGAGTACCACGAAGAGGCAGCTTAAGCAGGGGGTCCTAATCGCTATATGGGGGACCAAAGGTTTCAACAACCACAATGGAACCAATGTGCCCCTAGGAACCCCCCGCCATATAGAGCTCCAGGACATCCGGAAAGGGACCAGAAGAGGGATGATCTACAGACCATCCTAGAGGAAATGCGGAGGAACCATTCAGACACCAAGCAGTCCTTCAACTCAGTCAACACTCAGATACAAGGTGTCAACTCTAGGCTTGGGGAGATTGATATATGGCGGAAATCAATGGAGACACAGATTCTAGCTAGCAGCGGGCGTCCCCAGACAGTCAGGTTCGCTCCCTAGATCATCAAGACAGGACACATCGCTGCTGTAAAACTCAGGAGTGGGCATCAACTACGCGAGCCAGAGGTTGGAAGGCAGCAGGACGAAAGAGCTGAACACCAAGTTGATATCGACCAGACCTTGGTCAATGTCGAGGAGATGCAACTTGATATCGAGGAAGGCCAACTCGACATCGAGAAAAATAGTCGATATCGAGGAACATCTAGTCGATGTCGAGGAGAACCAAGTCGACGTCGAGAAAGCTGCAACACCTCCGACATCTGTTCTGGCTCCGAACCAGAAAAAGAAGCTTTCTTTCCCAACAAAATCTCCAAAGGACCCAGCAGAGAAGAAATTTCAGCGCTTCATCAAGATGCTTCAGAAGCTCAATGTCACCATACCCTTCACAGAAGCTCTCAATGAAATGTCATCCTACGTCAAATTCCTCAAGGAGATCCTGAGCAAGAAGCAGTCAATGGCTGAGATTACAGAGGAGTGCACCCATATGGACATACTTGAGAAAAGACCAGATCCAGGTAAGTTTGCTATAACCATTGGATTTGGTCAATATAAATTTAATGCTTTATGTGATCTTGGAGCTAGTGTGAGTATAATGTCTTTAACAATATGGTTCAAGATTAAGATAGGTGCCCTAGAGCATGTGGATGCCAAGCTTTATATGGCCAACAACACGGTGGTCATTCCAACAGGCATGGTGGACAATGTGCCAGTGCAAGTAGGTAAGTTCTTTGTCGCTGCTGATTTCTTAGTTATTGATATGGCGGAGGACCCTGCTTGTCCAATTATTCTAGGAAGGCTCTTCTTGGCGACGGTGGATGCCAACATAAGCGTAAGGAAGGGAGTTCTAACTTTCAACATCAGCGATGAGGTAATTGAGTATTCTTTTAATAAAACTAAAAGGCATACAAGTCCTATGGAAGAGGTAAAATCTATATCAGCTGGTTATATTACATGCGGGGAGCCTAAGGTGAGAAATATGACTCCTGAAGAGCTGGAAAAGAGGGATATGGAAGCCCAGGTGGAGAAGAGCATGACCATCCTAAACGAAGACACAAAGGATCTGCTCGACATCGACCGAGATAAGTCGACGTCAACTAACTATTTTTCGGATGCCTTGACAAGATGCAAGACGAGCACATACTTCAATTGACCTGGGGCAGTTGGAAATGGATCAAGGATGTCCATTCCCTAGACAGAAAACGGGCAAGCTCTTTTCATCATTTTGGTAAGACGATGCGTCAGATTTCCAAACCTTTGGCACGCGTCACATTTCTGAATATAATCCTGGACATCCTGCTTCATAGTTGGCCAGTAATACCCCAGTCTTGTTGCTTTAGCTACCAAGGCCCTCCATCCCTGGTGATGTGCATAGACTCCATCATGCAACTCTTTCATGACAAGGTTTCCTTCTTCTATTGATATACATAGTAAATCCGGGAGGCAGTAACCCCTTTTATAGAGCCTTCCTTCTCTGATGGTGAAACGAGAGGATTTTGTGATCACCCTCCTAGCCGCGTCTTTATCTCCTCGCAAAATGCCTTTACCCAGATAGTCCGCGAGCGGTGTTCTCCAGTCTCCTTCCTCTATCCCTTGGAATTGATATACCTCCTGGATAAGCCTGCGACTGTTTATTCTTTCGAGGACAACTTCCTTTCCCACTTCTTCGGGCATGACTGCCCCCATTCGAGCCAACGCGTATGCCTGCTGGTTGCCATTTATGGAAATCACTGTCAAGCAAAAACTCAAGAACGCTTTTGACAAAGCTTGCACCTTTCTCTGATAGTCAGGCATTAGCCCGGTCTTGGCCTCATACTCTTCTGTTATCTGTCGTGCCATTACCTCTGAGTCGGTGTAAATCGATACTTGTCTGGCTCCCTTGATCAAGGCTATTTCTAGGCCCGCGAGCAGGGCTTTATACTCAGCTTCATTGTTCGTGGCTTGAAAATCCAGTTTGTAAGCGTAGTTATACTGTTGCTCGTCAGGTGCAGTGAGAGTAACCCCAGCCCCGCATCCATCTTTGTTGGCCGCGCCATCTACCTTGAGTGTCCACTCGCTTCTTTCTGTTTGAACGCTTAGTTCAAAACTTGTTTCACTGATGAAATCGGCTAAAGTCTGAGCCAGTATCGCCCGTCGTGGAGTGTATTCAATTTCAAACTCTGTCAACTCAACGGCCCATTTCATCATCCTTCCCGACAAGCATGGGGAGTGAAGAATTTGTCGTAAAGGTAGGTCAGTCATTACTCTGATGATGCGATCCTGGAAGTAGGGCCTCAACCTTCTTGCCGCGAACACTAGACATAGAATCATTTTTTCCACTGGTTCGTACCGCGTCTCAGCATCTTGTAACACTCGACTGATGTAGTATACAGGGTACTTCTGTTCCCGCGTCAAAACCGCGCTGATGGTAATGTTTTTTACTGAAAGGTACAGGTGGAGAGTCTCCTGTTTCTCGGGTTGGTGGAGAGTGGGGAGTGTTGACAAGAAGGCTTTCAACTCCCCGAACGCTTTCTGTAATTCAGGAGTCCATTTTATCGGACCCTTTTTCTTGAGCAAGGCAAAGAAAGGTAGCGATTTGTCCGCTAGACATGAGCAAAATCTGCTTAGGTAGTTTACTGCTCCGTTCAGATATTGTAATTCCTTGATCGTCCGTGGTGGCTGGAGATTCTGGATTGTCACAACCTTTTCAGGATTTACATCAATTCCCCGATGGCTGACCATGAAACCAAGGAACTTTCCAGAATCGACCCCGAAGACACATTTGTCCGCGTTCAGGTTCAACCCTCCTCTGCGAAGGGAATCGAACGTCTCTTGCAGATCTGTCGCGTGACGCGGTAGAAAAATATCCCCCTGGTTGGTGATAAAAGTAGTTGCTTTTTTATCTAGTGGGTCCAAGCTTATCTGATTGTACCCAGAATAAGCATCAAGAAAACTGAGGACCTTATTACCCGCAGTTCTATCAACAAGCTCGTCTATGGATGGTAGGGGGTAACTGTCTTTTGGGTAGGATTTATTAAGATCAGTGAAATCAATGCACATTCTCCATTTTCCATTAGACTTCTTTACCAGAACCACATTTGAGAGCCAGTCTGAATCTTCAACTTCTTCTATGAACCCTACTTCTAACAGTTTATCGGTTTCTTCTTTTGCCGCGACTGCCTTTTCGGGGGCCATTTTTCTCTTCTTTTGAACTACAGGCTTCGTTCCTAGACGGATTCTTAAGGTGTGCAAAGCAGTTGTGGACGGGACTCTTAAAAGGTCCCGTGGAGTCCATGCGAAAACGTCTCTCGATCTTGCTATGATTTCCAAGACTCGATCTCTTTCTTCTGGTTCCAACGCTTGCCCCATATAGACTTTCTCCTCGGGGTTCTGAAAAGGCGTGTAGACAACCCTTTCGTCCGCGGTTGGTATTTTTGTTTCTGTCAATCTTACTTCAAGCTCAGCTTCCGAGAGCTCTGATGGACCATTGTCTCCCACCACAGATTCATATTTTTCACTAATACACATCACCTCTTTCTTCCTCTTGATAGAAGTTAAGTAGCAGCTTCTGCTTTCTGGTTGTTGGCCACGAACCTCACCTACTCCTCCTCCTGGTAAAGGAAACTTTCCGACGAAGTGATAGATCGATACAATCATCTGAAATTTGTAGAGCGAGACGCATCCCAACAAAGCATTATATACAGTTGGTACTTTTACTACTGTGAATACGACATTCTCCATGCCCCTTTTTGGGGCTGTCCCTACGACTACTCTCAGCTCGATGGTTCCGGCCACTTGCACTTCTCCCCCTGAGAACGTAATCAACGTGCCGGAGTATGGTTTCAATGACGCCGCGGATATCCCCATCTGAGAGAAAGCCTCCCATAATAATATATCAACAGATGAACCGGTGTCAATAAATACTCTTTTGACTATTTTGACAGCAATCTGAGCATGGATGACTAATGGGTCTGAATGCGGCATCCTTACTTCCTCAGCGTCTTTTGGCGAAAAAGATATATCTTCATGTTGTGACAGAGAGATCCTTCTGCTTGACGTGGAAGGTGGCCGCCTTCCTTCTCCGGGCCTTCGAGCTCCTTCCTGGTTAACGGATCTTTGCATAGTGGGTGCATGGTTGTGTCTTCCTCAGCGCCCTCTTCGTCCCCTGCCTCTTCCTCGATTGTAATACGGGGGATCTCTGCGCTGATCTTGTTGTCCTAGGTACCGGTTCTGTCGATCGCGGGGGACATCAGGCATGGGGTCACGATCTTCCCAATCAAGTCTTCGATTGGGTCGATCTTCCCTCAGTGGTGGAAATCTCAGTTCTTGGTTCCTATGGGGATTCTCTCTTGGATGATAAGACCGCGAATATTCCTCTCTTAAATGATATGACCGCGGGTGGTCGTCTCTCGGATGAGATCTTGGGTTTCTCTCAGAATTCATGTGTATTTCGTCGCGTAGGGGATGAAAATCTCCTGCTTCTGACTAATGTTTGGGCGGCTTGACTTTCTCTTTTTTGAATTTTCCAGAGAGTTTCCCAAAAAATCCCTGGTTGCTTGTATTTGCTATTGAACTGGACGCGGCCGCCTCTTCAGCTTCGATTTGTCTTGACACCCGTTCCCTCAAATCATCGTAATTGGCTGGTTTTTTTCGAAACAAGTACGTCTTGAAATCTCCTTCTGCCAAATTTCCCATGAGTATGATGATTGCTGACTCATGATTAAAGTTGGGGATTTGTACCACTACACTGGTAAAACGAGTGAAAAAGTGCCCCAAGGTCTCTCCAACTCCTTGCCTAATTGAGTTCAGATCAAGCATGGTTTTCTTTCTCGACCGCGCACTTCCAAAATGGGATGTGAAAATGTGGGACAGTTGGGTGAAACTGGTTACGGAGTTTTTTGGCAGGTTAGTGAACCATGTAAGGGCGATTTTCGTCAAAGTTGAGGGGAACGTTCGACATAACATAGCATTGTTGTATTCATTTATCCCCATTGCGGTTGTAAAATGGTAGAGATGATCTTCAGGATCAGTCGTCCCATCATACTTCATAAGGTTCACATCTCTCCACTTTTTTGGCACTGTCGCATAACAGATTTCCTTGGTGAACACCGATGGGAAGGCCGCCATTTCCTCCGCTCTTCTATCTGTTGATTCAGACTTTTTGGAGGTGGAAACGTCCGTGGATCTCTCTCCGCGTCGGTGTTTGTTCTCATGCTGCCGCGGATCATTCTGCCATGCTTGGTGCGGCATCGCCTGACTCTGGAAGCCGTAATTTAAGTTGCCTGGGTTGTTGTATGCAGTGTAATATCTATCGAAATTTTCGCGCTGCTCCTCATAATGGGTATTCCTCTGCTGACGCGGGTTCTGTCCCCATTGGTCATAATAGTAATACTGCGTTTGCTTTTGCTGAAGGGGATTGAGTTGCTCATGATGGACCTCATAATACCAAAAGTTCTGAAGTATGTGATCTCCTCCTACTCCATACTGATTGTAATGGTGATGCGACGGAGTACCGAGGTGCTGATCTCCCGTTTCACCCTCTGGATCGGGTTGAGGCGTCAACGGGACATACATGCTTGAGGCCTCCTGATCCTGGTGGATCCCATGGCTCATGCTTTGTGTCGCGTTGTTTTGATTATCACTCATTCTTTCAGCGTTGTAACTCATATATATATATATATATATATATATATATATATATATATATATATATATATATATATATATATATATATATATATATATTTGTATTTTCATATTTAGACGTGGACCCTTACTCCTTTCAATGATCTTGGGGGTCTTCGCCTGATTTTTCAAAACGAAAGTTTTTAGAGGAACCCCTTAGCGTGAGGGGGTTCCCATAGACGGCGCCAGTGAAGAAACTAGAATTAAAAAAGGCCTCTATTTTTAGTGGGACTCGGGAATAAACCCAGTGGGGCCTTTGATATTCCCAACGGGCTTACCTGACCCGTACCGAAATAATCGATACGGCCCAACCTGTGCCGCGGGAATAGTGTTGTTTATGCGTTTTGATGAGTTATCCTCTTATCAAAGTTTCCTCAGACGAAATGAGAATCAATTACTTACTTGTCGCCGCTGACTGGCTTAGGATGCAACAGCAGCAAATTCTTGATTCTTACTTTGAGCTTTCAAAGGGAAAGAATGGATTTAGTTTGTGTCAGCGGATTAGTTCTTTCTCCCGAAAAAAGTGTTCGACGCGTGTCCTGCCTTCTCTCTCTCTCCTTCTCTGCTTTACTTTTCTCAGGATATTCGATCTCGGTCCGCCTCTTTTTCTCCTTTCTTCCTCCTCCCCTGCCCCAAAAAGCCTCCCCTATACCTGTATGTTCGTTTTAGCTTTTATAGGTGACGGGTGATCTTTAGACAACTCGCCGCGTGGGTTTGTAGTTTGACATGTGTCCAACTCGTGGGGTGTGGGCATGTCCGACACGTGCCCTTTTCTTCCATCCGCGGATGATATGGCTTCTGTGAGTCTATAGTTTTTAGTTGGATGCTCATCCGCGGATGATCTTGACGATCCGTCTGAGGTGACTCTTGTTATGATTTTTACTATTTCTCGTCTATTGTTGCTGATTATCTTTATTATTATGCTTCTTCAGATGTTTTTATTGTCGGTTTTGTCACCTCCATTAATTAAAATTCGTCGTTTTAGAAAGTAAGTCTTGTTAAGAAAAACTTGATATTTTGTCATATTCATTACGAACTTGCCCTTGTAGTGATTAGATGGTTGTTAGTTGTAATTGTTGAGAAATTAAAAATATAGAGTAATAATTAGGGGTATAAGTGTATTTTGTTTGTTTTCTTAATAAGTGTGTAGATTTATAAAATGATAAGTTTTAATTAACGGATAAAGTAGTAGTTAAAGTAAGGTAAAATTTTATATGGAGTAAATTAGTTTAAACATTTGTGTTAAAAGATCCCGACTCCTCATAATCACGAAAATTAAAGACGATGTGATTCAACAATTGCTCTCCACACGACTCATTGTTAAAATATTTCACACTGTAAGTTATTTTTCTATCTAATATTTGTTGAACTCCCCATTTTTTTATCGTATAAACATAACTCCCATTTCAATTAATATTCAGTGGAATTTATCAAAACTTAAATTTTTTTTTGGGAGGTGACACTATCAAAACTTAATTGATCCATTGTCCATGAAAAGAAACATTGGTACATCACACAAAGTCATGTGAAGAAAAAAAAAAAAAAAAAAGAGGGAAAAGACTCCACTTTAGCATAGTAACCAAAATTCACCCAAAACTAGTCAGCTTTGGGAGGCCAAAGAGGGTTAGCGAGGGCACACATACACATATAGGCCCCCCTGAATGAATGAATGATGTACCCACCCCTTCATCCCCAAGTACACTTGTAAAGACATTACCCTGTGAGGTTTGCAATTATTTCTCTCATATCCCTCTTCTATTTCTTTATTTATTTATTTATATTATGTATATCCCCCAAAATTATATTAAACATTAATTATTATTTTTTAAAAGAGGGGGAAATTGAAAAGAAAAAGGCACACCCTAGACACCTCCAATCAAACCCTATATGCTCTCCTTATAAAAACATTCCTTTTATATTTATATAGGCTCATTATATTCCATTATTCCAACTTTTTATATATATATATATATAATATATGTATTTAAAAAGAAATTATATATTAATCCCCATTTTCCACAATTTGATTCCTCCAAATCCCCAAAATCTCTCTCATTATAGAATCAGAGGAGTAGAAGGAGGAGGATGGGGAACACCATAAGGTGTTGCATAGCGTGCATCCTCCCCTGCGGCGCCCTCGACGTCGTCCGGATCGTCCACTCCAACGGCCGCGTCGAGGAGATCTCCGGCACCGTCCGGGCGGCCGACGTCCTCAAGGCCCACCCCAAGCACGTCCTCAAGAAGCCGACCTCCCGCTGCCCCGACGCCGCCGGCGCCCCCAGGATCGTGGTGGTCCCCCCCGACGCCGACCTCAAGCGCGGCAAGATCTACTTCCTCATCCCCGTCGCCCCCGATAAGTCGCGCTCCGGTAAATCCAACCCCGCCAGGCGGAAGAGACGAGAGCACCTTCAATGCTCCACGACGTCGTTTTGTGGCAGTGGCGATGGTAAGAAGAGTACTAGTACTACTGCCTCGTCGACGGTTGAGTCGGATCGGTACTTGACCGAGTTGCTGAGCGAGAAGGTGTCCACTCAGAGAGACCGCCGGCGCGGGAGGGTCGCCGTTTGGCGCCCGCATCTTGAGAGCATCACCGAAACGACGTCGTCCGGTGAGACCTCCGCTGATCTGTAGTATTCCTCAAAAAACTATTTTCTCCGAATTTTGAGGGCGATGATACATTAAAAATTACGGGAAAAAAAAATGAAAAAGAAATTATGAATCCTTTTTCAAACGCTATGATTTGATCCCTTTCGGCTGTGTTATGAGAGATCAACTATAGCGTTTGGAAGAAAAAAATTTGTAAAGGATATGTATCATTGCTTCTTTAGTTTTTTTTTTCTCCTTCCTCTTCATTTGAATTTTTTTTTTAAATTTGTGAATTATCTTCAAAAGTGAAAATAAAAAAAAAATGGATTAAATAATTATGATCAGGTTTATATACTTTTGGGAAAGTAAACCAATTATAAGAAATCGACCGATGAAACCATTTATGGGCAGATTCGTTGGAAGAAGATGCAGAGAAATTCTTTTCGGAGAATTTCATGAAAGTGGTGTAGTTTTGTTTCCTTTCCTTTCTGCCAAACCCTTTAATCTCTGTACACTAATTTCATGCCATATTTTTTTTTTTGGTAAGGATAATCTTATCATTTAATTTAATTATATTAGGTACTGTTATAACGAACTGTAATTAAATTCGCTGAACCTTGAGATTATGAATTACAGTACATATAAAATATGTGCAACTTTCGGGAAATAAATATGTTAAGATCATATCACGAGGAGGATTATAAGCAATTATTATTTTGAATGATATTTATTTATTTATGTTAATTTGTTACAGTTGTACTTTGGAATAAAATAAACTTAGGGGGTATGAGGGAATAAGATATTCATACTTTGGGTGTAATGCGCAATTGGTAATCTCATCGATCCCTTGTGTTACGGATGCCGACGGGGCCCCGTGATAGCGACCGCCGACATCACTGTGTGCAATCCCGGATAACTGTTTCCCTCTTTTTCATTAACCACCCCATAATTTCTCATTTTTGCAAATTTCACCCCCACAATCTGTTTTTCAAAATTTTATTATTCGGAGAGAACTTCCAAAGGAATCTGATTAATTTATATTGGTACGTTTTTGGACAAAATCATATCCTAGATGAAAAGTTCCTTCCCATCTAACCTTATTGTGATGTATACCGAAAGCCCTGTAAGACTTGATCAAATCCATTCAATTCCATATATTAGCTTTATTAAAGGAATTTTTAATATTTGTGTTTTTAGGAGTTTGAAAATTTGTAAAAATAAATAGATTATTGTTGAGATTCCTATTCTTACTTTTTTTTTTTCTTTTTATAACGAGGGTAAAATGAATCTTGATTTTTAATCTCAAGAGAAAGGACAGAGGTAAAGATCGATCGCACCCATTCCCTCTCATTACCCCCTCACACGAAGGCCAATAATTCTGCTAATTTAAAATGGTCATATCAAATCATGCATTCATGACATACATTTACATGTGTCATTTTCTAAACCCATGTTAGTTTAATCTAAGTTAGAATTTTTAACTCCTCAAATCATTTAAATTTTGTGGCATGTCATGGTTGGATTATTAAAAAAATTCAACAATTATTTAAACTAAGATAAAAGATACGAGTTATATATCTCCTTATTAAGGCAAATATTACACTTTTAAATATATTTTTTAAACTTATTATTTTTTCTTAGAGCTCGTTTGGTTGGCAACCTAAAAACCAGGAAGTACGAGAAATTCCTGTATTTGGTTGGTATTTTTGCAATTAAAAAATGCAAGAATTCAACTTCCCGGGAAGTTGAATTCCCCCAAAATGGAGGAAGTGCACTTACCTAATTCCCCCTAAGTAAGTTCAACTTCCTCCATTTTTAACTTAGAAATTTCCATTTCCTTCATTTAATCTCCTAGAATAAAAAATCAACCAAACATATTTTTAGAATTCCCGTCAATTCAATTTCCCGGGAATTCAATTCCCATGAAGTAACTTCCCGGGAATTTCAATTCCCACATTGAACCAAACGAACCCTTAGGATTTTTATTTTTAGTTAAATATTTTTAACTTATGCCTTTATAGTAATATAGATTAGACAAATCTTAAAAGATAAGCCAACGGTCCAATTGATAGTTTATCTAATTAAATAAAATATAATAGTGTCTTTTTATATTTTCCTAGACAGATTCTCGTTCATGTGTGTACCAAATAAAATCAGGAATATTACTCCGTATAATTTTAGAAGTTTTCATATATACATGATCTAATAATATATACTTGTTCAATAATTGTGTTTTCGCCAACTAATGTGAGGATGGGCTTCCTAGAGGGGGGAAAAAAAATCAATGTCTACTCACTCTTTTTAAAAATAAAATAAAAGTTTATTTTTTGTGATCTCCAATGGTACTAAATTATTAGATACACGAGCTACTCATAATTAGCATTATCCAACTAAATCAAGCTAATCAATATATTCATTAGCCAAATCTCATTTATAATGCATAGATTCATTGAGCCACTGTGTATATTTTGTTATCTTGTCTATTGTTGTACAACTATGGATTTTTCCCTTTTGAGGAAAATGGTACCCCTACTTTCCGTTTATTATCATTTTTACCCTTGTAAATTATGTCTATATATATATATATATAATTAGGGGTAGTCTGATTATTTTGTATGTTTGTATATATAAGTATAAAAGAGAACTATATATAGCATTCACATATTTTTTTTAAGGAATTGTCATCTTTAAAAAAAATCAAATTTAAAATTTTTATTACGAGAGAAAAAGGACCAACTTACCTCGCTTTTAAAATGTTTTTTTTTTTTTGTAATTAAACCGAACATTTTTTTGAAAGTTAGAAAAACTATATATTAAGTAATACTACGTACGTAGTTACGTACTAATTAATTTGTTTCGTGTATACTACTCAGAGCTAGCTCCATCAAAACATCGATCAAAAGTGTAAAACTGTAATGCTACGAATCAAGCTCGAATCCGTAACTGACGTCGGTAATCACCGTGAACAGAAAGGGAATTAGAGAGAGAGTAGAGTTAAGAGAGGAGATAAGGGTAGGGAGAGAGAAGGAACAATTTCATTTCATTTCTTTATGCCATCTACAAACGATATGTTTCAATCTATATACACTCTCGGTTGGACCTTCGGCCCACCTCAATCTCGGCCTATATCACCGTCATCCCATAACATTGCCTTTCCCTCTAAAAAAAAGGGTGTTATTAGATACACCGCAAATAGTGGTTAAGGATTTGCACGTCCTTATTGACGTACATGCACGTCGTTAACAACGTGCAAGTGTGGACTGTGCACGTCGACTAGCAAACTAGGGTTTACACGTCGAAAGTAACGTGCAATATTTGCACGTCCTTAACGACGTGGAAACCCTAGTTAGGGTTTCACGTTTAGGGTTTAGGGTTTAGAGTTTCCGAGGGTTTTTTATCGTTAATTGAAAAAATTGAAGGGTTTAGCTAGTGGAGTTGAAGGATTTAGTGTCTAATTAAATGGCAAGCAATAATTGTTAAGGTTTTCATTCGGATAATATGCGAATAATGTTACAAGGAACGGAAAAAAAGGTTTACATCCATAATTTTAATAAACTGGTAGAATAAAATCTAGGAAAAGTGTAAAGGGCGACCGGACTCAACACGTAAGGCTCGAAATCTCTCAAACTGAGCTTGAAACGGAGCATCCCATCCTTCGACGCTCGGTTGATGACGTGCGACCCATTCTGGCGGAGGCGGCGGAATAGGAGCGTTAGAACGCAACCAGATCTATGAGAGCGGAAAATTAGAGTTAGAGTATTGACATATAGATGAAAAGCAAGAATAGGTAATAAAATAAGACGTTTGAAGTCGTACCGCGACAAAATGGTCTTGGTTTCCGATGCAGGCTAAACCAAGGGTTGCTGACTGAGGGTTGTTAGCAGGTGTCAGCGAGGTCATGGGGAGACATGTGAACGGATGATGCCAAGCTAGGACGACGAGAGGAATCTGATATACCGTTGCAAATACTAAACCCATTATGTGTAGCTCTATCCACCGTCTCCTATCACCATGCACAGGTCCCGCCCATCTCTAGTAGTCTACGAACTGCTGGAATGGGTACCCTCCCATAGAACAATCGACGTAGAGATCGACATGATCCTCCAAGTGATTGCATAATAACGTTTTGAGTTCCGGGAAAGCAGACTCGCCAATTGGTGATGTCAATGACGCCAAAGCACGGTAGCCACAATGACCATCTCCAACAGTGTCCCTCACACCCTCAATATGATCGAGCATGAAGGGATCAACGTTGTTTCGACCCCAGTTGAACCCTCCGAACACGTCATCACGTCCACGTCGAGCTGAGGTCGCTTGTGGACGATGTCGAGCAACATTTCGAGCAACACGTGCTTCTTCTCTCTCAAATCTTTCCCTTAACTCCTCGTATGGCAACGGGTTGGTTCTGCAGGCATTCCTCGACCCTCGAGGCCTCCCTTTCCTTCGGACGCTTGCAGATGAGGGTGGGTGGAGCTCATCGTCGTATACATCGTTGGAAGTCGTGTATGAAGATGACAGCTCATACGGGAGTGGGGTGTCCTCGATGTCAGTCCATGACAAATCCATCCAGAACAGGTGGATGTCCTCGGCGGGTATCGGAGTACCGGAACTGACATATGCCTGAATCTCATGGACACAAGGGATCCCGTAACAAAGCCTCCATTGTCGGTCCATGCATTCCGGAGGAATGTTTTGGTTCACGACATCCTGCCACATCTTGTACAGATAATCGAAGCACATTTTGGAGATTAAAGTCTTTACCTCATCAAAAAGGTTGACTTTATACGCCGATGTTGGCCATTTGAAGCGGTCGATCTCCAAAGCAGTATGCAGCTCATGCAGTTGACAATCGTTGACTCTATGGATTGCATCGATCACGATGCGAAAGTCACCAGTCGATGTTCCTGCTGTACGGAAGCCACATCGCCTCTAAATACGCCACCACACTTGGGAATGGGTGCCATGCAGCGTGTAGCGCTCGACGACGGCGGTTGAATGATTCCTCCGACCTCGATTGGAACAACCCCCAACAGTTGCCCTTGAAGGTGCCAGCGTGGTTTAAATTCTTTGTGATCTTTAGAGCAGCTTCCTCGCATCTTCTCGTCACGTGTAACCAGCAAAGGAGATGCTGGACGTTAGGGAAGACAACATTTATCTCCATCAAGAGACCTAGCTCCCAATCAGTCATAATAGCTTGATGTTGAATCGTCCCAAGCAAGATATGAAGCTGACACAACACCCAAGCGTATGTGTCTTCGTTCTCGTGCGACATGAAGGAATAGGTGATGCAGTAAGTCTTGCCTGAGGGTGTGAACCCGACCACCTCGCACAATGGAATCCCATATCTGCAAGTGTAAATATGTTACATGTACAATACTTTATAATTGGCTATATGTGCAATAACGTAATCGTAATTAAGTAACTTACGCATTTGTTTTGTACGTGTTGTCCAATACGATGACGTAATGGAACCTTCGGAGTAGTCGTATCCCGTTAGGATGCGCTAGGAAGAGGTCGCTCAAGACGTTGTCATCGTCTGGATGTCGTCTGAACTCGTAGTAGTATCCTCTTTCCCGCAGACGATGTAGGGTATCTTGGGTCATCGTCCGACTACCCCTTTCTTCGGCGACCATCATGTTGAGCGTGTTGGTAATGGAACGCGATGACGTGGCGCTTGTCTCATCTAACTGCCTCAATCCGTACCCAATGGCTTTTGGAGGAGTACCAATTTCCTTCATCCACCTAGCCATCTTCTTTTCCCTCTCTATCATTTATCCGGCGATGGCGTGACCCTTCAAGCTCGTGGGAAGCCCGTGGTTATGAACACCATGGGTTACCGTCATAACCCAGTGACCCGGCGGAGCTTCGTGCCCGTGTAAAGAGAATGGACAACCGTTTATCTTCGATTGCGTGCTTCGGAGCTTCCTCCCGCGTGGTCGGTACTCCCCATACTGCTCGCAAGCAAGGAGAACCCCGCCTAGACGGTTCGACGCCCCCATCCAAGACCACTTGATTACTAAAATCATGCAGTGTTTTAGACCCAAGTTCTTGAAATGCGTAACCATTTCGTTACGGTCATTCCAAACCCTTGGGTCCGAGAACTCAGAGGTGAAGTCTCAAAAGTGTAATAAAACTAGTGGAAATATAAACAAAACGCAAGGCATATAAAATATATTCACTATACGAAACGTATCCGTACCTGGCAAACTTGGAGACGACGATTGCCTTGCGACTCGGCCATATCTGATGAAACCACATTTGAAAAGTGGACCTCCTTCCACGTCCCCATGGGGGAGGTGAGCCGTGTGTCGATTTTTAGTTGTTCGGCGGTCTTACCTGAAGCCCCCCTTCTCTTATCGTCTATCCTAAGTGGGGGCCTCGACCTGTGCCGCGGAGACCAGAGTCGTTCGGACGGTCTTACCTAGACTTGGCCACCACGACTGGCGGGTGATCTTTTATAGTGCCTCTGAGCCTAGTGCTCAGCTCGTTCCGCTTCTCGGGCGATAGTCTCACCAAGTGTCGGCTCAATACTGAGTCGAGACAAACCCGCTCAGGTAGGCTATGTTAGAGCCCCCTATTCCCGGCCTATGCTCTTTGGAATAAAATGGGAACCGACCCTTGATAATGAGGCTTCGACTTCCTTTTAATAGTGCTAGTACTTCTACATGCATGCCACTCGTTGCCACATGTCAAGTGCCTCACACCATGTGTGATGGGGGCATGGATGCCATGTGTCCTAGCATGCATGTGGGAGTCGTGGATGGTTTATCGTCCGTGGACCTCTCCCCTTACTTGAGACCGATTAACTCATCAGCTAAAACACCACAAGATTCCCAAAGGATTTAGTTACATGCTATCATCATGAACACTCATCGAAAACCAACACAACATACAACATTAAAGATACCTAAACCATGGCAAAGTAAAATGGGTAGAGATGCTGCACGAATCTGAGCTTCTTCAGATCCTTCAATCCATGTCTTCACAACACACAGAAACAAATGAGTTTCTGATAAATATGAGTTGCTAAGTGCAAGTTTGAAAAAGCAGTGGCTTTGAGTAGATGTGCCTAATATATGGAGTTACAGAAGGATTAAAAATTCAGAATGCCATTGTTATATTGTATCTCCTACAACCCAACACAAGACAGAAACACAATGTCACTACAAACACAGACAAATAAGGAGCTGTAAGAGCATGAAATAAGACCACAAATGCATCATCTCATCTCCATATGAGATTAAATATCATGATAAACTTCTTCATTTAAAAAATCCAACTCTAAGATTTTTTTTTCATCAAAGAATATCACTTCTCATTACACCTTCCATAAATGATAGTCACTCAAAAAGATGCATAATAAAAGAGATCAGAAGAACCCAAATGTGCATACTGTCAGTAGAGAGGAATGATGAAGGCATCGTTGTTTGCTGGCGGTTTGCTCGTCTCACTCCGACCATTAACTGCGATTCTCATCTCTAGAGAGGAAAAGAGATGATACGAATTTAGATAGAGCATCCAATGTGCCCATGAATCAAAGGAGACCGAACTGATATGTGCTTTTACCTGATGAAGAGGACATGGGATTCTGCTCGAAGTCGCTTTGAGCTAACGAATGTGCTCCAACCGGTTGTAAGGAGGTGTCTTTTCGCCAGCCCTACATAGAGAGAAGAAAGAAAATTGAGCAACACCATAGCACTAAAGGATCAAATATCAAGGTTTGGATGATACGGAAGTGAGGTCATGTATTGATGTTTCTGTTACAGTATGTAAGCATATTTAGAAAATCCACAACATAAGTCGCTTTGAGTTAACGAATGTGTGTGTGTGTGTGTGTGTGTGTGTGTGTGTGTGTGTGTGTGTGTGTGTGTGTGTGTGTGTGTGTGTGTGTGTGTGATGAAATTGTGGAACATTTTACCTTAAGTAATATGGGAATCTATCAAATGACACGTCTATTTCATCTGCCTTGACCATGTACTCATATACAAGAAGCATTTTGTTGTCCTCCCAGCAATAACCGAGGCAGCTTAACCATGTGAGGGTGGGAAAGGCTGCCCAAGAACTTGATCTCCGACTACATACCGAATGAACTAACAAAAGAGTCAATGATGATATATTAAATTATGAAGACACTCTAAATCATGAATAGGGAAATAAGCTAAGCTAGTGAAACTCATTAATTCAGAAACTAGCTTAGCTACCAAATAATATCCTAAGAAATCCCATTATTAGTAATGCGTAAAATGCAATTTAACTCAATCTCTAGTGAAATATGAATTTGTGAAGATATATTTAAAACATAAAAAATTCAGGTATCTACCAAATAGAACCCTAAGAAGTTTCTTGATTAATTGGAGATTGTGAAGATATATTTAAACAGAACCCTAAGAAGTGTATCTCAATCTCTAGTGAAATATGAACTTGTGAAGATATATTTAAATCATACAAAATTCAGGTATCTAGCAAATTCAGGGAGGGAACACAAGGATGCTCTGAAACCACCCAATCTAGACCCTCTACCACCCTAAACACTATCGTCAAACATCTTTTCTCACCCAAAACTACCAGATCTACATCCTCCACCACCTTGTAAACCGAGAACAACAATAGGAACGGAGAGAGACATACCTTACAACAAGAACCCTGACTCAGACCATCGCCAAACCGCCTTCTCTATATCATAACCCTTTTGAGCTTTTGTTTTCCCCTAGATCTAGCCTTGCTGGATTAAAAGTTCTTCGATTAATTGGAGCTTCATCAAGATCTGGTGCTCGAAATCCATGGTAGAAACCTAAACTCAGACACAGAAATGAAAGAAAAACAAACTGTAAGAACATTAGAAATATAGATCTGTAAAAAAACTTGAGCAAAACAAGAAAGGAGCACGGATTGGGTTTTCACGAGAGAACGGCGACCTGTTAGGGTTGAACACGGTGACAGAGGCATCAAGGTGGCGAAGGAGATACCAGAACCAAGAGAAAGAGGCCGAACTCGGAGGAAAGAAGTCGTTGCCAAAAGAATATAGAGTTGAGAAGGAGGCCAGATACCTAAAAGAGTCGGCGATTAGGGTTCTTCAACTCCCATCCATTTTCGCACCAGCCGGGTCGTACGTTGTTTGGATGGGCTTTAGAGAGATGACTGTCGGAGGAGGAAGGCAGTACTGAATCGAGGAGGACGATCACCGGAATCTGGAGAGGGGTGAAGATGGAGTTGGGGATTTGGGGGCTTGGATCTCGAGAGTGGTAGAACGAGGTTATGAGGGGAGAGAGAAAAGAAGATAGAAATGTTTTATGTTGGTAAATTTTAAGAAATTTTAGGTCAGATTTTTTTTAAGTGTTAGTATTTGAAAAAGGAAGCTCTAATTTTTTTTCAAAAGTGTTAACATTGCCTCAAAATTTGGAAGCCCGGGCTCCAAAATTTTTCTAAGTGTATTCATCCCGCCTTTTCCCTTAAATAGACGCGTTTTTGTATTTTTCAAAACTAATAATTTCACATCTGTCCATATATTTGACCATTGTAAAAACTGTTTTAAACATCACAATTTTTTTTTTCTGATGTAATAGATTAATTTAACATCTGTTGATTTTTTTACAGACTTAAATCACATGATGTCTAATTGCAATATTCTAGTAGTGATATTTCGCCAATCTGTCCACCACTACCAAGATCGTATCCTTGCCCTGCGACTTCGGAAGCCCTTCCACGAAATCCATTGTAATGCTAGTCCATGCTTGCTCTGGAATAGGTAACGGTTGGAGAAGTCCCGGGGTTGATACTCTCTCTGATTTATTTCGTTGGCAAGTGTCACACTCACGAACCCATCTCTCGATTTTCTGCTTCATGGATGGCCAGTAAAACAACGACTTGAGTCGTTCATACGAAGCCTTCACCCCTGAATGTCCCTCTACCGGCTCGGAGTGCAGGGCACTGAACCGTTTGAATTGCAAGGATTCATCGCCCCCAATGTATAGCCGGTGTTTATACCTAAGAACTCCATCCTGGACACTATATAGTGGAGAAGGGCTCAACAAGGTTTCATCGATCAACCCTTGTGCTTTCTCATCATTATCATAGCGGTGTAAAACTTCCATCATCCATATCGGTTTTACTGAAACAAGAGTTGCACACTGGGCTGAGTCCTCCTCAAACTTCCCCGATAACGCATCCGCTCCTTAATTTGTTCTCTTTCACTTGCTTGTAATCAATGGAGTAAGATAGTCCCAACAACTTTCTGACTGCCTTCTTCTGTAAGTGAGTCGTGAGGCGCTGGTCTGCTAGATGCTTCAAAGGCTGATGGTCAGTCTTAATAAAAAAATGAAGCTACCTCCAAGTAATGGCGCCACTTATCGACTGCCAACAGGATCGCTAGGAGCTCCTTCTCGTATGTAGATAGTGTTAATTGTTGGCCATGGAGTGCCTTGCTAATGTAAGCCAAGGGTCGGCCTTGCTGCATCAAAACAACCCCTATACCCGAGTCACATATGCATCGGTCTCCACTTCAAATGGTAAGGCAAAATCAGGCAACCCCAACACTGGTGGACTTGCCAACTTCTGTTTCAACTTAATGAAAGCCTCCTCTGCTTTTGTATCCCAAGTGAAAGATTTCTTTTTCAAGAGCTCAAATAGCGATCTACAAATCAGTTCGTAATCCTTAATGAAGTGTCTGTAGTATCCCGTCAGACCCAGAAAACCCCCAACCTTTGATCGACTTGGGAACTGGCCAATCAAGCATGTCCTTGACCTTGCCCGGATCAGTAGCTACCCCTGTAGCAGATATGACATGCCCCAGATACTCAACCTGCTTTTGTGCAAAAGCACATTTTGATTTCTTAGCAAATAGCTTGTTCTGCCTTAGAATCTCCAACACATACTGCATGCACATCACATGGGAATCCAATGAATTACTATAAACCAAAATATTGTCGAAAAAGATCAAGACATACTTCCTCAAAAAGCTACTGAAAATCTCGTTCATAAGCGCTTGAAATGTAGTCGGCGCATTGGTAAGGCCAAAGGGCATTACCTTAAACTCATAATGGTCGTGATGGGTGCGAAACGCTGTTTTTGCAATATCCTCCTCAGCCATCTGCACTTGGTGATATCTTGCTCGAAGGTCTAATTTGGAAAATACAGTCGCTTTTCCAGTTCGTCGAGCAACTCCTCAATATGAGGAATCGGAAACTTATCCTTCACTGTAATGTCGTTGAGTTGCCGGTAATCAATGCAAAAACCTCCACAACCCATCTTTCTTCTTTACCAACAATGTCGGTGATGCGAACGGGCTATGGCTGCGCCTGATTGAACCTTGGTTGAGCATCTCATTTACTTGCTTCTCAATCTCTGTTTTCTGGAAGTAGGGGTATCAATACGGCCTTGCACAAACCGGTGTTGCACCCTGTTTCAGCGGAATGGAGTGCTCGAGGCCCCATATTAGTGGTAACCCTTGAGGCTCTTGGAACACATCCTGGTATTCCTTCAACACTTCACCAATAGGGAGTGGCAACGAAGTTTCATCGGCTTGGATATGGGAAACTCGAGCAATATGTGAAATAAAACAGGGTATGCCTCCCCGTAGCCACTTCTGCAACTTCCTCCCAGTCACCATTCGTAAGGTTGCCTCTTCCTTAATGCCTTTCAATAGTGACTGGGAGGAAGTTGCAGAAGTGGCTACGGGGAGGCATACCCTGTTTTATTTCACATATTGCTCGAGTTTCCCATATCCTCTTCTTGTAGTCAAAGGTAATCGGACTGAGGTCTGTCATAAAATCCACTCCGAGAATCATGCCGCACCCGCCGAGCTTGAGGGTTCGAATA
Organism: Persicaria tinctoria; assembly: GCA_037127255.1. Taxonomy (NCBI): domain Eukaryota; kingdom Viridiplantae; phylum Streptophyta; class Magnoliopsida; order Caryophyllales; family Polygonaceae; genus Persicaria; species Persicaria tinctoria. The sequence goes on from JBANSL010000020.1 coordinate 55,823,595, forward strand.
TCAAATGCATATGTGTGCCCTTGCATTTCCCATCTGAATTTCTTACATTTGTGCTGACTAAATGTCTGGTTATCGTTGGCTACATGCACCTCCATCAGGTCTGTCTTCGATAATTCACATTGTAATTCCTTGGACTTCCTAACATCCAAGAAACTGTTTTTGCTGCCGCTATCCAGTAACACAATGAATGATGACTCTTGGCAATGCCCTCCACCTTTATAGTGGTCTTAGGGCTACTACCTTCCAACGCGTGAACATATATCTTTGGTTCCCCCTCACCGTCTTCGATCACCACAACTTCCTCTGTATCTTCGTCCACGTATGCGGCCACCAAGCTGTGCAATGTCTGGGTTCGACATTTATGTCCCACAAAGTACTTGTCATTGCATTTGTAACATAGCCCAAGACTCTTCCGTTGTGCCAAATTCAGAGCCGGAGGTTTAGGAACTGAGTCCGTGGGTGTCATAGTCCTAGCACATTCTGAATCTTGGCTCTTGGGCGTAGTGGTCGTAAGAACGGTCGTCGATGAACTGCCTCTTGTATACTGAGAACTTTGTCCATTCTTCCAGGTTGGCTTGCTCAGTATAACAATTGCTTGAACTGCCCCTTAATGTAGCCTCGCTTGCTCGAATACCATACTCAAAGAATCGGGTCTGCTCAACTTCACCAGAGACTTAATTTCAGCCTTGAGTCCACTGATGTAGCATGAAATGAAGTACAATTCCGGCAAACTTGGGTTGTAGCTTGTAGGCCAACATTCAAGCTCTCAGTTCCTCAAATTTCTCAGTATATTTGACGAGAGGGTTTCTCGACCAAATAAATTTATAGTCAAGACCCCGCTATAGGATAGTGGAGTTAGGTTCGTACTCAGGGGAGAAGTCATCAGTTCTAGGTTTAGTTGGTTTCGGGGTTCGGGAATAGCGGGAAGAAGTAAGGTTGTTGACGTCGGCTAAGACTGGGTCGATGTCGAGGGATGGAGGGGGAATGATGGTTTGATGTCGAGTGGCTGCAAAATTTTTAAAATAACGAAAATAGAATAATAAAAGTGCAAACTTCCTGAAATACCCCAAAGTATTTTTGAGTATTTCAGTTTTAACAAAAAATAAATAAGTTTCTCTTTATATTACAATGGGTGAAATTAAGTTAAATTAACTTGTACTAGTTCGCATAAAATATATAATATAAAGTTTAGAATAATTATATTATTCAACATAAAATAAAGAGAATGGATTTAAATAGACAAAATATTTTCTCATTGTTAATATTTAATTTATGTAATCAAATAAAATTTGGAAAATAGTTATTTCACATTTTTATAATATGAAATCTGGGAAATTAAATCATTTAGATAAATAAATAATTTCACAAATAATATTTATACATTACTTGTATTTAAATATATGTATTACGTGTGTATATATACACAATTACACACACGGACAACCATTCGGGAGGCCCATCCAGACCAAAGGCGCAGTCGATTGGCACCAAACCCAAGCTTTCACGGGATCGGATATTTTCTCTAAACAAATCAATCCTTATCTTTAGTTATATTTCAACCAAATCTTTCAACCTAAAATCCCTACTATCGGGGGATTCGATTAGGGCAAATCAAAGAGGACCTTGCAAACTTCTCAGACCTCTCAAACACACGCCATAACTCCCTATCCATCATTCTCCGCAAAGCCACAAACATCGGCCAAAAATCACAAACCACCGCTATCTCCGATCACCATCGACCATGATTCCGGTGAAACCAAGGCCGACGACCACCACCACAGGTCTTATCAAACATCCAGTAGGCCACCGTGCAAGCCCCGACGCAGCATCTCACCGGAAAGACGTCCAAATCGACTTCGGAAGTTTCTGCAGAAAGTGATCGACAAGCCAACTTCCAGGCTTCGTCACCACAAGAACCGTGGTCCAACTCCAGAAACTACGAATGAATCAGAACCCTTGCAGCACCCTATATCTAACACATCTTTCCTTTTTCTCATAACTTCTTTGAGGCACTCGCACCGCAGCCCCGAAACTGACTGGTGAGCAGTTTTTCTGCTGTGCAGAAAAACGTGTTTTACGTTCGTCTTTCTTTCTTTCCTTCAGTCCAAGGGCTATTATCTCACCAAAATAATTCCTTTTCAGATTCATACCATAGCAAGGGATCATAGGCTCGAAACTTGGACGTTTTCGAGTCCCGTTTGGGTAAGATCCGCTCCGTTCCTCGCGTTTTCTCGAGTTTTGATTGAGCCGACGACCTTACACTAATCTTTATGTCATCTTGAATCAGTTGGCATTCATTTAGGCTCCTGAGATTTATTGGTTTCAGATTTAGGTTTCTTTCGGAAGAAATCAAGGGTAAGTTTTCACTTTTTAAAAGTTACGGGGCCGTTTCCGTAATTTATGAAAAGTTACTGATATCCTTGTATAAATCTGTGAAATCCCAGGTAGCATATCAAATTATTATACTCAGCCTCGTTGAACCATTTCGTCGAGTTAAGGCAAGTGGTTTAGTCCAATTAGTGCATTTCTGCAATTTCGTGCCTTTATCAAATATTGTCTTGTCTTTCGTGTCTTTTATTGTCTTTTATTCCATGCTAGGAATTTGTGATAAATATGCAAGTTATATTTGTTTGTTGCTATTTATTAACTCCTTAATCACACATAGCATGACAACTCGGGTAATTATAATTTGATCCCATGACATGAGAAAATTATATTAAATGCCCGAATTCCCCCAAAGCATGATTTGTCCATTTTATTCCCTTCATGCTAGTTAAGTATGGTATATTAATTGTCTTGAATATCCATGCTTGTCATTTATATTGTTTTGTGCACCTTATAGTTTTAAAGTGCGCAACATGCCTTTTGTGGTCACCTTTGATGGAATTGTGAATTAATGTTATTGTGTATTGTGTATTACTATCGCAGTATTATTATTGTTGAGTTGTGTTAAATAAATGGAAAATGGTAAAGTCAGGTCAAGGTTGAGTATACCTTACTCTATAAACGTCTCATGAGATGCCCCTTCGAAATTGCAAATCTCTCGAATGGGTACATCTACCTACGGGTAGTAGGTCGTCTGCCCGTTATATGCGGCCGAGACCGGTATCACTTGTCCTAAGTAAATGATAACGTTGTGTATAATTGTATTATTACTATGGTGATGTACATTATTTTATTAGGTGACCCATTTTCAGTGACGTTATATCATATTATTTCCGTACACGGAATATGATTCCTTAGGATCTTCGGATCCGCATCCCATTCAAACACTCGGTCCTTTTGGATCATCCTGTTATTTTATTCTACTTTAATTTAGTCAAACGAGTCAGGTTCCACATAAATATTTACTCCTAATTTATATTTTAGTCTACAATCACCAATACCCTTTTATGGTCAATGGGTGGTAGATGGAGTCTTGGATATTTTTACTTTCTGTCATTTGCTAGTCGTAAAAAGACTAACCGTCCTATTTTTCTTCCCTTGGACGGCTGGGGTCCCTGGTTTGCATACTATACCTCAGCCACTAATCCGCAGGTTTAGGTAAACGGTCTTGAGGCGCCGAAGAATAAAGAAGTCTAATATTTTTTTTCAAGTTTTGTTTTAAGGTATAAATTCCTAAAATTTATTGTATTAAAGTTTATTATTTCCGTTGTAACTCTTTTAACTATATTTCCGCTGCTATTATTTAAACTACTTAAATATTAAGATTGGACCCGTTACTTTGGGTTACTTTATTTTAGATGATTGATTTTTATTTAAGTCTTTCGCTAATTTCAATCTATTATAATTTACTTTAGATCATCTTGTTTATGAGAGCATGGTTGCATGTCCCTATAAGCCTAAGGCGGTTACAAGGACATTAAAGTCCGAGTAATTGCTGGCGCTGCAACATCTCTTCAGTGTTCTAAGAGGGGGTGTTACACTTCCAAGGTTAGGGATCACCACAACAATAAACCTATGTATAGATCATAAACATAAAAGAGCATGCTTTATATCAAATAACTTTCGTTATTAACAAATAGGAATATAGAGGTTTTCGCATAAACCCTAAGTGTTACTACCTTTTATTAATTAGGATTAGTCGGCTTTCACAAATAAACCCTAATTACTATCCAAATTCATAATAAGATCGTTTCTGCTTCAATATCACAAATAAGGAATTTCCTCAACTCTCGCAAAGGATTAAGCACATAGGTAGATGATAATAAAGACATACAAAATCATAAATTCATAAATCAAACACACATATCTATATTGGGATCACCCCAACCCTAGAAGAAGGAATTTGGTAACAAAACATAATAAAAGAAAATAATTTTGACATTAAAAATAAAACTAAACCTTATAAAACCTTCCAATTTCTTCCTCCTCCTCTTCAGCAGAAGTCTCACATGCTGAAATTTATATATTTGTCAACTGAAATCAGAAGATCCTTTTGCACATGTGACACATTCGCTTTCTTTCATCGAGAATAAAATTTCATGGGTGGAGTTATGGTTTATATTTTGCTGCTGACAACTCTTTTCCTTCCTTGGTTGATCACTCATGAGCTCTCTCCAATGGTTGCGGGTCGAAGACGCTGACATCCGATATCCGACTAGGCGGATATCAAAGATGAAGCTCAAGCTGAAGCTTCGGATTCCTCTCATTTTCTATACCGACACTCTCGTTACCTTCTCTTCTTCCTCGTGGACTCGTGGTCATCGTCTTCATAGATGCTCTACAAAGAAGGCTTGCATTTGGAGGAGGTAAGGGTGCATATTTTTGGTATCTGTGTTCTTCCCTACTCCTCCATGATCCTCCACAAGTGATTGTTAGTCTCCATGGTTCGAAAAGGTACTTCTTTTGGATGCTGTTGCTAAATTTTACAATTGTCAACATAAAAAATTATTCAATTATGCAAGAAATATGTGTAGTACCTAATGGTCAGCTTCTTCAATTCAACAACAGTAGAGTATGTATGCTAATTTATGCAAATTGAGTGTTTTTTAATAAAAGATGTTGAATTTTATTTGTGTATATAAAAGATGTTGAATTTTCACTTCAGTAGAGAGAGCGAGTGATGTTGAGAATCTGGTTTTTTTATTATTTTTGTCATAAAAGTTGTTGAATTTTCTTAACTTTAGCTAAAAGAGTTGAGATGTTGAATCCCCCCCCCCTCGTAAAAGATGTTGATCATTCTTAGCTATATAATCAGCCACTGAATTTGTCTCTTTAAAGCAGTGGTGAACTCTGTCTTCAACTTTCGGATCTTTTCAATTATCCTGAGTTATCTCCCATGGTACCTTTGTGTTTACCTCAATTGCCTTGACCACCTCCGAGCTATCTCCTTCAACAATGACATTTTGCCAGCCTCTCCTGCATGCTAGCTCTACCCCAGTGCAAAAAGTCGGGGATTCAGTGTGGTGTATGGTGTACCGATCCCTTAGGAACTTTTTCATGGAACATAATTGTTTAAATGATATTGACTTTGAAACAATTTTAATGATTACTCTATCAATTAGGCAACAAATTATTATTTATTGTATATATATTTTTTTTAAATGATAACAAATATAAAATATTAAACTGTTTTTCTTATGATTTTTTTTAAATTTCATAATTATACTCACTCCGTTCTATAATATAAGTTGTTTGACTTTATGACACATTTTTTTAATGAGTTAAAAACTATGTAAAATATTAACTTTTATTTATTAATTTTTTAAAATAATATTATACATATTAATGCTAAATTAAATATTATTCTAGAAATTAAATATTTTATATAGGTTTTATCTCCTTAAAAAATATGAATACGAGAGGAGTTAACCAAACCGGTTGAAAATCGAACCAAACCTATTTAATTCGGTTCGTTTTTTTTTTACGTTTTTTGAAATTTCGGTTTTCGATTCGGTTCGATTTGCCTAAGTTCGGATCAAGCTCAATTACCGATTGGTCGGATTCATATGAAAGATTTCTTGAAGCCCACTTGTGACTTGTAAACTGAATCCAGACTCCAATACGAGCTGAATTTCCTCCCCACGTAAAACACACATACACACGGTAACACGACATTCCCAACCTTTCAAAAAGCAGTAACAATATGTGCTTTCACAGCCAACTATGGCAACTGCCTAGCAGTCGAAGCCGAGCTTTGGGCGGCATATCACGGGCTGAAACTTGCAATGGACCTGGGCCGGGGTGACTAAGCTAGTACTCGAGTTGGACTGCGGCGCCGCTTGCACCATGCTGAGCCAAGTAAACGACACAGTCTACGCACATCACAACCTTGTTACCCAATGCACGCATCTGATGGCAAAGGAAACGTGGGAAGTGCAGGTTCATCAAATTAGGAGACAAGCTAATAAAATTGCAGATACTCATGCCAATAGGGGATTATGAGATTCACTCTTTTTTTTTTTTGAATTTTTATTTTCAATAAAGTATCATTATCATAACCCTTTATGATACGAGTATACGACAGACAAACTGTTTATTTAAATCAACAAAATTCGGTAGCGAAGTTGTTGTATCATCACACGAATATCATTCCTTTTTAAGATTAAAGGAAATTAAAACATTGATTTTTTTGTATAAACAATCCCTCTTTATTTAGATACCATTAAATTCTTAAAAATAATGTCAAATAAATGAGAAGGTAATACATGTGTAGTATTCAACCATATGTAAAGCACTAAAGCAACACTGATTACATTTATACTTTTCGTGCTGCACTATCTATTACACTTTTAAAATTTATCTAAATTATATTTTTTAAATTTATCTAAATTATAAATCAAATTATGATATGGCATTTTAGGTTTAAATTTATATATAAATCTTAAGTGGTTAAAACATAAAAAATATATTTTGAGTGTATATTTTAATGTTTTAACTTCTTGAGTTTATGCACCTAGTCATGGATATCTTTTCATAAGAGGCTAAAACAATATAAAAATACACTTTAAACATATCAATCGAATTTTTGATGATTTAGCTTTTAGGATTTGTAAATTTAAACCCAAAGTATCTCTTTCTCAATTTTATTTATATTTCATATCAATTTAAGAGATGCATTATGGAGTGTAACACGAAAAATATAACAGAGATCTGAAGTGTCTATATAGGATCAACAATATTCTTAAAAGGTCAAATGACATAAAATCCATCTACAATCTTATTGGTAATCTGAACAAAATTACCAATAATAAATCATAAGTTAATTAATTTTAATATCTTTTGCCTTTTTTTCTTTACCAAATATATTTCATCTTATTCCAACTAAATTATAGTTAATCTAATGTTATAGTATTCGTCACCTAAACATAATAAAATTTAGGGACAATTTGCGAAATAGCCACGAAATAGGGACAAATTGGTAAAATGTCCACGTTTTGGGACAATTTTGTGAAATATCCACAATATATACTGCCTCACGCGCACTTTGCTACGCGCGCGCGCGCTCTCTCTCTCCGAGCGGGGTCTTCGTTCTCCCCTCCTCAGATCTAGGGGTTCGGATCCTCCTCCTCCTTGCTCTGGCGCATTCAACTGTCGATCGTCCTTCTCCTTACTTGCCACCACCACCGCCGAATCGCCTCTGTCCAATTCAGCCCCGATCCCCATCCGTCACCTCCCCCGTTCGATGACACCGAGTGCTTCAGTTTCTCCTTGGCCCAACAATCGCAGATGGATTCGATTTTTGACGTGTCGGAGTTGATATCTCACTATTGAAGGCGAAACTGGTGGCCGGCAAAGAGGAACTGCGTGCGAAGGAGACGGTTGTTCAATTTCTCACCTTTGAAGGCAACACCGTTGCCATCCTCTTCGGCACCACCTTGATTGATGTTCTGCTGATCTTTGACTGTTTTCTTGAGATCATGGATTCGGAGTGAGATTCATGGATTCAGCGCTTCTATCTCTCTCCTCATCTCTCATATCTCCGGCGTCGTTCCTCGGATCTCCGGTCTCTAGGTCCCTCGTCTCATGAAGATCCGGCTCCCATCGAGTAATCGAAGAAGAGGAGGAGGAAGATCCAACTCAGGAGCAGGAATCGAAGAAGAGGAGGAGGAAGAAGATCTGCCATTGTTGATCTGTTGATTCCTCGTTGTTCTCGGTTCCCGCTTCTCAATTCAGACTCGGTGAGTTTCATTTTATAATTTGTTGATCTGACTTTGTTCATCGTTACTGGAGATTGTTCTGATGCAGGTTGAGCTTATTTACGTGAAGGATATTTTATCTCTGTCCTTTTCTATTTCACTAGATAAGAGCTTGCTCACCTTGATCTTAATCGAGAACGATGATTTGTACAATGAGTTGCACTGTGAGACAATCAAAGAGAGGAGCCACTGAGAACGATGATTTGTTCTCACTACTTGATAGAGATTGGAATAAGGTTTTGATCAGTACTTGTCATGGAGGTGCAGAGGTCGAGCGAGCGGAGCGAGCGAGGTCGAGCGGCCAGAGCCAGCAATCGAGGGAGCGGCTATTCTTCATCACCTCAAATCTGGTTGTATTGTAGGTAAGTACAACAGGTTGCTTTGTACAATGAGTTTCCCTTTTGATTGCTTTGCTATTGGTTTTGTGGTTGAATTTGATTGGAATTTTAACATGGAACAGAGTTGAGAGGAACCAGAAATTGGATGGGATAGTGATGTTTGCTGATGATAGTAATATGCAGAGCATGGATCTCTTTGATGAGGTCCAGAAGGTTAGGGGAATCAAAGTTGTTTCGGTTGGAATTCTGATGCACAAGGGTGGCTCCAATTCACCTTTGCATGTGGTGGAGGATGAGCTGGTTGGCTCCAATTCACCTTTGTCTATTCCCGTTCAAGGTCTCAACATGTAACAGATCTGAATCTTTGGTTGGTTGGCACACCTTTGATGTATCTCCATATGTAGAAAGAAGTGCAGTTTATATTGGAGACAAGTCTCTCAATTTTCTCCTCTTAATTTTGGATAAGTTAGCTTCTAACATTAACATTTGGAATGTAAAGACACTTATGCTGGCAAACTGGAATTAATTTGACCGGTTCTTCAAGGAATTAAGGCCTTTTGGTTTGCAATCATACCTTCTCATCTCTTTGTGATTAAAAGTTTAAATCAATTATTTATCAGAGTTGGCAAAGGTTTGTAAGATCTATTTCTTATAGGCTTATCTGCCATTCTTTCCTACTTTTTGCTTTAAAAGAAAGCATCTTAGCTCAATGGTAGAGCGATGTGCTTATGCGCAAATACGTGGGTTCGACTCCCGCAGAGGCTAAAGTTTATATAATTCTAGTAATTTACAAAATTTCATAATAAATGTTCAATAATAAGATATATTAGTGCAATTTTTTAGTGCTGACATAGTTTTTATGTGAAATTTATATGTGCTGACATCGTTTTTATGCGTATTTTTTAGTACTGACATCGGTTTTATGCGTATTCTAGTAACTTTGGAGCTTGTATTGGAAATATGAAGTTATCGTGGAGGCATGTACCTTTAGGAACTAAAGTATCTTACAATAGAGTCGTGCAACTCTTACAACAGAGTCGTAAAACTCTTACAACAGAGTCGTAAAACTCTTACAACAGAGTCCTACAACTCTTACAACAGAGTCGTGCGACTCTTACAACAGAGTCGTGCGACTCTTACAACAGAGTCGTGCGACTCTTACAACAGAGTCGTGCGACTCTTACAACAGAGTCGTGCGACTCTTAAAACAGAGTCGTGCAATTATTAAAATAGAGTCGCACAACTAATTTCAGTGTCAGCACTAATTTTTACCACTAATTGTAACTAATATCAGTGTCAGCACTAATTTTCACCACTAGTTGTGCAAAAAAAAAGTATTGATGAGCAAAAATAAGAGCATGTTGTGCAATAATTTATTGAGAAAGTATGAAATTATATTGAGAGAAAATAAGATCATGTTGAAAACAAATTTACAAGTCTCGATTGTTGTGCAAAAATAACCTATAGTTGAGCAAAAATAAGATGATGTTGAGCAAAATTTCACCAATCCCCCATGTTGTGCAATTATTGTCTATTGATAAGTAAAAATAAGATCATGTTGTGCAATAATCTATTAAAAAGTATAAAATTATATTTACAAAAAGTAAAATCATGTTGAGCAAATTTCCATCAATCCCCCATGTTGTGCAAAGATAAAGTATCGATGAGCAAAAATAAGAGCATGCTGTGCAATAATTTATTGAGAAAGTATGAAATTATATTGAGAGAAAATAAGATCATGTTGAAAACAAATTCACAAGTCTCGATTGTTGTGCAAAAATAACCTATTGTTGAGCAAAAATAAGATGATCGATTTGAGCAAATACTGGAGTGGGCAACTTTTATTAGGAATTCAATGAAAAAATGGCATTGAAAAAGTAAAACTGAGAAAAAGGATATTTAAGGAAAAAAGGGTAACTTTTATTAGGAATTCATCAATTAACGAGTTACATTACATATAAAAGTCTTATGTTCAAACTACAAATACTGGAGTGGCCATAACTAAGCCACCCTCAAATCCAAACCTCACAGTAGAAAGAATACAAAAGGGAATGCAACCTCATGTTCAGCCTAGGTATTGTCGAGGCCTCAAAATGGTTGTCGTCGTTACTGCACTCGCAGTGGCTCACACGGTACACAGGTCCTTGTATGGCCGAAGGGCTTGAGACCGGATGAAAGCTTGCATTTCTTGTTAGGGTCCCCAGCTTGATCAAAATGGCTGGTCGGAGATCGCGCACTTGTCATATGATCTGAAAAAAACACTCTCCCGATCATGCTTTCGTTTAAGATCAGCCTTCCCAGACTTAAATGCTTCCCTGGTCATCAAAGGAGATCTGACATTATAGCTAATGCTGCTAAAACTTGTAGTATCCCTGAGATTTAAAAGAGGGCATATTAGATTTTGCTCAACAAGATTTGGACCAAACCCTTACATAATTCTATCTATTTCAGCACAAGGACATAGCAGATGGATCGGAGCCTAAACACAAGCTAAGCTATTGGCAGAGTTAAATATATTGAATATCGAAATGATATGGTTATCTAACCTGTGAGGACTCATGTATAAATGAAGTCACAAATTATGTCCCTTTCTCATTGTATCATTGTTGAACACATTTTTTGTAGGCAAACTGGATTTATAAATGAAAAAAGAAGGCCGTTAGCAAAGGAACATAAGAAAATGCACCATCTGATCAAGACGATGAGTACTTAACTACAAAATCCATATAAATATGAAAATAATATAAAGCAAAAGTTAAAGAAACCATGCTCCAAACACATTCAGTGTATGAAAATAAATTAACCATGGTCCAAAACATTTGAGGAATATCTCATACCATGCTTCTGCATAACTAAAAGCTACTTGATGATGACCTTGGATGAAGATCTGATCAGAACCTGGCGCGTTCCCTGCTTCTCAGCGTTGTACATGTTCCGAAGAGCATCATTAAGCAATAAGCACTCACTCTCATGGTTCCTCACCCTGTCCAAAAGCAAAATTATACTTAAAAATGCTTGCAAAAGATAATTGACAGCACCTAAAATTGCATTATCAAATAAGACAGTCCACTGGACTCAACTAATCCATTTTTGAAACGATTTTTGAGGAAAAAATTATGGTTCCACAGACTATGTGGGAGTCGAACCCACATCTATGTGTATGTGTGTATACACATTGCTCTCCCCATTGAGCTAATAGACTTTTATAAATACAATAGATGCAAAAACAACATATATTAGTGGATCAATTTTAGTTGATCCCACTTAGTAGCTTAACATATCCCCAAAGTTGTGTCAGCACCAAAGATGTGACAGAATCAAAGTACAAGCCAGAGATGACATAACAAATAAGAAGCAATAACTATAGGCCAACATTAGCAATTGAGCTCGGTTTCACCAGTTCAAAAGGATTTATAGTATAACACTTACCTTCCAAACGAAGCAAATGGGAGAAGATGAATCTATTTCTTTGTAGACTCCCTTGCAGCATGAAATTCTTCAAGACATTCATCAACCAAAGGAATCTTATTTGCTTTCAATTCCCCATATATTGTCCCAGGCTGCACCAGAAGCGGGCTTGGGAACTTCCAGGGGCCAGACAACGCGTTTAGTCCTCTAGGTGGTTGTAGTTTCCGAGGCTTTGTTTTTACTCCCAACAGCCTCATCACAAATCTTTCCAGCTCTCCATACAGTAACCCACCACAATCACAAAGTTGCATCAAAGAGAAAATATGTGAAGAGATGAAAGCTTTCAAAAACAATTACCAATTTAGTTCATTATCAACCACTTCAAGGATGAAGATTAATTCAAGTTAATCACAAGTTACCCTAATCAATTCAAGTCTAACACCTCAAGGGAAGGAAAAGGGAGGCCAAATAAAGCAACTGAGCACTAGACTTATTTACTAGAAGGCATAAATTACATAATTACAGTGAATACAGTGGTAGATTAAATAATACTACTCTCTAGACTCTAGCAGCTTTTTTTTTTTATTGAAGCCCTTCGTCTCAATGCAGAGGAATAGATAAGAACAAACATGACTTTTCCCTCTTGTCATGATCAAGGCTAAAGGAGAATAACTAGTAAAGAGAGGCATGTAAATAAGGGATTATATACCTGAAGAAGCGCGGACATGAATAGATGTTCAATTGCCATTAGGACAGAGTGAACCATTAGGAGAGATCTTACCATCCTTGCCACCACTAGCACAGAGTGAACCATTAGGAGAGACAACAACAATCTTCACATAGCCACCACGTACAAGAGATGCCCCACACAAAACCATAGCAGCGTACAATTTTTCGTCATTAGAACCAGCAACTGCAATATCAAATATTCTCTCGATCTCTGATAAGCTACAAACAAATCCATGAGTTTAATTTCAATTGCCATAAGACAGAATAACTGATAACCGAAAACAAAAGGCACAATAATATAGAATGGTGCAATCATGCATTTGATATTGAGTGCAAAAGACATACAACTTACAACTGTATGGAATTTACAGCTGTATGCTAGTATCCCTAGCATTCCTTGATAAACATGGCCTTAGACCCTAACCCTCCTACCTCATTCTCTCACGCTCTCTCTCTCTTGCTTTCTCTGTACGCGCTATCTCTATACGCTCGTGAAAAAGGAGGGGATCAACCTTCTCGTCGCCGTCGTGCAGGATCTGCACCACCTTCGACGGCCGCCACTGCTCCTCCACCGCGGCTCCTCCACCTTCGACGATCGTCGCCACTCCATCGCCGACCTACCTCCCTCCAAGGTCCTCCAGCCATGTCGAATCCAGATCCGGTGCCCTCCCTCCCTCCAACCTCCGAGCGCCATCACCGGCGGCCTCCTCCATTGTCGGCGTCACCCCTCCGTCGCCGACCTACTAGCAGGCAAGGTACTCTAGGCCCCGTCGAATCCAGCGCCCTCTCTCCCTCCCTCCCTCCGCCCGACCAGATCTAGGCCTCGTCATCATCGGCCTTCTGCCTCCGGCCTCTGTCCTCCGTCCTCCGTCCTCCAGCCTCCGTCCTCCGTCCTCCGTCCTCTGTCCTCCGTCCTTCAGCCTCCATCCTCCGTTGGCCCCGTCCCCCTAGACCCCTGGCCGCCAGTCTCTTTTGAATTCTCTAGGGGTTTTTTTTGTGTATAATTTGTTAAAATTGGATTATTTTTGTGATGAATTTGTGAAATTGGAAGTTGATTTTTTGGATTTTCATTCTTAATTTGAGAGATTAAATTGCTTTGCGTAATCTTGATCGGAGGAATCAAAGCAACCTGAACAAGACAGGAAGTAACTAGTGAACTGTACATGATGAAGAGCTAGGGGAAGAACAGTGAAAGGCGTAATCAATTTTTTTTTCCTGCTTGCCTGTAATTTTTTGTTTATATTTTTTTTTCAATGATCACACGTTTGGAGACAACCACTCCTTGTGATTCCATTTTTTTTTTATCAATTCCTAATTTTTTTATCAATGAAAATTTTCATAAAATGTATAAAAGCGGAATCGTGGAATCGATGAAAATAGCATCAATAAAGTATATATAGAAAATTTTCAGCGATGAATAATAGCATCAATAAAGTGTGATCACAAACGTGTCATCAGTGAATAAAAGTAGAATTGATGAAAATATATCGATATACAATTGATTAAATTAAAAAAAAAATGGCATCAAATCATTTGATTAAAAAAGTGTCATCAAATAATTACATTAGAAAAGTCCAAGTGAACTATTTAATTGGCCAATCATAAATGTGTTATGTGATATTTCATGTTATTAGATTTTTAAATGTCATCATAAATGTGTCACCAATAAAAATGTCAACAATGAAATGCAATCAAATTTTATTATCATATGTTACCAATTGTATAAATAGAAATGTCAGCAACATACAATGTCATCACAAAATGATTGAGATCAATGATGCCAAATCACAAATGTCACAAATGAATAAAAAATCATCATTAAAAGATCCCATCAATAAGGTTTAATTGTAGTTTATGCCCTTGTGTCATTAATTGTATAAAAATGTCACCACAAATAAATTGATATACAATTGATTAAATTAAAAAAGCTGGCATCAAGCGATTTGATTAAAAAAGTGGCATCAAATAATTACATTAGAAAAGTTACATCAAAACACCATTTTGAAAAAGTTGCATCACATTAAACAAAAAAAGTCATCAAAACCCTACTTTGAAAAAATATCATCAAAATACTATTTTTTTTTTACCGTGATGCCATATTTTTGATACATCAAAAATATGGTATCACGGTAAAAAAAATATCACCAAAAAATTGACATAAAAAAAAGTGGCATCAGTCGTTAACAGTAAAAAAAATGGCATCAATGGTCAACGTGACATTACATTAAACAAAAAATGTCATCAAGGTTTAAAAAAAATGGCATTAAAAAAGTGTCATCCAATCATTTCATTAGAAAAGTGGTATCAAAGTGAAAATAAAATATAATAAAATTTTGGCATCAAAACGGTAAAAAAAAATCCAAATGGGTTGGTCAACGTTGATCGGTCAACGGTCAACCGGTTGACCATTGACCATTACACTCTATTGGGAAGGGGTCTACATTAAACTAATTAAATTAGTTTAGGGTCTTATCACCTAATTGAACATTAAAAAAGGGCTATCTACCAAAATCACCCATAAAAATATCCCGCCCTTTGAGAGTGGTGGTAATATATTACCATGTGTTTTCTCACGGGTAAAAAATGCTGACAAGACAGCCTATATAGATTTTTTTACAAGACGGCATACGTGGAAACTTTTTTTACAAATTAGCACTAAAATTGGATTTTCTTGAACGGTTTCCTTAGAGAAAAAATAAAACGATAAAAAATGAAACCCGAAAAAGAAATTGATTCAATCAAACAACTAATCCGGTTAAAATTGCCTCGAATTAACACAACACGACTATTACTAACACCAAACCGACAACAAAACTAAATCGACAACAGCAACAAAGAGGGAAAAAAATAAAACTTACCCAGCCAAGTCCGTTAACGAATCAAAGGGGAAGAAGATGTGAGAGAGATAACTCAAGATAGTCGATCAAGAGGGAGGAGGAATGACATTGAAGATGAGTCATGAGCTACATGGAAGGCTTGGAAGACAATTCAAGAAGCCCCCACAGAAGAAGATATAAGGGAGGAAAAAGCATTGGGTATGGACCCGGTCAAACTTTTTTTTCTTTCCTAAGGGCATTATTCAATAAAACCTTTGTAAAAAAATCAACGTAGACTGTCTTGTCAGCATTTTTGACTCGTGAAAAAACTTGTGATAATATATCACCACTATCCTCAAAGGTCGGAATATTTTTATTATAGTATTTGAAAGTTGATGAAATATTTTTACCATACCCCAATAAATGAGAGTATTTTAATTTTCCTTTTTAATTTCACTTATTCGCAAATAATGCAATGTATACAACCAACTACTCTCTGTCTGTCTCAAATTAAATGTTGTTTTGACTTTGGTGTGATTATTTTAAGATGTTAAAAACTAAAAATAATATTTTACAAAATCAACTACTCTCTGTCTCAAATTAAATGTTCAAATTAAATGCTGTTTTGACTCTTGTACACGTATTTTAAGATGTTAAAAACTAAAAATAATATTTTATAAAATTTTAACATTAGAAAAAAGCATGTCTTAAAATAAAATCGAATCCATCAAATCTTCTTTTACTCAATTTAGAATCGAAAAATATTTTGACCCTATGTTATTACTAGCGTTTAGAAACACGGTTTATTTTTGCACAAAAAAAAAAAAGAAACACGGTTTATTTTAAATAAATCTCCTCATGTTTGTTTGTCTTTCTGATAAGTGATAAGGCCTTCCTTAATTACCTAGTTCCTTCATTAAAAAAAAAAGGAAAAAGAGAAATTTCTAATCCCATCGGAAACGGCAGATGACGTGAGCAATCAATCCCCCGAAGGGAGAAGGCACTCAAACCGAAGAACCCACCGAAGTGACCGAACTTCCCCCAAATTCCCACCTCGAGAGTCCTCACCCTATCCGCGTGAACGTCGGCCCACGCGCTTCTCTATTTCCGGCGACCTCACCCTTGCCCTTATCATGCGCCTCTCACGCTCTTCCTCTTTCTCCCTAGCCGGCGCTTTCTCATCGCCGCTTATTCTCTATCTCTCTTTCTCTCACCTCAAACCCTCACCCCCCCTCCCTGCCTCTCTCTCCTCCTCCTCTGCTTCCCCTCTCAGATCGGATCTCCATCCCCATCCCTCTCGCCGTCCCTCACCAGATCTGAACAATCGTCTCCATGGGAGAAGAGCTCAACGATTCTCTCTCTCCCCCGCCGCCGGCGAACCATGGCGGCAACCAGCCCCGCGTTATGCCGGTCAGGGAGGATTGCTGGAGCGAGGACGCCACTTTCACTCTCATCGAGGCCTGGGGCCAGCGCTATCTCGATCTCAACCGCGGCAACCTCCGCCAGAAGCACTGGCAGGAGGTCGCTGATGTCGTCAACAATCGCCACGCGCATCTCAACAGGAAGGCTTATAGAACCGACGTTCAGAGCAAGAATCGGATTGACACCTTGAAGAAGAAGTATAAGACGGAGAAAGCTAGGGTTTTGGATTCCAGCGGCTCGTACCAGAGCCAGTGGCCGTTTTTCGCTCCTCTCGACGCTCTAATCGGATCTACTCTCTCCACTCTCAAGAAGCCCTCGCCGTCCTCCTCGATGTCGCCGTCGATGTTCTCTTCGCCTCCTCAGGTGGTCATGGCCTCGGTTGCGGCTCAGCAGCAGGCCTTAGGGGGGCCGCCTATGGGGGTTCCTTTGTTGCCTTACAGGAGGTCGATGACGCCTGTGGCTTCAGTTCTTCCGCAGAAGCGGCCTTTGCCCACTCCTGCAGCTGCCGGTTACTCCAATATAAGAAAGAATTACTCGGCGGTTGCTGCTGCCGCTGCAGCGGCTGATACGGACGAGGATGAAGAGGATGAAGAGGAGGAAGAAGTGAAGGAGCCGGAGGACTTGAAAACGAACGGGCGGTTGGGAGAAGCGGATGGATTGAGGAAGTTGGCTAGAGCGATTGAGATGTTTGGGGAGGTTTACGCGAGAGTGGAATCAGAGAAGCAGAGACAGATTGTTGAATTGGAGAAGCAGAGGATGCAATTTGCTAAGGAGTTGGAGTGCCAGAGGATGCAAATGCTTGTGGAGATGCAGGTTCAGCTTGAGAAGGTTAAGAGAGTTAAGAGGTCGAACTCCAACTCCAATGGTAAGATTACGTTTGAACTTCTCTCTGCCTAGTGTATGCCTATTTCATTCTCATGTTCTATCCTGCGAAGAAGATGAATTGATTGAAATACTCTCTTTATTATTAATTTTTTGCTTGGGGACAGTTTTGATCTCGTTTAGTTTAATATTTAAATAGTTTTGAGCCAAGCGCATCCACTTGTTTTTTTTGGTGGAGATAGTGTACTAAAGTATGTTAAAATTTGCCACTTTTATACTCTGTGCTTTGCTGTTAGCTTAAAATTGCATCCATCTTGTGGTGAACTCTTGTTCCTAGTAAGTTCTGTGACAGCATACTGAGGACTGATCCAATAAAATGTGTTGTTAATCATGACCACGAGTGTCTGCAGTGCACAATGTAATCTGTTCTTATCGACAGTGCTTTTATGCAACTGTGAAGTTGGTGTCTCTCTAAGTGTTATTGCACACAAATTTGAAACGCAAGTTTGCAACATGATCAAGGCGTTGACTTTTATTGATCAGAATCGAGTTGAATGATGTTGTTGATCACTACTTAGTTTTTTGTTGTTGTAGAGAAGATATTTCTAGTCAGTGAGTTCTTAAATAGACTGATATTGGTTGATTCTTGTATTATGAGCCTAGCCAGTAGTCTCCCGTGACATTCCCGTTTAACTTTTTTTTTAAAATCAAATTTATATATTGTATAATGAAGTTATATAAGCTATTTTATACATTTGAATTTTAACATGTTTTTTTTATATAGAATACAACATGGATTAAGAGAAACACTAGAAAAATAGTAAAAATAAGAGATGAGAAAGCAAAATACCAAATTAGTGTTTTTTTAACATTGAAGATAGTGGGGAGAAAGTGGTGCTAAATGAGTGGGCACATGGCAAAAGAATTGAATGCCAAGGGGGCAATATTTTTGTATAGAGATGACTTACTAGCTTATACTCTATTAGTATGGATAGAAGCTCTTTTCTTCCATCATTTGTTTATTATAACTTTCTTGTCACTGTATTATACCCTCTCATTGCAAACCCATTATATATTCTTGGAGATAGCTAGTACTCCTAGTAGATATGATTTGCCATTTACTATTGTATATTTATCAAGAAAGTTCAAAGATACTAGCAGACTTAGTTCCTTTGGCCCTAGTTTCAAATTTCATTTTTTTTTGTATTGGTCCTCTGTCTTGAGTTGTCTCCTTCTGGTTTAAATATCATAATAATTTGCTTTGATTGCTTGTCTATATCACACTGTGCTATATTCTTGATTCCTGATGTAGAAAGGTTACCAATCATAACTCACCAAATGCCATGTTAAAGCTTTGACATGGTTCTTCCAAGAGCTTGTCTATTTCATGTTGTGCCTGTTTTGGGGTATTTGGGTCAGATTCCATGTTCCTTCTTGTTGTATCGTTCCTCCCAACACGTCTTGAATAGTTCAACTGTATGAGAGAGTGAAGCAAAATTCAAGTGCACAAATTTACAGTTTTATGTTCTGTTTTGAGATGATCATATTATGGAAGCGGAGTTAGCTTAGCCGCCTGTCTGAGCACATGAAAATATCATCATGTCTTTTATGTTTAGTGAAGGATCCTGGTTCTGTCGAATGTGCATGATCTAATCTCTCTCAGTTAAGATCTCATAGTCCATACTGTTGGTCCCACTCACCGTGATTGGGAGATGAATGTTCTTTTTAATGGATACAAGTACTTTTTGTTCATTTTAAAAATCTAACTACCCAACCAAGCAAATGGGACACCATGATGGATTAGGTTATGTGCACTAAATCTTTCTATCCTTGTATTTTCCTAAACATACAACTGTTTGCTGATAGGTTTGTGAATTTGAAGTGGCACTTCTTCCTGCCTTCCTGATATTAATATGCTTGCTTTCTGATCCTGTCCACTGTTTCTGATTCTATAATTTATGTTAACTGCTCTTTCAACCCTTGGGTTCTCCTTTTGTATTTCGTTAAAATTTGGGGTCCATTTGATGCGAAATTATTGAAGTGCTTTTTATTCATCTGCCACTGCTAGTGTTTATCTTAGATGCCCCTACAGCCAAGGGATGTGCCCCACTGTGAGCTTTAAAGTTGCTTTTACATTTTCCCTTGGCTCATCTGAAAACTTGCATGTTCTTTGGTTTCCAGACGGTTGGTTTTAATTAGTCTACCAAAAGTTTATCCCCTTCAACCTGGGGCCTCGCCTTTTATTTCCCGACTTTTCCCTTCCATGATAATTGCTAAGTCGGCAACTACATGTAAGATTCAAGTAAGAGGACTCTGTACCTTAACCCAAAATCTTGGTGCGCTTGTGCCAAATGAAAAAAGAGATGACTTCATTTCCTTGAAAGTGGAGACCATCTTTTTATTCTTTAGTTGTAGTATCTGTTGATTAGGGAATGCTGCAACTGTCATAGTCATCATTGGAATTCAGAACTAGCATCCTCCATGGTCCTGGGCTTTCGTTTTCGACGATTTTGTTCTTTGTGCTTTTGTTTACATAATAGACTCACTTCTCTTCTTTTTCTCGCAGAATACTGCTAGCAGCCCAGGCTTAATGGCACAGTTGATCATTCAAGAAAGGAGGCGTACCTTAGTCGCATTCTTGACAATGACATTGAACATAAAGAGGTCATTTGCAGAGCATTTGTAGTAGAAGAAAGCAAATTATTAGTTATCGTATTCATAGTTTATATTTCACCTTAAGATATGTAACAAAGTTTATGCTCCAATTGTTTGGAATTGGGTTAGGATTATTTTGTGGTGTAATGCAATCCCCTATCCCTACAGATTTGTGACGATAACGTGTCTCCTATCTCCTGTATAACTTAAAACCATTTTGCTAGCATTTCTCCCTCCCCCTTTCCTGATAGTCATGTAGAATGTGTTACTTAAAGAAGTTCATATCTAATGTGGTGGGTAATGCTCTCCGTTTTCAGGATTTGAACCTGCATTGAAGTATACTAGTATTTCGATTTTAGCAACCATATTAAAATATCATTTACTGTATCATTGCTAATTGGTAAACCATGAGGTTAATGACAGCATATAGTCAGTTCTACACCAAGAAACTGAAGCAGAGCGCAGGTGAATTTATATAGTACTTCATATATTGTCCATATATGTGGATCGATGTATATATAAGCTTCCATTTCAAAAATCGGCATTATCCTGCAAACAGATGACTTGAGACCTGTGTTTTCGCTGGGAGATCAGATTGGTTCTCATTGATGCTTAATACTGCTTGTTTTTTAAGCGCGTGCATTTGCTTGAGTCTGCATTATTGCTTGCCAAAGGCTTGGCGTTGCTGCATCAATCTCTTCCGGGAACCCAACTAGCTATAAAACCAACGCAAACGATTAATGTATCATTTGACAGTATATATTGTTCTACGAATGTGCAGCACTTGAATTAGGAGTTAATGGCTTCGTGCATATGTTGTTGTATATATAATAAGACTATGTGCTTGTACTGCTCAGGCTTATACGACCTCGATCTGTTTAGTGCATAACTATTTAGTTCTTTAAAAGGATCGGACATTAGCTAAAAAAATTCTAGGATCCAAAAAACCATGTCACCCAGTTTGCAACCCACACCGTCCACTTTATCAAATTTTAATTGTGAAATAATTAAATTCAAAATTGAGATAACTACCTTAAATGTTAACATACTTAATTTCCATATATTTGACCATATTTAATTCACTCCATAAGTATAAGGATAAGACAGAGCATAACACTTTGTTTGACGATTTGATGTTTTTTTATATTCAGATAAGAATTTGAGTGAACTAGTTCCTATTAGACCACCATCCAAGAGCGTGGATACGTAATTGTATTTAACAATTTGAATATTAAAGGGCAGAAAGAGGAGAAAAGGCAGTAATATATGAAGTGAAGAGGAAGAATTTTATATATATATATATATATATGGTTAACAAGTTACAGAAGATAAAATATACAAGTACTACTATATTTCTGTATGAGAGGTGATTTTTGCTTAATAAAATAGTTTTAACTAATTAAAAACAATTTCCCTTTTTTTTAATGTTCAACTCATTTTCCCCTCAAATTTCACAACTTTGCCGGAGTTTCAGATTCTCCTAAAACCACCATTTTTTTCCCTCCTTTTTCAACCAATATCTTCTCTTTTCCAACTAGTCTCAAATTCTAAGGGTCTGTAGCTTTCCAGAGCTTTTGATTTTAATATTTTATAGTTTTAAATAAGTTAAATATAAGATTTTAGTTTAATTAGTTTTTGAAATTGGATTTTCAACAACTACCCACCCCAAGCTTTTCAGAACCTTATTCATTTTCTCATATCTAATTAGACAGATTGTATCAGCTACTCTATCACTTGGGTTACCAAACACCTTACTAGCTTATGAACACTCTAATTTAACATATATTTAATACACTTAATTAATCCATAAGCTTCAGCTACCCTATTAGTTACGTGTTACCAAACAGAAGTATTCTCCCAAACCTCCGCACCCATATAGTAAACTTCTTCTATTTTTTTTCTCTTTGTGTTTAACACTGATATTTCAACCAAATTACTGACATTAATAAATTTATTATATTACATACTCTATCCGTTAATTAAAACTTGATGTTTTACTATTCACACACGTTTTTTAGGTGTTAAAAATATATAAAATATTAACTTTTTTTTTTAATAATTTCATACTTATTACTATTAAGTATGAATTTATAAAAAAAATATAAAAAATTAATGTTTTATATAGTTTTTAATTTTATCATTCTAAAAAAGCATACATAAATAGTAAACGACATATTTTAATTAACAAAATGAGTATTTTTCAAATTTATCTATAGCCCACCACCACATATTCTCTAAAAATAAAAAAATAATTATTACTCCCTCCGTTAAAAAATATAGGTCTTTTTAGGCTTAAAATTTTGTTTAGAAATATAAGTCCTTTTAGATTTTCTAGGCATTGGGTTAAGAGAAAGGTAACTTTTTGAGTTGTTTTATGAAATGTTATTGGTTGTGAATAATTAATGAGGGATATAAAGGTAATAAGTTTATGATTTTATTAATTTGTGTGCAAATGTCTAAAATGACTTATATTGTTAAACGGAGGTAGTAATAAACAAATGTTAAAAAAAAGGCATAATTCCCATTTTCCATTTTCAATTGAAAAACAAGAGAAGGGCAACCTGGGATAGGATCTCCTACAACCTTAAATGTACCCTTTAGTTATCGTTTGGATAAAAGGGGTAAATACAATTCCCGAGAACTTAATATATGGGAAGTCCAATTTCCTGGAATTAGAATTAATGAGATTTTGAAAAATATGTTTGGTTAACTTTTAATTCCCATAAATTAAATTACCACGTTTTGTTTGGTTGCATGGGAATTTATATGCAATTACTATTATATTATTTATCTATGAAGGGTGTGATTTTTTGGCTGGGTAAAACAGGGATTTTATTAAAATAAAAAGGGTGGAAGAAATTTTACCTACTCTACCCTAGGTGATTTCACTTCTTGTATTTTGGAGAAAGTAGAAATCTTAGGAAGATTATAACTTTCGGGATTTTTCAATTTTTAGGTTCTTATCGAAATGCATATATTAAAACTCATTTCTTGGGATATTGCAATTCCTGTGATATTTAACCTCATGCAAGCACAAATATTTATGATAAAAAAAAATTCAAAAAATTATTTTTATCATATATATATTTATAAAGTTTTCTCATAAAAAAATATATATATTAGAAAGTATTGAAATTATTATAATCAAATTTTTATTTTTTCAATTTTAATATTTTTCAAAATATGTTTTTTCATGAGAAAATTATACAAATATTTATGATTGGTTTAATTATAACCTAAAAATAATTTTTTTTTTTTTTATCATAATATCTACCATATCAGAAGGGCATAAAAGTGGTCGGAGATCCATCTCGGGTAACCCATATAACTCGAGGAAAACTATAGTATAAAGCTTAATATTCTTCTGCTGGACCTGAGCTTTTAAAGCATCTCTGTGTGTCCTCGCTTCAGGCAACACATATATGTACTGAACTAGCTTAGCTTCCTGTATTAATTACAGTATACAATTGTCAAGCATTATTAGCTTAGCCGGTAAAAATGACATGTAGTGATCAATAGGTGGTGAGTTCGAATCCCCTTCCCCATATTGTAATGGCTTAAGTGTCTACCAATGAACCAAAAAAAAAAATATTACAGTATACAATTTATACTGAACTTTCGTAATGCAAGTTTAGAATCTCTTTGTTATGGATGGGTGTAGATAAACTTAGGGATAAACGGAATTAGGATTAATTAGGAGCAAGGGAAAGCATAATCATATATATACATCGACAAATAAAAAAACGTACAGACTACAAATAAATTAATGGTTTGTGTATTGTGTGGCCTAATATTAATTAAGAATTGAAAATTTATTTTGTAAATAATATTAAAATATATTATAAAAATGTATACGATGAGTGTATTTAGATAAAACATTTCCCAAATTAATTAAAATGTTAATTTATTCTATGTTCTAAAGATATAAGATACAAAAATCAGAACTAATTAAGAGAAGAGGTACATTAATGAGAAATTTCGCTAAATACCTTCATCATATACAAAAGCAATCTTATTAATGTTTGTGATTAATTTTTATTTTTTTTTAAATCTAATGATCGACTTTGGCATGTCTAATTAAAATTAAGTTCTCATATATAGAATTCTCCATTAATTAACCAGAGTATATATGTTTTTTATAAGCTAAAAATTATATAAAATATCAATATTTTATTAATTTTTAAAAATATTTTTGAAAAGTATAAATATATATTATTTGTACAATGAAAAGTATAAATATATATTATTTGTACAATGAAAAGTATAAATATATATTATTTGTACAATGTTAAAGGTACGTGTTACGTGTACGTACCTTGCTAAGAAAGCAGGGGTTTTATCTTTATCTGTCTAGGTAAAATATTACTAATGAATTGGGTAGAAATGTAGAATACCCTTTCTTTTTTACTCAGACCTTTTACTCTGGTTATAATATTATGATGGATATATTATATGTTCCATAAATCTAGAAAATATATGAAGCACTAGTTAACCAAAATATTTCAACGTATAAGCTTATACTTATAAAGCTGTATATATATAATATCAAATTTTGTATTAATTTTTGAGTATGAAATTATAAAAGAAGTTGATATTTTATATAACTACGAGTAACCACTCGACCCAGCTGACAAGAAACACGTACCAAGTAAACCGGTTTGGGCCGACCGGCTCGACATAATAGTAGGAAGCAAGTCAAAATATGGCTCGACCAAATAGTAGGGAGCAAGGCAAACCTTGGATGACAAAAATCCAAGGAAAGGGCCCGGCTCCACCCAATAGTAGGGAGCAAGGCAAACTTTGGATTTTCATCCCAGGAAAGGGCCTGATTCCACCCAATAGTAGGGAGCAAGGCAAACCTTGAATTTTCTCAGTTATAATGAATAGAGGGAGTAGTAAATAACTATACATATAGCAGTCGCTGCATTAAATGTCTTTTATAACTTTCTTAGTTATATAATTTCTTGATTTTCTATATATAAAAAATTGCTCTTTTTAACCTATGCACTTACCAGTCTTAGTTAGAAAATATTTCTTATAAAAAAAAGAGTTAGTTAACTTTAATAAATCAATTTTAAGTACGTGCTAAAAAGAAATCAATTCTAAAATATTGCAAATTTAAAAAAATATTTCTCAATTAAGGCTACTAATCTATGTCCCAAAAACATAAGTGAGAAGTGACATTTGGGTGACAAGATGAGAAGTAAGCCTTATGCCCTTTAGATTAAAATAATTTTTTTATATGGATATAGGGGACATATCTAATGATAAATATATCAATGTTTTTTTAAAAATTATTTTGTATGCTATTTTTTTAGACGATGAATGAAAAAACTAATTTAAATTAGCATAAAAACCCTAAAATGAACCTTAAATCACCATCTAGATAAATAGCGTACAAAATAATTTTTTTAAAAAAACATGGCCGATTTGCAGAAATACACCAAATCGGTGTTCGGTTTGCGAAAGTATACCCGTTTTCTGAGAATAGCAAAAATAGAATAGGTAGGTCATATGTGCTAAAAAAATAGGCTATTTGTGCTAAAAAACAATGACTGATTTTACTTTTAAATTTAAATATAAAAATCATTAAAAGGAGTATTATGAATTAAAAGAAGATTAAAAAATATAAAAAATATATATATTAAAATAATGTTTTTAATATATTTTTCTCGGAAATTTAAGAATAATTAAACTAGCCGGAAAATCGCTGTCCTAGTAAGAGAATTAATAGTGACAGGAATAAAATTTGTTATTGACAGGATATAGGTTCTTTATGACAAAGCTAATAATTAATAATGACAGGATGAAGTCTATAATAGGGAAGAGAATAAAGACACGATTTAGTCCATATCATAACTAGAAATTAAAGGTATGTCCAAGATGACAAGTTATTTGTTCACAACGACAGGAGTAATGTTTATAGTGACAAGGCTGTAGGTTTACTTTGACAGGATTGAAGCTATAATCGGGGAGAGAATCGCTGAAGATACGGTAAATCATATCTTCATGATTATTAACCATATTTATAAAAGGATTTTCAATATATATCTTGAAACCATAATATTATCACATTAACAGGATGAATATTGTCATTGACAATCCAAATATGAACATTGACAGGATATATACGATAAAAAAAATCGGCGGGAGATTGAGTAAAGAGATAGGGCTAAGGTCGGAGGGTTGGTCGGGCTGCTCTTGGGGTCGAGCACGGGTTAAGACAGTAGAGGCCGACGATGGAGCCGGAGCCAGAGAATGATTGCGTCGGAGAGTGAGCGATGCAGCGAAGGGTGAGGACAACGACGGAGCCGGAGAATTAGTGCGGGCTAAGGTCAGAGCGCCCGAGACTTAGGGTTGGTCAGGCGGCTCTTGTGTGCTCGGGTTAGGGATTGAGATTGGGTCGGTCGGGGGCTAACCGTTAGGGATTGGGATTGGAAATTTAATTTTTTTTTAATTCCGGATTTTTTATTTAATTATTTAATATAATTTAAAAATATAAAAAAAATTATAAATACCAAAAATATTTAACTTTTTTTTTTCTGATTTTTTGGGGTGGTGGGTAGTTTTGATAATTAAATAAAGTATTTTTGCAAATTTTCATATATTGATGCAATTGTTTTCAAACCTAGGTATTTTTGCAAACTAAATATCAAAGTGGGGTATTTACTAGTAATTCCCAAAAAACATTGATATATTTCTCATTAGATATGTCCCCTATATCCATATTTAAAAAATCATTTTAATCTAAGGGGTATAAGGCTTACTTCTCATCTTCTCACCAAAGTGTCACTTCTCATTAGATATCTCCCATATATATATATAGAGGATTGATCAAATGTTTACAAGTCTTATTGTGTTTTGTGTTAACAAATATAGGCCGTTGATCGAATCAAAATCAAAGGTTGTGATTAATTCTGAATTTAAGTAATTTATTTTTAATAAAAAAAGTGGGACCCACGGGAAAAACTAATCCAATCTCACAAGGGAAGTGCGTGTGATGCACAGGCATGTAACTGCTTGAATTCTGCAAAGAGAAAATCGTGGGAAACGCTTAATTTTTTATTTTTTTTTTGCCAATTTACTCCAATTTTTTTTTTGAAAAGATTTTTGGTCATACAAATCAAGATCATGATCTATTAATCTGGTATGTAAAATCCTTGAAAATCTGTGACAGTTTCATCCAAGCGAACGGTGAAGAAGAGGAAGATTCGTCAAAGTTTTTTAACTTCATAATTTTCCAAGTAGTCATCAATATTCGGCAAATTTTATCAAATATTCATCACAGTCACTCAAATATTCATCACAGTCACTCACATATTCATCACAATTACTCAATTATTCATCATAGTTTTTGTTAAAATTTATCAAATATTCATCACAATCACTCAAATATTCATCACGATCACTCAAATATTCATCACAGTTACTCAATTATTCACAATTTCCCAAATATTCATTAAGGGTTCGTTTGGTTGGCAATGGAAAAACCCAGGAAGTAAAAAAACCCAAGAAGTAGCTAAAATATATGTGTTTGGTTGAATTTTTTTCCGCAGAAGAACCCAGGAAGTTAAATTCCCAGGAAGTTCAATTTCTCCATTTCATAGGAATTTAACTTACCTACTCCTCCCTAGGTAAGTTGCAATTCCCCCATTTTCTATTTAAAAATTCTCAATTCCCCTATTTAATCATCTAAACTAAAAAGTTAACCAAACATATTTTCACAATTCCCGTAAATTAGACTTCCTGGGAATTCAATTCCCATGAAATAACTTCCCGGGAATTTCAATTCCCACATTGAACCAAACGAGCCCTAATATTCGGCAAAATTTAAGAAATATTCATCACAGTAACACAATTATTCATCAAAGTCAATCATTTCACCAATATTCATATCACGTCCCCCGAGTATGAAACATGACCTATTTCGTACCAGTGACTCAAATTTCTACAATATTCATATCAAGACAACAAATATTCATCAAATTAATCCCCTTTCAACTCCCCTCTAATGAAAATTCGCGTTCATCCCTAACCCGGCGCGAATTCGATGGTGCGCGCTACAATGGGGTCATCGTGGTGTCCCTTCAAGCCGCATACAGACTCCGCCGACTAGATTCACTATACAGGCGCTACAGCCAAAGGTGCGACTCTCGGATGAGCACTATTCGCCGGAGTCGCCCTCTAATTTCGCCGGAGTCGCCCTCGAATTTCGCCGGAATTGCCCTAGTATGAGATGCGATGAAGAGGGTGAGAGACGATTGTTTTCTAATCGTCCAAAAAAGGGGGATTTGGGTTGGGATATCACGCGCGTGTGTTAGGAGAAAAGGGTAGGTTTTATCTTTTCATATTAAAATTAATTAATTTCGATAATTAATCTTGTCATTCCATTTGCAATCAATCAACGACTTATATTTGTTAACACAAAACACATTAAGGGATGTTTACACATGATCTAACCCCTCTCTCTCTCTCTCTCTCTCTCTCTCTATATATATATATATATATATATATATATATATATATATATATATATATATATATATATATATATATATATATATATTAAGTTGATCACTATAAACTTAAAAATGTGATGATAAGAAATAATTTGTGTTGATATTATCTGATAAGAATTAATGTGAATATATAACTTTCAGCGGGATTTACATTAATCCATATCAGAATTGATTACTGATTAATTATTTTATACTCCTTCCGTTCGACAAAATATGTTACTTTACTGTTCACGCACGTATAAAAACTATATAAAATATCTAGATTTTTAAATAATTTTTTTAACAATTTTGTAGTTATTATTAATAAGTACAAACTTGTTTAAAAAATTATAAATAAATAAATATTTTATATAGTTTTTATCATTCTAAAGAAGCGTGCGTGAATAGTAAACGACATGTTTTATCGAACGGAGGTGGTATAGTTTTTCTCCCCTAAAAATGTATGTTGAAAATTGTAAAAAACAATTTATATTTTAGATCGAAAATATCTTAGTATATCATGGAATTATCGATTTTGCCAAAACATATGCTGATTAATTACCTTATTAGCTAGACTTGTAGATATGGACCTAGCATTAAGGGGTCACAAAGTCTCAAAGTCGATCTACGTACATTCTACACACCAACCAATTTACCCTTGCGCTACTATCATAGCACATAAGTCGAGCGGGGTTCCATCCTAAAACCAATTGACATTAGATGAGTTAGCTCACTAGCTTATATACTAAGACTTCTTTGTTTATATAATCAATGTGGGACTCTTTTTAATCTCTTCACGTTACTTTCATTCCTCAACATCTATCACTAAATTTAAAGCTAATGTATACTTAGCTCACTACTATTCTTAAAATCTCAGATGTGTAATTACTAATTAGTACTTTATGCTTTATTTTCCGTGTTATAAAGTATGATTAGCTAGGGAAATCAATCAATTTAGCTAGCCAATCATACAAAGAAAACTTAATTAAGGATCTAATATAGTAATAAATATATAAAATGATAAATGTCACTTCTTAGTTCGCATCTTATATATGGTGGGGTCGGTGCTCATTAGTACATGTTTAATTTGATATATATGTCCCTTCAATTCCAAATTAAGTATATATATCACCATATATGTAATTTTTAGTACACCTTCCTAAGCCCCAAATTAATTCCTATTAAAGGGTAAATCTTATAACATACACAGACCGATCATCAATTAGACATATATCAAGGATATTCGAATTAGGGTTAGGGTTTCCACTATCCAGTGAAGCTTCAATTCAGCAAGTAATATAGTATATGCCATGGCTAATATAAATATATTTATTTCTTACCAATGTATAGTGATAATTAATTAAATCAAACATACCTAATTAGGCTATGGTGCTTGAATTGGCTCCCTCACTTGGGCTCTCCTCTTCCTCTTCTTCTTATAGTGGACGCCTCTGGCCTTGGCCTGGCTCTCCTTCACCTCCCTCAGGTAAACCCGGATCGCCCCGTCTCCGAAAGGGTTCCTCTCGGGCAGCCCGCCATTCTCCTCGTAGGCTGCCCTGAGGCGGCCTACGATGGAGTCAAGGCTGCCCCACGCCTGTTTTAAAGGACAGGTGCATGGGGCAGGCGGGTCAGGCTGCCCGAAGAACACGCATCCCTTCAAGTGCACCTTGGTCTTCCCAAACTGGTCCAGGTACCTCAGGAAGTCCATCACGTGGCCGCACGTGCACTGGGACAGGCTGACCGGCGGCCTCTGGCTCGTCAGGTACTGCCCGAACGTGTTCCAGTCCCTCCTCTTCTGGGACTCGTACCGGCTCGGCGTCGCTGGCGGTGAGGCAGCAGAGCTAGCGGAGGCCGGTGTTGAGGAGGACGGCGGTGGGTCGGCGGACATGGTGTCGGAGGGTCGGTGGTGGGTGTGGGTGGAGGTTTTGCTTCGTTTGGTAAGTAGGGGGAGAGATGTGAATGGTGTAATTTGGGAAAGGAGGGGAAAAAAAAAAAATAAAGGAGAGGAGAGAAGGATTGGGAAGTCAAAAGTGGAGAGGTGAGTAGGAGAGAGATGAAGGGAGTCATTTCATGCTATTGGATGGGGTCCTACTTGGGAGACATGAGTGGGCTCCACTTCTTTGATTTTTTTCCCTCTAATTTGTTGACTTAACATAATATAGGAGTATATAGTTATTATTATTATTATTAATTTTTATTACAGCAGATCGACGAAGTAATGTTGAAGTCATCAAAATGTGGCTTGATAACCCTATGCAGAGGATTGCTAGTCAAAAGAAAAAAAATAAGACCAGAAGAAAGAAACTAGCTTAAATATAAGATTACAATTACAGATAAATTTGTATTTAAAACGACTAAAAAATTAGTCTTTGTTTCTTGATATCTCATTTGGCGGCTTAGATGACTTGCATGCAAGACAAGTTCGTTGTCGAAGCTATAGTCCAAATCGAGAGCCAGAATCACCGACTAGACCTACCAAATTTTGCTCAGAAATTTTGTTGCATGCGATGTCTCGGAGTATATAGTTATTATATATTGTCACTGTATATCTGGGGTGTTTCTAGCTTCTACACTTGTATATCTCGTGTATTATATATCATGCGTTGATTTTTTTTAATACAAGGAAAGAAATTAAGACAAAACGACCACGATTTATATATCCTCATTTTAGAGCGTTTGGATGAGAATCCGAAGTTCTGAATCTTACTCCAAATCATCGTCGATAAGAATACAATAACTGTATTCGCTTATATGCATGGAAAATTTGATTCGAGGGAAAAAAATAGATCCCCGTTTTTATGTATAGGTTAAAATATTTAATAATTAATTTGAAAAGAAAATTTTTAAATAGACGTAGATGAATCATAAAAAAACAAATTATGTTCAAAAACTGGTTAAATTAGTAAAACTAGTATAATCTTTTCTAAAGTGGTATGCTTAAATTATGGGAAAATAGATTTAGTTCTTTTGACTTTTTTAAATTTTAAATAGGAAGTTTATTCACTAGATCAAAGTAAGGTGGTTTTTTCTTTAAATAATGCAAGAATTATAGTGCATAACCTAAGACCATCTTCAATAACTTCCCTAAAATTTCTCCAAAATGGAGAAACGAAATACATATTTTTCAAATTATTTTTGCTTTAAATCCAACAGCTTCTCCATTTCGAAGATTTCGAGAATTATTTAGTTTGGACAATGCTCCAGATTTAGGGAATTCTTTTTTTTTTTTTTCTGCTTCTCCATTTTGGAGAATGTGATGAAAAACCTGTTGGACCAAAAAAACCCCTTAAAATTCCTCCAAAATCTCCAAAATGGGGAAACTGTTACTTGGAGATGCTCTAATAGTGTATTCTTTTGCACGATATCAACGAGTTTAGGATGAGATATTTAAAGCATAAGGGAGGGCTATATTTGGGTTACCTTATTGGCCACTTGATTGAGTTCTCTAAATACATATGGAAGCACAGAACACTAGAGGGAATGCAGAAGCAATAGAATCAGTTATATTCATCTCAATTTCTTAAGAACTCTATCAAATATTAATGTACGTTCCAAGCATTAAATCACTCCCGGGCTATCTCCTTCAATTTTCAGTTGCATAATACCACACTCTATATAGTGATTTACCCCTCCGACCCTCCCCTATTGTAATGAGCCTAAATACTAACCCATAAACAAAAAACAAATCGAGATAACTAATTTGAAAATTTTAATGATACTAACTATGGTGATTTTTTTTTGAGATCAAACCAGTCCATCATACCATTTCATTCAATAAAACTGTAGCAATGTCATATGGAAGTTCGTTAACAGAGAAAAACAAAGAATAAGAAGTAGGTCTAATAGATGCAAATCCATGATACTAACTATGGTGATTAATTGGTAATCAATGGGCAAAAATTCATATAACTATTTTGAATATCAGTAGGCAAAATAAAGAAATGAAGAAAGAAGATAAGAAGGAAAATCTTTTTTTTTTTGGTGCTAAGAAGGAAAATCTCTAAATTTGGAGAAAGTGGCAAAAACTTTCATATTGCTTTTTTGAAAGGCATTAATTTCTTTTTTATTGGTTTTCATAAAATAAATTTTATTATAAATAGAAAATATCTATAGCAGGTCTATTAAATATATAAATTTGTAAAATATAAAAAAGGTTTGAGTTATATAGTGTATAAAAAAATTTCTATTGACTTTTTATATTTTAGAGAGTGTTTACAACAACTTTTAGAGATGCTCTAATTGTCTAACATAAGGGAGTATATTTATACGTTTTATTTTTTATTTATTTTTTTTGGTAGGAATATTTATACGTTATATATTAATCCCATATGAATTTCCAGCTTATTGCTTCTGGATTTTCAAAGCACGTTCTGTATATATACTGTACATGGTATGTACAGCTACTGTAACCATTTCGGAATAACTCACATAAAAAGACTTGGAGATAGTACTTATGGTTCTCTGGTTAAAACCCCGAATATGACCGCTCTTTAATTATTTACCAATTCAAGGTACAAGCTACTGTAATACTCCTAATTATCAAAACTACGTATAGATCAAAGTCTAAGATTGGGTAATTTAAGACACGTTACTGTACTGTCTCATATGTAATTTGAAAAACAGCTTGCCCAAACATGTCAGATTGAGTCCGTGCAATGATTGTGATTCTTGGAATGACATACTATATCCATAGCTAACAGTACGAGCTATAGCTATACAGAAAAGTGGCATCTTTGGCAACATCTAGACGTACTAGTCGCATCTTTTGTTTTAGCCATAGCTCCTCTATTAAAGTTGCTATATTTATCAATAGTACTGTACTTTACTACTGTACTATATATGTGTTGTTTTTAAATACTCGCCTGGGAAAGTGAAACCAACATAATGTCATGCAGGCTTAAGGTTAGTAATTGTTTTGTTTCATTGGTTAGCTATAAGTTTGTGTTTATACTTGAAAAATGAATCCCTACGAGTCTACCATCATATTATTACTTGATTCGGAGAAGGCGCAACAGGGGATCGATCAAATAGTCGAGGCAAGTATGTGAAGCATACTTCAAAATACATCCTACCAAGATTGGGTCTGACCCTAAATTCTCTATTATCCTCTGATGAGTTCCTTGCGGGTGGACCGATCGACACCTTATCGATCAGTACTTGTGCTTTCACTATGCTTTAGATATAGTTTGGGGGTTGATTACTGGTGCTGTGGGAGGAGCGTGTAGGATGTACTTAACACTCTTTTATGATTTTCATGCAAGTGTTTAGTGTTGTGTTGTCTTTTGCAATGAAGTATCTCAAAGCATCTCATCTATATCTTTTTCAGGACAGAGAGATGCACACGTCACACGTGTGCCTCAGCGCTTATAGCCTAGCATATAAGCCGAACAGGGTTCCATCCTAAAACCAATTAGCTTTAGGAGGAGTAACTCACTAGCTTATATACTAAGACTTCTTTGTTCATATTATCAATGCGGCCTTAGGAGGAGTAACTCACTAGCTTATATACTAAGACTTCTTTGTTCATATTATCAACGTGGGACTCTTTGAGTCTCTCCACATTATTTCATTATCTCAACATAGTAATCCATCCACTCTCTCAAGTCAACACATATACAAAAGGTAATGCCATCAAGAACGCATCCTTGCAAGCAGATGAATGTTTTCTTAGTGGCATCAGGATTTGTGGAGCTGAATCCCATGACCAGATAGTCTTTCTCAAGTCTTATCCTTGCCGGTTTGAAAAGAAAACTTGAATATATGGTGCTGCTCCTGTGTGTCAATTTTGTTCCACTTCCATGTATTTTTACAACTTTCATCCTTTGCCACCACAAAATGCTAATTTCTTATAGATTACTACATACTAAACAAAAACCTGTGCTTTAATTTATCATCTCAGACGCAAAAGTTCAGTTATATATACTTGTGCAGTATGCATTTTCAAGGCATGCAGTGATAGATGCTCAAGTGTAAGTGAAAATCTAAGTCTACTCACTATGATCCCATCCCTTTAAACATTGAATGGCATGGCTACCCGATTCAAGTTGTCGTCAATGCTAGGAAAAGGCTAGTATTGTGAACTAACATGGTTGGAAAATATACAATCAAATTGTTAACAAATGTTGTTTTCAATTTATCATAGTCCTATCCTCCATTTTACTTATCTTTCTCCTACATTCTAGTATCTAATGACAGAATACTACCAATTTTGGCTTTGGCAAAAGCTAATTGATTTTCATTTTCAAATAAATCCCTTGATCGCGGGCACTAAGAAGGTTCAACCAGCTCCAATATTTGGAAGGTAAGCTGGATGCACAGAGGGAAGTAATAATAAAAAGGAAAAAGCAGCAGCATTTTCCAGATCTCCAGCTCACGGCGCCTAGCCCAGAGGTATTGAAATTTGAAAGTGGTAACTTCATGCCTTGCTGCAATGTTTTAAAGTATGTACAATTTCGAACCATGATGGAAAAAGATCAGTGCAAAGGGCATCTTACTTGAAGACTGTGATTCAATTCATGAAACATCTCAAATGGATTCTGAAACGGGTACACCATTTGAGCATGAGTTGGTGAACACTAGCATCCATCCTGGTTCCCTTGCCTCCCCAAACCAGCATATGTGCCAGATCTCCCATCGACGAACCAGTAACTTGATGAACAGCCTTGAATCCTATTCTGGTGTAAAACCTAACAAGCTGCACATGGAAATCTCAAATCCCATTTTATCAACATACAACAGTTACAGCTTTTTATTAAACAAATTTGAATTGGTAAAAGAATTTAATGTCTGAGTGAGTGTGTGATCAAATCAAACCTTAGAATGGTAGAGATCAGAGTCGTTGATGGCAAGCAACTGAGCAGTGGTACATCCACAATCAAACCCATGTCTAATGGCAACAGCTCCAATGAACAACCCAATCCCAAAGATAGATCTCTCCATACCAAGAGTCTCCCTCTTCAGTCGAATGGAGTCCAAGTGAAGTATCTTGCCATGATCAAACCACAACCTTATCAAACCCTCTGCCCTTCCAATCTCCTTCAATTCGCTGCTGCCACTCCCTCCTCCTGTGCTGGCTGTGATTCTGAACAAAGGCCCCACTGTTTGGAGTTGGAGATGGGGGTTTTGTGCTCTTGAAGCCTCCATTATCTCCCCCATGGTCGGGATGTTGTTGCTCGTCGTGCACATTTGATGGCTCATGATTCCTTTTGGATCTTGGAAAAATTATGTTAATCTTTGTATTGGTTTGGTTGACATGAGAGGGATTAATTAAATCCCTCCATTGGTCATAGAGAAAAATAATCAATTCACGGATATGGATAGGGTTGCAGATTGATTTTTCTCCTCTCTTGTAAAGTGTAAACTAAATCCCTGTCATGCGGAATATCAATTTGGCAAAAAACATTGTGGAAAACAAAATTGATGCACCAAAGGAAATATCAGTGAATCCAGTGATCCAGGATTCGGAAGCAATTTAGCAAATAGAATCAGGATTCGGAAGAAAGACAGCAACAAAGACGAGGGTGGCGGTGGCGGCAGAGAGTAGAAATAAAGAGAGGGATAAGAGTATAAGTAGGAGCTTTACCACGGACCCAGTGGGGTCGTCGGCGGCCGATAGGACGGTGGAGCAGCGACGGGACAAGTTCTCTTGATCTCCATCTCCATCTCCATGTGTGACTACGGCCTACGACTACGAGTACGGGACTCCGCTTTTTGAGAGAATGGGCTTTCATGGGCTACCTTGTTTCACAATTAGGCCCAATACAAAAGCCCATTAAGCGTACGATACACATAGCTACATAAGTAGACCAAAAGGGGCTACAAAAGGTTAAAGGTTAACCAGCAAAATAAATACTGTATTCAAATT
Source organism: Persicaria tinctoria (assembly GCA_037127255.1). Lineage (NCBI taxonomy): Eukaryota > Viridiplantae > Streptophyta > Magnoliopsida > Caryophyllales > Polygonaceae > Persicaria > Persicaria tinctoria. The sequence continues at coordinate 55,860,288 of JBANSL010000020.1, forward strand.
CTGCAAAATAAAGTATTGTTTTAAAATATTTCATTAAATTATACTAGTACTTCGTAACTTTATACAACTAATCATTATGAATTTATTTATATATAAAAAATATCTTAATCATTGTGCAACTGGTGTTTGGACATAGCATTATCGTTTACTCAAATGTGGCACTAACAAAAAAATGATTATCTTAGGGGAAAATTACAAGTTCTTGATTTTGAGTTGATAAATTGTTATTTTTTATGTTGAAATATTTTTCAAAGGTTAAATAATATGGTGTAATTTTTAGTTATACGCTAAGGGAAATTTTAATATGTAAAATTAACGTAATAGAACAAAAATTTGTACTCAATTATGAAACTTATTTTTCTGCATATATGTATATATGTATATTTGTTTATATATGTGTAAAATAATGATTAATTTTCTCTATAACAAAATGCATGAACAAATATCTCCATTATCTTTTTTTCTTGGGGTCTCTAGTTAGGGGCAATTCGAGTCTTTGAGTTGTTTTTGATAGGCCTATAAGACTATAATTGATGTGTTAGAAATTAAGGTTGCACTCGTCAAAGGTCCGATTAGGGTCGAAGTGGTCTTTTAGTCCGATTTAAACACGAAGGATCTAGATCGATCCTAAACAAAGAAACCGAAAGGAAAGATAACATGGACACACACGATATGTTTACGAGGTTCGGGCTAATCCCTACGTCCCCGGCTATAGATGACATCTAATATGCTCTAAAGGCCAAACAAGAGAACAATACAAGGATCCTAAGAGGGCAACTAAGTAACATCAAACTAGAGAAACTGAGAAGCATAGATATATGTAATGAGTACAAATCAGATGCAAGAAGGGAAGGAACGAAAACCCCCTTAAACTGAGAAGATGGACTCAGCAGGGCTGCGATCTCAGCTTGGCGCATCGGCGTCGAAGACCTCCTTGCTGGCTTCTCTTCCTCGGATCTCTTCAATGTCGCTGAGGGAAGGTTGACAGAGCATGCCGACCTTCTTCCTTGGATCTGCTGCTCTCTCTTTCTCTGCTCAAGTCTGGCTCACATGGAGATTTCTCAACGGGCCTCTCTCACTGATGAACCCAAGCTCGAGCCTCTCTCTATCTTCTTCTCTCGACTTTAGCTTCTTCGAACGGAGCCCGAAACCCTAGCCTTGACTCTCCTGATTTCAGCCATGGGAGAGGAGCTCCCAGGCTCCCTTTGGAGCGGCGCTAAAGTGCCCGACTCTTGGTTAGGGTTTGCTGCTTGAGAGGCTTATAAAGCCTACTAAGTACTAACGGTCGGAAATCGGAACGTTTGGCAAGGCATGGGCTTAGGCCTAAAAAGCCCAATTCCTAGTAAACTAGAATTACAAACTCAACAATTTTCCCTCTTAAATCTAGTTTACAAGGAAAAATATAAAGAAGAAAAGCCTATATATAACATATTGAACAACTCCGTCATCATAGTATCTGCACTTCCTACATGAACATGGTTAGATATATAAACCAAATATAGGAGCTTAAAATCCAGCAGGAACCACTCATGGCACATCTAGCAAAATAAATACAAACATATGGAGAATGCATCAGCATACCTCGAGTCCAGAGCTAGAAAACCAAGACAAGGTCACAACGACCCAAGACAAAGAGATTTTGAGGGGATGTAACCCTCTAATCTCTAAGACAGATAGGGCTAAGCAAGTATTGCCCTCTTAAAGGGTAACTTCAAGCAAGCAATGCCCTCTGAAGGGAAACAAACCAAGCAAGAAATCAGTTAACATGAAACTGAATTTTTGGCAAGTGTTAACCCTAGGAGAGGTCAAAGCATCTCAATCTCGTATAGCTTGACCAAGGATAGGACTAGCATCTCAATCTCATATAGCTAGTCATATGTCACTGCCGTGTAGGAAAGAACTCAAAGACTCAACTGATTTAGTATAGCATGCAACTAGACTTGAGCAAACCTGGGCCAACCCGCCCGGCCCGCCCGAGAAAAAAGGCGGGCTTGGGTAGAGCTGTTGGCCCAAGCGGGCCAATAGGCCCGGCCCGATAGGCCCACCGGGCCGGGTTGGTCGAGTGTGAGGCCCAAGTGGGCCGTTAGGCCCGGCCCGGTATATATTAATATTATATGTCTACTATATAATTATATATATAATGACATTTTTTTTTAATCATGATATGAGTATATAATACCAATATTCCATTATATGTGATTTAAGACTAAAAAAAATATTTATATCATACGGTAGTAAATTTTATAGGTAATTTAATATTCTGAAGTGTGAACTTTATATGAATTCAACTAGCTTAGCTTTAATTTCCTTGTTTTAAATTGAACTGCCATGTTTTATGGTCTTGAATTGACCTTTGTTTTTTGAAAATTTATTTAAAAGGAAAAGTTAGTTAGGTAATAAGGTATGTCATGAAAAGCCCGGTAGACCCGGTGGGCGGCCCGGCCCGGTAATACGGGCGGGCTTAGGCGAGATAGTAGGCCCAAAAACCGGGTCTAGCCCAAGCCCGGCCCGATACAATGGGCCGTTAAAACGTCAGGGGCCCGGCCCAAGCCCACCCATGCTCAGGTCTACATGTAACCACAAAAGTGAACAAGCACCAAAGACCATGCAAACTAAAGAGTCTATGAATTAGGAGCAGCAAACACCAACCACCAGAGCATGTTATCCAAGTATAAGCAGGTAAAACATGTATGTAAAGTTGTAAACCATGCATTTTTAACTCAGATTGAAAACATGACAAATGAAATCAGCAACATAAAAATATCCAAGTATAGGCAAGTAAAACATGCGCACACAAGCAAGACATGCATATTATGCATTTGGACTCGGACTAAGAGTTGCTGATTTTGGACACATGACAGCAAGAGGGGAACAAAACACTAAGCAAGGGAAACAAACAACATGCAACGATCTTATAAGAGCATGCATTTTTGCAAAACATGGTCAAAAGATACATATATAAGCAGCTGTTAAAAGCTATCCATCACCAACTACAGAGCAAACTCCACCAAATTTAGCGCTAGCAAACTTCTACCTAAATCATGCAAGTTTTTGAAAAATAAACTCAGCCAGAAAAGTCATATGTATAGATAGCAATTCAGATGCACATGTTTCACAAACATGACAAGTTTAAAGCAAGTAATACATATGCAAATACTTCTCAACACAAGGCAAGTTTGTTTTAAAAAACTGGAAAAGCATGAAAAAATAGAGTAGGGTAGAAATACTAACTTTCCCCACTAAATTTGGTGAGTTCACAAGCTGGTTAGCCCTTTCCCCACCAGATTTTGTGACTTTGCAAGCTGTTTTACACATCCTTTTTCTTCTTCCAACTTTGGTGATGGAGATCCCCCACCTTCAACTAGGCTGGGTATGCTCCAATGAGACAACCACCACCTTATAGCTATTGGGCAGGGAGGTGATTCTTGTCACACATCTTCCTTTCATATGAGAGTTACCTGTCAACACACACAATAGCACACACGCTCAGTGCATCAAGCAATTCTCTTAGGAAAATTTCAAAGTATAGGAAGAACTCTCACTCTGAACTTGCAATAGATTTTTAACTCACGAAAGAGAAATTAATCTATAAGAGAACATATAGAAGCTGTTGTATCATAGGTGCTACTGAATGGAGCATATGAGGCACACAAGGCAGACAATCAGGCTCATACACAGTAGACACATACACAAGTATAAATCCTGGAGTCAAGAATTCTACAACTAATCAATTAGTTGATGCAAAACACAGATATCTCAAAGATACTCATGTAAGCATGCATGAACTCATAGACAAGAAGGAAATATACATCACCAGGTAAATCCTAATATCATGATTTCTAAACCTAAACCTAGTTCAGGTAAGAGCATATGATCACAAAGATGTCATGCAACTTTTACATGGAAATCAATGAATGAAGGATTCACATATCATCATAAACCTACAGATTTTGCACTCAAAAGCAATACAACAACAAGGTTTAACCTAACGAAAGTGCAAGCCATCAGAATCATGGTTTATGCAGAGACACAAGGTCAAGCAAAGTTGATCTTTATCAAGTAAATCAAGCATATTTATATAATTCAAGAAAACCAAAGGTGCCTTAAGAATTGTCAACATGCTCAGAATTACTTATAAAGGCAACTATACCAGTTTTAGCAAAGGAAAAACACAAAATGTATCACTAAGGCTTAACTAGAGAACACAAAACTCATAGAGAGACATATGTAAGAGACCAATCAAACTGAAAATTGGAGATAAAAGGTGTAAGAAAGACTCCCTTTGGTCTTCTTTTAACAAATCTTCGATGAAGCAAGCATCTCCAAGGATACCATCATCATGGTTTCCTAGTCATCTTGACATTTGATGCTACTTCCATCTTGAAGGAATGTCACCCGGCTGATTCCTGATTTGAACACCCTCCATTTTCATTTCTTCTAAGGTCTTGACATCTCCCTTTTCAGATTTCCTTGCACAAGAAAGAAAGAGTTAGTTCTCATGAAGTCAGCCAAGTAAAGATCATAAGTTTTTCCTATAAACTGGAGCAGACAAGCAACCATGGAAATTCCACACATTCAGAACTTCATTTCATCTCAAATTATGCAAAAAATGGGAAGAAAAACATATATGAGCAAATGCCTATAAAACACATGTAACTACCATTGAAGAGCATGAAAACCTTTGCAGAAATACATCATGAATGAGTATAAGAGTGCAACAACGCAGAATAGCTCAAAATGACAGGTAGTTATGCAATGAATGAACCAGATTTAAGGCAAATAGGAATTTCATAACATATATCCATACATGTGACAGAAACTGAACCTAATATCTCAAGATAAAAAGGTCAAGAAAAAACACATTATCAACAAGAGACCAAGGCAAGCAAGAGAGCTATCCAATTCCATGTCACATTAGAGAAGAGAAGAAAGCTACAAGTAGCTGCACAACAAGCCTAAAGAGGGTTTACAAGTTTGGTCACTTTAACCATAGAATTAGCAAGAAAGCAAGCATCAATATTACCGTGATCAAGAGTAATAAACAACTTATGAGTTCTAGCAAGAATTCTAATGGCAAAAAAAACTTTAGGAACCAAACTTAACCAAATGAATAGGCAAGAGTCTCAAGTACGTCATGATAATGTAAAAGCCACAATGGATAATAATGAAGAAGGCATAGGATAAATGTGAGAGGAGAGAGCACATAAAAAACAACACTTAGAAACTTCAAGGAAACTTCATATATGTATACTCCATATCAAGAGGAAATCGCCAAGCAAGTATAGACACTTTAAGAAGCTGAAAATTCTATGATAAACACATAAATAAATAAGCAATCAAGTATCACATGCTAGGAAGACTCTTAACATAGTCAAGAACTTCAATATAGATTTCACATAAATGGGATAACATGAAAAACAGGGCATCCAACAGCAAAGCTGAACACAGATTCAATAAGGATGCATGAGAAGTCTCTAAGTTTCAATTTAGTGCAGATATGAGAGGATAGAGCACATAGAAGCATATAGACATCAACATAGAAACTTTAAGAGAATTCATAATTTCTACTCAAACAGAAATTGAGAGACATCTTGATAATACTTATAAAGGCTGAAAATTAAGAGATAAACTCATGAATAAATCAGCTGATGACGCCCAAAAGATAACGGAATTAAAGAAACAATTAAAGAGGGCTCAAAAGGTTAGTGGAAATAGACTCCAAAGAACAAACATAACAGCCTATGATCCGCGGACGAAGAACGCATGCACAAATGGGACAGATGGCGCGCAAAGGGACAGGTGGCGCTCATGCCCCCCATCCAAGTGCATCTCCTTCCCTAGACACGTGGCGATGCGACATCGACAAATGGCCGAAAGGGGGGAACATCTCTCATGTTTGATAGACGAAGAAATGTACTATAAAAGGCAGAAAGGGAGCTAAAGAAAGGGACTTTTTGGGAAAACCAGGGAGGAGACGCTAGTTATAGAGGGGGTTGAGAGGGAAATAGCCACGCCGAGGTTCCCACCTTGACTCATCTCCTGACCATACGTCCGCGGACGCCTTAAGAGAGAAGAACAACATAACTAACCAGGACAGGTAGTCGGACATCAGTCTAAGGGGCCAGGGAGCACATGGATTTATTTCACCCTCAACTTCTACTATATTAGACGAGCGTATCTCCTTTACCATTGGGTCATTTAATGAACCCAGATAAGTAAAGATGCGAGTCTTCTATAATGACTCGGCGGCTCCGGTCGTGGGACCCACATAATCTGTGGGGATCCCAGGTAATGGGTAAGACCGTCCTTATTTCCTTTGGGGTAAGCGGCTCAGGTACATGTCTTTTCCCCCCTGTTTTGTCGCCCCGATCGGGTGGTTGACCCGGGGGAAAGGGCTTCAGGTAAGTCCGTATTACTCAATTTCCATAAAAGGAAATCCAAAGCATACCCCCCCCATGGGGACGTGAGGGGCCACATACTTTTTCTTTTACGGTTTCGTCACTGGCGCCGTCTGTGGGAACACTCTCACCCTGAGGGGTTCCCGATTTTAAGTATCAAAATATGATTTAAGACATTGTCGTTAACTAATACCTTTTGTATGTACGGGTGAAAAATGAGTGAAAGCATGGGAGGGGCGTCTCACGGGACGATGAGTCATGACCACGGAGGACACCAGGAGTCCGAGTTGCACGTGAACTCTCCGAGTCAGAACAGCGCGCCGGAGGTTCCGGTTTTCTCGCCGTACGTCCCCCCACAAATGGCTCAAGGTTATTTCATGCACGAGGAACATTACATCCCCCCTCCGAACCCGGGACAAGGTTTCTTCTACGGGTATGACGGATACCATCCATTCCAGCAGGGGAACCCGTATAACGTTTTTCCCCAAAACATATATGGGAGTACTTATCAAGATCATCATCAGCCCAGATTCTCTGATGATTTTGGGACGCACTGTCGGAGCGAAGACAGACGTGTACCCAAGCATCACAGGGGCGAGCATTCATCTGATATATCCACATCTACCCGGACAGGTTCACCCCGTGAGAACGAGAGGAAGGTGGATTTTTTTCCTTCAGTGTTCACCCCCGAGGTCTGCCTGGCACCAATACCCAAGCAATGGAGAGACACTAATCTGATGAAATATGATGGCACCACTGACCCTGATGATCACATGTGCCATTTCACGACCGTAATGGGGATCAATGAGTATAATGATGCAATGTTGTGCCTAACGTTCCCATCAACTCTGACTGGCATCGCCCTAACTTGGTTCACCAACCTACCGCAGAACTCGATCGCTAGTTTCATCCAGCTTTCCCAGGTCTTCAAGTCTCTTTTTGGAAGCTCGCGGTCTAGGAAAAAGACCATGTTGGACCTCAACTCGATCAGACAAGGACAGAACGAGACTCTGGGGCAATTCTTCGCCCGTTTTACCTCTGTGGTAGTTCAAATTCCCAACTTTAATCACGAGTTCGCGGTTATAATCCTGATGGGGAACATAGCGGAAGGCGGTTTCAAGACTCGGCTTTTCAGAAAAAAGCCAAAAGACTATGACACGTTAAGGAACTTGGTGTCGGCCCAGATTGAGGCAGAGGAAGCCGCGGCTTCTAGCTCAAGGGCTAATGAGGGCCCACGAGGTTTCCTGGGGAAGATAGCGGGAAAGTTTTTGAAGGACAAAGGAGCGGCGAAACCAAGGAGGAATTACTCCGCGGGCGAAGTACACGCGTCCCGACAGGACGAGGTCCACTTCAATCGTGAGAGAGAGAACCCAGACAGTAGATATCAAGGCTATGACCAAGAAATACGCCATAAGAGCCAGTCTCTCCGGCAAGGAAGAATGAGCACCGCGACAACCCCCAACGTCACCAGCAGGCTCAGAATCGCAACGATAGGGGGCACACGGATGATAGAGGGAGTCACCGCCGGGCTTCGCGATTCGAAAACCCTCGGGGGAGGGATGAGCAACAACATTACCCCCCAGTGAACAGGGGCAGGGGGAGAGGACGTTGGTGGAGGGGTGGTCGAAGAGGGCAGGGTCAGCCTGCACAAGTATCGGTCAATCAGGCTCCACGCCGTGAAGATCGCCCAGAAGGATCGCAGGTCAACCGAATCCCGGAACCGGAAGGTTTCATTGACACTCTAGCGGGGGGACCATCGATCTCAGGAATCAGTCGCCAAGAGAGAAAGAATTATGAGAGGAAGGCAAGGCAGCCTCCATCAACTGCAAGCCAAAAGATCGCCTTACAACCACACCCAGAGATAATTTTCACCTCGACCGACGCGGATGAGGTCCGCATGCCCCACGCGGATCCGCTGGTGATCCACGCACAGATCGCCACAAAAACGGTGAAGAGGGTTTTCATAGACACAGGGTCGTCAGTGGACATACTCTCATGGGAAGCTTTCTCCCAGTTAGGCGTGTCAGCGACAGCTTTAAGGCCTTATCATGGCACGTTGATCACCTTTTCAGGGGATGAAGTGCAGGTGGCGGGCACCATCGAGCTCACGATGGTTCTGGGCACCTCCCCTCGCCGAAGAATGGAAAACATCACCTTCACGGTGGTCCGAATTCCGACCACTTACAACGCACTCATGGGGAGGGTTTCACTATACAAATTTCAGATGGTTGTGTCGATCTATCATTTCAAAGCAAAGTTCCTAGTCCCTGGGGGTGAAACGGGGGAGGTGTGCGGCCAACAACCGGAAAGCCGGAGTTGTTATGTGACTTCCTTGAAGAAAAAGAAGGAGGTTATGTGTCTCGAGGACACCACTCAAAGCGAGGCCAAGAACGCCGAGGGAAACCCTTCACCAGAGAATGAAGCAGCAAGTGTAACTGATGGAGTTGCATTAGAAGCTGAACTCGAGGTCCGGCCATCCGAGAGGGAGGTTCCAACCGCGGATTTGAGAACCGTCCACCAGCCGTTTTCCAATGTTGAGGAAAGAATTTACATGGGCCAAGCCCTCAGAACGGAGGAAAAGGAACGGGTCCTATAAATTATCCGGTAGTCGTAGGACGTGTTCGCATGGTCCCTAAAAGATCTCTTGGGTGTCCCCACCTCCATCGTGATCCATACCCTCAGAATCCGTCATGATGCGCGGCCCAAAAGAAGAGAAAGATGGCCCCGGAGAAGTCCCGAGCGGCGAAAGAAGAAATAGAAAAGTTGCTAGAGGCTGGGTTCATTGAAGAAGCAGAAGATTCAGATTGGCTTTCTAATGTGGTCCTGGTTAAGAAAGCTAACGGAAAATGGAGAATGTGTGTCGACTTCTCGGATTTAAACAAGGCTTGCCCTAAAGATAGTTATCCGCTGCCTTCGATAGACGAGTTGGTGGACATCACTGCCGGAAACGAAGCTCTGAGTTTCCTAGATGCATACTCCGGGTATAATCAGATCAAACTGGACCCACTAGACCAAAGAGCCACCACTTTCATCACCAATCAGGGGATTTTCCGTTACAAGGTCATGCCTTTTGGTTTAAGGAATGCCGGAGCCACATTCCAGAGGACTGTAGACAAAATATTCCGCGATCAGCTGCCCAGGAATGTGTCCATCTATGTGGACGACATTGTAGTTAGAAGCAAGAAGGCAGAAAATCATACAGCAAACCTACAGGAGACCTTCGATTCGCTGAGACGGGGAGGACTGAATTTGAACGCCGAGAAGTGCGTCTTCAGGGTCGATTCCGAAAATTTTTTGGGTTTCATGGTCAGCCAGAGAGGAATAGATGTGAACCCGGCAAAGATAGCAGCAATACAGGAACTACGTCCTCCACGGACTATCAAAGAGGTGCAGTCGTTAAACGGTGCGGTCAACTACCTGGGACGTTTCTGTTCCTACTTGGCAGATAGATCCTTGCCTTTCTTCGCTTTATTAAAGAAAAAGGGACCGATACAATGGACGCCTGAACTCCAGCAAGCTTTCAATGAATTGAAAGTTTTTCTGCAGTACGTGCCGACTCTCCAGCAGCCGCAAAAGTCTGAAAACTTACAGATCTACCTCGCAGTAAAAGCAACCACTATCAGCGCGGTTCTCACCAGAGAAGGGCGATACCTGGTTTATTATGTGAGCAGGGTATTACAGGACGCCGAAACTAGATATGAGCCGGTTGAGAAGGTAATCCTTAGTTTGATATTCGCGGCCAGAAGGCTTCATCCGTATTTCCAGGATCATCGAATCGAAGTCTTGACAGATTTACCATTGAGGCAGATTCTTCACTCCCCAGGTCTTTCAGGACGGATGACGAAATGGTGCATTGAACTTTCAGAGTTTGAGATAGGATACATCACGCGTAAGGCGGCGTTAGCTCAAGTTTTAGCCGATTTCATCTGCGAAACCAGTTTTGAAGACGAAGACAACGACTCACAGAAAGGCTGGTCAATAAACGTCGACGGGGCTGTCAACGCGAATGGATGCGGAGCAGGAATCGTACTAACCACCCCTGGGGGGACCAATTCTGTTTTGCTCACCAGCTGAATTTCCAAGCCACCAACAACGAGGCGGAGTATGAAGCTTTGATAGCAGGGCTGGAGTTAGCCCTGACCCGCGGAGCTCGGGCCGTCACCGTATATACGGATTCCGAGATTGTCGCTAGGCAGACAGAAGGAGAGTATGAGGCTAGGACGGGATTGTTGCCAGATTACCCGCGAAAGGTAAACGCTATGAGAAAGGCCTTTTTGCACTTTACCATAGAATCCATCCCTAGAGAAGATAATGAACATGCCGATATCTTGGCCCGAGTGGGGGCCGCCATGCCGTCAAACGTGGAGGAGAAATTTGATTTCGAAAGGAAGGATCGGCGAAGACTTTTGCAAGAGGTATACTTTGTCCAAACTGAGGGACCCGAAGCTGGCGGACACTGATCACTGAATATCTGGGGAAGGGGATCCTTCCGCCAGAGAGAATGGAGGCTAAGAAGTTGACAAGTAGAGCGTCCCGATTTGTAATCCGCGAAGGAAGACTATATAAAAAAGGTTTCAACTTCCCAGATCTATTGTGTGTATTCAGTCGGGAAGGACATGTCATTGCAAAAGAATTGCATGCGGGGATCTGTGCTCATCACCAAGGATGGAGGGCCTTGTCTTCCAAAGTTTTGAGGTTGGGGTATTACTGGCCCACTATCAGAGCAGATGTGCAGAGTTTTGTGCGCAGTTGCGAAGCATGTCAAAAGCACGGAAACGTGAAGAATGTGCCCGCCGAACTGCTTCAAAGCATCTATGGGGCCTGCCCTTTCGCCTTGTGGGGAATGGACATTCTGGGTCCCTTTCCCACGGCCCCTGGACAGCTAAAATACGTCCTAGTCTTGGTGGACTATTTCACCAAATGGGTGGAAGCGGAGGCGATGGGCTTGATCACCGCGGAGAAGGTTAGAAAGTTCTTGTGGAAAAACCTAGTATGCCGGTTCGGAGTCCCTGAAGCCATCATCACGGACCATGGAACCAGTTCGTTTGTGAAAACATCAGAGATTTCTGCGAGGGTCTCGGAATAAAATTAAAATTCTCGTCAGTAGCTCACCCACAAACGAATGGACAAGCAGAGACTACGAATCGCCAAATCTTGGAAGGCATCAAGAAGAAGCTAGGAAAAACCTCCAAAGGCCGATGGGCAGAACTCCTCCCACTGGTGCTCTGGTCATACCGGACCTCACCAAAAACTCCAACCAGGGAATCGCCATTTTCCTTGGTATTTGGGACCGACGCAGTCATCCCAGTCGAACGACTGATCCCTTCTGCACGGGTCTTGGCCTACGAATCCAAGGCCAATAATGAGGCTCTGGAAGTCGAGATGCACCTTCGAGAAGAAAGGCGGATGGTCATAGAAATTAAGGCTCGAGAGTACAAAAGAAAAACACAAAGGCACAGGGACCAGCATCTCCAAGAGCGACGATTTGAAAAAGGAGACCTAATGCTCCGTCTGGCCTTGGCAGGAGGAAAGCTGGACGCCAAATGGGAAGGGCCCTATGTAGTTGTTGAATGCATTCACGTCGGAGCATACAAGTTACAAACCCTCGAAGGTGTTGTTCTTCGGAAGACGTGGAATGCAGAACACCTGAAGAAATACTATGTGTAATCTCTAAGTTTTTTCGAAGTTTATCCAGTCACCCCCGCTATCAGTAAATAAATCAAAGCGGTTAGTGGGTGCTTTATGTATTCTTCTACAACTTTCATCCCTATGACGCTGGAGCTTGCTCCGCGTCGGACGTCTGGTGGACGCATTGGGCTCCCAGATTAACAGTCTTATGACGCTGGAGCTTGCTCCGCGTCGGACATCTAGTGGACGCATTGGGCTCCCAGATTAACACTTAATCCTAGGACGCTGGAGCTTGCTCCGCGTCAGACATCTGGTGGACGCATTGAGCTCCCAGATTAACACTTAGTCCTAGGACGCTGGATGTAACGGCCCAGAATTATGATTTCCGAGTTACGTTTCAAGGGATAAAACCCCTTGTTCGGATCTTGCAATCCAGGTATGGGTCGAGGTTTCAAACACATTTAACATTAGTAGAAAGAGGGATTTCAAACCCTAAAAACCTCGAAGGACCATTGGGTACCCTTTGCCTGTCCTGAGACTATGTCGCAAAATCCAATTCAACCGAAAGTAAAGCGGAAGCAAAACTAGGATACAAATGCCACGACAAAGCCGGGTCAAACCAAATCCTAAGCAAGTGATTACCATTTTACCAAGTTAGAATATTAGCTAGGTTCTTCGATTCGCCAAAGGGTTTCCCGTCACAGAAGCAAGGAGCAAACAAGATCTGTAGAAAATACCTTAAAAAAAAGAACGGGAAAAGGAGTCAGATCGAGCCACTCATGCGGGACCGGCAGTCCTCGCTGAGGCCACATAGTATGTGCTATACCTAATAAAGATGCTCTAATGCAGTACGAAAGTCAAACACACTAACATGCTCCTGGTTATAATAATGTGTAAAAATACTGTAAAGGGCCCAAGACAATGCCAAGTGGCATATCCCTCTCCTACCTCCACCCTCTTCCGATAGGGCGGAGACTGGCCAGTTCGTGAATGCATTCCATCATAATCGGGGGGCACGCATGCCTAACAGGATACTACATGGCATGCTTTTATGCATATGACCCTAGCAAAGACTCTAGGACTATCACAGATAACGGCCGTTCTGTTTCAAACGCAATAAGTAAGCAGATGCTCATTCAATTAGTGCAACCTAACAGGATACTACATGGCATGCTTTTATACATATGCAACACCTAACATAAAATGCAACAACAGGCATGAATGTCAAACCTGAGTAAGCCCCCTAGGGAACTTACCTGAAGATGCAGAAAGCAAGATAACACAAGCAAGGGCCCAAATGCAAGTCCAAAGCAATCCAAAAGCAATACACACCTATCATCAAGTCATTTCCATAAGCTATCGGTCCATCATTCATACACACGAACTTCAAGTTCTCAACATACTCAGAACCAATCGATAGTAAAACCATTTCCAAAACCTTTCCGATACGATCAACATCGACCACAATCATTCTTCCCAAAACTTCCCAACTCTTAAATCTCCAGTTAAATCGACTTAGAAAATCAACAGTTCCTTTAAAGTCATACTTAACTAAATCCTGACATTAAACATTTAAACCTTAAAACCAATACCCCAAAATCATATTATAGAATTAATTCCGACATTTTAGTTTTCAAACAATAAATCATCTAAGGTATACTTCCGGAAATTCAAAAACCCTCTTAAATACTTTATCAACAATAAATATAATTATCATAAGCATCAACTATTTTATTAGTGGCTCTTTTCCAAAAATCCCAAAATCACCTATTTAAATCATCACAAAATACATATCTCAACAATATCATTTTCAAAAATAAGTTTAAATTTTATAAAATTCCAGAATTTATTTTCCCAATCAGAATAATGTAGCAATAATAATAATACTAATACATCTAGCAATTAATATAACATGTAATATAAACCCAACATACAACCCCCAAAATCTGAAACAAAAGAAGCCCAACCAGCCAAAAGGGAAGGCCCAACCCGGATTCAAACACACAAGGAAACCCGACCCGGAAACAAAATGATATAACCCGGAAGAAAGGAATCCGGATCTGGCCCAATAGCAAAGAAAACCCAGTCCCGTCTCCCTCACCTCTGCTTGCCTGCGCTTGAAGCGGAAGAAGGAAGGAGAAAGAGGCTTCTCGCCGGCGGTGCCCCTTTCCGACCACTAACTCACGCCCTCCCGGCCCCAAACAAGACAGAGGCACGAGAAAATAGCACAGAAAGGAGGGAGAGGACGAAGCTTACCGGGGTGGAAGCTCTCGCCGGAAAACGTCATCGGGGCATCGTCAGAGTCGCGTCGGGCTTCGTAGGAGGCGGGGCTGTGTCTTTCTCAGCCTAGATTAGAGGTGGGAGTGAGAAAGGAGGAACTTTGCTTGGTTTTCGAGAGGAAAAGGAGGGAGAGCCTTACCGGATCTCAAATCGGAATACACGGGAAGAGCGGCGGGGCTACTCGACGTCGACGACGGGTAACGAGGAAGGAGTGAGGACTGCTGCGGGGCTCGCCCAAGGAGGAGACGACGCTGAGGCTCAAGAATGCTTGACGAGGCCCAACCGGCGCCCAGGGGTGCCCATCTCGGAAACAGAGGCCGAGGACCCGGGAGGTGCTGGCTCGGATTGTGCTACTGGTGGCTGCTGTCGCTGCTCAGTTGAGGAAGGAGGAACGCGGAGCTGCTGGCGGCTCGGTGGCTTGGTGGCATCGGAAAACAGTGGGAGGAGGATTGGAACTTTGGAGGAGGCATTAAGAATGGAGGAGGAGAGCTTGCTATTTGAAATGGGAAAAAAGGAGATACATAGGGCCATAGAGGGTTGTATTTGTGAGGATTGTTTGGGGCTTGTGCTGATCTGCTCCCAATTTGAAGAGAAAGGAGTGAGGTGCTAGCTGTACCGGCCAGGGTGGGAGAGCTAAAGATTTTTGGCATTTTGCCATTTTTGGAGGGTCAACAGGAGGAAGGGGATGCAGAGGAGGGGAGGTAGGAGGAAACTGTTGCTGCTCTGTATACAGACCGAGAGGGGGAGAGAGAGAAAGAAAAAGAAAAGAAAGAAAGTAATGTGGTTCCAACTCTCAATTTTAAATACCGGAATTGAATACCGAAATCCTCTCATTCGGCCCAATCCCAACAAACGTAATTTGAAATTGACAACTCGAACCCGAAATAAAATGCTTAAATCCCAACCACATTCCCAAATCTCCGTGCCCGAAAGCGGAACACAATTTCATATGAAAATCCGTTTTAGAATAATGTCGGAATTTGTTTCGAAAGATTTTAATTTCGATTTAGTAATTTAAAGACGAGTTTTCCTTCAATATCCGAATTTTTATACATATTTTTTTTTCGACTTAAATCCATTTTATATTATTTGTTGAAATTTATTATTTAAAAAAATCGGGTCTTTACACTGGAGCTTGCTCCGCGTCGGACATCTGGTGGACGCATTGGGCTCCCAGATTAACAGTCTTATGACGCTGGAGCTTGCTCCGCGTCGGACATCTGGTGAACGCATTGGGCTCCCAGATTAACCCTTAGTCCTTTGACGCTGGAGCTTGCTCCGCGTCGGACATCTGGTGGACACATTGGGCTCCCAGATCAACACTTAGTCCTATGACGCTGGAGCTCGCTCCGCGTCAGACACTTGGTGGACGCATTGGGCTCCTAGATTAACAATTAATCCCATAACGCTGGAGCCTGATGCACGTCGGTAACCTGATGGATGCATTGGGTCCAGGGACCTAAACCTTGGACCCGATCAAACCACAAAACCTCACCATAAGTAGAATTATTGAAATTCAAAGAGGGGTAACCCCGATTAAGACTTAGAAGGTCCAGAAAAGTCCAGAAAGGCTAAACCAAGCAAGGCTAAAACAAGCAAGATAGACAAGGTAGTTCAAAGAAACACAAGATCAATTCAAGGAGTGTCCCGGGGACGATCCGAAACCAAACGAGTTCGGTCAGCACATAGACGAGTTCCATTGGGCGGAGGACCCTAAGGATGAGGCTCTTGCTACTCAGCATCGACCTCGTTGCCATCCGCGGACAAAATGTGAACTTCGAACCGTGTGTTCCCTGTAAAGGCCCGGATTTTTAAAATGATAATTTAAAAATAAATAAAATAAAATGGATTTAAATCGGATATTGTAAGGAAAACTTGTCATCCATTTAATAAATAGAACTCGAAACTTTTAAAGCGGATTCCGACCAAATTTTAAATTATGCAAAATAGATTTTATTCCGCTTTTTAGAAATTCCATTATTAAACTCGGATTGAAAATTTTAAAAAAATTATTTGTAAACGAGTCGGGATAAGATCGAGAGAGCGGGTTTTGGGATTTGTTTTCCGGGTACCTTGAGAAATTGTTTTGGGGTCACATTTTGTCTCTTCCTCCCACCTCTATCCGGGTTGCATTCAACCCAACTCCAGCTCACTCCACCCCAATTCTAGCTAAATATTATCCACTCCCACCTCCTCCCTCATGTGCTTGCTTCACCCAGAAAGGCAAGATGCTAAACACCACCTACTCCCTTCTGTTTTCTATACCCAATAGCAGCTCCCCTCTTTCACTGTCTTCCCAGGAAACTCATTCCCCCCTTCTTTCCTTCACATCCTTAGCCACAACTCCCTCCTTTTCACCTTGTTCCAGCACCATCGTCCCTGTTTTTCCGAGTAGCAAAGCCGAACAACAATTCCACCCACCTTCCTCCTCTCTTCGGTCCAGCAGTAGCCGCCAGGAGCAGCCCTCGGATCCGTCGCCGACCGCCGCCAAGAACAGCAGTCACCAGTAGCACAATCCGGACCACACCTCCCCGTTCTTCTCCCGTCGGCACTCCGCGCACCAAGTCGCCTCCCTCCTCCGTCCATCCCAAGTCTTCGGCGAGCCACAATCGAACCTTCCGGCGAAGCTCGAGCCCTCGGTGAGCACCCCGCAACCTCCTCCCTTCGATTCCGATTCGAAACCCTGTAAAGGTCCCTCCTTTTGACCACTCCATCCGTTCCAGGTCGATAATCGCACCCTCAAGCCTCCAACGAAGCAAATCGTCCTCCGGTGAGCAGTTCCGGCGTGAACGACGACCATCTCGGTGAGACTTCTCTTCCTCCTTCTTCCCTGCGCTCGTGTCTGTCCTGTTGGGTCGGTTGAGGTCGGAATGTAGTGTCGGTCCGGGTGGGAGAGTCTTGGCCGGAAAGGAGCCGCCGGCAGGCCTGAGCTCTTCCTCCTCCTTCTTCCGTCCCTTTCTCCGACGTCGCTCTCTGTTCTATCTGTTTGGGAAAGAAGGAAGGCAGTGTTGGGCAGGGTTGGGCCTAATTTTCCGGGTCATGGGCCGGATTCGATCCCTCCTTTCCGGGTTATATCATTTCTCTTGTGGGTATCCAGTTTTGGGAGAGGGAGCATGGAATCCGGATCCTTTATTCTTTCATTCCTTCTCTGGGCTGGGCCGGGTTCCTTCTTTTATTCACATAAGGGTTGGGCTGTGAGATTGGGCTTTTGTTAGTAGATGGGTATTGTTGTGTGTTACTTATATTATACAATTGTAGAGTTAACATGTTATCATATATTACCTATTTGATTAACCTATTGTTATTATTATTAAGACATGTTATTTCTGATTTTGTGATAAATATGGATTTCTGAAATTATTATTATATATTATAAAATTATTTTAGAGTGATTTATTGAGGTCAATCGATAAAGTAATTTATTTTATAAATAGGGTTTATAAAGATGGACCTATTTTGGGAATGTTTAACAAATGTCTTAAGTTACTTGAAACATTAAAGTCAAGGTTTGAAATAAAATGTCGGAACTATTTCTATAATATGATTTGAGAAATTGTTTTAAAAGTGAGTTGACTTATCTTGAGACTTAAGAGTTGGAAAACTTTGGGAAATGAGTTCGGAAATATGGTTGGTACGATTTTATCAATAAGTTGGATTTAAATAAATGATTTTGATTGATGTTGATCGTATCGGAAAGATTTTGGAAAATGGTTTTATCATCGATTGGTTTTGAGTATGTTGAGAACTTGAGTTTCGTATGTATGAGTGTCGGCACGATAGCTTATGGAAATGACTTGATGATAGGTGTGTATTGCTTTTGGATTGCTTTGGACTTGCATTTGGGCCCTTGCTTGTGTTATATTGCTGTTCTGCATCTTCAGGTAAGTCTCTTCGGAGCTTACTCAGATTGAATAGAGCTATTCCCTGCTTTAAGTGCATGATATACTAGGTGTTGCATTCATGATCAGCATGCCATGTAGTACCATGCTAGGTTGCATTGATCGTTGAGCATTCTATTTCTCTATGTGTTTGTAAACAGAACGGCCGTTATCTGTGATAGTCCTAGAGTCTTTGCTAGGGTCATAGGGTAGCCCAGCCTCATCGGGTACCCTGAGTCAATCGAGTACTTCCTTATATTATGATATGCCTGCGGGCTTTATTGTGGAGCGGGTTAGGCATGCGTGCCGCCCTATTATGAATGAATGCATTCACGAGCTGGCCAGTCTCCGCCTGTCGGAAGGGGTGGAGGTAGGAGAGGGATATGCCACTTGGCATTGTCTTGGGCCCTTTACAGTATTTCTGCACATTATTATGAACTAGGAGCATGCTAGTGTGTTTGAATTTCGTACTGCATTAGAGCATCTTTATTAGGTATAGCGTATATGTGTGCTTATGGTTGGGATGCAGAGTTAAGTGGGCATCGATCTGATCCCGCTCCAAATCAATTTTTTTAGGAATTATTTATGTTCATCCTATCGGTGCTGTTTGCTTATTGCGCGGGTCATTTTGTCGGCGGAGAGTGAGCGCTGGAGTTATAGACTTCACCAGACTCTGATTATATTGTTTTGGATTTATACTTTTGACTCCGTTTTGACCCGGCTCCGCCGTGGCACTTGTATCTGTACTTTACTTCCGCTTTACTTCCGTTTGAAATGGTTTCCGTGACATAGTCTTAGGACAGGTTAAGGGTACCCAACGGCCCTTCGATGTTTTTAGGGTTTGAAATCCCTCTTTCTAATAACCTTAAAATGAGTTTGAAACCTCGACCCGTACCTGGATTGCAAGATCCGAACAAGGGGTTTTATCCCTTGAAACGTAACCCGGAAATCATAATTCTGGGCCGTTACAAAGATGGTATCAGAGCTGAGGTTGTGCAATTCGGGTACAAAAGGGTCGAGTGTATGTTTTGGAAAACTGCCCATGAATTTCAAAGGTTTTGAACGTGTTTTAAAGGGGCAAAATGAATTTAAGATGTCTAACCTAAATTGGACTAAGTAATGAACTTGGCTTATCATAAAATATGGGAAACCGACTAAAGAGGGGATCGAGTGGGTAGAAAGACGTTACACCATCCCTATTGGATGTAGTTGGAAATGGGTAGGCGAAATATTAGCTTGTTCTTTACAGATGGGTCTGGAAGACTCCAAGGAGGTCATTATGAGTGTCACTGACTGATTCTGTGTTGGGTGCTTGCTATGCTAGATAACTGACTGGTATGCCTAACAGTTAAATGTGTATTGACTGATATGTGAAAACGGAATAGTGGGAGTACCCTTGTTTCTGTATGGTCAACCCAGTTATGTGTGATAGCCCGTTCCACGTTGCTAAACCCTTGAGAATCTTATCGACTCTTTCTCCCGGATGTCAGTGTCTCCCACGGGGAAAATCGGGCTGGTAAACACATTGTGTCGGAATCATGTATGGATGTGAAGGTTGTATGAGCGAATATTGGAAGGTGGTTCCTTATGTCCCTTTAAGTCAAGTAAGGTGTTTCTGTGCTGCATTTCTTGCTTCTTGTGACGACCAACCCGTGTCTTCTTGCCACAAAGAGTCATACCAGAGTCCCACGGGAAAGAGGGGTGAGAAGTCAGTCGGGAAAAGTCAATGGTTGCCCTTAGGGATCTCTGTCCGGTTGTAATGGTGACTCTCTCTGAATTGCATGACTTGATTCTGTAATCTTCCGTGTGTGCCTCGCAAATAATCATATTAGTATAAGGTTACTCATGTTATGTCTTGTTTTCCATCATGATTATATGTTGTCATGGCATGTCCACTTGGCCTCTTGTATTGCCTCTATGATTGATTTGAAGCATGGACCATATGATATGAACCTACATGATAGTTGTTTCCTCCTGGGTTAGGTCCATGATAGTGTGATAAAATCTTCTTCGTATGAATGCCTGTAAATGATCTCTTTATCATACTAGCTGATGACGCGTCGATGCTCCTTATTCCTTTTGTGACAAGAACCTATAGCATGCATATCTATTTTGTAATTGTCAGATTAACTGTTGATTTTCTCTCGAGCTAGGTCCCTGATAGTGTGTTTCGTCCCTCTTGTTGTCCTCTTAAAATGCTTTACTCATCCTGATTGGATTAATGTTGAATTCGATGACTGTCTTGCTTAATTTCTGTGATGCTTGATCCTAGCATGCTTACATGTTATCGCTTGGTAGTATTTCCCCTATTACTCTGTGATATCATATCGTGATTGCACGAACGTATGGCTTGACACCTCGCATGATCACACACCACGTTATATTATGGTTTCGCACACGCATGACACCTGAATGTTAGGATGAATCTAATCGCATTATCTTAATTGTGTTCATGTTCGATATGTGCCAGTAGTATTCTGCAGGGCTTATGATTTCCAGCATGACTCGCTAAATGATTACATGTTGTACCTGTTCTATGATGTGATAACTACTGTACATTTATAGGTGTCCTATGATGGTTCATTCATAGAATGATGATGATTTGTCGCTCGTGATGTCATTCTGTTACTCTGTGATTCTCCTCTTGCTATCCTGAATATTATGTTGAGCTCCTCTTAATGACTCTTGACTATGCTTGTATTACATCATGTATCGCTAGTATCGTGTGGGACCTATGATATCTAAATGTATCTCGTCATATGATTACGTGCCATGATTGACCTGTTATATGATCATTGTGTTAGATGAGGTAGTTACTATGTTGCTATTATATGTTCTCGTATGATGCATACACCAAGCTCGTGCATTGTTCATATATGTGATAATTGTGATGCTCAATAAATCCCGCGTATCCTGTTTAAAGTTGCTGAGCATATCTGTTTCCATGGAATCACATACTACTAGTTTATCTCGCATGCATCCGTGTAGGACTTGATTGTGTCTTCTGGAATGAATACGCATGTTCTTTTCCCTTGAGATAGGTACATGTTAGTGTGGGTTAGTTAAATTGATATGCTCCATGATGAATTCGTGTTACTTGTCGCGATTATAACCTAATAGACTTCCATAAGGGCATCGTTGCTATTCTCGGGTCAGAGTCTTGTCTCTAGTCTTGTCATCCTTTTAGCCTTGGCCTGTATTTTCGAAGTGAACATTGGGTTTCCTGTCCCTGTCACTCCCCTATCTCTGCTAACTTAGACT
Source organism: Persicaria tinctoria (assembly GCA_037127255.1). Classification (NCBI taxonomy): domain Eukaryota; kingdom Viridiplantae; phylum Streptophyta; class Magnoliopsida; order Caryophyllales; family Polygonaceae; genus Persicaria; species Persicaria tinctoria. The sequence goes on from JBANSL010000020.1 coordinate 55,881,733, forward strand.
CCTCTGCGATACTTGGACGAACGACCGCGTGAAAAAGGAAACAAGAAGTTAGTTAGCGATGGAGCAACGCAAAGAAAGCGTGGGCCCATAGCCCACGGGCCTCAGGATCGATGATGTCGTTGGAGCAAGCACGCATCGAGAATTACGGTTACTGTGTACGATATGACTTGCAAGCGGGATTGTTCGCTATTCGAAGTGCTAACCCTTTTGAACTTGGTTGTTGACAATGATATTGCACTGACCTAGCGATGTGATTTATGTGTTGATGTGTTGACTTGATGATGACTGTTCCTAATTTCGATGGTGATATGAATCGATGCCTTACAGTTCTAATGTGTCATGGTAACTTGATGCGTTGATACTCTGAGTTGATAAGCATGATTGAAATTACTCGCCTGTAAAATATGAACTGTAAATGCTGATAAGCCTGAATTGTGATCTGATAAGGTTATGATGAAAATTGCTAGCTTGAATTGACTATGTTCATATATGGTGTTTTGCTATAATTTTGAGCATGATGGTAAAAATTAAGGTTTGTTGAACCCATGATGTATGTTATAAATGCAAATTGTTATGATGTAGACCTTATGTTCGATGATTTCCATGATTTCTTTTTCTTTAAACCCGTGGGTGAGGTCATTTGGTAGAGTGGTGAAAGAATTTAAGCGGTTAGGATGAACGATGATATTATGAGGTAAGTCGCGAGAGAGGGATGTTGACTGAGGTAAGATTAAGTGAGTTTTGGGATGTACATGAGACAATACTTGGTGGGTTCTGATGAGCTTTTGGGTGATACTTGTGATGTCTTGGGTAGTAAGAGAAGTGTAAGAAATGACTTTTGAGAGCATTGAGAACATCGAACGAGAGGGTACTCGGGTGTGCAGTTAGAGATAGGAGTTGGGTTCTTAGAGGTGGATGGTGTGGTATTGATTGGCGGAAGGAGGGGTAAGATTTGAGCATCGAGAGGAATTGGGATTTCTTCGGTGGATTTTATCGGAGTTAGTGTTGTCGAGTTTAGAAGAGGATTAATCTTGGCTTGAGAGTGGAGATGGGTGAGTGGGAATTGTGTTTTATTTGACTGGTATGATGTGAGGAATTTCCCTGATTATGTGATTTATTTATATTTGCTGGCATGATGTTAGATAGCAACTATGATGAATCTGATACAGAATGATATTACATGCTGTTATGCAATATTGAAATCTAGTTGGTAGTGACAAATGTTATCATGACATATTGCTGCTCTGCTGTGTTGTTTTAGGAGCATGTTAGGATGCGTTGTGATATGACATACGAGATAATGATGTGCTATTATGTGGAAGCATGATGTTTTATTATGTGGTAGTAAGCATGATGTGTACTATATGGTTGACAAGCATGATTAGTGGTTATGTAAATGACGAATATGACTTGAAGTATGATTATGGTTAGTACATATGAGATAATGGTGCATGATTTTTAAATGATTGTCATTCGATGTTGCGATGAGTTAAGGTGATGTCTTTCAGAGCATACTGATATTTTGATGATTGATATACTGCTTGATCTCCCTTTTTCTGAATCTTAATAGCATGACTTTGTTGTGTTGATATGTTAACGTGATGAATCTGTCCTACTTGTGTTTCAATATCGATATGCGATAGTGAGATTTGATGTGTACTGGCGTACTAACCCCATAACACCTAACCCGTTGATTTTTGGACATGTGTGCTTACGTGATGAGTGATGAGCATTCGATTATGCACTTGTGATGCCTTCAGTATGATGTAGATATACCTTATGATTTTTGGTATGTTGTTTAGATGCACATTTTAACCTTTAGTATGATTTGGAGATGCTTCATGTGACCTTGTGGAACTGTGTGGATACATGGTTGAGACTTGTCGTATGATGTACTCGTTGAGGATCGATTGGTTATGTGGTTATGCACTGTGAACCTTGCTTGAATTCAGACTGATAGATTGATTTGATTCTGGAAACTAGGAAGAGAATATGGGATTAGCCCTTAGAGGTGGATGATTCCACCTCCCAACTTCTGAATTTGATTGTTTGATATGCGCGAAACTAATCTGGTGGTTGGAAGATTTTGACGAAATCTTGATTTGAAAGGGATTTGAGTTGTTTGGTGTAAGGTTGCTTAATTAGACGTCTTATTTGAAGATTTTGAACGATTTTGAAAAAGGACCAGCTTTGATTGTAAAAGAATGAACGTTACCGAGAATTTCAACGATTTTGAGGCTAATCTTTATTTTCAATTATGGAATTCCATTTGAAACTTTTCAAACCCGGGCAACTCTATGATACTTCACGAAGTGGATACAAGCATTTTATGAGGGCGCTTATAGTTTGCTTGCTAAGACCTAGTAATGATATTGTAGAGAGTTGTGGTACTTCCGAAAAGTCGAAGCAAGGATGTGATAGGGGCGCCTATTGCATACTTGTCAAGACCAATTGGAGATGTCACGACCGTGACTAGGATGTTGTGAGAATCTAGGAAGACGCGACCGAGATGATTACAAGATTCTTGGACATGGTCCTTGGACTCATCAATTTCAAACTTCACCCCCTACTTTATTTTGGTTTTAGTCTCGGGGACGAGACTTGTTTTTAGAGGTGGATGATGTAAAGGCCCGGATTTTTAAAATGATAATTTAAAAATAAATAAAATAAAATGGATTTAAATCGGATATTGTAAGGAAAACTTGTCATCCATTTAATAAATAGAACTCGAAACTTTTAAAGCGGATTCCGACCAAATTTTAAATTATGCAAAATAGATTTTATTCCGCTTTTTAGAAATTCCATTATTAAACTCGGATTGAAAATTTTAAAAAAATTATTTGTAAACGAGTCGGGATAAGATCGAGAGAGCGGGTTTTGGGATTTGTTTTCCGGGTACCTTGAGAAATTGTTTTGGGGTCACATTTTGTCTCTTCCTCCCACCTCTATCCGGGTTGCATTCAACCCAACTCCAGCTCACTCCACCCCAATTCTAGCTAAATATTATCCACTCCCACCTCCTCCCTCATGTGCTTGCTTCACCCAGAAAGGCAAGATGCTAAACACCACCTACTCCCTTCTGTTTTCTATACCCAATAGCAGCTCCCCTCTTTCACTGTCTTCCCAGGAAACTCATTCCCCCCTTCTTTCCTTCACATCCTTAGCCACAACTCCCTCCTTTTCACCTTGTTCCAGCACCATCGTCCCTGTTTTTCCGAGTAGCAAAGCCGAACAACAATTCCACCCACCTTCCTCCTCTCTTCGGTCCAGCAGTAGCCGCCAGGAGCAGCCCTCGGATCCGTCGCCGACCGCCGCCAAGAACAGCAGTCACCAGTAGCACAATCCGGACCACACCTCCCCGTTCTTCTCCCGTCGGCACTCCGCGCACCAAGTCGCCTCCCTCCTCCGTCCATCCCAAGTCTTCGGCGAGCCACAATCGAACCTTCCGGCGAAGCTCGAGCCCTCGGTGAGCACCCCGCAACCTCCTCCCTTCGATTCCGATTCGAAACCCTGTAAAGGTCCCTCCTTTTGACCACTCCATCCGTTCCAGGTCGATAATCGCACCCTCAAGCCTCCAACGAAGCAAATCGTCCTCCGGTGAGCAGTTCCGGCGTGAACGACGACCATCTCGGTGAGACTTCTCTTCCTCCTTCTTCCCTGCGCTCGTGTCTGTCCTGTTGGGTCGGTTGAGGTCGGAATGTAGTGTCGGTCCGGGTGGGAGAGTCTTGGCCGGAAAGGAGCCGCCGGCAGGCCTGAGCTCTTCCTCCTCCTTCTTCCGTCCCTTTCTCCGACGTCGCTCTCTGTTCTATCTGTTTGGGAAAGAAGGAAGGCAGTGTTGGGCAGGGTTGGGCCTAATTTTCCGGGTCATGGGCCGGATTCGATCCCTCCTTTCCGGGTTATATCATTTCTCTTGTGGGTATCCAGTTTTGGGAGAGGGAGCATGGAATCCGGATCCTTTATTCTTTCATTCCTTCTCTGGGCTGGGCCGGGTTCCTTCTTTTATTCACATAAGGGTTGGGCTGTGAGATTGGGCTTTTGTTAGTAGATGGGTATTGTTGTGTGTTACTTATATTATACAATTGTAGAGTTAACATGTTATCATATATTACCTATTTGATTAACCTATTGTTATTATTATTAAGACATGTTATTTCTGATTTTGTGATAAATATGGATTTCTGAAATTATTATTATATATTATAAAATTATTTTAGAGTGATTTATTGAGGTCAATCGATAAAGTAATTTATTTTATAAATAGGGTTTATAAAGATGGACCTATTTTGGGAATGTTTAACAAATGTCTTAAGTTACTTGAAACATTAAAGTCAAGGTTTGAAATAAAATGTCGGAACTATTTCTATAATATGATTTGAGAAATTGTTTTAAAAGTGAGTTGACTTATCTTGAGACTTAAGAGTTGGAAAACTTTGGGAAATGAGTTCGGAAATATGGTTGGTACGATTTTATCAATAAGTTGGATTTAAATAAATGATTTTGATTGATGTTGATCGTATCGGAAAGATTTTGGAAAATGGTTTTATCATCGATTGGTTTTGAGTATGTTGAGAACTTGAGTTTCGTATGTATGAGTGTCGGCACGATAGCTTATGGAAATGACTTGATGATAGGTGTGTATTGCTTTTGGATTGCTTTGGACTTGCATTTGGGCCCTTGCTTGTGTTATATTGCTGTTCTGCATCTTCAGGTAAGTCTCTTCGGAGCTTACTCAGATTGAATAGAGCTATTCCCTGCTTTAAGTGCATGATATACTAGGTGTTGCATTCATGATCAGCATGCCATGTAGTACCATGCTAGGTTGCATTGATCGTTGAGCATTCTATTTCTCTATGTGTTTGTAAACAGAACGGCCGTTATCTGTGATAGTCCTAGAGTCTTTGCTAGGGTCATAGGGTAGCCCAGCCTCATCGGGTACCCTGAGTCAATCGAGTACTTCCTTATATTATGATATGCCTGCGGGCTTTATTGTGGAGCGGGTTAGGCATGCGTGCCGCCCTATTATGAATGAATGCATTCACGAGCTGGCCAGTCTCCGCCTGTCGGAAGGGGTGGAGGTAGGAGAGGGATATGCCACTTGGCATTGTCTTGGGCCCTTTACAGTATTTCTGCACATTATTATGAACTAGGAGCATGCTAGTGTGTTTGAATTTCGTACTGCATTAGAGCATCTTTATTAGGTATAGCGTATATGTGTGCTTATGGTTGGGATGCAGAGTTAAGTGGGCATCGATCTGATCCCGCTCCAAATCAATTTTTTTAGGAATTATTTATGTTCATCCTATCGGTGCTGTTTGCTTATTGCGCGGGTCATTTTGTCGGCGGAGAGTGAGCGCTGGAGTTATAGACTTCACCAGACTCTGATTATATTGTTTTGGATTTATACTTTTGACTCCGTTTTGACCCGGCTCCGCCGTGGCACTTGTATCTGTACTTTACTTCCGCTTTACTTCCGTTTGAAATGGTTTCCGTGACATAGTCTTAGGACAGGTTAAGGGTACCCAACGGCCCTTCGATGTTTTTAGGGTTTGAAATCCCTCTTTCTAATAACCTTAAAATGAGTTTGAAACCTCGACCCGTACCTGGATTGCAAGATCCGAACAAGGGGTTTTATCCCTTGAAACGTAACCCGGAAATCATAATTCTGGGCCGTTACATTCCCCTTGTGCAGAAAGGTGATGGCGGACCCTATATCAACGCTATTCGTACAAGCGAAGTGATTTTACCCCTGTCCCAAGAAAGGCACCCGATAATCACCCTGGTACACCGTCACGGGGAAGTCCCGGAGGATCCTCGACGATAGCAGAACGCGCCCGGGGAGATCCGGGCCGTATTCAATTTCAAAACGGGCAGGCAGCCGCTATTCAAATACACCAACTAAACAGGTAAAGATAAGTTCGCTCAAGAAAAATCAACAAAAGCATTAAAACCACGATTACGACGTACCAAGCGATACATCTGCTCCGGGCAATCCAGAGAACGGAAAAAGGCCCAGGTCGTCTGGTTCGAGGACGACATTTTAGATAGATCCTCTTCGCAAAAATAAAAGGTTCAGGGAACCCCGATTTTAAAAGGGGATCCTCAAGGGTCACGGGCTGCACAGACACCGTCTCGATAACCTAAAACACTGAAAAGAGACCCGGGCGAAACCCGAGAACGGTCAAGATATCACTGCCCCAGGCTAAGCATGACGGACAGATGTACATCAAAGGGGACGCTTCGTGCAGATCAAAGCCTGCTACCGTGAAAAGAAGTGACGAAAGAAAGGAGAGAAAAAGGTCCGTGAACCTCTTTTAGATTATCGAAATTCAAAGAAAGATGAAGAATGAAAAGAGAAAAACCAAACTTTTCTCTCAGGGGGCGGTGAGATCGAGGGTAAGGCTCAACTCCTTAAGTATAAAATAAGCCTCGGCGACTTAGGGAATCAAACACCCCCTATCGACGAGATGAATCCAGGGGCACGACCCAGAACGTTCTGTCGAGTCATCATGAGGGAGGAACAGCTTCAAACGCTCCGACTCCCGCTCATGTATGTCCTAATAGACGAGGACACGCAATCCCAAGCCAGGCTTTGGTCCCGCTCCAATCGAGAACATGAGGTGAAAATGGAAAAGAACAGCGATGGCCTTTTCTGGTTAACCCAGGGGTGGCACCACTTCGTTCAGGCAAACCGAGTTACTATAGGGTCGGCCCTGATTTTCGCCTACATGGGGGACTCCATCTTCGAAGTCGACGTGATCAATCCCGACAGCGGAGGAATGTAAAGATGAGAAATTTCTAAATCCGTGTCCCCTGTAACATGTACCCTCTCTAAGTTTAAATTTTCCGGGCTCGAGGGAATCGAATCTTTGAAAAATTGTTGTTCCTGTTACCTCCGATGAATAATAAAAGATCCTTGTTTCTTGGTACGGATGGAAGTCACGAAAACAGGAACGCATACCCAAAGACAGTCGTAAACACTTGCAGCTCATAACTATTGAAGTAACCACGGGCGGCCCGAAGCCACCCTCTGAATCACCAAAGTAAAATGAATAGTTCTATACGAGGTTTCCGTGGTCGATCAAAAGGCCCAAGCTACGAAGATCACTCTCTGCTTACCTTCAACAATTTGAAAGGATCCTCCCTTGTCTGTTCTAAGAGAAGCACTCCTCCTTCATTACCGCTCCTAATCACATCAAAAATCATTCCCAGTCACGAGCAGAGGCAACGTTTTTCTACACCCCACATGTAGCGGTCTCTTCTCTTTCAGAAACACGAGAAGTATGCTCAAAATCCCTCCTGAACACGTGGATCCCATTCTACTAAAAGAAGAGAATGTGGGTTGCTAGGGACTCCCACGTATAATAAGAGCCATCAACCCCAATAACCACTTGGCCGCAGATAGTCCTAACAAGTGAAGCACCATAAATAGAGGAGAAAGAAAGTGGCGAAACCAGAACTCTTAAAGATTAAAAATACCCCTTCAGAGGGACTCCGACACGGGCTCCGAAAACACTCGAGCATTCTACCGGTTCATCACCAATTAGGTGGACTTGCAGACGTTACAGCTGCCCCAAATATACGAGCAACTCAGAGATGAAACACACCATCTCGTCTACCTTTGGTCAACCACTTGTCAGGATTTCGAAGTCGATGTTGAGAAGGACGCGAATGGGGCCTATTGGTTTACCGAAGGATGGTCGGACTTCATTTTCTCTAATCGAGTAGTCCTGGGGTGCTCGCTCCTCTTTGTCTATGAAGGGGAATCCCACTTTGAGGTACATGTGTCCTACCCAGATCCGACCCTCAATCACCAAAAGAAGTTCGGCCCGACAAGCACGGGCTCGCCCAAATCCAAGGCCCACCAGAAGCCCCCGAGAGCCCCTAAGAGCGTTAAGGCGCCAAAGCATAAAAAGTGAGCCCACGAGTCCCGATGTACTTGAGGTTGAATAAAAGTTTTCCTTTTTTTTTTCTCGGTTAAAAGAAAAAACCAATAAAGTTGTTTCTCCTTTACTGACCAATTTTCCTTCCCTAGAGACCTGGGGAAAGAACGATTCTGAAAGATACTCGAACAATGTGAGCATTAAATAAAAGGATCAAACAAGTAAGGGAACAATGGCCAACGGCTTCTCTATAAAAGCCAAGGACCAGAAAATCCCCGTGAAACACTTTCTATCAGACAAATATAAACCAAAAAATTCCAGAGATAACATGGCAGCAGGTGGAGGCCGCTCAGGGGATTTCCTCCGATGGATCCAGAATGCTTCTCTCTTGCAAAGAACGGTAATGCCCCTTTAAACCTCTCCGGTTAAACTTTTTAGTTTCCTACTCACAATTAATCTTTTCCTCCAAACCACCATAGCCTCTGCTAGAGTTCTTCGAAGAGGAGTATGGGTTACCCGGTGTTGAAAGAATAATCCTAACCAATGGGCCTGGAAGGAGGGGCATCCGCGTCCTAATAGAGAGGGACGAAGCAGGGGTGCTCTGGCTCACCCAAGGATGGAGTGCCTTCACCAGATCGAGGAATGTCCACGTGGGAGGGGCCGTCATATTCAAGTATCTGGGTGACTCACGTTTCAAACCCAACTATGTACCTTCGGGAGAAAACACCTCTGAAGGTGAAGGTAGTGATGACATTTCCTAAGGAAGGAGTGCTCCTTACTAAATGCTTAGGTTGTCAAAAAAGGAAGCCTGTATAAATAAAAATATTGAATGAAAAAAGACAGACGCCCGGGTGGTGAGGTTTCCAAATCTCTTTTTTCTCCTAAAAAGATACTGAAGGAAATACTATTAATGAACGCCGCGAACTGAGTTCCATGACGTGGACCATCCGCGAAACATGGGGCAAAACCCAATTCAAAAAACTACGGACCGAGTTTCCCAGCACTGACCTTCCGCAAAAAACAAAAACATACATAATCCGAAAATAGACACCTAACAAAGTATCAAGGGTTGTTTAAAACAAAGAACCGCCCGAGATGGTGGGAACGAATGTCTACAATCCCTCACCAGAGAAATCCACGTTGTCGTCATCCACCAGACCCCAATCTTCCCGATTCTCACTGGGGGAGAATGGCTGAAGAGGAACACCCGGGTTTTCCGCAGATTTCTTCACGCTTTGATGTATCCCGCCCTTCATCCCTATGTAGAAGCAATCCCTGTACCGGTCTTGGATGAACTCTTGCCCAGCCTCTTCGTTCAACCACTCAGGAACCGCGCTTTCATGAATTCCAAACCATTCGGAGTCTTCAACCAATCGTCCACTAACTTGGTGCGATTGTGCGAAACGTCCAACCAAGACAGAACGATATCACCGTCCATACGAGACTGATATCGTTCCAACTCAGTCGTACGACAGTTGGCCTCCACGACCGCCTTACTCCTCGCCTCATTCGCCGTCAGCAGCTGTTCCTCAAACTCCTTTTTCTAGGCCTCAAACTCCTGCTTCTGGGCCTCAAACTCCTTCTTCTGGGCCTCGGAGTCAGTTTGCAGGGTAACCATTGCCTGTTGAGAAGACTCAAGTTGAGCGAGCAGCGTCTCCAAATCCTCCATTAGCTTGCTACTCTTCGCCTTCTCGGCGGATATGATCTCGTCTTTTTCCTTCACCCGCGAACGAAGAGACTCAACCTCCTTCCTCGGTGTCTCAGCCTCCGAGAGTTTCCCTTCCAGCTGCTCCAGTTTCCCTTCTAGTTCATGAGCATGATGGCCCAAGCAAAGATATCGACCCCAACCGCTATGAGTAAAAACATGACCCTAGCCGCAGAAAGTATTATGAGGATTGAGAACACATCAAAGAATCAAATGGATAAGAGGTATAATACACGATTCACTTACCCAGTTGCACCAGCGCTCTTGTTCTAGTGTGAATTGCTCGTCAGTAAGATGGTCCAGGTACCGTAACTCCGCTTTCCCGAGTTCGGGGGGAAAGGCCAACTGTTCGAGAGTTTCAGAGTGGAAACCGGGCATCCGGTACGCGGGCCGACCGTTGGCGTCCACGTGAAAAACTGGTACCTCCCAGCTCACACCTTCCCACGCGGGGTATGAACGCGGTTTCTTTTTCTTCAACGGCGGTTTGGAAGTTCCCGCCTCACCAGGGGAGACAACTCAACGCTCTGTAAGAGAGACGAGAGGTAGGGATTTGGCCTCAGCGACCAGGGAAGAATCAATCAGTATGATAGAAGGCTCAGGTTCCATCGGAGCAACCGGAGAAGAGGAAGTCACAACAACAACTTTTTCTCTCACCACCGCATTTCCTTTGGTTTTAGGGGCTGAAGTTTTGGGGCGTTTCAAGGCCCTTGTCACGTCAGTTGGAATTTTCCTCTTGGTAGAAGAAGGGGGGGCCGAAGACATCTTGGCCGCGTCCACCATGGTTTTTAGCTCCGCAACACCTAGGAAAAACCACATAAATCAAAGGCGATTAAAATCCGAATCGAGAAAATACTATGGATAAGACAAAAGCAAGGGCACCCCCCGAGATGAGCTACAACCTATGTGCGGATGAGAAAGACTTAAGCCAGCCATCTCCAACCGCAAAGGGGAAACCATATCTTTCCAGGACGGTTTTGTCTCCACGGCAAACTTCTGCTCGATCTCCTTAAGGTCAGAAACAACTTTCCTTTTCATCCGCGTATACAAACGCGGCTCCGTATGAAAATTTAAAACCCTACGCGAGGGATCTCGGACCAAAAACCACTTATGCCGCCATTCCGGCTTGCTGGTGTTTCGATCCACGATAGGGACGCTGAGCTTAGCCTAGTAAAGGCTTTTGTGGATACCCTCATGGCCCAAGGTAAGCATATTGCTCAAAAGTCCAAGAGAAGGCTGGACCCCGATCTCCAGACAACGCATCAAAAATGAAGTCAAGAAAAGCCAGCTATTCGGGACCAGTTGGGCAGGGCTCAAGCCACAGGCTTTCAGATAATGTTTAAACAGATTAGGCAAAGGGAGCCGAAATCCTTGGACCAAGCTCTCAATATACACCACTAGACAACCGGGGTAGGCATCTAGGCTTCCTCCCCCCTCGACAGGCAGACACAGCGCAACTCCCTCTGACCAGGGAAAGACGTGAGCGATTACATTCAAATCCTCCAAGGTCGTGAATGTTCCCCCACCGCGGCTCTGGGCGTTCGGTGGAGCTATAGGAATCATCCGCTGAGGTAAAACTACGGGTATTGGGCCCGCGGAGGAAGGCTGAAAATCCCCCCTAAAAGGGCAAGATACTAGTACTTTCTCGTTATACAGAACCGGACGAAAATCCCCCAACACAGACGATGAACGGCGTTCTTTTGGCATAAAGACCGGGCCAGAGGGCAGACCAGTACGAGAATCCCACTCTTTGTAAGAGTGCTGAGACTCAGGCGACTCCAGTATTGAGTCCGACCCCGATGATGAAGCCCCGACACCCGACCGCGAGGACGCAGAGTCAACCGGGGAGGAGTCTTCATCACGTTCGCGACCCGGGGAAGCATAGAAAGAGGGATCCTTGAGATCTTTAGGTTGCCGGAAAGTGACATCCTCGGGAACCTCTATCTCACCCATTAAGAGCTTTCCCCCAGGACGTCGGGAAGACGGAGGTCTGACCAAAGCTTGCACACTCCCCGAACTACTTGGGAAGTTGACATGATGAAGATAGCCGAACCGAGTGAGAAAGAAGTAGCAAAGGAGAAAGAGGCCTAAGGACCAGCGACAACCAATGTAAACCCAGACGATTGCCCGCGCACTAACCGCGGCCCGAGAGAGGAAAGGGGGAGAAAAGAAGACTAGAATCAAAACAAAAACTAAGACACGGAAAGAAAAGAAAATAAAGTCAAGATTTACCTCGAAGATGTCCAAATTGAAGGGCTGTAAAAAACGGAGAACGGTAAAAATAGAAGATTTACCTCGAAGATGTCCATAATTACGTTTACTTTAGTTTTTTGTTTTAGGTTTTTTTTTTAACATTTTTGTTGATTGTTTACTTACACATGATTATAATTTATTTAGAAAAAAATTGCGAAACAGGCACATTATTTGGACGTTTTTGCGAAATGGTCGCGTGTTTGGACAATTTTGTAAAATGGCCCCTATATATACCTAATTCTCAATTTTTATTTTTATTTTCTAATCGCCCCCAATCCCGTCTCTTCAATCTCTCTCTCCCCGCGCACCCATGGCGATGGAGCTCTCGATCCGGCCAGATGCGCCACCGGTGGCTCTTCCTCCCCCCGCTCTTCCTCTGGCGCCACCGGTTAGTGGCCAGATGCGCAACTTACTGTTATTAAAAAAATAGAATGAGGTCATATTTGCACAACTTACTCTTATTTTTGCTCAACAATAGGTTATTTTTTGCAAAACGATCGAGATTTGTGAAATTGTTCTCGACATGATTTTATTTTCTCTCAATATTATTTTAAGAATTGCACGACTCTGTTGTAAGAGTTGCACGACTATGTTGGAAGAGTTGCACGACTATGTTGCAAGAGTGCACGACTATGTTTTAAGAGTTGCATGACTATGTTTAAGAGTTGCACGACTCTGTTTTAATAGTTGCACGACTCTGGTGTAAGAGTTGCACGACTCTGTTTAAAAGTTGCACGACTCTTGTTGTAAGAGTTGCACGACTCTCTTGCAAGATTTGCACGACTCTGATTTAATAGTTGCACGACTATGTTGGAAGAGTTGCACGACTATGTTGGAAGAGTTGCACGACTATGTTTTAAGAGTTGCATGACTATGTTTAAGAGTTGCATGACTATGTTTAAGAGTTGCACGACTCTGTTTTAATAGTTGCACGACTCTGGTGTAAGAGTTGCACGACTCTGTTTTAAGAGTTGCACGACTCTGTTTAAAAGTTGCACGACTCTTGTTGTAAGAGTTGCACGACTCTTGTTTTAAGAGTTGCACGACTCTCTTGCAAGATTTGCACGACTCTGATTTAATAGTTGCACGACTCTGTTGTAAGAGTTGCACGACTCTGTTGTAAGAGTTGCACGACTCTGTTGTAAGAGTTGCACGACTCTGTTTTGAGAGTTGCACGACTCTGTTTTAAGAGTTGCACGACTCTGGTTTAAGAGTTGCACGACAATCGAGACTTGTGAAATTATTCTCAACATGATCTTATTTTATGCAAATATGACTCGAGTTTAGTTTTTTTTTTAATTTATTTTACATTTTGTTGTGCAAATATAACCATAAATTGTGTAAATATAATTGTATATTGTGCAAATATAACATTTTGTTGTGCAAAAATAAAAACAAAAATATAAATTATGGATCACATAATAAAATATAGCTAGTTTTTTTAATTTCTCATATTTGTAGGGTAATTTTTGTAATTTCATCAAAATATCTTCTTCTTCCTCCCGATTCTGCGAAGAAGAGATCGCGCACGCCGGCCCTTCCTCGCTCCGTCGCTCCGGCGTCGCTCGTTCACCACCGCATCTCTCCCTTGCTCCGTCGGTTGCTAACCACCGCATCCCTCCCTCGCTTGCTCGCTCCGCCTCCCTCGCTCCGCCATGGATCCGACTCCGCCTTCCAACTGCTCGGTCGATGCAGATATGGCCGGTGCAGATCTGGCCGGCTCCGACTCCGCCGATGCAGATCTGAAAACCAGATGAAGAGAAAGAAGATAGAGGCGCGTAGGAGGCGCGTTGAGCGCGTGGCTATTTCGCTAAATTGTCCCAACGCGCGACTATTTCACAAAATAGAACGGTTTTCGTGGCTATTTCGCAAAATGCCCCATTTATTTATCCATCTAGTAACTTATCTGGTCTCTTAATTTTTATAAGTTTGTCTATATCTAAAACTGAACCACTCCCCTTGTAAATAAAAAACAAAAAACAAAAGCATATACATTGAATTCTGAAATATAAATGATCATATTATACTGCCTTCTCTCTTTTGGGTAGAGATGGACCAATCAAAACCGTCTTTAGCATTCACAAAAGTTAAGGAGTGTTTTGCATGACGTTACAACTTGTGAGTAAGAGGATTAGGTATTTAGGTATCAAATGAATAAAAATGATGGGCTCATTTTTGGACTCCCCTGTTCCAAATAGATGTTATTTTAGATGTTAGTTGTTGTTTTAAAATATGCGGGATTTTATATTTTTTAGGTAGAAAATTATAATGATTTATGTGTTATTGATTTTTAAAAGATTTTAATTAGTTAAAATGTGTAGTAAGTGTTACTGTAAAAAAATAATACAATTTATGAAATAAGAAAGGTGTTTATTAAAACTTGTACAACTTACTAAAAGCCCATGTATTTTAAAACGGATATAATATTTACATAAAAGGCAGAATATTAAAGCAGAAGCTTAAGGGAAGGGAATTTATTTAATCATTGGAGTAATTCTTTTTTATGGACAGGAAATTGAGATGTAAATCCAATATAATCCCTTTAACACAATCATGTGAATTACCTGTTGATGGATCCCATTCTATAGTAAATTAAGTACATACAATTATTAAATACTGAAAACATTATTGTATATATCACAGTTTATTAAGTATTAAATCCCTGTAAAGTGGGGTTAGAATTTATAGATATGATAAAAGTGGACCACAACCATAGCTGTTGTATTTAATTGTGGTATTTATTTTGGGGACCCTATATTTTATCTTTGTTTGTGCAATACCCTTGGCTGTCAACTCGGCCTGACCTAATCATTTCGGGAAATGGGCAAAAGAGTTTCCTTTTGTACTATATGCCACTGTTCCATTTTTGCCATATTGGTGTATACATTTATTTTCCTTTGATTTGATTCGTCATCTCATTTATTCACCTGACACTAACCATACACTCAACATATCATATGAATATTCCATTCCAAAAATTAGGTTCACTGGTTCAACTTCAACATGATAAGATAAAAAGTTTTGGTAAAGATTGATTTTAGCCTAGCTATACTTTCAAATAAGTTTTGGTAGGCTCAACACTTGGAATTTGCAGTTAAATAGGTAATGAAACGAGAGTCTTATTGAATTTATCTTGTCCTTATTTTACGAGATCAAGATTTATGTTCTAATATAAAAGTTTAAGTTATTGTATATGAACTTTAACTTCGTATATTTGTGGAATATTTATAATTCGTCCTTTAAGAGTATTATGTTTGAATTTCCCCGCCCTAAATACACTCGGTTTAGTCATTTTTAAATTAGATTATGAGATTAATTCATCCGTTTTGTTTCCCAATAAGAAATGGCACACAATAAACTATTGTGGGATTATAATTCGTTCTTTAAGGGCAATATTTTTGAAAATTCCCCCCCTAAATACACTCGGTTTAGTCATTTTTAAATTAGATTATGAGGTTCACCCGTTTTCATTCCCAATGAGCACACAATAGACGGGCCGTTAGTGAGGTTTCATTCTAAAACCAACTGACAATAAAAGGACCGACTCAGGATCAAATCGAAAGACGGACCGTTAGGCAAGTAGCCTAACACAAAAGCTTTAACTGATTTTCAAAGATCCCAAAACAAGCAAATTAAGGAATGACCCCAGCACCCTATGAAATTTCACTAATTATCCACTTTAATTGATATCATAATAAAGCTAAACTTCATGCTTTGTTGTCCAATACTCCGTACGGAGTAAATGACATGATGAGTTTATTCTTCTTTTTTTTTGGTGTATGATGAGTTTATTGTTTTGTGGAACACGCTGTAATTAATTGTGTTTGGAAGCTTAATTAACTGAATTTAGGGAATATCCTTTAATTAATTAATGTTGCAAAGCCAAAAGTTTAGTTTATACATGTGATGTGATGACGGAGAATTGAGTCAATTGACCCACAAACTCAATTGGACTATAATCCAAACAATAAGCATCAATCCAGCAGCTGAAAACGATCGAAAGGTTAAATACAAAATCCAGAAGCCCTCAATACAAACAAGAACTAACAAACGTAAGAGAAGGGATAAAGACAATCATCTCCTTCAAACGCGGGGTAGCAAATCAATTGATGTTGAAAATAGGAGTGACATTCAAGGGTAAAATCGTAACTTCCACTCCATTGGTTACAGTCTTACAGACCTACTGCAACTAATTAGAGTGAAATATGAACCGGAGTTTCTCTCTCCCCCTCTGGAGAATACCTTGTGGAGTTGGCAATTGCAAAATGCCCTCTTTCTCTCTCCTCTCTCTCACTCCGATCAGCTTCGACTGTAGCTCGCGAGCCTCCGTGGATATGGCGGTTAAGCTGGCCCTATCTGTATACCTAATCTATCCCTTTCAGGCTTAGAAGCAGCTCCCCCAAACCCCCTCTTAATTTATTGCTGCTGTACCCGAAAACGCGCTAAATTCCCCACTTCTTTAGGTGAATCCGTTCCAATTGCATTCTTATTTGTTGTTTTCCACTGGATTCGGTTGCGAATCTGTCTTCTTCTTCTCCGATTTGGCTCTCGGAATCGTTGTATTTGTATATAGAGAGCGGTTTTTTTTCCCCCCACTGATGTGTTGATTGGAAGAGTAGGTGAGAGAAGGGGAAAATGCCTCTTTCGAGGTTTCAGTTGAGGAACGAGTACGGATTGGGAGTGCGAGAGCTATACGGAGAGGCTTCGAAGAGAGAAGATCCCAAGGCTGTTCTTGATGGAGTAGCCGTTGCTGGTCTCGTTGGTCTTCTTCGCCAATTAGGCGATCTTGCTGAGTGCGTCTATCTCTCTCTATGACTCTACCTGTCTCTCCTTTTTACCCCTTCTTTTTGGGCTCCCATCTTTACTTACTGCTTTTGGATGTTTTGCTATTCGTGGTCCAATTTTATTCAATTTTTATGGAATTTAGTTTTGACGAATTTTGCGTTTTGCTTGTTGAGTAATTGAGAACTGCGATTGGGATGAATAGAAATTCTTGATATCTGCTTGCTTTAATTGGTAAATAGTAAATGTGCTGTGATGAGTGCTGACCAAAATATTGGGTAAGTTGTGAATGTTGGAGAGTATTTCTCAACCTTTCTGGTTATTTAGCAATGCAAGTTTTAGTATTATTACTTAATCAGAAATAAAGGGGGGTAAACTCTTGAAGCTGGTGTTATGGAAGATAATTTATTAGGCAAATTAGGGTTTTGAAGTAGAAAGCTTCCCTTCAATAGTTCAATAGGTGGTTAGATATATACTGTATAGTGTATTTTTCTAGTTGGGGTGGGTGATTTGTAGATATTGAAGAACTGAAGTTTATTTCCATTCTTTCCATGAAAATTTCATCCGATTTTTTCAGCTGTATTTTGGAACTATCATCTTTTATTGCCAAACAAAAATATATATCAGAGCTTCTAGACAAGACTTCTGAGATGAGAAGATTATTGGAAAAGAATGTCCATGATGAAATAATGATACCTGTAGAGGATGCAAAATTATGTAGTAGATGAAGCCCTACAAGTATGAGTTTAACAGGAAAAGAAGATGTTAACAGGGGCATTGTGACACACTAGCACCTACAGTAACAGTCGACTCACTTTTATGATCATATTGGGTCCTATGATTAGCATTTAAGTCGAAGGAATCAAGTGCTGAAGGACATTTGAAGCAAGGAACAACAGAAATGAAATAAACCAGAACTAGGCATGATAAACTATAAGTATGGGATGAGTGAGTTTTATATGATTTTGATAACAACAAGGGGGGTCATAGGAAGATTAAAATTGCTTGTGGTTTAAGGCGATATCATAGACAAGCTTAATCTTGGGAAGGCGAAAATGTTTGAGAGTAGATGGGGATTCAGTCATTGACAGTAGCTGAGCAGTTTGCCTCTGAATTGACCTTGGTTGTCCCAAGGGGAACTCAGAGGTATTTCCATGCACATCTGATCCTTTGATACTTGGTGGAAGAATTTAATTTGCTTTGGTTTAAACTCAACCAAATTTGTTGGATGTACTTTGATTGCGGCTCTTTTGCTGCCTATCAACCTTTAGTTGCACTTGGGAACTTAATCGTTGTTCATAGACATTCCCTAACTAGCAATTTGGTGATATGAGACCTTTGCTACAGATGAGTTTTGCTCATAAAGCAGCTACTAATTTGTAGGTCAATTGAATGTGTCAATGGATTCAGTTGTATTATCTGAATCTGAGATAAATTAAGAAGTTGTTGTTTTCGACTAATTTGAGGAAAGAATATCATTTTATTCAACTTATTTAAACAATCCTATTTATGATTCGTCTGCAAATTATTATTCAATCCATGATTTAACTTTGAGTTTTGGATACATAGGTTTGCAGCAGAGGCTTTTCATGGCTTGCAGGAGGAAATCACAAGTACCTCTTCTAGAAGTCGAAAGCTGATGACTCGTGTGAAGCATATTGAAGCTGTACTTCCTCCCCTTGAAAAGGCTATGTTATCCCAGACCAGCCATATACATTTTGCCTACACGCCTGGTAAGATCTCAGACAATGAAGGCTTAGTTTTGCATTTTTTTATTTTAGAGGAAAATAATTTTAAAGGGCATGCGGCTTCTTTTTCTTTTTTCTTGGGGGGGAATTACCATAAGGTGAGGTTTGCCTAACAAAGATCGTGTAGTTTCTGCTGGAATCTTGTCCATTTTGTATTGGGTTTTTCAAAACTTGAATTCTTAAGACGCTGTGCAGGTACCGAGTGGCATCCACGTATCAGAAATGAGCAAAATCATTTCATCTGCACTGATATGCCACGCTGCATTGTGGATTCCTATGAGGAGTGCAGGGAACCTCCATGTCTGCAATCACTTGACAAGTATAACCTATTCATAGAAGTCCTTGTCCTGAATTATAGCTGTCAATTTTAAACAACAAAAGCTCCATTAGTTTTTTTAATTCAGCCCCTTTTTTACAGATTTGATACTGGTGGTCCTGGCTCCTGCTTAAAGAGGTACTCTGACCCGGCTTTCTTCAGGAAGGCATCAGGAAACTCTACTATTTTGAAGGATGAGAAATCCAATAAAGAGAGGAAAGCTCGTAAAGCTAAGGTATTCTTTAATGTAGTAATTCTAGACGTGAAATCATAGTACCCTAGTACTAGTCACAGAAGAGCTCAACAGTCTTCATTTGTAGATTCGTGGATAACTGTGGATATTTGTGGGTCTGATATGGGAGGTGATTCTGGAATCTAATTAATTTAGACATAAATTGTAAAAAATGCCATGTATTTTATTACCTCATGCACATGGTCAAATTCTGCTTGCTATTATCTGACCACTTTGGAACACCCTCTTGATTTGCTTGGGATAAGAGTGTATATATCTCGACCTTCCCGACCGTGCTTTTAGTGGAATTACACTGGGTTGATAAGTAAGTATCATTGAGCTAGATGATAAATGTTGTGATCAACTTACATGTTATTGGAATGTTATTGCAGAAAAAAAGATCATGGAAGCGGAGTAGCCAATTATCTTTTGATGCTTCCAACTTCAGTTACAGTGGCAGGTAATCCTGTTTGCCTACTTTGTTGTATCAATGGAGAACTTGGCATATAAGATACCCAGTTCTGCAATCATCACCTTGTGTACTCATCAAACAAATGTCTGATATGGTAATTTGCAGAGTTCAGTTCCCTTCACCACCACAGCAGCGACAGCCATCTCCTACTCAAACTGCATCGACATTTGATATGACATTCAAATCTGATTTAGTTGACAGATCAGATTCCCCTGGTTCAGGAGATGGGATGGGTTTTATCGAATGTGTTTTCCATCCTAGTGCATCAGCGCAAACTGATGAAACCAGGACTAAACATTCAGTTTCTGAACCAGGTGATAGATTGATGAGTAACCTCGGATCTAAATACCCTGGAAAACAGACATTAGTTACTACCAAGGATACTCCTAGAAGGTCAGTAGTGGAAATGAATGGCCACACTTCATCTACTGATACATGGGATGAAAAGGCAGAAATACTCGAACCTATGGTTCAGCATACTGGAAAGCAGGAGGTTCCAAGCTTGCGTGGAATTAGAGCCGAATTTGGCAGTCGGGAAATAGAGCCCACAGTTTGGAAGTCTGGGAGTGATAAGGTACGAGAATTGCATGAGGTGACCTTTCAATTTGATGAGCCAGATATAGAACCTATAAGGTGGAGTTTAAGGAGCTATGGAGTTCCTGAATTGATGGAGACAAAATTTGAGGCTGATGATCCAGAAACAAAACCTGCGGGCCAGATTTCTTCTGAGATTAATGAAATGCCAGAAGGGCACGAGAAGAATTTTCAAATTAATGACCTGGAAATGGTACATTTAAGTGAGAATTGCGGTGGCAATGAAAAGTTGGAGGTGCAAGAGACAAATCTACAACATGAAGAGCAAGAATTGGAGCAAGAGATTGAAGAAAGTCTTAATGCAGCACGCACATCATTTGAAGTTGCGGAGTCTCCAAAATTGATTCTTGACAAGAATCAGCTTGATGAAATGGACAGTGAAACAGAAAACTTTGTGGATGCACTTAACGCAATGGAATCAGAATCTGAAAATGATCTCGATTTCCAAACAAACGGAGAACTCCGATTATGCTCACATCCTACAAATGATTTCCAAGGTGATGTGGGTGTGGATGATGAACGAATTGCAGATGACATTGATGATCATTTATTGGAATATGAACCACCCTCTGTGTCCTATAATGATTTGGATTTGTATGATTCAAATTCTTCACCACTTCCAGCTTGTTCTATGCAGCATACTTGTGCACCCCATGATATTTCCGGTAGAGAACTATGTGAGGATCCTAAAAGTTTAGTCTCGTCGGGGCATTCTGACATGGATGCAACTTCACAGAGTATGCAGTCATCTCCAGTCCATGATGTCTGTTCGGGAATTAGTTTCACCAAAGATGATGGTAATGTTGATGTTCCAAGACAAGAATCTGCCACTGCTAGTGGTGAATATCCATCAGTTGAGTTTGAGGCAACCAGAATGTTGGCTGGAACATCTGAGTTTGAGCCAACCAGTATGATGGCTGGGAGAGATGAGGGAACCATTAATTCCCCTTATGTGTCTGAACAGCCCTCTGTTAAATCTTCTAATGTTGATATGGTTGCATTCTGGACAAACGGAGGCCTGCTAGGTCTTCAACCATCAAAACCTCCTGATTTTAGCACCTCAGGTAATAGCGTTTCAGTTGGTCATTTGAATCAAAATCTCAGGCCCAAGGCTGATAATCTTCAAGAGAAACTTAATTCATCAGCCACAAACTCCAGATGTGGTTATGGAAATGCTGACTTCGAACAGCCAGCTTTGGTTTCAGATAGCCATGAAATAGACTCCTCTAAGAAACTGCCGCTTCAGTTTTCAAATTCTGGCATGGACAAGGAACTAAATAAATCTGTCGGTTTTGATCTTAGTAAGATATCTGCTCATTCTCAGAGTCAGCTTCTGCCTTCTGTGATGCATCCTGAAGCCAATGCTCATGATAGCGCTGATGCTGGAGCTACGTCAAATGAAACCATTCATACGAATGAGGGAAGAACATCATTTTTGTCTGGGCTTGGTCAAGGTCTACTGGTAAATGGTTTTCGACGGACTAGGTCGCTGGAGTATAATGAATTGCCTAACGCAGTTAGATGTGAGAAAGCTCATGATCTTGAACGTAATCCAAATGTTACTTTGCATCGTACCTCTTCTGGAACGAAATTGAGAGAGGAGCTTCCCTCTCCTTCGATTTCTGCTCCACCTTCTCCACCTCTTCAGCATATGAAGATTTCTTTCCAGCCTTTCAGCAGTCTTGGAGGAGCATCAAAACTGAAGCTCAAGTACCCAGAGGGAATCAATCAGCATGATGAAGATTTGGATGAATTCCCATCTTTTCAGTTGGTTCCGGAGCCTATTTTGCAGCATGATATTGACTCAGATTCCGATGATGACACCTTCTGCAGATCAAACCCTTGCATGTCAGATGACGGCCTCAGCCATCTTTCTGACTCAAATTCTGAATTGTGGGAATCTGAAGATAGTTCAGAAAGCAGGGATCACAGCAACAAGTTGTGCAGGATCTCGTCTGGAGAATCCCTTTCAAGTTTCACTGAACATGAAGAAACAACAAAAAGGAGCATACCTGTTGGTTTCATATCCAGTCATGTACACGATAAGGTGGGTGTAGCACATACTAGTTCAAGCCCGGTGCCTGATATTCCTCTATTCCAGCCCATGAATCCATTTGGCTTCCAAGAAACTCAAATCAGTCATAATCCAAAAGCTCCGCCCGAGCCTTTTGATCTACGGGAGTTAACTCCTGAGCTACCACCTCTTCCACCACTGCAGTGGAGGGTTTCGAAACCCCAGCCTGATGCATTAGAAGGCAATGATAGAATTCCAGGTTTTAGCAGTTTGTTTTCTGACTCAGTGGACCTGGGATCTTCATTTCCTCACCCAGCAAAGCCTGCATCAGATGATCTACTTAGTACCGGGAATGAGCTTGTAAATGTCACCACAAGAAACACGGTAATATTGACGCTGTTGACCTATCGTCCTCTCTAGCTATTGTCGTACATTGAATATCTTGCATCGGCTATTCGTACTTGTTTCATGTGAATGATAAGCTACTTTCCCTTTGTTGCTATTGTATGACAGCACTCAGATGAACAAATGTTTAAAGTTAACGCTCAAGAGGAAACTAATCAAGCAGGAAATGTCAGAAGAGTAGATGAACAGGATGATTTTCTACATCAAATCAAGAAAAGAGTACGTTAATCTTATAATCATATTTTGTTTTAGGAATTGTTGGTCCTTCAGTGCTTTGTATTGGATTTTTGAAGGCACTTGATCCATTTTTTAACTGATATATTTTGATTTGGTTATTGCATTAAGTTCATTTCTGCTCAAAGCAGGAGGGGAAGTTGTCTACTTCCATGCCTACTTTTATGCTATAGTCAACAAGATAATTAGGTGTGATCTTTGATTTTAGTTTATACGGAGTATTTCATAACGTTGTCTCCACATGTAAAAAAATTTAGGTCGAACTGGCTGATGTTATTTAAAAATAAAATAAAATTAGGTTGCATATCCTAATTTGCAAAAAAAAAATTGGTGCTAGTAAATAATCATCTGCTAAGTGCATTTCCCTCGGTGTTTAAACAAAATAGGGCATCTGAGGATTGAAGAGTGGAATATAGTTGCTTATCATGTTTTTGTTCTTTGTCCTACTGCAGTCATCCAATCTCCGGAAGACTGGATTATTAAGGCCGGCCCCTACTCTTGTTGCTCCAGCTCCCCTTAGTGGTAAATTCACTGCAATCCTGGAGAAGGCAAATGCAATTCGACAGGTATTTTGTTGAATCACTGGTTTCTATTTCCATCTCTTCCTCATGAGCAAATCCTTCTACCTCTAATTTGGGAATATAGACTTACAAGATCTAATCAGTATAATCTTGAATTGCTTCAAATGTGACTCTTTTTCTTACGCAGTCAAATGCCTCGTTCTTTACGAATGTCCATAACTTGATATTAGACCTCCAGTTGGTCAGGGCTTTTCAAATAGTTCTAGGTTTGGTGGATATAAGAATGGAGTAGGTTATCAATTGGAAGGTGTTTAATCCTAAATTCTCAGCTAGGATTACAGGTGTTCATTTATTTGAGTCATTGTGGATCGGAAGGTGTTGACAGTGCTGAATTTGAGTCATTATGGATTTTGGGTCATTTAGGTATGAAGACATTGATGATTGATGGGTCATTGGGTCGAAAAATGCTCTGCCCTAAACCTAAAATGTATGTAAAACTGGATCCTTTGTCCGGGTATATTGGGGGGGATATCTACAGATAGAAATAACAAGAACCAAGAATCAATATCACCACATGCCATTGTCAAGAGCTCAAGATAATAAACCTTGCCATTGTCAACTAATCATTTCTCAGGCTGTGGCAAGTGATGATGGTGAAGAAGACGACCCATGGAGCGATACCTAATCTTTTCCTACTTGAGGAAAGACGCATGCTTCGCGCAAGAGGGCCATCAGTTTTGATCGAAACGGTCTAGTTGAAGAACTTGAACTAGTGAAAGTGGGACATCAAACTCTTGCTGCATAGATACCTTCGGAGTAATTAGTACGTAATTATACACGAATAACCATTTTGTTCTTTCTGTGCATTTAATAAATCTGTAGGCTCTTGTTTCCTTTTTTCAAGGCTTATTTTGATTCTTTGTAGGTTGATGCTTTTATAATTTCTTTTATAGTATAGTTTGCTTTGTGTGAGATGGCATCATAAAATTAGTTTGCAGACATAGTTTCAGTCTTATCTGAGCACCTTTTCATTGTTTCACATGAGTGAAAAATCACACTTACAGATCATATTAGTTCTACAAATTTAAAGATTAGCCAAGCTTTTAACATCATCAGCAAATCCAGCCAATTTGTTGAATCTAACAAGATTTGCAAGAAGATTTCATGGGCCATTTTATTCAAGCTCTTCATATTAATCAATCACTCATATTCAAGAACACAACACAGTTCTGGTAGACCGGCAAGCGAATGATCGATGATCGGTGATGCATGTTTAACAGGTACAAGGGTCACAGCTGCAATCATCCCCACAGCCGCAGCCATCGCCCTCGACGCTCTTCTCGACAGACCTCTCAAAAAATCCACATAGTAGAGCATTATGATCCGTTGTGTTTGAAGGTGTAAGTACTTAGAAGAGCTTCATTTCGAGTCTTACGTTTTAAAAGGCGCGACGCCTGAGCCACAGGTGCATCCGGAGCCACAGCTGCAGTTACTTGATCCGCAGGACGACATCTTTCGGTTTGGGAAGAAAAGTGAGTGAGTGATTTGGTTAGGAGATTGATGAGCAAAGAGCAAAGAAGTACAATTTGTTGGATGATCTTAATTGGCAAACTGCAAGGTCTTTATATAGATGTAGCAAAGCATTAAGAATTCAGATTTTCTGGCAATTGAGTATATAAATTTTTGACATGTTCTTGCAGAATCGATCAGATTTGTTTGGAATGGCTCATATCTGTTGACATTTTATCATCAAAATTTAATCCCTGAAATGAAATTAGTTTTTTTTTCAGCAAAAATAAATAAATAAAATGAAATTAGTCAAGCACTACTCCATGTCTCCATGTAATAACAAGAGAAACAGTATAATAATTGAGGCCAACATCAGGAAGCAACATGAAGCATGCCGGAATTCAAATGGATATCTATTTTGAACAAGGCAGAGAATTTAAAGAAAATATGATTTTGAAGAGAAATAATACTACTTTTTAAATTGAGCATTTATAGTATATACTTAATATACTGGAAATAAAGAATATTTATAATATATAATAAATTTATACAATTTATTTTAAAAAAAAAACTGATAAGAGTTGCAATATAAATATGTTAAATTTTTTGATATTTACTTCTCTAAAATAGATTAGGTTGAAGCTATTTATCTATCTATATACATATACTAAAATTGATGTATAACATTCTATATGACGCGTTGTGGTTGATCCCAAAAAATTAACAAACTAATATGTTGTCATTCATTTTTTTTCTTTATCTTTCCAAAATTTAAACCAAAAGCGTTGAATGTACTACTACGAATGGTAAATTATGTGGCTAAGATTTACTACATGAACTCGGTTCATCCCCTAGTGGCTGCCATTATTCCCTCTGTGGCGCCCGGCCACCGCCCCCTCCCTCCGCCTAGCTCAGTGGCCTCCTCATCACTGAAAACTCCACCGGACTTTTCGAGCGGGCTGCCCACCGTGCCCTCTAGCGCATCCACGATATCCCGGACATCCACGCCGATCGAGCTAGCTCAAATCCATATCGCCTGCACCGGCCACTACTATGGACATTGCAACGACTATGATTGGATTATTGAGAAAATATTAGGAATCTTCTCATTAGAGGATCCTGACCGATCTGATGAGAAGTGGGAACATATCTCACCGATTTTTTCTTAAAAAGCAATACTTATACGAAATGTTTTTTTTTTCTCAAATCTTTTACTCCGTGGAGTTTGGTCTTCTGACTTTTCTCTTGTCCATATTTTACCCTTTCTTTCTTGGAAGAAACAATTTTCTTTTGAGTATAAGGCCAAGTTTGTCGGTGGACTGTTCAAGATACTATAGGAAAAAGTATTAATAAAATATTAGGGGAGAGGTTGAAGGGATGCTTGAAGGATTGAATTTTAGCATCGATGATATCCACCTTTGGGCTCACATATTGCTATACATGGAAGGACACATGGCGCAGTGTCACTGGTGGACGGGGTGAGCGGCTGAGATTTAATTTAATCGATGGATGAGATTTGATCTGACATATTTTAATTACATTCACATAATATCATTTTCGCTATTTTAAATTATAAAAAAAAATATAAAAATTTACCATAATACTAAATTCATTTTTCTTTATCCATAAACATCAATCTTGAATATGTTTCGACATATTTTGAAAAAAAAAATGATTAATTACCATATAGTTATATTATAATTTTCCTCGGTAAATTGGATCTTGGGTGTTTTCGACCGAGCACCACGCGACTATGCAAGAGTATATACAAACGAGGCATGAACTTCGTGATAATGGTATGCACCACCGGCTTAGGAAAGACTTAAAGGAATACATTTGACAAAAATTTGGATCCACACGTGGAGGCAATTAGATTTCGCAAATTTCGTATTATGTTTCTTACGTTGCAATTTAGTTTATGTATTAGCTTTTGTGTAATTTCCTTTTTTTTTAATTAATGGAGTTTGCTATTTTATTTTAAATCTAAATTTTATAATTACATTTTAGTAATTAAATACTAATATAATATTATAATCATATTATAAACATGTTGAAAATAATTGTTATAGAAGGGTATATTCGTAAATTAAATTGGTAAAAAAGTATGGATTGTGGGATGCTAGGGATTCTATTGTTAAACTGGAAAAAGTGAGGAATGGATGTTATGCTGATGTGGCGGAAAGAGATGAATAAAAAAATAGTAATTTTAGTATCTTGAATAGTAACTGATAAACATGGTCTAAGAAGGATAAGGGAGCTTGAAATTTTGTAGCGGGGCACGTACGATTATATATATATATATATATATATATATATATATATATATATATATATATATATATATATATATATATATATATATATATATATATATATATATATATATATATATATATATATATATATATACACTGTTCTAAAAAACCCTTCAAGACCCGTCTAGACCCCAGTCTAAACCCTTGAACTCACCCCACCGCTAAGGCCGTCAAGGTCATAAAAACCCGCCTAGACTGCAAAGACCCGCTATGAAATCCGCCTAGACTCCGCCTACACCCAGCCTTGACCCTTGACCCTACCCTACCGCCAAGCACCCGTCAAGCGTTTTTTGGAACATTGTATATATGCGGTGTCGTTTTAGATTAAAGTAGTATGATCTCTATGTAATATGATAATTATAAATGATGTTATTTGAAGATAACATGACTTCGATTTATGATAAAATTAACTCTGTTATTTTTTATCTCTTAAAAAATAAAGAAATATATAAATGAATGAATGAAATAGTCAAAGAAAAAAAAACTAACAAAATAAGGATATAAAACACAATAAATAAACATTGAATCAATATTTAACTTGTTACTCCCTCCGTCTCGAAATAGATGTCGTTTTAGACTAGTTGGGTTGTATCAAAATAGATGTCGTTTTAGGTTTTCTAGGTATGGGATAGTAATGATTTGTATTGATTTGTGTGTTGTTGACTTTTTAGAAGATTTTGATTGGTTAAAAATTTTAGTGGGTATTTAAAAATAATAAAATTTATTTAAAAGGTTAGTGGAATGATGATGTTGATTAATGGGTGAGTGTTTTATTAAAAATTGTGTAGAATGCTAAAATGACTTAAATTTTGAGACGTAGGGAGTATATTCTTAACATGTAATAGTGTATGTAATGCCTAAATAATCTAGATGCACGTGTATTAGGATCATAAGGATACTAACTAGTATCTAAGCCTAGGTTTCAGGTAGCTCGAGTGATGATCAAGTCGGAGAACCGAAGCCTAAGGGTTTGGTGCCAAGTTTTGAATGTGTTGAAGACAACGGTCCATTACTGTGCTTGGCCCAAATCACTCCTCTCTCCCAACTCATGTTCTCTGAAGACGCTCCAACGACTCTAAGATAGGGAAAATCCTGTCATCATAGCACAAGGGCATTCTGGTCTTTTAACAATAGATTCGAGTATACAATACGACATTGATGCTTCCGTTTCGCCTATTGATTACGATAGCGGTTTCGTGCATTAAGAGCGTTGACCGAATTAAATACGGTAACTGTTTCTTTTATTTAATATCGTAACGGTTTCTTTCATTTAATACTCGACTAGTATAAATAGTAGAAGATAAACTCGGATTGAGGACGAACAACGACTGACTTGAGCGTCGGAGGGTCCTCCGGGGGAGACAAGCCCTACCCCGACCTCGTTTGTTGTTCTTGTTTTGCAGGCTACGGTTCGGGTGGAGTCGATGATTAAGATCGATCTCCTTCAACCACTATGAGGCAGATTTTATGCATCACAATTGGCGCTGTCCGTGGGGAATCCGATCAAAAAGCCCTAAAATTGGAACCCTAATGAACGAGATTGAAGTGTCTTACCACCGTCACGGGGCGTCAGGGGCACAACCAGGTGCTCGGTGCCCATGAACGTCGGGCTTGCAGCGAAGCTTTTCCGAGGGCACAGGGGCATGCCAGACCACCCCTCGGGCCACCACCGCTCTTCGCCTAATCCCCGATTCTGGCATCGGCCGCTAGGCCATCGTCCCGGTGCAAGTGGATGGCTCGACTTCAGATGGGGCTTGTCAAGCGGTGACGGCCGAAGGAGGTCAGGTCGGCGGCGATTGATGGGAGAAGCCGAGAATGCCAAGAAGGGACGGGATTCAGAGCTCGGTCAACAGGCAGGCGATGGGCGGAGATGGATCTCCGCGGCGACGGCCGATGGAGGTCAGAGCCCAACAACCGAGGATGCAAATGGATCTCCGTGACCGACGATTGGAGATGGATCTCCGCGGTCGACGATTGGAGATGGAGATCGGCGCCGACGATGAGCGGAGACGCACTCAGCGACAGACGGGACGGAATTCGCCCCTTTTCTGCTCACGATCGACTTCAGCGAGGTCCGACTCCCGCCTGTGTTAGCCCGTGTGAGATGGTAAACTAGGTTAACTACGAAACCTGCCTCAAGGATTTTATATATTGCAATGGAGACCCGGACTTTCCAGACAATTACGTAAAAGGTCCAAACATCAAGAATGGCAGGTAAGTGACCCTCTTCCGACCTATTACTAATTGAGGTAGAAGTGAATTTTAATTGTAGTCAAATTCAACAAGTGTTTCCTAAATCCTACAGGCCATATTTACTGGGTTATATGATTTTACTTACACTTTCCTGTCTAACCTTCGCACTAATCGGATGAAATATGAGTGAAATGATCTATTCGACTGTTTATTCTATATTGATTGATATTAGTTTACGTGAGTCCCAGCCTAATTTTGAGACACGAATGCATGACCGGTTGTATTTTATATTTCATGCTAAGTTGCGTGCAGGGGCACTACGCATTATGATATTAATCTTCTAACGACTTAATTGCTTTGAATTATGTAGAACTGCAATGTTTTTTATCAGGCCCAACGACTGTAGATGTCATGAAACGACGTCTTCAAAGTTACAACAATTATTCAAAAAAGTGAAGATTCGCCACTTATGGTCAAGCAAATGCCAGCTTATAAGGCAGAAGACTCGCCACTTATGGCCAAGCAAATGCCAGTTAAGGCAGAAGACTCGCCACTTAAAGCCAATGAAATCGCCACTTACGGCCAATCCGAATCGCCACTTAAGGCCAACGAAATCGCCAGTTCGCCACTTACGGCCAACCCGAATCGCCACTTAAGGCCAACGAAATCGCCACTTACGGCCAACCCGAATCGCCACTTAAGGCCAATGAAATCGCCACTTACGGCCAATCCGAATCGCCACTTAAGGCCAACGAAATCGCCACTTACGGCCAACCCGAATCGCCACTTAAGGCCAACGAAATCGCCACTTACGGTCAATCCGAATCGCCACTCAAGGCCAATGGAATCGCCACTTACGGCCAATCCGAATAGCCACTTACGGCCAATAGCCAACTACGGGTCAAGCGACTGCCATCATCGTTCACTCGACAAACTTCGCCGTGTACTTTTTTCGGCTTCCTTCATCATCGAGACATGAAGAAGAAACCCGAAGGGCAATTGAGATAGGGAAAATCCCGTCATCATAGCACAAGGGCATTCTGGTCTTTTAACAATAGATTCGAGTATTCAATACGACATTGATGCTTCTGTTTCGCCTATTGATTACGATAGCGGTTTCGTGCATTAAGAGCGTTGACCGAATTAAATACGGTAACAGTTTCTTTTATTTAATATCGTTACGGTTTCTTTCATTTAATACTCGACTAGTATAAATAGTAGAAGATAGACTCAGATTGAGGACGAACAACGACTGACTTGAGTGTCGGAGGGTCCTCCGGGGGAGACAAGCCCCGCCCCGACCTCGTTTGTTGTTCTTGTTTTGCAGGCTACGGTTCGGGTGGAGTCGATGATTAAGATCGATCTCCTTCAACCATTATGAGGCAGATTTTATGCATCACATACTCCTTGTCCTTGCTAAGTGAAACGCTGCGTTTTACTTAGTTGGGGCTCGACTACATAGCCTCACTTTCAGAAACCCTAGAGATACTCCGAGCTTCACTTTCGCTTTCGTTCACACACAGAGAGAGAGAGTGAAAACCCTAGAAGGCGATTCGACGATGATTTGGTTTCCTCACCTTGACGAGCTTGAATCTTAAGTTCTCGGAGAGATTCAAGGAGATCTTGCTCGGAATAGGAAGGAGACGTTGTTTCCGAGTTCTCTTGCCAACTCTTCACCAACTTCAGTTCATCTTCGTCCTCAGATGGAGTGAAAGGGAGTCTCAAAATATATGCCGGTTGACTTTTTATCTTGTTTTTTTAAGAGCTAAAAAAGTGTATAAAATATTAAAAAATTTAATTGTTTTTTTATAGTCCATATTATTTTTCAAAATATAGGTCGGTTGATTAATAAACCGCTTCATCCAAGCCCGAGTATCTTCAAGTGAGTCACCAAAAACCCTTGCGAAATCATACTCGATCATAACCTCTTGAAATGTTTGAGCTGTTGTGCTCAGATTATTCGATTGAATCCTACTCTTTACACCAATGAGGATATAAAGTGGGTAGAGGATTAAGTGACGTAGCAGGGTATGTAACACAAAGTGTTGGATCCAAACTGCATATACTGTAACTTGTAGGGACGATTTAATCCAAGATTGTTGGATTTTTTTGGGTGGATAAATTGTTGGTTAATTAATTTCATACATTCACACATCTTTTTTTTTTTAAGTACCAAACTACGGAGTAGCTTTTGGCAAATATAGGCTATATAGCTTGGTCTGCAAACTTCGGGTGTTTGATCCTCATTTTAAACTTCGAGTTATCGACATCTCAATTTTCGTCTCTATTACTCGTGATACTTGGTCTGCAACCAAAGATGCTTCGCGGGTTGACGATTCTTCGGGCAGTCAACATCGAGGTCTTTCTAGTCCTTCTGATCTACCGGGTCGTCGTCCGGTTAAATCACCAAGGCCTCCCTGATGGCAAAAACCGCCTACATCTTTTTATAAACTTAATTTCGATGGTTCTTCCAGATCAAATGGATCGGGTTCTTTCGGGTTTTTTATTAGGAATGATTGCGGTGCTATTATTTCCTTGGGCAACGGCCCCTGCAATAATACTACTGCTATCTACGCTGAAGCTTTGGCCCTTCGGTTGGGTGTTCTGAAAGCTAAGCAACTTCATATTGACAACCTTCTAATTGAAGGGGATTGTCTGAGGGTTGTTAATGCTCTTCTGAGTGACTGGTCTTATCCCTGGAACATTGAGCTGCTACAATCAGATACGAGGGTTGATCTATCATACTTCACTAATGTTGCTATTCGTTATATCTTTAGGGAATCAAATATTGTGGCAGACAGGATTGCTCGTCTTGCTTACGGATACACTGCCGATGATAGCTGCTCATCGGACCATCTGCTGGCTGATCTCGTCCGTCTGGACGCTCTAGGAAGGCCCCCGGGTTGTCGGGAGCCTCCCTAACTCTTATCTTGCTTCCGAAAAAAAAAAGACTATATAGCTAATATCTAGCTGGTCCAGAATTATTTTATTTTATAAAAGGTCAAGAATTAGGCCGGAAATTGGCATACGTATCGAATCGACTAAACTTTTCTAGAACAATAAATTATATTCCTCAATCTGTTGCTTAGTTTGTAAATTGATTCCAACCCCAAATTCACTCTAACAATGACTTAACTTTCTTTAAAATATATATATATATATATATATATATATATATATATATATATATATATATATATATTGACTTCAAACCGTGTAATATAGTCAGGTCATTTAATCAACTCCCAATAGGCAGAATCACATTTGTAATTAACTAGGGGTGGACATGGAACGGAATGAGATTGGGTAATCCTGCGTCTCGTCTCGCGTATTTTTTACGGGGCGGAATGAAAATATTTTTTTTCCAAATCCCGCTGAGTCTTATCCCTCACGGGATCGGAACGGAACGGGACTTGTTCCTCGTAAAAAAAAATCCAAAACAATCAAATAAATTACTTCGAAAATAAAATATAGGAAATGGTAGTAACTAGACATAATTTCCTTACATAATATTCCAGAATTTTCATTCGGAGAAACTAAATACACCCCAAATCCTACACATCGGAATGGGCGTGCAGGGTAGACGTGGCCACGGGTCAGGCGGGTTGTTGTGAGCCTAATTTTCCATGTTTTATACTTACTTTTATATCGTTTTTTGCATACATTTCATACATTTGGGCTAGAATAGTACAGATTTTATGTAGTTTATGCTTATTTGCCATATTATGGAATATACACCAGTTTCTGTTTAATTTTGCAGAAATCGAGGCAATTTACAACAGTTCAGAGAAAGGAGGAAAAGCTCGAAGTCCACTACAGAAAGTCCGAGGTCAAAGAGTAGCGAAACCAGGACAAATCGAGCTGAAAACAAGAAAATCGAGTCGACACCCTCTGGTCGATATCGAGTATACTTAGTCGATATCGAGGAAGCCAGTCGATTTCCACCCAGAAAAGCCAGAATCGACTAAGGAAGGAAAGGATCGTTGGTTGATATGGACCTAGCCAAGTCGTTATCTAGTTGACCAAGAATCGAGCCAAGACCAGGAATCGATCAAGCCAGCTGGAAGAAGAAGGTGCAGGTCGATATCGACCTAGGTTGGTCGATATCGAGTAAAATCAAGTCGATCTGTCTCCTGGAGGCCGAGATCGAGTCAAGAAGTGAAGTGAAGAAAACTCAGGTCGATATCGAGTGAGGCAAGTCGATATCGAGTGGTGCACAATAGCCGATTTCGAGCTAGTCCGAGCTCTAATCAAAGTTCTATCCAAAGTCCAATGGAGATATCCACAAGAGGAGATTCTATCAAGTTCTATCAAGATGGAAGAGATATTTGTCTTCTTTAGATATAATTCCTTTTTAGATTTATTTCCTTTATTTCCATAATTTAATCTTTAGATATAGATATAGATATAGTTTTCTTTCCTAATTTCCTAGGGAATGAACACTATAAATAAGGCATTAGGGGCTGGATTTTAGGAATTGAATCAATCCAAGCAAAGCCACATAGAGAGAGAAATCGAGTAGGAGAGTAGAGAGCTTAGGTCGAGAGCAAGTTGGAGTTGTCGAGAGACGTTTTGACTTCGATCGGTTGTAAGTTTTATTTAGTTTATTTAATGAAATTTATTTTCTTGAAATCTTTGATGAGTTTATTCATGATGAAGAGCGAGTAGTCACCCAACTTCTAGGGTCGGGGTGAGCCCGACGGTAGCCATGTGAGATGATGCGGTAAAGGTACAATCTTTTGATGCGAATTCATCTTCTATCCCTACGAGCATGATTCTTTTGCGAAAGTCGAAGGTGATCCTTGTTTGTGTTATTGAAGCGAAAGTGATCTTAATACAACTTGGATTAATTATGTGAAAAAGCGTTAGTAATAATTAGGGTTTATGCAAAAGCATCTATCTTCCTATTTGTTAATAACGAGAGTTATTTGATGAAAAGCATGATCTTTTATGCTTTTATATGTTATTTTACATGATTATTGTTGTGGTGTTGAAACCCTGATCTTGGAAGTATTTTATTTTATTGATTTATTTCACAAAATTCGGATTTTAAGTTTCTGTTTTAACTCGATTTCGAGTTCTATCAGTCGATTTTGTTACTCAATATCGAGTTCAGTAGGTCGAAATCGACCAAGTGTCTGCTTTTTGTTTTGTTTTTGCTTTTCTCTGTTATTTCTGTTTGTCTGGTTGATTTTCTGCTAAGATTTGGAACTGAAAATGCGGGCGCTGACACACTTCCTCGTGGATCGATCCTGACTACCTTCTACTACAGCGGGAGGAAGTCTTGTAATTAATTTGCGGAGATCAGGGAGTCGAATTTGAGATTTATATTTCATACTTGATTTTCCTCCTAACAAATTTGGCACCGTTGCTGGGGAAGCCATCAATCGCGCCCTTTTTATTTCTTTTTCTCTTCTTTATATTTGTTTTTGCTTTTTAGTTTCTTTTTACTTGTTTCTTTTTGTTTTTGTTTTTCAGGTGCATGCGAAGAACTGATCGCACGCCTATCGACCCGCTTCTAGAACCAGAGCGATACTTCCACCTTCGACAAAGGTTCAGGAGGATGTCGTAAATCAACGATGAGAATGCGGTCCCGCTCACACCTGCACAAGAGCTTGAGCAACTCCGCCGACAGATTGAGGCATTCACCACCAGAGAAGCTGAACACGCCCGACGAGAGGCGAAATATGCACAGAACCAGCAGCGGTGGAAAGTAAGGGTAGATCGTGAGGTCAACGCAAGAAGGGAACTCGAGGAGCGGATTGGGCATGTCCCAGCCAACGCAAAGGAATATCTGCATCCTACTCTGGAAGTTCCAGAATCAACGATCATTCTTTCCGCTATTAATTTTGAAATTCGTCTTTCTTTTATTACTGAAATTAGAAGGAGTCAATTTAGGGAAAGAATCAATGAATGTCCTTTAGAGCATGTCACCACTTTTATAGACTTATGCAAAGCTATAGCTGATGGTGCTAATCTTGAATACTTAAAACTAAAGGTTTTTCGTTGGTCCCTTGCAGGAATAGCACAACAGTGGTTGGAAGGATTGCCCGCGCGATCAATTCGCACTTGGAAAGAACTACATGACATGTTCCTCAACAAGTTATTTCCTTCTGCAAAGATACCTGCCCTCAGACAACAAATCACGACTTTCAGACAAAAGTCAGGAGAACCATTAGCACAGGTCTGACAACGCTACAAAAGGCTTCTGAAATCCTGTCCTACGCATGGACAACCGCCCTACGTCATCCAGGAGATCATCTTCAATTGCCTGGATGCGTCTACTAAGGATCGGATCAACAACTACACCAACTATGAGTATCTTGGATACACTCCACGCCGAGCATGGGAAGTATTTGAGACACTGGCCAACTACGACAACACATATGGGACTTCTGCGGCCGCTTCTTACGAAAGGTATGAAAGGCCTGCCCCATCTATGCCATTGTATGTGCCATCAAAGGCAGTTGATCCAGACGTCAGGGAGCAATTCCATAATGACCAGGTACGCCGTCTTACCAAACAAGTTAAATTCCTCTCTAAAAATCAGCCTTGTTTGGAATGTGGGTCTATGAGGCACAACACTACTGTGTGCCCACACGTTGATCAAGTACAACAAGGAGAGACCCACGATGAGGTAAGGTATGCAGAGGGACATTACTCAGGGCCACATCATAACCAAAACTGGAGCTACTATCGACAGCCCCAGCATCAGAATCCCCATCCCTACAAAGCTCCTGGTCACCCTGACAGAGAAGGTAAGAAGGACGACCTGCAGACCATCCTTGAGGAGATGCGGAGGAATCAGGTACGCTTCTTGGAACCTCCATCCCCTGACAATCAGGTACGCTTCTTGGAACCTCCATCTACACTGAGATGCATGGTGTTAACTCTAGGCTTGGGGAAATCGATATCTGGAGGAAATCAATTGACACACAGATTGGCCAGCTGGCAACATTCGTCCCCTGGCAATCAGGTACGCTTCTTGGAACCTCTGAACCTAACCCTAAGGGTAAATATACTGGACAGGTAGCTGCTATGAACCTAAGGAGTGGGCGACAGATGCAAACGCCCGAGCAAACGACGGAGGAAACGGGCACTGGAGACCAGTCGATATCGACCACCCATAGGTCGAAATCGACCCAATTCCTCCACAAATCTCGAGGCCAGCCAATCCAGTCGATATCGACCAGACACAGGTCGATATCGACCAACGCCATTCAATTTCAACCATCCCCACTCGACATCAGCACCTCCACTGAAGAAAAAGTTGCCTTTCCCGACTAAATCTCCAAAGGACCTTGTGATAGCATGCATTTAGGTAGGCATAATAGGTTGCATTTAGCTTAGTTAAGATGCATTTTATGCATGGATTAAGTATAATTTTCATATTTGCTCTCTATGTTAGTGGAGTCGGAATCTACACACTTTCATTGATTATTTCAGGTAATCGTGGATCTGATGATGAGACATGGGTTGATAATGCATTGGATGAGAATGTCTAGTTGATCGAAGAAGCTTACATGGAGATCTCAAGAGGTCCTGTCAAGAAGAAGCGAACATAAACGAAGAACAAGTCTGCAGAAGTTGTCGCCGGATATGATGTTATGAAAATATGAACGTATGAAGTACTAAATAAAGTAGGAATTAGGAAGTAAGTTAGTGTTTTATGTTGTAATGCCATGCATGAAGCGCCGAGTGCGATATCGACTGGGGCAATGAATCCGGTACGAATTTGTAATCGTTGTTCGGTTTGTAATAAAATTGTGTTTTATGTGTGTATTATTTTGTTTTTTTTAACTAATCCAACTTATAAATTAATAAACCTAAATAAATATTTTTGACCATCACTATTTACTTATTTACATATCAAAATAACAACCTTTGAATTTAAAAAAATAAGAAAACAACGTATTATACATTTACAAAGTGGAAAATTGAAAAAAAAAAATTAAACCTCGGGTCTAATGAAACCCAACGGTCGGCTAAGGAAAAAAAAATAGCCAATGACTATATTTTTCAAAATCCAACGGCCGACCCGTCGGGTCGACTGTTGGACCCGGCCAATTTTGGCTCCAAAATCCACCCTTTTTGCCCTATAAATACTACCCTTCCCTCCCATTTTCATCACATCTCTTACTCTCTAATCGCTCGAGAATCAAGGAAGTCGGAAGTCGGTGGTTCATGAGTCAAGAATTCCGAGAATTCGGCGCTTCGCATCACCAAATCCTACTTCTATCATCTCTTTCTTTTCTTCATTATTTTGTCATTTGTCTTAATTGCTTATTCTTATTATTTTAACAACTATCTAATCCACTTTTGTTGAAAATGTTTTCCCGAGGTCGAATGAGTGTCAGCGAAGCCCCGTCTTCCAGCAAGGGGGGGAGCGGCTCGGGATCGGGTCACCAACCGGAGCCTAGTCTTTGGCGTAGCGCCTCTGTTTTCGGAGCTGGAGCGAGCGGATCCCCACGCGTCGGGATCAGGCGCTACTCGACGAGCAGCCAGGAATTGAGGAGGAGGAAGTTGCCGCTCTGGGAACTCCCTCCATGCCCTCCACCATCCCGACTCAGGAATCCAGGTTGGAGGCCTATGCCGATCCCGACGCCACTCCCGACCCCGCCGCCGAGGAGGAACCTGTCGCTTGTAAGGCCGCCACAATGAAATACTGGTTCAAGAAGGGCCCGCCTGCTCCGGGATGGGGTGAAAACTATTCCTCCGTCAAGTGCAACTTTTTCCCGAAGGTCTACAAACACAAGAAGGGGAACGGATATGGCAACTACGGACGCCATATCGAATCGAAACATCCAGAGAAACTCGGCTTGGCGAGAGGTCAAACTCAAATTTCCGACTACGCAACTACTTCCTCTCACCCCCCGGTTTATGGAGTTTTGATTATGCTAGTTGTAGTGATAACTTTGCTGAAATGATAGCGGCCGAAGGCCTAGCTTATAACTTTGCAAAACGTTTAAGTTTCAACAAATTTATTACGGAAAATGTTCAGCCCGCTTGGCAACCAATGAGTCGAAACACGGTTAAGAGAAAAATGATAAAAAGGTATAACATCCACAAAGCTGAATTAGTTGAATATTTTCAAAAACATAGCGATTTACATGTTTCAATTTGTAGTGATATTTGGACCGACCACTGGCAGCACCACTCATATATGGGTGTTACTTGTCATTGGGTGGATGAACGGTTCATTTTACACAGACGAGTTTTGGCTTTTCGAGTTTTTGACGAGGCCCACACGGTCCGTAACATAGCTGCGGTTTTTTTAAGAGTTTTACAAGAGTATAGATTGACTCAAAGAGTTTTTTCAATCGGTTTTGACAACGCATCCGCCAACACCGCCTCTATCCCAGAGTTAACACAATATTGTCAGCCCGAGATAGGGGGGAGATTTTTCCATATTCATTGCGCACCTCATATTTTAAACTTATGTGTTCAAGATGGTTTAACGTATTTATAACAGATAACTGAACCTATTCTATTTGTCTTACGGACACTTTGGCGAAGCAAACAGCTTCGCCATCAATGGCACCCGTTTTTCCGATCTAACAACCTTCGCCCGAAGAACTTCCCCCGAGATGTTAGCACTCGATGGAACTCGACATACAAAATGATTTATGATTCTTATCAATATAGAGAAGTTCTTTCCGCTTTTGCCACCCAAAACATCCCAGAGTCAAACGTTTTTGGGGATGTGTGGGTGGTTACTCGAGATATAATTGAGGTTTTCAAGGTTTTCCATGATGCCATCGAAACTTTTAGTCATGCTTACATTCCTACATCTAGTGTTTTCTGTTTTGTCGCGATGAACATTTCCATAGCCCTCCAGGACGGGCTTCAAGTGCAATGCATATCCGACGCTGTTTTCACCATGCGGGCGAAATGGTTGTCTTATTACAAAGTTATTCCTGATATTTTCCTCGTAGCTTTTGTTTCGACCCTAGATATAAATTAACCGGGCTTCAAAAGTTTTTAGAAAACTATTTTCCTACGCCCGTCCAAAATGATCCTGATTGCAATGTTTCAATTATAGTTGCTAGAGTTAGGGGAATACTTGAAGCATTATATACTCATTTTTCTACGGGCGCTAGAGCGCATAACATTCCTCCTCCTGCGCCTTCCAGCTCGAGCGGATCCTCTCGCACTAGTATTACCGCTCGAACTAAGGCTCTTGCAGAGATATTTTTGGCACAAAGAGGTCGAGGTCCTCGTCGAGCCCGCACTTGGAGCTCAACGAATACTTGTCTACTAACTTTGAATTTAGCAGTGATGAAGATGAAGATTTCGATATTTTAGAATGGTGGGACCGAGTAGAAAAACAACGATTTCCGACTTTGCAGGTGATCGCTCGACAAATACTTGGAGCCCCTTGTTCCACCGTCGGAGTGGAACAATTATTCAGCCAATGGGGACAAATTCTTACCGAGAAGAGATCAACCTTGCTCCTTGAGAACCTCGAAGCACAAATATGCCTCGCCGATTGGAAGAAGGCTGAGATGAGAATTCAGAGGAACTTCCACGTCACCGAGTCCGAGCCTGATGATGGAATGGACTCAGAATCAGTCGGGAGCTCCGTGGACGGTGGAGTCATCGATCCCCAGGGCCAGCGTCAATCCGACACCGACGAATAGCCGCATAGGTAAGCGGGGTTCAGACAACAGGTAAAGAACTACGTGGGCTTTAATTCCTCTCCCCCGGGAGGATACGTAGCTAGGCAATTGGGAAACCGATTCAAGCCCTTCTTCCCTCTCCCCCCCCCCCCCTACCCAAACACCATTAAACACAAAATCATATTACACAACTTCACAACACATCACAAAAAGTC
The DNA here is from genome assembly GCA_037127255.1 of Persicaria tinctoria. Taxonomy (NCBI): domain Eukaryota; kingdom Viridiplantae; phylum Streptophyta; class Magnoliopsida; order Caryophyllales; family Polygonaceae; genus Persicaria; species Persicaria tinctoria. The sequence continues at coordinate 55,921,737 of JBANSL010000020.1, forward strand.
AAAAACATCACAAAAAAAAAAAAAAAAACTAACCTGGCCTAACCCGCCGGGTCGACCTATTTCCACACTTCCCTGCCACGTGTCCGACCTGCCACTCCGATCCGTCGACCCGGCGGGTGACCTGAACCCGCCGACCCGTCGAAATCCAGGGTCAGGGTTAGGGTCGTACCTCCGGGTTATCGAACCCGTGGCCACATCTAGTGCAGGGTTGAAGTGAATTAATTAATTTTTTTAACGTGAGAAATTACTACACATTCCAACGTGGACTTTTGATCTTTTGAAGGGGGATTTGCATAACCCTCATTTCCATTATAGTAACAACTAGCAAAAGTCACAAAGTCTTGCTAATTCTCAGTAGAAAAGTTGTAAAAAAAAGTCGTAAAAAAAAAGTTGTAAAAAAAAAAAAAATAGTCTTCCCAGTACGTAGCAATGTTGCAAAACCCTTGCAAATTCCAACATTAAGGTGTTTTTATTGGAATGAGGTTTTATATATTCTTAATAAGTTTTTAATAATTTTAATGTTGAATTTAAATAAATGTTAATATAATATAAATATATTTTAAGAAGTTTTAATAATTTTAATTATATATATGTGGGAAGGGATTTGAGGAACTAAAACTCTCCGTCCTCCATCCCATTCCGCGTATTTTTTGCGAGACGGGATCGGGATGAGATTGAATTTTATTTTCCCAAATCCCACCGAAATCATAACGGGATCGAAACAGGACGAGATTTGCGGGTGCCCAACCCTTCTGGTAAGTATGAAACCTCGTTGCCTAACTATACTCTATAAATACACAAGCCATTTAGGCGTCCATATCACACCAAACCACTACCAACCAATATTATTAACCGTTTTGAACTAACTATACTCTCCAAGATGGCCTTTGAAAACCAAACCAACAAGCTCTTATGCATTGCATTGTTCCTCTTTGGCACCACCCTCCTGCTGGCTTCTCATGCCTCGTCCCGCCCCATCGAGCAAGAGCTATCCATGTCCAAGAGACACGAGCATTGGATAGAGCGACATGGGCGCGTTTACAAGGATGAGACCGAGAAGGCCATGCGGTTTAAGGTGTTCCGCGACAATGTCAAGCGCATTGAGTCTTTCAATAGGAAGCTCAACAAATCCTACACTATTGGCCTTAACAAATTTAGTGACCTCACCGATGAAGAGTTTCGATCCACCCACACCGGTTATCGTAAATCCCGATCAACCACCCTCTCGAGCTCCTTCCAACCAACCACCGCGTCTCCCAATGGCAACGACACGTTCGTTGACGACAGTGATTAGGTTGATTGGAGGCAGCAAGGTGCCGTTACTGATGTCAAGGACCAAGGCAACTGTGGTAAGGCTCTCTATTTATTCTTCAATATGTATAAGACCTAACATAATATAATTGTTGTAGTTGTACACTTTTATGTCTTTTTAATTTATGCCCTAAATATAAGTTAAGAATCCGGGCTTAAAAATAGATTATACTTCCTCCAATTGAAAATGTTTGATTTTTAGACTCGGAAACAAAAATTATGCAACATTTCATTTACCTTTAAATACCATATAACAATAATTTTCTCTATCCAATCACATTTAATAAATGTGTGATTGTACTTTTGTTTTTATTTTAATCAATCAAATTTTTGCATATTTATTATTCAAAAATTTGATTGATTAAAATAAAAACAAAAGTACAATTTAGGTCGAAAATAGTGAAAAAAGTAAATAAAATGTAATTATTATTTTTAAAACATCAAACATTATTGATAAAAAAAAATTCACCAAAAATATCAAATATTTTAGATCAGATGGAGTATAAATAACCAAGTTAATTTAAATCCTATATAAATATTTTAATTCTTACATATATATATATATATATATATATATATATATATATATATATATATAAAAGAAAATAGAATTTTAATTGAAATAAATTATGTTTAAAAAACCGGTATATGTCCTGTTAGGTTGTTGTTGGGCATTCTCAGCGGTGGCAGCAATAGAAGGCATCAACCAAATCAGCAACGGGCAGCTCGTCTCCCTCTCGGAGCAGGAGCTCGTCGACTGCGTTACCGAGGGCGCACGCGGCTGCGGTGGCGGAAATATGGACTACGCCTTCCAGTTCGTGGAGAACAACGGAGGCATCACGACGGAGTCACCCTACCCCTACTCGGCCTCCGACGGCAACACCTGCCAGGTGCAATCCTTCTCCAACTCCGTCCAAATCAGCGGCTTCAACAACGTCGACAGCGACGAGGACTCCCTCCTCCGTGCCGTCACTCAGCAGCCCATCTCGATCAGGATCGACGGAAGCGACTTCTACTTCAAGCAGTACACATCCGGCGTCTTCACCGGGCCGTGCAACAACGATATGACCCACGCGGTGACGCTGGTGGGGTACGGCACCGCCGCCGACGGCACCCCTTACTGGCTGCTGAAGAACTCGTGGGGAACAGACTGGGGAGAGGAGGGCTACATGAGGATTCAGAGGAACTCCGGAGTCGACGGCGGCCTTGCCAAGATGGCGTCTTACCCTGTGGCTTGAAATCATATTTTGCGCGCGAATTGATCGAAGTACGTTAAGTTGGTTTATATATATAATTAAATCACAAATTAATTATATTCCATTTGCTACCAATTAAAATTTGAATAATGTACTTTTTTCTATATATACAAGTAAGATTGATATATACTTTTAAAAGTATATTTTTGGTTATACATGTAAGAACTTTTGTAGTTTTATGTTTTGGCTTGAATCGTATGTACGTTTAGTGTTTGGTGTATCGATCAGTGCTTATAATTAATTAAAGATATTATTTGTTTTGATCTAATTAAATTTTCTAGTTACAGTTACATATTAATACGGAGTACTTCTTTTATTTACATCTTGTTAATTAATTATATTTATATGTTATTATTAATTTATTTAGAAATACGTTATTTTCTTGTTTACTTGGAAATTATTGCAGTCAATTAATGCTGACGAAATTTAAGCCACATATAAAAACAGATGAAAGTTTGTGTACGTAGGTTGTCTCAATCGTATTTATATTGTCAGAAAAATCAAATACTATATAATTTAGTTTACTTGTTTTGAAAATTTATGTTCCAATAGTTTTATTTTGCCGTTGACTTTTATGTATACACGTATTTAGTTGAAATTCCATATGCTATATAAGGGTTTGTTTGGATTCCAAGATATATATTATAATTATAATATAAGTATAAGCATAAATATGGAAATATATCTATTAAATACTATATTTAAATATTTATAATTATAATATAATTATAATTATAATGTATATATTAGAATTCAAACACACACAATATAACATAACCAAATTTTTTTTTTAACTTATACCTATATTCCATCTGACGTAAGTATTAGTACAAGCTAAAATTATAAAAAAAAATTATTTATAAAAAAAAAATCTTATAGATGTTTTTTTTTATCTTTTAAAAATGTGACGTAAGACAAATGTAATTTTTTGGAAGAAAATCATCTCTTTTCTTTTCATAGGAAATCACATAATTAGGTCCATTTATAACAGATCAAGCGGTGCATCTTCGGCTTGATTCATACCATCTTGTGTTAGCTTCTCATGCAAAGATTGATACTCTTGTTCTTAAATACGCTCTTATTTCAGTATAAGCTAACCACACCCAAATACTTTCCTTTTAACTTGAGGCAGACTCCGTAGCCTTAGAAAAGGATCTAGAATTTTTCTCAAGCTCATGATACGAGGGCTCATAATGCAGCTCATATTTTCACTAGGGTAAGGTTTTCTCTTGCTAAAAGAGTGGGGACTCAGATTATTTCTCGGTTCCCCACTAATTATTTGTAAACTCCTATATTTATTTATAATAATAATATTATTATCTTTAAATAATAATAATAATAATAGAAGAATCAAAATCATGATTTGTTAATCCATACATGACGTCATATATCTTTACTAGTATAGCTTACATACAAGTGTACGTAATTTTGGAAATTGTAAATATATATGTCATGTTTTTTTAGTCGAATTAGATATTTTATGCTATCCTCATATATAACACATACAACTTCCTTTTATTTAATACTTCGTAAATGCTTACAAACCCCAAACACGTACGTACATCGTATAAGGACGTAACTAATTAACATAAATCTATAGTACTCGTATTGTCGTATATATATGTGGAATATATTAAACGATGTGCTTTATAATTAAATAGTTTGTGTTTAATTTCCAGCCAAAGTTAAGCCACCGGATAAGTAGGCAGCATGGCAAGACCACACAATCCTCCTTCAATCCCTGAGTTCCTCGCAATCCTCATGTAACCCTCCTCTCCCCAGCTGGTTCCCCACGAATTCCTCAGCAGCCAGTAATCGGTGCCGTCGTCTGCGGTGCCATACCCCACCAGGGTCACGGCGTGGTTTAGTGTGTTCTCGCATGGCCCAGTGAAGACGCCCGATTTATAGGACTGGAAGTGGGAGTCGCCGCCGTCTATGCGCACTGAGACGGGCTGTTGCGACACGGCCTCGAGTAGGGCATTCTCGTCATTACGATTGACGTACTGAAAGCCGCTGATTTTGACGGTCCCGTCAGATCCGTCCGGTGCGTGGCAGGTGGTCCCTTCAGACCGGTCGGAGGCAGTGTAGCTGTAGCTGGACTCAGTGGTTAGCCCTAGCCCGTTCTGCTGCATGAACGTGTAAGCTATGTCGGCTCTTCCGCCACTACAACCAGTAGCCGTTGTCACGCAATCGACGAGCTCCTGCTCGGACAGCGAGACGAGTTGCCCGGTTGCAATCTTGTTCATCCCTTCAATTGCTGCCACCGCTGCAAATGCCCAGCAGCATCCTGCCACGTATGAAATAATAACTCATTATCCAAGTGTCAACTAGACGAGACTCCAATCCAAGTGTCAACATTAATAGATGGTTAAATATATCTTACCACATGAACCTTGGTTCTTGACCTCGTTGAGGGCGCAAGAACGACGCAGGCGAGTCAGCAACTGGTGTGGTGGATGGTGCCGCGGAAGGCAGGAAGGAGTCCGTGGAGAGGTCGGATGGGGTTGTACGATAAGCGGCATAAGTGGCTCGGAACTCCTTGTTGGTAAGATCACTGAATTGGTTTTCAGCAAGGGTGTACTTGTGGACGCCCTTGGCATTAAAAGCCTCTATGCGCTTGACGTTTTCGCTGAACACCTTAAACCGCGCGGCCTTCTCAGCCTCGTCCTTGTACACGCGCCCATGTCGAGCCATCCATTGCTCGTGTCTCGCGAGCATGGATTGCTCGTCATGGAGGTCGCGACCGGTGGCATGAGGAGCAAGAAAGAGGGTAACGCTAACCAGTGTTATACATAGGAACTTAGTGATATGGTAACCATCAAAGGCCATCGATATGATGTATAGAGTATAGAAAAGCAAGTTATAGTTGGTGGTTAATGTGGGATCGGAAGAGATTAAGTGCTTAGTTTGTTGTGATGGGTTATTTAGTTAACCAACCAAGTAGGGGTTTTATAGTGTTTAATTAGCGTGTGCCTAACGCCCTAGCCGAGTTTTCTACCCTTTGGGGGTTGACTGATCATGAATGACTTGGACTTGTCTTAAGCCATACAGGTTGTGCTGATTAAATTCGGTTTAATTAATTACTTACATAGTTTTTCCACCAGAAAAATTAAAAATTAGTTATATAGTTTTATTGAAAGAAACCGGTCATCCAATAGGAAGCTCCCTGGAGTTTCGTTTGTATTACCCACAAGGGATAGGTTCCTATTGTACCGTCGATCAACGGTGTTACTATTCGGTGGTGTTTCGCTTCGTTTTTCACCATCGTCTGCAATTTTTAGGAGGTGTCAAAAAATTCGGACCAGATTGCACCAGAGAACGACACGTAAGCGAATTTGACCAGAGCTCGCCACATAAGATTTTCACGTACGTCTCTGTTTTAGTATTGTATATATTGATTTCAACTAGTTTTATTATCCGCGTGTTTCGCGGTTTCTTAATTAATAAATTATATATTATTATATAATTTTTTTTATCATAGGTACAAATAAATATGATATTGTAATTTTTTTTGATATTTTATATTATTTTTAAAGCATACACTTTGAAATTTTAGACATGATAACATGAATATAAGATAACAAATTTCTCTCGTACATTATTTATATTTTTATTAGATATGATTAGTACAAATAAAGTCAAACTTCATCATATTAATAAGTTTAAAATTAAATCAATTTGATATATTAATAACGTTATATGCTAAAAGATTTGATATAAATCTTTTAGGTAAATATTAATCAAGATATGATTATTTTTATTTTTTTTTATTAAAATTGTTTAATTGTAATTATCAATTAAGGTGGACACATACGATGATAAGTGGTTAAAAGAAAATCATTAATTGACATGACTTAAATTTATTGGATACTCATTAACTGACGTGTCAAAAAAACTCGGGTCAGATTGTACCAAAGAACGACACGTAAGCGAATCGCACCGGAACCCGCCACATAGGATTTCCACGTCTCTGTTTTAGTAATATATATATATTGATGATTGATACTAATATATCGATTGATGATTAATCTTGGTTTGTTGGCCTGTTTAACTAAAAAAATACAAATTTGTTTTTTTTTTTTTGGTAATCAAAATACAAATTTGTTTAATTAAGATGAGTTAGTTTATGATAGGGTTGTCCGACACGACACGACACGGTATGTCGGATACACGAAACCGATAATAATGAAAATGTCGATCCGAACACGATACGATAAGTACCGGATATCAGACACGAAAACACGAAACGGTTCCATATCGGATACCCGTACGTATAACATGACATGAACCATTTATAAGAACTTTTTCTTTTTTATTTCTGAATTTGCTGCCTTGCCCGTACAGATCAACCATTGAAGACGGAGTAGGAGTCGAATTGGCTATTTTCTTGCTGGAGATTGAACTGCAATGGATCAGGAAATAACAAGAGGCAACAGCTCTGAATCGAATGGAATCCCATAACCCACAAACCCAAAATCACCAGATCTGAATCGAATCCCATAACCCACTCAAAATTGAAACCAAAACACACCCTGGATCTGAAAAAGGGGAGAGGGCGAGCGAGAGGAGAGGGTGAGCGACTGACCGACTCTGAGGGAGAGTGACTGAGCGAGAGGAGAGGCGAGCAGCGAGAGGGCAAGTGTGCGAAAATGAAGAAGGCAGTCGTCGGATCTAAGCGAGAGTAGAGGCGAGATTGACTGAGCGAGAAAAGAGGCGAGCAGCGAGAGGACAAGTGTGTGAAAATGAAGAAGGCAACAGTCAGATCTGAGTGAGAGTAGAGGCAAGATTGACTGAGCGAGAAGAGAGGCAAGTAGTGAGAGGGCAAAAATGAAGACAGTCGTTAACCCTAGAACTGGAAAGAAGACAGTAAAAAAAGAATAAAGAAGTAAAGGGGAAAAAAATAAATAGAAGACAACCCCCTTTATCTAGATTCGAACTCAAAACCTTTGACACTCACCCACACGCGAGCGCATACTATCATAGAATACTAATATTAAAAAAAAAATTACAGTGTCGTGTCGGTACTCGACAAGAGAAATATGTCGATCCGAACACGACATGATTATTATCGTGTTTTATCGTTTCGTGTCATAATCGTGTCGTATCTACATCGTTTCGTGTTTTTTCGTGTCGTTTTGTTGCGGTTTCGTGTCGTATTTTTCTGCATTACCCTAGTTTATGGTTCTAGTTATCAAATTTTATCTCCATCTTTAGATCCACCTAACAACAATTTTTTTTAATTAAAATATGACGTTTGAGCATTTACGCACATTTTTTTAATATTAAAAATTATATTAAATAACAATTTTTTTCATTTTTTTTAAATAACTTCGTACCTATCTATATCTATATCTATATAAACTCTTAATTTAGAAGAGTTTAGGATGATTTATCAAGCTTAGAGGAATTTTAGGAGTTTCGACCAATTATTATTTTTGCCATTTTTCTTTGATTTTCTTTAATTCTAATTTTTTTTCTTTTTCCTTTAATTCTTTTTTTCATTAATTTTACTAACTATTGTGCTTAATTCAAAACATTGATCTTAGCCTAAATTATAATTTTAGTATTTTTTTTCTCTAAAAAAACAATGGGATTAATTCAAAACATAAAATTAATAATAAGAAAATATAAAATTAATATTAGTAATCTACATATATATCTATATATACTACTTTAATCATTTTCTCAACCCATGAGTTTAATTCAAAATATTTAATTATCTAAACTTTTACAATTATGTTATAATATTAATTTAATATATTAGTAAGATTTTATTTATAAAAAATCGCGTCATGACGTGGGGATCATACTAGTTACTATTAAAACTGTCTAATTAAATAACAATTTAAGATTTTCTTTAATATATTTAAAATGTACAAATAAAAAATTCTAATTTTTTGATAATTTTTGTTTATTTTTACTAAAAATGCATATTTAAATAATAAATTTAAGATTTTTATATTTAAATAGAAAAAATTATTTTCATACATAGATAAAAAAATCTCAAAGTTTTATATAACCCCTCTTAAAAAATTTAGGTGGTATCCATCACTTAATAAATGTTCTTACTTGATTTTAGTAAATAGAAAGCGGTCATCCGGGGTTCGAATCAGGGACTTTGGGTATTACCCACAAGTTTTTTTCCGCTGAACCATTATGGAATGGTTAATAAATGTACTTACTATTGAGATGTGAATGAGATCAAAAGTGTCCCACATCGGAAAGTTGAACATATCAAGCCCTAGTATATGAGTCAGTGAGCTACTCCTTCTATTATCAATTGGTTTTAGAATGAAATCTCAGTGAGCATCAACCGAGCTAAGGAACTTGCTTCACTTTCTTTACCGAGTGGTTCCGCTTTCCCTTAGACTTGAAGGCTGGTTCGGCTAAGACATCGTTAATCCGCAGTGAGGAAAGAGCTAGTCTGAACCGAGGGAAGGCTGCCTCTTTCTTTTTGAGGGAGAGTGTCTTCAAGCATAATCAATCGTTCATACTAAAACGATCCGGGTAGAGCTACTCTAGTCAGTGAGCTACTCCTTCTATTGTCAATTGGTTTTAGAATGAAATCTCATTCGTCTTGTGTGCTAGACTACTAGCGCAATTATATATTGGTTTGATACTTACTAGTGACAAGCATATATCAACATATAAAATCTAATGGAAGAGAAAAATTGTGGTATATATGAAATTAAGTTTTCAGATCTTGATCTGAAAAATCTATAGTTTTTTTTTTGACAGTAGGCAAGAAGTAGATCGACTAAGCGATCTTGAAGCCATCAACAGATGGTTTGAATGATCCTACGCAGAGGGTCGCCAGTCAAGAAGAAAAAAATTATCTAAGATTACAATTACAGAAATTTAAAATTAAAAATGCCTAGAAAATTAAACCCTTGATTCTTCACATAAAAATGGAGTCGCTGATTCTTGATTCCGTTCTTGTGGTTTGGAAAGCGGTGATGATTGCAGATCTGGATCCCGCTACGGCAACGAGTAAGCTCGCTCGTATTGTTGCATGTGGTGGCTCGGATTCGAGAATTTGAGATATGAAGTTGCACAATCCTTTTTGAAAGAATTAAGGTGGTGGTGATGCCAGATCCAGACCCAAGGGTCATGAATCAGAGCACCAACAATCGATTATTTTGGGTTTGGAGATTGGGGATAAAATTAGATTTTGGTTACTTTGATTTTGTAGATCTAGGGATAAAATCATTTTTGTTTTGAGATTTCGGGTTGCATGTTGAGTATGCGGGTTGGATGAGGGTGTTTGATTTTGAGATTTGGGTGAAGGTAGAGGAGCAGCTTGTGGGCGTGCATGCAAGCTGTGGATTTGTGGTGTTTTAAAATGACAACTAGATCTGAGGAGGAGAGGCAACGTGAGGCCCCAAGAGGAGGATCAAGGGGTCTATTTGAGCTAATATCCACAATAAAAGGCTTTATAGGGAATTTTAACTACAGAGAAATACTATGTAGGAGTAATGTAACGGCCCAGAATTATGATTTTCGGGTTACGTTTCAATGGATAAAACCCCTTGTTCGTATCTTGCAATCCAGGTACGGGTCGAGGTTTCAAACTCATTTTATGATTAGTAGAAAGAGGGATTTCAAACCCTAAAAGTCACGAAGGGTCGTTGGGTACCCTTAACCCGTCTTAAGACTATGTCGCGAAATTTAATTCAAATGAAAGTAAAGCGGAAGCAAAATTAAGATACAAAGTGTCACGGCAGAGCCGGGTCAAAACCAAAACATAAGCGAATTATTACCATTTACACCAAGTTAGAGAATTAGCCAGGTTCTTCGATTCGCAAAAAGGGAACCCCGTCATATAGACATCGAGCAATCAAAATCTGCAGAAAATACCTTAAAAAAAAGAACGGGGAAAGGAGTCAGATCGAGCCACTCATGCGGGACCGGCAGTCCTCGCTGAGGCCACATAGTATGTGCTATACCTAATAAAGATGCTCTAATGCAGTACGAAAGTCAAACACACTAGCATGCCCCTACGTATAATAATGTGCAGAAATGCTGTAAAGGGCCCAAGACAATGCCAAATGGCATATCCCTCTCCTACCTCCACCCCCTTCCGATAGGGCGGAGACTGGCCAGCTCGTGAATGCATTCCATCATAATCGGGCGGCACGCATGCCTAACCCGCTCCACAATAAAGCCCGCAGGCATCTCATAATATAAGGAAGTTCATGACTCGATTGACTCAGGGTACCCGATGAGGCTGGGCTACCCTATGACCCTAGCAAAGACTCTAGGACTATCACAAATAACGGTCGTTCTGTTTCAAACGCAATAAGTAAGCAGATGCTCATTCAATTAGTGCAACCTAAACAGGATACTACATGGCATGCTTTTATGCATATGCAACACCTATTATAAAATGCAACAACAGGCATGAATGTCCAACCTGAGTAAGCCCCCTAGGGAACTTACCTGAAGATGCAGAACAGTAGGATAACACAAGCAAGGGCCCAAATGCAAGTCCAAAGCAATCCAAAAGCAGTACACACCTATCATCAAGTCATTTCCATAAGCTACCAGACCAACATTCATACGCACGAACCCCAAATTCTCAACATACTCAAAATCAGTCGATAGTGAAACCGTTTTCCAAAACCTTTCCGATACGATCAAGATCAACCAAAATCATTTACCTCCAATCAAAACCATTGATAAAATCGTACCAACCATATTTCTAAACCTTTTTTTCTCAAAACCAACATCATTAAATCAAGACAAAGAATCCCGACATTAAACATTTAAAACTTAAAGCCAATACCTCAAAATCATGTTATAGAAATAATTTCGACATTTTTATTTCAAACCTAAAACCCCTTTTTAAAATTCAAGTCTAATTTATACTAAAAGGTCATAAAACAATATCCATCTATTTAATAATCAATTATTTAAAAAATATATATATCCGAGGGTAAGTCTCAAGACTTTGAAAGGTAAACATATATTTCCATTTGCCAAAATTAGGCCCAAGAAGAAATCAGGCCCAACAAAATCTGATTTTCTTAAAAGCCAAACCGAACCGGACATACATTAAAATAAGAGAACCGAACCCATCAAAATTAAAAGGGGAATCGAACCCTCCTTCAACCTAACGTTGAAACAGGACGGAAAAAGGAAGGAAAGGAGAAGGGAGATCCCGCCGGCAAGGCTGAGCTCCGACCACGAGATTCGACACTAGGAACCAGGGATTAAACAAGGAAGGTAAGAAGAAGAAAACTCTCACCGAGGGTGCTCGAAGTGTCGACGGAAAAAGTCCGCTCGAAGTTGCTCTAGCCTCGTCGGAGCCGGTTTGTCGCCGGAGATGGCCTAGGAAGGGAAGAGGAGGCTTAAAGGCGCGACCTTTATGGCAATTTAGAGCGGAAGGAGGAGGAAGAATCTTACCGGACTTGAATCGAAATAGGGGAGATGAGGAGAGTTGTGGGTCGGCGGTCGGTGGCTCCGAGGCGATTCGGCGGAGGTTCTGGGACACATAGAGCGTCGGAGGAGTCTTCGGAGATCGAATGCTCTTGCTTCGATGGACGGAGGAGGCGGAATGAAGCTCGACCTTTCTTCGAAGAGACAGGGCCGCTCGGAGATGTAGAGGCGGGGAACACTACGACTGTGTGCTCTTCGGCGACGTCGACGATGGTGATGGAAGCGACTTCCGGTGGCTGGAACCAAGCAGGAACGGAGGTGGGGAGATGGTGGTGCTCGACGGTTTGGGGGTGGCTCAGGGGTGGTGCATTTGACAATTCAAAAGCAAAGGGGCTGAGATTGAAATGGAGAGGAAGTGAGTTGTAGTGGGATTTGGATTCAATTGCCAAGAGGAGAAAATGGGAGTTGTGAAGTCCGGACAAAGAAGGGGCAGATGGATGCTTGGCATTAGCTACAAATGGGTGAGGCAAGACCATGTGGGAGGAGGGTGAGAGAGGTGGTGTTTAACCAAAAAGGGGTGGTGAAAAGCTAGAGTGAGAGTTGTTGCGTACAACTTGGTCAAACAAAAGGAGGAGGGGGTTTCTGAATTTTGTTCGCACAAAAGAGGAAGAAGACAAAGTAACATATGTTCTCAAAAGTTACAATTTAAAATACCCGGAAATAAACCTTGAAACCCGCTCGCTCGAACTAAAATCCGACTCTATTAAAATAAAGCTTTAAAATTATGAAAATATCGACATCCCAAAGTTTATTTCAAATCGCGAGGCAAAACGATAGAATTGTCCTTCACGGTTAAAAATTGGGCCGGAATTCGCTTTAAGAGTTTCAATTTCAATTTAGTAATTTAAAGACGAGTTTTCCTTAAAATATCCGAATTATTATTATATTTTTTTTGACTTAATCCATTTTATATTATTTGTTGAAATTTATTATTTAAAAATCCGGACCCTTACTAGTAATTAGGACTACTGCTGAGTAGTATTTATCATAGAGACCGGAGAAACACGGCTTAATGTTGTTTTTTAATTTGGTCGAACGCGACCTTTTGTTTCACACCTAGTTTGGTAGGGCGATGGCTAGCTAGATAACAAAAATACGACTTTGAATTCCAATAGGAATATTCTCTGTCAAATGTCAATCAATCACTCCTAACAAATTCCCACTGTCAAAAAATCCGAAAGGTTTGATTAAGAAAATTAGTGGTGGAGATTTAAAAGAAAATTTTATTTTAAAAGGGAAAAAAATTTGGTTGCAAGACCCTGTCCTATAAGTTAAGAGCATCCTTACGGATGAGACTGCGAAGTAGAGAGTCGTCAGAAACAATTGCATTGTGGAAAGCAAAATTCAGATGCGATATACAGTCCGCAATCTGGTTTGCCTCCCGAAAGATGTGAGGAATCTCAACCGAAGCGAAGAAGCCCAACGAGACTAGACTGTCAGAGACAATCATTTCAGAGTCTCCAGTAGGGTTCCCAACACCTTTAAGACTGTTAATTATGGTGAGGTTATCACCTTCGATCACGAGATTTGTTATGTTGAGTTATGTTGATGTTATACTTCATTTCTAAAGCGGCAAGCTCTCTGAACAAGCAACTGGCAGATAGGGGCAAGGTCCGAAACCACATAAGATTGGGTCACCTATGCTATCCCTAAGAATAAATCCATAGGAACCATAGGCAGAAGGAGAGAGTGTGCCGTCAAAATTCAGTTTATAAGCTCCCGACTTTGGAGGTTTCCATTTTATATGTTTTCTTTTTTGCTCTTTTATCACGTTGTTATGGCTTTTTACTGTCGGGGTATCAATTGGGTCGTCAATATTTTTGGAGGAATTCCACAAAGAAGTTTGATCTCTAGTGAAAGACACAACGCATCGTGTGTCTGGCTTTATATTTTTTAATAGTGTTTTGTTGCGAAAGTACCAGATTCCCCACCATGCGAAGGCAAGTTTAACAAATCGTTGTGTTCCTATGTTTTCTTTAATATCCCGAAGGGTTTGATTTATATCCTTTCCTTTCAAGAAGCTAGCATCCATTAATCTTAATAAAGGAAGCTGAGTCAATTGATATGAGTGACTGGCATCCCGTCATTTCGGCATACCCACAAATTGCTCACATTGTGACTCTAACTACGAAGACCTACACCATCTCCTATGGAGTTGTCCCATCACGCGAGAAACACTCATCTAAAACAATATGATTATTCATACATAACTCATATGGATAAGTACGAATAATCATGGAGACGACAGACGAATATAAAAAAAAACTATTCACACATATGAATAATTATATTGCGTCAAATGAATATGTCATGTATAGGTATTATAGGGTTATATGCAAGGTTGTTAAAATCTAGATCCGGATCGTGGGATCTTACGATTCTACGATCCAAAGTGGCCCAATCGATCTGGATCGCACGTACAGAGTCGGATGCAGCAGGATCGCAGCAGGATCGTACAGAATCGTAGCAGGATCGTACAGGATCGTAGGATCGTAGTAGAATCGGGAATAGAATCTAGATCCTACCGCATGAACTAATATGTTGATTTTTTAAATATATTTTTTTGGAAATTTGATTTTTTAAATATTTTTTTAGGTAATTTGAATTAATATGTTGATTGATATAGTTATATTGATTTTTTAAAATAATGTTTTGATTCACTCTCTATTTAGGGATATAAAAAATCTAGAATTATGACTTACTGCTCGAATTTTTTGGGCTGTTATATACACATGTGTGGATTTTTCATATATGGATAGACAAATAAAGTGGTTATAGCTATTGAGCATTGATATAACTTTACATATAAGTGATATGCAATATTTTGTAATTAGTTTATCAAAAAATTTAAACATGCAGTAGGATCTTACGATCCTACGATCCGATCCTACGATCCGATTCTACTGCACCCCTAGCGATCCGATCTAGAATCTCGATCCTGACAACATTGGTTATATGTGTCTGGGTATCAAGTATAAATACTTTTTTTTACAGTAGGCAGGAATTAAGAACGATTACACAAGTTGTAAGCTGGCTCCTTGATTATCCTTGAGGGTGATGAAACAAAGTTCCCTATTATAAGGGATAATAGAGCTATTATAAATAATACCATTCCGGGCTATAAAATAATCAATCCAATTATCCCTTTTCTCCGTTAAAAAAAGAGGATATTGAATTACGAAGGTATCAAGTATAAACACATATTAAAAGTAACTTATAATTATTCGTAGGTAGGTACCAAGTGATTATTGAATCTGGGTTATTGAATTACAAAAATTAACAGATATGATCGATTAAAAGTAAATTATGATTATTCAATGATATTGGGTGATTATTTGTTGTAATGAAATTATTCTATTGTACTGGACGATTATTCGTTAGAATAAAATTTATACTCCCTCCATTGAGAAAAACATGTCGTTTTAGGAGTAAAATCTTGTTAAAAAAATATGTCGTTTTAGGTATTTTTGTGTCAACTTTCCAAAATTACCCTTGTAATGGTTAGGGATTTGTAAGTTGTAGTTTTCAATAAAGTGGAAAAGTAAAGTAATAATTAGGGGTATAAGTGTATTTGTGTATACTTTTATTTGCTTTCTTAAAAAAAATGTGCAAATGTCTAAAACGACATGTTTTAATTAATGGATGGAGTTTTTTTTTCACTTTTTGTACAAACGAATGATTATTTGGTTATAGACGAATAATCATATGAAAACAAACAAATAATCATGAGGAAACAAACGAATAATTTTTGCGTACATGATAAAGATTGTATACACCGGAACCAACACACAGAGGGTGTGTGGGTAATCCCAATCTTTCGGCTTTGGTAATCCCAATATTTGGTTATAGACGAATAATCATATAAAAATCAACAAATAACCATGAGGAAACAAATGAATAATTTTTGCGTACATGATAAAGCTTGTATACACCGGAACCAACACACAGAGGATGTGTAGGTAATCCCAATCTTTCGCATGTGGGCTCAGATCAAGATCATCGTTGTTTGACCCACAAAATGTCATCTTGACCTGCATCATATTTACGAGGGAGAAAGAACTAATTGAGATCCACACTAGTACAGAAGAGGCATCTGTCGGGTGTTTTTTTACAAAGCAATCGGGAGTTTTTTACCTCCTTATATACCGCTGGCTGATAGATGTCTCTCGGGAGTTTTATAAAAACTCACGAGAATCAATTCTTGCTCAGGAGTTTTATAAAAACTCCCGAGAGACTTCTGAACACCACACGGCTTTCGCTTTGAAATATTACAGGAGGTTTTAAAAACTCACGTTAATATTTCACATGAGTTTTGAAAAAAAACTCCCGAGAAACAAGTGATTTTTTATTAAAAAAAAAGAGGCTAAACTGCTTAAAACCACCCCTTAAATAGGGTCATTTGCCCAAAACCACCCCTTAAATACTTAATTATCGGAAACCACCCCTTATAATGCTTCTGTTAGCAAAAGACCACCCCTCGTAGGGTTTCGTCATATTCTCAGTTAAATATGTGTAATTACCAAATTGTCTCTTCCTTCTTTAATATAAAATAAGTGTAATGAAAGAGGGATGAAATAAAAAAAATTAAATGCAATTTACCATCTTTATTTACATTTCAACTTATCGATGAACACAAACCAGAGACTCAAAAGCTCGATGGATGAAGGTGATCGAAATCAAGTAGGTTAATCTGCTTCGGTTGGAATCGATTTCAAGGAGCAAGGGGCAAGGCGAAGGTGCTGATTTGCTCGATTTCAACTGATCCAAAGGGAGAAGCTGTTGATTTGTTGTCTGCGAATAGAGAAGGTAAAAAACCCTAATTTGTGCCATTTCTTGTATTTTTATGGTTGTAGTTTGTCGACAGAGGGATATCGTGTACATTTATGGGTTGAAACATGTGCAAATTATTGATTTTACAGAATGAGCAAGCACAAGGATCAGTTGCCCAAAATTCTCAGCCGAGCTCATGTCCACAAAATTCTCAAGTAGCAACACATGTTCAACCTAGTTCATCTACACTTTATGAGGAGATGATGACCACTTTCAATTTCGAAACACAAGGATCGTCTGCACAAAGTTCTCAACTGACTTCATCGATCAACATTCAACAAGAAAGTATGCCAAGAACGTGCCCAAGGAAGCATGACACTACTTTGCCTTAGCATCAGTTGAAGCTCATCATTTTTTTTCCTGTCTGGCTAGCCTTAGTCCAGACTTGATTTTCTTTTTGTAATCGAATTACATGGATTATATTCCATACATTCAAACTTTGGTGGCCATGTGTAACATTTAGGTTTATGGTTTATTCCACTCTTAAACCCTAGGTTTATGGTCATGACTTGGAATGATGGTTTCTTCCTTTTGTATTGCAGCAGGATGCAGGTAATATAATGTTTCTTGATGGTGTCAATGTGTCATGGCATTTTACTGATCTTTCATTGCATTTTATTGATCTGTCATTGCCTAATCTGTCATTGCAAAACATGGCTGCTGGCATTGCTACTGTGATTGCAAAACATCCTCATTCATTAGGCAAAGATGTCATTATTTTTTTAAGCCAAATCTGCACAAAAATCAGCCCCTAATGCAATGACAAAAACAAAGTAAAAGACCTGCTAGTATTGCTACTGTCATTGCAAAACAGCCCCATTCATTAGGCAAAGCTGTCATTATTTTTTTAAGCCAAATTTGCACAAAAATCAGCCCTTAAACTGCACAAAAATCAGCCCCTAAGCCAAAGTTGCACACAATTGCATTGTATGGCTGTCATTATTTTTTTGAGCCAAAGCTGCACAAAAAACAGCCCCTAAGTGCAATGACAAAAACAAAGTAAAAGGGCAAGCCATTCACATAACAAAAACATCCCTTGATCAATTTGCTCGAGATATCCATTACAAAACTTGATTTTGCCATTACACTGAATGGAGACATGTACCATTACAATTTAATTACAACCAAAGATATCCACCCTATCTTGCCAATTTCACCATTACAACATTTATAAGCAAGCAAATTATCATAAAACACACAAGCACCATCATTCGGCTATGCTCTTCGGCTTTTAGTTTCTTCGTAACAACTTCAATCTGCTCATCCTTTTCCATCTTCCAATTATCTGTCAGGGATTTTGCAGCTGCAAGCTTTTGTTTGACAAATTCTCATTTTCAATATCACGCAACTCACATAATTTTGTTAACTCGGTGTTCTTCTCGACTAACACTTGCTTCTCTTTCAGCAACTCATTGATTACTTCCTTTGCTTTTTCTCCATATTCAGCATCCATCCATACAAAATATTTGCATATGTCAATTGGCCCATATCAACTCCAAGTGACAAACCTTCTCCCAAAGTTGTCCTTTGTACGAGCGGTGAATTGCCTTGCTCCAAAGCCACAAAAACAGGTCCTCATCTGGTTGTTGGAAGAATAACTTGAGCTCGACATCTCCTATTTGTAATGACATAACACAAATAAAGGCAAAGATGCACAATTTCGACTCAAACCACAAAGCAAAACAAATAATATTACACAATTAAACTACCTTGTTAGTGGCGGAAATCACATAAGTAGAAATACTTCCAGGTGATTCTGAGCTCTTTCGCCCAAATTGGAGACAGCCATAAACTAGAAATTTGAGGACAAATTCGCATCAATTAAGGTTTACCTTGTCCAGTTCGCAAATAGCAAATCAGCACCTTCGTCTTGCCCCTTGCTCCTTGAAATCGATTCCAACCGAAGCGGATTAACCTTCTTGATTTCGATCACCTTCATCCATCGAGCTTTCGAGTCTCTGGTTTGTGTTCATCGATCGGTTGAAATGTAAATAAAGATGGTAAATTGCATTTAAATTTTTTTTTATTTCATCCCTCTTTCATTACACTTATTTTATATTAAAGGAGGAAGGGGCAATTTTGTAATTACACATATTTAACTGAGAATATGACGGAACCCTACGAGGGGTGGTCTTTCGCTAACGGAAGCATTATAAGGGGTGGTTTCCGGCAATTAAGTATTTAAGGGGTGGTTTTGGGCAAATGACCCTATTTAAGGGGTGGTTTTCTGCAGTTTACATTGGGGCTTTCTACCTGATGTACACCTGGTAGAACGCCCCCCTTTTAAAATCAATCATCAATAATAATCTATATACCAAATTCAGAGAACCAAACCTTTCTTAAAAGCGATTCATCTATAATTAAGCATAAGCTTGATCAACTGTAAAAGACTCAAGACAATCATAGAGCTCAAATAGGCCTGGTGCAAAATCGCTGACTGATAACATATCAAATAACTTCAAAATCTTAACACAGTTGCATCAGAAGTGTGGAAGAGTTGTATAGTAAACGGAGATCGAAAAAATTAACCATTACAAGCACATTTGTAAACATCAAACACAAATAATAGGCCATAATTAAGATCCATTGTTAATAAATCATGTTACATGGAGATGAATGTAATAGAACCTCATGATCTTCTAAGGTTGGAGATGTCCAAATGTTATCTAACTCATCCTCAGGACCTCAACTCTTGATCCCCACTCTAGATTTTCAACAATGGACATTAGAAGGAAGCAATTTGAACTGCAATAAAAAAAGAAATGATATGAGGTAATAAAATAGGTGGCCGATCTAATAATTTCTTGAACTAGTGTTCCTAACCTGTCCATTTACTCGCTAAATTTGTATTCCATACATCATATATTATTTCGCTGCTCAGAAATTGTTGCTAACTTGATGTGAAACAGTTAAACTAAAACCGGTGCAATCCACCAATAGTACAGCAAATTATATAACAAAATGCGACATAAATAAAAGAATATTGAGCTCTAGACGGAACATAAAGCACCAAGAAAAAGGAAAGAGAGATACCCATAGGAAGTTAAAGGGAGACGTTATTACAACAAAGGCTAATGTTGTACGGAACCAACATTAATTGAGTAGAGTTGTATATGTATGGAATCAACATTACAATACGAGTCTGCAAGTATGACATGCTCTTTGAACCTACCTACATGGCATAAGTATATGCATATATTTAGTGAAATAAAAATAGGCAAAAAATCATTATTCAACATTGTTGGCTTATCTTACCTTATTTTATAGGGACCAAGTCATATAAGGTGTGGCATTCACTAAATATTTGCATCTGCATGTGAAAATTATTGTTAGCAACAAGTATAATGAATATAAATAAAAGTAGTAAAATAGTTTAATTAAGAAACTAAAAGGAACACCACTACAACATGATCACTATATATTGAAAACACATTTACCAGTCAAATGGCATGAGAATTAGGATTTGAACCTTTAATAGATAAATATATGTTTTTAAGGGGTTGAGAGAGTAAGAAAAAAATATGACCTTAGGTAAACAAGTATGCTTCCTACCATTTGGAATAGCAAGAAAGACAGCTTCTCTTATGCATAAAACAATCTTCAACAGAAGATATACACTTGAGCAAAAATTTTCTCATATGGATGATTATTAATCAACATTCTACCAAAATTTCCTCATTAAATCTTATAGATGGCTTCACTTGAATTCTAACATACGAGAACTTTTCTGGCTTCATATTTATTTTTGCAGCTCCATTCCATGGATATCAAATTAGCAATTTAGGTACAAGAAACTAGAGCATGAATTTCCATCCTTAGCTCGTCTTATGAGTGAATCAAAGGGCAATTTGAGACTCTCTTAAATCTTAATACAATTGCCACAAAACCTAAGAGACAAAACACACAATTCCATGGGGAAACCCATATTTCATTGAACCAAACAAGCTCATGCTTTTGCAACCTAAAAGAGAAGCAAGTTATCCCTAAACTAGGAATCATCAGAAATTGATCATTAGATGTTCATGGAGACGTTCGATCCATCATTTTTGTTGCCCAATTCAGAGTAAATTCACTAAATAGAAATTAAAAATTTAGGACAAGATACCAACCTGGTTGCAATAAAAAAAATCCTCTTTTAGTTGAGGATTTCTGCAAAAAGGGCGAAGAGAGAAGGGTTATCAACTCTTCCAAGCAACTTCACCTGGCGGCGTAATCTACTAGCAAATTGGTAGATTAAGAGTCACTTCACCGTCACAAAATAGACATGAAGCAGGCGTCCGGGGAAGCTAAGAGAGGGTGTGAACAACTTTACCAGGAAAACAACCAGAGAACGGCTGATTGTTAGAAGGGAGCGATGAGGGAAGGAGCGAACAACACGTCGACCTCTACTAGCGGAGCGAGTCCAAAGCGAGAAGGGGCAAAATCGAGGACTTCACCGACGTTTCTGTAGATTTTCCGCCATCCCTTTTTTGCAATTGATCGCCGATTTCAACCGGAGCAAGATTTCCTTTGGCCCTCCTCTGCGAGAATTGAACGATCTATCAAAGGCCGATCGGGTTAGGGTTTTCTTTGGGTTACTGTTAATTACGACATAAGACAAGACATTTTTCGGGTCTTTTTAGTAAAACATTGGTGTTTCTCGGGAGTTGAATACCAACTCCTGATAGAGTATAGTGGGAGTTGAATACCAACTCCTGATAAATTACACATAACCACCCATAAATTATAGTACTTTTCACATAACCACCCATAAAAACTTAAATTACAATAAACCACCCATAAATTTGTCTTGTTTTTATAAGACCACCCACACATTAAACCTCTATTTATTTTGTTTAAAATGACTAAAATACCCATAATTCAAGCTTATTTGTTTGTACTTTGTAAAGGAAAAATGTTGCATGTATATAAGTGTTTGGATTCCAATGGTATTATATTTATAATGCAAAATAGACAAGGTCGTTTTTTGTAAACAAAAAATTTCGGTCCAGCCCGAAAATAATTCAGTTCGGGCTACGGTCCGCAAAAAAATTAATTTCAGTTTCTGACCGAAAAATGAAACCGAACCGAAAATTTCGGTTTCAACCCGAATGAACCGTGATGAAACTAATAGTGTGTGTGTGTGTAATGTGTAGGTAAGTGTGTGCATTGTGTACGTAATTAAGGTGTAATAATAATAATAATAATAACAGTGACTTAATTAAGCTTGCAATGTGTAATTTTAAATGTAAATTACACATTGGATATATATATTAATATATTAATAAACATATATATATATATATTAATATATATTAAAAAACATATTTATATATATGAACATATTAATAAACATACATATAAATATATTAATATATATATCCAATGTGTAATTTACATTTAAAAAAAAAGGTTCAATCCAAATATAAAGGGTTCGGTTTTTTCGGTTTTTTTCGAGCCATGGGCCGAAAAAACCAAAAACCGAATACTCGGTTTCAGGTCGGGCTTCAGTTCGATGTCCCAAAAATATCGGGCCGTCGGTTTTGGCCCGAACCATTTGGTTCGGTTCGGTTCGGCCCGATTCAAACTCATCCTAAATACTCCAACCAATATATATCTAAATTGGATTTGCAACGTGAAGAGTCGAGACTTGCAATAGCTCATAATAGTCTTATCTTAATAAGATAGGGATAAACTCTAAAATAAAACAAGATTATTGCTTTAAAAGAAGGGTAAATGAGCTCATATCTTAAATTACAAATCATATCATTTAAAAAATAAGCTAAGCTTATAAATATCATTTGACAAATTAGTCGAACATGAATAATTTTATTATAATTTATCATTTTTAAAAAGGGTAAAAGTAAAACCAGATTATTTAACAAATGAGAAATCTTATGAAAATAAATTATTACATTAACTAAATACAAATAACTTAAACAAAACATTGTATTAAATATAAATAAGCTTGAATTAAGGATATTTTAATCTTTTTAAACAAAACAAATAGAGGTTTAATGGGTGGGTGGTCTTATGAAAAGATAACTAATTTATGGGTGGTTTACTGTAATTTCAGTTTTTATGGGTGGTTATGTGAAAAGTAACACAATTTGTGGGTGGTTATGTGTAATTTACTCTATTTTATTTTTTAAAAGAAATATTTAACGGGAGTTTTTATAAAAACTCACGTGCGAGTTTTATTTCTTGGGAGTTTTTAAAAACTGCTGAGAAATTTCTCCCGTAAGATTGCAATTGTGTACTAGTGCCAACAAGGCATAGATGAGTATCTAGTGAAAGCTCGCACCAAAGAAATCGGCTTAGAAATCTCAAGTTCTCAAGAGTTTGGATTGATGGGAGCAGGGGTGGGCATAAATCCTGCAAATTCCGTCTCGTCCCGATTCCGGTGGGATTTAGAGAAAAAAATTTCAATCATGTCCCGATCCCGTCCCGCAAAAATTACGCGGGACGGAGAGTTCGTATCCCGCAAATCCCGTCCCGTCTTGCATATATATAAAATTATATATTTATAGATAACTAAAATTAATATGTACATATAAAAATATATTTATATTATACCTTAACATTTATTTAAACTCAAAATTTAAAATTATAATAAAACATTAAAAACATATGTAATACAGTACATGATTTCGCCAGGAAGAGGAAATTGCTACTGCATTTGTGTAAGACTTTAATTTGTATTAGGATTTTGTAATAGGAAGTATTACATTTTGTAGCACATATGTATTACTAGTAGCTACTGCACTTGTACTTTAATATATTTAGATTGCTACTGCATTTGTACTTTGATTTGTAATAGGATTATGTAATTGGATTATGAAATTGCTACTTGATTTTGTAATATTAGCTACTGTATTACATAAGTATTTTTGTAATAAGATTATTATATAAGACTTTAATTTGCACCTTTCTACTTGTTATTTTTGGAGTTGATTGTATTATTTTTTAAATATTTTTCACGAGGGACAAATCCCGTCCCGTCCCGCGAGGGATAAGACCCGGCGGAATTTGAAAAAAAAAATATCAATCCCGTCCCATAAAAAATACGCGTGACGGGATGCGGGATTACCCTAATCCTGTCCCGTCTCGTCCCATGCCCACCCCTAGATGGGAGTGCTTCTTATGGATTTGTCAAGGCATTTTGCACTTGGTTGAAGAAACCCTATAAATCAGCATTGAAGAGAGAGTGGAGAGGAAAGCAACTCAATCACACTACCTAGTACCTACGGCGTAGCTCCCAAACCCTGAGAGCAACACCATTGGTGAACCTAGAGGTTCAAAAATGCCCAGCTGTAAAAAAAAAAAAAAGAAAAAAAAAAAATGATATGAACCCGGCTACACGGTTTCATCTGCTAATACCCCAGGAAAAAACCCCTTCTCCTGTTGAGAGGGAGTTGACGCCCGTGAGTCACGTCCGTTCACCGCCGCCTTGAAAACACCTCTTCGGAGGACTTTAACCCCTCCTCGGAGGCCCTTAACCCCTCTTCGGAGGTTCGAAATTGCTCTCTCGTCTACAAAGCTTCTCGTCGGAGGATCGTAGCCTCCTCTTCGGAGGTCGGTTCTGGTTTCGCCGGACCATGGCCGGTTGCCCAATCCTCTCGATTTGGCTCCCTCTGGTCGGAGCTTTTGAGATTTGTCTTTGCTGTACTTCGTACCCATCTCAAATCTTGTCTTTTGGGTTATGCCGAACCATCTTTTTCTATCTATTGGCGTGAGACTCGCCTGGAATTTCAGATCGAGGGTGCGCGTTTCACCTTCCTTGAATTCCGGCCCCTTATCCACCGCGATTGGTGTCTCTCGTCGCCGATCTCCGTTTCGGGGGTTCGGTGTGGTGTCGATTCGCTTCCCCGCCTCAGCGTGGCCCGTCTCGCTTCACCTCTACCGGATTCCGGGTTGTGTTTCCCGTCGGCGGTGGCAGCGGGTTGCCTAATCTCCGGCCCCGTGCTGGTTTCGCTTGCGGCCTGGTTTTCCTCGCCTGCCAGGCTTCGCTTTGAGCTCTCTTGCTTGTTGTTGGGTGGTTTGGCGGGGCGTCCTCGCCAATTTCCTTCCGGCCATCCCGCTCCTCGTCATCCCCCGGCCGCCTCGCCTCCACCGTTTTCCTCTGTTGTGTGCGCTGTGGGTAGGTTCTGGCATTGGGTGCCCTATCGGGCCTGCCAGGCCTACTCTTGGGCCCGAGTTTCCACCCTTTGGGCCCAAGCTTTGCCTTGGGCCCAAAGCTTGACCCGTCCTCCTATTCTAATAATAATTCACTAAATAATTGGTATTAGTAGGTTAAATAATTTTATCTCGGACTTCTAGTTTGTTCCGGGACTTTGCACACATTTTTCTTCGGATGGTTAGTTCTTCCCTTTCTGGCCTGTATTTGTTCCCTCTTTTGACGTTGGGTCGCTGCTTTGGCGTGGGTACGTTTAGTTCCGAGTTGGGTTGCAGTATCGGGCTTCCTGTATGATCGTGAGGATCGTGGCGGTGTTCGTGGTCTTCGAAGATCCCTCATCTAGGTGAGGGCAACATCGGTGATCCGCACTTCCTCAGGTTTCGCCCTTTCTGGTGGTGGGTTACTGTTCTCCGCCTTCTCGGCGTCGAGACGCCGTGTGAGTCGACGCGCTCTTCCGTGTTCTCGGCATTCGTATCTCGCCTTGGATCTCCCTCGACTCCTCCGCTGGCTGACGGCTTATATGGGTTCTTAGGGTTGTTTCTTTCATCTATGATTTTTGTGTGTATATTTTGTTGTTTGTTGTACGATGGCGGTTAGTCCGTCTGCCGATTCGTCGGCCTATTGAGTTTCAGGCCTGTCTGAACTCGAATTTTTACCTAATCAAAAAAAAAAAAAAAAAAAAATCTGCTAATACCCCAAAAAGTGAGTAGGCACACAAATCGATGGTCGTTGGATCGGCATCCTTGCGCCAAAAGATTGAAGCCAAAACGCATCGCATTGCCCCAAATGCAACTGATGTGCTGCGTTGCCTCAAAAGAAAGGGATGAGAAAAAAAATCTTGTGCTGCCACGTGGCCCAACAGGAGGACGCCACATGGTAACGGGTATTATTTATAAAAAAACGACTTTCCGATATTTTTTGAAATCTAAAAAATATAAAAATATATATTTTTGAATGTAATTTGATTTTATCTATCAATAGACACCCATATTGCATATATTTGTGGAAAAAAAAAATCCGAATAAATAATACACATATGTTCTTTTTCAAATATTGAAAAAATATTTTTCTACCACATATATTATTATTAAATAAGTAGACAGATAAATAAATAAATAACGGAATAATGTATTAAATACAAGAGAATTAGTAAAAAGTAAGTTATGAGCCCGGGGTTTGGACTCACGGATAAAGATGATAAATAAAAAAAGTTGAAATAGGATTTTTAAGTCGATGTGGTAGGGAAAAAGTAAGTTAAGGGTCCGATGTTGGACTCACATACGCGGATGACCTGAATGCTTACTTACTGGAGAGGTAAGTGCAGTTGGGCCAAGACATTGCCTTCCGAATCGGGTCATGGATGGCCCAATTAGTTCCAATGTGAAAACAAGCCCACGTAAGCACATCAAAACCACCCAACACCAACATACAACATATATATTTATATAATTTCATACAAACTCTGGCATTATACAAAAGAGACATATAGTCTCTGTAGCGTCAAAATAAAAACTCAATACGATTCCGATATAAACTAAAATAAGGCCATTTCACTGTTTTATGATTTAAATATATATATAGAGAGGTTAGGTCATGTGTAAACATCCCTTAATGTGTTTTGTGTTAACAAATATAAGCCGTTGATTGATTGCAAATGGAAGGACAAGATTAATTACCGAAATTAATTAATTTTAATATGAAAAGATAAAAACTACCATTTTCTCCTAACACACGCGCGTGATATCCCAACCCAAATCCCCCCTTTTTTTGGACGATTAGAAAACAATCGTCTCCCACCCTCTTCATCGCATCTCATACTAGGGCAATTCCGGCAAAATTAGAGGGCGACTCCGGCGAATAGTGCTCATCCGAGAGTCGCACCTTTGGCTGTAACGCCTATATAGTGAACCTAGTTGGTGGAGTCTGTAGGCGGCTTGAAGGGACACCACGATGACGCCATTGTAGTGCAGCATCGAATTCGCCCCGGGTTAGGGATAAACGCGAATTTTCATTAGAGGGGAGTTGAAAGGGGATTAATTTGATGAATATTTGTTGTCTTGATATGAATATTGTAGAAATTTGAGTCACTAGTACGAAATAGGTCCTGTTTCATACTCGGGGGACGTGATATGAATATTGGTGAAATGATTCTTGACTTTGATGAATAATTGTGTTACTGTGATGAATATTTCTTAAAGTTTGCCGAATATTGATGAATATTTGGGAAATTGTGAATAATTGAGTAACTGTGATGAATATTTGAGTGATCGTGATGAATATTTGAGTGACCGTGATGAATATATGACAAATTTTAACAAAACTATGATGAATAATTGATTAATTGTGATGAATATGTGAGTGACTGTGATGAATATTTGAGTGACTGGGATGAATATTTGATAAATTTTAACAAAAACTTTGATGAATAATTGAGTGACTGTGATGAATATTTGATAAAATTTGCCGAATATTGATCACTACTTGGAAAATTATGAAGTTAAAAAACTTTGATGAATCTACCTCTTCTTCACCGTTCGTTTGGATGAAACTGTCACAGATTTTCAAGGATTTTACATACCAGATTAATAGATCATGATCTTGATTTGTATGACCAAAAATCTTTTCAAAAAGGAAATTGGAGTAAATTGGCAAAAAATAAATAAATTAAGCGTCTCCCACGATTTCCTCTTTGCATAATTCGAGCAGTTACATGTCTGTGCATCACACGCACTTCCCTTGTGAGATTGGATTAGTTTTCCCCATGGGTCCCATTTTTTTATTAAAAATAAATTACTTAAATTCAGGATTAATCACAACCTTTGATTTTGATTCGATCAATGACCTATATTTGTTAACACAAAACACAATAAGATTTGTAAAGAGAACAAATTTGCTAAATGATTATTTAAAAAAAGGGAATGAATACTGTAATAACAAGAAATTATTTTAAAAATTACATAGATTAATTAACAAGTAATCAAGAAGAAAATTAACAAGATATAGATAGGAAATGAAATATAAAGGATATATCAAAATTTGGACTAGCTAGTCGTGCTGCCGTGCAATTAACCAAAAGCATGAAATATAATGAGTTAATATGGAACTAAATCTTTTATCGTGTACAGTGTACACAGTAATGGGTGTAATTAGATATACAAAATTACAAATATCAAATGTGTCTTAATTGTCGAAATGAGTGTTATAATATCTTGGTCAAGTTATAATATAGGGTATCAATTAAGCAAAATATAATTTTTTTAGACACTTATAATTTTTTATATATTGAGTATTGAATTTAGGCATATAATATAATAAAATAAAGATACTAGCAAAAGGAAAATATTTAGACAAGTCGTTTGAGGCAAGAGTCGTCGGACCCCTAAAAAGTAAAAACCTTCCTTAATCTGTAAATTTGATCGGCCTGAAGTCATGCCTCGCTTCATGCCAAAAGCCAGACGAGCATGAATGAGACTGATACGCCCTAAGTTTGTGGGATGATTTGATCCCACATTATATTATATTGTTGTTGAATTGGTTATTTAATTTCATACTTTCACACCTCTTTTTTAACAATTAAGTTAGCTTTTCCCATAACTATTGAATTGGGCAAGGCCGGCCATTAGCATGGGCAAGAAGGGCGATCGCCCAGTGCCTTCAAATTTCCAGGGCCTCTAAATATTTAAAATATATTTGTTATTATAATTAATTATATGAGTAAAAGTAATAATTGTTTGCATGTGGCCCGGTGGTAATGCATAAGCGCTATATTTGAAGCAGAATTAATTGTCCCGGGTTCGATCCTCTTCTCTCCCTTCCGTTTTTGTCCCCCCCCCCCCCCCCCTTTTCTATGTTTTTCCCCTTTTTTCTTATCTTTTTCTTTGTTTATTTATTTCAATTTTTTTTATTTTCAATATTTTAATAATATTTTATATTTATTGAATAAAATCAAATAGCTTCTAAGTTATTAATTTCCATCCAATAAGTAATTTTATATTTTATTTTTGTTTTCTCCTTTTTTATGTGTTTTTTCCCCTTTCTCTTTTTTTTTTATTTCAATTTGTTTTTTTTTATTTTCAATACTTTAGTAATATTTTATATTTATTAAAGAAAATCAAATTAGAAGATATAAGATTTGTAATGTAAATAATTGTAGCAAATACATAAAAATTAATTTCCCTATTCTTTGTCAGGGATAAATAATTTGATTAAATTCAACATATTTACTTAATTATCTATATTTATTTATTTAACTATTCTTGGTGTTTCACGTAAACCATAGTAGAGAATGGTGATTCATATTGTAAAATTGTAAGATGATACTATTAATATTTATCATATATCCTATGACATAAATATGAAATTTTGATTGTAAAAATATCAATAATGATCTTTTTAGTTTAAAATAAAAATTAAAGTTGTGAAAACTAATTTAGTGTTTTAATAAAAATTGAACACTTGCTTACAAGACAATATTAATAGAATTATTAGATATGAAATAAAAATCTATATTTACCTAAAATATATTCATTTTTAAGAGTCACTGTAGTATTGAAGGCCTCATTTTTATATTTGTACAGGGCCTCCAAAATTGATTGGACCCTGGGCCATAATTATACTCCATTATTTTGCTTTTTATCTTTTTAAAAAGTAAGAACTAGCTAGGCCAGAGATTGGCATATCGGTTACATCCGAATGATAGAAAACTTACCAAAATATGATATAGTACTATTTTTATATTGATAAGATAAATTATACTCCATTATTTGATTGTATTACTTTGAGAGTGTTTTTTTATTTCCTCCAAAATGATGTTAGGAGTTGAACTATCTCCGTATATATGCGGACTACTTAGCTATTTTTTATCTATTAAAAAAGCGCATTAAAAATGTGGAGACCTCCGATTCTCCTTCTGACAAAAAAAAAACAATAAACTAATTGTCGATAAAATGAATAACCTATACTCCCTCCGTTTTAAATTATTTGTCTTTTGTCTTGTAGTGCACGTTTTTTAAGGAGATAAAAACTATATAAAATATATTTTTTTAATTAATTTTTTATATATAATTTCATACATATATGTAGTAAGTATAAGATTATGAAAAAAAAAAATTAAAATAATTATATTTTCTAGAGTTTTTAGCTCCTTAAAACGCGTGCTGAAAAGTCAAACGACAAATATTTTCAAACGGAGGGAGTATATTTGTATTGAACCAACCCGATACCATAATAAATTGTGGTGGTCTAAATGTGAGAGGTTCACATTTTCCTACAAGCACATCATGTTTCTAATCACATCAAACTCACCAGTTTTTCTAAGGAGGTTCCATCTTAACTCCTAATTAAAAAAATTGACACTCCTCAAATTATATACTTTGTATTAGATTTAGATTTTATCATGCTTTTGATGTTCTCAACATTCAATATTTATTTGTTGCTTAATTGGTAAATTCATCTAAAATGTTTTTTTTTTAACCGAAAAGAATTTGGTAGTTGCAAAGACAACTAGCCAAGACCATCCCGTAGAATGATGATGCAAAGAGCAGTGTTAGAAGAGAGAGAGAGATGTGTCAGAGTGAGGAATTGAAAGATGAGAAAGACGATCAACAACACCATTACCTTCCCGAAATACATGTAAAATATCAAAATTAGAGAAAAGATGGAGAGAAAGGTGACATGTAAAATCTAAATTGTTGAATATATGATCGTTTTGGCATGAGAGTGTCTCTTACCTATTGAAAATAAGAAAGGTAAAATGATAGTTGGATTATATAATTAAAAATAAGGTAAAATCTTACCTATTCATTGGCTTAAACTTTTATTTTAAAATGTATATCCATAGTCCTTATAAACAATCAAAATTGATGTAAAGCACATATATCCCTTTACACTGTTACACATATTTGCCCTAACGACTCATATGATAATTTCACACCTTCCAACCCCAAATGTACTCTAAAATTGACTTAAAACTTTCTACCAAAGAAAGCATTGACTTAAAAGTTAAAACCGTGTAAGTCCTTTAATCAATTAACCTTCAATTACAGGTTGAAGCACATGCAATCCTAGCTAATTAAATTCTATAAATACCCAAGCCATTTAGGCATCCTTTGTTATATCACACCAAACCAAATCTCAACCACTCCCATTAACCGTTTTTAACTAACTAGCTAGAGCTACTAATTAAGATGGCTTTTGAAAACCAAACCAACAAGCTCCTATGCATTGCATTGTTCCTCGGTAGCACCGCCCTCTTGCTGGCTTCTCATGCCTCATCCCGCCCCATCGAGCAAGAGATATCCACCATGCTCAAGAGACACGAGCACTGGATTGCTCGACATGGGCGGGTGTACAAGGATGAGGCTGAGAAGGCTATGCGGTTTAAGGTGTTCCATGACAATGTCAAGCGCATTGAGTCTTTTAATAGGAAGCTCAACAACACATACACTCTCGGCCTTAACAAATTTAGTGATCTCACTGACGAAGAGTTCCGATTCACCCACAATGGTTATCATAAATCCCGACCTGTCAACCTCTCGAGCTCCTTCCAGCCAACCACCACATCGCCAAATGGCAACAATGCGTTCTTGTCCGACAATGATTCGGTTGATTGGAGGAAGCAAGGTGCCGTTACTAATGTCAAGGACCAAGGCAATTGCGGTAAGGTTCTCTTAATTTATTAGATTCTTTCAAAATATATACAAAATTCACATTTATAAGGTAAAATGTTTTTTTTTTCTAATCTACCATTAATTGAATCTCATGTAAGTTAATACTACCTCCGTTTGGAAATATAAGTTCATGGACTTTTTGATACGTTTTTTAAGGAGTTAATTATAAAAACTATATAAAATAATCTATTTTTTATACATAATTATATACTTATTAGTAATATATATAAGGCTATGTAAAAAAAATTTAAAAATATATATTATTTTATATAGTTTTTAACTCCTTAAAAAATGTGTCAAAAAGTCCATGGACTTATATTTCCAAACGGATGTAGTACCATAGATAACTGATTTTTAGAGACCAAAAAAAAAAAGAAATATTTCATATTCTTTTTTTTTTATTAAACATATTTATGGATTGTGGCTACCGATGAATTATGGCTACGTAATATTTTTAGAAATTATTTTGGGCTCAAAAAATAATATAGATATAAATAAAAATAACATAAATAATTGATTTTGATATAAATAAATTTTTCACCGAAAAAAATAATCTATAAGCACTTATCAAATACGTAGTACAATAGTTACCGGTCCGCCCCAATTTCGACCAAAAATCTTACTACTATTTAGTATTTACAATACATGTTAAAAAATCCGTTATAATAATATATGTTCTGTTAGGTTGTTGCTGGGCATTCTCAGCTGTGGCGGCAATAGAAGGTATGAACCAAATCGCCACCGGCCAGCTCGTCTCCCTCTCCGAGCAGGAGCTCGTTGACTGTGTTACCGAGGTCAGGGGCTGCAGCGGCGGAAATATGGACTACGCCTTCCAATTCGTGGAGAGCAACGGAGGCATCACCACCGAGTCATCCTACCCCTACTCGGCCTCCGACGGCAACACCTGCCAGGCGCAAGACTCCACCAACTCCGTCCAAATCAGCAACTTCCGGAACGTCGCCAACGACGAGGACTCCCTCCTCCGTGCCGTTGCCCAGCAGCCCGTCTCGATCGGGATCGACGGAGGTGACTTCAGCTTCAAGCAGTACACCTCCGGCGTCTTCACCGGGCCGTGCAACAACGATATCAACCACGCGGTGACGCTGGTGGGGTACGGCACCGCCGATGACGGCACGGCCTATTGGCTACTAAAGAACTCGTGGGGAGCAGACTGGGGAGAGGACGGTTACATGAGGATCGCGAGGAACTCCGGAGTTGATGGAGGAATGTGCGGCCTTGCCATGGAGGCGTCTTACCCTGTGGCCGCTTAAAGTCATATTTCGCGCGCAAATTTACGGTGGTTTAATTACATCATATAATTGCATTTCCTCCGATAAAAGATTGTTGTCGTTAAAAAAATTTAAAAATTTATATTAATATTCTAAACACCTATATTTATATGTTTATAAACTTTTATTTTAAAAAATCATTTTTTTTAAAATATGAAAATTGAAAAAGGTGATTATTTGAAATATATATTTTAAAAAAATTTTGAAAGATGATTTTTCAAGATAAAATTTTATAAACATATAAATATAGGTGTTTCAAATCTAAATATAATTTTTATTTTTATTTTTAAAATATATTTTAGTTCAAAATAATTTTGTGATACATATAGTGAAGCACTAAATGATGTAGGGGATCTTCATTGGTAAGATTGATACTTTTAAAGCATGTTTTTATTTTTGTTATCTCGTGTAAGATTTTTTTTTGGGTGGGCTATCTCGTGTAAGATTGATCCTTTTAAGAATATTTTCGGCTTAGTTTGGTGTTGTCCTTTGGATACACGCAACTTTTGATAGATATTATCTATTTCCATCTAATAAAAAAAATAGTATAAAAGTATTTATAAATTTTATAGAAAGTATCATAAGTCACAATCTATTTATCTATTTTATCTATTTTATTTATTTGATTGATTGATAAAACTATAAATCAACATTATTTCATAGTCATACTTACTTAAAATATTAATAGATAAAAAAGTTGGTGTAGTAGTTGTGGGGCTACATTCCATGTCAAGAGGTTCGAATTTCGAATCTCCTTGGAAACATGGACTCGCTTGTGAGTGAGATGGTCAACCTCTTAAACGGGCCACATAGACACATAGTACCTAATCCCGATGTAGAGCAACTGAGTCGATCGAACTGGACTAAGATAAAAAAAAATAGATAAATATTTGATAGGCGTTATTTTATTTATATAAAAATTATTTTAGGGTGAAAAAATTATTTATATCTAAATTAATTATTTGATAGCTTTGATTTTATTTATATCTATATTATTTTTTAGTAGAATGAATTATTTATATCTACATATATTACTTTTTATTTTATATTTTCTGCCCACTTTGATGGTTATTAGTTTAATTCTCACACTATAATTCAAATTTATTGTTTTTATCGTATTTTTAATACATAATTGATATAATTTGAAAATATTTTTTTTTGTATACAAGTACATGGAATGATGCATACGTTATTACTTATTAGTATATAAATAATTTCAGAATATCTTTTTTTAGGTGAAAATAGATAGATAGATAGATTACACTATATAAAATTGGGTAAACCGCAGAAAACCACCCCTTAAATAGGGTCATTTGCCCAAAACCATCCCTTAAATACTTAATTGTCGGAAACCACCCCTTATAATGCTTTCGTTAGCGAAAGACCACCCCTCGTAGGGTTCCGTCATATTCTCAGTTAAATATGTGTAATTACAAAATTGCCCCTTCCTCCTTTAATATAAAATAAGTGTAATGAAAGAGGGATGAAATAAAAAAAAATTAAATGCAATTTACCATCTTTATTTACATTTCAACTGATCGATGAACACAAACCAGAGACTCGAAAGCTCGATGGATGAAGGTGATCGAAATCAAGAAGGTTAATCCGCTTCGGTTGGAATCGATTTCAAGGAGCAAGGGGCAAGACGAAGGTGCGAGGGGTGGTCTTTCGCTAACGGAAGCATATTTAACTGAGAATATGACGAAACCCTATGAGGGGTGGTCTTTCGCTAACAGAAGCATTATAAGGGGTGGTTTCCGACAATTAAGTATTTAAGGGGTGGTTTTGGGCAGATGACCCTATTTAAGGGGTGGTTTTCTGCAGTTTACCCTATAAAATTTGCATTGAATTGGGCCGGATTGGGCAATTGTTGAATTGGGCCGACCATAAGAGATCAATGTTTAATGTTTAAACTTTAAACCCTTTGACTTTACCTTCTGAGCTGTGCGTGCAAGTTACAGCTTGCTGGTTGAGTTCAAGTGTTCAAGTTCAACCATAAGCCAAGGGGAGGTGACAAAGGCGATGCTTGAGATCGTCAGTTGTTAACACGCGCGGGTGTAATCTCCAAAAGCTGTGTAAGCGTTTTTCGTTTTCAATTCAATTCAATTCAAGTAAATTAATTTGTCTGGCGCGCGAATTTCCTTCTGTTAGCGGATTATAGGATTGAGATTGAACTCCTAGATAAATCGTGTAATCCTCACTCCAAAGAGGTGTTTTGGAGGACGGAAGAACGCCATTGGTGATCGTTGCTTGATCCGAGTTTGGTTGGGTAAAAAGGCTAGATTTTTGCTCCACTTTGTTTCTCCGTTGCACCCACATAATTCTCGATTGTTCAGAAGAAAATCGTTCTCTTCGGGCTCCCATCTCTCACTGCCGATATACCTAGCTCCTTGGGATTTCCTATCTGGGCCAAATTTATTGAAACAGAGTCTCTATTGAATTAGGGTTTTATGCCAAATTTTTTGGGGGTTGATTCAAATAATCTGGCCAAAGTTGGTTTTTTTTTGGGCTGTATCTATTAGCAATTCCTGATCTTCCGATATTCTCTCTCAAGAGTCAAGCCAGAGAGAGGCTATTGTCGTTCTGCTTTTCTTTGTTCTCTGTAAGTTGTTCTTCTCCCTCTCCATAGATCTCTGTTCTTCACTTCGTCTTCCTTCTGTTCTCGCTCCGCTAATTGGGTTTGCCGCCATCATTGATCTAGTTCGAGTTTCCAAACAATTTCAGTTTGACATTCCGGGAACAGAAAACAACTTCAGTAGTCCTTTTTGAGGATCTAATTGGATGATGTTTCCTGTGCTAGATGGTGGAATTTGGAAACACATTAATGAATTTTGTCACATAAAAATTACATAGATAGAAGAGTTTACCCATTACTATATCATAAGAGCCTCGGATCTTTGATGCAATAGGTCAATAGTTCATAGATTGGTGGTTGATTTGATAGTAGAACGTTTTGTCAGTTTGTTGACTTCTTTGTTTGGTACCTACGGACTGTGATGACAGTGGCAATTTGTTGTTGATGACTGATCCTTTGATTGTGATTCATAGGATTAGGGCTATTTGATTCAATCTGAAGTCTGGTGGTGATGGCCAAAGTGGTGGCAGAGCAAACTGGAAGTGGACTCGTTTACTTTTCAGCTCTCCATAGCTTAGTAGACGAGGGATTTTGGCATCGACTATCTTCTTTGAAGCTCAATCAACTTGGAATTGATGAATCCCCTATCCCAATCACTGGTGAGGTGCTT
The DNA here is from genome assembly GCA_037127255.1 of Persicaria tinctoria. Taxonomy (NCBI): domain Eukaryota; kingdom Viridiplantae; phylum Streptophyta; class Magnoliopsida; order Caryophyllales; family Polygonaceae; genus Persicaria; species Persicaria tinctoria. Next base: position 55,957,929 of record JBANSL010000020.1, read on the forward strand.
TGTTTAATATATTGGTATAATTGTATCTAGTTTTGAGTTAAAACTAAAGAAAACATTTTCTATATAATGCATAGACACTTTTCATTAAAACTAAACTGTCTTGTCTTTAAGTCTGACTTGTAGATCATGAAAGTTATCTTCAGGTAGACAAAAACTTATACTTTAAGCAATTTCTTCCAAAATTTGAGAGATTATGAACTTATAATGATACCCTAGTTTTTTTTCCCTTGATGTTTTAAGCTCTAGTAATCCTTGTTTTTGCCTTAGAAATTGTTTTTGGCTGGAAAAGATTTGTTCTCATTTCTTTTAGGTATAGTAACTTGATCTAATGTATGAAACACCTTTTCATTTAGGTTTTTATGCACCTTGCTCACATGCTATGATATCAAACAACTTGACTCTTCTTTCTGAGTCGTTCCCCTCTGAGAATGGTGGGCAGCCAGCAACAGGGCTTGGCAATCGTAATAGATGTGCTGTCCCTGGAACTCTTTTCAACACAAACACACTTGAGGGTTTTTATGGTTTGGACAAACGGAGCTTGCTGAAGGCAGAAGCAAAAAAAGTACGCCAATTCAAAACGATTTATCAATTATTGTGCTTATTATCTTTTGGATCCTGTATTGCTTAGTTTTTCTACATTGAGCAATTGAATCAATTGGTTGACCTACTGGAATTTCTTTGTTCCATTCTTATGGTGTTTTTTTTATTCCTTTATAAATGGGTGATTAGGTCTGGGATGACATTTTCTGTGGTGCAGTCGAGAAAGACTGCAGTTTGCTTTCAAGGTTCCTTCTCATCTCATTTGCAGACTTGAAAAAGTGGCGCTTTCATTATTGGTTTGCTTCCCCGGCTATGGTACTTGATCCTCCTGCAAGATTGCCTACTTTGACACCAGCTTCAAAGTGGTTTAGTGTAGAACAGGTGTTGATTCTGTTGAACGTGCATTGATACCTGATACATTTTTCATTGATCTGCATTTATTTATTTTTCTAACGGCAAAAATATTATCAATGCTATAGGCTGAATCAGTGTCGGCAGCATGCAATGATTGGCGGAACTCAAGCAAGACTGCTGGTATATATTCCTTTCTCATTTTTATATATTGGTTCTTTTAGATATAATATTTTGCATGCATTTCTCCCTAATATTTTCCTAAAAACTTGGGTCACATCTTGCAGATGTTCCTTTCTTTATCCTAAGAATTGATTCAAATTCACATGCTACCATCATGCATCTCAGTGAGTGGGAAGCCTGCAAGCATGACGTTGATAAGGTTTGGCTTATACTCCGTATGATTCATTTACGTTCTGATTGAGTATCTGTCTTTGTCTGTACCTGTCTACTCGCTTCTGATTACTGATTAGTAAAGGACTTCAAAGGTGAAAAGGAAAAATTAGGTTAGGTGCAACTTAAAGATTGAGAAGTGCCAGATGTAATAAGGGCTCCAGTCTGAACCTTGAAGTAATCCCTCATGCACCCTGAATCCCTGACTAGGCTCACATATGTCTTTCTTATAGGCATCCTCACAAATAAAATACATTTTCATTTGATTGGTTCTGGGTAAATGAGAGCTGTACTTAAGACATCAGATTATAGAAGTGAGGCTAACACACTTGTACCTATTTATTTGTTTGTTGTTTCTTGGTTTTTTTGGTTGTTTCTATTGCGGATTAGGGCATTATTCCTTGAAGATAATTTATTTAACATACTAATACGAATATATTATATTTGATTTGGCAGCTCTTGTTTGGATTTTATGACCCCTCTCACCATTTAAACAAACCTGGTTGGCCTCTTCGTAACTTCCTTGCTTTTCTGCATTCAAGATGGAATCTCAGTTCTATTCGCTTCTTTTGCTACCGGGAGACCCGAGGTTTTCCAGATATGGGATTGTCACTTGTTGGCGTGGCTGAGATCCCTATTCAACAAGGTTGATTGGTAGAGCTTTTATATCATCTCTATTGTAATTTTGTAGATATTTGCTTTGACTTTGTACTTTCCCTCCAGTAGTGATCATCATGCAATTTTATAGAATGGACAGGTCTGAAAGATGGACCTAAAGCTGTCGGATGGGAACGTGACAATGACAAAGCTGCTCCAAAATGCGTTACCCTTGCAAATTCTATGGATCCAATCATGTATAATTTCATCACCTTCTTGCTGTATGCTTGTTTTGATATTCATTTTTGCTATAATCCAATTTGTGCTGAGCAAAACCAACTGATACTTCTTTGCAGGTTATCTATATCTGCGGCGGATCTGAATTTGAAATTGATGAGGTGGCGGGCTTTGCCTTCTTTGGATCTAAGTATTCTATCTCCTTTGAAGTGTCTACTCCTGGGTGCAGGAACACTTGGATGTGAGGTTGCTCGCCTTCTGATGGTAAGCACCTAGCACTTGTGGCCAAATTGTCTTGTTATATATCTGGGTAATGCATAAACTATGTTACTCTGTAGGCTTGGGGTATACGGAAAATTACACTGGTGGATAATGGGCGGGTGGCTATGTCTAATCCGCTGAGGCAATCATTGTATGGATTTGAGGACTGTCTAAATGGAGGGGAGTACAAGGCTGTGGCAGCAGAGAAGAGTCTCAAGCGTATACATCCAGCTGCGGTATATCACTTTCATTCCCATTTTTTTAAATCAATAAACTATGTCTATTTTTCCATCGCCAAACAATATTTTGCATCTAACTGTTTGTCTTCTGCACGACCCTTTAATTTATGTCTCAGGAAGCAAAGGGTATTGTTATGAATATCCCTATGCCTGGTCATCCCGTTCCAACACACGAAGAGAACAAAGTGTTGGATAGTTGCAGACAGTTGCATGATTTGGTTGATTCACACGATGTTATATTCTTATTGACGGATACGAGAGAAAGTAGATGGCTTCCAACACTACTTTGCTCCAACAGCAATAAGGTCAATTATTCAATTGCAATCATATTCATACTTACAATGATTATCAACTTCAAAATGGGTATTAAAAAGGGTTCCATTTTTGTTTCAGATTGCAATCACATCAGCTTTGGGGTTTGACAGCTTCTTGGTGACGCGCCACGGAGCTGGCCCTTTAAGCAGTACGAATGAAGGTGCCAAAGCCTTATCCTCTAGTATGGCCAATTTGTCCGTGGATGACCAAATTGCTCGGCAGAGATTGGGCTGCTACTTTTGCAACGATGTGGTTGCTCCAGTTGATGTAATTTTCTCGTCTTCCTTTTTAGATATTCTTTTCTTGTCTCACATTCTCATCTTTGATGATACTCCTGTCTATTTTGCATGTATACAGTCAATGTCCAACCGCACTCTAGACCAGCAATGCACTGTCACACGTCCCGGACTTGCACCTATGGCTTCTGCACTTGCAGTTGAACTCTTAGTGGGAATCCTACATCATCCTCTCGGGTAATTACTAAATATCCCTAACATAGACGGATTAGATTTTCTGTTACCAGCTGAAAATCTATATCTGTACTTCTTTAGTGTTGTTTCCATTCATTTTCCACATCAATAAAATTTCAGGCTTTCCGAGTCCATGTCTCCTATGTATTTCCAGTATTAAAAGTGTTGCTTTTGCATCTGTTTAGGATATATGCACCAGGTGAAGTTTCCAGCTCAAATGGAATTACAAACAGTGAGCAACCTCTTGGTTTATTGCCTCACCAGATTCGCGGTTCCCTCTATCATTGTTCTCAAATGACGCTGATTGGCCAAGCTTCAAAGTGCTGCACGGCCTGCAGCTCAACGGTGAGTGTTACATAACCTTGAAACCTCTTTCCAGCTCTCTTGATTTTGACATCATGTTTTTGTTAACTTGTCAAGGTAGTCGAGAGTATTTGCGTTCTCTGGAACCGCAAAATGACATAGACGGATTAGTGTTACACTAGGTTATTCGAATGCTGTACTGCCCATTTGACGGATCACCCTCTTCAAGTGCTTGTTGTATTCGTTTTTGACATTTTCCGTATGTTTTCGGTATGCAAATATGTCAGGTTGTTACAGAGTATCGGAACCGAGGAACAGAATTTCTTCTGCAAGCCATTAACCACCCTACCTATTTGGAGGATCTAACTGGACTGACCGAGCTGATGAAATCAGCAAGCGCTTTTGCCCTAGACTGGGATGATGCAACAGCTGACGAAAACGATGATGAAGAATTTGTTGAAATTTAAGGTGCGCATTTCAATTCTCAAACCAAAATCCAACCTGCGATCTCAATTCCAAACAGGACTTGTCGAAATCAAATCGCTGTTAAAGATGTAATCTTGGTTTTGTGCAGGATAATGAACAAGACCGCAGGCTTGCACTTTCGACGCTCCCTGCGGTTTGAAATGTATTTTGATATTCGACAGTCAAGATTGCGGGCTGTGTTATTATGTGACTATTGCTTAAAATTGCCATCAATCTTGATGATCAAATTGTTTTATTGTAGAGATACTATCTTATGATTCATTTGAGTCATTCATTTGTTGTTCAGAGTTTCAGTTCTGTAAAGATGAAAAGAACTGTATCATATATTTATAGGAATTGCTTGGTGGTTTCAGTTCTTCATTGAGCTGTTTTTCCCCTTTCAATAAACATCTGAAATTTGTCAAAACGACACATTTGTCCTCTTTATATTTGGGGAAAATGACTAAAAATAATATGAACTATTGCTTATGAACCAATATTAATACAAACTTTAAAAACTACAAAAATAATGATATAAACTATCGGTTATGAATCAATATTAATACGAATTTTAAAAACTATCAAAAATAATATGAACTATTTCACACTGGACCAATTTTGATAAAAAAAAATTCGGTCAAATTTTGTGTCAATTAAATGTTTGAAAATTTAATGACATGACATCATATTATTAAATACTGCCTCCGATCCAAAAAGGATGTCGTTTAACTTTTTAATACGTATTTTAAGGAGGTAAAAACTATATAAAATATCAACTTTTTTAAAATTATTTTTTTACAACTTAATATTTGTTGGTAATAAGTATTAGATTATAAAAAATAATAATAAAAAAGTTAATATATTATATAGTTTTTAGCTTCTTAAAATACGTGTTAAAAAGTTAAACGACATCCTTTTCGGATCAGAGGGAGTACATAAGTATAATGTTTTAAAATAAAAACTAATTATCAATACAAAATGTATTATAAGGCTAATTTAATTATCTAATTTGCACTCAAATTTGGTGTTTTTTTACAAAAAAAAATACATTGAACACTTTAACGATGTGATGTAATGTCAGTAAATTTTCAAATGTTCGATTACAACATCAAAAGTTTGGCAGAAAAATTGACTGGAGTTCTTTCTTCGTATCAAAATTGGTTCAATGTGAAATCATTCGTATTAGTTTTTATAGTTTTTAAAGTTCGTATTAATATTGGTCTATGACTAATAGTTCGTATTATTTTTTGTAGTTTTTAAAGTAATGTTGGCTCATGATTGATAGTTTGTATTATTTTTCCTTATATTTATATGAGATTATATTTGTAATGATCTTTTTAATCTATATTATAAGGATATAGATTCAAAAATCAAATAGGGAAAGATTTTCATTGAATATCATTTAGAAAAAAATAATTAAAATTGGACAATTTTTAAATCGCTTCAATATCTATCTTCAAATATTTTTGTGATCTTATCAATATCAAATATATCAAAACTACTCACATCCTTCGCTATAGCAGGAGAGATAATACTTCTTGGCAATGGGCAAAATTAACCAGTCTAATTGATCTTTTCAAAAAAGGTTTGCGTTGGAGAGTTGCTAATGACTCCTCCATAAAGTTCTGGCAGAACTCTTGGTTAGGTTCTGACCCACTTTGGACTCTTGCTACAGACTATCCATCGGCAAACTCAAATAAGCTAGTCAGTGAATTCATCACCCATTTGAAAACATGGGATACCTCTAAACTGCACTCTACACTGCAAAATCAACTCCCCCACGACATTATTACCACCATCTCACAAGCACCAATCCCAAAATATATAACACATGATAGGCTATACTGAAAATGGAGTCGTGATGAATGGTTTTCCACGGCCTCGTCAATAGATTTGATTCAAATCAACAAACATCACTCCAAATCAGACTTTCATTGGATCTCACTAGTATAAAAAAGCTAGTTAATACCGGCTATTTTGTGAATGAGATACCGGTTATTCCTCCGGTGTTAACAACGACGACATTAACTAGTTAAAACCACTTACGGAGTAAATATTAGGGGTGGACACAAATCCCGGGCCCGTCCCGATCCCGGTGGGATTTGGAAAAAAAAAATAGTGAATCTCGTCCCGCAAAAATTATGCGGGACGGGACGCGGGACGACCCGTCCTAATCCCGCAAATCTCGTCTCGTCCCGCATATAATAATAATAATAATAATAATAATAATAATAATAATAATAATAATAATAATAATAATAATAATAATAATATATTTTTACTAGACTCAGTTTTATTATCGCTAAGGGAGTGAGTGCCTAGATAGTATCTCGGCTACCCACTAATTTCTTGTAAATGGTAATTGGTTAAAATAATAATAATAATAATAATAATAATATATACATTTCGGCTATATACACCGCAAATCCACACGTCCTTAAAGACGTGCATGCACGTCCTCAAGTGGGGTTACAACCACCCAAGCCCGGACGTGCAAGCACGTTTTTATTTTTTTTTAAAAACGTGCTTGCACGTCCTCAGGGACGTGCAAAAGTGCACGTGCTTAAGGACGTGCAAGCCCGTCTACTAAAGACCAAGCGAACGTGCCTCTTCGTCTTCCATCCATTCCTCTTCGTCTTCGTCTTCGCCAGAGAGAGAGAAATCGAGAGAGATCGTCGGAGTGAGAGAGAGAGGTTGCCTGAGTGAGAGAGAGAGAGAGAGAGAGAGAGAGAGAGAGAGAGAGAGAGAGGCGGCGATGGCGGCCATGGAGGCGGAGCTGCTGGCGGCCAAGGAGGGTGGTGGTGGTGCGACGCCGATGGAGGCGGAGGGTGGTGGTGGGGGTGGAGCATCGGGGGAGGCGGTGGCGGTGGAGTCGGTGGCTGAGGAGGGTGGTGGTGGGGCGGTGCTAGTGGAGGCGGTGGCTGAGGAGGGAGGTGGTGGGGCGGTGCTGGTGGAGGCGGTGTCTGAGGAGGGAGGTGGGGGGGGGCGGTGCCGGTGAAGGCGGTGGCCGAGGAGGGTGGTGGTGGTGGATCAGCACCGGCGGCTGCGGCGTCTGGTGGTGGTGGTGGTGGAGCAGTGGCAGAGGTGGAGGATCCCATATTACCGCCGCGGAAGCGGCGGACGATTGAGGTGTCTCCGGTCCCGACCCCACCGGTATGTTATTTGAATTACTTATTTTGTTTGATTTGTTTTCCTTTATAGTTTTAAAATATAATTTGATAGATTATAATATAGTTTTATAATATAAGTTGATAGAATATAATTGATAATATATAGTGTTTGATAGAATATAATTGATAATATTTTGTTTGATTTATTTTTATATTTTAATGTTTTTTTTATAGTATATAGTTTGATAGAAAAGAATATAGTTTTAATTCGATAGAATATAATAGATAGTATATATTAAAATACATTCAAGGCCATGAAAATATATTAAAATACATAAAAGTAAATTAATATTGAAAGACAATAAAAAACATTCAAGGCCATGAAAAGACATTAAAACATATTTAATTAACATTAAAATATAATAAAAGACATATTAAAATACATCAAAAGACATTAGAATAACATTAAAATACATTAAAATATATTGAAAAGACATTAATAGTCAACTGGATCATAATAACAGGCATGGAGGCTCATGAGGGGGGATGGTACCCTCCGGCCTATTAGGTTCGCCCTTTACTATTTTCCTAGATTTTATTCCACCAGTTTATTAAAATTATGGATGTAAACCTTTTTTTTCCGTTCCTTGTAACATTATTCGCATATTATCCGAATGAAAACCTTAACAATTATTGCTTTCCATTTAATTAGACCCTAAATACTTCAACTCCACTAGCTATAAACACTTCAATTTTTTCAATTAACAATACAAAACCATCGGAAACCCTAAACCCTAAACTCTAAACGCAAAACCTTAACTAGGGTTTGCACGTCCTTAACAACGTGCATATATTGCACATCCTTAAGGACGTGCATGCACGTTGTTAAGGACGTGCAAAGGGTCTGCTAGTGGACGTGCACAGTCCCACACTTGCACGTCCTTAACGACGTGCTTACACGTCCTTAAGGACATGCAAATCCTTAATCCGGATTTGCGGTGTATATATCAACACCCTATATATTATATATTATATTACACATTATATATTATAGTATATATAATATACGGAAATTTCGCGAGGTGCCCTTGAGGTAAGACGTACTTCGTGAGGTGTACAAGTGTTTAACATATTTCGTCTGGTACCTCTGTGCTTGAAATTTTTTTTGTCTCGTGCCCCTTCATTACCAAACTGTTACCTTTTCCGTTAAATAAAAAAGAAAAGGAATTAAAAGGGAAAAAAATCGTAAACGCTTAGTCGTCGCTTACCTCTTTCTCTCTCAGCCTCCGGTAACATACCTAATTCTCCATTGAAGGGATTAGAAGCATATCACAAAGTAGAGTGAACAAGAGACGACCGGACTTGTGAAGATCCTCGACATCGATGAAGGGAGGAGTGGACGACGAACCCTATGCCTGCGAGTGTGGGACAGTGAGTGGTGCGCGATGGATGGCATCGACGACTACGAGTTCGCAAAAGTAGGTATTTGTTCAATTTTTCGTTTCAATTTTATGAAATATGGATTTGGATTTGGGTTTAATTGGATTAAACTTTTGAATTTAGGGTTAAAGATTAGAATTTCGGATTTAGGTTTTAGGTTCTTATTTTTGGGATTAGAATTTCAGATTTAGGGTTAGAGATTATAATCTTGGGAGTGAGGTTGCAACTAAATAGCTTGCATAATGGATCTTTGAATGGTTGCAGTTGACAGTAATGCTCCAAATCTACATAGTTGACATCTATTGCGTTGGTCATTGATGAATGTCATGAACTGATCACTTGGCACAATGTTTGGTTTCAAGCTTTACTTGCTGAATTGGCATGATGCTTGATTTTTTATCCGATGTATATTTTTTTTGAGAAAATTATCTGATACATTTATCAAATTAGTTTTAGATTTAGAAATGATATGCTAATAAGTAATAACTCTTTGTTAGGTAGGTTTGCTCTTTTGCTGAGATGATTACTGTCATTTAGAGAACACCTTTACTGTCAGTGTGGATTACCATTTACCAGCGTGTAATTTGTGGTCATTTTGTATAGAATACGATATTGCTAGTCTCTAATTCTATATAACAAATATAAGCCTATTATCTCAAATGGTAGAGCAGTGTGTATAAGCACAAATATGCAGGTTCAAATCCCACATAGGCTAATTCAATTTGTCTAAATGAAGGCTACACTTTTTATTCAAAGTATAATTTACAAATTGATTCGCCTTGAACATGTTTGGTATTTTACATGAGTTAATATGCTAATTGAGAGAGAACAATTTTCTGCCATGTTGGTTTTGTGCAATGAAGTTATGGATGTGCTACTGCCTATTAGGAACATGTTTCTTAATCTGTACATGTGTTAATTTTTTATGCGGAGTATGATATAATGTCGAAATAGTCTAAGTGCAAACACAAAGGTATAGGCTATGTAGCTAGGAGTAAAGAGTAAAGGATATGTCGATAACCAATTCAAGCACGAAGATGTAGGCTATGTAGCTATTCGATCCAGCTGGGAAACTAACATGTTTTCAAGTGATGTATAAACACAAACTAACATTTTTTCCAAGCCGAATTCAGTTTCTAGATGATTTTCAGTTATGCTATCATTAAAACCATAGCCAGGAAGATTTATGACAGGAAGTACTACATTAAAACCATATCAGTTGAAAGAAAAGCATGTGAAGAAGGCGACACCAGTGAGAAAGAAACTCGATAGAGAGGGCGTTACAGAGATTCCAACGCCGACTAGAGTACAAAGGTGGAGTTCGATTGGAGTCTGGAAAGAGAAGCTCTCGCTAGAGTACAAAGGTGGAGTTCGATTGGAGTCTGGAAAGAGAAGCTCGAGAGAGAGGCGACACAAAGAAGGTTAGAAGGTATGTCGTCTTTGATTTTTTTTTTTTCCGAAAATCAGGGTTTTGAATTTGAGATTTTGAATATGAGTTTGTGAATTTCAGTATTGGAGTTGCGAATAAAACTAGATATGAGTATTGGAGTAGCTATCTTAAGTTAAGATTTTGAATATAAGTTTGTGAATTTCAGTATTGGCTGAAAAATAAAGTGCAAGTTGAAGCACATTCATCTTTGAATGTATATCCGGCATATGTGGGATTTGAACCCACATCTTCTGCCTAAGCACAATGCTCTTCCGATTGAGCTAATAAGCCAAAATTTTAAAAAACAGGAGGCTGACATATTCTGTCTTCACTGAGGCATAATCATATAAAGAACTTAAGGGATTTGCATCAAGAAAAGAAGTATCTAAAATTTGAAGTTGTCTAATTATGTAATGGTTTCTAAACAAGTATTTGCAAATGCACTAATAGGGAGCTATTAATAGATCCTGATGCATTATTGCTCTTTAAGTAATGGTTGCTAACACACTAACATGGAGCTTATGTTGACTTAGCATTATCATTAGTTGCAACAAGCTTTGTTTATTTATATATTTATATATATATATATACATATATATATATATATATTTATATATATATATATATATATATATATATATATATATATATATATGTATATATATATGTATATATATATATATATATGTATATATGTACATATATATGTGTATATATATATATATATATGTATATATGTACATATATATATATATATATATATATATGTATATATGTACATATATATATATATATATATATATATATATATATATATATATATATGTATATATGTACATATATATATATATATATATATATATATATATATGTACATATATATATATATATATATATATATATATATATATATATATACATATATATATATATATATATATATATGTATATATATATATATACACACACACACACACACACACACACACACATATATATATATATATATACACACACACACACACACACACATATATATATATATATACACACACACACACACACACACACACATATATATATATATCTAATGAGCCATCATATGGTAGCAGCACGAACCCACTACAAAAAATGGCACCAACATATGTTGTAAGAGTTCACCCTTCTTTGTTAGCCGGAAACCATTCAGCTTTGCACCAACTCTCTTATCTGGATTATTAGATTAATCAGATACCCTAAACTAGTTTCAAGCCAACAATAGAAATAATCAATGGGAGGAAAAAATTATAAAGAAACTGAATTTTCACATCACAGATTAATCAAATGCCTTAATTTTGTTTGTGACATTAGGCATAAAAAGTTTAGTGATCAATGCATTAGTGGTATAGTCTGTAATTTGAGTCAAGGAGCAGTTTTTTGGATATGTAGGTCTAACTATTATGTTAGTCTAGAAGATCATTATGCATATAAATTCTTAGCTATAAAATTGTTAACAGAAGGTATTAGTATGCATAAGGGAACTTGTCCTTTACAATTAAAGTGGAAGATAGTTTATAAACTTGAGAATACTACAAATCTTCCACAAAAATGTCATATAGTAGAAGCTGAGAAACACGAGGTTGTAGGGCCAAGCAAAGAGGTGGTACCTGTTAAGTTAAGACCTGATCAAATAAGACTTAAGACCATTTGGATAAACGCATTTGAAAATTCTACGGGTATTAGCAGTAATAAGGTTTTAACCATAGATGAAGAAGGTAGAATCCATACGAATGCTAAACCACCGGTCAATCTATCTAGATGTCCAAGTTTATCTAGAAACACTAGTTTTAGGTTCAATCCTAATCTTATTATTACTCCGAGGAATCAAGTAGCTACCACTGGTAGAAAAAACAAATCGTTTGTGGTAGATGAAGACATAGTGTAGATCTAGGTTCTTATTCTTTTAAAGAATCAATAACAGCAATTCTTCCAATAGTTCACAAGGTTAGAGAAAATCAAGAAGGATCATCTAGTTCCGAACAAAAAGGAAAGATAATAGGATACCAAACTAAAACCTTTAGTGAACCTATCTATGAAAATGATCCAAGGGCTAAAGATTTAAAAGAATCTCTCACAGATTCTTTATTTGAAGAAGAATTAGGAATGAGAATGGAAGTAATAGACCCCAGACATCTCTATGGAGATAATATGAGAGTAGAAGAAAGCTTTGAACATGTCAGTAGAGAATCACTAAAGAAAAATTATAGGATTACCAACCCCAATAGCATTTATATCCCGATAAGTATTTGCTTAAAAGGGTTTAATAAATATGAATTATGTGCCTTTGTAGATACTGGATGTTCAGTATGCTTTGGTAAGAAGGCATTATTTCCTGAGTTCATTTGGCAGAAGTCTCGTAGACCAATTCAAGTAAGAATAGCTGAGGATAGTATTATGGTCCATTCAGAATTAGCTTCTGATGTACCTATCATGATAGGAGGAGTCCAATGTGTAATTCCTACACTCTGGGCTACTAATCAACCCTCACATGATATGTTAATTGGAAATAATTTCCAAAGACTCCATGTTCCAGTAACTCAGCACTTAGATATGATGGTCTTCAACATCAATGGTGAAGATGCTTGGGTTAAAAAGATTAAACAAGCTTATACACACCAAGCAATAGAGTTTACGTGCATTAAGCGTGGTGAGGAATATATTCTTCCTACACAAAGGGAATTTGCACTCTCTATATGTGAGGTAACATTAAAAGATAAAATCCTTAAACAACAAGAAAAAAATGTGTAAGGAGTTATATTCTGAAAATCCTTTAAAATTTTGGGAAAAAAGATAAATTATTTGCTACCATGGAACTAATAGATCCAAAAACTGTCATTAGAGTAAAACAGATGGTTTACACTTATAAGGATCAACAAGAATTTAAAGAACAAATTGACGAACTCTTAAAGAAAGGCTTAATTCGAGAAAGTAAAAGTCCTCATTCTAGTCCTGCCTTTATGGTCAGGAATCATGCTGAAGAAAAAAGAGGAAAAGCTAGAATGGTTATCAATTATAAAAAGCTTAATGATAATACTGTTTTTGATGGATATTATATCCCTAATAAGACAGTTTTATTTAATAGAATACAGGGAGCCACCTGGTTCTCTAAAATGGATTGTAAAAGTGGATATTGGCAGGTAAGAATGGATGAAAAAAGTATTCCACTTACTGCATTTAGTGCTCCACAAGGACACTATGAATGGGTAGTCATGCCCTTTGGTTTGAAAAATGCACCACAAATATTTCAGAGAAGAATGGACAATGTCTTTAAAGAATTTAAACATTGCTGTCTTATTTACATTGATGATATCTTAATCTTTTCTAAAACTATAGAACAACATAAGCATGACTTGAAAGCTATAACCCAAAAATGTATTGACCATGGAATCATTTTAGGACAGAAAAAATGCATTTATGCTGAGCCTGAAATTGACTTCTTAGGATTAAAGATTAAAGCAGGTCAAATTATTTTGCAAGAACATATTCTAGAAAAGGTAGAAAAATTTCCTGATGAAATCAAAGATAAAAAACAACTAGTAAAATTTCTAGGTTTCCTTACTTATGCTTCTGATTTTATTAAAGATCTAGCCAAGTTGAGAAAACCTCTACAGATTAAATTAAAGAAAGATCAAGTTTGGAGTTGGACTCAATTAGATACTAAAATTGTCAAAGAACTTAAAAGAAGATGTGAAAAACTTCCAATATTGACTTTACCTAATGAAGAAGATGAGTTAGTTCTCGAAACAAATGCTAGTGATTATCATTGGGGAGCTGTTTTAAAAATAAAGAAAGATAACAAGCTTTGCAGGTATAGCAGTGGCAGCTTCAACAAATCTGAGTATAATTATACTGTCATGGAGAAGGAGATTCTTGCAATTTATCGTGGAATCCAAAAATTTATAATCTTCCTAGCTCCTAAACCTTTTACAGTCAGAACAGATTGTAAAGGAATATTGGGTTTCATAAATAACAATCTTGATAATATGAAAGCGCATGGGAGACTCCTGGATGGGTTGTACTATTGTGATCTGTTGGATGCATTGTCTTGATTGTGCTCAAGTCTTAGCAAATGGTAGAATAGAAACCCATATAAATAGATGTTTATTGAAACACACCCATGAACATGACTTGATGAAGATGATCCAGTTCATCATCTATATAATTTATAGTTGTTATGAGTACATGAGACAGGACAAAAGGACATGTTCAGAGAAGAAAAAAGTAGAAGGGAAGATGAACAACAAAACAACGCAGCTAGAAGTCTCTCCATGTAGAAACAAAGGTGTGAAGCTCTACATTTGTACAATGAATTTAAGTGCAGAAAGCAAGCAAGCAAGCATAAGAAACCTAAGCATTGACCAGGAAAAGAAGATCAAAAGGAATGAATCTACGAACAGAGGAATAAGGAATAATAGAAAGGAAATGAAAGGAACATCCCTCAAAGGAATAAACGCTAGAACAGATCTGCAACAACAAAGTGATTAGATGAGAGCTGATAAAATATTAGGCTATTTATATGTATGGATCCAAGATCCAATACTGTTGAAATGGTGGAATACGTACCTTATTGTAATGGAAATGACTGACTATTATTCTCGAACTGATCTTCTGGTATGTGTGTATGTTAAATCTTTTATGATTTGCTTTCTGTTCGATCTACGCTTGTTATATCAATTGAGGCTTGCTTGCTCATTAGCTGGAACTGAGATCTCTCTGCTCCTTGTGGATGAATTTGATGATCTGAATAGTGAAACTAAAAGAGAATCCTTTCAACGAGAATCTATGGCTAGAGACAACCTCCTGAATGAATACTCACTAAAGGCTGGTTTGTCTTCCGAAATGGTTTTCTATGTGAACAGATTGGTGGTTTTAACCAGTAACCATGAACAGATAGCACTCCATTTTCGTTGGAACTTATGTGTGTTTCCGTCGTATAAAAACAAGCTCCTTCATGGAAAGTTGTGGAATTGGACTAAAAATTGGAATAAGAAAGTAAATTTTAGAAGAACGAAGCAAATATTACAAAAAGGTAAGAGATACTTGAATCTAACTGACCAAAATGTATTTATCTGTCATTGGATTGATCTGAACTCCGCTAGCCGGATCGACATTTGTAAGTCCTCTTTCATCAAGTGGTTCGACTCTAAATTTCTCTCTCATGGAAAAACTTTTGGTGCGAAGCCATTTACTTGCATCACGGACAAATACTTTGACCCACGAAAAGATTATGGAACAGAAATCCCCAAATCAAATAGGTTAATATGAGATTATGCTCATGGAACATATGTGAGATAGGTCGCAAAAACCTATGGATGAAAATAGATTCATTCTGTAAAATTGAGAAAATTCAAGTAATTGCATTACTAGAAACAAGAACTAAACGCCAACCAAAAGAGACAGCTTGGAAAAAAAGCTGGGTTTGATCATATGATTTGGGCCCCGGCAACAGGAAGGTCGGGAGGATTATGTGTTCTATGGAAAAGTCATAATCTTCGGGATGAATCCCTAGAAATGGTCCATACGAATCAAAGATTCATAGTAATCAGATATGAAAATAAGCATAGAAACATTACTTTCAATATCGTATTCGTATACGGACCACCTCATGAGAACGAAAAATCAAACTTCTGGACTCAACTACAACGTTACGTCCAATCCTTGGACTGCCCATTCATGATCATGGGAGATCTAAATGAAATTCAAAATAGCTCAGAAAAAGAAGGAGGGATGGAACCACATCCGAATAGATATAGAATACTAACAGAATTCAAGGATAGATGTTTCTTACAAGAAGTGTCTACGATTGGAAACTCTTTTACATGGAGGAAAAATAGATCCAATAACAATAACATCATGGAAAAACTGGATAGAACCTTAATACAAGAGCAAATACTCACCTGGTTCCCCAACATTATAACGAAAAATCATGCATTTACATTATCAGATCATTGTCCCATTGTAACAGAATTAGATAACCAAGAACAATTCAAAGCCCAACCATTTAAATTTGAAAAAATGTGGATTACACGAAAAGATTACCGACATGTGGTCCAACAGGCTTGGAGATCAAATATTGGAGGATCACATATGTACAATCTGGTGAAAAAAAATACAAATACTTAAGCGATTGACTAAAGAATGGAATAAGAAAACATTTGGAAATATATTCCGTCAATTAAAAGAAATCGATGATTCACTCATCGATTTACAAAACAGAAACGGAATATCCCATAATGGAAACGATAACCAAAAGCAGAACAGACTTATAAATAAACGAGAGAGAATTTTATCATACCATAAAATGTATTGGAGCCAACGAGCCAAAACAAAACACCTTAAACTGACTGACACAAATTCAGGTTATTTCCACTGAATGGCATCTGGAAGGAGAAATAGAAAAATCATAAAGGAAATTCAAACTATAGATGGCACATTAGCCACAGGAGAAGAAAATATTACAAGAGAAATAAAAAATGATTTCGAGAAAAGGTTTAGGATGCAACCCATCAACCATAACCTTCTCAATGATTACCTCTCACTCATCAACACAGAAATCACCGATGATGATAATTTGAAGCTAACTGAAAGGATATCAAACCAGGAAATAAAAAATGCGGTCTTCTCGATTGGAAAGGATAAATCTCTAGGACCTGATGGAATGACAGCGGAATTTTACCAGGAATAATGGGATATTGTAGGCCCATCAGTCATAAAGGTAATTAAAGGATTTTTCCACTCTGGTCGAATCCTAAAACAAATCAACCACACCTTTATTACTTTGATCCCAAAATGTGACAACCCGACAACGACAAATCACTTCAAACCTATTAGCCTTTGCTCAACGATTTACAAAGCTATAGCCAAAATCATTGCAGAAAGGATGAAACCGATTTTAAAGAAAATTATTCACCCCCTCCAAGGGGCATTTGTATCTGACAGGGCGATCCAAGACAATGTCTTAATAGCCCATGAAATCTTCCACTCATTTAAAAGTAGACGCAGAAAAGAAGGATGGATTGCCGTCAAACTAGATATAGAAAAGGCATATGATAGAGTAGAATGGAACTTTCTATTCAAAGTTCTAGAAAAATTCGGGTTTTGCCAAAAATTTCGAACATGGATAGAGCAATGTGTCCAGACCGTTTCCTTCTCAGTCTTGGTTAATAATAGCCCCACGGACCCCTTCATACCAGAGAGATGGATCAGACAAGGAGACCCACTCTCACCCTATCTATTCATCATAGGAGCATAAATTCTTGCTAGGAAACTACAAGCCGCTTCAAACCAGTCAGACAAATCCATCAGATTCAAAATATCTAGATCAGGCATGAAAATCCCCTTTCTATCTTTCGCGGATGATATGATGTTATTCGCCAAGGCAAACCAAGACTCGTGTCGAATGGTGAAGAATATTATTGACGACTACTGTGCCATATCAGGACAAAAGGTCAACTTTCACAAATCGGCATTTCAAACTACCCCAAAAGTCCCGAATAGTACAAAACAACTGATCCAAAGTACGATCTATATCACAAACCATATAGCACTTGATAAGTACCTCGGCTGTCCCATTATCAATGGTCGAGTCAACCGAACCACATTTGAAGAAATAGTAACCAAAACCAGACAACAACTCACGAAATGGAAAACCAACTCTCTTTCACAAGAAGGAAGGACGACACTAATAAGGTCAAATTTGGCAACTAAGCCAAATTATATTATGCAAAATTTTATACTCCCCACAACAATCTATAAAGAAGACCAAATAAACAGATGCTTCTTCTGGAACAAAGATCAATCCTTCTCCCCCCTTATTAGCTGGGACAAGGTGTGCAGGCAAAAACGATTGGGAGGCGCAGGAATACATAAAACAAATGATATGAACCAAGCACTACAAATGAAATTGCTTTGGAAAATCTTAGCAAAGCCGTGTAACCCATGGGTCCAAGTGATTAAAGAAAAATATTTGAAAGAAACCCCCCTCCTTGAATACTAGCGAAAAGGAAACTCATCTTGGCAATGGGCCAAATTAATGGAACTAAAAGAAGAATTCTACAAAGGACTAATATGGAAAATAGGAAATGGAAAGACGATAAATTTTTGGAAAGACATCTGGCTAGACGGAAAACCATTACAAGGTCGACAACATCCAAACATCACAATCAACGAAAATGAAAAGGCGGAAAAATACATCGACATCAACAAGAAATGGAAAATTGATGAATTATCTAACATCCTTCCAACTGATGTGGTCAACAAGATCGATGACACCTACATACCAGAACATGAAATAGAAGATAAACTATACTGAAAACCAAGTAAAAATGGTTGGTTCAGCACGGCAAGTGCACTAGCACACATCACAAAGCAAAACACAGAAGAAACTTGTGACACGACATGGATATGGAACCTAGACATATTCCCAAAAGTAAAAAACTTCATCTGGAAACTTACACTAGATGGAATCCCGACGAGAACCAGACTAGTAAACAAAGGCATTCATGTCCCACTATCTTGCTCTTTGTGTGACCGGACAGATGAAAGTCCTATCCATCTCTTTACCGAATGCCACAACACCCTACAACTGATTCACAAAATGGACCCAAACATTGAAAAAATGATTCGAGAAATTGACACTAGAAACAAATCAATCAAAAACATTGTATGCGAAATTTTTACTAAACTCAACCACGAGCAAAAAGGACGACTTGCGACGACATGGTGGAGTCTATGGACAAGCAGGAATCGACAAGTATTTAAAAACCTTAATACAACATCCATCCATACTATGGTGAATTATACCAAACAACAAATACAGAACTGGGCTGCCTCTAAATTGAACTTTGAAGAGGGGGCCACATACCAACACCAGAAAACTTGGACAACTCAACCACGGAGAAGAAGAAATTTGAGATGGAGCAAACTAGATGAGGGATCTTTCAAAATTAATTTTGATGGATCCAAACTATCTTCAAGTGAAGCTTCTGCAAGTTTCATTATTAGGGACCACAATGTGGCAGCCATCGAGTGTGGCGGCTTCAAATGTGGACACATCTCAGCATTAGTTGCAGAGGCTATGACGATCAGAGGAGGTATCGCCAAGGCAAAGGAGCTCCGGCTTCCGAGCATCATGATTGAAGGTGGCAGCCTGACTGTCATTAATTGTTTGCGAGGCTTGTTGTGCTGTCCGTGGGAGATCGAGATGTTGATTTCTGACACCCTGCTCCTACTCCAACACTTTGCTAGGGTGCAATTCGGTCATGTCTTTCGGGAGGTCAACTCGACCGCCGACAGGATCGCGCATCTAAGCCACACAACGCCCACGCGGGATCTCGTTGATCATGCTCTGCGTGTACTCATCCGCAAGGATGCCCTTGGGTGGTGGTCCAGCAGGGCCTGACCTCATCCAAATCTTTACCTTATAAAAAAAAACGGAAATTTCACGAGGTACCCCTGAGGTACGGCTTAATTCACGGGGTGTACAATTGTTTGACATATTTCATGTGGTACCCCTGAGGTTCTAATTTTTTTCACATCGTGCCCATTCCGGTTATATTTAACAGACTTCCTCTATTTTGGTTAAAAAAATGATTTTTAATTAAATTGAAAAGCGATGAAATGAAAGTAGAAGCCGATGCTTCTGTGAATGACCATGCGAGACACCCTGAGGTAGATTGTCGTTCGCTGGCGCCGGTGTTGGGGAAAGATCGTGGCATGCAGTCCAGCTACGATGGGCTCGACGGTTGTGAGAACAGGTAATTCTCAAACTCAATTTCTATAATTTGTGTCTATGTCAACTATATTGATGATTTCGTAATGTTTAGGGGGATTTTGGCTTTCTTTTGGGGTTAATTTGGGTTCTGTTACCATAAATTGAATTTATGAGAAATTGATATGAATTTGGGTTATGCTACCACAAATGAGGTTTGTTGTCACCAAACTGAATTTAGGTTTTATGGTGCTTTTAGCCTCTCATTTCTTAGTATATAGTGAGAGGGCTATTCATTTGCGTCGTGTAATTTCCCGTGTCGTTCGACTGTTAAAGAGTTCTTCTGGTAGCGGTTCAAATGAACAAATTGATATGAACAAGAATTTTGTGGTCAGGCATCAAAGATTTATAACCCTCTGGATGTTGGCTGCATTTGGCTAGGAATCAAGGATGGTTATTGGCAAATTTGCTTGGTTGTATTATTCAATCTTTAACCAACCAAGCCATATTTGTGTACTGCACTACTTTGCATTATGGACTTGTAGAGTTATGGTTATGGTTAACCCTATATAATCAATAATTAGTTTGTGAATTAAGGGTGTTTTAGATGCTGCTATATTTTTTTTTTCCAAATGCAAATCAGCTACTTTGTGAACCTGCAAGTTATTACTACGGAGTATTAGATTGGTGAACACGCTGTGTTGATTTGTATCGTTTCAAGAAGCTAGCTTTAGGCCTTTTAACAAGTTGTTTTCTAATGTGACTGTTGTAAACCCTAACCATATGACAACAACCAAACTATATGACAGCAAAAAGGCACTAATGATAGCAAAATGTGTTGTTGTATATAAGGTACTGCAGTAATGACAGAGAAATAAGTTCTCTATATGTTTATGGATCATTGAAGATAGAACATGTTAGCCTCCTGCTATGAAAATTTTGGCTTATTAGCTCAACCGGTAGAGCATTGTGCTTAGCACAAGATGTAAGTTCGAATCTCACATAAGCCACATATACATTGTATTAGCTTCTTGCTTTGAAAACTTTGACATAACTTTTGAAGTGTAGATCTTTAACAAGTCTAAATCATTGTATTAATCTACGTAGGAGTCGAACCCACATCTTGTGCATAAGCACATGCTCTACCGTTTGAGCTAATAGACTTTTTAACAAGCTTCAAGTCCGTAGTAGAATGGATGATATGAACCATATGAATATCATGTTCTATTATGGCATCCAAACAGTCGAAACACCCCAAGAGAGATAATAGTTGCTGTTAGGGTGGCTATTATGGCCATTGGCCACCAACAGCAACAGAAGCGGCCAAACAAGGGTCGACCGACTCCTCAATAGTCACAAGTTTAGTTTTATGATTAGGTTTGGGAGGATTTTCCCCAAGGACAACACCAACAAATGAAAAGGTATTCTCAGCCATCTCACTGAATACAGAACACGCATAAGTAAGGAGAACACAGATAAGCAATTTATAGAAGCAATTGCACACACCACACATGTAATAGGATGTGAATCCAAATGACATCCCCAGCTAAATAAGCAACAAAACGACAACATACAATACGTAGTAATAGGTAAAGTCGGTAGAGGAAGGGTATTACTTACCTGGTGGAAGAAGGTTACAGGTAAAGCGAAAGCACGCCAGAATAAGAAGCGACACGAACGGCGAACACTCACCCACGCCACCGACAGAAGCGAGCTCCTCCAGAAGCCATTAAACCACCGCTCAGGCACCCCTACGGCGAAAACAGAGACCTTATCCCACTTGAATAAACAGGGTTCCCACTTGAATAATCATTCTTTTCATCAATCGATAGCAGTGTGGCCGAACAAGGGCCCGACAGTGCGACCTTAGTCGCCCAGATTGAAAGGGGGTGCAAGTTACAGGAGCGGCGAACGCAAATACGCGATTTGACCTCCTTGGGATGGCGAAGGAACACTCGATTGGAGTGGGTATGGTGTACCAGGCGGCGGGCATGGCGGATGAAGCGGGACGGAGCTTGGTGACGGCGGCGAGGCGAAAGGTTTTTATTTGAAATGTACAGAGTAGCAGAAGCATCGACTTCTTTCATTTCATCGCTTTTCAATTTAATTAAAAATCAATTTCCTTTTTTTTTAACCAAACTAACGGAAGTCCGTTAAATATAACTGAAGAGGGCACGACGCGAAAAACATTATAACCTCAAGGGTACCGCGTGAAATATGTCAAACAATTGTGCACCCCGTGAATTAAGCCTTACCTCGAGGGTACCTCGTGAAATTTCCGAAAAAAAAAAAAAAAAAAAAGGTATCTCGGGATTTTAACGCAAACAAACTAAAACGACACCGTTTACCAATATACCCCTTTAGACTTTATTCCTTCACTCCAAGTCTCCAATCCAATTGCTCGCTTCGTTTCACCGCCATTACATTCGTATTTTCTCAAATTAGGGTTTTTCACTCTGCATTGCCATCGGTATCTCTCTCCATGGATCCATCCAAGAAGCGCAAAGCCGATGAAAATGGCACCGCAGTTGCCGACGTCGCCGACGAACTTGACGCCGCGACACCACCTCAACCGCTAACCCCAGGCGACGCTCGCATGATGATTGAACCCTTGGCCCATGACCAGCTCAGGTCCATCCTCCAAGAAGCTGTCGTCCGTCACCCCGACGTTCTTGCCGCCGTCCGCGCCGCTGCTGACGTCGATCCCGTGCACCGTAAGCTCTTCATCCGCGGACTCGGCTCGGAGACCACCACCGACTCCATTCGATCCCTGTTTTCTTCCTACGGAGAACTCGAGGAGGCCGTTGTCATCACCGACAAGCTCACCGGAAAGTCCAAGGGTTTCGGATTCGTCACCTTCAAGCACGTGGACGGCGCCGTTTTGGCTCTCAAGCAGCCGAGCAAGAAGATTGACGGTCGGATGGCGGTCGCTCAACTCGCTGCCGTTCGCGCCGGAGGGCCTAACACCGACGATGTTGCGGCGAGGAAGGTATACGTCGGTAACATCCCGGTTGAGATATCCGCTGAGAGGCTCCTGGATTTCTTCTCAGAGTTTGGGGAGATTGAAGAGGGGCCGCTAGGGTTTGATAAGCAGGCTGGGAAACCCAAGGGTTTTGCTTTCTTTGTGTATCGTACTGAGGAGGGGGCGAAGGCGTCCTTGATGGAGCCGGTTAAGAAAATTGACGGCCACCAGGTATTGTGTAAATTGGCAGTGGATGGGAAGAAGGGGAAGGGGTATAATCCGAGCGCTGGTGGCGGTGTTGAGACTGGAGGTGAGAGAATGGGCGGGATGGGGATGCCAAGCTCGGGACCTGGCTCGATGAACCCCCAATTTGGCGGCCCAATGTATCCAGGGTATGGACCTGGTACTCACCAAGGTCCTGGGATGGGTTTGGGGCACCAAGGGATGGTGAATTCAGCATATCCAAGTTCTATGGGTGGCCCTGGTTTGGGTCCAAGGGGGACCCAGGGGCATGGGGGCGGTGCTGGAGGGTATGGTCCTAGTTCCTACATGGGTGGCTCACAGTATGGTGGGCCAGTTTCGGGTGATTTCAATTCACAAAGGATGCCTCCGAATTCAATGGGGATGCCTGGTGCTAGTGGTTATCAGGAAACCGGGCCTTATGGTTATGGTTCTGGTGGGTATCCATCGCAGCACCTTCCTGCATCTCAGCCTCCACAGGGGCCAACTGGAGGGATGCATCAAAGAGTACCACCTTATTACTAGGGTATAACACTTCTCATTCAATATACTGCTACTAATTCTGAATTTTTTTTTAATTATTGCCGTTCTTTAACTAGACTTCGCAGTGTTTGATTCTGCTAGTATTGGTATGAATATACGGGTCAAGAATGGCATGGTTGTATATAGAGATGCATGATCTGAGCCACTCGAGGACGATGTTTATGCTATATGCAGTGAACATATGTTCATCTGTACCTATCACAATGGTTTATTAGGAGGCAGAATGGACCAAACTAGGCATGATAGTTTATAGTGCCTATTGGCTGCTCCTTTCAATGGTTTATAGTACCTAGTTTATTCTCTTTATTGTCTGTGTAATAACTCCTTTCAATTTTGGTTTGGTACAAAGTTCCTTTGATAGCTTTCGCACGCTTTTTACCTCCATATTATGTTATAATTTTTAAAGTGATTGATGATTGATTCGATTACCCAGCAAGTTGGGTAGAAATCTCAACTTTATTACTTTCTTCGTGAAAGTTGGCTGTGCTATTAAGTGTCTTTCTTTATGTTCCATGGAAACAAAGTGGGCTATACTTATTGCTTTTTGATTTTGATCTATTCAGGAAGGAAAAATTACTTGTATGAAGAAAACCTTCTTGCCATGAAAGAAAGGAAAGAGGCGGGTTCTTCTTTTAAAGGTAAGAAACATAAATGCTAAGGAACTTCTGAGATTTTTTTGATTGATGACTTGTGTCAAATATCTATTCATGGTTCTTTTGAGGTTTTGACACAGAATCTCATTTTTACCATATTGATTACAGTTTTATACTTGGACTGTTAGTGAAATTCGTGTAGTATATTGATTATGTGACTGCCTTTTTAGTGAAGATAAACAGTTTTTTCCCCCTGATGACCTAATTTAATTTAAGCATATGCCTGAGTTTCGAAGTGTCTTGAAATTTGTTCACGTAGTATTGTTCTTACAGGATTCTGTTGCCACGTTGGCTATGTTGGATGGATGGTTGAAAACTAGTTGATGCTTGAAAAGAGGTTATAAAAGTTTAAACCATTTGAAATTATTGTCTGTCGTGTTTCTGGAATATGAATAAGCGAAATAAAAGCAGTCTTTTTGGTTGCCAGCATAGCCTTCTTACCTTCTTGAGTCTTCGATCTGGGAAAAAAACAGGGGTTAATTATTACTGCCACAAAGCATTGCCGTCTCACAATTTGACATTACTTTTCGTTCATCTTTTATTCTTTTACCGATCTTACATGCTGTTATTGTTTCCTCTGCAAACCCTAGCTTCATTATAGTTCTCCTATTCGGAGGCTGTTCACTGATTCGTCCCTTATCAATTTCAAGATTCTGGACAATCCTTGTCTACCCAAAAGGAGTTCTATTACCCTAGTGATGTTGTTTCGTTGTCTGCTTTTTTTTGGCTTCCCCAAAGTAAGAAATCTTGACAGTAGCTTGTAGGCTATATAACCCTTCCTATCTAGTCCTGCTTTCTTCCTTCTCTCTTGTGGTAAACAATTTACAGTAGCTTGTAATTTTTCCTTTTATCCTTGAAATTTCTATTATTTCCTTGGAAGTTTTGAGTGACTATAAGTCTGCCATTGCTGAACATGTGATAATTCTCACTGATCCATTTAGTTTGTGCTCAAAAATATTGGGCAGCTTCAGATTTGAATGCTCAGCAGCTGCTAGGGTTGTGTCTGGGTGTGGAAGGAATCCGGCAAGTGAGGGAGAATGGGAATGGGGATTTGGGAATTTAGGGATGTTGGTCAATTGTAATCTTAAAAATATTTTCTGTGCTTAGTGTGTAACATTAGATCTAATGGCACTAAGTTAGCAATCATTACAAATCAGACTACTGATCTTTACACTTAACCTCAGGTTACTTAATGGATCTTCTAGAAGTGCATAATTTTTGGGTTAACTTAATGTTTCTCTCTTAATTCAATAATTTGGTTTAAATTTGTGGCCAAATCCAAGGCTTGTTATATGCTTTGTGGCTTGTTAGTAAGATTAATTTGAGCTCCAGTTCCTTTTAGTCAATTTCGTACTCTTTAATTACTATTTTTTTAATTGTGATTATTAACATTATTTCATTTACTTTTTATGCTTAGTTGTTGAATGATGAATTGAATTCCTCCATGGATGTTTCATTCAGGTCTATGAGAGCTTCTTGGGCGCAATTCTATAAATGGTTGTGGTGATTTCGTGATTGCAGACAATGAAATATTTCCTTTGCTTGAATGGCCTGCTGTAATTGTCTTGCATTGCTGCTCCTTATTTGCTGGAAGCTCTTTGCGGTTACCTGATTGATTTAGGTCTAAAAGTTAGATTTGCTCCTTTTTTTTGGTCTGTCTGAACATGTTACTTGTTTATGACTTTTCCTATTACAGTCTCTCATTAGTAGCAGCACTTACTTTTCTATTTTCTATTTGATGTCAACCTTTCTCTCAATTACTGCTATGTGCTACTGTGTATCTTTTCTATGAAGGCTTACCTGTTAAATATTTAATGCTATGCTATTGAGTTTGCTGTTAAAATTTGATAAGATTTTTATTATCTTAGGGGCAATCTTTTTCTCTTCATGTACGATAACTGCATGATTGATCATTTCATAGTAAATCTACATTTTCCATTCACTAAAATTGAATAAAAAACCTGCTGAAGTGAATGTCCTGCTCTATAATTAACTATATCTATACATGTATCCAAGATCGTAAAGGACTTTAGTAGTTGATTAGTGAGAGAAGCCACTGCTGTTTCCAGATTTTGTTGCAACTTAACCATTGTGTCTTGTGTGAGATATGCTTATTTTGGTCATATAACCGTACATGCTTTGAATAGAAAGTTAGTGGAAGCAGTTCCTTCTATTTTAAATCAGCGGCCTCATTTTGGGAGTAAATGTATCGTTATCAAAGTTGTATGTTTCAATGTTTTTGCATCCTTGATGCGATACATGCTTGAGGATGATTTTGAGGTCTTGTTATTATATTATCCAGGTATTTTGAAATCTTAAAAGAGGTACGGTTTTTATGTGCATTGTAAGATCTTGATGCTCATCAGCTTTTCATGCCATGTCTGCTAGTTTAGTTGTCTTGCTGCCTCATAAGGCCATGCTTCTACATGTGTGGTTAATCATGAACACATTTAGACCACCATTTCCATTATGCCTTTCTAATAGTTCTCTTACGCCGCCCGCCTGCTGGCTGGGCGAATCCAAGGGGTGGAAATGTACCTGTTTGCCCTTGTAGGTTGTGTTCGTCTTGTATTTCTTTGGGGGGTTAAATATCTTATCATGCTTGTACATCAGGTGACCCAACAAGTGTCTTGGGGTGTGTTTGAGCAGGTTTGTTAGTTGTGAAATATTTGATTGCACCTTATCATCCCCTGGGATATGGGCGCGCCATGGGTATGAACTTATGGTATTGTATGCTCTATTTTGTCTCTTTTTTGAAAAAAAAAAATACTCAACTTATGTGTTCACAAAGGGTTGTGGACGGAGTTCTGCAAATATTTTGAGAAATCGAAACATAAAAGCTAAAATGATGTCTTCAAATTTGAATCTCTTTCAAAGTATGTTTAGCAATAAAGATGTGATTGAGCGGATTATGTGTTTCAGTGCTATCTAAGATTCAGTGCATCATGCCATGCCTCATTGCCTCCATTGCAAGAATCATTTTGTTAAACGTGCACGTTATAGATTTCCCAGTACAGCAGAAGTGTGCCGAACTGAGTTTATATCTCTGTATTGCCGACGTGAAAAAAAAAAGTGATGCTGGTGGATAATGCTAACTTTTGTAACTGTTCTTGTGGCTCTTTTGACATGGAGCAAACACTGCCCTGTGATATCGACGCTCTCATTTCCGGCTTGGGATACAATCAAGACATCGGAGCGGAGAATTGCTTTGAGCTTCGGTTGAAGAAGTGCTGGTCCTTGAAAACAAATGCAGAAAAGGTAGGTCGTTGGGTGCATTGTTCAATCGATCTAATATGGTATTAATGTCTCATCTCGGTTATTTCTTACGTCTGTTAAGGTGCCGTATGTCGTACAAAAAAAAAGATATGGATGGACACATGTTCAATTATTTAGGCATGGTATTCGTATATATGATTGAATTGATGTAATTTCTGATTTTCCGATCCTTCATTTTAAGTTATGGTATGAAAAGCTCGAAGAACAAGTTACATCAATTCGATCATATATACACACACAATACCAAATCGTCGACAGAAGTTGATGGTGTCACACAAAATGGCAAGGCAAAAGTCAATGAGCATTTTAGTGGCGTTAGTGTTAATCACTAGAGAGTAAAGACTACGTTAACTATACCCCACGAAGCCCACTTTCAGTAGTTGATTATTGCCTCGGTTGGGCCATTAACAGTGATTCGAGGCTGGCCCTGGTACTGACATCTCCAACATTTTAACATTAGGTAACAACGCTTCAACAAGCTGATTAACACTTTCCAACATGCCTACAAAGGTCGATACTATATGATATTTTGCAGTGCCTATTCTTTCAAGTGTATGGACAGCAGTAACGATTGCTCGTTCGCTGATCGCAAGTGTCAGTTTTGCAATGTGACCGATTGTGGCCGTTGCAATGGTTTTTTTTTTTTGTTGTTGTTGGTGGTGCACCTGTGAACCTGTTAAGACATTCTCACAATACAAATGAACCAACCATTTTATCCCCTTCTTTATTTCAAGATTAGGCTAATGACAATTGTAACATACCCTTTTTGATGGGTTGGTTATTTCAGTGTAAACCCAAACATAATTTTCCTTTGGTTTCAATAACAAAAAAAAAAAATAATCCAAAACTAAAAACTAACAACACAGCAAGTAAACTTAGGGCTCGTTTGGTTCAATGCGGGAATTGAACTTCTCAGGAAGTTACTTCATGGGAATTAAATTTCCAGGAAGTTACTTCATGGGAATTAAATTTCGAGGAAGTCTAATTGATGGGAATTGTGAAAAATGTATTTGGTTGATTTTTTTGTTTTAGAGGAATAAAAGGGGAATTGAAAATTTACAAATATAAAAGGGTGTAATTTGAACTTATCTAGGGGGAACTAGGTAAGTGAACTTACTCCAAATTGGAGAAATTCAACTTACTAGGAAGTGGAATTCCTGGATTTTCATCTTTTAAAAATGTTAACCAAACGCATGTATTTCTCCGACTCCCTGTGAATTTCTACTTTCTGGGTTTTTTAGTTATAAACCAAACACGCTCTTATGTAGATGGTTATACTACAACAAATTTAAGAGAAAAAAAATCACTACAATTTGAAGCTAGATTTGAAGCTTCATCTATTTTAATGAAGAAAACAAAAGCAAAGAGAGACACTGCATCCAACAATACTCTGCACTTATTAAAACACTAGTTAACAAATTTGGAGTACTATTTACCATAATCTTCCCATAAAACCTGTGATTTGTTAGCAATGCCCCCCTTTTAAAATTTCAATTAAACAATAAAAACCCTAATTCCCGTGACTATTGACCCCTGCAAAAAAGTTGACCCTTTTTTTTTTAACTCCGTAAAATCCAAAATTAGCAGACACAGCCCCTCTTTTTGTTTTCCCGTAATAAAATACCCTTAAACCCAAATTCTTTATGAATTAAAAATTTGGCCTTCACATTCCTACCACGACACCCGCCCAACTCAAAAGGTTATAAGTTCAACCAACATACTTACACTCCATAAAGCCTGTGGTGTAAATGTTTAAGGTTATTTTCCTTGTCTCGAGGTGATTTAAGGGTGTGTTTGGACCGTTTGGTAGAACACCCATTGGGTATTATTTTCTGTTTAGCCTTATTAGTTGGTGCATTTCTCATCTAACACATGGGATGATGTATAATCACAAGCACAGTTGTCAATCGGGCGGGTCGAGTTTCTATTATTTCGGGTCTTCAATATTTGGAGTTTCAGCTACTTTAATTTAGCCGAATAAGTCGAGTATTGCTTGTTTATATTGATCTCGTTGAAAAACGAGCTCACGAATTTGGACTCGAACTTAAAAATGTGTTCATACTCGGCTCGTTTAGGAAATAAACAATCTCAAGTCGAGCTTTTTTCGAGCATTAAGCAACCTTATTTGCTCATAACATAGTAACTTAAATGAAAGTTTAAAAATTTTCACACATTTCAAACTATCCGAGCTTAAATCGAGCGAGTCGAGCTTTGAACCGAGCTTAAAAATTTACGCATAGTCAACCTGTATGTAAAATGAATGAGCTCGGCTCATATAAGAGCCCTACTTTACGTGTTTTCATGACTAAAATGTCCTAAGCTAAAAACTTTACAAGCTGTTAGCCCATCATTTTACAAGCTGTTAGGCCAAATATGATACCTTTTCATGAAATTATTAAGCATTTTGTCCACACTCAAACCCTGCAAAAATATCTCTTATCAACCTAAATAGCACTTCAAATACTTGTAAACCACCCCAATTTTTTAGTTGTTACATACTACATATAGGGAAAAGGCAACAAAAGATATTGATTGAACCTTGATGTGATTCAGAGTTCTCATTTCATTGTCTCACCAAAAATCCTTCCATATAAATACAACTATAACAAACTTTTAAAAAAAATACCCCTTAATTAAAACTTATCACTTTATAAATCTACACACTCATTAAAAAAACAAATAAAAATACACTTATATCCCTAATTATTACTGTATTTTTTTTACTTTATCAAAAAATACAACTAATAACTATCTAATTATTACAAGAACAATTTTGTAACGAGTGAGTATTAAATTGAGAAATAAAAAAAAAAGGAAAAAAAGGTTGAAAATCCATAAAGAGCCAAACGACCCCCATCTCCAACTAGCAAACATGTGCATGTGAACCCTCTTCAGTCTTGCACTCACTCAATCGCTGCAGCCTCTCAGCCACTGAGCGAGACACACTCTCTATATAAACCTCCCAAACAACTCCTTCCTTTCTTCCACTCCCACAATTTGAGATTTGGGATCCGACCCGTATTCCGACATGGTTGGCGGGTTGAAGCTCCCCTTTGTGCTCCTCATCTCTCTGTTTCTCTCTTATGCCGTGTTTGGCGCCCTGCAAATTGCAGAAGCTGGTGGTCATGCAAGTGCAACCCGAACCCGAACCCGCCGGCAGAATAAACACCGAGGAGGGGTTAAAAGTGGGGGGATTTTGAAGGGTAAAACGCAAATGGGTGGCTGTAATTTGTTCGAGGGGAAATGGGTTTTGGATGGGGGGGTGAATCCGGTTTACAATTTCTCAACCTGCCCTTTCAATTACCCGGAATTCGATTGCCTCAAATACGGGCGACCCGATACGCAGTTCCTCAAGTACTCGTGGGTACCCGATTCATGTGACCTCCCCAGGTATCTCTCTTCACCTTCTTCTTTTTTTTTAATCGTTTTGGATCTGTTTTGTGTAAAATTGGGTAAATGTGTTTTACTTTTGTCACGCTTTCTCAAAGCAAGAATTCGGGTTTTTAAAAGTTTGTTTTTGTTAGATTGGAAATTGATCAGCTTTACCTTTTAATTTAACGAAAAGGAAATAAAAGCTGTCATTTGAATATTTGATATACAATTAATCTGCATCTTTAAGTTGCCAAATACATATGAAAACAGAAAACGAACTCATTTTTCAACAGGAAAAAAATTTAATCTTCTATCTATTTATGATTTTATGGTGTATATAATCATTACCATTGTTATCCTTTAGAGTTTAGACTATCATTTTCATCATTATTGTTCATTAATTATTATGAATGCAGAAAATCATACTATAGGAACTATACTTTGTAACTAAATATCCAATTAAAATTGAAAATTGCAAAATTACCCAAACCCATTTTCCATCAAGCTAGGAACCAGAGTCATATGGTAAATCACAGCTCGTTTGATCAGATATCTCCAATTTCTAAAAATTCTTATTTGGTTTTATCTGACTCTCGAATCTTAAAAAAAAATAAAAAAATTTGGCCCTACAAATTCTTAGTAATTTCTTATTTGGTTTTATCTGACGTCAAATGCACTAAATCATTTTTTTACAGTGTTATTTTACCTATCAGTTTGATGATCAATTTTTCACAAAGTACACGGTGTTGACATCGCCTTCTGACATCAGAAAACTCACATGTCAAAAGACTTCCGATCTTCATATATTAAAAGGAAGCGAAAACACTTACTAATTCGGAAAACCGATGTCAACACCATACATTTGACGGAAAATTGATCATGCATATAGCGGCCCTAACTTATTCGCAAACGGGTAACGACTAATGAATATCATATCGAAAATAGAAAGAATACTCACTCATTGGATTATTTATCTTGCTGTCAATTGATTTTAGAATGGAAGGACACTTATGACCTATTATATAGGTTTGATGGGGAGGCACTGCTGGAGAGATGGAAAGGGAAGAAGGTAATGTTTGTGGGAGACTCACTGAGTCAGAACCAGTGGTACTCTTTGGCTTGTATGATTCATTCGTCGGTGCCTCTCGCCAAGTACACCTTCTCCAGAACCTCCCTCCTCACTTCTCTCTCCTTTTTGGTCAGTCCTCTCTCTCTCTCTCTCTCTGCTTTTGCTTTCGGTGTTTCCGTGAAATCACATCATTTTGTTTTTGTCTGTTTTTCTTGTTTCCACTTTCATGTACTACTGCCTTGTTGATGCCACTGTTGAAATTATACGTACTAATAATACTAGTATAATACTCTCTGTTCATTAATAAGTATCGTTTAACTTTTTGATCCGTTTTTTAATGAGTTAAAAACTATATAATTAGCCTTTTATTAATTTTTTAAAATAATTTTAAATTTATAACGAATATGTATAAAATTATATAAAAAAAAATCGAGTTTTTAGTTTTTAACTCCTTAAAAAACGTGCCAAAAAGTCAAACGTCGTTTATTTATGATTGGAGTTATAATAGTATAGTATATCCTTGCGTGATTTGCATTTGGTTTCATCAATTCTAATTAATTAAATCATTTGGTTTTAAGCTAAGGTTATTATTGGAGTTAAAACATATAGGGTACGGTAAATGAGAAGAGATAAGGTTTTGACCCTCATTTTTTTTCTTATAATATATGAACGTGAACTATATATAGGTAGTTTGAGTCCTGTGCCCTGCATTTTACACATGTGAACCTACTAAACTACTCTATTCCCTCTCCTTCATAATAATTATTCCATTACTTAATCCAAATATACCATTTTAGACTATTATTTAATTTGTTTTTAAAATATGTTATTGTAGGTTTTTTATTTTATATTTTATGGAAATGTCCTTATAATTTTTAATGTAATTGTAGATTTTTTTTTATGGGTTGATTTTTAGGCTCTTACTATAGAGAGAGGATTCGAACTCTTGATATATTAATATATATATATATTGATCACCCCATATCATCTTTATTAGTATAATAAATAAGGGTATAATAATATATTCGCTAATTTACTTAAAAAATTATGTAAGATCGAAGCTCATTCATATATTGTTCTGCTGAACTAAAGGAATATTGTTTTTAGAAATAAAAAGCAGTTATGACCAATCACAAATTAATATAACGATTGTGGGACTAGATCTCATATCAAGAGGTTCAAAGTTTGAATTCTCACTTATGAGTGGGAGAGTCAACACATGGGCAACATAATATCCGGTTGGAGTCATAAGAGAGATTAAAGGGTATTTTTATTTATAAAACTATGTTTAATTTTTTTTTGAGATAATCTTTTTTAAAAAGTTAACTATTTTGAAACAAAATGCATGATAATTTTAGGTTTTTAGCTAGAGTTTCAGAATTTCTAACCGCAAATCCGGATTAAGGATTTGTACATCCTTAAGGACGTGCATGCACGTTCTTAAGGACATGCAAGTCTGGGACAGTGCACGTCCACTAGCGGACCATTTGCACGTCCTTAACAACGTGCATGCACGTCCTTAAGGACGTGCAATATATATATGTTGGAATATTTTCCAACGGTGAGAAGTGTTGGAAATCTATCCAACGGTGAGAAGTGTTGGAAATCTATTTCCAAGGGTTAAGACCGCTGGGAGCTCGGGAGGATTTTAATGAACATTTCCAAGGATTTCCAAGTGTTGGAAATCTATCCAACGGTGAGAAGTGTTAAATATACATTAAAAACAAACAATTAATTAGTTTCGGAAAGATTTCCAAGGACGATTTTAGCAACAGTGGTGAAATGAATGAATATGGTGTCATATATAAATATCATGTTATTTTTAAATGAATATATGAATATTAGGTTCTTTGAATATGAATATAATGTAAAAATAAGTATACGGATATGATATTATTTATACTTACATAATATGAAATGAATATTAGGTTCTTTGAATATGAAGAGGTTGACGGTAAAAGATCGATTTTTAGAATTTCCAACGGTTGGTTCTTTCCAACACTTCAAATCATTGGAGATTACCACGTTAAAAACCCTTGGAAAGATTTCCAAGGACGATTTTAGCAACGGTGGAATAAACGTTGGAATTTCCAAGGGCTTTAGCTAAAAACATTGGAAATTCCAACCTTCATCACCCTTGGAATAGCAACAGTGTGCACTATTGCACGTCCTTAAGGACGCGCAAGCACGTTTTTAAAAAAAAATAAAAACGTGCATGCACGTCCGGGCTCGGGTGGCTCTCATCCCCATTTGCACGTCCTTAAGGACGTGGGGATTTGCGGTGTATATAGCCGAAACGTATATATATTAGGATAACACAAAACCTTATCACCAAAAAAAAAAAAGATTATCACAACACCTTTAAAAACATTAGAGCATTATTAGATGGAGCCCCCTGGTATTATCACTTGATTTATTTGCTCTTTTTTTTTCCTTAAAAAATTATTAAGACAAATAACTATTTCTTTCCATTTTCTTAACTAAATCTTTTTTAATAGACAAATTCAAAGTGAAAACTATACTATTTATCAATAATGTTACTAGGTTTGTTTATCTACAGTTCTCTCACCTTGTCAATTTACTAAAAAAAAAAAATAGTAATTTTATTTTATATTTCAAATTCTGTCCTTATTTTAGTTGAATAATGAATCGAAAATGATTTCAAAGTTATCTTATGTTATGATTTATTTTTCGATTTAACTCAAGTAAATTCACTATTCTAAAATACCCTTCAAAACCCGATTAGATTCTCGTCTAAATCCTGACCCCGCTCCACCTTCAAGGGTTGTGACCCGTCTAGACCATAAAAATCTGTCATAAAATCCGCCTAAATCCCAACTGAACCTTAACTCTACCCTATCGCCAACCACTCACCAATCGTATTTTTTAGAATATTTAGTAAATTTAGTTTAAAATCTCGCCGACAAACCATATACTTTGGTTTTTTGGTTCAGGACAAACATAGACATATTGGGATATTGAGGTATTGGAATATTGTTAGTGGAACATTGACTTTCCAAGTGTGGTACAAATTGTCCATCATTTTAAAAAAGTGGCCCCTTTTAGTGTTTTTTTACATTCTTAAATCAAAATTTGTACGCTATAGTGGGTTCAAAACTCCATTATCAACTCGGTGGCCATTGATGGAACACATTAACTAACAAAATAAGATCAATCCACCACACCAATCACAAATTGGTGTTGTTGAGCTACAGTCCATGTCCATGTCAAGAGGTTCGAAACTGGAATCCCTTTGAAAATATGGGTCAACTCCTTAAATGGATCAAACAAACCCGATTCAGCCAATCCAGATGTAGAGCAATTGAGTCGATCGATCTGGATTAAATACTGTAATTAATCAGTTAATTACTTGTGGTTTTATGATGCAGGAATACGATGCAACTATAATGTTGTATCACTCAACGTACCTAGTAGATGTTGTCCGGGAGCCAGTTGGTGTAGTCCTGAAACTCGACTCGATTCGAGCCGGAGACGCTTGGAAAGACATGGATGTGCTCATCTTCAATTCCTGGCACTGGTGGACTCACCATGGCAAATCTCAGCCGTACGTCGTCGTCTCCATTGTCTTTGTTACATTTGCAAGAGTTTTAACTGATGAGTTCACAAATTTGGGGATTGCAGATGGGATTATATGGAAGAAGGGTCCACATTGTACAAGGACATGAACCGCCTCACCGCGTTTTCTAAGGGCTTGACAACATGGGCGAGATGGGCTGATCAGAACGTTGACACATCCAAGACTCAAGTGTTCTTCCAGGGCATCTCCCCTACCCATTACAAGTAAGTGGTTCACTTATCTGGAGGGTCGTGTGCAGGCACACATATTACATATATGTTTCTTGCTAATGTGAGTTCAATGAACCAGTGGGAGAGATTGGAACGCCCCATCATCAAGCTGCAGCGGGCAGGCAGACCCGCTATCTGGGTCAACCTACCCTGCAGGGGAACCGCCTGAAGAGCAGGTGGTCAAACAGGTGTTAAGTGGAATGAAGACGCCGGTTTATCTGCTTGACATAACTACTTTGTCGCAGCTGAGGAAAGACGCGCATCCCTCAGTCTATAGCGGAGACCATCTTGGCACGGATTGCAGCCATTGGTGCCTCCCCGGATTGCCTGATACTTGGAATGAACTTCTCTACGCTGCTACAACACCGATATGATCGATCATGTATCGGTCTTCAAGATTGTGTTTCTTGTTTTATATAGGTTCTATTGGGGGACTAGCTAGTTTTCATTTGATTCAGGGAGTGCAAGTTGAGGTTTCATATTTGTATGACCATGTTAAATTATCATGGGCCTTTGTAAATGTGAAGTTATTGATTTTGATGAAACTCCAAAAGGTGTTATGGTTTGTGATTCATAGAAAGGGGGAAATTGTCTGTGAATGTAAATCTCAATATGCTCAAAATGCAATGCAAATGGTAATGAGGATTGGTCCATTCTTGTGCTAAATTCGGTTATGTTTGGGAGTAGTTGCAGTTAAAAAGTAGTTTATCTTCAAATCGGTTAAAATTATGTGTGTTTTTTCGGATACCAAAGTCGTCCATTGTTAGATTTCTGCTTTCCGCCTTCCCGTCGTGTCAGCATCAGCTTTTTATGTGCTCACTATCCACGTCCTCCTATTGAGTCTTTCATCCGAGCTCAACTGAACTTCTACTTGATTCATAGGTTTTTTTTTTTTTTTTTTTGCTTTGGTCGATTAGTGAAATGATTGTAGGTTGGTTTGTTTTTAGTTGTATCCTAGCGGTTTTTCCGTCTGGTGCTCTTTGCATCCTCTCGATTTACTAAACATTGGTAATTTCGTATGATATTTCGAATTTTTACTTGTTAAGGAAAAAATATATGAATTTATTGATAAATAAGTTTATTGCAAGTAATGTTGGACTTGTGATTGGGCCGGGCATATGATTGCAAGTATATTGTGAATCATACCAAGCCCAAGCACCAGCCCAAGAGCCATCTAAATAAATCGTAATATTTAATTTGCATTTTGGGGGTATTTAAATGGGTGAATTACATTTTTGGTCCCTAACCTTTATCGCTTGTTTTACTTTAGTCCCCAACCTTTGAAACGTTTCAAAATAGTCCTTAACCTTTCTATTTCGTTTTATTTTAGTCCCTAACATTTCAAAGGTTGTAAAATAGTCCTTAACTTTACATTTTTTATTCGTTTTAGTCCTTGATATTAAAATATTATTTGAAATAATTATAAAAAATTACCCTAAAGTTATCATAATGTATATAAATGAGTAAATTACCCATATAAAGAATAATTATAAAACAAATATCCAACTTTATGATTTTTTTTTAAAAAGATCTCTTTTATTATTCAAATTCATTATTTTAATGGATTAATACACATATATTGGATCTATGTATTGGTAAATAAGAAAAAAAAAACATATCCCACCATCTCTCAAATTAATCACAAGATCTATAAATTTTATGAGAGGTTTTGTGAAAAAAAAAATTATGAATAATTTTTATATAATATGCTCTTATGATAAATAGTAAAATAGTTCGAGTATTTTTCAAAATTAAAATTATAGAGTTAGATGATTTTTTATAATTTTTCTTTGTATGAATGATTTTATTTAAATTATGATAACTTTAGGGTGGTTTTTTATAATTATTTCAAATCATGTTTTAATATCAAGGACTAAAGCGAATAAAAAATGTAAGGTTAGGGGCTATTTTACAACCTTTGAAAGGTTAGGGACTAAAATGAAACGAAATAGAAAGGTCAAGGACTATTTTGAAACGTTTCAAAGGTTGGGGACTAAAGTGAAACAAGTGGTAAAAGTTAGGGACCAAAAATGTAATTCACCCTATTTAAATATTGCTTGTTTGGGTTTAGATAAACACTTTATGTGTGAAGGTCCGTGGAATGTGGATGTCTTCTCGTGATATGCGATCGACATTGATGGTTCGTTAGAGAGTCCAAATCTGATGCGTTTATTGTTGTTTCTCAGGAGTCATTCTTGTATTGTTTATCCCGTTGGTGACCATTTATGATATCTCGATGTTTCCTCTCCAACTTCCCAACGGTGATTTGTAATGATAACTTACTCTTTTTTTTTGTTCGGTTGTGCGCTTCTCAGGATGATTTGCTCATCTACCGACTTTCCTAGTCTTTTAGTACATCAAATTTAGTTGTCTAGTGTATTGAACCCTTGTATAAAAAAAAAGATAAACACATTATTTGGAATAAAAATGATTAAAATAAAAATATATATATATTAAAAAAAAAAAGAAATTGAACTATACAAGCTACACCGTTATTTAAGGCTTTACCATACTTATATATATTCCTATAACAAAATTTAGGTTGGCCCCGGAGCTGAGAAAAAAAACCTAATGTACGCTCCTCCACGCGCTAAATCTCCTCCCCCTTTGTGCGTTTCAGCCGCCGCCCCGGCTCTCATGGCCTCCGCCTCTGTGGCTTACCTGCTCTCTCCCACCCATACCCCTACTATGTCTGGCCTAGACCTCCAGCTCCCCATGGTTAGCTACCTCCGTCCCGTCGCCCTCTGTCCGGCCATCCCTGATGGTTTTGGCCATGACCTGGCTGTTTTGGAAGAGGTGGCGTTGCCGGATTCGTCCGTCGGTGGGCGGCTGCTTTCCACCTGGATGGTCATCATATGCTCTGGCTTCACATTTATGAGGGGAAGGAGGGTCCTGCGGTGCCCGGGGCGGAGACGTCGCTTCCTCCGTTGGGGTGGCTGGCTGTTCACCTATGCACTCGATTGGGCGGTCTTGTCACTGGATTACGGCCTCTCCTCCTCTGTAAGTATCCTTCCCTCTGTAGCTCACCAGCATCTTCACTATATATATCATACCACAGTATGCAATTGGGATTACGTTTCCCCCTTTATCTCTCCCGATCTTTGCTCTAAAACCCTATTTCAAGTGCTTTTGCTCCATCTCTCTTTCTGTGCTCTCATGGCCTCTAAATCCTTCATGGATGCTCTAAAAGAAACTCAATCGTCGGCCGAGGCTCCCGCTGACTCGACCCAAAAGGCCCCTCCTGTTGCTCCGGTGCCGGGCTCCGGCAACCGCTCTCCGGTGCCGAAGTTCTCGGCCTCGGAAAAGGGCAAAGCAGTGCAAACTGATGTTGTTCCTGAGGGTTCTGAGGATCCTGATGATGAGTCCGACTTTCTCAACAAGCTTGTTGATATGCGTAAGGCTGTCCTCCTTGCTAATCAAAAGATCTTATTTGGTACTATCTATGGAGGTTTTTCTGATTTTAACGATCTCAAGCTAAAGATCCGTAGTGAGTGGAGAAACTGTGTGGGTCCGATCGAAATTGTCGATCGCACTTCTGGGTGGTTCGAAGCACGCTTCGTACACCTATCTGACCTCAAAAGGGTGTGGGATGATCGTCCTTATCATTACAATGGTCAATTGTTTGTTCTCCTCAAATGGTTTCCTGATTTTGATCCCTCTACTGCTGGTGTTACCTATTATAACGAGAATGATAAAGCGAAGAACAACACAGAGATTTACGTGGTTCAACAACGGTGTGTTGCCTACGTCCACGGGCAGAGAACCAGTTTTCTTATTAGAGGAAGCAAAACAGATTAGGTTACAAGGGTCGGCGTTCTATGAGTATATGAAGAGACTCATGGAACCCTAAACAGACAATGGACTGAAAGCCCAAAATAGACAGACGATAGGTCCGTTTACAATAAACATCGCATACCGTAAAGGCGGGGTGGCGCTGCCCCCCCTAGCCCCCCGCAAGGGGCGCGTCGCCCCCTGGACCCCCGACTCGCTGACGCCGGGGGGCTCCGCCCCCCGGACCCCCGATGCGTCGCCGGTCAACAGTCGTTCAAGGCACATTAACAAATCTCCACCTTGACTTGAATCCTCTCATAAACAGATGCACCTATGACAAAAGTGCCCAGACGTTCTCTGCCTCAGATTGGTCCTTGAAGAAGGACCCAGACTGCCCCGTAGGGCAACTCAACAGCTGGTGATATTAAGCAAGTCCAAAAAATGTTGGAACTTGCTCTCTGGAACTGGCTTAGTGAACATATCAGTGGGATTATCAGCAGTTCCCACCTTCTTCACCCTAATTCTCTTCTCATTCCTCAGAAAATGGTACCTGACATCAATGTGCTTCGTCTTCTCATGATGAACTTGATCCTTGGTTAAGCATATTGCACTCAAGCTGTCGCAATACACTAAAGCCTGATCCTGATGTAGGCCTATATCATTGACCAAGCCTTTCAGCCAGATCCCCTCCTTAGCAGCTTCTGTCAACGCCATGTACTCTACCTCTGTGGTAGACAAAGTGACTGTAGGTTGTAGAGTTGCTTTCCAACTCACCACAGAACTCCCAAGAGTGAAAACATAGCCAGTCATCGATCTCCTACTGTCCACATCGCCGGCATAATCAGAGTCTGAAAACCCAGCAACCAAGCACTCTGTATCATTCCCATAGCACAGACCAACATCAGTAGTGCCTCTGAGATACCTGAAGATCCTCTTCACAGCTTGCCATTGTTCCTTCCCAGGCTGAACCATAAAGCGACTTACCACACTAACAAAAAATGCTAGATCTAGTCGAGTGCAGACCATAGCATACATCAGACTCCCCACTGCGCTCGCATAAGGGACCTTAGACATGTACTCCTTCTCCTCCTCAGTCTGAAGTGTGTACATTCCCAGCTTGCTGTTAGACGCCATTGGAGTATCTATAGACTTAGCCGAAGACATTCCAAACCTGCTCAATATCTTCTTGATGTACCCTTCTTGAGATAAGAAGAGTTTTCTCTGTTTCCTGTCTCTATAGATCTCTACTCCCAGAATTTTTCGAGCAGCACCCAGATCTTTCATATCAAACTCTGCACCGAGACAATCCTTCAGCTTCTGGATATCTGACTTGTTCTGAGCAACAATCAACATATCATCCACGTACAATACCAGATAAATATGTGAACCATCATCCAGACTGTTGTGGTAAACACAGTAATCATATGGACTCCTATTGTATCCCAGCTGCACTATATAGCTATCAAATCGCTTATACCACTGCCTTGGTGACTGTTTCAGCACATACAAAGACTTCTTCAGTCTGCAAACATGGTTCTCTTTTCCAGGAACCTGAAAACCATCCGGCTGAGACATGTATATTTCCTCCTCCAACTCTCCATGTAGGAAAGCTGTCTTCACATCTAGTTGCTCAAGCTCTAAATCCTGATGTGCAACCATTGCTAGTAGCACCCTGATAGAAGTATGTCTGACCACTGGTGAGAAAATCTCATTTTAGTCTACTCCCTCTCGCTGATTGAATCCTCTTGCAACTACTCGTGCTTTGTACTTAACACCCTCAGCAGCTGATAGTCCTTCCTTTTTCCTGAAGACCCATTTGCAAGTAATCACCTTCCTATCAGCAGGCAATTTGACAAGCTCCCAAGTCTGATTCTTGTGAAGAGACTCCATCTCTTCTCTCATTGCTGCGAGCCACTGTGCTCACTCACCTCCAGAAATGGCAGCCTTGTAAGTGGACGGAGCATCATCCTCCACCTCCTCGGCCACCTGCAAGGCATATCCCACCAACTCATCAGACCTATATCTCGCAGGAGGTCTGATGTCAACCCTTCTTGGCTGATCTAGAGCAATATTGCGATGTGTCGCTCCACCTGCTCCTGTGTCTAGTGGTATAGCCTCTGTCTCAGCAGTGTCTGACTCAATAGTACCTGATTGGTTTGTGACCAAATCATGTACCTGACTCTCAGATGGAGTGAAGTCCAACTCCACCTCCTCATCAACAACCTCTTTCTCAACAGCATCACTGGTCTTCTTCCTAGAATTCAGCAAAGAACTCTCATCAAAGACTACACTTCTGCTAAGTATAATCTTGCTATCAGACCAGATCCTGTACCCTTTCACACCAGTACCATAGCCCATGAAGACTCCCTTCTTAGCTCTTGGCTCTAGCTTACCCTCATCAACATGATAATAAACAATGCACCCAAAAACCCTCAGATTAGAGTAATCATCAGCCTTTCCAGTCCACACCTCATAAGGTGTTTTGCAGTCGATACCTGTGTGTGGGCTCCGATTCACGAGATAGCAAGCCGTTGAAACTGCTTCTGCCCAGAATCTCCTATCAAGGCCTGAATTGGAAAGCATACACCTTGCTTTCGCCAGAAGAGTCTGATTCATTCGTTCTGCTACACCATTCTGCTGTGGTGTGTATCTGATTGTGTGATGCCGAGAAATGCCCTCATCTCTGCAGAACCCATCAAACTCAGATGAACAGAATTCCAGACCATTATTAGTTCGCAGCCTCTTGACCTTCTTTCCAGTCTGATTCTCTACTAGAGT
This sequence comes from Persicaria tinctoria, assembly GCA_037127255.1. Taxonomy (NCBI): domain Eukaryota; kingdom Viridiplantae; phylum Streptophyta; class Magnoliopsida; order Caryophyllales; family Polygonaceae; genus Persicaria; species Persicaria tinctoria. Next base: position 56,000,298 of record JBANSL010000020.1, read on the forward strand.
CTTCCACTCCCTGAACTTACTGAATGCCTCACTTTTGTGCCTCATCATGAATATCCAAGTCATCCTAGAGTAATAATCAATTAGAGACAAAAAATACCTATGACCACCCAAGGACTGAACACGTGAAGGACCCCAACAATCTGAATGGATGTAATCCAGCGTGCCCTTTGTCTGATGAACTGCTTTAGGAAATTTGCTGCGATGTAATTTCCCAAACACACAATGTTCACAAAACTCAAGGCTCTGGGCCTTATGGCCTCCTAGAAGATCTGCTTTCGAGAGAATTTGCATCCCCCTTTCACTCATATGAGCTAACCTCATATGCCAAAGCCTGGTTAGATCAGCTTCCTGAACCCCAGCAGAAACAGCCGCTGCAACACCTGTAACTAAGGAACCTTGTTGGGTGTACAAAGTTCCCTTTCCCCGCTTGACTCCCTGCAGAACCACATCAGAGCCTCTGAACACACGCAACTTTCCCCCATAACCTGTGTACCTGAGCCCCTTGTCGTCTAACACTGTTAGGGATATCAGATTCTTCGTCATGGATGGCACGTGCTTGACATCCTCCAACGTGCGAAATTTCCCATCATCTGTCCGAAACCTAACTGAGCCAGTCCCAACAACCTTGCAGAGAGCATCAATCCCCATGGATACATTGCCCCCATCAACCCAGCTATATGTTGCAAACAACTCCCTTTTAGGACATATATGATAGGACGCCCCAGAGTCAAGATACCACACATCAGCCCTATGTGTGTGATCATCAGCTAACAGAACAATATCCTCCTCAGAAGTATTGCCACGATCAGCTACTGCTGCAGACCCAAATTTCTCTTCCTCTTGCTTCTTCTTCTTCGGACAGTCATTCTTCCAATGACCTTTCTCCTTGCAGTAGTTACAAACATTGTTTGGTTTAGGGCCTGATTTGCGATCTTGCCGATGCTTCTTCTTATTGCCCTTTCTACCATCAGATTTGCCTCCGTTTGCCACAAGCCCGGAAGCCTGATTGTCTGTAACCGACGCGGTTGCCTTCAGACGCAACTCTCTGCTGTGAAGCGACGATCTAACCTCTTCCAAAGTGATGGTATCCTTCCCAACGACGAACGACTGAACGAAGTTCTCGTATGTCGGGGGTAGGGATACCAACAGAATTAGGGCAGCATCGTCCTCTACCTTAACATCAATATTACGCAATTCAAGTAATAAAGTGTTAAGTTGATCAAGATGATCTCTGAGTTGTGTACCTTCCTGCATACGCAGCCCGAACAACCGTTGTTTCAGAAGCAAGTTGTTCGTCAGAGACTTTGTCATGTACAAAGACTCCAACTTTAGCCACAACTTGCTTGCGGTTTCCTGATCAGCAACTTCTGTTATGACATCGTCTGCGAGACACAACATAATCGTCGAATGAGCCTTCTCCTCCAGAAGGCCGTACTCAGCGGTGGTTGTATCTGCCCCCTTCTTGTCGGCGGCCAACGGTGTCCATAAGCCTTGCTGTTTCATCAAAGCCCGCATCTTGATCTGCCACAGACTGAAAGAATTTCTTCCAGTAAACTTGTCGATCTTCAACACAGAACCAGACATCATTCTCGGCGGAAATCAACAACCAAAGCTCTGATACCAATTTGTTATAACGAGAATGATAAAGCGAAGAACAACACAGAGATTTACGTTGTTCAGCAACGGTGTGTTGCCTACGTCCACGGGCAGAGAACCAGTTTTCTTGTTAGAGGAAGCAAAACAGATTAGGTTACAAGGGTCGGCGTTCCATGAGTATATGAAGAGACTCGTGGAATGGACTGAAAGCCCAAAATAGACAGACGATAGGCCCGTTTACAATAAACATCGCATACCGTAAAGACGGGGTGGCGCTGCCCCCCCTAGCCCCCTGCCAGGGGCGCGTCGCCCCCTGGACCCCCGACTCGCTGACGCCGGGGGGCGGAGCCCCCCGGACCCCCCGATGCGTCGCCGGTCAACAGTCGTTCAAGGCACATTAACATTACCCATATTGATTTGTGGGCTAGGATTCCCAAGTTGCCTGTGGAGTTTATTTCGAAAGAAGCTATGAATGTGATTCTGAAACGGTTCAAAGTGGGCCCTTTTATCCGGTTTGATAAGCTTTCCTATATGAAAATTCGTGTTGATTTTACAAGATTCTGTCTCAATGTTGCTCTTGATAAGATAATAGGGGAGATTGCTATCCCAGATGACGATGACAAAGCTTATGCCTTTGAGGGTGTACTACGAGGATTTTCCGAAAGGCTGCGGGTTTTGTGGCATGTTCAGCCACGTCTATGATGACTGCCCTGATTGGATTCCCAAACCGAAGCCAGCTGTCAGTAGGTTTTGCATCTCGGGTCCGGAGGAGGGTGTTGGGTCATCCGATGATCTGGATTGGACTAAGGTTGGTCCGAAGAAGGGAAAGGGTTCGGCTAAGGCAAGCATCAAGCCATATATGGCGGGCATTAAGGGCATTGTGGTTGAATTTGTTTCTTCTGATCCTACCGCCTCTCCTCCAAAGGTTAACCCGATGACAACTGATACGGTCGTTCAGACCGAAGAGATGGTTGCGACATCTGATGGGATCCTCCCCGTTTCTAATGATGAGGCACTGGGCTGGTGTGAGTCGGCTCCGGTGGCCTGCCCTTCTCCTAGTGCCACCAGCATTCTGCCTGTTCAGGCCATGGAAGTTGATCCAAAGGAGCTGGTGGTGGCTGTTGTGGGCGAGCCTGGTCAGATAAATGCTTCTTCAGAAGAGTCTTATAAGTCGCAAGGTTCGTCCTCGACTGCTCGCTCTGTTAGCCGCCGCCTGGGCAGGCTTGGGATCAGCTCTCCATCGGCCTCGGTGGAAGTCGGCAAGCGCCGTGAAGACAAGCCGCCGGAAGACTCGGCCTCATCGCTTCTGAAGAAGTCTAAAAACTAGTTTTCTATGTTTTACAACCCCAGTCTTTTATCGTTTGTTCATATGTTGTCCTGCGTTTTTGGCCAACTAGTCTTGGGGTGGGTTTGGCTAGGTAAATGGGATTGGAGTGGGATTGTGTTGGCCCATCTCCAGTTTTTGATCTCCCTTGGTGGGAGTTTATTTCTCTGTTATGCTCGGTATGGCCTTCTCGGCTTGATATATGCTATTGGGGTTGCTTTTGGTGGTTATGTTCTTACCTTGCACCTGTTTTGGATGTCTTGCTTGCTGTTTTACTCTATTATAATGGCCTGGCTTTGTTGCATGATTTCTTTGGGTTTTGTTGGGACTACTTGCTCCGTTCTGATGTCCCTCAGGTACTCCATGAGTGTGGGTCTTCGGAGCAACCTCTTGTTTGCTACCAGGCTTTTACAGGGCGTTATATGCTGCTCACATTGCTTTGGCGATGTTGGCAAGGTAAGCCTTCTAATTTCCAGCAGCAATTCTATTTTAGGTGTCCCTTCTAAATCGTTTGGCTTGGATTTTCTGCCCTCTCACCTCTTCCTTCATGCTTACATTAATCATCATCTTACCTCGTCTCTTTATTATGATTTTGCGACCTGTTACTTGCTTTTTGTCGCTCCCTTCTGCTGCTTTTGTGGTTGTGTGTGTCCCTTGGTTTCAGTTTCCAAGTGCTGCTCGTCAACTCTTGGCTGCTCGTGGGATCTGGGTTCCAAGACAAGCGTCGCTGGATGCTGTATCTACCTTGCAGTTGTGGCAGGACTCCCCCAATTGGTCGTGCTCCTTTTTGCGGCCTTGGATTTATCTTCCAAGTGCTGCCCTTCACATGCCTTACGCATTTTGGCTCACCATCATGTCCAGTGTTGGGTTTTCTTGGACCTTATTGTAATATTTTTATATCTTAAATGTTGTTTTCCTATGACCTTTACCATACTTTGGAAGGTCCTTGAGTATGTGTACTACTTAATTCACGGTTATCCGATCTTATGCGTTGTTCGTATGATCAGTGAACCGTCCACACCGGACTTGTTTATTTCGTTGTCCTTACCGGACGTATGCAACATACAAAGTTTACTTAACAGTCAAAAAGTTGGGTGGTTTAAGACACCCAAGTTTGTAAAGGCTTACAATCGGACAAATGACTGCAATTTTGTTTATAGCACAGTGAACTACAATGGGCGGGTTTTTCTTAAACCCCGTTTATACCATTTCCGAATGTTGGTCTCTACAGAACAACTTTCTCTTATTAAAAGTCGCAGCACAATCTTAAAGAGCTATAAGCTCTCGGACGGCATTTCTGTACTCAAGACGAACTCTGTAAGGTCGTCGCCCACGGGGAATCCCCCCCAGGTATTACACAACCCATCATTTTGGCTCACTAGGGACCATCTTGCTCCCTTCAAGAGCTATGTGCAAACCAGGATCGATAAACCTATAATAAACGAGAAGTATAAAATATTAATTGTTACTGACAAACAAATCATCTCTGGTCGAGATATCCCTCACACAGATTACTCATACTCAACCTTTCGAACCTCACCTGGACTTGATTACCGTGGTTACTGCGACCGAAATTTCTCACATATGGTTTCTTGTTTAACCACTGAGCAAGTCGCCCCTAGATTAGTACAAATTGTTCGCCCAACAAGGTTTTTATGAATATTTGTACATGGAATTCACGCGGCATCCGGAGCCGTAATTTCTGGACAAATGTGGATATTTTCTGTCATAACAATAATATAAATGTTATAGCTCTTTTAGAAACTAAGACGGACAAGGTTCCTTCGGAAAGTACACTGCGTAAGTGTGGTTTCTCGAATATGGCTTTTGATCCGGCGATTGGATTTTCCGGGGGAATCTGTCTTCTATGGAAAAATCTTTCTCCTGCCCAAGGTTCCATCGACCTTATTTCGATCCAGCACCGATTCATTCATTTTAACTACTCGGACTACGTTACGAAGCGCTCGTTTGCGTTTCTAGTGGTTTATGCCCCTCCGGATGAGCGCCGCAAATCAGCCTTTTGAGATTCGATCGCCCTTTATATTCAGTCACTTGTGATTCCATTCTGTATTATGGGAGACCTTAATGAAATAGCGACACCAGCTGATAAACTGGGAGGAGCATACCCGTCAAACGCCCGTTTCACACGATTACTGGACTTAAAGAATAGACATTCACTACTAGAAGTACCTTCCAGTGGGGGCCAATTTACCTGGCAACGAAAATCGAATGATGTGATTCTTTGTTTGGAAAAACTTGACCGCTTACTTATCCACACAGACATGCTTACTATTTTTGACTCACTGCGTACTCAGATCCATCCTTTTACACGATCTGATCATGCGCCGATCTCCACAGACTTTCGACACAACATTCAACCTAAAAATAGACCCTTTAAATTCGAATTGGCTTGGGCTTCAAGGGCTGATTATAGAAACATAGTCTCGCAGGCTTGGAGGGAGAACCCACAAGGTTCTTTGATGTTTAAATTGCTTCAAAAGGCAAAAGTTCTTAAAAGACTGTCCAAAACATGACACAAGAATACGGTACGCAATATTCATAACCAAATCCTTGTAACGGATCAAAAGCTACTTAGTCTACAGACAGCTCTTATCTCAAATTACAACCATCGAGATGTCTAAATCCTTAAACAACTGCTCAACAAAAGAGAACGCATATTGGACTTTCACTGTCGCTACTGGAGCCAGCGGGCTAAAGTTAAACATACAAAACTAAATGACTCCAACTCAGGCTATTTTCATAAGATTGCTACTGCAAAAAGAGGAAGAAAATTTATTAAGTCAATCTTACTGCCCGGTGGGCAGTCTACAACTGATTTCCATACAGTCCAACAAGAATTTGTCCGTGATTTCAAGGCTCGTTTCAGAGCCTCTTCGAATTATGCTCGGGACTTATCTCCAGATCTAGCGGTTATCCCAGCGCTGGTTACTCAGGCTGACAATGATATGCTATCGGATCCTGTTACAAACAATGAGATAAAAGCGGCTGTTTTTTCGATGAGCCCGGACAAGGCTCCGGGACTTGATGGCTTCCCAGCCGGTTTTTACCAGAAGTTCTGGCCTACTGTGGGCCCTTCTTTGACGAAGGTTGTAAAGGCTTTTTTCACCAGTGGTAGGTTACTACGTCAAACAAACCATACTTTTATCACGCTTTTACCAAAATGTGATGCGCCGACTGCAGTCAACCATTACAGACCTATCAGCTTATGCTCTACAATCTATAAAATCATAGCTAAAGTAATTTCAGCACGGCTAACAAAAATCTTTGATAAACTCATACATCCCTTACAGGGAGCCTTCACAAAAGGGAGAGCTATTCAGGACAACATTCTGATTGCTCATGAAGCTTTGCATTCGTTTCGAATGAAGAAAGGAAAAACGGGCATGGTTGCCCTTAAGCTTGATATGAAAAAGGCATACGACCGCATTGAATGGCCTTTCCTGTTCCAAGTTTTATCCAAGTATGGGTTCAATGATCTATTTATTAACAGAATAAAGGAATGTGTTTCAATAGTATCATACTCGGTCCTCGTTAATGATGAACCAACCACAGTTTTTCAACCCACTAGAGGTTTAAGACAAGGAGACCCCCTCTCCCCCTTTCTCTTTATCCTAGCCGCTGAGGTACTAGCATGTACGCTGCACAACCAAGGGCTTGCTAGTAAGGATCTCGGCATTTCTTTTGGTCGGTCGGGTATCAAGATTCCTTTTCTAGCGTTTGCTGATGATATTCTCATTTTCTGCAAAGCCTCCCATTCGGCATGTACTTCTGTGCTGTCTATCTTAGACAGGTATTGTTTAATATCAGGGCAGAAGGTGAATCTGCATAAATCCAGCTTTCAAGCATCCCCAAACACAACTGCTGCCACAATAGCTTCAACTATTGCCGTACTTGGTATTCCCCAGGCTAACAATTTTGACAAATATTTGGGTTGTCCTGTTGTCAACGGCAGGACCAATAGGGATACTTTCGCTGATGTGGTCCTCAATACCAAAAACCAGCTCACAAAATGGAAAGCCTCCAACTTGTCTGCCGAAGGACGGCGGGTGCTTATCAAAGCAAATCTGAGTGTCAAACCGATTTTTCTTATGCAAGCCTTCCTCCTACCTTCCCACGTTCTTCACGAACTTGACAATGTTTATAGACAATTCTTTTGGAACAAAACAGCTAATGCCACGCCGCTCAATAGTTGGGACAAAATCTGTTCGGACACGATGAAAGGTAGTTTAGGGATTCATAAGGCGAAATCTATGAATATAGCGCTACAAATGAAGCTACTGTGGAAAATTATTGCGGAACCAGACAATATCTGGGTTCGAGTCATCTCACATAAATACCTAAAAGGGCACGATCTTTATAGTTATAACAAAAAAGGCAACACTTCTTGGCAATGGTCACGCCTTATGTCCATCATGCCTCAATTCCTCCCGGGTCTAGAATGGCGGGTTGGAAATGGGGAAACGATTGATTTCTGGTCCCATAATTGGGCTTCTGAGAAGCCGTTGAGTGCCAAAACGTTAATCCCCATTCCGGTGGAGCTAGCAGGCGTTCCAGTGGCTCATTTTATCACAAATCGGCAATGGAATAAACCTTTTATAAAGGAGGCATTACAAAATATTCTGAAACCAGATGATATTAAGCAAATTTTGGGTATAACCTTACCAAGTAACCCAATCACGGATCGTCTGTACAGGGGGCCCAGCAAAAATGGCTGGTTCTCAACCGCCTTCGCTAACGCCTTCATATCGGAACACACCGGGTCGCCACACTTCGACTGCACTTGGATCTGGTCTCTCGATGTCCCTCCAAAGGTGCGACACTTTCTATGGAAAATCTCCAGGGATGGTCTACCGACTAAGATAAGACTACAGAGGTCACATGTCGCTGTACCTGCTGGTTGTGTTTTCTGTGACAATACAAATGAATCGAATGATCATATTCTCCTTCGCTGTCCTATGGCAACTACGTTACTTAACGCTTTGCATATCCATATTCCAAGGCGTATCTCCCCAGGTGGCATGGGTAATGCTTTTCCTCTTACTGCAATTAAATGTGCGATTGGGTCTAGCTCCTTTGCTACTCTAGCCTCAGCTTGGTGGGCCTTGTGGTTCTTTAGAAACCAACTTGTTTTCGATCATACGAATAAGGTAACAGTTAATGACATTCTTCTGTTACACATCACTACTACTCATTGTTGGAAACAGTCAAAGCTTTTAGATGATAATCCGTCTGGTCCATTGATTCCCTTACTTAAATGTCGTAGAGGCAATCTCCACCAGCCATATAGGGATACAACGTCGAAAGCAAGACCTCGGGATCGGTCCGGGAAGTGGGATAAACCACCCCTGAATAGTTACAAGCTCAATTTTGATGGTTCGGTGATCCAGAATGGTAACTCGTCCTACGGTTTCGTCATCCGCGACTCTGATGGTTTAGTTGTCTCGGCTGGCAGATCTGTATGCACAAATATTTCGGTCATTTATGCCGAAAATCTATGACTCAGGATTGGACTGCTACGGGCAAAGGAACTGAACATTTCTACACTTCTGATCGGAGGAGACAATCTTTTGGTGATAAAAGTACTATTAGGAGATTGGAAATGTCCCTGGCAGATCGAGATGCTACAAGCAGATATACTGTCAGATATTTCGTCCTTTACTCATGTTGCTATTCGTCATATTTTCAGGGAATCAAATGCTGTGGTTGACTACCTTGCGCGTAGTGCCCATGTCTCCCCTGCCGACGTCAGCTGTGAGGATGATCCAGAATTGCGAGTTCTCGTCCGAAAAGATGCGCTAGGAAGGGCATCTGTTGCGACTAACCTGACCTAATCTTTATCTTGCTTAAAAAAAAATATATATATACAAGGCTTTACCATACTTTGACGGCATTGAGATCGATTGGAGCAACACCGTACGAAAGACAAATTATATATTAAAATAAAATAAAATTGGAATATCATTCACCTTTCAAAATAGTTTGATTTCCATATGAATTAACGACGCAAACTTACAAGTAATGTATGCTTTCATCACTATCGATCTACGTTTCTAGTTTATGACTTTATTCATTCCTAGTTTCCCCCTTTTTAATATATATAAACAAAATCCTAATTCAAATTAATTGATTAATTATAGATGTTAATCAAGAAAAATAAACTAACCAATGCATGCGTTGACCGGCCATGGCATAACATTTGAATACGGGCTAAATTAATTGCTCCAAACTAATCAGATATTGAAGCTTGCTTGTGAATGGGTTGTTGAGAGTAGCATCACTGCAAGCTAGCACAGCAAGTTCAAGGTCACAGCTCAAGCTCCCTCAAGCTCACTCAAGTCTGCAAGGTCACCCGAGTGTCCAATTGCTTTGTCCGAGTGTATCCAAGTGTGTCCGAATGTGATGTGTTTTAGTTATGTTTTGACATCACGTGAGAATCACGTGACATGTTCTCTATATAACCAAATCCGTTGTAACAGAATTTCCCACTTCATCTTCTTCAATTCAATTCAAGAAATTCGATTGTGGTTTTAATGGAGTTTTTCTCTTTTCTCTAAATTCCAATTTGTCGATTCTCAAATTGTGAAATGGTATCAGAGCGACTGTAGTTCTTCTGTCGATTTCTGGTGTTCTTCGATTGTCGTTTTTCTGTGACAATCATCCAATCTCTTCCGCGCAAATCTAAATTCTCTGAAATCCAGTTCTTTGGTTGAAGAATGGATCCTCTAAACGAAGTAAATCAGGTGAATGAAGCGAATCCGCAAAATCTGAATGATGTACTGTACTTGCATCATTCGGATCACCCAAGCTACAATCTATCAACTCAATTGCTAAGCGAGACGAATTACAACCATTGGAGCCGAGCTGTGGAGGTTTCTCTGGTCGCAAAGAACAAGATGGGACTCGTCGATGGAAGTTTTCCTGTTCCAGATCTTGCATCACCACAGTATCCTCAGTGGAAGAGGTGCAATGGAATGGTGGTTGCTTGGATTCTCCATTCAGTGGAGAAAGACATCGCCGAATCTTTGATCTATTTCAGGACTGCTCGCGAGATGTGGGAAGAACTGAAGCTAAGGTTTGGATCTCCAAATTGCACGCGTCTGTATAAGGTACAAAAGGAATTATTCAATATTTCACTAAATGGATCCTCAATTTCTTCATACTTTACAAAGTTCAAGAAATTGTGGGATGAATATCTTGATCTCGTGGATATGCCTATGTGCTCTTCTTGTGGATCTGTTAACACTGTTTCCAAGTTACTTGCTAGCCAGCAAGTTATCCAATTTCTTGTGGGATTACCTGATTCCTACAATGGAATTCGAACTAACATCTTGTGTATGAAGCCAACTTCAACTATGGGAGAAGTTTATAGAATGTTGCTTGATGAAGAAAGCCAAAGAGGCTTGAACAACGCTGGTTCTGTTAATGAGAATGCTACAGCTTTCAATGCTTATCAAAGAAACAATCAAGGAAATCAATACAGGTCAAATGGTGGTCAGAAACCAGATTCTTGGAACAAAGGTCCGATGACTAATCAGAATAACAATGGCAATGGCATTGGCAACCAAAATGGGAATCAGAATGGAGCAAAGGGCAAAGGCAATTACTTTTGTGATCACTGCAAGGTTGCAGGTCATTCCATTAGCAGATGTTTCAAAATTCATGGGCATCCTCCTAACTTCAAAGGGGATAAGGGCAAGAGATTTGCTGCTAATGTGAATTTGGATGAGAATAATGATGCTGCTGGTGCACCAGTGCTAACTAAGGGGCAATATGATCAGATATTGGCTTTTCTAAGTAAGCAAAGTGTTGGTGAGGACACCAACATGGTAGCAGGTAACAATTTTTGTTTCAATATTCATGGTAATATTCATAGTTGGATCATTGATAGTGGGGCAACACATCATATTTGTCCAGATTTGTCAATATTCAGTTCTTATAAAGTGTTTACTATGCCTAGTTTCATTACCATTCCTAATGGGCATCAGTCTAAGGTGTGTCATATTGGTTTTATTCAATTGCAAAACAAAGTTATTCTTCATGATGTTCTACATGTTCCAGAGTTTGCTTATAATCTCTTATCTGTAAGGAAATTGGTTCATGATTTAAATGCTTTTATGATATTCACTCCTTCACATTGTTTGGTCCAGGACCCTTCAATGAACAAGCTACAGGTGCTTGGTGAAGTGTCTAAGGGCTTGTATCTTACAACTGAGAGATCCAGCAATGGAGTTTTTGGATTACCTGTTTCTGTGACCAGTAATAGTACACCTATTTGTAATAAGGCACTTAGTGCTAGTGCTGTTTCCCTTGAATTGTGGCATTGTAGACTTGGCCATGTTCCTTTTGATCAACTGTTTCATTTTGATTTTTTGAGAGATCTTACTAGAAACTCAAAGCATCATATATGTCATATTTGTCCTCGTGCAAGACAGCACATGAATTCTTTTCCTGATAGTTCTATTAAAACTGTTGAGTGTTTTGAATTGTTACATGTGGATATATGGGGACCATACAAAGTTCCAACTCATAATGGTTTTAGATATTTTTTTACTATTGTTGATGATTTCTCAAGATCTACTTGGACACATCTTGTTGCTTCTAAGAGTACTGTGTTATCTGTCCTTATAACTTTTGTCAAGTTTATTGGTGTTCAGTTCAATGCCAAAGTCAAGATCATAAGATCAGACAATGGTATGGAGTTTTGCAGTAAGGAAGCACATGTGTTTTATACAGATCAGGGAATTGACCATCAGACATCTTGTGTACATACCCCTCAACAAAATGGAGTTGTTGAGAGGAAGCACAAACATCTTCTGGAAATAGCCATGGCTTTACTTTTCCAATCTAAGCTTCCCATCAAATATTGGGGAGAGTGTTTACTTACTGCTACTCATTTGATAAATCGTTTTCCATTATCTTCTATACAGTTCAGAACACCTTATGAGATTTTATTCCACAAAAACCCTGACTACTCTATGCTAAAAGCTTTTGGCTGTCTTTGTTTTGTCAGTACTTTGAAAGTGGATAGGTCCAAGTTTGATCCAAGAAGTACACCATGTGTATTTGTTGGTTATCCACATGGGCAAAAGGGTTACAAAGTTTTAGATTTAAAATCCCATAAGATTTTCATATCTAGGGATGTTAAATTCTATGAAACTCAGTTTCCCTTGCACAAGATCAGTTTTGACACTTGGTTACCTCTACCAAATGTCTCAACTGATCTTCCCGATCACATATTTTTTCCTAATGCTGAGATAATTGCAGATGTACCTCAAGCACCCAATCCTCCTTCACCACCTGCTTCACCAGTGGTTCCCCAGCCACCACCAGTTGTGCAAGGCCAACAACTTAGAAGATCAGTGAGGATTGCAAGACAGCCAGCACATCTACAAGATTACATTTGCAATTTTGGTTCTCATTTTGAACAATTTCCTATGATTAATGGTTTTACTAATTATTTTATGTGCTTATCTGCTTCTGCTACTGAACCTGACCCTCTCATCGAACCAAAATCCTTTACCAAAGCATCTAAAGATCCCAAATGGATTGCAGCCATGAATAAGGAGATTGAAGCTCTTCAGTCCACAAACACTTGGATTTTAACTGACCATCCTGCAGGTAAACAGCCCATAGGTTGCAAATGGGTCTACAAAATCAAGCTCAAGGCTAATGGATCCATAGAAAGGTATAAGGCACAGCTTGTGGCTAAAGGATACACACAGCAATATGGGATTGACTATGATGAGACATTATCACCAGTGGTTAAGCTATCCACTGTAAGGGTAATTCTATCTATTGCATTAAACAAATGTTGGGATTTATTTCAATTGGATGTCAACAATGCTTTCCTTCATGGAGATCTCCATGAAGAAGTGTATATGACTATGCCTCAAGGTGTTTCAAATCCATCTAACAAGGTCTGTCTACTAAAAAAATCTTTATATGGTTTAAAACAGGCTGCAAGGCAATGGTTTAGTAAGCTCTATACTACTTTATTAGATTTTGGTTTTGTTCAATCTAAATTTGATCCATCTTTATTCATATCCCATACTAATGGTCATTTTACCATAGCTGCTGTCTATGTAGATGACATTATTCTTACAGGATCTCACATTGGACAAATAAATGATCTCAAAAGCCATCTTCACAAGCTGTTCAAGATAAAGGACTTGGGAAAGCTCAACTATTTTCTGGGTATTCAAGTGGTTCACAGTGATAGCTCCCTCATATTGAACCAAAGGAAGTTTTGCTCAGAGATCATCAAGGAAGCCAATTTAGATGACACAAAAACCTGTGTCACACCTTTACCAATTAATTTTAAATTACATGCTTCTAATAAATCTGATTTGATCTCTGATCCTACTACATATAGAAGTTTGGTTGGAAAATTGAGTTACTTAACCAATACAAGACCAGATATCTCTTTCTCTATTCAGGTATTGAGCCAGTTTCTTCAAGCTCCTGACAACAACCACTTAGCTGCTCTACATCACCTCATCAGATATATCAAAGGAACACAGCACTATGGAATCAAGTTGACAAAGGTTCAACAATCAAGTTGTAGGCCTTCTCAGATAGTGACTGGGCTTCTTGTCCAATATCCAGAAAGTCAGTTACAGGTTATGTGGTGTTGTATGGAAAGAATCCCATTTCCTGGAAGTCAAAGAAGCAGCCCACAGTTTCAAGGAGCTCTTTTGAAGCTGAATACAGAGCTATGAGCCAGGCTGCAGCAGAGGTCACTTGGTTGGTCAATCTCTTAACTGAATTAGGAGAGTCTGAATTGAGACTTGTTACTCTTCACTGTGACAACAAATCAGCCCTGCAAATTGCTCGAAATCCAGTCTTCCACGAAAGGACAAAGCACATTGAGATAGATTGCCACTTCACTCGTGAGAAAGTCTTGGAAGGATTACTGCAATTGACCTATTTGCCCACTGAAAATCAGTTGGCAGACGTTCTAACCAAAATTGTTCCAGCTGTGCATCACAAAGAATTACTTTCCAAACTGGGCATGGATATCGAAGACCATCCTCCAGTTTGAGGGGGGGTGTTGAGAGTAGCATCACTGCAAGCTAGCACAACAAGCTCAAGGTCACAGCTCAAGCTCCCTCAAGCTCACTCAAGTCTTCAAGGTCACCCGAGTGTCCAATTGCTTTGTCCGAGTGTATCCAAGTGTGTCCGAGTGTGATGTGTTTTAGTTATGTTTTGACATCACGTGAGAATCACGTGACATGTTCTCTATATAACCAAATCCGTTGTAACACAATTTCCCACTTCATCTTCTTCAATTCAATTCAAGAAATTCGATTGTGGTTTTAATGGAGTTTTTCTCTTTTCTCTAAATTCCAATTTATCGATTCTCAAATTGTGAAATGGGTACCACCACTTAATCGACGTGCACTTTATTATGAAGATTAAAGACAATATAAATCGTATACATTATATAGATTGATTTAAATTAATAACAATAATCTCAAACGGATCAGATGTATGCCTGTATATAACTAAGGTACCGTGAATAAACTTTCCCTAGATTAAAAGTAGACCTGAGTAGACATTGGCTAATCCGTCCGGCCCGTCCTGTAAAATATATGGGTTTGGGTAAGGTAATTGGCCCAAGCGGGCCACAAGCCCGGCCCGGTTGGCCCATAGGGCCGGGTTTGGGCTAAGGGTTAAGCCCAAGCAGGCTGGTAAGCCTGGGCCGTCTATATATATTACTTATATTAATTTTTTTTATTTGTATTAAAATACTACGGAGTATATGTATTGATTATATAATATCTAAACTTTTACATCTATTACTTTATAAATATTAATAGTATTTACATCGCATATAAATTAAGAAATACAATAGTACTAAATATATTATTTTCAAAAAAAATTCATTGAAATGAACCTACATAAAGATTATAATGTGTAATTTTACATTTATGTAACTTGTATACCTTTGTTTTGTATAGAATTTCAATCTTTTGAGACACTTAGCACATTTGTGTAGTTTGAGATCAAACGTAAAAATAATAAAATAAAAATAATATTTTACGAAATTATAATAGGTGTCTCGGTGAGCTACCCGGCCCGCCCATGTGGGCGGGCTTGAGCAAGAGAGTTGACCCAAAAACCGGACCTAGCCCAAGACCGTCCCGCTAAAATAGGCCAAAATATTTTCATAGGTCCGACCCAAGTCCGCCCATGCTCAGGTCTAATTAAAAGCTAGCTAGGTAAGCATACCAATGAACTTTTTTTTTTTGGAAAAATATATTATAAGTCTAAATTTGTATAATCTAAATTTGCAATTTTTTTTATTTTATTCCAATTAAATCAACTCAATCGCTCTATATATCTAGATCGGATACTATATAGCTCATATAAGAGTTTGAACTAAAGCACTGCAACTTGTGATTGGTTTGTTTGTTTTTTCTAAAATAACCATGCGTAATGGGTTGTCAATTTCTTTCATGGATCAATTTAATCAATTTCATGCATGACATAAACCATGTTGCCATTTCAACCGAAAATTTATACCATGTTGCCGGATCGTTTTTTTTTTTCGATTAATTAAACCATGAGTTCGAACTTTTCAGACCTTCTTGTCGTACCTAACTTAGGACAACTTTTGGTCCAATACTCAATCAATTCGAAACTGGTCTCTAGTTGTACATCCGATTTTTATTATTATTATTTTTTTAATAAAGCGGCACAAAATCAAAATCAAATTGATTTATACTCAATCAATTCGAAACTATTCGAAACTGGTCTCTAGTTCCTGAACAGGTTGCAAACTATTTTCTTGATTTGTTACCTGCGAATTTTGTTAAAAATTGGAGCAATGCAACCAAGATATACACACCCTATAATATTAAAAATGTGGTTGGTATTGAAGATTTACATTGCAGAGAGGAAGGTTCTGGTGTATGATTGTAGCAAGCACATAAACAATGATGATGCAATCAAAGAAGTTTTAGGGGGCTTAACTGTGTGGTTGCCTCATCATTATCTAAATGTGGAATTTACACCGACTTTGAAGGAACATCAGCATATATTCAGCGTAGAAAGGGTTCCTAATATTATTAACGATGAAACTGGGTATGCATATTTTGTTACTTTAATTTCATAGTACATTTGTTAGCATGTATAACAACTATTACTCTTCTAGATTCTACGTATTTTTTTGTAGGTGTTGTTGTGGTATTGTTGTTATCAAGTCGATCGAAGCTCTTGTGTTTGGTGGTGACATTAGCATGTTTACTCAAGATAAAGTTTATAGGTATCGCGAACTGATGTGTGTAGATCTCATGCATGAAGGAGACCTCGAAGCTTCTAATTTTAGGGAAAATACACTGCTGATATTAGTATATTTACGATGCTGTTATTTTGTTTGCATTTGGTTTTTATTAAATGTGTATGCTGATAAATATTTTGTATATGGTAGAGATATTATACGTTGAAAACATCAGTGGTCTAATATGTGTATTTATGATTATATTTCAACTACCTATCATGCTTTTGTCAGCTTTCTATCATTGTTTCTCAACTTTTGTTTCTTCGTTTATTTGAAAATATAAACGAATTTTCCAGCTTATGGTTTGTCAGTTATTTGTCATTGTGCTGATAATTTGATGAAAAACGAATTTATATACATGTTGATATTGCCAGGTCATGTTTCATCGTTTTCAGCTTATGTTTCTTCGTTTATTTGAAAATATAAACGAATTTTGTCGAAAATATGTGTTGATTATGTCGACAAGGGAATTTATATAGTCAATATGTGCTGATATTAATATATTATGATGCCAAAAGATTTTATTCGAAAATATCGTTAGTGAATTTATTTAAACATGTTATATATGTGGATAAATATGCTGACAAACGAATTTAGAAGAAATATATGGTAAAAAGAATATATTATGATGACAAATGATAAATAATCGAAATTGTTTGTGAAATTGGAAGGGGGGAAATTGGGAGGCCAGGGCCGGCCCTAGGGGTAGGCCAAAGAGGCGGTCACCTAGGGCCCTCTACCGAGTATCCGAGCAGGGTCCGGGAAAAAAAATTATGTTATATATATATATATATAAAAAATTAAGGTATTATGTATATATTATTATATTTACACGTAATAAAATATTTGCAAAGTAATAATATGTTTTAAAGTGTTTAACCATACTGTTTTACATTAATGGGAAAAAAATAGAATATTAAAAAATATTTTTTTACTTTTATTTCTCACTAAAAAAATTCATGTTTTTTTAATAGGACTTGTAAATAAGTATGTTGGTAAATCTAAAATCATAGTATTTTGTTTTTTTTAACCATAATGAGAGATTTTATACTATTGAAAGTCCATAAACTTTCCTTTTAGTGATAAAAAAAATCTGAAATTTAAAAGAGTTAAATAAATAAATAAAATTGCATTGTTTGATAATTTTTCTAAAAAAAATCATAAATATTTTTATTGATCAATTATTTTTTTTACATCGCCTCGGGTCAAAAAAATCTCAGGGCTGGCCTTGGGGGAGGCTGACATTCACGAGGGGCAATGGGAGATTGGTGAGCAAAATGGTGGCATTGAGAGGCTAACATTCGCTGGGGGAAATGGGAGATTAATGAATAGGGGCGTCGATAGGCACATGCAGAGGTGTCAGAGGATAACCGGTGGACATTAGAGATGACAATTTCACCCGCACCCGATCCGAATCCAAATCACCCGACCCGAAAAAGTGGGTGAAAACCCGAAAAAAGAGCGGGTGGAAAGTGGATGTGGGTGAAGTGGATATGGCCCCGTATGGGTGGTGAGTCGGGTGGGGTGAAATTTTTCTCCACCCGCACCCGATCCACCACCCGACCCATCACTCGCCACCCGACCGATACATATAAAAAATATATTTTATATATAAATATTTTATACAAAAAAAATATATCAACTTTGTAAACCCTAATTTCTCTTCCCAACTTCCCTTCATCCACAGCCCGTCAGCCCCTCTCGTCTCTCTCTCTCTCTCTCTCTCTCTCTCTCTCTCTCTCTCTCTCTGTGTGTGTGTTGTACGCTCGCTCAATCCTCCCTCCTCAAAGATTACATTCGCACTCGCCGGTGAGGGCCCGAGCAAGCAGTTGCCGCCGACGATGCGCCTCATCCTCACTAGTCCTCCCTCTCAAGCTCCGAGCTCGTAAGTCGCAACCCTTCTCTCAGATCTCGGCTCACACTCGCAGCCCTCTCTCTCACAGATCTTAGCCTCGCTCCACTGCAAGTCACCTCCGGCCGCCTCCACTAGTTGCCGACCACCATGTCGATCATCCAAAGGACCACAGCCGGTAACTTTCGAAATCCTACTCGTTTATTTGTCAATTTCGATTTCGAAATTATGGAGTTGTTGCAAAATGGGGGTTTGAATAGGAAGGATTTAGATCTGATTTTGTGTTTTAATGGTGATTTTGGATCTGATTTTGGACTGATGGAGTATTGGTCTTAGATTTCGAAATCCTCAGATATGATTTTGTTGTGTTCCTAGTTTTACTTGTGGGTATGATTGAATGTATTTTCTCATTGAGTCTATTTTCCTAGTTTTTCTTAAGGGTGATTTTGGATCTGATTTTTTTTTTTTTGCATTTGCAGGGAATACAAGTTTAGATATTTACAGTTTGCAAATCAGTTTATAAGCCCATTTACAGATTATTTTACAAATCAGTTTGTAAGTTTATAGATTACTTTTCTGGAAGTTGGTAACATTACAAATCAGTTTTATTGTACAGCAGTTTACAATTTTTTTTATTGTACAACAGTACAAATCAGCTTGTTATTCAGTTTACAGATTTTTTCTGGAAGTTGGTAACGTTAAAGTACAGATCTGTAAAAAAATCAGCTTGCATTTTTTTTAATAGGATGCATTTTGCTTGGAGGAAGAAGGAGCTTACCTATAGTGGTCTAGTGGTTGACGTTCATCCAAGGCGATTCAGATTCAAGTCGGACTACTTATTTTCCTCATGTTTTATACTTATGATATGTGTTTAAGACTTGTGGTATGTGTTGTTTAAGACTTATTTATGACTTAAATGTGTAAGATAACCATATTTTATACACTGTTTTGTGTACTAAATTGATTGGAATTCAATTACATACATTTAGGGAAAATCACCCACATTTCACCCATATCTCACCCATTTCACCCGATCACCCGATGGATATGGGTGAAGTGGATATGAGTGTGTGGTGATGGGTGGGAAAATAGGTCACCTATGGTGGGTTGGGTGAAATGGGGGTCCATCCACCCACCACCCGACCCATTGCCATCCCTAGTGGACATTTAGTTAATAAATATTGTATGATGGATATTTAATTAATTTGGTCTGAATATATATAGTCAGTTACTTTTTTTATCCCATATTTATATCATGTGTATTATTTCATGTGATCAGGTTTTCTGAACCACATCCGAAATGATGCTATCGGGTAGATTTCCCTTCCTAAATTCTCACCTAATAAAAAAATCTATATATAACCTTAATTTAGAAGACTTTGCTTACATGTCAATCTTAGAGAAGTTTTAGGAATATTGACCAATTATGTTTTTTTCCTTGATTTTTTTATTTGTCCTTTTCTCTCTTTTTTTCCATTAATTTTTTTTAATCCTCCATTCTCTTTTATTCTTAACATATCTACTAACAATTTATATATAACCTTAATTTAGAAGGCTTTGCTTACGTGTCAATCTTAGAGGAGTTATAAGAATATTGACCAATTATGTTTTTTTCCTTGATTTTTTTATTTCTCCTTTTCTCTTTTTTTTTCCATTAATTTTTTTCAATCCTCCATTCTCTTTTATTCTTAACATATTTACTAACAATTGAGCTTAATTCAAAACATTGAATTCAATCTAATATAACCATTAGGCTTAACTCACATTTATGTATTAACTATTGTATTGAACTTAATTCAAAACATTGAATATAATTATTGGTTGTGACACATCACATTTAAATGCATGATTCAGATTTCAAAATTTCTAAAAAAGTTACAATGATATTGATATTATTATTACTGCATGTGTGATTTAAAATATTTACATTTATGTATTATACTTTAGACGAGATATAAAAAAAAATTATTTCAGAATTATAAGATACATTTATGGTAAAGTTTTTTTTTTATCTTAACTTTTATTAGTATTTTATAATATATTTATATATATTATTAATATTTTAGTTTTAAAAAAGTGCGTCATGACGCGTGGATTGTACTAGTGTTTATTATTGTCTAAAACTTGTAATATTCTCAAGGCCACAAATAATGAGCCTTCTCCTCGCTTAACAAAAAATTAACAATCCATTAGTTTCCTGATCCATTTGATGCATCAAATTTCTTTTTTTTTTTAATTTTTTTTTTACCAATTTATATTAGTTGTTGATCTATTCTGCTTCGCAACTCATCGGATCACCATGCCAGCTGATGCGTCCAATTTCTTTCATTTAAAAAAAAAACAATTTATATTATATATTATAAAATAATTAATAACCTACCAAATTAATTCATGCATGACATAAACCATGTTGCCATTCGACCGAAAATTTATACTATGTTGCCGGATCGAATTTATTTCTGTTAATTAAACCATCAGTTTGAATTTTTCAGACCTTCTTGTCGTACCTAATTAAGGACAACTTTTAGTCCAATAATCAATCAATTCAAAACTGGTCTTTAGTTGTACATCCGATTTTATTTTATTTTAAAAAAAAGCGGCACAAAATCAAATTAATTTATAGGCATACATAATTAGTTCCGAGACAAAAAAAAAAAAAAGGGCAAAATTTTTCATCAAAAAAGAAAAAGAAAAAAAAGAGGCAAAATTGCATAAAACCACCCTTTAAATAGGGTGTTTTTATGGGAAACCACCTCTTAAAACGAAAATGATATAATACCACCCGTTAAAACCATTTTCTTTGCAAAGTCACATCCATCACCAAATTTCCGTTAATTGGAAGTACGTGAAAATTCAATTATATCCCTTGTTTTTATTATTATTTTACTTCATTCAATCGGTATTAATTAATTTTTATCTTTTTAACATATTTTTTAAATTTTAAAACTCTATAAATTATCCTTATATATATAATTTCATACTTATTAGTAAAAATACTCTATAAAAATAGATATAATTGATGTTTTATATATTTTAAAAAGTGTATATTATTAAAGGTATACTTGAAGAAAATAAAATTTTCAAAAATAATATTTCATATAGTTGTTATTATTCTAAAATATGTTTAATATTCCACACACATTTTTCAGAATAATAAAAAGTTAAAAACTATATGAAATATTTTTTTTTAATTTTTATTTTCTTTTAAAAAAAATAATATTTTTTTGATATTTTATAGACTTGTTTGCTTTTGAAAAAATAAATTACACATATTTTTTTTTGTTATTTAAAAAAAAATTATTTTTCTTTAATTTTAATTTGAAGGGGTGTTTTACCGAAAAACACTGTATTTAAATGGTGATTTTCTTCAATTTAAATAATAATTAATTTACACTTGTTAAATTAGCTAGCACCGCACGTTAAATTCACGTACACATATATATTCGTCCAATCTTACAAAATTGCATTAAACCTTTGAGAGATCGAGATCGAGAAGTTAATTTCATGACAAACCATATGTTTCCCAATCCCTTTTCTTGCTTTTCTTTCAAAGACGAATCAGATGATCAAAACAACAGAGAACTGCTAATCGACGCACCGCCGGTCCCGCAATGGCGCCTCCTCCAGGGGGAGGGCCACTGGAAGGGCCTCCTGCGGCCCCTCGACGTCAACCTCCGGCGCCACCTGATCCACTACGGCGAGATGGCGCAGGCGACCAACGACGCCTTCAACCGCGACGCCCACACGGAGTACGCGGGGAGGTGCCGCTACTCCAAGGAAGACTTCTTCGGCAAGGTAGGGCTAGAGGGAAACGGGAGGCCGTACAAGTATAGGGTGACCAAGTTCATCTACGCCACCTCGGGGGTGGTGGGCGTCATCCCCGAGGGGCTGATCGTGGTGCCGCTGTCGAGGGAGGGGCCCCACGCCGCCACGGAGACCAACTGGATGGGCTACGTGGCGGTGGCGGAGGATGAGTCGTCGACGGTCGAGGCCTTGGGGAGGAGGGATGTTGTGGTGGCGTGGCGGGGGTCGGTGCAGGCGTTGGAGTGGATCAGTGATTTTATGGTGAATTTAGTGCCGGCGCCGGAGATTGTGGGGCGGCGGCCGGAGGAGCGGGAGGAGATGGTGCATCATGGGTTTCATTCGGTTTATACTTCTGTTAATCCTCATTCTCCTTTGGGTAAAACTAGCGCCAGGCAACAGGTAACTTGATTTTATTTCACATGATTAATGTATTTTGTAATTATAACACGTGACATATATAGTTTTGTAATTAATTCGTTTTCAAAAAAATAAATTAAAAGCCATATTTTAAAAATATTTTTACACTAATTCCACCGATTTTCGTAATTAGATAATTTCAAATAATAAAGTTCTCTTCCATAAAAATAAAATAAAATTGGAGTAAGTATCTTACAAATTCCAGGAATTCTCTTTATTTTCTACACGACTTTCCTATTTTAAAAAATTGGATAGAAAATCTAATAGATATATAAAACAAATTTCAAATTCTAAAAAAATTTGATGTAAATTTATTTAAAATGGAAAAATCCTTAAAGATACTATAATAGAGTTATCACTGAATTCTATCTAAAGTTGTATTTACAATTTTAGGCATTCTTATTTCTCGATGGTACGTTGGCTAGTTTATAAATAAGAAAAATACTACAAATTAATAATATCATTTTTTGGTCAGAAAATATAATATGATTCAGAAATGAAGTTTTCGGTTCATCAATACAATTATGTTATACTGATAATCAAGACAAATCGAGGAATTATTTAGCCAAAAATCTTCATGTATGATAAAGTAGCAGATTAATTAATTAAACAAATCAACACAAGTTGACTCTAGAATGAGTGCTGAGGTCGAGAAGAATATAATTTGGTTTATGTACGTTTAATTATTACGTAATAAAATATCAATAAAATAGATTGTTGACCGAACATGTTAGAAAAAATATTCTTGGAATTGTATTTGATAATGTACTTTAATTTACACTGCACACATAAAAATTATACACTATACTTTAATAATACTTGGTCGTATTATTTTAAAATTATACACTATACTTTAATAATACTTGGTCGTGTTGGGAAATTGTACAAGAAAGTGGGAGAGTGGTATTAAGTAATATATATCTCTTCGATAAAAAATTTCATTTATTATTTATATCTATTCATTTTTTAAAAGAAAATTTTAACAATTTCATACACTAAAAACCTAATAAGTATAGAATTCTTATTTTATTTTAAAAAAATTTATATTTTATATAATTTTGATTATCTTAATAATAATAATAACGAATCTAACTTTGTTATAGTAAATAATCATATCTTTCCCATCTAAAATTTGTTTTAAGTAACACTAATTTAACATTTTTTATCATACCAAAAAAAAAAACTAATTTAACATTTTTTTAAACATGTTAAAAAAAAATGAAGGTTTTGGAGGAAATAAAGAGAATAGTGGAGAAATACAAGGAGGAAGAAATAAGCATAACGGTGACAGGCCACAGCCTCGGAGCCGCCCTCGCAACCCTCAACGCCCTCGACATCGTCTCCAACCGCCTCAACCTCAAGCCAGGCACCACCGCGGTCCCCATCCCGGTGACAGCCCTCCTCTTCGGATGCCCCCAGGTGGGGTCCGCAACCTTCAAAAGGATCTTCTCGGAGCACGAGAGGCAGTCCGCGCTCCGGGCGCTGCGGGTCCGGAACGCGCCGGACGTGGTGCCGACGGTGTCGCCGATCGGGTACGTGGAGGTCGGGGAGGAGGTGAAGGTGGACACGAGGAAGTCAAAGTACCTTAAGGCGCCGGGGAGCTTCAAGAGCTGGCACAACCTGGAGGTGTACCTCCACGGGGTGGCCGGGGATCGGAAGGGGAGGTGGTGGAGGAAGGGGGTGTTCCGCCTGGTGGTGGAGAGGGACATCTCTCTCGTTAACAAGACGATGGAGAATCTGAAAGGCGAGTACGGGGTGCCGGCGGCGTGGTGGGTGGAGGAGAATAAGGGGATGGTTCAGAGGGAGGATGGCTCTTGGGTTGCCGCCATTCGGTATGAAGTTGATGAGGAAGATGAGGGGTAGTTCTGGTATATTAATATATAGTTATTAATTAATTGGAATGTTTATGGTTAATATATTCTTTATACTAAAATGTGTTGTGTTTGAGAATTTATTGTCTTTGTAAGAATTGTATAGGTTAGGTATTCCAATATATGTGATATATGATTATATTCCATGTGACTGCTTTAAATATACTGTGATTTAAATAAGTGTTATTTAATACGTTAAAAAATTTACATAATATTTTTTTATATATAGTTTTTTTAAAGTTGTGAAAAATTGCAAACCAACTATATTTATTAGACAAATGAAATGATGTTTGAACTCTAGTCATTTTGGGATGAACATATGGAGGCCATAAAGATGCAATCCATTGGGCCGGGTTGATTTATGTGTAGTATTATCTGTGGCCCAAACATTTAAGCCCAAAAAGCCCAACTCCAGCTGTCTTCTTCGGCTGGGTGCCTGATCTGGGCTACCCCTTTTGAGATCTCAGGCGACAGGCGGTGGCAATGGACCTCCATTATCTCATAAACTCAAAAGGAGCCGTTATTTTAATTTGTAAATCATTTTTCCTTTCTAAAAACGTGTCAAATGAACTAATAGCTAATGGTTGTTTATATTCAGCTAGTTTAAAAACGAGTTAAAATGGAGTCGTGCCTATATTTACACTTGAGTTTAAAAATATATATGTTCATACTTGGTTTATTTAGAAAATGAACGAGTTTGAGCTTCAATTTTGATTGAGTAGAGCTTTGAACCAAATTTAAAAATGTGCTAATAAGACTTGCTTAGAAAAATGAACGAGCTCGAGCCAGACTTTTATCAAGCCGAATCCGAACTGAGCTCGAACTGCTCTTCTCATATACCCGCCCTAACCCAAACATCAAAGTGATTTGAACGATTTACACCTCTAGATCGATCTCTGTATAACAGATACCAGTCAGCAAAATTCATGAGACGACAGAAAAAGAAAAGATTCCGTATAGATTCCCAAATGAATTAGTAAGCGTAACTTGAACGTACGCACTACCTCCATCTGTTATACAGTAGTACTATTTTTAAACAGCCGATCTGTGGCTACATCATCGAATGATCCATGGATGTGGATCAAATGGGTAATGGTGCCTTTAAAGGCAAGACCTTTTCCCCTGCCGTCGCCATGCCCGAATTCACAAGCAAGTAAACCGCCCGCCTCCCACAACCAACCGCTCTCTTTAGTTGCTTCGTACAAGCTACCCCTTCCCTTCCCTTCCCCTTCCCAGCCCGCCTACCTTTTCCCCTTCATTTTTTGTACCTATATATATATAATTATTTTCATGATTACCTTTAAAATTTGTATCCAAATATCCCCCATATATATTACGGAGTACTACTAATAAATATAATTATTGTTTTTTGCACCGACTATGTATTTGTTGTATGTTTGACGGTATGTCGTCCGTCGACTTGTAAATATTTATATTTTTAATATTTCTTGTCTTATCCCTTATAATTTTTAAGGGATAAGATCACGACATGATTCAATTTTTTTTTTTTTTTTATATAAAAAAGAGCCTATCGGAATCGGAACGAGAATGAGATGAGACAAAGATTTATAAGATTAATTTATGCCCACGCTATATAATTAAGTAGGGATAAAAAAAAAAAAAGTGACCATGTAAGTATTTAAGTATACCGGTGAACTAATACAAAAGAAGACTCTAAAGTTTATGCACTATGAATGAAACAATTTAAATTTTAAAGGTTATCTGAAATTAGATATATCCATATATATATTCGTGAAAAATGACAATGTACCGTTTAAAAGCATTATACTACTCAATCCTCATGGGGATCTATATATATTATATATAGACTATATGAGTAGATTACGGGTAATAGTTTAGAGTTATAAAGAGATAAGAGATGACACACAAATACGAATTGGAGATCACCTCCATGAAAACTCACAAAAAGATCCAAGTAGGCCTTTTGTGGCTATCTACTAGGATAACTATGAACTACCATTTTTTCCCCAGAATTACAAAATTAAATTACCCTTTATGAATTAGGATGCCTAACTAATATACGTCATCATTCAATTATAAATTACAAACATGGGAATAGAAATGGTTAAATTAGGTGAATATTCATTTTTCATGTCAAAATTAAGTAAAATGTTCACTTTTTTACATAATTAAGTAAATGTCTATTTAAAAAAAAATACCCATCATTCCCTATCCCTAACCCTTTCTCCTTTTCCTCTTTGACCATTTTTAATTTTAACATTGAATAGCCAACATTGACCATTCCGGTCAACGCCTGCATTTGGTGACAGTTGAATATATTTTTTTAGTGACGGTTAATTGTGACAATTATTTTGGTGACAATTAATTTTTTGTGACATTTTATTTTTTCCGGTGACAGTTAGGGGAAAATCTTTTCTAGTGACAATTGATTTTCTTTTTTTTTCTTGTGATAATTGTTGGTGACAAAAAATATTCGGTGAGAATTGATTTTCTTCCCGTGACAGTTGCCAGTAATACTTTTCCTCGGGGACAAATGGGGTTTTTCTACTAATGGATGATTTTCCTGATGACAATTGTTAGTGACAACTATTAATGACGAGATTGATGACAATATATTGTCACCATGATATTGTAACCTTAAAAAAATTGTCACCATAACATTATACATCACCAAGACATTGTCACCAACTACAGAACACTGTTTTCATATTGTTTAATCAACCGTATTGTCAACAACTTATAAAAAACATTGTCACCAACCTCTTTTCAATAATCTATTGACACTAACAATAAAACAGTGTAACCAACCTAAACCCTAAACCCTAAAATTTGATGTACAGTACCAATGCTATCAGATTTGTCATCTAATATTAACGCATTTTTGTTACGAAACTGAAACCCTAGAACTAGGGGAGCATAGACCCTATAGGGGCTAAACTTAAGCAAACGAATAATTCGATGTACAATACTATAATGGCATCACATTTGTCATCTAATATTAACGCATTTTTGTTACAATAATAACCCTAAGTATATGAAATTTGATGTAAAGTTTAACTTTGTAATACTTAATTGTCAGACTACATCAACTTGCAAAAATATCAAAACAAAGGGGAACACTTGAAACATTCATACTTAACATCCGAAATAGCAAGACCCTCTATAGACATCATCTCTCTCTATACGCATCCATATAATTGTCTGAAATAGCTTCAATACCACTATGAAATGTAAGACCCTCGATATATTTGATGGTATACATACCGCAACTTCCACTACAATTGAACAGAAGGATAATGAAAATTACATTATAGCTAAATGAGATATAAATTCCATTTGGCACCAAAATAGAATATATAACTCTACCAATTTTCACAAATCTAAAAAAAACAACAAAATAACAACATAAATTCCATTTGTCACCAAAACAGAATATATAACTCTAGCAATTGTCACCAATCTAAAAATAACAATATAAATTCCATTTGTCACCAAAACAGAATATATAACTCTACCAATTGTCATCAATCTAATTAAAAATAACAACATAAATTCCATTTGTCACCAAAACAGAATATATAACTCTACCAATTGTCACCGATCTAAAAATAACAACATAAATTCCATTTGTCACCAAAACAGAATATATAACTCTAGCAATTGTCACCAATCTAAAAATAACAACATAAATTCCATTTGTCACCAAAACAGAATACATATCTCTACCAATTGTCACCAATCTAAAAATAACAATATAAATTCCACTTGTCACTAAAACAGAATATATAACTCTACCAATTTTCACCAATCTAAAAATAACAACATAAATTCCATTTGTCACCAAACAATGAAGCAAACCCATGATAGTCTCATTTAAATTGATGATATAGAATCAAGCTAAATATTAATTGTCACCAAACAAGCAATTGTCACCAAAACAAACAACGTGGGTCATGGAGCTGCTCATGGCCATCATCTTCACCATCACCGTCACCATGAATTCGGAGATCATGAATTTGGAGGACGTAGTCTTTCTCCAGCGCCGCCAAGCACCAGCGGATCCCGACGCCAATGAACGAGAGGTCCGACAGATCGAGGAAGCAGGCGCATGAGGAAGGAATTGACTTGAATTGGAAGGGCTAAATCAGGAGGCCAGCACAAAGCTTTAAGACGACGACTTTGTCGGAGACATCGGTGGTGACAGGCGAATTTGACGAGGAAGAGCAATATCTTTCGATGTCGAGACCGACAACGCGACAATTAATGCGCTTGATCTGGCGATCAACGGGGGTGAAGGAGAGGAAACCGGAGGGGTGGGGGGAGCAGATCAGATTCGGTGGCGATGACGGTGGTTCTTATCTCCCTATTTTCGATTTTGCATTTGTAAACCAGTGGAGGAGGAGTCAAGGGAACTGGTTGTGTTGCTGCTGCAGAAGGCAGTGGTAGTGGAGGTTTTCTTGCCGTAGTAGGCAACGACGGTGAAGGCGGTGGTGGTACTGGTGGCCGATTGGGATTTCCAGAGAGATCGGACAAGAGGGGAACATGCGGTCGAGGGGAGCCATGAATGGAGGCAGGAGCTTCAACTAGATAGGAAGAAGTAGGTTAAATTAAAAGAGGGATAGTTTAGGTATTAAGATAAAATTATGAGCATTTACTTAATTGCAAATCCTAAATGGATATTCCACCAAATTTTTCCAATAGAAATTAATTAAACGATTACCTGTTTCTTTTTCTTTTTTTTTTAAATTCAAAATATCAAAAAATTAAATATAAAATTGCATACATGCAATTCAACATGGAATTGAATGAAATTTGAATAAGAAAAAAAATGATGGAGACTTAAGTTTTATATATAATAAGAAACGTTGCGCGCGGTACATTGGTTAGTTTAGATGACAATGCGTACAAGCATCCGGTCCGGTTGCAACATCTCCTTTCATCCTCGTCATTGTCATCTTCAATCTCTACCGGTCGGTCTCTTTTTGCCTTAACTTTGCCTACATCTGTTTTAATACTAATTTTTTTAGTTATACTAATTTTACTTTGACAAGGTTATATATACGTTGAACAATGTTTGATCAAATCCTCCTAGGAGTTTAATTAATTAATCATATGTATTATCTTATACTCTATAGATAACATATGTATGCTACGCACATCTATCCAATCAATTTTCTAGCTATGAAAAATAAGTACATATATATATATATATATATATATATATATATATATATATATATATATATATATATATATATATATATATATATATATGTTAGTCAAAATAACTTGTTCAACATCAGTATATATTTAAAAAAAAAAACAATAAAAATATATGGTGAAATGCCTCAAGTTATTGAAGAAGAATTATCAAAACTTATGACTTGTAGTTAGACCTGTTGAACGGTCGAATTTGGATTGGGTACGTTGTTTTAGATTTGGGTTAATTATGAGTCGGGTTGTTTCGGATTACGGATTTAGTGAGACAACACAACGAATTATGACAAACATATTATTTTTTTTAGCAGTGGACTATTTACATAGTTTTAAAAGGTAAATTGTTATATTGCCCTAATGCTAGTTAATATTTATTGAAAAATAATAATTAATGTTTTTATAATATAAGTAATACTGTAGTATGTATACTATAATAATATTAAATCCACAATATTATCAGTATAATAAATTTCCATATACAAATTATGTATATATGACTATGTGGTTGTCCCACATCGATCGGTAATATAGAGAATGCTTGAACAACTTATAAAGTTGAAGGACTATTCCTCTCATTGCTAATTGGTTTTGAAATGGAACCCGTTGGGTTTATGTGTTGTTCGAGTCTCTTGTATGTGAGCCCGCACACACGACCTCCCTCCAGCTTGTCTTTAGGCCCACCGAACCCAACCGACTTTAACAGACTACTAATATTACGTACGTTCGATCATATATAGTGGATGTGTTGCATATCATGAAAATTAATTACCCAATATGTTGAACTATTAATACTAGAAAAACTCACAAGATCGATAAGTTGAATGATGTTGATGTTTTTTCTAGGTAGGAGAAGGGGATCTAAGAGGGGTAAAGATCGAGAAGGAAGTTTCCATAGTTTTGATGATACTAGCTAGGTTAAATTTAAATTTATAAACGTTTTTTCATTCCGACCTACCTATAGCCTAACCCAAAGAATTATCGACGTATCAAGGCTATGTTAGGTAAAAAGGTAGGTGTTGGGGTAGCTGAAGTTGATTAGTTAAAACTGATGGATTATTTGTGTTAAATATTTGTTAATGAGCTAGTTAGTATGATATTTGGTAACTCTGTTAGGATAGCTAATAAAAACTTGTGATTAGAAAATCAAAATTTTAAAAAGATTAGGCGAGTAGTTGTTGAAAAGTTTCGATTTCAAAAGCTAAAAACCTAAAATCGTATACTATATATTTATGTCATTTAAAACTATGTAATACTCACTCTGTTTCAAATTAAAAGTCGTTTGATTTTTTTTTTCACGTTTTTTAAGGAGGTAAAAACTCTATAAAATATTATTTTTTTAATTAAATTTTTTCCATAAATTGATTCTTAGTACTAATAGGTACGTATCAATTTATGAAAAAAAAAATTGATTAAAAAAATAATATTTTATAGAGTTTTTACCACCTTAAATAAGGTGTAAAAAGTCAAGCGACTTTTATTTTGAAACGGAGGGAGAGTATTAACATCAAAGGCTGTAAAAAGTTAGTTGTTGGTGGGGATTGGTGCCTGTTGCGGTCTACCATTTTTAAGTACGAACGGTACGACTTAAGTGTAATTTAATTAATTAATTAATTACTGTAATTGTCAATTTAATTTTCTTGATAACCATGAATAATGAACTTGACAATGTCAAGATATAAATTATTATATCGATCCCGATATATGTATGAAATTAAGTTGCATTACAACGTACTGTTTGATCAATTAAATAATTTAAGCAATTTGGATCAAGTAATTAGCTTTCATCAGCTATTTGTTAAATCCTTGTCTAAAATATACCGTTAAATCCTACAATCTCCTATTATCAATATTTGATGTTCTACCCCCTAAATTCAAATTTTAAGAAAGTTAATTTTTATGACAAACTATAGAAAGATTCAAGAACACATGAACTTATATATTTCATCAATAACATGTTAGCTAATTCACGACAAAAAGAGAGAAGATTTTATACATTAAGAGTTAAATAGAGTTTCTGGAGAATACAAAATATGAGGCGTTTGAAGAATTTATATAGACATTCTTAAAACCACAATCAGACTAGAATTATAATTGACGTCAATATATACCCAAATTAGATAAACAATAAAAATATATAAACTTAAAAATATACTACCTCCGTCCAAAAATACATAGACTTTTTACTATTCACGAAAGTTGTTTTAGGAGTTAAAAACTATATAAAATATTAACTTTTTTATTAATTTTTTTTAACAATTATAAACTTATTGACAATAAGTTTGTAATTGTTAAAAATATTGAATAAAAAAAGTTAATATTTATATAGTTTTTAACTCCTAAAACAACGTGCGTGAATCCTAAAAGTCCATGTATTTTTGGACGGAGGGAGTATAGAATATCGTCTAGACCGGGAATCCGGGATGCTGCCCCTAGCCCTGTACGTGTTAGGGGACATGTCACTCCCTTAACCCCGATTCATTAATTGAAGACTGACCGTTCGTTAACTTCTGTTGACAAATTTACACTTTTGCAAAACTTTGCCCGTCCTATAAAATTAAACTTATACAAACATGTTTTAAACTCACAAAGTTAATATTCAAATTCTAATTAGTATCCAAACGACCTAATTAATGGAATTTTTAGGATTCTTTGATTTCCATGAGGTTTGACAAACCCTTTCATTAATAAGATATAAATTAAAATTCTTTTTCCTTTTTTGTAGACGTACGTCGCTCTTATAAATATATGGGATCTAAAAATTAACATCCTCATATAACAGACTTCAATACACAAACAAAAAACACAACCAAACTGCCTTACACATTCAATTCATTCATATAAACACTAAACACATACGTACACTCTCCCCAGATTCTTCTTTCCTGATTTAAAACTCCGATCCACACTCCAACGATTATTAAACGACACATTTAATTACAACCATGGATGGATCGATGTTCCACCGCGACCACGCCGACATCGCCAGGAGATGGCGCCTCCTGAGCGGCGCCGATGACTGGGTAGGCCTCCTGGACCCACTCGACGACGACCTCCGGCGCTACGTGCTCCACTACGGGGAGCGGGCGCAGGCGACGTACGACGCCTTCGACCGCCAGAAGGAGTCCAAGTACGCCGGGAGCAGCCACTTCTCCAAGCGCGGCTTCTTCTCGAAGCTATTCCTCGAGAATGGCCGCCCCTACCGGTATGAGGTGACGAGGTTCCTCTACGCCACGTCGGGGGTCGACCTCCCCGACAGCATCATCCTCAAGTCGCTGTCGAGGGAGGCCTGGAGCAAGGAGAGCAACTGGATGGGCTACGTGGCAGTCGCTGACGACGATACGGCGGCGCTCATGGGGCGCCGCGACGTCGTGGTGGCGTGGCGGGGGACCGTGCAGGGGCTCGAGTGGGTCAATGATCTGCAGTTCGTGATGGTTCAGGCGGAGGGTATTTTGGGAAATGCGGAGGAGAATCCGTTGGTGCATCAGGGTTGGTACTCCGTTTACACTTCCGATGATCGCCGTTCCCCGTTCAACAAGACTAGCGTCCGTGATCAGGTCCGTTCCCGTTATTTTTATTTAATTTAATTAATCTGGTTTGTGGAAGCTTTTTTTTTTATATATATTATATATATCAACCTTGGGGTTTTTTTATTTAAATTTTAAAATAAATTTTTTATTTGATTACAATGAAGTCTATTTAATTTCATAAACTATTAATTAAAAAGTCAAAATTTATTATAGTTTCTCAAAATAAAATATTATTCATTTTCAGCTACTTACTAATTCTATGAAAATTGTTGTTGATTAGTGATTTAGTACAAAATTAATAATCTAAATGGAATTAGTGGTTTAGCCTAGAGGAATTTATGCAATAATAGATATGCTTGTGAATTGTGCCAACAAGATTTATTAGATTTCCAAGTGTAATTGTGGATTTGCGGAAGCTGATTTCGATCAATGTTCTTGTTTTTTTAGTATATATTTACCCTTTTGCTTTTGTTTTTTTTTTAAACACTTGAGATTTTCTTGTATAAACGTACTGTGTTAATTAATATACTTATTTACCCTTTAAAAGAAAAGGGTGTGGTTATATACACCACAAATTCAAAGGCTGAAAATGCAAAAAAATTAATTAATCCCTTTTAACCATAAAAACGTGCATGATTTGGGGTACGGTGTATATAGTCAGCACAAAAGAAAAATACAATGGTGGTAGATTTAATTTCAATAAATCGGAATAGAATGAGATATAAGTAGAAGAAAAGTGTACTGCTGAATTGATATTCAATCAACCTCAGGACGTTTTGTACGCGAGTTAATTAAGAAGCTTGGAAATTAATTAATTAAAGAAATTGGTTGGATAAAAAAGGCATTTTAAAGTAACCTTTTTATGTACACCAATATAGTTACCAAAATGGGAGGGATTTGATGCGTGTAAATAATTCTTCAAGTGAATATGAAAATGACTAAGGTATTAATGAAAAAGAGCAGAAATTAGTTCATGCTTAATATACGGGAATAGAACTCCTTTAGACTAACTCTAATGGTCTGGTGTAAATGCTTAAATATGCATATTTTGATGTAAATTGTGCTCAAATGGTTACTTTTGAATGTTTAAAATGTGCACATTTGCACACAAAGTGCTCAAATATAAGCACATTTCCTTCCCCATGTGCAAAAACTTTTAATCACTTTTCAATAAAGTAAAGTCATTTCTATTGGTTGTTTTTAAGTTTTTTCTTTTCTTTTTTAATTTAATCATATTTACTTAGAGATATGTGTGTATAAAATGCATATTTAACCAATGGAGTAAAATATCAAAAAGTGATGTACATTTTTAAACACCTTGTGCAAATATGTACATTTGCACACTTAACCATTGGAGTTAGTCTTAGAGTATACATTTTACTCATTGTTTTGAATATTAACTGTGCCAGCACTAATTTTAATAAATATAGATATTTAAAATAAAAAATGAAACCAATAGTAATTTAATTAGAAACTAGTACAATTCCCGCGCCATGACGCGATCTTTTAAACTAAAATCTTGATAATATAAAAATAATATTATAAAATTTTAATCAAAATTAAGATAAAAATCATTAAAATATTTGCCATAAATGTATCTTATAAATATCTCAAAAAATTATTTTTAAGAAAACATCATGTAAAAGTATAATACATAAATATAGATATTTAAATCACTTAGCAAAAATAATAATATCATTGTAACTTTTTTAAAATGTGATGTGGTATAACAGTTATCTAAAATGATATTGGTTACGTCATATCATCAGAAAAGCGATTTTTTCTCGAAATATTCACGATTTAAAAAATAATTAAAAAAATGGGCATCGATTGAAACAATTTGTCAAAATATTCACGAATATATATAGTAAATGTCATAAAAATTAAAAAAATATATATAATTGGTTTGAAAAGATAAAAAGAAGGAGAAAATAATAATTAAAGGAAATAAATTTGAGTTAAGCCCAATAGCTATATTAAATTAAATTCAATGTTTTGAATTAAGCCCAATTGTTAATAGAAAAAAGAGAAATAAAAAAAATGAAGGAAAAAAATAATTGGTCAATATTCCTACAACTACTCTAAGGTTGACACGTAAGGAAAGTCGTCTAAATTAAAGTGATATATAGATTGTTAATGGAAAAAAGAGAAAAAGGAGAAATAAAAAAATGAAGAAAAAATAATAATTGGTTAATATTCATAAAACTACTCTAAGGTTGACACGTAAGGAAAGCCTTCTAAATTAAAGTTATATATATATATATATATATATATATATATATATATATATATATATATATATATATATATATATATATATATATATATATATATATAAATCGATCAAATCCATTAAATTATAAAAGTCACTGTCCATTTTACCAATCTAATTAAAAAAAATGAAAC
Organism: Persicaria tinctoria; assembly: GCA_037127255.1. NCBI lineage: Eukaryota > Viridiplantae > Streptophyta > Magnoliopsida > Caryophyllales > Polygonaceae > Persicaria > Persicaria tinctoria. The sequence continues at coordinate 56,035,597 of JBANSL010000020.1, forward strand.
TGTATATGCATGGTGGGACATGAACCCCATCATATGTACTATCATAATTTTCTGACCGGTTTACACGGCGAGGTTTAGGACTTAATTAACTAGCATTAATTTATATTGCAGATGATTAAAAATAAAATCATGCAACCATTAATTAGGATAATATAATTAATTAAAGGTTTATAATGAATACTTCAAACGCGGAATAAAATTATTCTTATTCATCAAAATAAATCTCCTTGAATTAAGAAATTAAAGAAAAATTCTCTGTTAATCATGAAGAGCTAGGTAGATCATCAATCATTAATAATTGGCGGAACACTTGATTAATCTAAAAGTTTAATGTAGCAAATCGACCGATTCGAGATGATGGATGGATGGTAGGCAGGTGTTGTAGTTTATGCGGAGAAGCCAAGAACTGTTGTAGTGATGCCTGTTTGTTTTTTTTTTTTTGAGTGTTTTGCAGTCCAAGAACTCGTCAATTCCTCCTTGTCTTTTTTTTTTTGGGTCAACTTTCCATTGATTAAATTATTTATCTACTCGTATAATGATTGGGACATCTTATTCCACTCTTATTATTATTATTATTATTATTATATCAGCTAGTTTTCGGATTCAAGTTATTTATATGGGTCTAAGGGTTTTTCGTTTACAACTTGCAAGGCACTTGACTTGACGTTTAGGGTTTATTTGGCGTACATAAGTTAATTAATTAGTGCTTTGAGAATATCTTTGTAACCAATTCACATTGTTAGAGATGGTACTGCGCCGTTTTTAGTTTATAATGTTATGTTTGATGGTTCGCCGTCTTCCGAGTTTATCGGTTTTTGATGAGTCAAATTTGTCCGACCTTTAAATTATTACTTAATAAAAAAAATGAATTTTATTTGAGATCATTTTTTTATCTTTAAAGAGTTTTGCTTTTTAGGCTCCATTTGACAATATAAGTAGCTTTTCAGAGCTTTTAATTTTAGAATTATAAAGTTTTCAGTGAGATAAATATAAGATTTTAGTTTAATTAGTTTTTTCAAATTGGATTTTCAACAACTATTTATTTAAAGCTTTTCAAAAAACAAATTCTTGTTCTATTTATAAATCTATTCATTTTATTCTTTCTTATCATTTAGGTTGTATCAACTATCTTATCAGATAAGTTTATCAAAAATCTTAGTAGCTTATAAATAATTGAATTTGACATATATTTAACCTACCTGGTTTATAAGCTTTTCATTTACGTGTTACAAAACTAACCCTAAATATGAATTAAACCATCATTAATTTTAACCTACGTTTCAACTACTATCAACTTTTTTTTTTCTTTTTGGCCACACACTAAATTCTTGCAATTAATATTTTTACATAGGTATTATCAGAGATCAAGAGATTGGTAGAGCAATACAAAGACGAAGAGCTAAGCATAACCATCACGGGCCACAGCCTAGGAGCCGCCCTCGCAACCCTCAACGCCGTCGACATCGTCGCCAACGGCATCAACCACCGCCCGCCGACCTCCTCCGGCGACCAATCCCCTCCTTGCCTAGTCACGGCCATCGTCTTCGCCTCCCCGAGGGTGGGCGACTCCGGCTTCAAGCGCGTGTTCTCCAAGTACGCCGATCAGCTCAAGGCATTGAGGGTCAAAAACAACCTCGACATCGTCCCGAACTACCCCATCTTCCCCTACGAGGACGTCGGGGTGGAGCTCGCCATCGACACCACCAAGTCCACCTTCTTGAAGACCCCCGGCAACTTCACCAGCTGGCACAGCCTGGAGGCGTACCTCCACGGCGTTGCCGGCAGGCGCGGGAGGGACGGCAGGTTCGAGCTCGCCGTCGATAGGGACGTGGCGCTTGTGAACAAGGCCGGAGACTTTCTCAAGGTGGATTTGCTTGTTCCGGCTTCTTGGTGGGTTATCAAGAACAAAGGGATGGTCCAACAAGATGATGGGTCTTGGAAGCTCATCGATCGCGGCTTAGACGGCGACGATTTCATATGATCGATCGATGATTGAAGAGATAAGTGCAAAACTGATAACTGCAACAAAAAAAAAAAAAAAAAAAAAAAAACTAAATAGTACTAAATTTGGGGGTTTTTTCTTCTTCTTTGAGAAAATTATTGAATGTTTTGTAATCAATTTGAACTAGCTAGATTGAATTTGTTAATGTGTATGGATTTTTTTGCTTTCCCCATTTATATATTATGTTACACATGTATAAGTCTATGTTGCTAAAGTTTAGTCTAACAATATAATTCTTTCCTCAAAAAAAAAAGAAATAGTAACCAACGATATTCTATCTCAAAACCAATTTACAATGAGAGATTTCAATCTTACATGTTGTTCAAACAAATAGTAACCAACGACACAGCTGATTCGCTGAATCGGCATACATAAATCCTTCGGACAAGTTAGGGACCATAGAATGGAGGATCCAACACCTCACCATGATATCGCAACGAGTCCATCACTCTAAATCGATAGCGCTAATTGCTGGCCTTGGTAAACTACCGTCGATGAAACCTAATTTGATTTTTGCGTAAGTGCGCGCCATCCTGATGCGACGACTCCGGCTAAAGAAATTGGTCCCGTTGAAGGCACTTAATTGTCACGAGCTGAGCCACTGGATGATTGGAATCGGAGAGGCAGTGGATCATTGCTCAAAGCTTGCATCCGGATCGAGATCTCAGGCGCCAGTCGAATTAAGTCCGTCAGTTGCCATGGAAAACGAAGAACAAGATCACGATTTCAATTGTGTTTTAGAAAGAAAGAAAAAAAATCTAATCAAAGAATCTCAGTTTATTGCTCTCATACCATTTCAAACCGAGATTAATTCGATCGATCGATTAAGTGAGGTTCCATGGTGAAACCGACATTTCAACAGTGTTTGTTGGAGGAGAGAGAAATGAAACTGAAATCTGTTTCACCCTCTTTCTTCATTACCTTTGACTATTGGGCTTTGCGTACAATTGATCAGTCAATTCCTCTGGGCATAACCGACATAGTTTGAAGCCCATATACTATCAGTTAGTAACAGTGATTTATGTCCAGCACTCGCTTTCTTGTTTCGGGAAGAAGTTTCCTAGGATGTTCGTCTTCAATGTCCACAAGTAACTTCTGATGTATCGCTAGTTTGCGGTACCTTTTTTGGGCAGTGTCTGCCTTCGTTCTTCGTCTACGTCCTCATCTCGTTTGGTTTAGTTGTGTGCAGTTTCACTTTTGTAGAGTGTTATTTTCTGTATTTTGCACCTTCTTTGTATTTTATGTTTGTTTTAGACAGTTTTCTGTCTGCCAACTTTTCGGCCTTTGAGGTTCGAGTATGTCTGGCCTTAAATTTTTTTTCTAATCAAAAAAAAAAAAAAAAATTGCCACAATCTGCGGTAAAAGCAGCCTGGCTTGGATAATTCAAAGGCGGTCTTAGATGGTAATGGATCTTTGTTTCACGGTTTCACGCAACCCTTGTCGTTGGATCTCTTCACTGACAAAAGTATATCAAGGCTTGTACTTCATCAAATTCAATTCTGTGAAATAACGGTGGGTCATACGACGTCAAGCCAAGCACACAAATCGAGTGGAGTTCCATCCTAAAATCAATTGGTATTAGGTGTGGTAGTCCACTGGCTTATATGCAAGGCTTGGATTCAATTTTTAATTAATGTGGGACACTCCCAACTCATATTCTCCACAAATTCCAACTGAACTCAAATGGGTTGTGACTGTCTTGAGTTCATTGAGATGTTGAGCTACCGATGCGCCTTCTTTCATCTGCCAATTGAACAATCACCTCATCAAATGAACTTTGTTAGAGGCAGATGGCTTCTTGTACATATTGGAGAGGGTTGCCATAAGACCCGCAGTGGTTGTTTCCTTTGCTATGTTGCGTGATATAATGTCAATCGGATAACTCCAACGGCTTGTCTATCAAGAAGATTCCAATCTTCATCATTCATTCCCTCTGGCTTCTTTTTTGAGAGAGGATAATAAATATTTTTTTTAAACAAATAATCTTAAATCTGCATCTTCCAAAATCCAAAATCTACGCTATCGAACTTCTCCCGTACATTTCACCATCGAACTTGTCCAGATTGGTGATAATGAAAATAAATAATATAAAACACACACCAATGCTTGGAAATAAAGATATAAAATGTATTTACAACACTCATCCCAATTGAACTCTAAAATTTGAGGCACAAAATTCTCTCAAAACTTATCTCTATATAACACCTTAAATTATAAGCTTTTCTCTCTCTATGCATTGGATTGAGATATCTAACAAATGAAATCGTATATGTTTATATATATAGGTTTTCGAAGTATGAAATGAAAGGTGGAAATAATCCGCGTAACACCTCTCACTTCTAATTTCCTTTTTTACACATCCTAACTAATAAAAGAATGGTCATGTAAATATAGACTTCAATACACATAACAACACAACTAGTTGCCTTACACGAATTAACCCATACATTCATATAAATCAAAAAAAAAAAAAAAACATCCCCACATTAACCACAATTATTAAACGACAAATTCACAACGATCGATCGATGGAGTTCCACCCGCCATCGCGCAACCGCGACGACCACCCCGACATCTCCAAGAAATGGCGGTTTTTGAGCGGCCACGTCAACTGGGCGGGCCTTCTGGACCCACTCGACGACGACCTCCGGAGCTACATCCTCCACTACGGGGAGCGGGCGGAGGCGGCCTACGACGCCTTCGACAGCCAGAAGGAGTCCAAGTACGCCGGGAGCTGCCTCTTCTCCAAGCGCCGATTCTTCTCCAAGGTGTTCCTCGAGAATGGCCGCCCCTACCGATACGAGGTGACGAGGTTCCTCTACGCCACATCGGGGATTGTCGTCCCCGACTGCATCATCCTCAAGTTGCAGTCGAGGGAGGCCTGGAGCAAGGAGAGCAACTGGATGGGCTACGTGGCGGTCGCCGACGACGATACCGCGGCGCTCATGGGGCGGCGCGACGTGATGGTGGCGTGGCGGGGGACTGTGCAGGGGTCGGAATGGATTAGTGATGCGGATGTTAGGCTGGTTCCCGCCGACCGTATTTTGGGGAATGAGAAGGAAAATCCGTTTGTGCATAAGGGGTGGTACTCCGTTTACACGTCCAATGATCCCTGTTCCCCGTTCAACAAGACTAGCGTCCGGGATCAGGTCCGTTCCCGTTATTTTTATTTAGGGCTTGTTTGGTATCCATTCTCAAAAATCAAAACTGAGAATCGTAATGGATGATTCCCGATTTAAGTGTTTGGTACGATAAAAACTATACCCAATCAGCAATGATTTTTATTTGAGACTATTTTTCATCTTTAACGAGTTTTTTAGAGGCTCTGTTTGACAATTTAAGTAGCTTTGCGGAGCTTCTCATTTTAATATTATAAAGTTTTAAATGAGATAAATATAAAATTTTAGTTTAATTAACTTCTTAAATTGGATTTTCAACTATTATTTACCTCAAACTTTCAAACTTTTTCTTTTTTTCTATTTATAAATCTATTCATTTTATTTTTTTCTCATCGGTTAGTTGGTATCAATTATGGTTACCAAATATATATCTTATTATCTATGAACAATTGAATTTGACTTATATTTAACATACATAATTTGTCAACTTCAACTATCATATCAATTAAAAAAAATGACCAAGAATATAATACCAACTATCATTCGTGAACAAAAAATAATACGAAATTTCAAAATTACCAATTAGCATACAAACCATATCCAATTAAACCGATTTTGAAACCATGACCAAAATTCATAAATTAAAAAAAGTTTGGGAAAATTTATAAAATTGGAAGAAACTAGGTGTCACTCTGTTCATCGTCTTCCACCAGAAGCAATGCGGCGCTCGCAAACTGTGCAACCTCTTGCCAACGACTCCCTCGACGTTGAGCCCAAGCTCCTCCTCCTCCTCCTCTCCCTGCACCCATCATCCTCAAGATCCACAACTTCTACGACTCCGACTCCCACCTCCTCATTGTCACCTTCCTTTGTGAGCAGTGGCGGAGCCAGGATTTATGTCCGAGGGTGCTAAAAAAAATTTCTTAATTTTTTTTTTCGGTGTATACTTATTAAGAAGATTTTTTTCTAATAAAATATTGAAAAAACACTAAAATTGTGATTTTTTCTAATTTAAATATAAATATGACATTTTTTAATGAAATAGTTGATAAAAACAAAAAAATATATAGAGAAAAATCAAGAAGAATATTTTATGATATAGTCAAACATAAATATGACATTTTTTAATGAAAAAACACTAAAATTGTGATTTTTTTTTTAATTTAAATATAAATATAACATTTTTTTAATGAAATAGTTGATAAAAAAAACACACAAAAAATATAGATAGAAATGAAGAAGAATTAATGAAATAGTAAAAGAAAGAAAAAAGTGAACCAAACAACTCACAAAGCGTCACCCTTTCAAATTTGAAAATATCTGGACAAAACGAAAAGATTTTAGGAATATTGTCAAACAGGCTTGGAGGGTATCTTGTCCTGGTTCAACAATGTTCCAACTAGTGTTTAAGACTAAGTTACTAAAGAAAAAAGCAAAAGAATGGAATAAAACTACATTTGGCAATTGAAGGTTCTGATACCAACTAGTAAGTAAGGCTCTGATACCAATTGAAAGTTCGATAATGTATAACAAAGTAGAATAAAGATACTCTAGAAGGGGGGTTGAATAGAGTATGCCAACTTTTCACTGTCAATCTCAAGACTTTTGAAACGCTTGCCAAACCCTTTGGGAGTAAACTCAATTCTTTCGATTGGGATACCTGAATCACAACAAAGTTATACAATTCGAAACAAGTGCGGAAATAATGGTAAAGCAATAAGTAAAGAACACGACGAATTGTTAACGAGGTTCGGCTCCTTTAAGGCTTAGTCCCCGCCTAGGGTTCTTCCACAACCCTAGGATTCAACATGCTTTATTGATTCACAAAACTTAGGATCCTAATAGATCACCGAGAAGTCTCTCTCCTATACAATTGCAATCTAGTCAACTCACGTTCCCTTGGAGTCCTAGACCAATCTAGAAGAGCCCCACCTCTCTCAGCTATCTAGTACAATCCTCTTACACTCGTGAATCAATAGCCTAGTGCACACTTCCTGAGTTATATATACTCTCGAGTATAACACTCTTTCAGAATATATCCTATAATCTCACTGTGTAACTCTCAAATGCTTTGAAACAAAAGATTAGACTCTTAACACCTAGCAGAGAGTACACGAAGAAGAAAGATCGACTTGAGGGCTGAGTGTGTAATGTTCGTCAATTTGTCAATGTCCGTCCGTGTTCAGTACTCCTCTTCTCTCTTCTTTTTCTCCTTTTATACTTGATCAAAACGGCGCCATTTGAAGGAATGATCTTTGTCCAACGGCTACTTTAGATCATGTCTTAGGAAGAATCTTCGCAATCTTCTAATCCGGGAAACTGCGAAGCCACAATCTTCCTGATTTGATCTTCAACTCTTTTAGCTTAAGGAAGGAGATTTCTTCAAAATCTTTGTTGTATGGTTAGTATAAGATATGTATAATAATATTCGGAAACCATACATAAATAATATATATATATATATATATATATATATATATATATATATATATATATATATATATATATATATATATATATATATATATATATATATATATATATATATATATATATATATATATATATATATATATATATAATACATAAAATTCAGGTTTTGAATTTCATCAATACAGCTTTATCTTCAAGACCTTTGACACAAGTTTTGTGTCAAAGCCTTTGAAACCATTTCCGATTTTCATCAAGGGAGTGGAGTTATCAATCTCCCCCTTGATGAAAGACAAAACCTTTGCATCCCTATAACTTATTCAAGCAAATATATCATATAAAAAATCGGACTAAGTACCTGCAAGGGTTAGACAAATGTTGGATCATATAAGTTCAAAACCAATGATAAAAGCATCCAACAAGATAAGGCAAAATAAGGTCTTCCAAGACCTTATAGTTCAAAGCAGCTTAAAGTCTAACCATCTCCCCCTTTTTGTCTTTCAACAAAGGGAGGAGTATGAAAACAGTCACCAAAAGTTTTGAAAACAGGGCCAGCAGTGTTAGAGAGTTAGATCAAGGGCTTGGATAGGGGTTCAGGGTTCATCTTCTTGAGCATCATCCTTGATTAGCATCTTCAACTCGTTCAACAGCTTGGCCATCTCTCACATCTCAAGCATCAACTCTTGGCGCAAATCCTTGACGTACAGGAGAACATCCTGCAAACTCAACTCCAGGTTCTCCATGCGTTCATCGATGGCAGAGCTAGTGGGAAGAGCTTTTGAGGAAGGAGAGGCAAGGCTCCAAGTCCCTTGAGGGGTCTGAGTTATGCCGATCTTCTCAAAGCTTTTGGAGTCAAATTTTCCCGTTTGATGTTGTTGTTCTTCATTTTCAAAATCAATTTTAAAAGCTTTGAAGACACAGGTCAAGAGGTTTGCGAATGGGAGAGGAGTTGCTTTTCTGGCTTTGCGGGTGTGAGCTATAGATCCTAAAATGGTATTGGCCAGATCAAGATCATGGCCATTCAATATGAGGTACAGGAGGGCCATATCATTGTCGGTAAGGAGGGAGTCAGAGTTGATTCGGGGTAGAAGACATCTCACAATGATGTTAAAGATGAGTTTGGCTTCAAGGGTGAGGGACAAGTGGGTGAGTTGTTTGGTGGTGCTGCTTGATGCTTCGAGGAGCAGGTATTTGGAGCGAGCAAGAGTAACACACTGGTCTTTTGTGGGGGTTTTAGGGGAAGGTGGACTTGGTTTGGGAAGACCAAGGAGTTCAGCGAAGCCAAGGGTGTTGAACATGATTCTAACCCCTTTGACGACTTACTCCAGAGTCCAGCCTTCATCGGTGTGCTTGGCTTTGAGGTTTATGTAGAAGAGACGGGTGAGTTGGAGGTAGTACTCGGATTCAAGGTTCAGCAGGGTCCATGCAAGGGTTTGTTTGAGAAGGGAGATGCAGGATAGGTTCAAAGCTTCTAAAAATTTAAAATCGATAAAATCAGAACAACAAATCCTACAAGTTTTAAACTCGTCTACCCATTTGCCAGCCATCTCGGCATTCTCAAACCAGGAGGAGGGTAAGAATTGGTTTACCTGGATAAGTGCAGGGGGATCGACGGCAGGCTCGGCGTTCTTTCTTCGGGCTTTTGTTGGAGCGGACGACTTGACGGGCACTTCAAACCTTTTGGGAGTGGCTTTCCTCGAGCGCTTTGGAGGTGGAGACATCTTGGCTTTAGCGGCCTTGCGCTTCTTCGGGGACGGGGGAGGAGGAGGAGGAGAAGGAGTAGGAGATGGAATAGGTTCCGGCTCCTCTTCCCCTTCTTCCTCAGACCCCGAGCCCTCAGCAGACCCCTCAGCCTCATCTCCCTCGGCCTCCTCGTCGTCATCAACCTCGTCGTCCTCCTCAACTTCCTCTTTCTCTGGTTCCTCTCCTGTGGAAACTCCTTCTTCGGTTCTCTCTTGGCCTCTTCCTCGACCTTTTTCTTTTCTTTCTCAGCCTCTTCCTCAGCCTTTTTCTTTGTCTGGGCCTCTTCCTCGACCTCTTTTTCAGCATCTTTCTCTAGAACCTCCTCAAGATCTTCCTCTTCCTCAGCAATGATCTTTTTCCTTCCCTTAAGCTTCCCACTGCAGGGCGTCTTTTTCATGCGCTTCAAGGACCGTTTGATTTCGATAAGGGTGCTTTCAAGGACGGTGCTCTGGACAATGGTCTCAGGGGTAGGTTCGGGTTGAGGGGAAGCCACGAAGGGGATCTGACGGTCTTTGGAGGCAGCGTCAAGGCTTTTGGGGGTGGAGGTTTTCTTGGATTTAGGTGCCATGGATACGAACGGTAAATATTTCAAAGAAAGGTTGAAGAAGATGGTTTAAAGGTCTGAGAGATTTGGTAGGCTGTGAATAGTGGAGGTAAAGATTGTGTGGTTTAAAAAGGGAGCGGGTGAGGTAAGTTAATGGGACAAGATGGTATTTTCCAAGGTAATAACTCTAACTCATCATAACAACTGCCATATTTTCAAAATCAGACTTACCAAAACAATTTTGAAATTTAAACAAAGAGTCGTTCGAATCTTAACGATTAAGGTAAGAGATGTTTATCCGATTTAAAAAAAATTCCACAAATAAAAAAATAATCGGATAAAATGCAAAAAAAAAAAACATTTTCCCGAAAAATACAATAGGTAACGATAAAGTAAATATATTTAAAATTCCTTTAAAAAAATATTTGATCAAATATCTAAAAAGATATCAACCAAATATATGTGCTCTACTGTTCAGTTCACAACCTTTAAAATGAGGTTCAAAGGTCTTGACAATGAGTAGAAGTTTTCTTTCGTAAAGGGAAAGCTCCCCCTACGAAAGTGCATCCTTGTTAAGCATTCCGATTTCACGTCTAATGAAGATGAACCTGTTCTCTGCCAATGGCTTGGTAAAAATGTCAGCCCATTGATAATCAGTTGATATAAATGATATTGACACATCACCTTTTTCGACATGGTCTCTAATAAAATGGTGCCTCACATCAATATGTTTGGTCCTTGAATGCTGAACGTGATTCTTTGAAATGGAGATGACACTTGTGATGTCACACTTAATGGGAATGTCTTTGAGGTCGATGCCAATATCTCTCATTTGTTGAGCTATCCAAATGATTTGGGAGAAACATGCTCCAGTAGCTATGTATTCGGCTTCGACAGTGGAAAGAGCAACTGAGTTTTGTTTCTTTGAGTGCCAACTAATCAAGGATGCCCCTAAGAATTGGCAACATCCCGACGTGCTCTTCCTATCCACCTTATAAGTCCACCGGCTTATATGCAAGGCTTGGATTCAATTTTTAACCAATGTGGGACACTCCCAACTCATATTCTCCACAAATTCCAACTGAACTCAAATGGGTTGTGACTGTCTTGAGTTCATTGAGATGTTGAGCTACCGATGCGCCTTCTTTCATCTGCCAATTGAACAATCACCTAATCAAATGAACTTTGTTAGAGGCAGATGGCTTCTCGTACATATTGGAGAGGGTTGCCATAAGACCCGTAATCGTTGTTTCCTTTGCTATGTTGCGTGATATAATGTCAATTGGATAACTCCAACGGCTTGTCTATCAAGAAGATTCCAATCTTCATCATTCATTCCCTCTGGCTCTGGCTTCTTTTTTGAGAAAGGATAATAAATATTTTTTTTAAACAAATAAAAATCTACGCCATCGAACTTCTCCCGTACGTTTCACCATCGAACTTGTCCAGATTGGTGAGAATGAAAATAAATAATATAAAACACACACACCAATGTTTGGAAATAAAGATATAAAATGTATTTACAACACTCATCCCAATTGAACTCTAAAATTTGAGGCCCAAAATTCTCTCAAAAGCTTATCTCTATATAACACCTTAAATTATAGGCTTTTCTCTCTCTATGTATTGGATTGAGATATCTAACAAATGAAATCGTATATGTTTTCGAAGTATGAAATGAAAGGTGGAAATAATCCGCGTAACACCTCTCACTTCTAATTTCCTTTTTTACACATCCTAACTAATAAAAGAATGGTCATGTAAAGATAGACTTCAATACACATAACAACACAACCAGTTGCCTTACACGAATTAACCAACACATTCATGTAAATCCAAAAAAAATCCCCACACTAACAACAATTATCAAACCACAAATTCACAACGATCGATCGATGGAGTTCCACCCGCCATCGCGCAACCGCGACGACCACGCCGACATCTCCAAGAAATGGCGGTTTCTGAGCGGCCACGCTAACTGGGCGGGCCTCCTGGACCCGCTCGACGACGACCTCCGGCGCTACATCCTCCACCAAGGGGAGCGGGCGGAGGCGGCCTACGACGCCTTCGACAGCCAGAAAGAGTCCAAGTACGCCGGGAGCTGCCTCTTCTCCAAGCGCCGATTCTTCTCCAAGGTGTTCCTCGAGAATGGACGCCCCTACCGATACGAGGTGACGAGGTTCCTCTACGCCACATCGGGGATTGGCGTCCCCGACTGCGTCATCCTCAAGTCGCAGTCGAGGGAGGCCTGGAGCAAGGAGAGCACCTGGATGGGCTACGTGGCGGTCGCCGACGATGATACGGCGGCGCTCATGGGGCGGCGCAACATGATGGTGGCATGGCGGAGGACCGTGCAAGGGTCGGAATGGATTAGTGATGCGGATGTTAGGCTGGTTCCCGCCGACCGTATTTTTGTTAGAATTACAATTGTGGATCAAGCTTAAACACACACACAACTCACAAACACCAGTAACTGTTCTTGGATATAGAACACACACAAGGAGAGCCAATACACAACACACATTCAACAATTGTCTCACACCTTTCATTGATTAGGAAACTGAATACATACTCCTTACAATTGATAACTGCTCTACCACTACTTCGAGCACTACACCACTAACATCTAACTGCATAACTGCGGTCTTACAGAAACCTTAGACTCACACTTCCTAACTGTCAAACTAATAGCTAGTCCTACTTACATTATAACTAACTTGCTAAGCTAACATAACATAGAATTTGATTACATTTTAACACCACCCCTTAATTCAAATTCTCTTACTCCAATCTTCTCTAAGAAGAACATATGTTTAGCACAACTCAGGGACTTGGTAAACAAATCAGCATGTTGCTCATTTGTTCCACAAAATTTAAGCTTTACCTTGTCTTCTGCTACCAGTCTCCTTATGAAATGATGTTGCACATCTATGTGCTTTGTCCTGGCATGAAATGCAGGATTCTTGGTCATTGCTATGGCTGACTTGTTATCACAGCACACTTCCACTGCTTCTGTGTGATCATAGCCCACGTCTAGCATCAGCTTCTTTAACCACAAAGCTTGTCTCACAGCTGCTCCAACTGCTACATACTCAGCCTCAGATGAAGACAAGGCCACAGTGTCCTGTTTCTTTGAACTCCAAGTCACTGCCCCTGAACCTAGCCCAAACACTGAGCCAGATATACTCCTTCTATCATCTAAGCAACCTGTCCAGTCACTATTAGTGTAACCCACCAACTTGAACTCCTTAACACTCTCATACCATATGTCAAATCTGAGAGTTCCTGCTACATACATTAGTATCCTCTTAGCAGCACCTAAGTGTTGCTTTGTAGGATTGTGCATGTACCTCGAGACCATACTCACACTGTAGGCTATATCAGGCCTTGAGTGTGTAAGATAATTCAAGCCTCCAACAAGGCTTTTGTACACCTTCTGATCAGCTGGCTCAGTCCCATCACTTCTCTGCAACTTCTCATTTGAGTTCATGGGTGTTTGAGCCACATGACAGTCCTCCATCTTAAACTTCTTCAACATGTCTCTTGCATACTTTTCTTGGCATAAGAATATGCCTTCCTTTCTTTGCTTCACTTCAAGCCCAAGAAAGTACTGTAACAAATCCAGATCAGTCATTTCAAACTTGCACATCATGGCTTGCTTGAACTCTTCTAACATATCTGGTGAGGAACTGAAATAAATTATGTCATCAACATATAAGCAGACCACAAGCCAGTCCTTCTTGTTCTTCTTTTTCACATACAAGGTGGGCTCATTCTCACTTCTTTCAAAGCCATTCCCCAAGAAGAACTCATCAATCTTACTATACCAAGCTCTTGGAGCTTGTTTCAAGCCATATAGTGCCTTTTTCAGCCTGTATACTTTCCCCTCCTCGCCAGATTTGACAAAACCTTGAGGTTGTTCAACAAACACCTCTTCTTGCAACTCACCATTGAGAAAAGCATATTTGACATCCAACTGGAAAATGGGCAAACCCCACTGTGCTGCTAGAGCTAATACCACTCTAACTGTCTCAAGTCTGGCTACTGGTGAGAAAGTTTCTTCAAAATCCACTCCCTCTTGTTGTGCATACCCCTTTGCTACCAGTCTAGCCTTGTGCTTCTGAATACTCCCATCTGTGTTGTACTTGGTTCTAAAGACCCATTTCAGGCCTATCAAGTTCCTATCTAGAGGTAAGCTAACCAGCTCCCAAGTATCATTCTTCTGTATGCACCTCATCTCCTCCTTCATTGCCAATTGCCACTGCTTTTCAGTCTTAGCATCTTCATAACCTTCTGGATCAGATGCAAGCAAAGCAAATTCACATCTCACACTTCTATCATAGACGTCTGTCAATGATCTAAACTTTCTAGGAGGTGACTCATCTGATGAGCTTGAGGGAGATGAGTGACTACTGCTTGATGCACTTGACTGATTCACTGGAGTTGTTGGTGAGCCTTGACTATGATCATCATCATCCATGCTTTCAGTCTCAGACTCTGTGCTTGAACCATCCACAACCATAGGCCTACTTGCACTGGATTTAGCTGTATCATTTTCCCACTTCCATTCACTTTCTTCGTCAAAAACCACATTCCTACTTATGACAATCTTGCCACTTGTAGGATTATACAGCTTATATGCTTTTGACTGCAAAGCATACCCTATGAAAACACATTTCTCAGCCTTATCATCAAGCTTCTGTCTCAAATTCACCAGTGCATATGCAATACATCCAAACACTCTAAAATGAATCACTCCTGGCTTCTCTCCTCTCCACACTTCATGTGGAGTCATGCCCTGCACAGTTTTAGTTGGTGAGATGTTCAACAAATACACTGCGGTTGCTACAGCTTCACACCAAAGTGTATTAGGAACATTCTTTGCTTTCATCATGCTCCTTGCCATCTCTACCACTGTTCTATTCTTTCTCTCAGCCACTCCATTTTGCTCAGGAGTGTAGGGTGCAGTCATCTCTCTTCTAACTCCATGCTCATCACAGAAATTACAAAACTCAGTTGAAAGAAACTCTCCACCTCTATTTGTTCTAGTGCCTTCACTTTCTTTCCCAACTGATTCTCAGCAAATACCTTGACCTTCTTAAAGTTCTCAAAGGCCTCTGACTTGAGCCTTAAAAATGACACCCAGCTTAGCCTGTTAAAGTCATCTGTAATAAGAAGAAAGTATTTACTGCCTCCCATTGATTCAACCTGCATAGGACCACAGAGATTTGCATGGAGTAGCTCCAGGCACTCACTTGCTCTCCAGGCTGAACCACTAGGAAAGGAAGCTCTGAACTGCTTTCCATAGACACACCCTTCACAAAACTCTAAATCATCAATCTTAGGCAACCCATGAACCATGTCCTTGGTGCTCAACATCTTCATACTCTGAACATTCAGATGCCCATATCTTTGGTGCCACAACTGTGCTTCATCACCTGCTTTAGCTGTCATTGCACTGCTCATATTTGAAGCAAGATCAAGTGGGAACATCCTGTTCTTGGTCATTGACACACTCACTACAATGTGACCACTTTTCTTTTCTCTGATCACACAAGAATCATCATCAAACAAAAGAGAATAACCTATCTGCTACAATTGCCCAACACTTAGCAGATTATGAGCTAGACCTGGTACAAACTGCACATCAGTCAACACCTTCTGACTTCCTTGCACGGTTTTGATTGCAACAGTTCCTTTGCCTTCAACTTGCAATACTTTGTCATCACCAAGTCTTACTCTACTCTTCTTTGACTCATCAAGCTCTTAAACAACTTCCTAGAGCTAGACATGTGATTAGAGCATCCATTGTCTAAATACCACATGTCTTTCATGGAGTCTGCGGTTGAGGTTAAGGCCATGAACAACCTATCCTCACTTCCCACATTCTCAGAATAATTTGCAGGCTTGCTTTCATTCTCTTGCTTGTCCCAACACCGGACTTCTTTATGACCATATCTCATGCAATAGTAACATTTGATGTTACTTTTGTAGGATCTTGAATCACTGCCTTGTCCTCGGCCAGATTCTCTCCCTTGATCCCATCCTTGCTCACTGCCTTGACCTCTTCCTTGGCCATTTGAACCTCCTCTTCCTTGGCCTCTACCACCACGACCTCTCCAACTCCCTCTACCCCTACCTCTATAGCCACCTCCGCCTCCATCGCCGTCGCACCACCACCACCCTCCCTGGCCGCCAGCAGCTCCGCCTCCATGGCCGCCACCGCCGCCTCGATCTCTCTCTCTCTTTCTGTCTCCATCTCTCTCACTGTGTTTCTCTCTCTCTCTCTCTCTCGGTCTCTCTCTCTCCGGCAGCCCCTCTCTGTCACTCCGGCGATCTCTCTCTCTTTCGATTTCTCTCTCTGGCTCTGGCGAAGACGAAGACGAAGAGGCACGTCCTCTTCGGATTTAGTAGACGAGCTTGCACATCCGGGCGAGGGTGGCTGTAACCCCACTTGCGGTGGATTTGCGGTGTATATAGCCGAAATGTTTTTATTTGAGACTATTTTTGATCTTTAAGGAGTTTTTTAGAGGCTCTGTTTGGCAATTTAAGTATCTTTGCGAAGCTTTTCATTTTAATATTATAAAATTTTAAATAAGATAAATATAAAATTTTAGTTTAATTAATTTCTCAAATTGGATTTTCAATCATGATTTACCTCAAACTTTCAAAAATTTTCTTTTTTCTATTTATAAATCTATTCATTTTTTTCCATCCGTTAGTTGGTATCAATTATAGTTACCAAGCACCTTACTTACTAACTATGAACAATTGCATTGGACATATATTTAACATACATAATTCATCAACTTCAACTATCATATCAATTTCATCTACTCTATCAGTACGTATTACCAAACTAACCCTAGATGCAAAATAGACCATCACTTATTTTAACCCACTAATTATTAAAAGAAAAAAAGGAAAAATGACCAAGAATATAATATCAACTATCACCCGTGAATAAAAAACAATACGAAATTTAAAAATTATCAAACTTTTTCTTAATTATATTTTAAGTCTAGATTATTTTTTATTTGTAAATTTTAGCTATGGTGTGGATATTGATTTAATGTAAGATGGTTTGTATATATACATACCAATTAATAATTTTTAAATTCTTATTATTTTTGGTTCGCAGTGATTGTTGATATTTTTTTTCCCTTGGAAAAAAATTCATTTAGGAAAAATATCAAGTGTTTGATTGATCAACGTTTTTTTTTATTGCAATATTTTTACATAGGTATTATCAGAGATCAAGAAATTAGTAGAGCAATACAAGGACGAAGAGGTAAGCATAACCATCACGGGCCACAGCCTAGGAGCCGCCCTCGCAACCCTCAACGCCGTCGACATCGTCGCCAACGGCATCAACCACCGGCCGCCAACCTCCTCTAGCGACCACCAATCTCCGTGCCTAGTCACCGCCATCGTCTTCGCATCCCCGAGGATGGGCGACTCCGGGTTCAAGTACGCGTTCGCCCATCACCTCAAGGTGTTGAGGGTCAAAAACAAACACGACCTTGTCCCGAACTTACCACCCTGCCCCTACTACAAGGACGTCGGGGTGGAGCTCCCCATCGACACCACCAAGTCCACCTTCTTGAAGTGCCCCGGCAACATGATCAGCTGGCACAGCCTGGAGGCGTACCTCCACGGCGTGGCCGGCACGCGCGGGAGAGACGGCGGGTTCGATCTCGCCGTCGATAGGATTAGGGTCGTGGCTCTGGTGAACAAGGCCGGAGACTTTCTCAAGCCGGATTTGAATGTGCCGGCTTCTTGGTGGGTACCGTGGATCAAGAACAAGAGGGTGGTCCAACAACCTGATGGGTCTTGGAAGCTCATCGATCGCAGTTTAGACGACGACGGCGATTTCATCTGATCGATCTAGCTAAGCATACGATCGATGATTGCATAGAGTAGTGCATAATTAATACTCTCTCCTATCCAAAAAATTATCGTTTGACTTTTTAACATGGATTTTAATTAGCTAAAAACTATGGATAATTAGTTATATATCCTTGTAAACTTTTTCAATTAGTTATATATCCCTCAAATCTTTGAAATTTGTTATTTATCCCTTAAATAATAAAACAATTTTTTATAAATCCAAATTACATTTTCTTCCATGAATTGCAATTAAAATCTCCAATAAATGTTTGTTAAATAATTTTAATCGGGTAAAAGTCAATCTAAAATGGCATTGCTCCTAATTAACCCCATCGGTTCTATCATCTTCTTCCGTATAGCATTTGGCATATGCCTAATACACAACTTAATTTCTCTTATTTTGGATTTTAATTTAGGACAGTGAGAGAAATTTGATATTCTGCGATAGAGATTGGATTTTAGTTGATGAAACCAATTCAATCGATCCTCCAAATTATAGGTTGATCGATTTCAATTTCAATTTCAGTTATGGATTTGGTGATATTGTTGCGACCTCTTCTTGACGATCGTGACAACCATTGTCGTCTCAAAGCCTCGTGGCAAGAAGTACAAGCTCCAGTCGAGGCCCATCTCGGTGCCGATCTTCGATAACTGGCTGCAGGTTGGCGACAATCTCAACCACCACAACCTTGTTGGCCTGGTACAGAAGCACAACGAGATCTTCCTCTCCGAATGGGGCAGCAAGGCGATGATGATAATTATGACTATGTTGGGCGGAGGCAATGCAATGATGAAATCCAGATTAATGGGGGATTATAATTGAAGCTTTTGACATGATTTAAAGGGGGATTTTAATAGCAATTCGTGGAAGAAAATCCAATTTGGATTTATAAATAATTATTTTAGCATTTGAAGGATAAATAACGTATTTTAGAATTTTGAGGGATATATAACTAATATATTAAGTTTATAAGGATATATAAACAATTGTCCCTATAAAGGATATTAACTTTTTTTAAATTATTTTTTTACAACTTAATATTTGTTGGTACCGATCCAAAAAGATTGTCGTTTGATTTTTTAACACGTATTTTAATGAGCTAAAAACTATATAAAATATTAACTTTTTTAAAATTATTTTTTTATAACTTAATATTTGTT
This sequence comes from Persicaria tinctoria, assembly GCA_037127255.1. Lineage (NCBI taxonomy): Eukaryota > Viridiplantae > Streptophyta > Magnoliopsida > Caryophyllales > Polygonaceae > Persicaria > Persicaria tinctoria. Next base: position 56,054,486 of record JBANSL010000020.1, read on the forward strand.
GGTAATAAGTATTAGATTATAAAAATTAAAAAAAGTTAATATATTATATAGTTTTTAGCTCCTTAAAATACGTGTTAAAAAGTTAAACGACAATCTTTTTGGATTGGAGGTAGTAGCTGCAAAAAAAAAATTGGTATTGTATTGTTCGTTCATATTTAATGAGCGAGGTTAAATTTGAATTCGAACTTTAAAATGTGTTCATACTCAGCTCGTTTAGGAAATAAATGAGTTCAAAACGAGTTTTTTTTCGATCATTAAACCACCCTATTTGCCCATAACATTGTAAGGAAAATTTTAGAAACTTCACAAATTTCGAGTTATTCGAACTGAGTTTTGAACCGAGCGTACAAATTTACTCATACTCGGCTTGTTTAGAAAATAAATGAGGTCGAGCGGAGCTTTTATTGAGTCCGAGGGCTGGATCACTATTTCTTTGTTTCAGGATTTCGATCACTATTTCTCTCCGACGTTTTCACTTACATACTCACCTGGAGTTGAATAAATTCACAGCCGAAAAAGTTGTTAACGTAAGATACCACTTCTAGAAGTCCAGCAAATTTGGCAGATTTGCATTGAATGTGATTGCGTTGAATCATTATTAAGGTAACCCTAACCAACAGACATAAAGATCAATACAATGTAGGTGTTGCCATCAGAGCTAACACTGATCTATGTCTACTGTCTAGTACTCGCTTTCGGATCCAGAGATGGTCATCTATGCTTGAATGAATTCCGTCACAGTGTTCTTGAATCTATGTCTAGAGTCTAGACTACTTATTAAACGGTTGCCACAATCCGCGGTGATAGACAGCCTCACTTGGATAATCCAGAGGCTGTCTTAGATGGCAATGGAGCCAAGTAGCCCCTTGGCTATGTAACTATACGCGGCCTCAGTCAAGTGAATCCCGTCCCAGCTTGCGAAGGTTGAAGGGTCCTTGCAGGCATGGGAACCGACGTGTCCACATCTTGCGGAGTAGTTGAAATTGTATGGACCGCCACCTCCACAGCACGCTACAAGTGCTCCATTGGTGAACCCTGCACATTGAATCACCGAATGAAGACCAGTTTATAGCCTTGACAAGGTGAAAAAAGAAGTGTTTGGGAGCTCAATGAATTGACTCACCATGGTGTTTTGGTGTGTGGTAGAATTGCATAGAAGCAGCATAGAAATCGGCGTATGTGATCTTCACATGTAGGTACTTGGATCTCAGTTCCTCCAGGGCGCGATTCAGCTGATCGTTATGATACCTTGAGAAGGCATTGTACGCTTTCAGGCATCCGTTTTGATCATAGTCCGCCTTGTTGGAGCTCGGAAACAGTGTCAGATATATCCCTATGCATCCGATTGGGAGATTCCCGGGCACAAGGAGTGTCGCTGCTCCTTCGTTGATCAGCATCTAGCAAGCCATATACCGACAGACATTCAAATCCTTGAAGAAAAACCCAGGAAAGAGACACTGAATTCGATGAGCTAGTTGCCTTAATTCACTTACTTCAATGGCCTCTGAGATTGCTCCGACGACCAATGGAGTGAACTGTTTAAGCTGGCGAATGTCGCTGTGTAAGAACGATGCGTAGTTGTAATCGTTTCCGCCAATCTCGCCTACTATGAAGAGAGACCTTCTGAAATGACTCAGACAATCTGATGGAGCAAAATGACACAAACTTTCAGTTTGAATCTTACAATGTTACTTAGCCAAGTTGAGGATTGGAAGCTACCTGGGTCGGATTTACAGAATGAGGACTTGTAGCTTCTGAACCATCCCACCTGGATGTTGAGTGAATCGTTAGTCCAAAGAACTGATCCGATGTTACGTTCATAGAAGAACTTTGGGTCCAAGGCAGTGGCTCCTGCAACCGCGAAATTGACTCCTTGTTGGAGACGGTCAGTACTCGCAAGGGATAAATAGGGCCGCAGGTAAGGTAGTCCATAAGCTTCAGCTGCGTAAGTTTCGACAAGTTTCAATGTGATCAAACAAACGCCACTAGCAAAGTTTACACTGAAAGATGGAGCTTGTGCATACCTAAGAAGTCGACAATGAGACGCCCATCAGAGCACCGGCCAGTTGGCTGTCGAAAAAACGTCTCACCATAAGGAAGCCTTCCAATGACGGGAAAACTTGCAAGGGCGTGAGTTCGAAGGAAATTGCCAGTGTCTGTGAGGGAGTCTCCGAAGCTGTAAATAGCCTGAAATTTCCGGGTTCCGTTTGAAGGGATTGTAGCAGAGCAGGAGATAAACAAGACACAAATGAGAAAGAAGAGGCTCGTCATGGTGGCCATGGAGAAACAAAGCCTGCAGAGTAAAAGTTATGGAGTTTCGAGTTTCTTGTACAATGAGAACTGATACAGAGGTCCTTTTCGAACTGGTTAGTGATTACCTAACTTGCCTGAGATATGAATAAACCTGTGTGTAGTTGAGGCCTATAAATGTGCAAAAATTTTGCGCCTTTCTTATTGATGTTGGTAGGTGACATTCACGAGCTGTTTTGTTGAGGGACCATTACTGTCTTGCCGTTTTCAATTAATTCACCGTACTCGAACCGAGCTGTTATGATAGTACGGCGGTGTTTAGGGGTGTTATTCGAGCTGAACGAGCCAAGCTTGGCATGTTCAAGCTTGGTTCATTTAGTAAACGAGCTCGAGCCGAGCCCAATTTCTAATCGAGTTTTTTTTTTTCAAACTTGACTTGTTTTAGTAAATGAACGAGCTCGAGCCGAACTTTATTCGAATTTAAGTAATTTTACATGGTCATAAGTCATAACATATTAATTTAAAGAAAATTTTACATAAAATTCGAGCTATTCTAGCCTAAATCGAACGAGTCGAGCTTTCAACTGAGCTTAAAATCAGGTTCAGGTTTTGCTTGATTAGGTAAGTAAATGAGCTCGAGTCGAGCTTTTTTCGAGCCGATCCCGAGCCGAGCTGTTCAGCTCATATAACAGCCCTAGCGGTGTCTGGCACAAGGGCTGGAATCCTGATTGGAGTCAACTTGAACACCCTATGCTATGTAATTTTCAGCACATTACAAATAAGAACAGTCTCAATTCATATAAGCGATTTGCTGTCCTTGCTCAATTTCAGAGCGACACGGTATCAATAGTAATCGAAGCTCATAACATGAAAAAGTTTACATGGAAGATCAAGTCTTTCCTTGAATGTTATTACAGGCGCAACACACCTGCTGAAATGAATTACACGCCTGTTCAGCGAATTACAATTAGTGTTGGGTACGAAGAAGAAACACAATTCGAAGATGGAGATGAATAGAGAGAAGTTCACATCGCCATTAGAGAATGATACGTTTCCATGTCATTAGATCAACTTTTAATATAAATTTCGAAAAACTATCGATAATCATCAAGTTAAGCTTTCAAAACGAAGAGGATGCAGGGACCTAGGCAAGGGGGCCAAGGGGCCTTGTGATAATTGTCGAATGGCAAACCTGATCCTGGCCCCTGGGTTGCATAAGTTCATATCACCGGTAAAAAGACCACGTATAAATGAAAGAACTCATTCCATAAGGAATTGATTACATGATATAGTTGTTCAAAGACCACACAGGCAAATGTTCAAACATTCACATAGCAACCCAAGACTTTATCATTTCAAAGGCAAAAGATTAACTGCACGCAGTTCCTGCTGCCATATTATTGCCCAAGCTGGGAGTCCATCAACCATGGATGCATTCCTGAGACAGAATAGACGAAAAAGGAAGTCAGAAAGAACTAAGAACCTGAATGAGTTCACATCATCACATGCACTGAACAGTCTCAAGTTCTGCTGTCATACTCCTATGCTAATATGACTTTCAAAATGGAATCCCCAAAAAATAATCAAGAACGTAGGTCAAAACATAAGAAGCAATTACAGAAAGCTAAAGAGTGTTTTCAACAGAAAAGGAGGGAAAAAAAGATGATAAAATGAAGATTGAGTTGAGTGAAAATGTCTCGAAATAACAGTGTATAAAAAGGTTACGTGGGACGATGACAGTATAACTACATTGTAGAATTACAAGAGGGAAGTCTTAAATAAGAAAATAAATGAATGAGGAGCAGAAGCACAAAAAAAAAGTCATACAAGGTTAAGAGGCATATTACAATTTTTACATCTAAACCAACGGGGAACTTATGTGCCGTTTGGCAAAGAGTGAAGGAGAAATTGCAGGGAAAGAGGAAGGGAGTAAGTTGTTACTTGAGGGATAAGCACTAAACTATCTCTTGTCAAGTTATTACTTGAGGGATGAGCACTAAACTATCTCTCATCAAGTCATTTGATTTCATCTAATTTTCTTCAGTATTTTCATCCTCATTCAATTGAATCTACTCCATACCACTCAGATTAGAGGGTTAACATAAATGGATCCTCTATTAGCACTTAGCTGACAGCCAAGTGCAGAATGACTAGTTTGGACAGATTGAACGGAACAGACGAATCACCGAGGCTCTGTTGTAGGGAAAAGCTGGCTTGTAGACTGTGGTAAAAAGGGGTCCTAAAACGGGTGATGGAATGGGTAAAACTCAAGACAAATCAGACTCAAAGCCATCTAGCTAGATATTGTTGCTGTCATGAAACAATCACAGAAAATTGCTGCTCCGAAGTCCAGTAAAAATGGAATGCAGAAAACTAAGAAAATCCTTCAATATGTAAAAGTATCAAGAGGATCGCAATTGAACAGCTCAAAGGAGGTTTACAATCAAAAGTGAGATTACAAATTTCTGGGGAATTTGTGCAATTGACTCCAATTTTGGCGCAAAACAAAGCATAAATTATATCATTCTTCAATTAATACGCAGAGGCGGCATCAAAATCTGATTCGCAAACGAAATACAATCGAAATTAACAGAGCAAATCCAAACCCTAAACAAAGCTAAAAGGGCAAAGAGGCGAACAAGAGTGAAATCTATAAATCCAAACCCTAGAAGATAGAAACACAAAACATGATTGAAGGAAAATATCACCTTGAAATCAAGAGGAGACGGAATACTGGGAAGAAGGATCGAGATTCTTCTTAGGCTTGTTGAGGTCGGGAGGACAGTAAACCACGGAAACGAGCATGGCACCAGGAAAGACGAAGTATTTGGCGACTACCGCCAATTTTGACAGGAGTGGTTCGCCTCTCATCAGCATCTTCGCTAGGATCGGCAAGAAACTTCACCTGCAGAGAGATTCAACGCAAAGAGATAGCTGGGGATGGATCGTGCGACTTCCGCTAGATCTGTTTTCGTTGATCGGCCAATTTAGGGCAAACGTTACTGGGTGAGTAATTGGGTATACAATTTGTTATGGGTAAATAGCAGTAAACCACCCTTTAAATATAGGCATTTGCACAAAACCACCCCTTAAAATAGAAATTGCAGAAAATCACCCTTAACATATACTCTGTTAACCAAACACCACCCTTCCCGTTAGTTTACCAGCTTCCGTTTAAAAAAGTCACATCAAACCCTCTCTCTGTCCCTATCAAAAAAAAAACCTAAAAAAAAAATCAAACTCTTTCTCTAACCATGGAAGCGATCGAGGAGAAAAATTGGACCTTTAGGTTAATTACATCCTCCTCCTCTTTCAACTTATAGGAGTCCTCTAGGGTTTGGAATTTCAACAGGTTGGGCCATTAATACAAGGAAGAGGAGGAGGACCAAGCTAGAGAGACAATGCACACGAGGATTCGAAGGAACATTCGGAAGAACACATCAGAGATTTTGGCATTGGAGGCGACGATTCGGAGGAGGCAACGGCGGAAGGAGGCCCTCGGGGTTGAGGTGGTTGTCCTTTGAACAGCACCTGCCATGGTCCAAGCCAAATTGGCCAGGCTTGGTGCCGTATTGAAGAGATTCCGGGTTAGAGCTCAGATCTAAAATTACTTTTATTTCCTCTCTAAAAGTATTCAAAAAGATCATATGATCTTTCTGATTTGTATAAATTGTTCAATACGTTTGCCATTTTTTATTTGTTCGAGTGGATTAGATTTTAATATTTGGGCATAATCCCCTATTAAATTTTGTTATTTGTAATGATTTTGTGTGGATTTTTTTTATCTTTCTCGATCTTTTGTGATATGGGTATATTCGTGGATATGATTTGAAGTGGTGATTTCCATTGTTGTTTTACACTGTATTGATTTCAAAGAATGGCATTTAAGATAAAATTTGAGAGAAAGATGAGGATATTTTAGTCTTTTGTTGAAAATTAATGAAAATCTAACGGAATCAATAGGGAGGGTGGTCTTTGGTTAACAGAGTATATGTTAAGGGTGGTTTTCTGCAATTTGTATTTTAAGGGGTGGTTTTGAGCAAATGACTATATTTAAAGGGAGGTTTACTACTATTTACCCAGGAAAGACGAAGTATTTGGCGACTACCGCCAATTTTGACAGGAGTGGTTCGCCTCTCATCAGCATCTTCGCTTGGATCGGCAAGAAACTTCACCTGCAGAGAGATTCAACGCAAAGAGATAGCTGGGGATGGATCGTGCGACTTCCGCTAGATCTGTTTTCGTTGATCTTGAAGCCATCTTTTAGAGAGAAAGATGGATAAATAGCAGAAACCCACCCTTAACATATTTACCCAAAGATGGGTAAATACCCTCCTTGCCTACGGTAAAAAAGATAGATCGACTAAGCGATCTTGAAGCCATCAAAAGATGGCTTGATAACCCTATGCAGAGGAGGCAGTAAAAAAAACATTAGAAGCTAAGATTACAATAACGTATAAAATTATAATTAAAAACTAAAAATGGAGCCTTGATTCTTGAATTCTGCTCTGGTGGCTTCGAAAGCGGAGAAGATTGCGGGTATGGAACCAGATATTGCAACGGCTCATCAGTATTGTTGCATGTAATGCCTTGGAGGTTGAGATTTGAAGGTTATACTTGAGATTTGAAGGTTGAACGACAAAAGACATGCATGAATCTTTTGTTAGATTAAGGGATAGGGAAACAAGGATTTGTTGTGAGTAATTAGGACCTTGTATTTGGATTTAATAGATTTGAGATTTGAGTGGAGGGTAGGTTGGTTTTCAAATTGGGGGTTTACATGGCTGCAGGGAGCAATTTGGGTTTCATATTTTGGTTTGGTTGATTTTTTTTTTTTTTGTTGGAGATTTGAAGCTAAGACTGAAGAGAGGGTTTGATAACCTAACCTTTGAATGTGATAACCAATATTCCGACTCATTTTTTTAACCATAAATTTAACAATAACATGAAATTGTTTAAATGATACTCCCTCCGATCCAAAATACATGTCGTTTGACTTTTTAGCACGTATTTTAATAAGCTAAAAACTATATAAAATATTAGTTTTTTTTTGTAAATTTTTTACAACTTAATATTTGTTGGTAATAAGTATTAAATTGTAAAAACATAATAATAAAAAACTTAATATATTATATAGTGTTTAGCTCCTTAAAATACGTGTTAAAAAGTCAAACAACATGTATTTTGGATCGGAGGGAGTACCATACAAACTTCATCAAAATCTTAATTTCGTCAATTATATGTTATCGATTCTTGTTGTATTTATAGTCGGAAAAAATAATCAAGATGCTTTGTTATCATCGCCTCAAAACGAGCAGGGTAAAACTTCACCTATATCACTTCTATTTATGGCTTTTCATATACGCATTGTAATTACATTGTATATTTTTGTGCATAGATGACAACAAAAACTATATATGTTTGGTGCATTCTATATTTATATACATTATACAACAATACAATAACATCTCCCTCCTAAATCTCATCGAAGACTATAGGTTTTGAATGTACACATCTATGTCCTGAGTAAGTCGAGAAGATTTTAATTTATGTTATGTGTAATACAAACTATATGGGCACAAGAGTAAAATTAACAGCATATCTAAAAGCCATCAATAAAAAAGCATACATAAATGCTAAACTAAAAGCCCAACAACACAAAAAAACACAAAAGACAAACCCTCTAAACCTAGACTAGTCTCTAAGAGCATCCACAACCAAGGGTTTTCACTACCTTAAGGTAATTAAAAGGTAACCTTATGGTTGTAGACAAAACCTAAAGGTAAAGGGAGGGAAGGGGTTATCTTAGTGTGGAGAGGTAGAGTGTGCTTTGGACCATGTGCAAAATTGATGCTTTATTTATTTATTACTCCGTATGTTTTTCTATTTAACTAATAAAATTATGATTGATGGAAATAATATGATGAATATAGATATATGAGAAAAAGGCGATGATGAGGTAAACTTATGGTTGTGAAGTAAAAATATAAAAACTTAAAAAAAAAGAGGTAAATAAAATGAAAAATTATTTAAAAGAAAAAATAAATAATGTGTCAAAATATTATGAAAAGATATAAGAAAAAATGAAAAAGAGGTAACTTTATGGTTGCGGATGGTCTAACCACCCAAACCCATACTATAGACTTCCTTCACTCAAATGCTCCTTTATTTTTTATACAAGGCTCATTTAGAAGGTGTCAGATCCGTTGATTCAATCAAATGCTTCTTTTTCAATGGTTTAAAGTCAAACACCATTTTCCTCGCTAAACGCTATAATACTAAGAAGTAAGAACTTGTACAGAAACACATCCTCAAAAATCAAATCGTAACATCTTCAAACTGGAAAGTGAGATTATCTCCTTAGCATGTAACCAGACCAACGTAGTCTCGATTTCCTCAATTTATCCCAAAATTTTAGTCAGTAGTCACTCCCACTTTGTTGTTGATAAATTCATTTATGAAATTAGCCGTGGTTTTGGTTTGAATTTTGGTGTCCCTTCCTTCATTTTTTTTTTTTTGGATAATGGTAAAAATTCGAAATACTAGACAAAACCATTGTCTGGTAAATTGAGAGGGCGAGGATCGCCAGATAGGCTGACCGTCATGGAACAACAACAAACCAAAGGAAATAACAGAATGAAGAAACCTCGCACGCTTGGACAAACAACATCATACTCGACGTGGATGGCTCGAAAAGGTAAGTGAATAGTGAGAACATGGTATAGCGTAGGGTAACGCGACGTCTCACCGCCGGAAGACAGAAAGCAGAAACCACGATAGAGAAGAGACGACTCATGAAAAAGTGTGGATTACACGACGTTTTTCTCACCTAGATGAGAGATATTCGGAAACCCCGAACACTGCAACGTTCATCATGACCAACGGTGTCCCTTCATATTTTTAATGGGAAGTGAGATCTGCAAATATGGCTGAAAGCCCAACAACAGGCCCAGCCAGGCGTAACCGTCACAGTACAATCCAAACCTCATGAATCTCATGACCCGGTGATCCGATTCGAAACTGTAAGTAGTATATCCAAAGACCACAAGTGAAGCTTCCCTATTTCCTTCATCTCTCTGAAAGTTTGAGTGGACCGAAAATGAGGGCCAAGATTTATCTATTCGGCGACTCCATCACCGAGGAGTCGTTCGGCGATGGCGGCTGGGGCGCTTCCATTTCCCACCATTTCTCTCGTTCTGTAAGACTGTAATTCCCTCCCTCCTATTCTGGAATCTTCCTCTATTAGTCATCACATTGAGTTTCCAGTTTTTCTTCTTAAGCTGCGCTTGTGCTTGTTCCAGGCTGATGTAGTGCTAAGAGGCTACAGTGGCTACAACACTCGGTGGGCTCTTAAGGTGTTTGACCGGGTTTTCCCGGCCGCCGGAGATCACGGATCGCCGCCGCCTTTGGCGGTTGTGGTGTTCTTTGGCGCCAATGACGCTTGCCTCCCTGATCAATACGCTGCCTTCCAGCACGTTCCTCTCCACGAGTACAAGCTCAACCTCTGCACCATTGTATCTACTCTCAAGGTATCTATGTCTATGTTCAGCACGCTGCCTGTTTATTTACTGTTAAATTGGTTTCCGGTTGAAATTAGGAATTGGATCATATTGATGAATTAGGTTTTTCGAAGCTAATGGATGGTTGACCATTGACACTTGCTATGTGATTGAAGGTGTTTGGTTGAAATTAGGGATCAAACAAGTGCAGAAACTCAGGACTGATGAATTGATAGGCCAAAACCAGATTTGGAATGGCCTTATTGCACCTTGTGGTACTTATACAGTTCCACCAATTGGTGATGCTCAGTTTTAAATGAAAGGCATTAGTAATTTAGTATTAGCATTAAGAACACTCTCTACGGCCTGTTCTTAAGGAAGTACTGTTATTGTATATTGTTAGGAAAATGTGTTTCTGATTTGGGTGCTCTAAGGAGCAATGAAACTACACATAGCTATGAATTTAATCCAAAACCATTTGGTTGCCATTTTAGCTACTCACATTTTGACTATCACAATGCTTCATCGTGAGCGCTGCTGCGCTCTGACGACACCATGATCTGAACAAACAAAACACAAGAAGTTCACTGTGCACCCCTGCCATGTGCCCTAGTGGTTGATGTCTATTTGATTTGATTTTGTATTGCTTGAGAGATCATATGTAGCATGAAATGTCCAGAGGCGTCATATATGAGCATAGTGAGAGAATTTCATTTATTATTTTGTAAAGTTAGAATTCAGTTACTTTTTCTAAGTGTTTATGTGGTTCCACGAGGAAGCATGTGAACTATTCGACTTGTAAATTTCTGCCTGCAGAAACGATGGCCTAGCACAGCCATAATTCTTGTTACACCTCCTCCAATTGATGAAGCTGGACGCATACGGTATATGCCTTTTCAATTTAGTTTCCCATTCAAAAGTGTACAGTTCACTTAAACCATAAACCATGCAGGAATCCATATGTTGAGAATGGAAATGGTAGACCTGAAAGGACTAATGAGGCTGCTGGTGAGTATGCAAAAGCCTGCACTGTCGTTGCCAACGAATGCGGAGCATTGGTTATAGATCTCTGGACTAAAATGCAAGAGCTCCCCAACTGGGAAGAAGCGTGTCTAAGGTACTCATTTTCTGGATTTGTGAAATACTTGTCTGATAGTTACCCTGCCTTGTAGTCCTATATACCTGTGCACAGTACTTGAGTACTGTGGTGAATGGTGCATTTAGTTTGGGTAAACATAATAGTAACATATAGCTGAGGTTACTATAACACCATCAAGAGACAAAGTTACGAGTATGGTAGATTGGGTACCCAAAAACATCGTTTGTGATTTGTTTTAAAATTTTAGAAGCCCTAACTAAATATGTCGTTCTGACTTGAAAAGCCCTATTCTAGCCCTAATATGTGTGTTCTTTGTCCACAGAGACGGGTTGCATTTGACCCGCCAAGGTAACATGGTTGTGTTCGAGGCAGTTGTGGAAAAACTAAGGGAGGCAGGGGCGTCTCTTGAAAATCTGCCAGTTGATCTCCCACTCTTTGCCAACATCGATCCTAAAGATCCTCTCAAGGCTTTTGAATAGCCACAAACCCCATGAACATGCTGGTTTTCTTCATTATATACCGGCAAAAATGGTGGTGCTCAACAGGCTGGGTATGGGTATGACACAACGTCTGAACTAGTAGAGGAAATGCCTATGTGGGAATTGACACAACTGTAAAATGTTTGTCTTTGACAAGTGATACATCATTTTTAGTCAGCAGACCTTGTGGGAACAAAGTACTCCCTCTTATGTTAATGATGCATTATAGAGGTTATATTTGATACCTAAGGTTTGAACTCAGAGCTTTGGTTGTGTAAGAAAACCAAGCTTTATTTTCCTTGCACAATAATGGCACAATTATGTTGCCTGATTTTTGGACCATGTACTACTTAATTATATTTTCAAGAACACTTACGTAGGGCAAGAGATCAAACAACATAAGCAGCATACACTAAGGAATAAACATGTATTCAAAGTTGAGATATCATTTAACACTGCATAACGTGTACAATTAATCACAAAACAAAGGATGTGTTTGGATTCCAAATGCATTATGTTTATAATACAAAATGATAAGGCGGTGTTTGGTTAACAGAATTTTCAAGGTGTTTAAATTATGATGTTTTTAGATTTCACGATATATTAATTAAAATGAAATTATTTTATCTCGATTTACGTGATTATTCGGTTAAATTACGATTTTACCTCGGTTTTTACGAGATTTTCATTTTTACAACCAAACAGACACATAAAACAAGGTAAAATAATTGCATTATAATGAAAATACAATGGAATCCAAACACACCCAAAAACTTAGCAACTGGAAAAATAAAATTTTATTCTAGCTTTTGGAGAAAAGAGGTTGGTTAAGTGATTGGGTATACAACTAATACAAGGTACAAAACAAGGCCTGCTCACAATAAGCATTCACGTCTTGCAAATTGCAGCTAATAACGGATTCCGAACACCCCTTCGGACTATCCATAATCCATCCACCAAAACCAACTTGTGTTTATGGATCTAAAATCATCTTTGCTTTCACCCTCCTGACTGGTGGTTTAAACTTCGAATAGTAGAAACTAGAAACACTAGACAAAGTGCAGGTTACTTGATATGTGTACTTCACCACAACCACGAGCATTAAACAATGGCCAATCATCACCCTTAGGATTCAAACCAAACTGTTTATGCCCCTTCAATTTTGTTGCATCAGTATTTTATGCAGAGTATGTTCAAAGAGCCGCCACTAAGGGTAAGCAGATGGGAAACAAAGGGATTAAACCATCCAATCCAATAGCAAAGAAAAGGAGAACCAGAAGAAGGTAGCAGGTTTGTAACTATTAGTCTAGTACCAGTAAGAAGCATCAACTTCTCATTGATTGCTTTCTTATGCAGTATGTGTGAGACGTAGTAGCATTCAAATTTCAAAGGTTCTAGTTAGTACCTGTGAGGTACAGATGTACAGGGGGTAAATCATACAGCAGTTCCCTTGACGGGGAAGCGCTAGAATCTCACTGCTGCATCATTATGATGCTTATTTCCCTGACAATGAGAAAGAAAGGAAAACATTAGTAGAACGTGTGCTGTATTTGAAACTACCTTGAAAGAAGAACAGATATTTATGATTGAAAAAAGCCTTTCAGTTGCTGCCAACTAACAGAACTGGTATGCGTGTCAGAGAGAGACTTTTACTGCATCAGCTGGGTCTACAGTTCTGCTTGAAAGCTCCATGGAAATTAACCTAGAAGCAAGATTCTGGACCTGGCAAAGGTATCATCATTGTCAAGGAAATTTGCATTTTGCTCAAGAGTTATAAGCAAAATAACCAGAGCTAAAAAGTGACAGGCTATTATGAAAACGAAGAGCATCAGAAGGATATTTTCTGGTCATGCATGGGATCGCTAAGTAGAAGAAGTTTGTTGTTAGTAACGAGAACTCGCACAAGCAATTCCTTTGCCTCTTCTTGTTTCTTTCTCAACATGCTGCATATCTGCATAAAATGGTATCCCAGGTTATATGCTGATTTTTTAAACTTTTTTTCAGAAAAGGTGCTTCATGATCAAACTTTTGCATCCATGTATTAGAAATAGGGGCTGGGGCGGATATCATAAGAAAAAATTCATTCAGCAATACGAAGCAGCACGAACTCTCAGCTAATGTGGTTGTACAGTTTCAAATTTTGATTTGCACCCTAGAATGCAAGTTATCAATTTACCAATTCATTAAGGAACTTTCCAATTTTTTCAGAAGCTGAGAGACAGCCAGCAGACCAGGAAAGCAAGAGTAAGCTGAACTAAACAGGCAGAAAACCCAAGGATGAAAATTGAGCAGACTGAACAATCAATGAAAGAAACAAGTATTATTTCCAAGATCCAGCTGAATAAGGTTCAATAAAATGATGAAGACTGCCCTACATAGATGGCATTGATAAGGATAGCTAAGAACTACCATTTTCTTTACTGGAGTTCTTTTGTTCAATCTAAAAGGAAAGTGTAAATTCAACCTTTCTAATAACCTCTGTACTTGACCAATTTCACATGTGTCAAACTTTCATTCAGCATTAAAAAAAACCTTTTTGTCTTCTTTACATTTCCATTGTTTTTTCCATGTCCAACTGTCCAAGTTCCCTGACTAGTTATATTTTAGCATTGGTAAACACTTACCTGATCAAGCTCTTTTCCAAAGGCCTCAGCCTTCTCAATAGTTTCATCATTTTCCATCGCAAATTTCATCTCATGAGGAACCTTGAATGCTGATTCTGGCTGTTTGTCAGAGACACTCTTCAAGCTACAGTCCAGGATATTCTTATGGAGACCAACCTGACAGACATGTCAAGCAAGCGCATTTAACATTCAACAGTAAAACTGCTTCTTTTTCCCTCCTTGTTTCTCGATAGAACAAGAGGTTTTAGCTATTACTATTTTCAGGCTTGTCTTAGAGGTTACCTCAGCTTGAGCCACTCCATCTGAATCCTCTTTATAATTTCTGCAACTTCAATGAAAGATGGTCACCAAACTACTACAATTAGAAAAATGTTATGCACAAACACTGAATGGTATGAAAATACCTGCTTTGATATGGAGAGACTCGTTTTGATGGATGTAACACTATTGGGGCTGCATCAGAAGCCTTCAGACAGCTTGAAATAGTTAGCAAAATGTTACCACAGTTCCATAGAGGAATACATTGATCAAAAGCAAAAATGGACAGACCTCAGCAATCTTCCGTTTTATAGACATGGCTGGAGATTGTTGTTTTCCTGACCCAGCTAGTTGGACAGGTTTTGTGGGCACATTCATGCCGTTGTTGTCCAATTTTTTTGCAGTAACTATTTTATCTTCTAATGCTGGAGAACTGAACACCTCAACAGTATTTAGACAAGATGCATTAATCATCAGACTTAGCATCATTGGTAAAGGTTGTACAGAATCAAAATACCTTGAAATCCTCAGGCTAGAAAAATTAGGCATCTTCTTGCTAACTGTAAGAGTTGAAAGCTTCCCAACAACAGTATCCATCTTCAGCTTACGAACCGATTGCAAGCTTGGAATCTTTGGCTTTAGGACCTCAGAACCTTGGTTATTGCTTTTACTAGTGCTACCAGGTAACAATGAAGATTGCACTCGGAAACTGCTCCAATTTCAAACACATTGCAAAATTAGGATATCTTAGGATAATAGAAATGTCATAGGATTCCTTGAAGTATTTTGTAAGTAAAAAATTACAGGGATTTGCATTGTTTTCATAAAAGATGTGAAACCTTGAACAATTAAGTTGACAGCCATCTGAGCACAGAAAGTTGGTGTTTCTTTAACCAGAGGCTCTACATGATTTTAAAATAGTAAAAATGACCATCTGTCTATTCATTCCTGTGAATATATCTAGTGGCAAGCACAATCAAGTTGTTGTTTGACTTTTAGATTCAGGAAATATAGATGTTCAAAATTTAAGCGGTCAATCACAAAAGTAAAACATTTCTAGGCAACCCTGCCATACAGTGGCTCCCTATACAGCTCAAATGGCTCAAATTGTTTACATATAATCAGCAATGGAACTATGGAAGCCAGGCATCTTTGGATGGAAGTGATAGTTCCTAAATTAAATGTGAACGGCTCCTGAAGTAATTGTGCATTTAATACAAGTATATTGTATCAGGAAAACATCAAGAAAATATTCGAAGATCTAAAAGATTAGGTTCCTAGTTTGGAACATTCTAAGGGTATTTTCTATTGGAGTAGATCACCTTCAAAACCAACAAGGCAAGGCAAACGAGAGATACCTTATGAGGATAAACGGTCAGAAGAATGACTGCAGTCGAAGAAAACACAGATAGGGAATCAAAAATATATTATGTCTCACCTTGAAGGTTTAGTATCCTCTTTTTTATTCTCAGAAATTGTTCCTCTCTCTGCTGCTTTACCATCATGTGACACTGATAAACCACCCAAGTTATTTTGCCTTTGAGCCTCCATAGCATCACAGTGTTCCTTTTCCCTGTCCAAACATTAATGTGTAAATAACAAGTATTCTCAATCTTGTTTATTATATGTGCCATGAGTGCTGGACATGATACAAGTCAGCTTAAAAACTGAAAGTTGAGCCAACTTTATAAGCACAGCTCTCTTACCTAACACTTTGATCACTGACAACCTTCATGTTGTTGTCTGAAACTATTGTTTCTTGGGTAAATGAACCTGAATTTTTATCCAGGTTGCTTCTGCTCCGTGCATTATGAGTGCTGTGCCTATAAGAAACACTGCAACATCATCTTTCATTGAGATTGGAAGACCTAGCTGCTCAAAATTTATCATGATAATCCATCACGACTAACCTTGCACCAAAAGGACTTGGATGCAAGGAAGATATTGCATTTCTGCCAAATGAGACAAGATTTACATTAGTAGGCAATGCTTGAGTAGCTGCAGATGTTTTATCTTTCACTGATGACGGCTTCAGATTAAACCTGCAGCATAAGATTAGATTATAAAGTTCACTGATTTCTACTTGGCAGGGCCAAAACTTGCAGAATATTAATCAACTAACAGAACTAGAATACATTCAACATATCCAGACAAAGCAAGATATAACAGCAGTAAGGATCCTTTGTAACACTAGGCGTGCCATTTTTTCACTTTTTGTACTAAAAAAGTGAATTCTTGAAATAAACATTGCATCGATTATGGTCCAAAAATATAATTGCATTGATTATAGTGTTACAAAGGATCATTACTCATTATGGTAACGCCCTAGCCAACAGAGATGCATAATTAAATGTGAAAAGGATAGTAAAAAAAATATCAACCTGGATGCCTTTGAAGAGGCAGCTCCCATAAATGCCTTTTTCCTTCCAGAAAGGGATTCTGTACCATGAGCTCCTAGTTTTGAGAGATCAACAGAACTTTCTTCAGCATTTGGTACATTTTCAGCTACTGTTTCTCTAGCCATGTCTCCTTGCACAACATTACAACTCTTGGGCACATTTTCCTCTCCATCAGTACTTTCCGAGTCTGCCTCAGATATTTTTTCTAAATGCATACTGTCATAATGTTGCGTCATTTCCTTCACTGGAAACTTTTCATTTTCCGATGTCACAGGTGGATCAAATCTAGCATTAAGAGCTTGCATTTTAGAATCCTCATCACCTGACTTGTTAGCAGCTGAGTTGGCCTCCATCTGTTTTGAAACATCAAGTGCACTTATCTTGTCCTTGAAAGACCAAGCAGATTGATCCTGCACTTTTGGCTTTTCATATGACTGATTGCAATATTTTTCTAGTTGATCACTTTGTTTGTCTGTTCTTTGGGTATGATCAATGATTTCTCCTGCTGAAGCTATTAAGGCTGGTTTTGAGTTTGTTTGATTTTGCACGGTTTGAACTGATTTACTCTGCAGTTGTGGCTCTTCATATGGTTCATTACAAGCTACCAGATTCCCCTTTGAATTACTTGTCGTCACCAACAATGACATGTCTTGTCCATCATCAGCATCTCTAGCTTCACCATCAGCCAACTGTATTTTTGAGCCATGATGCTCAAGTTTATCAGCAGAGTCAATCTCGACCCCTCTGTTCCCATCATCCTTGTTCAATTCCTTCGTTCTTGTTGGCAAGACTGCATCCAAGTCAAACTTGTCTAACCTGAAAGCAGACATTTTGTTTCCAAATGAGAAGTTTATAAGAAGGATATTATTTTAGCACCATTACTACATTAAGAATTTACAAGTGCAAAAGTGATCCATCTATCTTACTCATCAAAATCAAAGGAAAAGGCAAAACAGTCTTCCTTTCTTTTGTTGCTCTTCACAGACTCGCCTTCCGATCTCTCCTTGAACTTTGTGCCCTCTTTTGGTGGAGAAGAGAGGTCAAAATTTGTCTCCTTAGACTTTGTAGAAGTCTTTGGTGGAGAAGAGAAGTCCAGATCTCCCATGTCTACTTTAAATGAATTCATCTTGCCAAAGTCAACGTCAAGGGAAAAATCCATATCCCTGAAAGAATTAGTTTCCTCATCAGTTAAACCCTAATAACCAAAAAATTCAAAGCAAGTGTACCATATAGAGCTAAATGCGCGTGGATATTTAGGGGATGTCTCAAGTTAGATCGAACTTTAACTCAATTTCATTCATGTAAAGTTTTCTGTGATTGAATGCAATAAGCAACCAAAATGCAAAGGAACCTGCATCACAATTACTAGACTACTGAAGGATATAATACTTTCAGCAATGCAGAAAGTAGTTCTACCATCTCTTATTTACCAGCTTGTAAACTAACACTCTAACAGGAGAAGAATACAAAAAGAATAAAAATAAATAAATGAATGTGTTTAATATTTGACCACAAACAAAATAATAATCAAAGCATCAAAACTGATATCGTAAATATGTGCAAGGAAGCTAGAAGGCTTTTCTAGAACTTACAGCTTGTCAAAATCGAAGTCCTTCTTCTTTCCCTTGGTAACTGGTTCGAATTTCAAGTCCATTGAGCTATCATCCGAACTGAGGATCGTGCCCCAGGAACCAAGAAATTCCTTTGAGGTGAGATCATCTGTTTTTAGTGCAACAGCTAACAGTAAGTAGCGAGTATTCAAAACTATTAGCGTAATTTCGCAACTCTGATCTATTAGAGACAGCAAAATTGAATAGAATACATGCCTAGTTCTGAGATTTTCTCTTTTGCCTTGCTTGATGCAGCAGTTACTTTATCTGATTCTGCCATAAATCTGGACTGAAGTAGTTGATTATACCGTTTCTGTGCATAGGATACATCAAGTCACGAAAGTTTAGGCCACTGAAGTTGGAATATTCGTGATAAGCCCTATCATTTTCCATAACGGGAACATCGAACCGAAATCGTTCGGAAACTCGAACCAGATCGATGATTGAGGCGAAACAGAGCGAGAGGAAAATTAAAACCAAGTGAAGAACGGAGATCTAAGGAGAAGGAGAAGAATCACTTACAGAGAACAAGCGAACAACGGAAGAACGACAAGGTTCTCGGACTCTCTCTGGCTTCCGCTTGAGGGAGAAGATCAGAAGTTCAGGACTAGGGTTTGCAAATCGATAAAGCTCAAACAAACCCGCCAAATTTGCCCCAATTATTTGAATCAACCCCCACTCCCACCAAGAAAAAAAATACTACTCCGTATTTGATTTAAATAGGTTTTTTTTTTTCGACTTTAAAATTTAAGTACGGTATAAATCGACCCTAGTTAAAATTTAGAGTAAACTATTACGATCCCCGCGCCATGACGCGATTTTTTTTATAAATAATATTTAGATATAGATAAATCATAGACATTAGATTTAATTGAATGTTTTTAATTATACCCATTGTTTAGTAAATGTGTTAAAAATAATAGAAAAAAATACACTCAGGTTAAAGAGATAAATAAATAATAAATAGTGAAAGATAAATGTTTTGAATTAATCTCATTGGTTAAAAAATGTAACATCAAATAGTATTGGGTAATTAATATTATAATATTTTTCAAAAAAAAAAATATTAGAAAATATAGTTACCATAATAAAATGATATTATGTAAATAATATTTTCACAAATAACTTTGAACATAGAGAGGACATGTGACATAAGTTAATATAGTATATAGATATAGATAGTTAGTAAATGAATTTGAGTTAAACTCAATAGTTATATTAGATTGAATTCAATGTTTTGAATTAAGCCCAATAGTTAGTAAGATTAAATTGAAAAAAAAAAGAATTAAAAGAAAAAGATGAAAAAAAAGAGAATTAAAAAAAATTGTATATTGAGAAAAAAAAATTATAATTAGTCAAAACCCCTAAAATCTCTCTAATGTTGACACATCAGTATAGACTCTTCTAAATTAAGAGTTTATATAGATAGTTAGTAAGATTAAATTGAAAAAAAAAAAGAATTAAAAGAAAAAGATGAAAAAAAAAAAGAATTAAAAAAAATTGTATATTGAGAAAAAAAAAATTATAATTAGTCAAAACCCCTAAAATCTCTCTAATGTTGACACATCAGTATAAACTCTTCTAAATTAAGAGTTTATATAGATTGGTTACAAAATGTAACATCAAATAGTATTGGGTAATTAATATTATAATATTTTTCAAAAAAAATAATATTAGAAAATATAGTTACCATAATAAAATGATATTATGTAAATAATATTTTCACAAATAACTTTGAACATAGAGAGGACATGTGACATAAGTTAATATAGTATATATATATATATATATATAGATAGTTAGTAAATGAATTTGAGTTAAACTCAATAGTTATATTAGATTGAATTCAATGTTTTGAATTAAGCCCAATAGTTAGTAAGATTAAATTGAAAAAAAAAAGAATTAAAAGAAAAAGATGAAAAAAAAGAGAATTAAAAAAAATTGTATATTGAGAAAAAAAAAATTATAATTAGTCAAAACCCCTAAAATCTCTCTAATGTTGACACATCAGTATAAACTCTTCTAAATTAAGAGTTTATATAGATTACACATAACCACTCATAAATTATGCTAGTTTTCACATAACCATCCGTAAATTTATAAATTACAGAAAACCACCCATAAATTAAATTTATTTTCAAATGACCACTCATCCATTAAACCTCAATTTGTTTTGTTTGAAAAGCTTAAAATACTCTTAATTCAAACTTTTTTAAATGTAAAGCAATTGCATATATTTTACTTTAATTTGACATTTCACCTTAAAAAAAGTAAGAAAATTAAACATTATTTAACATAAAGGAAAGGATGTTCAACCGAGGTCTTATTCAATTGTTGCTTAAAAAAAAACATAAAGGATAATAACAATTGTGAGCATGTACAACAATGAAAGAGTTAGGAATTGTTTTAAAAGGGAGGCTCAATTTTTATAAAAATGATTTTTCTTTATACCCATTAATGAGAAGGAATATTTCAAAAAAATATTAAAAATTATTAAAAAATGAATATTTCATGTAGTTTTTATTATCTTAAAAAAACGTGCGTAAATAGTAAACGACATATTTTGCCGAACAAATGGAGTACTTAAAAAACCCTTAAATTTTAGGCAAAATGGTCATAGATAGACCATTTTTTTTTAAACCTTGCACAAATAGCACATAAATGGAAAAAAAATTGCAAAAATAGACATTTTGCCAAAATTTTGCACAAAAGTGCATATCACCCCACCTTTGATAGCCAGTTTGGGAGCAAAAAAAAAGGGAAAAAAAAAAGAAAATGGAAAAAGATTCAGAGGCATTTAATGCCATTAGGTGGGAGGCCAAAAAAAGGGGAGAATCATCATCACACTCTCTCTCTCCATTTCACTCTTCTCTCTCTTCATTTCAAACAAAAACGTAAGCAGGGAAGAAGACACCGGCGATTTCGATAGGGAGGAGGCCGGAAGATCTACCGTTGTCGGAGTGTCGAGGAGAAGCGAAGAACGCCGGTGCTGGACTTCAAAGGTACGTCCCCCTCTCCATTTCACTTCTCTTCTCCGTTTTGTGCGAACATGGGTTGTGGGGTGTGTGGGTGAAGGCACTTGCTATGGGGTTTAGATATTGAATGTCAATGGTGGGTTGAGTGATGGGTTGTGGAAGGGTGACAATGGTGGGTGCGATTGAAGGATGAGGAGGGCGGTTTTCGGGTATGGTTAGGGAAAATTGCCGGTTAGGGTTTAGGAAGGTTGAAGATGGTAGTAATTGTGAGAGTTGAAATTGGGATATGGTGATGTTTTGGTGGGCGATTGAAGAAGAACGATTGAGGTTTGAGTCGTGTTTGATTTGGAATTTTTTTGTTTGAAAGAGAAATTGGGTGACATTGGTTTTGAATTGGATGGGAAAGTACGTCATTCATTCGCATATCTTCGTTTTCTGCATAATCTGCATAACTTAGGTGACAAGGGTAAATGCACTCATGACATGTGACATTTTCAAGGTGACACGTAAATGTTGATATTTAAAGGATATTGTCCTAATCGATCATTTCGATCTGAAATTAAGTGACAACTAGAATCTGATATGAACTTGAATAGTCCTACGAATACCACATATTCCCTTTGATGTCATTCTCTTGTTTTTTATTTCAATTTCATTGATTGATGGACAACAATGTCGTTTTCTGTTTTAATTGGGCTTGTTTCTGAATTATAAATGAGTTTTGACGTATCGAGGTCAATCGATGTTGTTTCATGAACGCTTTTGTGCACCTTAGTCCGTATGAGTGGTGCTAAAAACCTGATCTCTGTAGATGAAAGTGTTGGAGGAGTTCGTCAATGGATTGCGGGTTGCTAAAGAGATAGGAAGAGCCGAGGAAGAAAGAGAAAGGGATGCTGGCGCTTCTTTTAACATTGATGCAGAGAAGGAGAGTGATGTTGGGAAAGAT
Source organism: Persicaria tinctoria (assembly GCA_037127255.1). NCBI lineage: Eukaryota > Viridiplantae > Streptophyta > Magnoliopsida > Caryophyllales > Polygonaceae > Persicaria > Persicaria tinctoria. The sequence continues at coordinate 56,076,625 of JBANSL010000020.1, forward strand.
GGAGTTGAAGACAAACTTGTCGATGAAAAGGAAGGAGATGGGAGAGGGGGGCACGAAAGGATGAGGAGGTAAGTTTGTTTTTGGGTGGCATGATGTTTTATGTTGAGTGACATGGGAAATCGGGGATCTATTTTAAAGTTTGAATTTGTTTTTCAGGTCGTTTATGTCGATGTGGTTACAGCGATTGCACCTGAAGTCGGGGAGAATCCCCTACAAGGACAAGGTGATAAGGCAAGCTCTTACGGCCTGTCGAAAGGATGGTGTCGAAGATGTTAGCAAGGAAGAGGATGCGGAGGTGCTTGTCAAGGATGGGGGGAAGGGTGGAGAGGACCCGGACATGGATGTTGAGGTGACTGCGATTTAACAAGGAACAAAGATGGGGAGACTGAGGACAACGAACACAAGGGCGGGGAGATGGAGGGTACAACTGACCACCTTATATCAGAGCTTGTTTTTCTTTTCATTAGATGGTTATGAACATTGTTGTGATTGTGCTTTATGAACTTCATTGCTCAAAGCTTGTAGGATGTCATGATATCTGTTGGTGATAAGTTGTAGTATTTTATAACATTGGTTAGTTAGTAGATGTTAGTCTTCTATGAACACCATATGTAGTTGGGGTTTCTTTATCCACATACTTGTTTTTATAATGTTTGGGTCGAAATAATAGTGACGTGTGAAATCCGTCATATGACAAAGGCATACAAAGAGGCGACAGGGGTGATTTCCTTATGAAAATGGCAGACACAATCAGAAATGTAAATCAGCAAATTCAAACAGGTGACACGTGAAAAATGTCATGTGACACTGTACAACTCCAAATCATCCTAGTCTTCTTCGAGCTTCACTTCAAAACCTTCTTCCTCATCCGAGACCCCAAAGTCGATTGTGGGGGTTGGCCCATCGTCATCCTCCTCCTCGCTGCTAATGGATATCACCTCCAACCCCTGACCTATGTCACCCATATCACCTGAAGAGGTATCCGTGTCACCCAATTCAATCACATCCAGATCCTATACCCTGTCACCCGAATGACGCATTCATCGGGGCGTACATCAGGTTCATGCAACTCCTCACCAAAGACGCCCCCACATTCGAGGGACTGGACGACACATTCATCGGGGCGTACAGGCACATGTTCGTTGTGGTCATCTTCCATGACAGACTGTTATAAACCAGTTTGAAATTTATATGACCGCGTGGTTGACCTCGTTGCCGAACATCCGTTACTTGATCTTTGTTGATTCATGTCGTTGGTTACAACTTTTAGGACATTATCATATCAGTTGGTTACTTGTTTCACTCATTTATGACATTGATTGCTTAGTAGATGTAATACTTTTATGAACATCCTCTGTAGTAGGGGTTTTCTCTATCCACGTACTTGCTTTCATATCGAATGTGTGAAATTAATGGTGACACGTAATATATTATAGGTGACACGGGCATATAAACACGTGACACAGGTAAAAGTTGATACGTTAATTATGACATGTGGCACGAGAATAATAACAGGTGACATGTGAAATTGATATTGATGCCATTTCGATTTACAGAATAAGTAAATGTGCATCCACAAAATACCTGAAGTTTTAAACCAACCTACTTACCCAAAATTACACCAAACTACAACGCCCAATACCTGAAGTTTGTGAAATGTGCATGGACCCAAAGGGGACTCCAACCTACTTACCCTGTTCCCCAACCTAGTTATCCAAAATTACACCAACCTAATTACACCAACCTACCTACTAACTACAAAAGTATTACGAAGTTCTTAACCACATACCTTTCAAAATGGTCCAACCACTGACCCCAAAAACTGATAGTGCAAAATAAAACCCAACTTATGAGGTAAGCCGTTGGACCACAAGCAGAGCAACATAGCTACGAACGACAACGCTTCTCGCGGGAAAACTCTCCCCGGGATGGGTACCTGGATGTCTTGGGCCGACCAGGCCGCCGCTTCAGAGCCGGGGGGAGGCACGCCATGCTGGACATGCCAGGGGGAATCCTCCATTATGATCTTGGAGGGAGTGGGTATAGCACATCCGCGTAACACGCCTTCCATGCTGTGACTTTGTAGACCTCTTCGCCGTAAACTCGAAGCAATTCTCCACCGCATTCCAGTGAAGGCGAGTCAGCACATCAGCCTTTGATGCGAATAGTTGTCCCTCCGAAAGTTGAGTAATATTGCGTCGTGGGTCCTGGGTACGAGTCGTTGCTCTATCCATCATAGCATCAATGTTCTGATTCGTAGGTGGGGAGACGCTAGTCCTGGGCTTAAAATTTTCGAGTTCCCTCATCACCTCTTCCTCAACTTCCTTCTCCACCAACTCCCTCATACTCCTGTCCTCCTCCACACCGTTGGATTCCAAGTCATATTCCCAATCTTCTTCGAGCTTCACTTCATAATCTTCGGCCTCGAACGAGCTCCTAAACTCTTTCGTGGAGGTTAGCCCATCATCCTCTTCCTCGCTGCTAAGGCATATCACATCAAACCAGGCGCCGTCTCACATGAAGAGGTATCCGTGTCGCCCAACTCTATCACCTCAAGACCATGTACCCTGTCACCTACACACATTCCCTTGTCACCTGACGTTTTATCTTTGTCAGGATTGTCCATCCCAGGCAGACTATGTACCCTGTCACCTGAACACATTCCTTTGTCACATGACGTATTACCCTTGTCAGGATTGTCCATCCCAGGCAAACACTATACCCTGTCACCTGAACAAATTCCCTTGTCACTTGACGTATGACCCTTGTCAAGATTGTCCATCACTGCCAGCTTCTTACTCTTCCGTATGACCTCGGTCACCTCTCCCTCAGCATGTAACACACCATCTACACACAAGGGGGTTTGATGTGCCTTACCGGATGCATCATCGTTAACAATCTCAGCCAATTTGTCCACTTTTTGCGACGAGGGTGGCCCACTGAGGCGTTCTTCCCCGGCAGGTTGCTTCACTTCAAAGCTCTTCGTCTCCAATGGCCCGACATATATCGCCAGGGGCCATGGGTCTTCTCCGCACTTCAAGTTCAGATATTTAAATGCCTCGAGGTCGTCATCATCAGCAATAATGATCGGCTGACCCCCTTCTTTCGACTTCAGCACGTACCACAACGCCCACTCTGCATATGAGGCACCATCGCCACCCTTCAACCTGATTACATTTTTCAAAGAGTTGAAGTCGATGTCCTGTTTTATCATGATATTCTTCCGAGCCCTCGAACCCACATACACCCATGTACCTTTCTCGACCACCCAAGAACCATGGATGATGAGAGTGACGCATACCAAGGTGTTGCCACCTGAAAAACAAAACCAAAGTTTAAAAGAGAGATTGATGGGTATCTAATGCCATAGATGAAGAGTACTTCGCATAAAACACTTACCCATTTCTTCTTCCATCAAAGGTTTTTGGGGCATCACATTGACACGGAGATTTTGATCAGTGACAGGTGCACAGATTGAAGCCGACACGTGCTCTAGAACTGGAACAGCAAGTCGGGAGCTTGTCTTCCATGGTGGAACATTCTCCTTCTCTCCCATCTCTCTCTTCATGGGTTTCTACTTCAGAAATTGTGGGGAAGAAGAAAATGAAAAGCTTGCCCTTTATACCATACAAAATGGAAAATGGTTCCACAAAAAATCACATCACATCACCCTCTCTCTCTCCCATTTTGGCGCCAAACCCTTTTCTCTCTTCCCTCTCACATGTTCCCTCCCTTTTGATTAACCTGCTACCGGCCAAATGGGTAACTTTCTCTATTTGCACAAATAACACCATAGACCACTTTTTAATTTTTCCAAAACATGGTCTATTTGTGCAAAGATTTCTAAAAAGTAGTCTATATGTGCAAATAGCCCTAAATTTTATTACTTTTAAAAAACTAAAATATGGGGGCATTTTCATCGTTACAAATGAGCATTTAACAAATGAGTAGTCTTTTGAAAACAAACCAAATTTATGGGTGGTTTTTTTTAATTTATAATTTTATGGGTGGTTATGTGAAAACCAACCTAATATATGGGTGGTTATGCGTAATTTACCCTAAAATTTAACTCGATCGATATGTAAAATTGTAAATTAAGATGCAAATTTAATCAATTAAAGTAAGCAGTAATAGTAATTGCTTTGGATAGGTGGGATTTACTGGATTACATTGATTCATTCATACTAGTAGTAACAGAGCCCTATTTAGTAACAGGGCTCTTTTTATTGTATAATATATAACTTTTAGATCGAGTTGATCGATCATACAACTTCTCCGTGTCCTTAACCAACCGGCATATCGGTTTGTCCGTCGAATGGAAACGCATCTATTGGCTGTGTGGCTTCCAAGAGTTGTTCAATCGGAATCTTAGGTTTCGATGCCTGCAGTGGATCCACACGACGGCCATATCTTGCAGTATCCGAGCAAAGCTCCTGATCAGCGTGCATTTTCGTCGTAAATGATCTAAAAGTCTCGAATTTATCCTGTTGTTGTAGAAGCTCATCGGACACCCGAAGGTATGTCAATCCTGACATCCTCAGCTTCGGCTGGCCTCCTCTATTGACACCATTTGGCCTCGCATTCAGGAGCATCTGATCATAAGCTGCGCGGTCATACCTTGGCAGCGCGTTTTCACCAGCAGCGTCGATCTCCTCCCTCCAGCATCCGCTTAACACCTGCAATTTTCAGATTGAAACATGGATTAGATCACATCACACCTTATTGCATAGCTCTGTAATAATGTATACATCGTGTCGAGTTTTTGGTGTTTTTGCCTGCTTCACCAGCTCTTCGGGTGCGCTTTTAGCATAGCCAGGCTGCTCATAGTTCCTCATCTCTAGGCAAGTAAAATCCAGTGTCGCGTAATGCCTGGAGAGAAGCCTCGCGATGGGTCTGTATCCATCCCTTTCTTTCAAGTTGTAGTATCCTGCAGTGAGTTCCGCGGCATGACTGTCATAAGCATACCACCAGTGGATTCCGGAAATCTGCTCAAATGATCAATCAAACAAATGAAATGATGGATATATTGATACTATAGCTATATTGATTGTCGACGAGGAATGTACTTTTACTGCTAGCTTGATTCTGCATCCAAGAAAGGCCTTGTTCGCTTCCTCGAGGATTTGATCACAGTGGCTCAGCAGCTTGTTAGAGTACCAAGTCAGGAAGAACTTGCCATTGTCACTGAGATATGTCCCATTTGATCTAAAGAAGTCGGTTCCTTCTGGCCTGTCGTTGTATTGGCCTACGTTATTTGGGAACGCCCATTCCGGATGCCCAGCAGTTGTCGCCGCCTTCTTAAAATCTTCCTTAAGATATCTATCATAACACTGCAGTAGCATTCTATTGTCAAATGCGCGACATTATCTAGCTAGCAAGTTATATTAGACACAAAATTTATTCATACGTACATTACCTGAAATTCTCCAATGCCAGGGTATGACCAACCCTGACTTTGCGGATAAGAAGGATACCTGAGCTCTCCTGCCGGGCCAAGCCCTACTTCAACGTGTATTATAAGGCCCGATTCCAGAAAATCGGACATGTTTTCTCTGAAGCTGCTCATGTAATCACTATATATCTGCAGGAGACATATGGATCAGATGTAAACATCTCTTACAGTGTGAACTGTGAACAGACTGTTTCTGTTGTTACCTGAATGGGAGTTCGTCCAGCAAAAAGAGGCTGATTATCGACACCAACGGTGAGGTACTCTTTGTTCCGAGTGCCTCTTAGATTGGTGTAGAAGATGTCAGGGTTGGAATCACCAATGCGAAGCACCCACTGAGGCAGTGGGATGTAGGAGCCATCACCGACGTTCCCACCGCACTGGTGGAAGGACATAACGACTTGAAGTGCGGTGATGCCCGAGTCTCGAACCAGTTGGAACAGGCTCCTATAAGCAGCCCAATCATAGTTCCGAGGCGCCCTTGACTCCACTATTCCCCACCACACGTCAACCATGACTCCATCAACGCTCGCTTCCTTGAGCTTCTCAAGTTGCCTCCTTGTAGCATCCTGGTCTCTGAGCCCATCCTCAGCGGTTATCACATCGAGCTGCACGTACGTAACGTCGAATACAAATACTTAACTTCATTGAATTTCATCCGTACGCGCGAAATTAAAAGGAATGGTTGGCTTACCGGAAGCATAACATAGACGGGCACATAGTTTTGGAGCATGTTCTCATCGTAACCGATCTGTACATTTCATTTATACATACAAATAATTACATTACATCTTAATATCTTATCATGCGAATATTGTTATGTACGAATATGTATGTAAGTGTATAAGAATTAGGGTGTTACCTGATGAGGGTCAAGTTTCTTGCATGAAATTTCAGCTGCCATTTTTGCTTGAAGAGTTAATGAATATGCAGATTGGAGTACAATTGGTGAGAGAGGGAGATTCTATATTTATATAGTATGGAATTCTGTTTTGATGGGCCAATATAGATAAATACGTCTTCATCAACCGATTGCCCATCTTCACGTATGGAACGTTAGCTCATATCTCCCAACGGCATGGACAAAACTAACACTTGATCATAATCCTATTATCTTTATTTCTTTTGTTCCCGAGTTTAAAATGTTTTTTTGTTTTCGTGCAATGAAGAAAAGGCAGTTTTGATGACCTATCAAAATGACATAGAAAGGGTTGGGAACTTTGACATGCACAACAACTACCCTAAAAGAATTTGCAAAATAGAGAATTATAAATCATATGTTGTTAGATATGCCGTAAATCATGATTAAGCAAATGCACGTTCTTATTGACGTGGTGCTACGTCTAAATCAACGTGCAAGTATACGTACACTGAAAATCGAAGACAAATCAGGGTTAGGGCAACACGTTCAAATGGAAGTGCACCAGTTTCATATGGATGTGCACCACATTCATATGGACGTGCACCCTTAAATCTGATTTGCAGTGTATTTAGTTTTTGAATCATGTATTATTAATTTTTTTTGGGTTAAATTCCAACAACTTCTCCATTATGGAGTTTATCCCAAAACATAGACTTTTCTCAAAATTTAGGAAATAATCTCCATTTTTTATCCGTAAAGAATGTAATGAGAAAACTATTGAACAAAAAACAATGTTAATATTCAGCAAAAACTTAGAGCTCGTTTGGTTGACAACCCAAAAACCCAGGATGTAGAGGAGAAATTCTTGTGTTTGGTTGGTATTTTTGAAATTACAAAGCGCAGGAATTCAACTTTTCGAAAAGTTGAATTCCCCCAAAATGGAAGAAGTTCACTTACCTAGTTCCCTATGTAAGTTCAACTTCCATCATTTTTTATTTGAAAATTTCCAATTTTCCTTTTAATACTCTAAAATATAAAAAATCAACCAAACAGATATTCACAATTCCCATCAATTGGACTTCCCGGAAATTTAATTCTCATGAAGTAACTTTTCGGGAATTTCAATTCCCAAGTTAAACCAAACGAACCATTAATATGGAGAATCTATTGGGATTGTTTTAACCATTTTAGAGGATAATAGTTCCATATTTTTTTTATGGATACACTTGAACTTCAAAACATTTTTCGTTTTATTTGCTTGTTACAAATAAAATTATTTCGTAACCTGTTACTCGATCCGTATCTTCCAAGAATTTAATTTTTATTAACTATATCATTCAATTTTAAGATCTTATTTGTTTCTTTTACATTTTCCTACTTGTTATACGATTTGCCTATAATCAAACTGGTTTAATGTAAATTAAAAAGGAACGGAGTAGTTGATTTTCGACGTTTTGTATCACAAATCTATATACTTACATAAGAACGAAAAATAAACTTATTGCATAGTTTCTTAATTAAATTTGAAACAAAATCAACCATAAACTTATACTTTATGAAAAGTTAATTTTTTACGCCCAAAACAATGAAAAGAAAAACCCTAACTTAACAAAAGAGGTAGTGATAATATAGTCCTATAGTAAGGATAAAAAAAAAATTGTAGTCCTATAGTTTATTCTTGATCATTTTAAGGAGCTGATATAAAAATCGACACTTATAAATATAAAAGTAAACCATTTTTTAAAAGTAAAATCTGTTTAATTTTAGCAAAACCATATAACCACTAAAAGAATGTATCACTATGTCACCATAAAATCACTTTTATACCAATTTGTCACAATAAATTTACCCTTTTTTTTAACAAATCTATCACATTCCACTTAAGAGGTGGAATTTTTTTATTACCTAATTGACAATTTAACCATTCTTAATTCACTCTATAAAAGGTTTGGATATTAGAATTAGTTTAAATAAAAAATGGTTATTAAGAGCAATTAAAGGGTAAATGGGACCTGAAAATTAAACAGAAAAGAGGAAACGGAAAAAAAAAAAAAAATCCAAGATGGATTATGGAAGGATCCGCAGTGGCACTCCGGCAGGTCATTTGGGGTTTGCTTATCATCTTATCCAGACTGGGATTCGACTACACAGTACACACCGAAACCCTTCACAAGCGATAACCAAAATCTCCCCCCTCCTCCATTGCTGATTTACATGGCAATGGCTGCCCCGGCTGCAGCTATTTGCTCCTCTGCGTCCTCCCTCCTCTCTTCTCGCACCACAAACCCTAGATCTCCCTCTCTCTCTTGCTCTCGTCTTCCAGGTGCGTTTGTATGACATTATCTGATGAAATGGAGTAGAAATTTGGAATTTTGGATTTTGCTTATTGAATCTGGAAATCGTTGTTTCTTTTTCTGGTTTCAGTGCACTCTAGTTTGAGGAAGTTCTATGGCGGAATCGGAGTGCTACGGAAGAAGCCGACGCATTTCTCGATTTCCAATGTTGCTACGGAAATCAGTCCCACCGAACAGGTTTTCTTTCTTCGTTTTCCCTCTCTCGCCTTACCTGTGTTGAGAATTGTGAATTTGATGGAAATTGAGAGGTTAGGTTTTGCTTATTTGCGAGATTTGAATTGTTCATCAACCATCATGTACTGGAAGATTCCTAAACTCATAGTGTCACCTTTTCGGAGGGGAATTGAAATGAATGGAATTTCTTGTAGGTGCAGAAGCTTGCAAAAGAAAGCCAGAGGCCTGTTTTCCCCTTTGCTTCCATAGTAGGGCAGGACGAGATGAAGCTCTGCCTACTGTTGAATGTTATTGATCCCAAGATTGGGGGTGTTATGATCATGGGTGACAGGGGTACAGGGAAATCAACTACTGTCAGGTCACTTGTAGATTTACTACCTGAAATCAAGGTTGTCCAAGGAGATCCGTTTAACTCCGATCCGGAGGATCCTGAACTGATGAGTATAGAAATCAGGGAGAAGGCATTGAAAGGGGAAAAGCTCGATGTTTCGTTGACGAAAATCACCATGGTGGATCTTCCCCTTGGGGCTACTGAGGATAGAGTTTGTGGAACTATTGATATAGAGAAGGCGCTAACCGATGGTGTTAAGGCATTTGAGCCTGGCCTTCTTGCCAAGGCAAATAGAGGGATCTTGTACGTCGATGAGGTCAACCTGTTGGATGACCATTTGGTGGATGTTCTTCTGGATTCCGCGGCTTCAGGGTGGAACACTGTTGAGAGAGAAGGCATCTCCATTTCACACCCGGCACGGTTCATTCTGATTGGCTCCGGAAACCCTGAGGAGGGAGAGCTTAGGCCGCAGCTACTTGACCGTTTTGGAATGCACGCTCAAGTTGGAACTGTGAAGGACCCCGAACTTAGGGTGAAGATTGTTGATGAGAGGTCTCGGTTTGATAAGAATCCAAAGGAGTTCAGAGAAACTTACGAGGCAGAGCAAGAAAAACTTCAGCAACAGATTTCAGCTGCTAGGAGCTGTCTTTCTTCCGTTCAAATTGATCATGATTTCCGCGTTAAGATATCTAAGGTCTGTGCAGAACTCAATGTGGATGGACTCAGAGGCGACATTGTGACCAATAGGGCTGCAAAGGCCCTAGCTGCTCTCAAGGGCAGGGATCAAGTGACTGCTGAAGATATCGCAACGGTCATTCCCAACTGCTTGAGACACCGGCTTAGGAAAGATCCCTTGGAATCCATTGATTCTGGTTTGCTCGTGATCGAGAAATTCTACGAGATCTTTAGTTGATTGATGTTAAAAGAGTGAATCTCTTCGCATAAACGTCCATTGAAGATGATGATTTTTTTTACAGCTTGTTTGTGCAAACTCAATGATCAAGAAAATGTCACTCCAATTTGCAAATTCAGTGAAAATGTCAAAGAAATGAAATTATTAAGCAAGCTTAAACCCTATCAATCGGATTGATTCTCTCAATGTCGATGGTGCAACAGTTGAAACGAGTTGAGTTTTTTCTGGTTCTGCAGCAAATTAACGAACACCTCCGCCAAGTAAATCTGCTGAGCTTGATCACCGTCGATGGTGGTAATGACGAGCTTGTAGTTGATGCCGTCGACGTCTTGTCGCTCGCCGCTCACCACATCGACCAAGGAGAGATTGTCAGACGACGAGCTATCATGTTCACTCACCGCGAATCGAGCGATCGACTGCACGTACGGATCATCCGGATTGGTGATCGGCATGTAACCGCCTAATAGCATCGATCGTCGAGCGATGGGCCTGGCGGTGGAGGCATTGTCAGAGATGAGGCAGAGGCTGATGAGTGTGAGGAAGAGGAATGAGTGCTTGCACGCCATGGCTAAAGAGACGGAGATTAATTGTGATCGAAGTGAAGTGCAATTACATGTTATTGAGTTGAATTATTGGTTGCAGCTGGTACGAATGGAGGATTGGGGATCAAGTAGGGTTTTATAGGACTGAAAGTTTGAGAAATTCGTGCTATGAAGTGTGATAATCGGGAAACGTATGAATGAGAAGAGGTCGACTTGCTTTCCTGAATCTAAGCGAGGAAGGGAAGAAGTGAAGAAGATTCGAATTTGTTGCTGAAATTGGCCATCTGTACTCATGGATTGAGATTTCATATCACAAACGCATATAACTCTTTCATTTTTTCTTCTTCTTCTAATGGTTAGAATATTAAGAAATTAAGACCATTTCAACCGTCTTTTCACCATCCCTCTAAATTAGGATTTAACTTCAATTCCAACACTCTTTTCACCGGAATGAAATCTTTGTCCTCTAAATTGATTTACGGAAATTTCGCCCGGTAACCCTGAGATTTCGCCTAATTCACGTGGTAAATAAAGGTTTTAGATATTTCGTCTGGTAACCCTGAGTTTCAAATTGTTTTGCCTCGCGCCCACAAGTTTGACTTTGTCCAATAGTTGTGTTTTAAAGTTATATAGGCGGGTGAGTATTGTAATATAAACAAATTTTATGGAGGCATTTCACAAATACTAACCTTTTCACCCTTATTCCTCCTGAGCGAGAGACGGGCAGATGGAGTCGCGGTAACAGACAGAGGGAGACCGGGAAGAGAGGGGTGGCGGCGGCGCTTGCGGCGGTTGGAGTTGGTGGCGCGGTCGGTTCCGGGCTAAATGTGAGTTTTCTCCCTTCGAAAATTTTCAATAGGTTTTTTCCCGAAATTTCAAAATCATTGTAGTTTACATAAGCTTGTATTATATATGTCCGCCACAGATAGGCATGTCGTATAAGACGGTTGACTTATGGGCCCACTTAGTTATTGATCATTGTACTAAAAATTGTTTTTTTTTTATCTTATGTCTAAGGGTATAGGATAAGCAATTCATATTGGGAAAGATCCTAGTAAATCATTTTTTTTTTATTAGGTAAAAATTCGAGTTCAAACAAGCCTGAAACTCGAAAGGCCGACGAATCGGCAGACGGACTAACCGTCAACGTACATCAAACAACATAATACACACACAAAAATCACAGATGAAAGAAACAATCCTAAGAACCCATATAAGCCGTCAGCCAGCGGAGGAGTCGAGGGAGCCTAGTAAATCATTATTAAAATGACTAATATCATTTAAATTTAAAAAATATTTTTATTTGTAGCCCCTCATCCTATATCCTTGGGGTATAGGATAGAAAAATCGCAATAAAAAAAGTTTGAATCTGATAAAATATAGCGTGATGTCATTCTTTCACAAAGAATTTTCGATGTGAAAAAAATGTTGTAAGATAGATATATTTCATTCTACTTCGTGATAGATATTGTGAGGAAACAAAAATGTGACAAAATAGACATATTTTTATTTTACTTCGTTAATTCATTCATCACATTTTCGATGTGAGATAAAAAAAATAACGTTACTGTATTATCTTTTCATTTCACTCCTACATCACATTTTCGAGGTGAGAAATAAAAATGTGGGAAAATGAATATATTTCATGTAATCCTAATCGTATTTTGGTGGGATAGAATAGAAAATATAGGAATTAGGAAGATATATATTTTCACATTTTCGATGTGAGATAAAAAAAAAATATGGGAAGAGATATTTAACACCCCGATATTTATTCCTACTATATCCTTTCATCTAATTTACTGTTAGGTGGGCGGTTGGTTTACCTAGATGGCTAGATTTTAAGCGTATAATCAAGAGCATACAACATTATACTTTTTTCAAAATGGAATTATTGATTAATTTGCTAAAAAAAATTATTGATTAATTGATAAATTAATAAATTATTTTTTTATGGAAAAAGTGTTGAGATATTATAATTATAGTTTACATAAGCTTGTATTATATATATCTTATATTACATGTCTTCTATAGCCTTAAATTGGAATGGGCTTGCAGCCCATCAGACTTGTTAAGGCCCAGCTCCGCCCAGTCCATCAACAGCTTCAGCTCTACTTGATGCGTCTCTTCAACCTCCTCTGCACATCGTTTTGACGAATGGTAAGCTTCATATGTAAGCCTCCTCTCTTCTTGTCCCGACATTGTAGCACCCAGAGAAACACAAAGGCGGCACATATCGAGAGAGAGCGAGGGTTGGGCTTCAACGAGAGCCCGTCGCCGCCGAGAGAGCTTGGGAACTTTTCCCATGGCTGCTTGGGTGATGATAAGGCGGAGGGCTCTCCGGTGAGAGAAAAGTCGAGAGAAGAAGAGAGCGGCGCTATCCTGAAGCGCTTGAGTACTCGAGAGGTGAGGGAGATCCAGCGAGAGCGAGAGAGCTCGAGGGCGAGCGATCTCCGGGACCTTTCTTGAGCGCAGTCACGGGAAGAAGACAAGCGCAGCAACTCATATCGGTGAAGATCGAAGACGAAAGCGAAGCCTGAACAAGATGGAGAGTTGAAGAACATATGAGAGGAAGATCTATAGATCTTGGCCTCCATCTACAATCAAATCGGATCTGAAGGACCGCAATGGCAGCGGACGGCGACTCAGCTTTGGTTCCGACGAGTTCGCGGCGACGCCTCAAATCAGGGAGTGCTTCACTTCCTTGTCCATTTCCTTCTTCTATAGATCTGTAGGTTTTGATTAGATGTTCGTTCTTGAGACTTGTATTGCTTCTTGTTTAGTCAGCCCTTCTAGGATCGTTTGTATGATTTCGGATTTCCTTCGAGCACAGTGGAACGCTTTCTTGAGCCGGGGTCAATGACAGACCTAGGGAGGTCCTAGGGGGTCACAGACCCCCTCCTCATCCGACAAATTACCTAGGTGTATTCTCCTCGTCGATAGCTTCGTTTTGATATATAATACGCCCTAATCCGACATATGAGTAAAAAGTTATGAATGTTTGAAAATTACAGCAGTATTAATCCCTTTAGTTTTATTTCAATATACTATAATACTTTAATATTTTACTTAAATTGACATTCACATATTATAATTCATCTCGAGAGCTTCGAAACCATAGGTTATACTACTTATTTTGAGAATATGGTAAGAAGTTACGCAAGTTTAAATTTTTTTATATCTAGTTATACATTATTACATGTTAATAATGCAATGTTTATTTATTGCGTTTTATATCTTTATTTTTCATTTTTTATCCTTATTTTCGTATTATATATTTGTAGTATTTTCGAAACCATAGGTTGACACTAGTTTGTACTATCGATCACGTTGTGTTTTGCGATTTTTTTCTCGATCTTATTGTCGACTACTATGGTGACCCCCGCTAAAAACTTACTGGGCCCGCCACTGGCCGGGGACGTAGGGAATTTTCCCGAACCTCGTAAACAAATCACAGAGTCTTATTCGTTCAGTTTGATCGAGATTCGGTTCGATCTAGAACCGAGTATGGGACGATTAACAATTGATATATGACTCGATTGACCTTATTCGATACCTAGAACCAGGTTTTACAAAAAGTTTTTTCAATAGAGAAAAAAACATGAAAGAGTCTATTGGAAATATGTGTTTCTTCTATTCACAAGATAATTTATCCTAAATTGGAGTTAATCCTTTTTATTTTTGATAAAAAAATAATTACGGTTTTGGTCAGAGAAGAGAGAGATCAGGGTTTGAATCGAAATCCCGAAATTACAAAAACATTGCTAATGATGTTGAATTATGTTGAAAAACGATATATGAGAATGTATTCGATTGTATGGCTTGATTTATTTGGTTTTGATAATTTTTAAGGGTTTTTGAGGGGGTCAATTATTTGGACGAATGAGCTCATCAATCTGGGATGACGTAAACAATTAAAGTTGGAAATTTTAAATAAGGTTATGTACTCATCTCGGATAAGTTCATTGAGGATATTGCATATATAGTTTCGGCTAAGTTCATTGATGGTACGTATTGTATAGTCTCGGTCAAGTTTATTGAGGGTATTGCTAATAGAAATCAGAACAAAATTCATATGTTAAGGATGGCAATGAAACAAATACTAAAAGTTATGGATCTATTTAAAATAACATTAAAAAGTTGAGAACCATTAATAACAACAACAAAAACCTAAGTGAATATGTGAAATAGAAAGAGTATGATTTGCTCTTTTTTGTCTCACATCGAAAATGAAAGAATGAGTGGAAGGATCCTAACATGTACCCGTCTATCGGAAAATCGATGACTCTTGACCAGGTCAAGCTACGAAAATGAGATCCTCTACAACCTTGTGTGTGCCTTACATGTTACACAAAATTATTTACATTATAAATTTACAATAAAAAATTAAAAAAAAATGTATTTGTATTTCAAACAATTGTTAGCATGTGTTTATTAAAAAAATGATGAAAAATTATGTTTTACATTTTTATATAAATATTGATTATTAATATTTTGCAATATGATTTTATAAAAATTATAAAACATCTATTTTCATCATTTTTTTAATAAACATATACTAACAATTGTTTAAAATATAAATATAAAATTTAAAAAAAAATTATTAAACATTTTTAATGCAGTAATTTTGTATAATACGGAGTAAGATAGATAATGACATACAATTAGGTTCTAGAGGATCTAAAAAAAAGGGTTCTAGAGGATCTCCCCTACGATACGGTGTTGTCAGGGAATTTCAGTCCTTTTCATCTTTGTAACAAGTTCCTGTGAAACAACAATTTCAGTCTTGCTTTGTGAGCCACAAACTACAACAACTACCAAAGGACAACTTCAATTTTTTTTTTGATGAGGTAAAAATTGGGATGCGCACCAGGCGCTATCCGAGGGCATCCTTTCGGATGAGGTCCAGCAGACCTTGATCACTTAGTAAGTTAGGGTTATTGGTACTGCGTCCTAGGAAAGCAATCCTATTAGCGACACAGTTGCCGGTGCGAAGTATATGAGAGTAGAATACTTCCTTAAACCCCTTTAGCATTGAAGTGATATCCGACATGAGAATCTCAATTTCTCAAGGACAACACTTTCTATTTTTAAGATAATTGATAATTATAAGAGAATCTCCTTCAATAAAAATTTTGTCCAGGTTGAGTTCTCTAGCTTTGATTATGCCTAGATGTAGCGCGCTAGCTTCTGTAACTATAGGAGATTGTTGTCCGAGCCTTCTGACATCAGCAGAAATCAGCCGCCCCTCACAGTTTCTGATCACAATGTCACTTGTGCTGTCACCCTGTACACATGAAGACCCATCGAAGTTTAATTTGTGCCATCCCGGAGGTGGTTTTTTCCATTTATTATTCTTACCTCAATAATCAACTGATGATTTAAGTTTCCCAGTATAATTATACCATAATTTCATTTTTTGTTTCTTTATATTAATATAGGGTTACTACCCTATATTAATTACAGGCCCGTCCATTGGGGTGTGTAAACAACCCAACAGAACAGGGCCCCATTTTTTATGGGACCCCAACTAGTAATTATTTTATTGTTATATATTTGTTTCCATAAATATTAGTATTGTGTTTTCTTAGCCCATTGGTAAATAACTCATTAAAACCATTGGGGAGTGGGGAGTTCGATTCTCAACAACTGCTTTCCTTTATTCATTTTTTTGGCCCTTTTTGACGTTCTTTATACTGTGTGCTGAGTATACTAGTGTAGTTTATGACCTTTTATTATTTCCAATATATCCTACAATTAACTCCATGCACATAGTTTTTTTTTTCCCTTACTTTCTTTTCAAATATATTGTTTTTTCAAAAAACTCTTCTGACTTGTAAGAAAAACATAAATTAGCAATTTAAATTGTTTGAAAATTTCTTATGCAACAAATTTTGAATTGTAAATTAAAACTCGACTTAGTTAATTAGGATTAAAAATGTGAAAAAATAAAACATATATGTAACAATATAAATACAATGAGTTAAAATCTAATACTTCGCACAAAGTAGTCCTATATTAAATTTATTTTGGCCTAGTTGCCATTTTTAAAAATTAAAATTATAAAATATTTTTAATACTAATTTACTTCATATTTTGTAATTTTGTAACTAAAATTTAGTATACACTCTGGATTGAACAATGCCCCAAAAATCATTGGACGTCCCTGATTAATTAAGAGCAAAAATTTGAAGGGGGCTTAGCACTTACTAAACTACCAATCTATAGCATCCCTAATGGATGTAAACAACAAGCTCTATATTCCAACACTAAGACACGACCAGGAACTTAACCTTTTAGGATAATGAGAATATCGATAATTAGAATCACAATCTCTCAAGGATATGAACAAGAACCTTTTAGGATATTGACGATAGGAAGGTTGTTATCATCGATGTGCATATATATGTAGAAGTTCTAGATACCTTGCCTTAAGAAGACCCTCCAGAGTCCTAATGCTTCTGAAAACAAAGTGCTCTTTTGGTCAGTCTGTGCTCCTCCTATAGCTATCCATTCTTGGCCGCAAACAATATAGTATCACTACCTCTCATGTTTTTTTATGAGTTTCAATTGGTGAATGTTCCACCGCAGGCTTTTTTCTTTCTTTCTAGTCACAATTAGGTCTTGATGTTTTTAGTGCAACCACACGGTGATTGCACTGATGAAGAGGTGATTCGGGGATTCCTCATTTTAATCACATATTTCACATATTATAGTGATTACTACTCATTTTATTTGTCAATCTAGTTTTGATAGTGATTCCATCTAGATACAGTTTTCAGGTGAAATTTTTAATCTTCGACGCTACCTCTATTTTCCAAATCCATTTTAATTAGGAAAAACTAATTAAAATACCCCTACCTTTGGGGGTATGGTAAAAATATATCCTCAACTTTCAAATTTTAAAAAAAATATCCTGACCTATTACCACGAGTTTTCTCATGGGTAAAAAATGCTGACAAAGCAGGCTATGTTGAATTTTTTTTGACAAGGCAGCATGCGTGGAAGCTTTTTTACAAATTAGCACTTAAATTGAGTTTTCTTAGGAAAAAAATAAATAAATCGACAACAAAATTAAACCCGAAAAATGAAATTGATTCAACCAAGCAACTAATCCAGAAAAACTTGCCTCAATTTAACACAACACGACTATTCTATTTCTAACACCAAACCGAAAACAAAACTAAACCGACAACAACATCAACAACAAAGAGGGGGAAAACAAAACTTACTCAGACAAATCCGTGAACGAATTAAAGAGGAAGAAGATGCCAGAGAGACAGGTCAAAATAGGCGACCTCGAGGGAGGAAGACTGCCATTGAAGATGAACCATGAGTTGCCTGGAAGACAGTTCAAGAGGCGACCACGGAAGAAGATAGGAGGGAGGAAAAAGTGTTGGGTATAAACCCGATCCAACTATTTATTTATTTTTCCTAAGGAAACCGTTAAAGAAAACCATTGTAAAAAAAATTCGCGTATCCTTCCTTGTCAGCATTTTTGACTCGTGAGAAAACACATGGTAATATATTATCACTACCCTAAAAGGTCAGGATATTTTTATTACATTTGAAAATTGATGATATTTTTTTACCATACTCACAAAGATATGGTATTTTAATTAGTTTTTCCTTTTAATTATTGTGTTTTGATCATTCTTATAATCGTATTTCATATTGATATTGAGTACCAACTCTATGGAATCCAAAGTGGATATCATGACACATTTGATTATCCCCCAAATCTCCCTGTTCGTTGTGTTCCTTCTCACCATTTCTTTAGTTATTAAAAAAGAAAATTAGCTAAAATTAAAATAATAGATTTAAAAAAAAATGAGGGGATTATTGGGTAAGGAAATGAGTAAATCCCTCCAAATAAATCGAATGGGATCGGCTCCTGACCTCCTGTATAACCTGTATTCCCCTTCCCTCACCCCAATATAGAAAAAAAAAATTGATTAAAATTTGTAAAAAATAAAAAAACAGTGAAGGGTGGGATTTTGTGAAAAGGAATAGGGAGACAGAAAGGGATTCGGGATAGTGGATCCGTACTGCAAATAAATCAGTTATTTCGTTAGCTGTCGGATTGGTCTCTTAAGTTATCATACTACGTATTGTCAAATTCTTACCCAATAACAAAAAAATCATTAATTTGGGTTCTCTTAAATGTCACTAATCACTAAAATGATTTATCCCTCTCCTCTATACCTAAAAATCCTTTTATGATCTTCTTTTCTTTCTTTTTTCTACGACAACTGACGAGGAACCCACATTCGGTGGTAAATCGCGAACAGAGACAGAGATCGAACCCGGGACCTTCTTATTCCTCCCATTGCACCTTACCATTGGGCCAACCCGAGTGGGGCTTTATGATCTCCTCTTCCAAACAACGCGGAGGACCTTTTACATCCATTACTTGTTCTACGTTTAAGTTATTACACAAAAAATAGTAGTCGTGGACTGTTCACAATTCCCATTTAATCTGCATATGCATATGTGTAGACTTTCTAACATATGACCAACCCAAGGAGGCAAGGAGTTCTTCTGACTTTTCTCTATATCTAGAACCCCAAAAGCTATCTCCTCTTTCACTTTGAATCAATTCAAACTCTAGAAGTCAATAAAGGTGTCCACCTTTAGAGGAACAAAAGCAACCATTACCAAACAAAAATGCCTTTCCTAACCACATCACTTTATGTTAGATTGTGCCTTCTCCTCATTACCTGCACCTATGGAACTATCAGTGTGATTGCCAATCAAGCAATCAATATTGGTGCAATCGTTCCCTTGGATTCTCGTGTTGGCCGAGAACAGAAAACCGCCATGGAGATTGCAATTGGAGACTTCAATGCGAACCATTCCGGAATGGCTCACCGGAAAGGACTTGTGGGTAGTACCCAAAGATCCCCGATTCGAACCCCGGAATGTCCGCTCTCTATTTACCTATTCAAGGAGACTTCAATGCGACTTCGAAGAAGTACAAGCTATCCATCCAGTACGGGAATGGTAGCAAAGATCCACTTCAATCAGCCTTTGAAGCTAGCAATATGATAAATTTGGCTTTACCTTTTAATCCAACAACCATCTGAATTCTCTAAAGGCCCGTTTAGTATCGATAAGATATAGGTACTGGTATTAAGGGGTCTTTTAGTATTGATATCTAGATATCAGATATTGGATATCAGGCCCGATATATGATATCTAGTGTTTGGTATGGTTAGATATCGATATCACTTAAACTGATATCGATATATATTGTTTGGTCTTCATAGTACAACACTTGATATCAAGTGATATCTGATATCTGTGTTTGGTAACCGCCAGATATCGATATCAGTTGATATCTAGATATCAAATTTGACCTATTTTGATATACTAATTTTTAGGGAGGTATCACTTGATATCGATATCGCCCGATATCAATATCTTGATACCGATATCGCCCGATATCAATATCTTGATACCGATACCGATATCTTGATATCAAAGATATCGTCCGATATCGATATCGATATCTTGATATCTAGATATTGATACCAAACGAGCCCTAAGATATCGATATCAGGTGATACGTCCCTCAAAATCAGTATATCAAATAAGCCCAAATTTGATATCTATATATATACCGAGCGATATTGATATCTAGCGATATCAAACACATATATCTGATATCTTGGGATACCAAACACTACATAGATATCAGATATCGGGGTTGATATTTGATATATAGATATCAATACCAAACATGCACTAAACTTTATTAGGTTTTGTGTTTCAGCCCAGAGGCTAATTCAAGAGAACCAAGCATAAGTGATCATTGCCATGGGAGAATGGCAAAAAGCGGCTTTACTCGCAGACGTTGGAAGCAGATTTCGAGTGCCGATCATATCCCTAGTAGCCCCAGCTATTAGTCCTCCATTTGTTTCTCTTAGGTGGCCTTACCTAGTCCAAATGGGAAGAGATGGCTCTGAGCAAGTACAATGCATAGCAGACCTTGTTAGCATGTATCAGTGGAGAAGAGTCATTGTGGTATATGAGAATGAGCCATATGGCAGTGACTCAGGGTCTTTTGCTCTCCTAACAAAAGCCCTTCTACATGTCGGTTCACAGATCGAGTACGAGTTATCTCTCCCTCCACTGACATCTCTATCTAACCCAAAGGAAGCTGTTCAACACGGACTAAACAACATTGTTGAAAACTGTTCTTCAAGGGCGTTTATTGTTCTTCGCTTATCGCAGACTCTAGCCAATCACTTGTTTGTAGCAGCAAAGGAGAAAAGACTATCAGATAAAGAATCTTTATGGGTAATCACAGAATCTATAGTTGACTACTTCCCCTCTTTAGATCCTTCAACTTTATCATCCATAGAAGGTGCATTGGGAGTAAAGATGAATTATTCCAAATCAAGTGAACCATACTATTACTTTGAAGCAAGATTCTGGTCTGATTTCTCCGAGAAGTATCCGGAGGAGCAAGATTCAAAGCCGGGCTTCAATGCCTTGCGAGCTTATGACGCAATCACAACTGTCGGTAAGGCCACAGGTCGGTTGCCTAGAAACAGAAACACAATTGGAGTGGCTCCTGAAGATATACTGTCAACAAGTTTCACTGGTTTAAGTGGCCAAATTCACTTTGAAGAAGGTAAACTAGTGACAGATGAGAGGTCTTATGGGTTTGTTAATGTAGTAGATAAGCAGTTGGTTCAGGTTGAGACTTCAGTTAATGGATCCTTGGCTGGTAAAATAGCTTGGCCAGGTGGTTTAAGTGGCAAGGCTCCTAAAGGATGGTTGATGCCCACAGCTGGGCATAGGATGAAAATCGGAATCCCCAACGAACATGTTTTCAAGAAGTTTGTCGATGTGATTTCAGAGAAAAATTATGATGTTTCAGGGTTTTACATTGATCTTTTTACAGAGGTACGGAAGATCTTGGTCCTCTTGGAATATGATTTGCATCTGCCTTACACACCTTATTTTGGCACTTATGACGAACTTGTTGACTGCGCATACAACAAGGTAATGCCAACATGCTTTTTAGTATGATATTTCATATCTCACAAAATTCAGTTTATTTGCTTGATCAGGATTCCATACCGTTGTTGATGTTAATGTTGATGTTTGTTAACATATATATACTAAACTTGTCAATGAATGAAACTCGTGTTTAGGGGAAGTCATTCGGAGCAGCTATACAAGAGTTGTGCTGGTGGTCTGGTTCTTCGTCGTGCTTATTTTGACATAGAGCTACACGGCTGATCTATCTTCAATGCTCACAGTGGCGAGGCTCAAACATAATGAAACAGATATAGAAACGCTAGTAACGAGGAATGCAACAGTCAGTATCCTCAACATGTCATTCACTGGTGCATTTCTAGAGGATGTGTTTGAGAGATTTATGTGAATTGTGTAACAAGAAAACGAACAACAGAGAGAGAGAGAGAGAGAGAGAGAGAGAGAAGGAAATGAAATGGAGGGAAATTGTATGTATGTCTATATACGTCGTCCAACAACACATATATACATCCTCACAATATTGGGCATAATTCCTATACAGAAATGACTAAGGCCCATGCTCAGAATAAGCCCAACACAACTAACCGAGCTAAGGAACTTGATGTGCAAGCTAAACCCGGTCACACCCCTCTTCAAGCTGTTGGGAGTTCAACTACCCCAAGCTTGTCTAACACATCGGGAAATGCCTTTGTGAGGGCGTCTGACAATTTCTCCTTAGATGGAACATGGAACATCTTGATCAGACCTTCAAAAACCTTTTCTCTCACGAAGTGGCAATCCAATTCAACATGCTTGGTCCTTTCATGGAAGACCGGATTTTTGGCTATATGGATTGCAGCTTGATTATCACACTTAACTGGAATTGGCGTGATGCTCGACACTCCCAATTCCGACAAAATTCTGGTTAACCAGGCAATCTCAGTGCATAATCTTCTGATGGAGCGATACTCTGCCTCAGCTGACGATAGTGAGACTGTGGTTTGTTTCTTCGACTTCCAAGAAATAAGGATTCCTCCAAGGAAGATGACAAAGCCACTAACTGATCTCCGAGTGAGAGGGCATGATGCCCAGTCTGCATCACAAAATGCTTGTAACTCAAAGCTTGGTGCTCGTGAAAGGAACAAAGATCTGTGCTGTGTTCCTTTCAAGTATCTCAAGGTTCTGATTGCTGCTTCAAAGTGCAGTTGCCGTGGAGATTTCATAAACTGGCTTAGAAACTGTACTGCGAAGCTTATGTCTGGCCTGGTGTGTGTCATGAAGTTGAGTTTCCCAACCAATTTCCTATAATCTGTCTAGTTCGAGATTAGATCACCTCCTTCAACAATCATCTCTGTGTCTGTGATCAACGAACTAGTTACAGGATTTGAATTCTCACAATTAAACTCCTTCAAGGTCTCAACAATAAACCTCTTTTGACTGACATATATCCCCTCTTCAGTGTGCACGAACTCCATGCCCAAAACGGACTCAACTGGCCAAGATCTTTGATTCGAAGTTCAGAGTCTAGGAAGGCACGAACTGCAACAATCTCAGACTGATCACTGCCTGTGATGAGAAGATCATCGACATATACAACCAGATAAGTCACCACTAAACTTGGAGAAGAGAGAGAGAGAGTAGTCGTTGAGAGACTGAGTGTAGCCTCGAAATTGCAAGGCATGAGACAATTTGACATACCATTGTCTCGAAGCTTGTTTGAACCCGTATAAGGACTTATTCAGGCGACATACATGACCAGTTGGAGCAACCATGCCGGGAGGGATGTGCATAAACACTTTCTCATGGAGATCTCCATGGAGGAAAGCGTTATTGACGTCTAATTGCATCAACTGCCAATTATTCTTAGCAGCAACAGCAACAAGAGCCCTCACAGTTGTCATCTTGACCACTGGGGAAAAAGTCTCTGTGTAGTCTATTCCCTCTCGCAGAGTGAACCCCTTAACCACTAGACGTGTTTTATACCTCTCAATTGTGCCATCTGCCTTGTGTTTCACTTTGTAAACCCACCTACATCCAATAGGACGTGCCCCTCTTGGCAATGGAACCACTTCCCAAGTGCTATTCATGTCTAAGGCATGAAATTCCTCACGCATAGCTTTGTTCCAAACATCAAACTGACAGTCTTCTGTGTAGTTTCTGGGTTTAGAGAGAGGTAAGAGTGGACAGAGATGGGAAGTGCCAAGATTGATATTGGTGGTGATTGTGTGGCAACATAATAGCTCATCACACACTGATGAGTCATGAACATGGTGACAAACATAGTCCCTGAGATATGCAAGAGGCCCTGTGGATCTACTAGATCTTCGGATCTCTTCAATCATATGTTGAGAGGGCATGGAATGAGGGAGCACTGGGATAGGAGTAGGAGAGGGAGTAGTTGCAGGACCACTACCAATAATGTCCTCTCCTAACCAGTCAAAGGGTTGATGTGCAGGAAACAACTTTTCTGAACTTGAGCAAGTTGCTTTATCTCTATATGGGAAAAGGGTCTTATGAAAAACCACATCACGTGAGACCTGCACCCTATATGTGTCCAGGTTGAGCACCTTGTACCCCTTGGTCCCCACTGGATACCCAAAAAACACACAAGGACTAGCTCTAGGCATGAACTTGTGGCGTCCTTGCTGTGTAGTAGAGCTATAGAAGAGACAACCAAAACACCTCAGGTCTTCATACTTAGGCTCCTTCCCATACAATCTTTCAAAAGGGCTCTTACCTTGCAGAGTTTCACTGGGCACCCTATTGATGATGTGAGCTGCAGTGAGCACAGCTTCACCCCAATACTTGAGGGGTAACTTTGATTGAAACAATAAAGCCCTAGCAACTTCTAAGAGGTGCTTGTGTTTTCGTTCCACCACACCGTTTTGCTGAGGAGTAGAAACACAAGACGTGTGATGTTCAATCCCTTTGGATTGAAAATACTCAAAGGACTCTCTACTAAGCCCCAATTCCCGAGCATTATCAGTTCTGATTGTTTTAACTCGACAATCAAATTGTGTTTCTGCAATTTCAACAAAAGTTTTGAGGACAGAAAAAGCACTACCCTTAAAGCTAATCAAATTCAACCAAGTGGTACGACTGAAATCATCAACAATAGTCACAAAATACTTGCATCCATTGTAGGTTTGGACTTGGAAAGGTCCCCACACATCAATGTAAAGAAACTGGAAAGGTCTAACTGAGGAGATAGAACTCCTAGGAAATGAAAGCTTATGTTGTCTAGCTCTAGCACACACTTCACATGGTGAAAGATGAGCCTTACTAGCCGCTATTGGCACAATACCTTGCAACCAGGCGGTAGGTAAGTGACCAAGCCTAATGTGCCAAGTTTGAGCACTTATTACAGCAGCATTAACCACAAAGGTCTTAGAATTGTTCAAATTGAAAGACACATCCAGTTTTGCAACTCCATTCTCCAGGAAGTATAAGCTCCTACTACATCTTCCAAGAAGAAGTGGTCTCATCTGTTGTGTACCCTGCATCACACATAATTGGGGTGTAGAGAGGATGGATCGACATGTATCCTTTACCAGTCTCCCAACTGACAACAGATGACATTTGAAGAATGGTACATATAGCACTTTTTAAAAAAATAATCCTCCTATCAGTCTCACACTCTCCATGGTATTCACAGTCAAACAAAACCAGTGGGAAGCAAGATGGAGAAAGGCTTTGGTATAGGTTCTTTATCAACAAACAAAGATGCATCAGAACACATGTGGCTATTGGCTCCGAAGTCCAATATCCAAATGTGCTTCTGCTTGCAAGAAGAGTGTGGAGTACCTGCAAAACCAGCAAATTCCTTGCTAGTTCCTGCCATCATCTCTCTGCTCCTCTAATCTTTGACATTCAGCAATTCCAGGAGCCGTGCATACTGATCAGCAGTTAGCTCAGGTGCAGAAGCAGATCCTCCATTGTCGCCTTTAACCTGAGCAGCAACTTTCTTCCCTTTCCCATTCTTCTTGGGAAATCCATGAATGAAGAAACACCTGTCAATTTCATGGTTGGTTTTCTTGCAATGAGTGCAGTACAAGCCTGTCTTCTTGCCTGTTTCGTCTCCTTTCTTCACATCAACATTGAAGGAAGAAGTGAGATCCACAGACATATGTGAATGTGTCTTGAATTCCTGTTGAGTCTCATCTTGCGAAATCATAGAATATGCAAGATTGACACTCGGTAATGGTTGTATCATCAAAACTGATCCCCTAGCAGTAGTATATTTCTCATTCAATCCCATCAAGAATTGCATTAACTTCTGTTCTTCATTAATTTTCAGATTTTCCCTCGCAGATCCACAAGTACATGGAGGCATTTTCCTCAAACTATCAATCTCATCCCAAAGTGACTTTAATTTCGTAAAATATGCAGAAATAGTGGACGAATCTTGCATAAGAGAGTTCATCTCTCGCCGGAGTGCAAACATCTGAGCTCCATTAGCTTGACCGTACCTAACTTTGAGTTCTTCCCAAATCTCCTTTGTTATGTTGGCATAGATCACGCTGCTACGAATCTCTGAGCTAATGCCATTGAGGATCCAGGAAATCACCATGTAATTGTATCACTCCCAGATCTGAGCTCTAGGATCTTCATCGCCTGGTTTTGGAAGATTTCCGTTCACGAAGCTGGACTTATTCTTCGCACTAAGAGTGATTTTCACATATCTCTTCCATTCACCGAAGTTCCTTCCATCGAACACTCCTGTGACTATTGCGAGTCCAGGATGATCGCTAGAGTGAAGGAAAAGAGGATATGTGGAGTCAATTGCAAGTCTTGCTGGTGTTTCTGTCGCCATTTTTGCTTCTAGAGCTGAAGATCGCCTCAATTAGGTAGAACACGTACAGATCTGAGCTTAGAAACCAAAAATTGGAGCAAGATCAACAATATTGCTCTGATATACCATGAGAGATTTATGTGAATTGTGTAACAAGAAAACGAACAACCGAGAGAGAGAGAGAGCAAGAGGAAGAAGGAAATGAAATGGAGGGAAATTGTATGTATGTCCGTATACGTCGTCCAACAACACATATATACATCCTCACAATATTGGGCCTAATTCCTATACAGAAATGACTAAGGCCCATGCTCAGAATAAGCCCAACACAACTAACCGAGCTAAGGAACTCGGTGTGCAAGCTAAACCCGGTCACAGTGTTGAGCTTCAATAAAGAAAACATCATTGGCATTGAGGATCCAATCAATTATCTCGACGGGAACTTCACAAAAGGAAATATGACAGCTGCATTCCTTGAAATCCCATATGCTAAGTTGTTCCAGAAGAAGTATTGCGACGATTACACTACGAAGGTGTTACTGATAGATTACATAGGTTTTATATTGTATAGTGGGCTAAAAGCCCATTAAGGCCTAATACCTTTGTAACCTATATATATATGTTATATCAATGAATGGAAACCCTAAGGAGGACATTACAATCAATCTCATGATCTCACATGGTATCACAGTCTAAGATCCAAATACCCAAAATTTTCTTTCTTTCCTTGTTCTAAACCCTAGCCGTCACCTCCCCCCCCTTTCGGCCGACACCCTCCCGCCGCCGCCACCCTCCCGCCGGCGCCACCCTCCCCCCCCTACTCGACCACCTTCCACATCCCTTCTCTCTCTCCCTGCCGCCCTTAGCCCTCTCCTCTCATCCCAATGGCTAACCCACCACCTACCGACCCTATTAAGCCGCCCTTCCACTCCGCTCTAACCATCTCCAACATCAAAAATTGCATCCCTATCATCATTGATCATGAATCCAGTACCTACACCATGTGGTCGCACCTCTTCACGACCCATGTCAAGGCTCATAAAGTCCTCCACCACATTGACTCCTCCGCCAAACGCCTTGAAAGCGAAGACGACGATCTCTTCGCTCAACTTGACACCATTGTCCTTCAATGGATCTTCAACACCATCTCAAAAGATCTATTGACCACCATACTCGACCCCAAAGACTCCGCCTTGAATGCTTGGAAGAAACTTCAGGATATCTTTCAAGACAACAAGTCCACCCGTGCTGTCTATCTCGAGCACGAATTCTCAAGTTGCAAGCTTTCTTCTTTCCCGTCGATATCTGCCTACTGTCAGCACATCAAGACCTTGGCTGATCAGCTCGACGTCGTCGACTCCAAACCCAGCGCCACTCGTCTCGTCCTCTAGGTACTCTCGGGCCTCCCTTCCGAATACAATGCTGCTGCTACTCATATACAGCAGACGGAACCTCTCCCTACGTTCGAGAAGACCCGGTCTCAACTAATCCTAGAGGAGACTCGCCTTCAACGTCAGACAACCGACGCCGCCAAAGACAAGACGGCGTTGGTCTCATCCAGTGACATCATCGAGCAGCTTGCCCTCCAGCCCGGCCGCAGCAACGACCAGCAGAGACCAAGAGGCGGCGGCCGCAGCAATGGCCGCCTGCAGCACTACGATCCCCGCCACCCCTCTTGGTACCCCAACCCTGGCTACCCTTCTTCGATGCCCTATGGCTACCCCGGTGCGTCGTTTCGTGGACCAGCCCCGTATCCCAACCGTCAGCAGGGCTTGTTGGGTCCTGCTCCCCACCCGTCGTCTGATCAGGCATACCCGACTGATGTGCACAATGCCTTCTCCTCAATGCAGCTGACACCCCTTGACGCCGCTTGGTACATGGACACTGGCGCTACCTCTCATATGACGAACTCCTCAGGTACTCTTTCATCTCTTTCTTTTAAGGGTCCTGCTCATTCTATTATCGTCGGCAACGGTGGTCGCCTTGCTACTTCGGGCATTGGCCACACCACACTACCAACCCCTACCAACCCTTTGCACCTCAACAACGTCCTTGTTGCCCCTCAAACTTGTCAAAAACCTTATCTCTGTCCGTCGGTTCACCACTGACAATAATGTTTCTCTTGTGTTTGATCCGTATGGTTTCTCTGTGAAGGATCTTACTACGGGGGTTACTCGCCTGAGATGTAATAGCACCGGGGAGCTCTATCTTGTGTCGTCACCCTCACCATCCAGCCCGTCAAGTCCAGTCGCCCTCTCGGCATCATCATCCAGTCTTTGGCATGCACGCCTTGGTCATCCCAGTTCTGCAGTTTTAGATTTACTTCGTTCTAAGAGTATTGTCCAATGTAAAAAAGAGCATCGCTCTAGTTTATGTTCGTCTTATCAGTTAGGCAAGCATTCCAGACTTCCTTTTCAGCGATCTTTAAACACTACATTTGCACCTTTTGATATTATTCATAGTGATATTTGGACATCTCCTGTGCCTAGCAAGGAGGATCATAAGTATTACCTCTTGTTTCTGGATGATCATACACATTTCTTATGGGTTTTCCCTCTGCACTTTAAATCTCAAGTGTTCCCTATCTTTGCCAAATTCCACGCTTACATCAAAACACAGTTTCACACCTCTGTCAAGTGTTTTCAATGCGACAATGGCCGCGAATTTGACAACAAAGATTTTCACACTTTCTTTAATACCAATGGGATCTCCTATCGCTTGTCCTGCCCCTACACCTCTCAACAAAATGGCAAGGCCGAACGAATCATCCGAACCATTACCAATATGATGCGCACTCTCCTCTTCCACGCATCCATTCCCCTCCTTTATTGGCCTTACGCCTTGGCCACCACATGCTACCTCCTTAACATTCTCCCTTCCACCACCCTCAACCATCGCTCACCGTTTCAGGCACTGTATTGCACTTTGCCCATATATGATCACCTTTGTACCTTTGGTTGCTTGTACTTCCCTAATCAGTCATCCACCGCCCCCCACAAGCTTCACCCACGCTCCACCCCTTGTGTCTTTCTTGGCTACCCGTCTAATCATCACGGTTACATTTGCCTCGATATCAAGACTCACAGGATCATTCTCTCTCGTCATGTCACCTTTGATGAGTCGCGATTTCCTTTCGCGTCTCCCACACCCCCTGTGTCGTCAACAGAGTCTGAGTCACCATTCTCTCACTTCATTCTTCCCCAGAGCTCTCCCGGTGCTCCTGCGTCTCCCCCTCCCCCACCACCCCCACCACCCTCTACCACCAGACCACACACCCGCAGCGTCTCCGGTGTCTTCAGACCCCGTCAGATCATCTCTATGACCACCGACCATCACCCCGCTATCCACCTCCCATCACCTCGCCCAAAAACCTCGCCTCACCTACGTGCGGCGGCCGCCGCAACCCCAAAAGTTGTGCCCGCCGCAACCCCGAAAGCTGCGCCCGCCGCACATAATCCCGCCCCGGCGGCGGTCGCCGCAACCCCAAATGTTGCGCCCGCCGCACATAACCCCTCCCTGGCGGTCGCCGCCGCAAGTCATGCGGCGCCCGCCGCAACCCTCGCCGCATTTGATCCGCCCGCCGCCTCTTCCCCTGGCTTAGCCCCTCTTGCCCCCGTCCTTCCCGACTCCCATTCACCCTCTGCCTCCACCCAGACCTCCCTCTCCCCCATTCCCACCTCCCACAAAACAGCCCTCCTCGACCCGAATTGGCAGGTGGCTATGCTCGATGAATACAGGGCCCTTACGAAGAATGGTACTTGGGTTCTTGTTCCTCGCCCTCCTGAGGCGAACGTCATTCGCTGTATATGGCTCTTTCGTCACAAGTTCCGCTCTGATGGGACGTTGGAGCGCTACAAGGCCCGTCTGGTGGTGAACGGTAGATCTCAGCAGGCAGGTATTGATTGTGATGAGACCTTCAGCCCTGTGGTCAAGCCTGCCACTATCCGAGTAGTCCCGAGTCTGGCTCTGTCGCGCAACTGGGCCATCCATCAGTTAGATGTCAAGAACGCCTTTCTGCATGGTCATCTGAACGAGACAGTTTACATGTTTCAGTCGCCGGGGTTTGCTGATGCTGAGCGTCCAAAGCATGTCTGTCTTCTCAAGCACTCTCTATATGGTCCGAAACAGGCTCCGCGGGCGTGGTTCCAACGTTTTTGCCTCTCATCTGCTACGTTTGGGTTTCACTGGTAGCCGTTCGGACACGTCTCTGTTTATCTATCGCAGAGGCTCAGACTTGGCATTCCTGTTGCTTTATGTCGACGACGTCATTCTCACCGCCTCTTCTGATGCTCTTCGGACGTCTATCATCTCGCAGTTGAGTGCGGAATTCGCCATGTCTGATCTGGGTCAGCTGTCTTACTTCTTGGGAGTTGCTGTTCAGCGGCATGCGTCTGGTCTGTTTCTCTCACAAAGTAAGTATGCTGCTGAGATTGTTGCTCGGGCCAAGATGGTCAGCTGTAATCCCGTCGCGAACCCAGTCGATACATCCAACAAGCTCAGTGCTCATTCTGGTCCTTTGGTTGACGATCCAACACTGTACAGGAGCCTCGCTGGTGCTCTTCAGTATCTCACTTTCACCAAGCCTGATATCAGTTACGCCATTCAGCAGATCTGCTTGTTCATGCATGCCCCTAGGGAACCTCACTTTCAGGCTTTGAAGCGGATCATTAGGTACATCAGCGGCACCCTCGAGCTCAGCACCACCATCACTCTTTCCTCTAAGCTTGATCTTCTGGCTTACACTGATGCGGATTGGGGTGGTTGTCCAGACACACGTCGCTCCACGTCTGGTTACTGTGTCTTCCTCAATGACACTCTTGTGTCTTGGTCAACCAAGCGCCAGTCCGTCGTGTCTCGCTCCAGCGCTGAAGCCGAATACAAGGGTGTTGCCAACGTTGTCTCCGAGTGCTCTTGGCTCCGCAATCTCCTGCTTGAGCTACGTTGCCCCTTGCAGAAGGTCACTCTGGTCTACACTGACAACGTTTCCGCCGTCTACCTGGCTAGCATCCCAGTCCAACATCAACGCACGAAGCACATTGAGCTTGATCTCCACTTCGTCAGGGACAAGGTTGCCATTGGACATGTCCGCGTTCTACATGTCCCGTCCTCTTATCAGTACGCTGATATATTCACCAAGGGTTTACCTAGACAGTTGTTCATTGATTTTTGTTCAAGTCTCACTGTACGGACCCCTCCCGTTTCGACTGCGGGGGTTTGATAGATTACATAGGTCTCATATTGTATAGTGGGCTAAAAGCCCATTAAGGCCCAATACCTTTGTAACTTATATATATATGTTATATCAATGAATGGAAACCCTAAGGAGGATATTATAATAAATCTCATGATCTCACAGTTACCGTACAGATTCGGAGGACTGAGCTTTGTAAGTATTGCACACCTCACTTGCCCTCTATTTTTCCTAGTGAGATACTTAGCGTTGATGATGCACTAAAATAAATATTACATAACAAAACGAGTCAATCAAATAAGTGGATTTTTCCACCATCTCCACATAAACCTTCTATATATATAGAGCTTGTCAAATGCCACCTAAGATACACATGTCTCAAATTGGAACGACACTTGACATCGGGTGTAGGGTGTAGCATTTGACTCTATCACTATAAATAAGGCTTGATAGCCTTAAGGAAGGGGTCGGTTCTTGATGGCTCGAATAGCCTTCCCGAGCGGGATTCGTCTCAAGGAGCGGGAGCCGACATTTGATGGAACCTGGGAGGACGGTGGTTCACGGATGGCTTGAGCTCGGATCGGCACAGTTTTTGGTACGCTGACGGTAATCTCGTCACGTATCTCAGGTAAGCTCGATCGTCTGAGCTCGCTCGCGTCCAACTTGATGCCGGAATCCGCGAGAACGGGATTCTTAAATTGGGTTTCATCAAGCATCGCCAACGGATTCCCCATTTTGGTGGATTTGGAGTTTTGGGGAGAATTTTAAGGCCTTTTTTTTGTCCAAAATGGAAAGCATGAGGAAAAATATAAAAATGGGGAAGCCGTTGGAGTTGAAGCAAAACTATTTTGAAGAATAGGTTAATGATGTTAGCTTTCTTTGATTGAACTGAAGGTGTTTCCGAAAGGCTCTCCTATCGCGGTTGATGTTTCTAGGGCAATACTTAATCTAACAGAAAACGGTACTCTGAAGATGCTGGAGGATAAATGGCTAAATGCAAGCAGCCGGTGTTCCAATGACCAGAGCGACGAGAGAAGTGACAACGATACAGCGAGTTTGATGCTGAACAGCTTCTGGGGTCTGTTTGTTTTGTCAGCTGCTACTTCTACACTTTTCTTGCTGAGATCCCTCTTACCTCTGATCATGAAATACAAACAGTACTTGACTGAGTCACGACGCAACGTACTCCAACTCTATTGACAACAGAATTCAATCTATCCAGGCTCAGTAGCTAACTGCATATCAGCTGTCCATAATGCATTCAATATGTTGTCTTACTCTTACTGTTTTGTACAGAATTTGGTATTCATATTTATATGTTAGTTTTCATTGTCTATTACATTCATACAAGAGATCTTGCATCTACTACTCATATGAGACACCTAATGGATGAGATTGCGGGTCATGATTTGATACGCCGTCTGCTAACATTTGCTTCCGAAACCATCCTTTGTGCAACGACTCCTGTCATTGATAGTGGCGGAGCTGGGGGTGCTCGGGAGTCTAGAGCACTCCTGGCCGGAAGAAAAAAAAAACAATTTATTTTTTTGTATATATTTAGTATTTTTAAGATAATATAAGATCTTTAAATGATATTTGAAACAAGAGCGTTATTTAACTCAAGTGGTAGGCTGGTTTAAATCTCAATCCCTCAACTTTTTATTTGTTTTACTGTATCATTATTCCTTACAATATATATTTAACATTTTCTTTCAATATTTTTTAAAAATAATCCTTCTTGATTTCTTTTCTATATTTTTTGTTTCTCTCAACTATTTCATTAAAAAATGTCATATTTATATTTAAATTATATATTTTAATGTTTTTTTCAATATCGTTTTAAAAGTAATTCTTCGCAATTTTTTCCTACATTTTTTATTTCTCTCAACTATTTAAATACAAAATATCATAAATAAATCACAATATTAGTGTTTTTCATTATTTATTTTAAAAAAAATCTTCTTAACAAAAAAATTACTTCACTGAATTTTTTTAACACCCCTGACTGAAATCCTGGCTCTGCCACGGGTATTGATCGAGAGTTATTAGACACATTCCAGGTGCAACATGGTGCAATATTTTACTATCAAAAGCTCTTTCCAAAGTCGTTTTCAGATTCATGCCTTCTTGTTTACGTATTTGACATGCATATATTAGTTAATGTGACTCGTAACTTCATATAGACATTTGACCAAGTCAAAGAATCCATCCTTGCTTTTATGCATAACAAAGTCAAAGGATCCTTGTTTTACAAGTCTCTGATGACTTTTCTGTATACAACACAATATAAAATTGGGTTGGAAATCCAAGAGGGATTGATGGATGGAGATTGGAGATGTTGTTCCTTAACAAATCAATTCCTGTTAGACTATGCCTTTTCCTCTGTACAGGCATCTGCAGCTTGCTCATTACATATGGAACCAACGGCGTGATGGCTCAATCCAGTGATGAAGTTCAAACAATCATCATTGGTGCCGTTGTTCCTGTTGATACTCGTGTTGCCAGAGAACAGAAAACCGCCATGGATATTGCAATTGGAGACTTTAATGCGAATTCGACGAATCACAAGCTCACCATCCATTACAGGAATGGTAGCACAGACCCACTTCATTCAGCCTTTGAAGGTAGCAAATTGGGAATTTTGAGGATTTTTGGAGAATTTTAAGTGCTTTTTTTGTCCAATTGATTCCCCAAATTCAACAAAAATAATTTGAAGAACATACTTTTTGTTTACCTATTTTGGAGAAGCTGATGGAGATGGTCTTACCCGTCCAAAATGCTAACAGAATTCATAGCTGCTCATCTGAATTCTTACTGTTTTATTCACTGGTTTCTAATGCTATTGAGTTGTGTGATGTGTCTTGTTTCAGCACAGAAGCTAATCCAAGAGAAGCAAGCAGAGGTGATCATTGGCATGGGGGAATGGCAAGAAGCAGCTTTACTTGCAGATATCGGAAGCCGATTTCGAGTGCCGAGCATATCCCTCACATCCCCAGCTATCACCCCTCCATTTGTTTCTCTTAGGTGGCCTTACTTGGTCCAAATGGGCAGAAACAGCTTTGATCAAATACAATGCATAACAGACCTTGTTAGGATGTATCAATGGAGGAGGGTTATTGTTATATATGAAAATGAGCCATATGGTGGGGACTCTGGATCATTTGCTCTCCTATCCAAGGCCCTTCTAGAAGTCGGTTCACAGATCGAATACGAGCTCTCTCTCCCACCATTGGCATCTCTATCTAACCCAAAGGAAGCTGTTCAGCAAGAACTAACCAAGCTTGTTAATGAGCGTTGTCACTCAAGGGTGTTTATTGTTCTTCACTTGTCACAATCTGTAGCCAATCACTTGTTTGTGGAAGCAAAGGAGAAAGGGCTTACAGTGAGGGATTCTGTATGGGTGATCACAGAATCCATTGTTGACTACTTCCCCTCTTTAGATTCTTCCACATTATCATCCATGGAAGGTGTGTTGGGGTTGAAGACAGATTATTCCCAATCAAGTGAAGCATTCCAGTTCTTTAAAGCAAGGTTCTGGTCTGATTTCTCCAAGGAGTACTATCCCGAGGAGCGAGATTCAGAGCCGGGTTTTCATGCGTTGCGAGCTTATGACACGGTCACAGCTATTGGTGAGGCCATAAACCAATTGCCTAGAAACAGAAACACATCAAAGGTGCTTCCTGAGTATATACTGTCAACCAATTTCATAGGTCTGAGTGGCCAAATTGACTTTGAAGGGGGTGAATTAGCACCACAGAACAGGTCTTACAGGCTTGTGAATGTTGTAGATAGTCATTTGGTTGAGGTAGATCTGTGGACACCAGGAGTCGGTTTCTCCGGCAACCAAGCCAGTAGTGGAATCATAGATGGGCCCTTTGTGGCTGAATCCCTTGCTGGTAATGTAACCTGGCCAGGAGGTCTTCACCGTGCGTCTCCTAAAGGATGGGTAATGCCAACAG
The DNA here is from genome assembly GCA_037127255.1 of Persicaria tinctoria. Classification (NCBI taxonomy): domain Eukaryota; kingdom Viridiplantae; phylum Streptophyta; class Magnoliopsida; order Caryophyllales; family Polygonaceae; genus Persicaria; species Persicaria tinctoria. The sequence continues at coordinate 56,112,181 of JBANSL010000020.1, forward strand.
ACAACGATAAGATGAAGATTGGAATCCCCATCACCCATGCTTTCAAGAAATTTGTGGAGATTCGAGAAAAAGACGATCCTTCAGGGTTCTGCATTGAACTTTTCAGGGAGGTGGAGAAGATCTTAGGCTATGATTTGCCTTATGAATTTCACCAATTCGACGGCCCTTATGAAGAGCTTGTCACTTCTGTCTACAACAAGGTAATACCAACATTCTTTGAACTAAGTATGATGTTTAATCACTTGCAAACCTCAGGTGATGTTCTTGTTCAGGATCCATATACTGAATTCCTGTTGTGTTTTGTTGGTTTGAAAGACTTATGATGCAGCTGTAGGAGATTTTACCGCGCTGGCCAACAGAACAGACTACGTCGAGTTCACTCAGCCGTATGCTGAATCTGGATTGGCTATGTTACTTCCAGTTAAACCTGATTTCAAAAACAAGGGTTGGATCTTTTTGATGCCTTTCAAGAGAGAGTTGTGGATTGCGACTTTCGCAATCCTGATCTACACAATGCTCACTGTTTGGTTCTTGGAGCACAGACACAATCACGAGTTTAGGGGCCCGTGGAAGGATCAGCTGAGCACTGCACTCTGGTTCACATTTTCGTCTCTTTTCTTCGCTCAACGTAAGTCCTCTTGTATTTCAGTATGCTTTTCATTCGGAATCCTGTGTAGATGACTACTCTGAATCGGACAGAAACAATTCACGCGGTCTGATTAGACAAGATCTTGTATGCTAAAACTCGTCAATGAATGAAACCGTGTGCAGGGGAAGAAATTCGGAGCAGCTACACAAGAGTTGTGCTAGTAGTCTGGTTCTTCGTCGTGCTGATCTTGACTCAGAGCTACACTGCTGATCTCTCCTCAATGCTCACAGTGGCAAGGCTCAACCAGAATCAAACAGACATCGAAACACTGGTCACGAGAAATGCAATAGTTGGTTGCCGCTATCATTCATTCACCAAGGATTTTCTGGAGAATGTGCTCAAGTTCAAATCAGAAAACATCCTTGAGATTCACACTGATATCGAGTTCTTCCATGGAAACTTCACAGAAGGAAAAATGACGGCTGCGTTCCTTGAAATCCCGTATGCTAGGTTGTTCCAGAACCAGTATTGCGAAGATTACACTATGACCGTGTCAGATTACAGATTCGGAGGACTAAGCTTTGTAAGTATTGCATCACTCAGTATAGACTAATAATCTCCGTCGCAACCTATCAAATTAACATTGGCATTCTTTGATTCGAATGCAGGTGTTCCCGAAAGGCTCTCCTCTGGCCATTGATGTTTCAAGGGCAATACTAACTCTAACAGAAAACGGTCAATTGAAGAAACTGGAGGAGATATGGTTACATGGCGACAACAGCAAGTGTTCTTCAACTGATCACAGTGATGGAAGCAGCAACAATGAGAATTTAACACTTGAAAGCTTCTGGGGTCTGTTTGTTTTATCAGCTGTCACTTCTACACTTTGCTTCCTGGGATCCTTCATACCCATGATCATCAAATATAGACAGTACTTGAGAGACTCGCAGAACGACAATGGAAACTCGCGCTTGAGCCTCGCAAGATACATTGTACATGGAGACAGCAGGAACCTGAGCAAAGGCATCAGCAACGACGATGTTCAGCAGAGTTTTTCGAGCTGGGTCGTCGTTTGATAATGGATAGACCTAATTGGTACATTAACCACAATTCAATTTGTCTAGGTTTATTATCGAAACTGCATATCTGTAGTCTTACTGTTAGTTCAGAATTTGCCATTCATACTTGTATATTATTGTAACATTCATTATCAAAAAGTTCATTCCTTTCTCAAACAGATTCATTCATATCAAGCAAAGCTGTCTTGACAAGAGATCTGGTGTTACCTAATTCATGTTACTAGTTTATGCATTCGTAGCTAAATCTGAAACTTCATGGTTTCTTGAAGGCGGAGTCAGCAGATGGCGAGATGCTGCTGATACGAGCCATCTGTCGAGATTGCGAAACATCATCTGGTTCTCCTGCTTGTGCATTGGCATTGCCGCCAACATTTGCTTCAGAAGTGATCTTTGGTGTTGGTTGTGTACTGCTGCTTCGTCTCTTCAGTTCCTCTTCAGCGCTCAGAATCTGTTTGAGCGCTTGTACTAAATTGTGCTTCTTCTTGTTCAGGATCTCTAGCTTCTCTTCGACCTCCTTTCTCCTTCTTTCCTTGTCAGGATCTTCATTTTTCGTTTCCTGTTCCTCCTCCTTCCCCTTCGTCAAATCCTCTGATTCACCGGAAACCGCATTCGTAACCGCCTTAACCTTTCCGTCAACCAGTAAGGCCAAATTCGAAAGCCGAAACTCCTCTGCAGCGTCATCTTCCGATTCACGATCCTTCGAAGTCGCGTTTCCCCCGCCGCTGTTGACACCCGACGGCACCGGAGACGACGAAGCCCTAGCTCTAGGTTTTGCATCCCCTTCCTGGATCCGTCGATCTGGTCTCCGGTAAGGCGGTGGCGGAGGCGGCAGAGGAGGTAGGGATTGCGGCGGTGGTAGAGGCGGATTCCCGTTAGCTACGGTGGAGACCAAGGCGCTACCGGCTTTGAGGAGAGAGAGCGCCTTAGAGCGACGGCGGAGGAGGCCGCGAAATTCATGAAGGGAGATGCGCGGCCGCGGAGTCAGCCATCGGCGGGGAACGTCCGGAACCCGATGAAGGTTACCTCTGTAGAGCGAAATCGCTACCATCTTAATCTAGGTCTTCGCTTAATCGCCTATATCTCTTTCTTCCTCTCTTTCTTAAACCATTTTCGTTACGGGGAGGGCTTGACAAAATTTCTGATTATCTTTTTTATTTTTATTTTTTGTTTGGGTTTTCATTCCCATAATACCATTGGGCCTCTAATTAGGCCCATACATATTGGTAGTTAAGGAATTTAGGGGTCATTTGGTAAATAGATTTTCACATGTTAAATTCTTTTTTTTTTTAATGCACGACTAAATATCATAGTTGTTCATACATTATGATAAGTTTAGTCACAAGGAGCAGACCAGCAACTAGGGTTGTTCACAGAGCAGCCCTTACTTTGTAAGGTCAGCTCAGCTCAGATTTGGAACCGCTATTAAGAAAGCAACAAAGTCGGGAATTATGTGAGTAGGCAGAACAGGATATTGAATTTCTCTTCTCAAAGGCGGAGTCTGAGGTCTTCTTTCTATCCTTAGATGAGGGCAAAGAGTGCTAAGTCACTCGACCATAGGGTTTGTGCACTCTCACTGTCGCCTGCTCCACTCCGGACCATTAAACGACAAAGCCAGGAGCAGAAGGAGGGACTTGAACCATCAACCTCGGCCTTGGCATCGCTCGAAGGGAGAGAGAGTAGAAGGAAACATTTTATGTTACGTGGCCATAATTTTTTTAATATATATTTCACCGCTCTTACGCCAGAAAGAAAAGGTTCAACACGAGCTCCTGTTTTGCGACATGGTTCCAGGATCACTAGGGCATTAGCTTCAGGTGTGGATAGGGTAAAATCTGCAGAAGTCATGCAAATACATAGGCCCTTTCCCTTTTGGTTGAATGGGGTGGGTTAGAAGGCGTTTTCCGGTCTACGGTCCCTCGGGACGAACTCATCTGAGGAGTCTAGCACCGAAAAAGGTGAGTAAACGGTGATATAATGCTTATACATCCTTAAAAAAAAGTTTCTCTGAACAATTATAGTAGGTTTAGTCCTATTTTTCAGGAAGGCATTAGAATGGCCGATTAACGGTATAATTTTGGCTTAAATTTTAACGTCGAATTTTATGTTTAGGATGTTCCACCTCTTAATACTATAATTTGTTAGATAATTTAAGAGGTGTTAGCCTACGTCTGTACCTCATATATAACTCGTATCATATGTAAGTCATTTATTTAATGCAATAAAGTGTCTTTGAAGTGAAAGGGTGACATCTCTCTTTCTATTCAAAAGGGGGAAAAATTGCCAAAAATGGTGATAATTTTAACAACATTTACATTTACATATATTAACAACAATTTATATAATTTAGAGATAAAAAATCTACTCTATCAACTTTAACTAGATCATAAATCCACCCTCATACGCATCCTTGATTGAACTAGTTCTCAAATTTACCCTATCTATTTATCTTCTTTTTTTTAAAAAAAAATAGCACATAGCTTTACATTATTGGTCATAATATTAGATCATTTATTTTAATCTGATTTTGATATATAATATTGCCTTCATTTATCATCTACCCATTTTCTAAATCTTACATTTTTTTAGGTAAATTCCTAAATCTTACCTCAATACTCCATTTATGTCTTTGATATTCTTTTCATTTCTAACTTTCTTAATAAGTAAAATTATTTATAAATACCGCTAAATGGATGATGAATCATAGACTTATATATACAGAGTACTAGAGTAGTATATAATTTGCCTTTTTATAACAGAAAGAATACCCTTGTTGAGACTGATCATAATTCAAACATAGAAAGGTTTTCTTAAGAATGAAATTGTTTTTGTTTAAACTATAGGCACACTATATATTAAAGAAAGAGCAAGAGTAAGAGTGTACTTTTAACAATGCAGTTAGTAGTACATTGTTAACCAATTCCCTCTGTTAAAAAATATAAGTCCTTTTAGATTTAGATTTTTGTTCGAAGATATAAGTCCTTTTAGTTTTTCTATGTATTGGGATATGAAAAATATTACTTTTTTACTTTTTGTTTAAATTTTATTGGTTGATAAAGAGTTTGGATAATTAATGAGGGGTATAAATGGAATAAGTTTATAATTTTCTTAATTTGTGTGTAAATGTCTAAAAAGACTTATATTTTTGAACGGATGTAGTATAAAAATGTTGCTTTTGAGACGATGAAGGTTGAGGAAGAATCAAATTGGAACAAAGTGCTTTTAAGCCTTTAAGGGGTAATTAAGAGTTGTTAATCCAAACCTAAATTGGGTTAACGGGTAACGGGTAATGGGTATCACTTACCATATTATTAAAGCCATTAATTAAACCCACGCGCGGTTGAAGATGACAGATTTCCAGTTGTGGTGTGGTTTAGTGGAACAAAAAGACTTGCAAGTTCTACCTCGGCTGCCATTCATTTCTTTATGTAATTTACCATACATAGAAAATTGGAGTATGACTCGTATGGGTTGATTTTGAATCTTTTAAAATTAAGGTATATATCAGATATTTTTAAGCCATTAATTTCTTTATTAAGCCATTAATTGTATCGCAAAAAATGAAGAACAAAATCCAAGAAAAATCCCACTTGCATTGAAAATCAGTTAAGCATCTGATGATTAGCGACAAATAGGCACGTTATTAACTGTAGGGTTGTAAATAAGTAGGTGTAAATGCCAAATTTGTGTATAGATGACAGATAATTAATGTGACAAATGTTGGATACTTTGGACATCGATGGAGAGAATCATTGACCCTAGCTTTTGGATTTTTACCCCTCAAAGTACAGACGTTAAATTTATTTACCATTTGTGATTTGGCCGATTGCACCTACTAAACTCCATTATTATTTTGTCCTAATGTTTACTCTCACCTTCTTCTTTTTTTTAATATAGATATAATACAAATAATATTAATAATTACTATTGAATCATCAGTGCTCAAAATTAGTGTTATCACAATCAAGCCCATGAAAATCAGTGACCAAAAGTGGATTCCTATAACCCCAATAATGTTTACAACTTTACATGGATCATTTGTCATTTTTTTTACCCCAATAATGTTTACATTTATCAATGATCATTGTCATTTTTTTACCCCAATAATGTTTACATTGATCATTTGTCTTTTTTTTTTCTAAAATAAATAAAATTGAGACCTCGCGGTTCCAGATTTTTTTAGAGGTGGCTAAATTTTTTTTAAATTTTGTTTTTAAAATATATGAGAAAAACTTTAAATTTGTGATTTAAATAGACATTTTAATAGAAAAAATTAAAGAAAAACAAAAATAATTAATAAAAAATGAGAATGTTATATGTATGTTGTGTGCAACCTGGCCAGTGTTTCGGCTTTTTCTTCTGTTTGTTTTTCCATTATAATGTATTATGATAGTTAGTCTTTTTGTCGACCCTTTTGGCCTCTCAATAATCATTTTTAGTAGAAGAAAAATAAATAAAAAAAGATTAATTGGATTTGAACTCGCGATGTCAAACTAATAAATACTCTTTCTTCCCAAATAAACTAAGCAATCCTGGTTACACTGTTTTATTTTAAAAATTCATAAAATAATGTTTAAAAAAATTCTAAATTTTTGTTTCCTGCGTTTTCATTGTATTATTGGCTACAACCACCCTAAGCCTCATTGGATCCGCCATTTGCTCACACAATTAGACCATCCACGATAGTTTTGTGCAAAATGTACACATTTGTACAAGATATGTAAAAATACACATCACTTTTTAGCACTTTGCTTTATTGGTGAAATGTGCATTTTTTACACACCAATGAAATATAATTTATATAAAATAAAAAGGAGTATAAAAGTTTTTGCACATTAAATGCTCAAATATGCACACTTGCACACACCAAAAATAACCAATAGAGCTAAAAAATGTCTAAAAAATACACATTTGTACACTACCATTATGGAGGATGGTCTTATATAATTCGAAAGTGTGAATAAATTGATAGAGGGATATATCGATCGATCGTATAGAACAATAAGGCTGCCTGAGGTTGACCAACTAGCATGTCACTACACTATATACTATATACTAAGATTTATGGCATTCACGGGATTTTGATTCTCTCTCACACTCTCCTTTGCTTCCTTTAATAATGATCAGAGAGAAAATATTAATTTATCTAAAAATAAAATATAAAAATAGGGCCCACACACCCACCAACCACTCCTCCACCGGGGCCCGTGGGCCACCACCACGCAAGGTGAAACAAGCGGTGTTATATATTCTCTGACTGTAACACACACCGATGGCTCTCCCCTCTCTGAGTAGGTTCTTTTGTCACTCAGCTGCCCCAAACTCCTCCACATCCAAACATGCCCTATCTCTCTCCCTCTCCTCCTTTTTCCTTTTCCCATTCTACCCCTCTAATTCTCTATACCCTCATCATCCTCACCACCACTTCACAATGCAGCCTTTTAGACATTCACCACGCCGCACCTCCCGCCGCCCGCCCCCTTAATTACCGCCACCGCCAGCTGGCGGTCGACTACTACGCCAAGTCCTGCCCCCTGGTGGAGAAGCTGGTCGCCTCCGTCACTTCTCAACAGTTCAAACTCGCCCCCGTCGCCGCCCCCGCCACCATCCGTTTGTTCTTCCATGATTGCTTTGTTGAGGTTACACAATTAAACTATCTCTCTACCTTCTTTATTTTTTTTAAATTTGCATTAGAGATTAAATTAAAATTAGCCGCATGCCACATTTTAGGGTCCGTTTGGCAGAAGCTTATTGAAGCTATTTGTGATAAAGATTTTAAAGTTTTTTGAAAAAATAGTTTTAGAGTTTAGAAACTCTATGTAACTTGTCATACTAAATAATAATTTACTTTTTAGTCTATTCACAAAGGCTAAAATATTATTAAAAGTCTTATTTAGATTTTTTGATCTTAAGATAGATTAATATCTCCGCGCCCGTTTAAAACATTTTTTGTGGGTAAGAATTTATAAATCGAAATCTAGTGGTGAATTTAGTCCAAATCTAGAAATAAATTGAATGTGAAATTTAAAAACCTTTGGAATCTATCAATGTGATTTATTTATTTATATCATTATATACAACCACTTGCCAACGTTACATTTTTAGCTCCTTCCCCTGTCTAAATTGTAACGCATTGATTGAATAGAACTAGCTAGCCAAGGTCTAACATTGAATACTATATTTATTGCAACGAAAGGGATGTGACGGATCAATTTTGATCGCAACAAAGCCAGGCAGTAAAGAAGCGGCAGAGAAGGACGCTCCGGACAACAAGGACTTGGCCGCGGAGGCGTTCAACACCATCAACAACGCCAAGGCATTGGTCGAGAGCCATTGCCCTGGCGTTGTCTCATGTGCCGATATCCTCGCCATCTCCGCACGAGATTTTGTTCATCTGGTAATTTTTGAACCTCACTGAGTTTATGTGTTGGACTTATATAGTTTAGAAATTAAAATGTACGTTATCGATCTGTCACAGTCAGGAGGCCCGTATTACGAGGTAAAAAAGGGGAGGTGGGACGGGAAGATATCGAAGGCGTCTCGAGTCCTGTCCCACCTCCCGAGCTCAAACTCGACTCTAGACTCGATCATAGCCTTGTTCGCCTCCAAGGGGCTAACGGTCAACGACCTCGTGGCGCTCTCGGGGGCCCACACGATCGGGTTCTCGCACTGCCGCCACTTGATGAACCGGATATACGACTACAAGGGGACGAAGCAGCCACAGGCCGAGATCGACCCGAGGCTGCTCAAGGCATTGAGGATGTCGTGCCCACGGTACGGTGGCAACGCGGACGTTGTGGTGCCTTTTGACGTTACGACGCCGTTTAGCTTCGATAATGCGTACTATGGGAACCTGGGGAAAAATATGGGCCTGTTGGCGACGGACCAGGCCCTGTATTTGGACCCGAGGACACGGCCCATTGTAGAGGCCCATGCAAAGGATACGGGAAAGTTCTTCGAGGCGTTTGCGGAGGCGATGGGGAAGTTGGGTTCGGTGGGTGTGAAGAGGGGTGGGAGGCATGGGGAGATAAGGAAAATTTGTAGCTTGCATCCCTCTATGTGAGTTTTTTAAATTTTTAGAAACGTTAAATTATGTATTTTTAATCATTTGATATATATTTTTTAAATACTAAATATTAATTGAAACTTCTTTTTTATATAGTTGAGAGGTCTGAAAACTAAATAATTACGTGCTATGTAAATTGTAAAGTGTGGGGAAGAAATAAGAATTGGGGCATGTGGTAAAATTTCATCATTCAAGGTATTGAAAAACCGTAACGGGATTTATCCGAATTGGAATGTGAAAAAAATAAAAGTTAAAGTGGACCATAAATTAGTTAAGTTAAATTTCAATCAAAAAATAAATAAATTTGCTATGATATTATTAGGATACGGTTACTATTTTTAAGACTCTTAAAGTAATTCAAGTGATTATTTTAAATTTTATTATCAATAATAATAGTAGTTTTGATGTACATTAATCAATTTTCTTTAAATTAATCTATAAAAGATATAACAAATTTTGTTTGAACAAAAGAAGGGTACTCGGCTCTGAAATATTTCTTTTGAATTGAATCAATTTTCGATAATGATAGCAAAACTAATCTAAGTATAAGGTTAGTTATAATTTTGTAGGTAAAATATTTATAAAATAACTAAAAGTAAAATGATATGTTTTGTAACTACTTAAATTATAAAATTTAATTATAGTCATTAATTAATGTGACACATCAGATAAGATGATATGTAGATAAAAGTAATTAGGTTTATTCAAATACTGTAAGTTACAAAATCTTATCAAAATATAACTAACCACTATTTGGATAACAATTTAATATTTATATTAATTATAATTATTAATAAAGGTGGGTTCACATTAAATGATATGGATACGATAGATAAACACTCATTGTTCAATGTGGCTTAACTTGAATGTATTAGATTATTATTAATTGAACCAATCACAAGTTTGTGTAGTGGTTGGGCTACATCCCATGCCTCGAGGTTCGAAGTTCGAATCCCCGTGGAAATATGGAGACGCTTGTGAGTGGGAGGGTTAACCCCTTAATGGGCTTACAGTAACCCGATTAGCCCACTTGAACTGGAAAGGATCTAAAAAAAATTATTATTAATTGACGTGTAAAAAAACTCGGTCAAATTGCACTAGAGTATGACACATAAGCGAATTCGACAAGAGTCCACCACATAAAATTTTAACATCTCTGCTTTAGTATTATGTATACTATAAAATTCATTATCCGGGCTTTTGCGCGTTTTTGTTAATAAATTATATTTTATTATATCAATTATATTAAAATATTATATTAGATTATTAATTAATTGACGTAATTATCCGGGCTTTTGCGCGTTTTTGCTCGTTTGTTTAAATAACTAGGGAAAGGAAAGGTAAGGTATTAAATTTTACACATAAAATATATATGATCACCAATTTTTATGAGCTTGGAGGAGAGGATGGAGGGGAATATTAGCCCGTCCTAGAGGTATTAGTTACCCCTCAAAATTAGGGAATAGAAGGATAACACATTTGTATGGAAAATGGGAGAAGGAGGGGAATGATTAGAATAGGGATCAATGAATCTTAACTTAAATATAGACTATATTCATGAGGGTAATCATTATTTTTTCCTACCAAAAAACAAACGGGGACTCAATCTATTAATATTACTAATTCTACTAGCATTTTGCTGACGTGTCACGCCCACAATTAATGTTGAATTTTTTATTCAAATGAGATTTTCTTATTGGTCAATATTATTATGGAAACTTTAAAATATTTGTTTCCTATTTTAAATAGGATTTGAGTCCATTCCCTTTTTTTTATTTTCGGCTATATTGTCTTAAATATTGAGACATGTTTCCATTTTTTTTTCCGATTGCAGTCTCTTTTCGGTTATATTGCTGATGTGTCACGCTCACAATTAAACTTGAATTTTTTATTCAAATGGTATTTTCTTATTGGTCAATATTATTGCTGAAATTTTAAAATATCTGTTTCCTATTTTAAACATATCTATTAATATTACTAGATTCTACTAGCATTTTGCTAGCGTGTCACGCCCACAATTAAAGTTGAATTTTTTATTCAAATGAGATTTTCTTATTGATCAATATTATTATGGAAACTTTAAAATATTTGTTTCCTATTTTAAATATGATTTGAATCCATTCCCTTTTTTTTTATTTTCGGTTATATTGTCGTAAATATTGAGACATGTTTCCAATTTTTTCCCGATTGCAGTCTCTTTTCGGTTATATTGCTGATGTGTCACGCTCATAATTAAACATGAATTTTTTATTCAAATGATATTTTCTTATTGGTCAATATTATTGCTGAAATTTTAAAATATCTGTTTCATATTTTAAACATATCTATTAATATTACTAGATTCTGCTAGCATTTTGCTGGCGTGTCACGCCCACAATTAAAGTTGAATTTTTTATTCAAATGAGATTTTCTTATTGGTCAATATTATTATGGAAACTTTAAAATATTTGTTTCCTATTTTAAATATGATTTGAATCCATTCCCTTTTTTTTATTTTCGGTTATATTGTCGTAAATATTGAGACATGTTTCCAATTTTTTCCCGATTGCAGTCTCTTTTCGGTTATATTGCTGATGTGTCACGCTCACAATTAAACATGAATTTTTTATTCAAATGGTATTTTCTTATTGGTCAATATTATTACTGAAATTTTAAAATATCTGTTTCCTATTTTAAACATATTTGTTTCCTATTTTTATACTAAAATATTATTTAATTTGATATGTTGTATGTCAATTTGTGATCTATTTTAATCGTCTACGTACATTGAACCTTCGTCAATTCTTGGCTGATTTTATTCTTGGATATTGAAATTGTTCATTTATCATTTTTAACCGATTGCAATATTCCCCACAATGTCTACATACAACGAACATGTAATAATCAATTTGTAAATATTCGATTTCAAAAATTAATTATAAAAATCAATTAGAGCCAAATAAGTGTTATTTTATAATTTAATTATTTTAGACATCTTAAATGACTATCGAAAAATAAATAATATTTTAAGACTCACAAACATTACTAATGCTTATTTTACATCTTGGATGAGGTTTCTTAGATCACTTTTCTACCTTTAAGGATTTTTTTTTTTACCATCTTACCTTTATTTTCACTATTAATTTCTCTATCTTTTAACCATCTTTCTCATGAAAATAATCAATAAGTTATGTACATCTACATGTTTAACTTCAAAATTATTCACACAATCACGTGCTTATGATTTTTTAATATTTGTACGGGAGCTTATATTTTACTTTTTTAGATCTATGCTAATGATAATAATTATATATTTATTTCAAATTATATTAGATGGCGTGTTTGAATATTATTACTACTTTACCTTATTAAATCATTTTAAAAATTTGTATCGTATCTCTTTTCAACTAATTTATAAATTATAAAAAAATATTTTATACATATTTTTGTTGTAAACACGTATATATATATATATATATATATATATATATATATATATATATATATATATATATATATATATATATAAATGATGTTCAAATTAAAATGGATCAAGCTCTCGTGCCTTCAAGGCACGGGTATTACACTAGTTTGATCTAAAAGATAAAATAATGATTCACCCATATCTATCTTAAAAAATAGTTTAATATATCGGATATATTTCAAGGGATATATTTTCCAATTTAACTTACCAAAAATCCGATAACAAAGTACTCCGTAATCGGGAAAAGGCACCATGCGGCCATGGGTTATAAATTGGGGTTTGGGCGTACCATGCAGCGGTTCTCAAATCTCAAATCCAATTTGTCGATTTGCAACTGTTTAGGGTTTAATTCAAAGTTTAAATTTGGGGGAAACGAAGAATCGAGAACGGGCTTCCATGGCGACACCGAGAGTTGACATGAAGAGCTACTACAAGCAGAAGAAGAAGGCAGCCATTTCCAAGCCAACCAAATCCTCCAAGAAGAAGAAACCTTCTCACTCTGCGACTATTGGTTCCGGTGTTGCTCAACCTTCCGCCCTCATCTCCCATGGCGGTTCCCTTGATCTTCGAGGTTTCGTATTCTCTCTCTGTTCGATCTGGTTGAAAAAAGTTACAATTTGAAGTACTAGATGCGATTTAGGGATTCGACAAAGCATTTTAGGGTTTCTGAATTGATTCATGTCTTTTTTTTTATAGGTGAAGATGACGATAAGGAGCAACTTCTGAGGGAATTTGACATGAATATGACGTACGGTCCGTGTATGGGGATGAGTAGGACTGCGAGATGGGAGCGAGCTAATCGGTTAGGGTTGAATCCGCCTGAAAACGTGAGATCACTTCTTACCTCCGGCAATGTCAGCGATGAATGCGTGTGGAAAGGGATGACAATTTGACATGCACTCGACGGATATCTCTCTCACCCGTAGGTGAAAAAATTATTATATAAAACGGTTATTAAATGGGTGAACGGTGATTCGGCCCATCACTTGAGTACCCGTCATCTGACTTATATTATATAATTACATTATGTACACAAATTTGAATTCATTGGATCAATGTTGCTGTCAATTAGGTTAATATATTATATGTATAGGATGTAGGCTTGTTGATATTTGTGGATGTTTTACATGCATTTTTACCGAATTTTACTATATTTATTAATCGAAGTGTTCGACGTATGTTTTTCTATAAAAAAATTTTTTTGTTAAATATGTTATATAAAGTGTGTGTATATACACACATATGTATGTTTATATGTCCTTAATCATATTTTGAACTCAATTTAGCGTATAGTTTATGAGGTGTGTTATTGACATTAAATTTATTTATATGTGAATTAATTTCAACAACATAGGGACTTTAGGCAATCTCGAAACGACTATTGTCAAGACAATTTCAACTAAATTACACCCACAACCTTTTTATTTTTTTAAAAAAAATTGCAAATAGGCCCAAAACTTTCCCTGGCACACATTTGGAACAATTAATTCATCGATTTCACTCATTGAAAACATCAATTTGATGGCCCGATCGACAATCGATCCTTTAAAACTCTAATGGATTAATCATGTCCAATTAGTAAAGTCGATCCTTTAAAACTCTAATGGATTAATCATGTCCATTTAGTAAAGTTCTAATTAGATATTCAATGTCAGATCGACAATGAATAATTATCAATAATAGTGGCAGCGAGAGCGGAAAGCGTTTAACGAATTTCATCATTCCACCATCAGAGTGTTGGTTACTGCTTTTTCTTCACGCAACAAGAGCTCGTTGGCACAAGACGTACGACGCCATCGGGATCCTGCCGCCAATCCGCGTCGCCATCAGGATCCTTCCGCCACCGTACTAGCCTACTCCGTACCGAGTGCTGGTTACTGCCTTCGTGGTTGGATAAGGCTACCACCGTCCGAGTAGATCAATGGAAATTGTCTACCTGCCGATTCAATTTAATTCCATCGAATACCCCTCCTCATTCCTTAATTAATTAGTGAATTTGGGAATGAGATTAGTGCCTTGGATCGGTTAAATCAAATCCAAATGAGTGTGATTTTGAAATACCATATGAACGTCCACCAATTTAGTTTCGTGGTTGACCGAGCCAATTTAATTAGTTGTATTCTGGGTGAGAGACGAAAATGAATTAGGGTTTTGACGGAATTCTTCAAACGAGAACGAATTCCAACTTTCAATCAATTCCATCGAAAACCTTTGATTGAAGGATTCGATTGAATTCACCGGAGGGGGAGTTTCAACTGTATGCTCTCAAAACCTCGAATTCACCGAAGGGGGAGTTTCAACTGTATACTCTCAAAGCGATATATTATTTCTTCCACCAATTTCCAGTGTAGATGAGAAGGACCTGTGTGCAATTCAGTTGAAGTTGTCTTGACAATAGTCGTTTTGGTATCTTGTCTAAAGCCTCACTCTTTCAACAATTATAATAAGGGCAAATTGCAAAAAATAACACGAACTTTATGGGTAGTTGCGTTCGTTGGCACCAACTTTTTAAATTTTTATAATAATCACCAACTTTTAAGGGTGGTTGTGGTTAGTAGCACAACCATTTTATTTTAGAAGGGCACCCCTTATTACCATTTTGTTTACAAAAAAACACATTTTTCCATTGTTTTTTTAAACCCACTCACAATTTTCTTCTTTTTTTTTAAAAAAAAACAATTTTTATGTTTATAAACTCAATTTAAATTTTTCAAAAAAAATCACTTTTAAAAAAAATATAATTGTGATATTAATTGGTATCTTTTTAAGACACTCATTTTTCATTTTAAAGACATTACTTATTATTTAATTTTTGAAAAAACTGAGTTTATGGAGAAAATAAAATTAATTTTTTTTTTACCGGGTGTAAATAATGAGTGTACTTTTTTTTTTTGAGAAATAATAATAATGAGTGTACTAAAAAGGAGAAGAGTAGTGTTTTATAAAATAAATTATATTTTTTAAAATTAAAAATGAAAATGGATTATTTTTTAAAATGAAATATGGACATCTTTTTTTTTTTTTTTTTTTTTTGCTTCAAATGTGGGATATATCCCCTTTATTAAAATAGAGGAAACGTTAGGCTACAACCATAGGAACAATATTGGAACTTAAGGAAATGCTACTGGGAATGGAAGAGTGCTCAGCAAAAGCATCAGTGAGTGTCAGAGACCAGTTGGCGAGGGCATCCGCCGCTTTGTTCAGATGGCGCCGGACGTTGAGGAAAGACACTTCCCAGTTAGGATCACGAGCTAGCAACCTGCAACGATGGATTAGATGGAATTCCGGAGTCGGATAAATGCTAACCGCCGTAAGCAAAGCTTTCAGATTTGATGAATCAGTCTCCACAATCAGCCGAGGAATACCCAGTCTCCTGGCCACTTCAAGCCCATAGACCGCCTCCCATGCCTCGGCTGTCTATGCTCGGCAGTGGCCACACTTGAATGTAAAAGCACGAAGGACTACACCCTTGTCATCCCGGATCAGACCTCCACCACCGGCCCGACCCGGATTTGCTTTCGAAACCCCATCGATGTTCAGCTTCGCCCAACTCACCGGGGGCGGAGTCCAGTCGTGTGATCGGTCATCAAAGACATGGAGCTTGTATTCGGCTTTTCAAGACATGGAGTGACGTCGCCCTTTGTGAAATGTCCGCAAAGATTCTAACTTGCTGCACCACAGTAGCCGAAACCCTTTTGATACAGTCTTTACCTTCAAATGCCATGCCATATACGCAAATGCCATGCCTTGCCATATACGCAAAGGATGCGCTCCATCTGTCTTCTTTCTTCACATTGTTCAAAATCCATTGATTCACATCCAATTCGGTAAAGAAAGAGGGCTCAAGGAAATTACCAGTTAGCTTTCGCCAAGCTTCCCTGACTAAAGGACAGTCTCTTAGCAGATGCAAAGTGGATTCTTCTAAACCGCATCTTGGGCAGCCAGGCCAGTGGGAGAGATGGCGTCTGACCCGGATCTGATTGCTTAGGATGCTGTTGTGCGCTGCCAAGAAGAGAAATGCTCGGGCTCTCTGCTGCACAGGAGCTCTCCACACATGCCTCCAACCATCACCTCCTGAACCAACACTCCCGCTATGAAGCAGGGCTCTCGCCGACTATGTCGTAAACTCGCCGGAGTTGGTGTACGCCCAATAGAACCTGTCCGCAACATCGACATTTGAGCTAACTTGAATTGCTTGAAGCTTCAAAAGCGTATCCGTCGGTAGGAGAAACGAGAGAGTTTGCCAGTCCCAATTTCCGATAACCCAAAGCTCGATCACCAACCGTAGCCCCCAGCTGCTCTTCAGGGATTGGTAGCGTCGCCACATCCATCAAACATCGATCTTCAAGCCCACTATACATCCAAAATAACGTTGACATGCCGTTACCAATTGCCACCCGAAGTCCAGGGACTAGCAACTCCGCCCCATGAGTGATTTCCTTCCAATTACGGGACGCACCACTAACCATGCCAAACATATCAATATCTAGGCGCCCTTGACAGTGTTTACCTCGGGTAATTTGACTCCAGAGAGCCTCCGGATGCTGAATCATACGCCAACAGATGATTCGTGTCTCTCATGGATCGTATCCCCAACCCACCCTTATCAACTGGTTGTTTCAATGTGTCCCACGACAAGAGGTGTATCCGCCGCTGCTGAGGGCTGCTACCCCATATGAAGCCCCTCACCAACTTGTCGATTTCATCGTAGATTGTCCGCGGAATGAAGGTTCATTGCATGACATAGAGAGAGGCAAGATTGTAAGCACCGACTTTGCTAAGGTGACCCTACCTGCGAACGAAAGTGTCTTAGCCTGCCACCCTCTTAATCTAGCCACCACTTTTTCCACCAAGAAGCAGTAGCGGTTGTTCGACATCCTGCCACACGCCATCGGGACCCCGAGATAGTTTCCAAAGTCAGTCGAGACCGCCATGCCCATCTCCCCAGCGATTGTATGTCGTAGCTCGTCATCAACATCCCAACTAAAGAGCACCGAACACTTGGAAAAATTAACTTTCTCTCCCGATCTATCACAATAGCGCTCCATTACCCTTTTCATCAATCGGCCTTGCTAAACCGAGGCTTCACCAAATAGAATTAGGTCGTCTGCGAAGAACAAATGCGAGAGCTTGATGCCCCCCACGCCAACTGTCTTCCAAGATTGCTGGGTGACTTCATGATTTATCATGTGCGAAAGGAGTTCCGTACACAAAACAAATAGGTAAGGTGAGAGAGGATCGCCTTGTCTAATTCCTCTTGAGGGCGTGAAGTGGCCGACTTTCTCCCCATTCCACAACACATCTGTTCTCCCTGATGTCTGTCCTGCAAGGATCACTTCAATCAACCTCTCTGGAAAGTGAGCTGCGCACAACGCTTTTTTGAGGAAGTCCCAGCGCACCCGATCGTAAGCCTTCTCGAGGTCTAATTTAACCATCATCCATCGCTTTCTCTGCCTCCTCAACCCCATCGAATGTAGAACCTCCTGGACAATAACCACGTTATCAATAATCTGCCGGCCCGGTATGAAACTGGCTTGCGTGGGAGAGATCAACACAGGCAACACCGGTTTGAGCCTATGAACAATCGGCTTGGAGGCAAGTTTGAAGATCACATTAAGTAGCGAGATAGGCCGAAGCTGCGAAGGCCGCTCCAGTGATTGCACTTTCGGTATAAGGACCAGCAGAGCATCAATACAATTGGCGAGGAATCGACCCTTATTAACCATCCCAAGGACCGTTTCCGTGATCTGTTCACCCACCGTCTCCCATTCCTGCTGATAGAAAAGCGCGGGGAAACCATCTGGACTGGGATCTTTGTATGGCCCCATAGTCTTCAACATCTCCCGAACCTCCTCAGCTTTGAAGTCAGCTCCCAACTGGCGTGATTGCTCCTCCGAGAGCGACGGGAAGGCGAACCTACAAACTGGGTGAGCAAGTTGAGCATCGCCAACAATCTCCGCCGTGTACAACTTTCGAAAAAAATCAAGCACCATGTCACAGATCTCGTGGTTGTCGTCCGATGGACATCTTTTTTTAAAATTGAAAATTGGATGATTTTTTTTTTCTACAAACAAGGTTAATAAGAGGTGATATTTCAAAAAAAACAAAACAATAGATGTGCTACTTATTACAACCAGAACCAAAGTTTATGATTATTTTTGAAAATTTAAAAGTTCATGACATTAAATGCAACTATTTCTAAAGTCCATACTATTTTTCACAAGAAGTAATTTGGTCCAAAGGCCGTACTAAATGTTCTAAAGGCTTTTCTTTACTAGTAAATGGCCAAAATATTTTCATAATACCAAGATTACCCCGTTCTAATTTAACCCCTTCCTTTTCCCCCTTTCTTCGTTCTTTCAATCTCCTGACCTACTTTCCTTTTCTAATCCCGCTTTCTGTTACACCTCCGGCCCAACATATATACCTCCGACCTAGCCTCACCGGAGACGCCTTGATCGGAGATCCCTAGATCGGCGAGAGTCCCACGAGGGTTCAAGAGAAGAAGACGCCTTTCTCCCTTTCTTCGTTCTTTCAATCTTCATCCTCAGATCTCCATCAATGGGTTCAAGAGAACGCCTTCAACTGAGTCGGCCCTATATCCGGTCTTAGATGTTGCTGAAGACGGAGCCTCCGTCACGGAGGTACAACGATCCTCAGATCTCTCGCTCCCTCTGCTGCAGACGGAAATCCCTCGCTCGCTCTGCTCAGATCGGTGCAATCCCTCGCTCCCTCTGCTATATACGAAGATGTTGCTGAATCTGGAGCGATTCCGGCCCTAAATCGGTGAGCACCTACAAACTCTCCCCGTTTTCCAGCGACGACGCCAAGGCGATCTGATGCGCTCCCCCTCCTGTGCTACCCGACTAACGGTGTCTTCTTCACGCTCTTCTTCTCCGGCGTCTCGACCTACCGGCTATCGAATTACTCTTCCCTGTTCGAATTTTGTATTTGATTTTGATGAATTTTGGGGATGTCGGCATAATTTTGCTTGATTTTGAATTTGAAACATGAATTTCATAATGGAAATGGAAGAAATCAAGCTGCTAAGATGCAGCAAATAATGGAAAAAATGTTGCACACGGTT
Source organism: Persicaria tinctoria (assembly GCA_037127255.1). NCBI lineage: Eukaryota > Viridiplantae > Streptophyta > Magnoliopsida > Caryophyllales > Polygonaceae > Persicaria > Persicaria tinctoria. Next base: position 56,131,462 of record JBANSL010000020.1, read on the forward strand.
GGTTCGAAGACGGTTTTTGTGGAAGAAATCAAGCTAATTGAGGTTCAATTCCATTTTGCTTCTGTTGCCCCATTTAATCATTTATTTTGGTTATAGTGATTGTATATTCAAACATGTAGTGGTGATGTAGTGGTGACCTGTATATTGAAACATGTAGTGATTGTATATTGAAAGTGCCCCTCGAAAGTGATTGTATATTGAAACATGTAGTGGTGACCTTGTTTTTGGTATTTAGTGTCCTAGGTTTTCCCCTTGATTACATTGTCATTGACGCTGTTTTTATTTTGGTTACAGTGTCTATGACCTTGTTTTTCTTTGATAACAGTGTCTATTACCGTGTTTTTATTTTGATTATTTTGATTACAACGTCTATGATCCTTTTACTCATTCATTTATTAGAGGAGAACTGTCACCACATGTATTTTGGCTTCTCATTAGCCGTTATATGATTTGTGCTTCCCTTGTCCTAAGGTTTTCGTTTGGTTACAATGTCTATGATCTTGTTTTTATAGTGGTAACAGTGGCCATGACCCTATTTTTATTTTGGTTACAACTTCTATAGGGTTTTCCTTTGATTACAATGTCTATGACCCCTTTTTTTAATAGTGGTGACAGTGTTTATGACCCTGTTTTAACAGTGGTGACAACGTCTATGACACTCTTACTTATTCATATATTGGAAGGGTTTTCATTTGGTTACAATGTCTATTACTCTTTTTTTTTTATAGTGGTGACAGTGTTTATGAACTTGTTTTTATAGTGGTGACAGTGTCTATGACCATGTTTTTATTTTGATTACAACGTCTATAATCCCCTTACCCATTGATTTATTAGAGGATAACTGTCACCACATGTATTTTGGCTTCTCATTAGCCTCTTTAGGGTTTATGCCTCCCTTGTCGTAGGGTTTTCCTTTGATTACAGTGTCTTTGACCCTTTTTTCATAGTAGTAACAATGTCTATAACCCTGTTTTTATTTTGGTTACAACATCTATAGGGTTTCCTTTGATTACAGTGTCTATGACCTTTTTTTCATAGTGGTGACAGTGCATACGACCCGGTTTTCATATTGGTGACAGTGTCTATGACCTTGAAACCACATGTATTTTGAGTGAAAGTGTCTATGACCTTTGATTACAGTGTCTATGACCTTATTTTTATAGTGATGACAGTGTCTATGACTCTCTTACTTATTCATATATTGAAGGTGAACTGTCCACCTAATGTTTTTTGGCTTCTCATTAGCCCTTTTAGGGTTTGTGCTTACCTTGTCCTAGGGTTTTCCATTTGGTGACAACAATCATCTCTTAACAACGTATTGTACTTAACATTTTAGGGTTTAGGGTTTAGGATTTAAGGTTTAGGGCCTTGACCCTAAACCCTAAAGACTTAACCCTAAACCCTAAACCATACTGTACATCACATGTTCTTTTGGCTTCTCATTAGCTCTTTAGGGTTTATGCTTCCCTAATCATAGGGTTTTCCTTTTGGTTACAGTGTCTATGAATCTTTTTTCATAGTGATGACAGTGTCTATAAAGCTGTTTTTATTTTTGTTACAACGTCTATAGGGTTTTCCTTTTGATTACATTGTCTATTGCTTTGTTTTTATAGTGGTGACAGTGGCTATGACACTGTTTTTATTTTGATTACAGTGTCTACGACCCTCTTACCCATTCATATATTAGAGGAGAATTGTAACCACATTTATTTTGGCTTCTCATTAGGCTCTATAGGGGTTGTCCTTCCCTTATCATATGATTTCTCTTTGATTACAACGTCTATGATCATGTTTTTGTAATGGTGACAGTATTTATGACTTTATTTTTATTATGGTGACAAAAGTAGTTACATTTTTAATTTTTTTTAATTGTGGTGACACTACTTTAAAAAAATCTAGAAAACTATAAATTAGAAATTAGAGAAGAACTGTCATCACATGTATTTTGACTTATTATTAGCCCCTATAGGGTTTGTGCTTCCTGTTTCTTAAGGTTTTCCTTTGATTACAGTGTCTATGACCCTTTTTCATAGTGGTGACAGTGTCTATAACCTTGATTTTATTTTGGTTACATCGTCTATGACCCTCTTAGGCTCTTACCCATTCATATATTAGAGGATAACTGTCACCACTTATATTTTGGCTTCTTATTAGCCTCTATATGGTTTGTGCTCCCTCGTCCCAAGGTTTTCCTTTGGTTACAGTGTCTATGAATCTGCTTTGATTTTGATTACAGCGTCTATGGCTCTCTTACCCATTCATATATTAGAGGAGAACTGTCACCACATGAATATTGGCTTCTCATTAGCCCCTATAGGGTTTGTGCTTCCATTTTCCTAGGGTTTTCCTTTGATTACAGTGTCTCTGGACCTTTTTTCATAGTGGTGACAGTGTCTATAAAGCTGTTTTTATTTTGGTTAAAGTGTCTATAGAGTTTTTCTTTTGATTACAGTGTCTATGACACTCTTACCCATTCATGTATTAGAGGAGAACTGTCGCCACATTTATTTTGGCTTTTCATTAGCTCCTATATGGCTTGTTCTTCCTTTATGATATGATTTCCCTTTGATTACAGTGTCTATGACCATGTTTTTATAGTGGTGACAGTATCTATGACTTTAATTTTTTTTATAGTGGTTACAATAGTAGTTACATTTTTAATTTTTTTTATTGTGGTGACACTACTTTAAAAAAAATCTAAAAAGCTAGAAATTAGAGAAGAACTATCATCACATGTATTTTGGCTTCTCATTAGCCCCTATAGGGTTTGTGCTTCCCTTTTCCTAGGGTTTTCCTTTGATTACAGTGTCTATGAACCTTTTTTCACAGTGGTGACAGTGTCTATAAATCTGTTTTTATTTTGGTTACAGCGTCTATATGGTTTTCCTTTTGATTACAATGTCTATACTTTGTTTTTATAGTGGTGACAGTGGTTATAACACAGTTTTTATTTTGATTACAGTGTCTATGACCCTTTTACCTATTCATGTATTAGAGGAGAATTGTGTCCACATTTATTTTGGCTTCTCATTAGCCCTATAGGGTTTGTGCTTCCCTTATCATGTAATTTCTTTTTGATTACAGTGTCTATGGCCATGTTTTTATAGTGGTGAGAGTATCTATGACTTTATTTTTTTTTATAGTGGTTACAATAGTAGTTACATTTTTTATTACAGTGTCTATGATCCTTTTTTATTTTGATTACAGTGTCTATGACTCTGTTTTTATTTTGGTTACAGTGGCTATGATCTGTTTTTATTTTGATTAAAACATCTATAACCGTAAAAATTGACGAAAAACGACTCAACATTACCTACATTTTAAGAAATTAATACCTCTCTAATTTTTATAGAGATTATAACGTCAGTATATATGATCTCGTTAAAAAAAATATAAAAAAAAGTGGCCACGGAAAAGATATTAATGAGATGTGATTAAGAGAGGGGGAGGGTTGATTAGCCAGCCCCTTGGCCCCATCTTGGTGTTGAACCCATTGGTGTTGGGAAATCTGATGCTTTCATCAATTAAAAAAAAATAAAAATGACACTAATTAGCTTCTCCGCCTTTCACCACATAAAACCAGTCAAATTTCAAAAGGATCCGATTTCAGTAAAGTTGAACATCACCCAGTAGGCCAATATCCAAAGCTTCAATATTAACTCTTCTTTCTCCTGCAATAGAAATGAAAATAGTGTACTGTTAATACGCAAAGTGATGGCATTTGATGATTGAGCTTTGAAGTCTCACAAGTCACAACACTGCACTATAAGCTTCATGTTCAATTCAATAAGATGAAATTGGGTTTCCATGTCAGATTGAATTCTTGGATATGGAGGAGGACCTCCAACCATAAATCATCACCAAGTTCATACCCGAAGAAGAGGTGGGGGTGTAATTTTCTCCGAGATTTCAGATCTGGCCGGTCTCCCTCTCCGTCCCCCTTCCCTTCCTCCTCCGGCTCGGATCCCACTTCATATCTGGTCTCCCTCTCCGAGGTCGACTCCATGGAAGGAAGCCTAACCTCGCTGGAACCCGATCTATCCCCCAGTAATCGAATTTCAACAGATTGTCCTCGATCTCGCAGTCGCTACCTTGTGTAGCCCTCCTCTCCGCCTCCCCCGTTGGTGGCAGCATCTCCGGCTCCATCAGCCGTGGTCAGCCCCTGCGCCGCTTGCGAAATCCTCCGGCGGAGGTGCGCCGAGAAATTGGAAGACTCAATTTGCTTTGTCGTTCTCCGTTCATCTACAAGGGTGCACGCGAGGAGCTTTAACTAGGCCTTCAATGGATGTCGGCAAGGACGCGAGAGGGAGAGACGGGAAAATAAGGATTATAACATTAGCTAAAAGTAGAAAAAGTGGACATTTACCTTACCTTGTGCCCTATGATTTAAAATTTGGTTCCAAAATGACCACTTAGAGGGAAAAAAAAAAACACAAAAAAACTTTTCACAATTTGCCCTTATAATATTAAATATTTGAACAATTTATTTAAAACAAATCACAAGCTTTTTGTTCTCAAAAAAAAAAATTTACAAGCTTTTAACTTTGATTTAGAATATGTTGGCCTGAATAACAAATACAATGTCCAAATACTATATGACAGTTTTTAAAATGGCTAAATTAGTATATTTAAGAGAATCTTTATAGAATTGGAATAATTACCCAAAGGTACAAATTAGAAAAATCAATACGGAATTTACCCAAATTCACAAGCTTTTTTTTTTTTTTTTTTTTGAGTAGGTAAATTTTCTTTTTTGTTTTGGTAAGTGGTAAGGTTAATTTTCTCAATTTAATGTTTTCTAACTAAAAAATACAAACAAGTGTCACATTTTGATTGGATATGTATAATTCCAGTCATACACCCAGTATATATGTGTAGGTTTCTCCCGTGGCCCTGCACAGCTGCCCTGCACTTATCAAATCTCAAGTATCCAATCTGTCGGTTTGCAACTGCTTAGGGTTTAATTCAAAATTTAAATTTGGGGGAAACGAAGAATCCCGAACGGGCTTCCATGGCGACACCGAGAGCTGACATGAAGGGCTACTACAAGCAGAAGAAGAACGCCGCCATTTCCAAGCCAACCAAATCCTCCAAGCAGAAGAAAACTTCTCACTCTGCGACTTCTGGTTCCGGCGTTGCTCAACCTTCCGCCCTCATCTCCCATGGCGGTTCCCTTGATCTTCAAGGTTTCATACTCTCTCTCTGTTCGATCTTGTTGAAAGAAATTCCAATTTGAAATACTAGATGCGATTCCGGGATTCGACAAAGCATTTTAGGGTTTCTGAATCGATTCATGTTTTTCTTTTTTTGGATAGGCGAATATGACGATAAGGAGCAACTTCTGAGGGAATTCGACATGAATATGACGTACGGCCCGTGTATGGGGATGAGCAGGACTGCGAGATGGGAGCGAGCTAATCGGTTAGGGTTGAATCCGCCTGAAAACGTGAGATCACTTCTTGCATCTGGCAATGTCAGCGATGAATGCTTGTGGAATGGCCGTGTTTGATTTGAATCGCAACTCGTCCGATCTTGTTTCTGTGAAAAAAGGTTCAGTCTCTAGCTGTGCTGACATGAAATCTGTGTTAGAACTTAGAATGATTCCTGATCTTTAAAACACCTTTGTTCATCCTTTTCTTTGTACTGTCATTTCGAATCTTGTTCAGTTCTAACTTGCAACTTGATGAATGTTATCAAACTCAAAAATTAAAATGTGCGTTTTGAGTTCTTGATTTTTCGGTTCTGTGTGTGATGGTGGATTGGATTCAGTGTGAGCAAAACTGCCTGCGATGTTGCAATTGACTTTGATCAGGAAGCATTCCTGCAGATTACCCCATCAATTGATGAATGAATCCACCCAACAATGTTTTGATCTGATCTGTGTTAGATTTTTTAGATTGATTTAGGCAACTTTTATTGTCATCTTCATGTTTGTAGCTTAATGTTGCAGTGATTTGGACAACTTTCTAGATGCACATTCAAACACCTTCATTATGGAAAAAAATAAAATAAAAATCGATCCATTAATTCATATCTAAAATTAATCAAATGAGATAAAATTTTGATACCATTTGAAATTGGAGGAACCAAACAAGGTAAAGGAGGAAAAAAGCAAGGAAACGTTGACAGCGTGGGTGCAGGTACGCATTTTACTCTCGTCCTCATCCCTATTTTTCCTCATAGCTAAGTAGAAGAAAAGAAAGGAAAAGAAAAACAAAGCAATTGGAGATTTGGGGGATCACCAGGCATGGGATTTGAAAGGAGGAGGTTGTCGAATTCGAGATAGAGACAAGAAGAAGAAGAAACGAAATATAGATGGCATACAGGGCGGATGACGATTATGATTACTTGTTCAAGGTGGTGCTGATAGGCGATTCTGGTGTCGGAAAATCCAACCTTCTCTCTCGGTTCACCCGCAACGAATTCAGCCTCGAGTCGAAGTCCACCATTGGCGTTGAGTTTGCCACTCGTAGCATCAATGTCGACGATAAGGTCATCAAGGCTCAAATCTGGGATACTGCTGGCCAAGAAAGGTTTACAGCTATGTTTATGTCAATATATAGATTGTACCTTTGAAACATTCATCTTCAATCTTGATCGATGATTTGAGAATCCGATTGATCCAATAATGATATTTTGTTCGTCTTTCGTTGATGAAGGTACCGCGCTATCACCAGCGCATACTACAGAGGAGCGGTGGGGGCTTTGGTCGTCTACGACATAACCCGCCGCATCACGTTCGAGAACGTGGAGAGGTGGCTGAAGGAGCTTCGGGACCATACGGACACGAACATCGTTGTAATGCTGGTGGGCAACAAGGCAGATTTGCGACACCTGAGGGCTGTCTCCACAGACGATGGCAGCGGCTTTGCAGAGAGGGAGAGCACCTTCTTCATGGAAACCTCTGCACTAGAATCCCTTCATGTTGAGGACGCCTTCAAGGAGGTGCTCGCGCAGATCTACCACGTGGTGAGCAGGAAAGCTCTCGACATTGGGGACGACCCTGCGGTGTTGCCCAAGGGAAAGACCATCGACATCAGCAGTAGAGATGAGGTATCGGCGGTCAACAAAGGTGGGTGTTGCTCCAGTTGAAGTGTAAAGAAACAGGTGATGGCAAATGTGTGGAGGGTGGGTTTGAATACTTGTTCATAACAGTGTCAATTTGGAAGGATTTCGCAAAAGAGAAAATCATACAACATAGTGAATGATGTAAGTAGAAAAATAGGATTTTTTCTTTCTTGCTTGCTGATCATTCTGAATATCTGATTAAAAGACTTACTTTGACTGTTGTTTTGATTCTGATTAATACCAGCCGTTGTTGTGGGATTTACTGGGCTTGTTGTTGTCGTGTATCCCTTCAGCCATTGCTTATGTAATGAGCAACACGAAACGACAATTTAGCTACAGAGATGGGATAAAAAAGCTGTTTGTTTTATGTAAACGTGTTTACAACCTTAAAATGCTTCAGGATATACAGAGATGAGAGAACCAGTCGAGAAAAAGGTTACACAGTAGGTAGAAACAATAAAACTGAAGGAAGCAACCATCTCGCTCTCTGGGATTACAAAGAACAATTGATGATTGATATACAAGAGGTGCACTCCTGACATAAATGCATCCCTAAATCTGTCTAGGAAGGGAGATGTTCAGACTTCAGACACATCTGCGTTGTGATTTGGATGTCTGAAAGTACACTTCCATAGAGTTGGCCTGCAGCAGAAAGAAAATAAGGAATCATATAATGTTGCACATTAAAGGGACTACTTTTTGACAAATGATGGAATGATACTTGGTAAATCTAAAGCATATAACCATGACAGCATCCCAATATTGTGAAGATTTAAATTGCACAAATTAAAGCAAATGCAGGCAAACTCCACCGAAATGTACAGATTAATGCAAATTGCAAAGATAACATAAACTGCACAACACGCTGCAGAGCTGAATTGGGAAATCCCTGAAAATCATAATAACAACGGTCATTTATCCCTGTTAGAGAATTCAATCTCAAGCCAAAATAAGAGAAATAACTTGGCTATAGTATCGGCGTCAGGAATCTCACTGGCAGTTAAATGTGCAATTTGCAAACAAGTGTCAGAGGACAGTATAAGTAGAATTAGTGAAATTAAGCATTCTCAATTTTATCCTACCATGTATGAACTTTACCAAAAAAATCTTCCCATGTATGAATATCATATACGCGACATAGAAAATACAGCAAGTGCAGAAACTACTGAGCATTCACATGCCCTATAAGATGTACATTCAGGTATATACAAAATACAAATAGTACAATTAGATTTCAACTTGAAACCTTGCAAATAAGAAATCGCTATTCCATGAAGCAAAAACATCAATTTAACCTTCCTCTCAACCACAGTCGATGAAAATCTCACATATCTCCTGTCTTCCCCCTTTATTACACCCCACTTCACTAAGGTAAACCTTTTTCACTAACTTCTAATGTTTATGAAATGCTAAGGTTCAAACTTCAAAGACAACCCATTGATTGCATTCAGATTGAGCATATAAGCTACCATGCTTGAAGCATTTTGCCCTTCAAACAGTTTTCTATTGCAGGACTACAGTAGCACCATCCTCAACATGCTTAAAAAATTGACAATACCACACAAACTCACAAAGATACTCAACACTACCAATCTTGTATACAGCTCAAAACAAGGCCATAAGTCGAGATCTTTAGCAGTAGCGCATTAATCCTAGCGAGCACAATTATTCGCCTTTTGTTTCATCCAACAGTCGATCACGAACCCCCGAGGCTCAATAAATTTCTCCATAACACAATATATGAGTTGATTTTTATTGGTACCATAATTTCTTCACTCCAAGAGAGAAATAAACTTCTCTTAGCTAAAGACATCTTATTCTCAGGAAAAATTCCAATGCAGAATCAGAAATCGACTGCACAACCAAAAAGGCAATAATCCAAATAGGCTTACCACCACAAAAGAGTCACCTAACTTAACATCAAACCCTAAACATTAACAAATTGAACCATAATCAGCTCAAGTTCATCATCAATCCCTAACAGCTAGCAGTTCATCCTCAATTCCACCAGCAAACAAAAACCAGTAATTCTGAAAAGGGCTGAAAAAACCTACCATCTGAAAATCAACCATCAGTGATCGGAAGATGAGGGCTGGTTCTTGTTGTTGGGATCGTCTTTGCGGGAGCTCAAAGAAGGAAGGGGATTGGAGCCCTTAACGACCCAACCCAAAGCGAAGAAGGCGGCGCCGGCGAGAATGGCGGTACCCCAAGCGTGAGAGTACCATTTGCTGTACTGCCTAATCGCGTACCTCCATTGATCCCTCAGGGTTGCCGCGTCCGGGTTCACCGTGTCCGGCGGGTTCGGGTAATTGATCCTCCGACCCGAATTCGAGTACCCGCTGCTGGCTTCCCCTGGCAGCTTCGAGGGTTGTGGCGGTGGACTTGCAGTGGGGAGATCCGGTTGGGTTTTGGGGTTTCCTGGTTCTGCCATTAGCTGATTCCTGTTTGGGATTTTGGGGTTTCAGGATTGTTTGGGATTTTTATTCTTTTTTGCCCCTAAATCGATTAAAGTGGCTTCGTTCATTGCGAATATCTGTTTGATTTCTTGAAGGGGCCTGCGTGGCACAGCAATGCCAATCTATATCATCAATTCATGATGAATTCAACCTACCGAATAATAAAAATTGATGAATTCATTTGATTGTTGGTAAAAGTTTCATCACTTGTCACTAGATGATTGTACTGTTGATAAGGGGGTATAAGAAGTTTATAATGTATACCCATAATCCCTAATTGGAAAATGTACAACCTCAGTTTCTGAAAATCAATCTCTAATTACATTATTAACGATGTATTGTTTTGGAAAAGTTTGTGGCAGACGAATCTACAAATTAACCAACACAGATGGAGCAAAACCTGAACGGTAAATGTATATAGATAAGAAACAACCAGGTGTCCAAATCCAAAAGTTAAATTATACCCACCACATGATTGCATAGATGTTCAAAAGGCATAAAACAAAGATCATGTTTGCTCCAGTACAGCAAAGCATTACTTGGTCATAGGGCTAAACAGAGTAGTGACCCACAGCATCTACAACAATGATAAGAAGATATAGCCAGAGGTTCTTGTTTCCCTTGAAATATAGAGAAAACGTCCACAAAAACACAGGTTTGCACGGCATTCCAACCCCGTTCTAGAGCTTAAAAAGATCACTTGCGAGCTTCAACCTTCTTCTGCTCTTTTGCTGAGATACCCAACACCAAAAAAATGACGATCATACTCTAAAGGATAGCCAAATGACAAGCAACAGAGAACCGTAAGCAACAGAAAGCTTACCAGCCTTTTCTTCATCTCGCTTCTTTGCAGCTTCCGCCCTCTGCTCACGGATCAGTTTCAACCTCTCTGCACAAGTATATAGTTGAGGTAGATCACATATCAGAAACAGAGTAAGATAAGAGCAACAATGTCTCACTAAAGATGAAAAATAAATAAGATTGAAAAAACAACTTGCATTGCATCTTAAACAAAGCACCAAAATAAATCCGGGAATGCTCGGGATTTTTAAGTCGATGTTTTCAGTCCAGAGTCGCAAAAATGCATCGCAGTCAGCACTTTAAATACTACTATACATTCCTTGTTCAGTAATAAACCTGGTCGGATAGTTTGGAAGCGAAAATGCACATAATAGCTCAACAGGCTATTCACAGGTCAGTGTGCAAAATAATCTACTCAACCATGTTAGCTTTGTTGACATTAGATTAAACAGAAAAAGAAAAGAAATCAGCAAATCTGTGTAATGTGATGTCAGTCCTAAATGACAAACAGTACACAAATCATAGTTCCTTCCATAATCATTAAAAAACAAGTATATCTGTTTCTACTCTCTAGCATATAATCCACCAACCTTTTGACCTGCAAGAAGGAAGAATGGCTTATGGGGGAGGAACAAGCAAATAAGTGAAACTTACCCAAGTCTTTCCTTGCTTGCTCTGTCTTCCCTTGTTCTTGTAGTTTCATGTATCTTTCACGAGCTTGCTGTTTCTCCAACTCCTCCCTATTAAAATAAAACTTGCAGACAGGTTAGTATATTTCTACTTTTAAAAAAAGCTGATTATCCTAAAATTATGGCATAACCATAATCACTTTAGTTTAGATTGTGTCCAGAAGCCGTATGTACAAAATGTATAATAGCATGCAAATCATTGATAACTAATTTGTGATCAGTTTGGCAGATATATCATCCACATCAACTCCTTACCCCTGATATCGTTTAGCTTTGCCTCAAATGCAAGAAACAATATGTGTCGTTTTACTGGTCATCACCAATTCTTAACTCACCAATATTTAATTAACATCCCTAGATAGAAACAGTTTATCTCTTATTTTAATAAATTATCACTGCTACCATTTCTAAACTGCATGGAAACCAAAAAGGAGTTTAACAGAGGTGGGTAAGGACACGAGATGAATACAACACTAACAAAAATACAAAAACATAGCAAAAAAATATCAACGGGAAATTGGGAATCAATGGGTTTGAAGTTTTCAAAGAGTTTATTTCTTAACCTAGGACAAAGAGAACAACCAAAGGTTCCACAAAAGCAGATTCACATCAATGGAATTCTTTAGTCAACCTTTTGAGATGATTCTCCGAATGTAAAAAACGAAAAAAGTTCATAATATTATCGTTATATGATGGTTAAATGAAAACCAGTTAGCTAAAAACCAATTGACCCCAGTAGTAATCTGAAAGATTCTCTACAAATTATGAAAAAAATCAAATATTGCGTATCTCAGAAATCCCTGCCAAATCAAACCAGTGCAAGCAATCAGATGGAACCTATATACAAACTGACAGTTCAAAACCTTTGTCTGATTATGATACAAAATATTTATATAGCAGAGTGACACAACAGAAGAAGAAGAAGAAGAAGAAGAAGAAGAAGAAGAAGAAGAAGAAGAAGAAAACAACAAACACAATACCAGAGTTGAAATAACAAACCTTTCACGCCTGGAAAGTTCAGTAGTTCTCTCCATCTGCAAATAGAGTTGGAACTTCATTAAATGATATGTTTATAATTTATACTACCTGATTTCACTAGCATTACTATGGACATTGCAAAGTTATAAATAATTAAAAAAAAACGAATAAGAACTTACATCAATATCTTTAGCTTTAATGTTCTTTGGCTTCTGTAGATTTGGGTTTTCAATCTCAATAATACCTTGGGTTCCCTTTCGCTAAACACCAGAAATAAAAGCGAAATATATTGATAATCAGCGACCATAAAAGGTTAATCATAGACTAGGTAGATGAAATACATGAAAAAATAATTAGACACTCACTTTAGCATCATCAGCTGATTCATCTTCGGATTCTGATTCATCCTCAGACCTTTCCACCTCCTCCTCTTCCTCTTCTTCTACCTATTCACCCCGAACAGATTAAGTTTTTAAAACCTTGGAGATGCATTTTGCAAGAATGTAAACATTGGGCTATACAAAAGCGACAAATACACTCCTCAGCTTACCTTTCGGCTGAAGGATCGAGGACGAGAAGACGTCCCAGCAGCTGCAATCATTTGAAGTGCAAAACAGAAACAAAGTCAGCCTCTATTCATTTTAAAAAACTCTTGACCAATAATTAACAGGCAAAAATTCACGGATAATTTCAAAACTCTTCACAGTAACAGAACAAATTTGATTATATCTGGGCGTTCTCTGAAGAGGAATCAGATTTCTGATGCATAAACTCCAATAAAAAAAACCCTAGCATGTATGATTCAATCCCCTACCCATACTACAAGACAATCAATCCTAACACAGGAAAACACAAATAAATCCCAAGAGCAAAAATGGCCGATAAACCCTAAAATCGAACGCTATTCAAAATTGAAGCTAAGAAAGAAAATTGAGAACAAAGTGGATCCCTAATCCAAAACAAAAGGGGGAAACGAACAGGAAAGAGCTTACAGATCTCTTCGGGGGTAGAGAACTGGCGGCGGCCAGTGGGCTTAGCCTTGTATTTGCCCCTTCCCATAATCGCTCCTCGAAGCAACAAATTAGCGAAGCTTATTACGAACAAGCTGAGGAGGAACCAGAATTTGAAGGGAGGGATGAAGCAAGGCTATATATATATAGCGTAACATATTTGGGATTAGAGGTGACAATCGGGTCTTGGGTCGGGTAATACTCGTTCGAGTTCGTTTAATATCGGGACGGGTCAATACCGGGTTTATTATGTATTCGAGTTAGGTTGGGTCGGATCGGGTCGAATAATTTCACTCAAAATGAATTTTGGGTTCCATTGTGTAAGGGAGCCAGGTCTGGTTAAGTCGGATTATATTTAATTTTATTATAAAGTAATTATTATTATTTATTTATCTTAATTATTAATTATTAAATTTTACTTATTTATTTATTTTATGTTTTATTATATAATTAAGTTATTATTGTGTTTAAAAAGAGAAAATTATAGAGTCGATAAGGATGGGTCGTGTCTTGATTAGATTATCGAATATAAGTCTTGAACCGAGTTTGCCTATGTTTGGTCAATATGATCATCAACTCATCGGCTAACGGGTAAAAAAGAGTTCAGATTGAAGTTTTTTTTTGTTGATTAGGAAAGAATTCGGGCGAGCGGGCTTTATCCGGCAGCATCCTTTCGGATGAGGTCTAAAAGATCTAAATCGTTGTGAATATCGACTCCCTGGGCTGAGAGGTAAAGGTGTGCAAACTTATCAGCCACTCTGTTACCTATACGGGAAACATGAAAGAAGGAAACTTCTTTCAAAGTCGATGAAATGAGTTTTAACATTTGACATTATCAGTTCAATTTCCCAATGACATTTAGATTTTTTATTAAGATGGTTTATAATTATACTAGAGTCACCTTCAGTGTGGATTTTTGGTTAAGATGTGGAGTCGAATAACGTGTTGGATTCCGAGTTTTAGATGAAGAGCTTCAACTTTTAATGGACTTTGTTTTACTAAGTTTTTGATAACATATTTGTAATGGGCGTCCTATCCAATATCGGATTATGGCTCCAACTGAGTTATCATTATTTGTGATTGTGGAACCATCAAAATTGAGCTTGAGAGTTCCCCACGAGGATTTACGCCACATAATCTTATCACACTTTTTTTCTTCTTTGGATGATTGGGACGTTGCGTGTGTTTGGGGAAATCCTCATCTAGATTGAAGTTTGGTTATGGTTGCGCATAGTACAAAATTTTTGGATCAAATTAGAGCAGAATTAGATGAATCGGATTGGTCATCTCATCTCAATTTTTTCCCTTCTTTTTTGAGCAAACAAACCTTTCCATTAAACAAAATCAGCTTGCAAAACAGAGTATATCAAAGAGGGGGAATATTCATTGTTATTGAGAGTATTATACTATTATATATGTGAGAATTATTTATATTTACGTAATATTTTAAATTAAATACTATAAAAACTAATCTAGCATCGAAATAATTTTTTTAAAACAAGTATTGAAATAATCTCAACTATTGAATATTTCATTAATATGATTGATTTATTCTATCCATATTAATAGAAAAATAACTTTCAAAATTTATACTTGCAAATATAGCTGATGCAATTTTTTTTATAAATAGTTTAAATAAATACAATAATAATAATAAAATAATTTTGATTTTTTTTTCCAACTTCATACAGTATGATTTAATGGATCATAGTTAACAAGCCCCAGATTTGACATTTTAAAAAATCATTTTAAGACTCATATTGACTTTTATACTCACATAAGGAAGAAAAATTGTTGTTTGAATATTAGCCGGTAAAAATCTCTTGAACTGATCAAAAGGCACCTAAGCACGGAAGCCAGGTTACCGGCAAACCTGTGATTAACCTTAACATATGGATAATAACCGGTAAAACTTACAAAAAGTCAAACACCGTTACAGAATAAAGACCAAGAACTATGGATGACAATGGGGCGGAGAATTCCCGTCGCAGAGACATGGATGGGGAAATTAAATGGGAACGGGGATGGGGAAATTAAATGGGGACGAGAATGGGGCCAAAGTGATACCCCGTCTGGAGAAGGGGATAATAGTCATCACCCCGTTTCCCGCCCTGCCCCGCCCCCGTTGAGGAAACCCGCAGAGATCCCCGATAGGGGAGTATGAAATCCCCATTTGTGTTTAGATCTTATATGAGCTTAAATAATTTTTCTTTTATTTTTAAACTTTTACCTTATAATTTACGTTTATGAGATATTATATGTAAATTTTATGAGAGATTCTTGGATACCTATGATGGTGGAAACAAGCATTGGACGCCTTTGAACAGGTCTGTTTTCAAACCCTTTTATTTGACTCGTTTTTCCTGTCTAATAATGCTTATGAAATTCCCTAATCTTACATTTGTTTGGACTCACTTGCTGAGTTTAGCACAAATACTCACCGTCTTTTGGTGGTTCCAAAACCCGGTGCTAGAGGTCTACTCCTCTGCACTCCTTACCCCCCGAAAGGGCCTTGAACAAATTATGGATTTTGAGGTTGTAATAGCTCTTTTCTTCGGTTGTGTTGAAGAAAGGTTTTTCATAATGTTTGTGACTGAAAGTTTGAGCTCTGCTTCCCGCTGGCGTCTCAACAAAATTGTGTTAAGAGGTGTATTCCTCTTCACCCATTACCTCCCGATTATCGGGTTCACAACAAATTGCTATGGAAATGCTTTCCATGGATTTGCCTATTGATGACTTAAACATTGTGAAGGGGTTAAGATACAAGGTTATAAAAATGCAACTGTCTTTGGATAGTAAACATTTGCTATATTCATCCACAATAAACAATTCACCAATCCCCTCTATGGGCAACAAACTACAACTAACTCATTTGGGGCTAACGTTTCTTATTTGGTTTTTTACCCCTTGTATAATTTATGTCATAGCAGACTTTGTCTTGGTTTATTTGTCTTGCTTTGTGCAAAACTACATCCCCGATTGGTGTCGGGTAAAAAACGGGAAGGTGCACTTTGGCCTTTCTCCCCTCACCTCCCGAAAGGGGCTCCAAATAAAAGTGGTTCAGCTGTTTTCTGAAGGAGCTGCTGTCCCTTTGGATGATGAAATGACCCCCCGGGCATATCTAGCTGAGTCATCGGGTTTTCTCAAGGCTACGGTCATCCCCTGCTGCTTTTTATGCTCGTGGCTTTCTGAATTGATTTCCCCATTGCAGATGCACACCTTGTATGATGAGAATTGTGTTAATGGACCAGTTCTACCGTGCATGAATTATGGTATTTGTCAAATGGTTAAGTGGAAAGAAAATTATGTTATGTATAAAAATTTTAGTTGGTTTCCATTCTTGGTCTTAGCATGTGTTTCTTCCGTTAAAATAATGTCAAAAGGGATTAATCCTTATAGTTAAAAACTCGGTGTTGACTTATATCCCTTGCCCTTGGAGTGGTTTCTACTGTCAACTAACTAGCTTAACGGTAACTACCAAATTAAAACCATAAAAACTCTTCGATTTAAGGACTCCGAAAACTTGTCCTTTAATCTTCGAATGTTATAAATGAAGATCTGTTTTTGGAATTGTAGAGGCATAGGAAAAAGAACCTTTTGAACCGAAATTAATTCTTTATGTATAAATGAGCATATCCAAATATTGGCATTAGCATAAACTAAAACAGAATCTACTCCCGATGACAAATGTTGGAAGACCGTTGGTTTCGATGAAGCTGTCTGGTCGCCGGCTCATGGGCGATCGGGAGGAATTGGATTATTATGGAAATCTCACCAATTACTAAACATCTCCATTTCTGTGGAAATTCACTTGCCAAGGATTATTGGTCTTCGTCTTGAGTCTGTTCTCGAAGGGTTCCCTTTTCTTACACTCTTCGTCTACGCCCCTCCGGCCCCTAACGAGAAAGCTTTATTTTGGGAAACATTAACCTTAATTGTTAATAACTCAACCATACCTTGTATGGTATTAGGGGACCTAAATGAAATATTATGCAGCGCAGACAAACATGGCGGCGCACCCATCTGTCCGTCCCGATTCACGAGACTTCGAACCTTCATAAATGAATGTTAGCTCGAGGACCTCCCCACTTTTGGGAATCCATTCACATGGAGGAAAAACCCTGATGAAGATTTCAACATTCGAGAAAAAATTGATCGGGTGCTTGTTCACCATCGCATTATCGAAAGTTTTCCTAACCTGATTACAAACAATGGGGCTTTCTCTTCATCCGATCACTGCCCAATAACAATATCTATTGAAAACAATCCTTCCTTTAAAGCACCACCTTTTAAATTCGAGAATGTATGGTTGCTTAGGAAGGATTTTCGTAACATAGTTAAACAGTCCTGGCGGGCTTGTTGCCCTGGTTCAGCTATGTTTCAACTTGTGTTTAAACAAAAAATCCTTAAGAAAAAAGCAAAGGAGTGGAACAGTTCTACCTTTGGGAATATATTTCGGCAACTAAAAAATGTGGAGACCCAGTTGCTACACATTCAATCCTCACCTCGAGTGAATAATGCACAAATAAAATCTTGTAAAGAGAAGAATCTTATGAGAAAAAAGGAAAAGCTCCTGCTTTTCCAAAAATCATTTTGGAGCCGGAGAGCCAAATCCAAACATCTTAAGCTGTCGGACTCCAACACAGCTTATTTCCACCGCACTGCGATTGGTAGAAGACATAGAAAACAGATTCGCAATATTATCACTTCCGAAGGAACTTTGATTGTGGGTGAGGAAAATGTCAGAAATGAAATCAAAGACGATTTTGAGAAAAGATTCCGACAAGAGCCTATTGACGACATGCTTCTAGACGAAATGTTAGAATTAATCCAACCATCAATAACAACGGAGGAAAATGCTTTCCTTACTCGACATCCATCAAATGGGGAAATAAAAGTTGCTGTCTTCAATTTGGGAAAAAATAAATCTCCATGTCCGGATGGATTTACAGCTAAATTCTATAAAAAAAAAATATTGGGATATAGTTGGTGCATCAGTAATTAGAGCTGTAAAATGTTTTTTCCCATTCCGGAAAAATGCTAAAACAAATTAATCACACATTTATTACCCTTCTTCCAAAAAGAGACAACCCGACTACCACTAGTCACTACCGCCCAATTAGTCTGTGCTCAAATATATATAAAATTATATCAAAAATCTTGACAGACAGAATTAAAACAATTATTGGGAAACTTATCCACCCCCTTTAGGGTGCATTTGTGTCAGACAGGGCTATTCAAGATAATGTTCTAATAGCTCATGAGATCTTCCACTCCTTCCGATCTCGTACGGGTCGTGAGGGATGGCTTGCAATAAAACTAGATATGGAAAAGGCATATGATAGAGTTGATTGGAATTTCACAAAAAAGGTACTAGAAAAATTTGGGTTCCATGGTACGTTTATTTCATGGGTCATGGAATGTGTTACTTCGGTATCCTTCTCAGTGCTAGTTAACAACGGCCCTACATACCTGTTCTTTCCATCCAGGGGTCTCCGTCAGGGGGATCCGATATTCCCTTTCTTATTTATCTTAGGGGCTGAAATTCTGGCACGAAAACTTTCAACTGAAGCAAACCTGGACAAAACCCCCAGTGGTTTTCCTTTTGGGAGAAATGGACCTAGAATCCCGTTCCTCTCCTTTGCTGATGACATCATTATCTTCTCAAAAGGCAGCGCGGAGGCCGGCCTCAAAGTAAAATCAATAATTGACTCTTACTGTAAAATTTCTGGGCAAAAAGTAAATTACCATAAATCAAGCTTCCAAGCTACGAAAGGCATATCGAACCATAGGATTCTAGAATTACGCAACTGCTTAAATATTACTAATGAAAATTCTTTGGAAAAATATCTGGGTTGTCCGATCATCAATGGTAGAATGAACAAAAACACGTTTGAGGACATCATCTGTAAGTCTAAAGAACAATTGAGCAAATGGCGTGCCAATGCCCTATCACAACAGGGGCGCGCAATCTTAATCAACTCCAATTTGTCAGCAAAGCCACTATATACTATGCAAAATTTCATGCTCCCGGCGGCAATGCACAAAGAACTTGACCAAATCAATCGCACTTTCTTTTGGAATAAGGATCTTCAACATCGGCCGCTTATAAGCTGGGATAGGATTTGTAGGCCTAAAAAGTGTGGGGGTTTAGGGATTCGGAAATCAAAAGAAATGAATGAGGCCCTCCAGATGAAACTGTTATGGAAAATTCTGGCTGAACCAAATAATGTCTGGGTCACTCTGATTAGACACAAATACCTTCGTTCTGCCACCATTCTCGAATGCACAAAAACCGGATCCGTCTCTTGGAAATGGTCCAAGCTGACAGCTTTAACTGATAAATTTAAGACGGGGCTTATATGGTCTGTAGGAAATGGAAAATCAATCAAATTCTGGACTGATAATTGGATAACGACCTCTTCACTGCTATCTAGAGATAATTGCCCCCAAATCAATAATATGGAAGAAACTGTTAGTGACTACATTATGGGGGGCAGATGGTGGTTGGAAAAGTTACAAAATGCGCTACCTAATTGCATAGTAAATGAAATTCTAGACATCCCGCTACCTGCTTCTCATTTTGAGGATCGACTCTACTGGTGGCCGAATCGAGAGGGGTGGTTTTCCACTACAAGCGCATACAAATTAATGACTGCTCAATCATCCTTACACTTAGACAACAACGCCTGGATATGGAAGGTGAACATTCCGCCTAAGGTTAAAAATTTCCTTTGGAAGGTTTCTCAGGATGGGCTCCCAACTGCTTCTAGGCTTTCCTGTAGGGGTGCCTCTATCCCTTCCACGTGTAGTCTATGCAGCGGTGCGGTGGAAGATGAGGTCCACCTCCTGCTTCAATGTCCCTTCGTACGTTCCATCTACCAATTCCCTTCTCGGGTACAATCAACTATTACAAGCTTGATAGTTCAGTCACGCGACATTAAACCTATCCTGTCGTCCATTGGGAACGATCTCAATTCTTCTGCCAAGGAGGTGCTTGCCTTTTCTTGGTGGTTGATCTGGTATATTCGGAACAATCATTTGTTTCGGCATGAACCTCTTCCGCAGAAGGACACAGTTTTACGCATAATCAAATCCCATATCGATAACTGGAGGAAAGTCTGTTTAGAGACTGACCTAGATGAGGATTTTCCCATAGTCCTACATAACTCCAATCCCCCGAAAAGGAAAAAGAATCAAAGAAGGATTGTGTGGCGTAAACCACCAAGGGGCACGCTTAAGCTAGATTTTGATGGATCAACGCTAATAAACAATGACAGTACGGCGGACGCCATAATCCGGGACTGGAAAGGTCAACCAATACGGCTCTGTTATCAAAAGCTTGGCAAACAAAACCCTCTCAAAGCGGAAGCTCTTGCTCTTGAAATGGGAATCCAACACGTCCTTCAACTACATATTGACAAAATCCACATCGAATGCGACTCTAGTATAATCATTGACCACTTAAACAGAAAAACTAAATGCCCTTGGGAAATTGAACTAATTTTATCTGATGTACAACTTCTTCTATCGACTTTGAAAGAAGTCTCTTTCTCTCATCTGCCCGGGGAGTCGATATTCACAACGATTCAGTTCTTCTAGACCTCATCCGCAAGGATGCTGCCGGGTAGAGTCTCCTCGCCCGAATCCTTTCCTAATCAAAAAAAAAAAAGTAATATCCATATAATATTTTTTACATAACTTTAATAATCTTATAGTTTTCTATTAAATGAGGAAAACTATGAATTTTAAATGGCAAACCCGACGGGAAACCCCGCGGAGAATGCAAATGGGAAAAATTAAGCGGGGACGGGACAGGGACCCGACGGGGATGGAGACGGGGGACATTTTTCATCCCCGAACGAGGACGGGGGACTTTTTGAAAACAGAGACGGGTACTCCCCGCCCCGTTGCCATCCCTACCAAGAACTCTACTTGGAAAACAAGATATTTTTTTTGACCAAACTTCCATCACTTGATCTAAAATCCTGATTGAAAGGTCGATATGAAACGGGGCGTTATATCTACACCGCTAATTTTTACTATTTACATCGCAAATCCACCGCATCTCTATGCGGCGACTTAATCAAATTTTAACCCGACATACCGCATTTACATGCGGTATGTCCGTTGACCGTATAAATATACCGCATGTACATGCGGTGGGTTAGGCTAAAACGGAGTCCGTAATATGAGAAACCGGTTGGGTCGAAGTTATCCGAAACCCACCGCATGGGTATGCGGTGGTTTTTAAAAATATTTAAAATTTGGGTAAAAAATATACCGCATGGAGATGCGGTATGTTTTTATCGTTGGGGCCCTATTATAAATAGGCGTGGGGGCCCCAGTTCTCCGACACACCGAATCTTCTCCGATTCCTTTCTTTCCGAGCCCGACTTTTGGTTCCGTCGATCCCCCGTCCCTATTTCTACCACCACTTTGTACCCGAGTTTTGAGATGGTGAAGGACAATCGTGGAAAAGCCGCGGCTGATGATAGGGCTGTGCATCGGTCTGAAACCTAACCGAACCGGGCCGAACCGAACCCGAAAATCTCAAAATTTCAAACCAAAAGCCGAACCGAAAGCATTAGTTTCGGTTTGGTTCGGTTATTTACCGGTTCGGTTTGTGTTCGGTTCGGTTTTAACATAAATAAACCGAATTTCCATTAAAAAAAATTAAAGTATACAAATATATATATATTATATTTGTATTTATGTGTATATATACACATGTTCCAATATAAAATATACAAATAATATACTATATATATAGTACATATATATTACATGCAAATACAGTGCATATACACGGTATTAGTGTATATACTAATTATTGACCAAAAAAAAGGGTATATATTAATTACATGCAAATACAAATATATATCACATGCAAATATTACAGAATGTGCAAATACAGTGTGTATATACACACTGATGATATATATATACATTGTATATGTATATACATAGTAAGTATGTGTGTATTAGTGTATATATAAAGTATACAAATATATATATACACTGCATTTATATAGTGTATAAAAAAATTCGGTTTAACACAAACCGAACCTAAACCGAACACAAATCGAACCGAAACCGAAAAATGAAAATTCTTGAACCGAAAAACTTCGGTTAGGTTCGGTTCGGTTCGGTTTGTGTTGGTTCGGCCCAAAAATTCGGTTTGGGCCGAATTATGCACAGCCCTAGCTGATGATGTCGGTCCTTTTTGGAGACATCCGTTACAGGTAACATTTAATGTTTATAAAAATCAATTTGCTTTATTTTTTAACCTGAAGGAAATAGTGTTAACATTTAATTGTTATATATAATGTAGCCGGAACCCACTATACAGAGGAGGAGGATGACAGATGTACCGCCACAGCTTGAGACACAGACTGAGCCACAACCACAGACTCAGACACAGCCTCAACCTAAGGTATGTTAAAATCGTTACTAGGTGTAGGGAAATTGAAATCGAATAAGTATATATTTCTGTTTTCTTAGGAATTGATATTATTAGGTTGAAATCATTAATAAACCTTTGGAAAATCTTGCAACATTTAGTCAGTCACACGATATAGTATCGTATTCGAGCCATAGGATTCTGTCAAATACTAAGTGTAGGGAAATTGAAATCGAATAAGTATATATTTATGTTTTCTTAGGAATGGTTAGTATTAAGATGAAATCAGTAATAAACCTTATGAAAATCTTGCCACATTTAGACAGTCATACGATATAGTATTGTAATTGAGCGATAGGATTCTGACAAATATATTTTAATTTACACAGTCCGCGTTATCGAGAAATTTAGGAGAGATGGTGGTTTTGCAATCTGCTAGGAGAGCTGCCATTAGGGAGAGACAGACGTTAGAGGATGTATCAGTTCCTATGGAGACGGATAGTGGCGCGGTAGATGATGATACCGAGGCTGCCGTCAGGGAGAGCCAGACGTTGGAGGATGTTGTGGATCCTCCGGAGAGGGATACTGAGACAGTAGGAGCTGATACTGGGCCATCTTCTCAGTCACGTGTTGACCAGAGTGACGGTTTGGGGCACACGTCACAGTCGTCTATAGAGACATATCAGAGTCGGTGCATATTGAGCTGGCGTTGATGTCTGACCACACGGATGACCCAGTGGTGCAGTCGACCGAAGAGTCTAGTCAAGGCGACCAGGGTATTGAGATGATGGAGGAGTACCTACAAGGGGACCGAGCACGACAGACGGATGAGCAGTTGCAGACTGGAGCTGACAAAGTGGATGAGTAATTGCAGACTCATCATGACAGTTATCAGGAGTACTTTGGAACTGCGTTTGCGAGCGAACAATTGAACTCGTATGACGACACGGCACCTCTGCTCGGAGATGTGGGTGTTGGGACGAGTCATGCTCGAGCGGGCGACGAGGAGCCATGGGTCGTTGGGCAGATAGATTTTGCGTCGTTCACCCCGGTAGGATCTACGGGTGTAGGGAGGACGCCTGGGAGTCAACATGCGGCGCCATCGTCGACGCCGAGGAGCGCCGCGCCTGAGCCGATTACCGGGAGTCAGCAGGCGGCGCCATCAGCGACACCTAGGAACTTGGAGGGTGTGCCGATTGCCGAGGGTCATGAGAGGGATGTACGTGGACAGAGAAGTTCTTTGGCCCCACCTATTGAGTCGGCTGCACTTTCAAGGCATGTGTCGCTGGCCCCCCTCGGCCCGAGCCATGATCCGATGTATGGGGCATCTGACGATGTTCGTCAGGACAGGGGAGGAGACCAGGCGGCACAGCCCCCTGTTCGTGTAGTGCAGAGGAGGCGGAGACAGCTTGGCGAGAGCAGTCAGGCAGGTGGTGCTGGGCAGCATGGCGAGGGGAGTAGTACAGGAGGTGATAGGCAGCATGGCGAGTCTATCAAGACAGGGGTCATTCGGGTTGTTCTGCCTGAATGGCCAGGGGGGCCACGTACCGTTTCCTTTCTGAGAGACTACGAGACCCACATTGCACAGGCTATTTGGAGACGGGAGGACGCAGCCTTGCGGAGGGGTGTGCATGTGCAGAGACGAGGGCAATCGCTGGGCCGGGTAAAGGCGTTGTTGGAGGTTGATGGACGGGAGTCTTGGTTTCCCGCAGTGCGTGAGACTGGGTTCTGGGACCTGAGAGATTTCGAGTGGAATCATGTGGATCACACTCTGATCAGTGCGTTTGTTGAGCACTGGCACCCCGAGACGAACAGTTTTCACTTCGCATGGGGAGAGATCACCATCACACTGCACGATGTGTTCTTCATACTTGGCCTTGGTTTGGACGGAGAGAAGTGTATTCACTTGGATGACGTGGGCGCATCGAGGGACACAGTTGGGGAGTATTACGGCTTGACTTAGAACGAGCGGACGAGCGCATGGGCCCATGGAGGCCCTACTGTTCAGCTCCTCCTTGAGAAGATAGCACCGATGCGACAACGGGTTCGAGATGGCGCCCCACTAGAGCATGATATGGAGTGCATCGTGGGTGTTGTGATGGGGATTATTGCGACTGCGACCTTGTTCATCGACAAGTCGGGCGGAAGATTGCGTCCGGAGGTGATCCGTAGGTTTATGGATGCAGCGCAGGTGTCGCATCTTTCTATAGCTACAGGGGTCTTGGCGTGCTTGTACCGGGGATTGGGCGAGGCGACCCGGGAGTTGGCCAAAGACATGGACGGTTGTACAAAACTATTGGAGGTAAATCATTCGTTCTGTGATTATTTATTTTAGCAGTTTTGTAACTAAGTTATAATGACTATGTTGCTGATAGTATTGTTCCTTTGTAGGTGTGGATATGGTTGCATTTTCCGGTGTTCAAGCCCGGCATGACGCTCGATCGGAGGCTAGCCCAGGATCCGCGACGCGGGGTGAGGTACGTCCTGGGGGCGACGCCATTTTCCACTACGGTGACCCGGGATGATAGGCCTCGCATCGAGCGACTGGATGTTCTGCGGCGGAGGCTGGATGAGACGACTGTCGACGAGGTACAAACACATTTTATATCCGCACTTACATTTGTCATACTATAAACTAGATTTTAGTCGTAATAATAATTTCTATTCCATTGCAGATCGAGTTCATGCCATTTGGTAGACACTTGGATTTTGATGGAGATCTGCGTCTGTCGAGATATAGGGGCATCATCCGGTGGTTGTTCGAGGAGGAGCCATATATGCCGGACCGTGTACTGCGACAGTTTGGTCGGGTTCAGCACATTCCCGCTGATCCAATCAGACCTACCATAGTGCACAGACCGAAGTCCGCCAAGTGCAAGAAGGAGGCGTCGTTCCACCCAGCCGACAACCACTGGGCGCACAGGTTCGATCATCTTTTCCCCATGGAGGAGTTGCCACGGACCTCTGAAGAGTACCCATATGGCGTGGCCGATGACTATCTGGAGTGGTTACACCGCTATAGTCATCCATACCTACTTCCTGACACTCCTCGACACCAGCCCATCATCCCGCCGCCGCCACCCCCGCCGACCATCATCGAGCAGCGTCATCATGCGGCTGGGTTGGAGATTCAGCGACTCAGGGACCTTGGAGTTAAGTTGACAGCTGCACATCTGGATCGCATCTATGAGCAATTTTGGGGTCCTTCCCCACCGTGACGGTGCGATCTGGGCTGATGTATGTGGTTGTTCTGTTTGCGGGTAGATGGCTTTTTATTAGATCGAATCTACATAACACTATGTCGAAGCGATATAACCTGAGCAACATGCCAGCGGCCTGCGATTTCAATCAAAAGACACAAATCGCCGGCCGTGGCATGTTGCCTAAGCTATCATCGCTATTGAGCCATGAAAAAAGCATACACACGGATTTTATTTAATATATGAGACGAAGCGATATAAGCCGTGCAAAATAGTCAAGGGTCAAAAATTTCGATCTGAAGACACAAATCTTTGGCCATGCCTATTTCGCACAGATTATCATCGCTTTTCCGCCACGACAAATGTCACAAACCGGCCATGGGGATATATATAGATACATACCGCATGCTCATGCGGTATGTATCCATCGCACAGGTATACGGTGTCCTGAGTACCGTAAACCTATGCGGTGGGCCCACAAATTCAAATAATTCAACACCAACAGTCATCTCGAACCACCGCATAGGTATGCGGTGTTACTGTATAAGAAGTCTTCCGCTCTCAGTTGGAATGCATCCAATCCCCTCACACCTCATCGACGGTCATTTTCTAATATGGTTAACGACGACACCAATCGACGGCCTTCAAGCCCAGGGGAGGAAGCACCTACAACTACGCCAATGACCGATAACTCACCATCCCCTCGTCTTCCGGTATGTGATTAATGTTTATCATTTGGAATGTCGTTATAGGTAGAATATAGGTAGTGGAATAACCAGAATATAGGTAGTGGAATCATATCGAATGGAAACCACTATAGGTACCGATTTTTAAATGTAGGGGAATAAATTAGGTTCTGAAATAGAGCAGATAGAAACCATGAATGGGTCACGTAATATATATGTACTGTTTGCATGCTGGCAGCTACCACTGGAGAAGCAGGCTGATCCGATGCCGGAAGACGGTCAGGACGATCAGGCCCGTAACCAGGAGTACCGCGATTACACTCCCGAATTTGCTACATCCCAGACGTGGACCAATCGCGACGATCTCCTACAACACTGTCGTGGCACATCATTAAAGCTTAATATGGTATTGATAATCAAGCGTTCTTGGGGGAGCACTCCTACAAGGCGTGGGAGTCTATTGCTCGCATGTGAGAAGTACGACCAGTACACTCCCCTCAGCAGAGTTGATGTGGACATGTCGCGCATGATCAGTTTGTTCCAGAGCGGAGCTATGGACGAGGATACTCGTTGGAGAATCGCGTCGGCATTCAACGACGGGGATCGTCCCTCCCATACACCGTTGACAACCCCTGACCCAGAGGGCCGTAGACCGCCCGGGAGACCGAGGACTCGCCACCCCTGTCAGACGAACCCTCTACCTTGGGAATGTGAGCGTGCTCAGGCTCAACGTCGGGCAGATAGACAGGCGACCACTGGATCCGCACGAGGGCGAGGCCGAGGTCTGGGTCAACCGGCATCAAACGAAATAGATGACGTAGAAGGTACTGAGGAGGCCACTGAGTCCAACGACATTGCCATCGACGACCCTCCTAGGGGCCGAGGAGTAGGCAGAGGACGAGGACGGGGTCGTGGAAGGGGACGTGGCCGAGGTCGATCAGCGTCGGAGCCAGCTCCGGATATTGTAGGTGACATTCCAACACCAGCACCTACGGCGCTTCCACCACAGAATCTACCTCGAGTAGATTTCAATTGGGGCACTGGCAACATCGACGAATTCATGATTACTTTCGTACGAGCCGTCACAAATGTTGCAGGTGATGGTCACCGTGGGTATAGGTCTTTTGCTTGTCTTCTGAACTTGGGACAAGACGCATGGCCTCGAGTTCGACGAGAGCTGGCCGTTGAGCTGCAGCTGCATGCAGATCGGTACCATTACTATCCTGCCTTACATGAGCTCATTATGAGGGTCAACTATTTCGGCACGTGTCATGATGCTACGTATTGGATGGAGATTCCGATCATGGACGAGGTGTTTGCCACGCTTCACCAGCGTCCTTTGGTGATTTTGTCACAGATGATGCCTATGTTGTGCTAACCTCTGTACACCACCGGTGGCCCGTCAGTACCAGCCTATGAGGAGCTAGATGGAATAGCTTTAGTCGGCAACAACAACCATTTCGTTCCAGTACGTTTTATATTTCATATTCATTAATTTGTTAATGTTTTGTTTCTCTTTTTTGATGTCAATATTCACCTTGTATTCACAGATTTGGTTGTTGCCTGGTTCACCTCTTCCTCCAGTCTACGTCACATGGACACGACATCACGATCGCACGGTCGACGGTTGGGAAGAGCAGTTTGCAGCGAGGATTGCACGATATAGAGCTTACCGCCGTCGTGATGGTGGTCGTCCCCTATCGTATTAGCACTTTTCACTTTCTGGTGTCATTTTTCGAACTTCATATGTTCAATTGGGTTGTATCTTTGTCTATTCCATTTCACAAATTATTTTTCGAACTCCATATTTTCGTCATCGAGGATATTTATCGCACTTTCGTTTTAATCAATGTTGATGCAATATCATCTTTCTTTTCAATTCAACATATGAGTTTTTTCAGATCACAAATTTATTACAAGTTAATTCCACTGTATTGTATTAGACGATAAATTCGTAGTGTCACCGTATACCGCATATCCAAGCGGTGTGTATCGGTCCCCATCGGCCCGTTCAGTTCCTCCAAATAGTTACCCGCAAATCCGGTTATCTGATACCCACCGCATGGGTATGCGGTGGGGTTGAAACGGAACGGGGGTGCTCACCGTATCTTCATGCGGTGAGGACCCATACGGTAGGCAGTACCGCATATACATGCGGTAGGTTACCGCATGTATATGCAGTAGGCGCGTTGACCGTCATTAACTCACCGCATAGATATGCGGTGATTAGCGGTGGAAATAGTAAAAATTAACGGTTGAGATATCGGAAAATATGAAACCTTTCACACTTCCGCATTATTTATGATCGCAACTCGCAAGTGTCCATTTGCAAAAATAGATTCGTAGTGTTTCAATGACCCTTGGATAAAAAATAAAAAAAACCAAAAATATTTACAACCAAGAGAGAGCCTAGAACATCACAGATTTTGTTAGCTAACCCATCTCAACGACTAAAATTGAATGGTCACTGCAAAATGCTCACTGTAGAGGCCGGAGCAAAGCGAAGTCCGGGGCCATCAATAACTCCAATACAATCACCCCATTGGGTCGGCTGATCTTCAACCTCGGTTCCATGAGCCCTGCCAGAAAGATATAGCAAATACTAGCCATTTTAAGAATGGAGGCGGTGTAGATTAAAGCTTCAAAAACTAGGGTCAGAGTTACAGAGGCTTGCCTGGGGCGAGCTTCTTCCCACCATAGAGCTCCTTTGCCAAGGGATTTGCCGCCCAGTTACTGACTGCGATGCGACTTGTGGGCTGGAACCCGACTATTTTGCCCTCAGCTGAAAGAACCACCTAGCAATCATAGACAGTTGAGGAATAGGCAAATTAACAAAGATTCTGTGAGATTGAAATTGATTTTATTTTTTCCAGGGGAAAAGTTTCCTCTTCACTTAATATGTTGTGGTTCAAATTTGATACTTTTGCTTGGACAAGAAGGTTTCAGCAATCAGCGGGAGAGCAAAATAACAGGCATACAATGGCTACAAGTATCGGGTATGGGCAAACTGACCACAAACTTCAGAGTATCACCTTCATGCAAAAGTGATACTATCACTGCAGCATAGTTCATGGAATAGATAAGGTTTAAATTGACCAAACAGTTCTGCTTATTTTCTGTGAAAGCATTAAGCAGTTGGTCATTGAAGAGTTTAGGGTCTATGGATGAAGATTCAAGACAATGATGACAAACCTGATAACTGGCAGTGTTTTGGGCAGACAATATCAGTTCTTCGTCACTTGGCACAGATAGATTAGAGCTAGTAGATGCATCTTTGCTGTCTAAATCGTTGTTTTGTCTTTTCACTTGTAAGTAAGCAGGGAGTTTTCCTACCCAAACACCTAAACCAGGCTCCGATGTAACCTCTCCTTCCCAACCATAAGAGTTTCTTAGCTTTACGATGATTGAAATGCAGAGAGAATTTACCTATCCATATATTAGGCCATAATATTAGAAACGAAAAATAAAACGATACTAGCATCAAGCCAACAATAAATGGTATAATTGCCAAAATATCAAGTTATCTAGGTCTAAATACAATACTATGAACAAAGGCAGTTGGCACAGTAAGGGATGTGGCCAACTTGGGAAAGAAAAGCATGAATGTATTAACCCTTTCAAATCCAGAAAAGAGGGAATGCACCTAATTTTGAAGGGATCTCAGAGAAAAATTAACAATCACGCAGGTATGCATGTATTTTGTTGTTTTACTTCTGGCATTCAGCCACTGACTGGTTGTAAATCACTGATATTTGCAGGAATACCTACCTCAGAGCTCCCCAATGAAATTCGTTGTAAATCACTTATTTCCGTAGCAGGTACCAAATGGCTCTCTCCAAGGTTCCTCCTCCCTCTAGCATATAGATGAGGTAAACAAAGCCTCCCCACTACATTGATGGAAACTAGAAAAACTGCACTGGCAAGTGCAGTAGAGAGAATTCGCAACAAAGAAGATCCTCTCTGTAATGACAAGTAGACATCACTTAGAAAACTTGGTCTATGAGAAACATAATCAGAAGCAAACAAATAGTTGGTATCAAATCAGGGTTCTATTTCAAAGTGAGAAATGTACTACCCCAGCATCCCACTGCCATTTTATATTTCCCCTTTAAGGTAATGCAAATATCTGATACAATAAGTTACTACATATAAATTAAGATTATATAATATAAAAACATAAAATTTGTAGATTCCACTGAATGATAATGATATTCTCCCAATGTCATTGTTATGTAACTATGTTCATATAGGCCTCATAGATTTCACCCAATTGAAAATAATGAGAAAACATGTCCAAAATACACACGGTTACATATGTCAAGGAACAACTTTATTCCACCAATAGAGTACACTTCGGGAGTGAGAGTGGTGAGGAAAATCAAAAGGAAAGTATTTATTAGAAATTTACATTGAAGTTGCTGACTGGAATAGGAAAAAAAATCATTCACATACCTTAGCCTTCGAAAACTTCTTAGGATTTCCTACCACACTAAAGGACAGCTCTTTATTGGGAAGAGTGTACGGATCCTCAATGGATGTATCGAGAATATTTGCTAACTGAACCTGCAAATATCTCAGTGTGTCAGCTAAATTAGGTAGAAATAGAATCATTTTTATGAAATCGGCTTTCACAAGAAAATCTTAATCATTTGTCACTTGAAAAATGTAAGCAATATGCTATGTCTCCATTTTACAAGCTACATTATCAAGATTCAATACAAAGGCTGCACTGATAGGAAAACTGGTGAACAATATAATTTCGTATCATATCATATCACGATATGCTTTCTCCATTTATCTTTTCTCTCTTTCCATACAATGAGACACAGGTCAAACTATGTCCATTTGTACACTATATACAGTAGTATTATATTAAGAACCTTTTCTCGAAGAAAAAATAAAGTATCTTAAAAACCAAGAATGGGGATGAAAGTACCATCTGTGAGTGGGTGAAGAGAACTTCCCATCTATTTTCTGCAGCTCTTTTCCACCCTTCAAACTTTACATCACTAAGTTTACCCACATCAATTTCAAGCTTATAAGCAGGGACAAACTCACTAGTCCAAGTACTAAACTCAGGTCCACCAATCCTCTCCAATTTCGAGTGCATTACAGACGACCACCAAGGGGATATCGGCTTCTCTTTAAGCAAAGCACTCCACCTAGCCCTCTCCGATTTGAACGTTTCAAGCAGGCTCTTGGCATTCTCAACTACTTCATCGTCAAATCTGTATACAGTTACTGAGGAATCCCTAGACCTGACCCTTTTCGTATTCGAAGCCCACCTTAAAAATCCATTTGATCCTTTTCCTGATGATCCTTCATAGACACTTCTCTGAATGCCATCAAGAGCTATGATGGAAATAGCTTCAGCTAACACATATATGACTCTCTCATCTGCTGAGCTGAGAGCAAAAGAGGCAGGAACCTGGTTATAAGAGAACTGAACCTATCAGTAACATGCCCAACCTGCAGGAAACCCATAGTTCTACTCCATTACAACAAAGAGATTCAGACATCAGACCAGGGTTAGAAAAAGAGCAAGTGACAAGAACTAACCTCTCTGATCCTCCCAAGATCTTTCATATTTCTTCGCGATCCAGGGAGGAGAGTTACCAGCTCGAAGCTCCAAAGACGTTGTATCACAACCTGTCTAAACGTCATCGCAAGTATGTTTGTAGAACTTGTGCTGCTAAGAGCTTCTTCAGTGATATAATCCCGTAATTTTCGAGCCTTCTCTTTCACTTTCTTAGCAGGCAAAAACTACGAGAATGAGAGAACTTACATAAGCACCTAGAAGATCTAACAATTACTAGATTCAATACAAATCATCAAACTATCACCAAATTGCAAGCGAATAAGCGAATCACAGAATTCAGAGGGGAAGAACACACAACCGTCCATAATGTCCATTGACCTAAACAGTCGTGTGGACAATTCGAACATGAAGGAAGCAAAAATTCCAACAATACTAAACAGTCTATACAGAACTCGATATGCAAATGAACTAACCAGTCGTGTGGAGACAGTACCGCGATCGTCGGATGATCCAGGAAAGACCGTTTCGACCACCATAGCATCCATCCCAGAAGAAAGATGTTCTGCGGCGGCTTCACCGCCATCTGCCGCCGCCGCCGTCAAGGCCTGCTCGTATCCGACGGCTCCAACAATCGTGAGTCTAGCGAGGTCGTTCTCGTAGGACCTTACACAGGGAAGACTATCTCCTTGGGAATCAGCGACGGCATCGAGCATGGCCTTCTCAGCTTCCGGGACTGAGCCCGGCGCCGCGCTGATAGCTGCAGATAGAAATGTAAATTTCTGAGGTTTGAAGGATAATTTGGGGGAAAGCGTCCATAATCTGGAGCAGGAAGAGAGAGGAGGAGCGAGAAACGAGGGATTGAACAGAAAGTGTGGCTGCAGTGACGCCATTGTTGGCTTATTGCAGAGGCAAAGGTTAGGCGTTCGCGCTTGGGGTTTTGAGTTGGTAATTTTGGGGTTTGAAGAAGAAGAAGAAGAAGAAGAATCAGGCGTATGATAGCAAAAACTTGGTGTGGGTGTTATACTGCGCTGGTTTTGGAGCCAGTGAAATTGGGCCGTAGGGGCAGGGTTGTTATACGAGCTGAACAACTCGAGCTCGGCTCGAAAAAAACTCGACTCGAGCTCGTTTACTTAACTAAACAAGCAGGGCTCGTTCGATTGATTGTTCGAATAGCTCGAATTTTATGGAATTTCTAAAATTTCCTTTAAATTAATAATTTAATATGTTATGACCTAGTAAACTACTTAGAGCTCGAAAAAAAGCTCGGTTCGAGCTCGTTCATTTACTAACAAAAAAGAAAGCTCGTTTAGAAATTTGGCTCGGCTCAAGCTCGTTTACTAAATGAACCAATCTTGAACATGCCAAGCTCGGCTCGTTCAGCTCGAATAACACCCCTAGTTGGGGCAGTTACAGCAAACCTGTTTTACCTTTTTCATGCTCGTATTTGAGCAATGTTCTAAAAGACGCTACCTCGGTCTCTATGCTTAGACCCGAGCCGCCTAGCTCCTAGACGGGGCTAGGTGGGGAGCTTTAGAACACTGCTCAAAGACTAGGTTGCTTTAAGTCCGATGAAACTGTGAAACCGAATTGTTTGTTCGATGTCTAACTACTATTGATGGGTTCGCAGTTGTGTGTATAGAGAAAAGGGGTCGAATTTGTTAAATGTCATTGCCAGATGCAAGCAAACCCAACTCATTCCTTAAGATCTTTATAAGCTACCTATGAGACCATAAGAAAAAAGTAAAGATGTCAAATGAACCGATACATCTGAAAATCGCTGGGTTGATGAATTCGCGATTAAGGAATGACTTTAAGGCCAGGGCACTCTATAAGCTCAAAGCAAGTATCAACAATAAAGCCTAGTTGCGGCAGCTGCTAACCAACCATGATAAAGAAAGGTCCACTTCACAAACAGCAGACACTGGTATCCATTTTCGCCGGGTGTTCTTGCAATGCAAGGTTCAGATGCAACAATATTTGCCCGATGAACGGGTTCACTCCTGTCCTGTTGTATGCAACTCACCTGGGGTTTCTGTGAAATGATTTTTTTCTTCTACTTGATATACTCCAGCACGCCGCGATTGATGTCCTCTAAGAAGGAAACGAACCCCATGACGCTGGTAAATCCACTCCCGTCGACATCTTGTTCTTCTATGAGATAGTTCTCGAATAATGAGGCATCATCCTGACCACCTCGGATGAAGATGAGCTTGGGGGTGATGCTTCTCTCCTTCTTTAGCTTGTTTATGGTTTCCCGTAGTAAGCCTGAACCAAAGAGCACAAAACAAGGATTAATTCTTTTTACAGAACTGGCAAGTCTGTCGCTCCGCTGATGATCAAACGAGCTACTGAATTTACTTACAATCGTGCGGTGGTGGGAACGGTAGTGAAGAATCGGCTGTTGAGGAGTAAAACACTATAAGAGTTGTGAAAGCATCGAGGAGGAATATCGGGCTATCACTAGTTATCAGTGCAGCTCTGCTCAGAGAATGGCGAGGATATGCTTGCTTATCAGGACTTGAATATGATGTCAATACTGGATATACAGCACGATGGAGAGCGCTTGGTTCTAGGGCACTACAGGGCAAGAACATCAAAGAAAATCACCACTTAGTATTCAACGGAGGCAGTTATATTAAAATCCAGCACTGGAACTCTGGCAGGTCTGAGTGGTTAACTATATTGCTTACGTTTTCGAGTAAGCTAGGTTATGGTTCTACTTGGACACCAGATGATATCAATAGCTTTTCAAAAACCACACAGCCTTCACCATACCAAAAAAAGAAAAAAGAAAACAGTAGAGTGCATAAAATGTCAAATGGAATATGCATGTCTAATCACATTGTTCACTGTAACTAGTTTTGACATTCTCAGCAAAGTGAATGCATTGGCTGGAAATACATAAGAAGCAACAACATCCATTTGCTTGCTGTAACTGAAGGTCAAAATATGCAACTGAGAATACATATAGCTTGTTTCGAGATTTAATGAACAGATATTAGTAATGAATTATAATCAATTTGTCAAATACTATAAAACCTGCAAAAAATACCAAATTCTCATCTTGAACAACAAGCAAATTGTGAAATCCCAATGCATAGTTCAGATGTGAAATATTGGAAGCAATCAAAAATATGCAAAAGCATGCCAATGTTAACTTGTGAAATAACCAACATTTTGCTAGACAGGAAACCAGTACCTGTAAAGGCACTGCAAATATATGCGATAATCAGGGTGAACTCCTTCTTCGTGAAGGCGTAGAAGAGGACTACGAAGCAAAGCAAAGACTAAGCGGGGCAAAGGTTGCAACTGCGGGGACATTGAGAATGAGGCGTCAATTTGGGCAACTGTTGTGCTTCCATCCCCATACTGGATTAGTTTGCAAGCTTCATTATATTGAGCTGTGAGGATCACTAGCCAATCATTTAGCAGCATCCTGCCCTCCCGAACCCCTTGCTCCAAGGAAGCTAATATGACCTGGACAATGAAATGTTCATTAAAAGCCAAGTTGGAAGAAGACATATTCATAGACCGTCTATGATAGACGTACAAGAGCACACAGCGAAAGGTATCTCATGTAACAACAAGAAGATGGTAATAAAGGTAGTAGATAATACCTCAAGCTAAAAAGAAAAAGGGATAGTAGACTATTGAATAGTTACTTGATCTTGTTCTTCAAGATAATCATACTACAAAGGGCGTCCAAAAAAACACCTAAACTGTGTTTTTCACCCTAGGAAAATTGCATATATTTCATTCAGTCAGGATTGTAGCATTACCTTATGAACAAGGATAGAAAGAACCACCTCAGGATCAACACTATCATAAAGTTCATTGATATTTCGAGCAGTACCATACTGCAAAGTTCTAATCCTCAGCCGTCGTTTAAGAGAAAACATAGGTCTGCAATACACATACAAGATATTAATCTCGCAGAAGGGATCCCTTAATTGTAGTTATGACCTGTGAGTCTGTGACATATCATGAAGAGAAAGGGGAGACTGATTATTAGTCCAAGCAACTATGGTAGACCAGCTTTTCAGCCCGTTAATGCCATTCATATCTCTAAAATTGGCTACACTCAAAGACACTGACCACAGAGATCAAATGGAGGTGGGTTTGTGGATAGAGGGGGAGATATTGGCAAACTGAAGTGAGGAAAAAGAAATGTAGGAGAACCGACCAGGGCTATGAATGAACAAAAAACCTGAAAAGATATATAGAAGATGTATTGAGCACCTAATGGACAAAGGCAGAGATTTTAGTTTTCTTAACTTATAGTAGTTGGAGACTTGAAGTCCACCGAACTGCTTTACGAAAAAGGAGTGCAATTGAACAATCTTTCTCAAAGGTGGCTTAGAAGTCGATCACACACTAAAAGATCTTGGATAATCAAACAGATTATTATACCTGGCCATCCATCACTAAAGAGGCCTGCAAGATGCAATTACGTGACTTGAAGAAGATTCATGATGCAACACAACAAATACAGATATAGGCATACCTACTTGCAGCACTCAATCCCGAACTTGAAAGCTCCTCAGGAGGAACAACTACAGTGTACTGGAAAGCAATTTGTATAATAGGAGGTTCTGAAACGTGTCTGTGAAGGAAATGAAGGTTACAACTCAAATAAATAAATAAACAAGTAAACAGAAAACATACTGATGCGGGTTCGGATCATATACCTTGAAAAGCCCTCTAATTTAGAAAATTCAAAATCATAAGCATATGTTGCATAAGAATCACAACATATTATGTGCTGAACATTTTCATATTGAGGATCTGGGAAAAAATGGCCATACTGCAAAAACAGGAATTTATGGGTAAACAGGCATTCTAATAACAGTATCACAAGCATCTCGAGTAATATTTCATATAAAGTGCTTTAGAAACTCACAGAATGACCAGTTTTAAATTCAGATGAAGTCCTTAATCGTAGCACACAGTTGAAAGCATATGGACGACTCAACAGTCGGTACCTGGAAGATTGTGTATCAGTAACAATAGCCTCAAATGCATAGACAGAACTCTCATATTATCAGTCCTATTACATATTTATGTTTTTCACAGAAAATTTCAAACTCACATGTCCTGAGGAAGTGTAGAATCATCAGTATTTGAATACAACAACAATGTGCCTCCACTCTCAATGCTCAGGAACTTCAGGGATGCCAAGTCCGTATACTCATTGGTTACAGCAAATATGTCCACACAGACACCAGCTTGAACAGCAACAGCAGCCTGTGAAACACAAAAAAATCTAAGATTTTGGGAGCAACTATGATAAAACAGATGGAGAGGCAATAAAAAAAATACTGGAAAAATTGAAAATTTAATAACCACCAGATCTTTATAAAATGGTGTCTGCTCGGGAAGTAAAGCAAGGTCTGCATCCTCTCCTTTACTCGCATATTGCTCACCATACCGTCTCGTATCCAGCTGTCCAGGTCCATAATCAGGAGCACCAGATAAGAAAGCAAAAACCCTAGCTGAATTTGATCATAAAAAAATGAACGAAATTACATTCTTTAAATGTTGACAGTAATTGTACCAATAATATAGACAGAGATTAGAATATTGCTTCAAAGCCATGCAAATAATGGATCAAAGGAGCTTAAAAAGGTGTACATACCTAAAGCAAAGGTACTTCCATATTCTGAGCCAAGGTAGGTACATAGGGCTTCCATTGCTGCTCCGAAACCTCTTCCACCAATTAATACACCATCAAGTGCCTGACCAGCTGCTGTACTTCTTTCCCATGATGTTGTTGGCTTAAGAGTTTCCAGCGCAGCTGCTATCTTGTCTTTACATGTGTCCACCTGGACACAAGAAACATTCAAAGAGTTTCACATCAATATGAGATGGAGAATAAAAAGCACACGACATATGGAAAAGGTTCAACTACTGATTAATGAGATGACCAAAATAGAGGAGGCGATTCAGGTAACAAGATCATACTGGGGCGAGAAATGACATTAAAGGCATGACATCTTCGAGCTCTATTGATAGAGTTGCTTCTGACTCTGGTGGGATAAGCACATGTTTTACAACTGGAATAGGCCCTTGAACATCATACAACCCTAATTTGTGGCTGAATGTAGCAAGGCCAAAGAGTGATCCAGGGGCAAGAGCTGAAAATTGAAGTTTCATCATTAATTAGATTATTGCCACATGTGATCGAAGAAAGCAACAGAGAGGATTTCCAGTGAGGCAACCAAAACCTTCTAAAGCTGCTAATAACCCGCTCTTAGTAAGTTCCAGAAACTCTTCAGAAGCTGCAAATCAAGCATAAAAGTGATCATCCACAAATAAATATATATTGATGATAAGGGAGCAAATACACCCTAAAAGAAACATCATGTTAAGTATTCTCACATTAGACCGCCATTTAAGGATGATGAAGAGGATTCAGTGTTGTTTATGATAATAAAAAATCTAGTATATAGAATAAGTAACTGTTGCATCAGATATTTACACAGCTAGTCTTTCCCAGTGTTTTTAAAAGCTAGAG
Source organism: Persicaria tinctoria (assembly GCA_037127255.1). Taxonomy (NCBI): domain Eukaryota; kingdom Viridiplantae; phylum Streptophyta; class Magnoliopsida; order Caryophyllales; family Polygonaceae; genus Persicaria; species Persicaria tinctoria. Next base: position 56,169,806 of record JBANSL010000020.1, read on the forward strand.
GCGATAGGCATACCAATAGCTTAAGCGGGCTTTAGAAGATAAGGCGATGGCTTTTTCATTAAAAAAAAAATCTCAAAACACCTTAAAATTCAAGCTAAATCAAGTTTTAGGTAGGTAAGCAAGTAAAAAAAACACAATTCCGAAGCATCACAAATATAAGTCTATCAATAGAAGATTAAAGAATAGAAAGAAATCAAGCTGAATGGGAAGGATGGATGGTTAGAGTGGGTCAAGAAAAATCATCAATGTCATTTGCATCATCTTCTTCCTCAATGTCTAGAAATGGAGCGAAGTCCCCATCACCGTCCATAGACTTGTATTTAAATAAAAGGAAGGGAGAATAGGAGGCAGACAGGAAGAATAGAGGGCTGATCATTTATGATACAAAAAGTTGCTAAAATCTTCAAAAAAAAAATCAACAAAATCCAAATGAAAAAAAGCTATGGAAAGATTGTATCCAAATGAAAGAAAGATTGTAATATATCATAATCAACTGAAATAAGGAGAAAAAAGAAAAGCCCGTCATTTTGAGCTTTTTTGTGCCTGTGGTGCGCTAGGGCGCTTTGGGTGGGCTTTTCCACCCTTGGTGCGCCTTGACCAAGGCAGGCGGTGGCATGTGCGCCTTGGGCTTAAGCGCGCCTGGACTTGGTTTTTTTAAACACTAGTCTTTCCTATGAAGACTCAAACATGATAATTATGTTCAGAACCTTTAAGAGCATATTCAATCATTTTAAAATCAAGTAAACGACAAAAGGTCGGTGTGGCCAATGCCACATCCAATTTCTACTCTTTAGTATCAGATCTCTAATCAATAATTCTCCTATTCAGTCAGTAACCATACTATGTGAGATGCAAAAATTGAGACAATCTCCAAAACCAACACACTGACAAACATTAGACTCAAATATACCCATACAGAAAGTTTCACACAAAAGTTAAGTGATGCAACTGTCTAATCTTCTTAAGTCCAGTAGTCCACGAAGCAAATCCAAAAGAAAACCACCTGTTCACCATAGATTTATTTCCACCATCATGAAATCTACTAGATGAACCTGTTATAGTGTAGTTGGTAGATGAACTGAACCAGCTTCATGAAGCAGCTTTCAAGCTTTGACCATAAAAGGGAATATTACTTAACATTTCTAGTAAAGTTGTCCACTCACCACTTGCAACCAATTATTGAACAAAATAACAGAAGGAAATATCAAGAGGCCAAATCTTACATGAAAGATCAACTGCAGCTACATAAACCGGACTAGCTTGCATCACTTCCTCCTCATTTCCTTCCACTGGAAATTAAGTCCAAAACCGTATTAAATTATAAGATATCAATAAAATGTTTGAAAAAACAACACATGCATCGGTGATCAACAACGAAGAAAACCTCATACACTTCCATAAGTCATAATTTTTTAAATTAGATTGCAGTTTCTACTTGAAAAGGAAAAAAGAGAGGAGAATAATGTACAGCTTAGCGCATCGCTGACTGAAGCAGATTCAATTGTACAGTTAACGGCCCCAAGAAAATTATTACTAGTTGCTAGGAATTTGAATGCACATATCCCTTCTAATGGGAAACTAATTAAATCATGTTTTGCAGAATATGACATAGCATCCCCTGATCTCCCCCAATTCAAAGTCGAACACTGCAGAACTACTTGATCACATGTTGCTGCAACAATTACCCTTGGAAATTCAGTATCAATTTGACCGCATCTCAATACAAGGATACATCGACTATTGCACTTGTTCAATTTTAGAATTCTCAAAGCAAATTTTACTTCCCCTAGCTACTGTACTTGGCAACCAGCATCTGTAAATTTATTTGAACCAGCATAAGCAGAGGAATAGAACTCACGGGGCATTTCTAGATCAATGAAGGAGGAGCTCATCTCAGCGCAGGACTGGGGGTGGGAGTAGCGAGCAATAGCCTCAGACGGTAGACCCTTGAGGGTCCCACAGAGGCTACAACTCCAAGCCCATTGATCGAGATCGCAGTAGGTGTTGAAATACGCCCAGCAGTTCTCGCACCTCGGCAACAGATGGCCGTAGGATCCGTAAGCCGGCGGGATTCCGTTCTCGTCGAGGGCGGCGAACGGCGTCACTGTGACTCCCCATGGTAGCCCCGACGTGTCCTGGGCATCAGGGTCGATTGGGAATCGGGTCACCGTAGCCCGAACTGCCATTCGGGTCAATTTAGATGGAGAATGAGATCTCGGGGAATTGGGGTTCAAGATGTGAGAGATCGATCTGATCGATGGATGAAAAGGCCAAAAGGGTTAGGGTCGTGCGTCCGGCTTCCGTTTGGAGATCGCGCAATTAGTCCTGCGACCCGTCCGAACCCGGTTTTTTTTTTTTTAGTTTGTGTTTGTGACTTTGTGTACATTAAACAAGCACACAACTTTGAAAAGCCAAGCGGCAAGCCGTAAGATATGACAGCACAGAATCGAGAATGAAAATTAGAGTAGGCTGAAAGCTACGAAGGGGGTTTCTCTGCGTCGCCGATTGAAGAACCGAGTAGGCTATAATCTTAAAGGAAGGGGTCAAAGTATTCGAACCCGGTTTTAAGTTCACCTATTTTAAACAAACTAGTACTTCATCTCATCGGCAAAACATGTCACTCTACTATTCACGCACACTTTTTTAGGGTATAAAAACTATATAAAATATCTAGTTTTTTTAATAATTTTTTTAACAATTTCTTATATTCAACTTATTCTTCTACTTACGGGTTTACTTTAAAATTATGTAATTTTTAATGATTTATTTTGTAAGTTTATTTACTATAAATCACAAGGTGATGTAGTAATTGTGTGGGGCTATGAATTCCCTTGAAAACATAGAGTCGCTAGTGAGTGAGAGGGGCAAGCCCTGAGTCAATCGAACTGGATTAAGATAAAAAAAAAAGTTTATTTTACTACCCATTAGAAAGTGAGTTTTAAAAATATAATTATTATATTTTTGTCCATTGTTATCTTTTTTCTTGAACAAATTAAATTAATCTATCTTTATTCTTTTTTTTTTAATAAGTAACCATTCGAAATATCATAAAATCTTAGTAAATCGAGAGGGCGCAAGAAACATCAGACGGGCAAACCGTCATAATACAACTAAAAAGCAAACCAACCGATAATCTAAGAACCAATCGATCAAGCAAGACGAAGAAAACAACCCTCAAAACTATGGACCGCGTATAAATCTGGTGCAGTTGAGCGAGGATATATGAAAGTCTCGGCGCGAGGAAGTGGCTAGTGAGTGCATGGGAAAGCGGACGCTGACACGATGTCTCATCGCAGGAGAGACGGAAAAAAAAAAGGAATCCACAGTGGGCAATGGACGACTCCTAGGGAAGTATGGATCACATGACGTTCCTCCCAACTATATGAGGGATCTTCGGCGATCAAAGACACCACGAAATGATGAGTCAAGGTCCCACAAAACAAAAGCCAGCCAACCCAGAGGCATAACTGAAAACATTGCTTTTAATTTTGTGATATTAGTTCAAGATTATTCTTTAATTAAAAAAAGAAGCAAAATGCATAAGGGAATTATTATTATTATTATTATTATTATTATTATTATTATTATTATTAAAAAAGATTTACAAGAAATTAGTGAGCAACTGAGATACTATTTGGGCGTCCACTCCCGTAGCGATAACAAAGCTAACTCTAGTAAAAATATAAGATGTAGCACGAGCTCTAGCATCCTGAGGGGGGAATGTAGGTATTAGTGGTTTTAGGCTGCTTTGAGCTTCTAGAGGATGGGTTTCGGGTCCCAACGGGAGGACGTTTGATTTCATATGACATGGCCACGGGTCTGACCCGAACCCTAACCCGGGATTCCGGCGGGTCGACGGGTTCGAGTCACCCGGAGGGTCCTACCCGTCAACGGGTCTGACTGCCGGATTGGCCACGTGGCAACAAACCGTGTACCCAACGAGTTTTGCGGGTTGACCCGTCAGATCAGCCATTTTTTTTTATTATTATTTTTTAAAAAAAAAGTTTTAAATCCAAAATAAAACTCAACTCAAAATTTTGGGGAACAATCGAGAACTTTTCTCAACCCTATTCTTGGACACCAACAGTCCAACACCTCTAACTTAAATGGCGTAACCCGCCTCAACCAACGACTCAATCAACGGCGCAACCCACCTTAACCAACGGCACCAAGTGAAACCCAACTTTTCTGCACTCAAACTCATAATCAGATCGAAATTAAAATTAGGCAAATACCCAAACTGGACGGCTTCAACGCCCTACATATCCTCCAAAACCTCTCCATATCCTCTTTCTCTCCTGAAACCCTCGACCGCCCTTCGAGGACTATCTCCCTTTCGACCTTATCCCGCCCTAGCGGGATCATTCTGAGGAAGCCATACCTGACACTGGTTACACAGTTACACTCCACCATCACCTTCCTCGCTTGGGCTTTCGGTGGTCCTCCATCGGTGGCTAGCGAGGTCCCTGGTTTCAATCCTCTGCAAATCTGAGGCTTTTGTGTGGATTTGCAGAGACCTAGGGTTTTCGATTTGAGCAACTTTTGTTTCGAAAACTCACTCCCGGGACCAATCGGCTATCTGAACCTCCTATTCTATCTGCTTCGATCAACCCTCATCTTGTTCCCCCCGAACCCATATCCCCAACCCTAAAACCGGTCTTGGGGTTGAGGTACTACTTCATCCTCTCCCCCAAATCCGGGCCAGATCTGTCCTCGCCGTTGGTCGATTCGGCCTTCCTGGACTTCCGTTGACCTTCCTGGCCGGAACTCTCTCCGCTGTTGGTCGTTTTGGCTCCTTGGAGGTTTGGTTTCCGGGGTCCTTCACCGCCTGTGTTCTTTGGCGTCTAATTGCACGCAAAGGTCGGAATAACCAATTAAAAAAAAATCCTCTATCCGTATGACCGTATGTGATCTTTGCAAGCTTTACTCAGCGCTTGCGGCCCAAGTTTACACAATTACCTCTTAATTTCTTGGGCCCAAATCCAATTAACTACAATCAACTAAAAAAAACGGAATGTATATATTTATTTTTTATATATACATTCAAACACCAACAACCTCTCTTATTTGCTTTTACCCTTTAACCCGTTTCATTTGATCTTGGTTTATTTTGTCCGTTAGAGTGGAGTTGTTTCTTGAGTGCGGTTTCGTTTAGTTCCGGATGAAGTGCAGTCTCGGGCGCCCTGTTGTTCGAGTTGACCGTGGTAGTGTTCGTGATTCTCGAAGATCTCTCATCTAGGTGGGGGGAACGTCATTGATCCACACTTCCCCAGGTGACGCATTTTCCAATGGGTTTCTGCATCTGTCTCCCCGATGTCGAGTCGTCGTGTCAGCCCATCGACTTTCCCATGTTCTCGGCATTCGCAGCTTCCACTTGGAGTCCTTCGACTATCTCTCTTCTGGTCTTCTTGCTGAGATCTTGTGTTTTCGGGTTTTCCTTTGTATTTTGCTTTTCTGGTTGTATCACGACGGTTAGTCCGTCTGCCATTTTCTTTCGGCCTCTCGTTGTCCCAAACTTCAGTTGAAGTTTGGGACTTCGAATTATTTCCGGTTCAAAAAAAAAAAACTCAACTCAAGTCTTTCACCACAATTTCAAAATGGAAAGATTTAAGGTTGACAAAACATGGTATGTGGGAAGATTTATATATATATCTTCATTCCACTCCATCATTTCATCACACTTTAGATGTGGAAAAGAAAATGTTGGATTGTGGGAATGACTAGTAGAGATATGAGGATCTATATATAGAGAAAATAGAGGTAGATAGCACACTTTCGATGTGGGACAGAAATATGGGATATGAAATAAATTGTGATAAATTGATGTTTCGGCGAATCAAATTATATGATGTAAAATGTAATGTAATTAAAGTTTTTGGATTAGATGGTTGAATATAATGTAATTTAAGTCTTTGGATTATATGATGTAACATATAATATAATTAAAGTGTTTACCTCTTAGGATTTAATGAAATGAATAACACATGGTGATGAAACATCATGATACAATATATCAAATTATGTTGGATTAATCTTTCTATTTAATTTAATTGATAGTTGTATTGATCCATTAATCAATCATAAATGTTTTATTTTACTTGCATTATTATGTTAATTTCTTGATCAATGATTTCAAATCTAGGTTCATCTTCATATAGATATGTTAAACTTTCTCGTTTAAAGTTGAATTAGCCACATGTTGTGTATACACATAATGATAATGTTATTGGAATTACATATTTGGATTGCTTGTTATGACATGAAAAGACACATTGAAAAAGTATTACCCAATATTATATTTCATTCTTGTGTTTGAAAATCCGAAGTTTTATATCATTTTCAAAATAAACGAAAACTCGACATTAAGGATACCATACAAGTGTAACGACTTTATCAACAACAATATTTGTATTATTTGAAATTATATCATAAAGACTCTTAACTTAGTATCATATAGAATGATTTAATAGTGGGTCCACCAAATAACACAAATGTTTAATGTATTGTGTTGAACTTCACACTTTCTTGTTACCCGTTCGTTATTTTAATCTTTCATAATTGATAGGTAAAATATTTTTTTAAATAATATTTATATAAAGTGTAGTACTAGTGTTTGTATATGATAAAAATTTATAAGTATGGACTGACATGAAAAAACCGAATGATAGAGATTGAAAACATGGTGTAGTTTCTACTTGCTCTTGTCCCACATCCCATCCCACATTGAAAACTAGAGGAAAGGGGGATGGATGTTAAGCCTATAAAAGAAAGCAAAGATTGAGTAGTATTTTCACAACATGTAATGCATGAGAATTTATATATTATGAATTATTAATAAATTAAATTCATAATAATTGTAATATAAAATTCTAGTTTATATGGGAGGAGTTTTTAAAATTCTAGTTTATGACCCAATGGGTCATAATTCTCATATATAAATTCTAGTTTATAAAATTCTAATTTATATATAAGAATTATGACCCATTGGGTTGACCCGTCGGGTCACTGGTCGACCTGCCCGATCCGTGACCCGTGGCCATGTCTATATGGGAGGAGTTTCGACTCCCAGCATGAGGACTTTGGGAGAGGACGGGGAGTTTGCGGTGGTGGGTGAGGGAATGAGGGTAACGGGGAAAGGCGATATGGTAGGGGTGGTTGTTGGGGAATTACGGTGTCAACAAAGGGAGTAATGAAGGGAAGAGACGGGGAGAAAGGTAGAGAGAATGAGGCGTAGGAGATGCGATGGGGGAAGAAGTGGTAGGAGTGGTAGTAAAGGAGGAAGGGTAGGTGATGGGGGGGACAAGGCGGAGCAGCAGGAGGGGAGGCAGACAAGAAAAAGAACAGCTTGGAATGGGTGAGAGGAACAAACAATGGATGGGACGAGGGACAAGGAGTTAGCGGTGACAAAGTGAGGGGCAGAGGAGGAGGGGGAGACGATGGATGAAGATGGATGAGAGGTAAAAGTTTGGGTAGGCGGGGAGAGAGAGGTAGCTTACAACTGAAGAAAGTCTATGGTTCTAATACCGGTTAGCCCTAATTCCCTAGCCCTAGTTTCACTGATTTATTTATTCCCTATTCTATGTCCGCTCCTCTGAGGGAATTGATTCTGATAGATTGGTACGAGTCTATTAAGGATTGGATTGTATACGAGCCCCTTAGATATTTGATTTTGAAAGATTGGAAAGAAACTCCATCATCACCATCCCAAACAAGAACACTAGAGCAAAAAAACAACAAATTATACCCAAAACCATTTCAAAGCAACCAAAAACACACCAAAAACCCTAAATCAAAATCAAAGTCACCAAACCTATAAAGACAAAGCAAAACTCACACCAATAACGATAACACCAAGGAAAAACAATTATAAGAAAGACTAAAAATAAGTTTTGAAACGAAGAAAGAAAAGTATCAAAATGCCAAAATAAATGAAGATATAAAAGGTTAAACAAAAACAAATGTTAAAAAAACACAAAAACTAATAGAAGATGTCAACAAACAAAAGCTAGACAAACTAAGATTAAAGCATAATCCACTCCAAATTTGTATTAAAACAGCCTTGTTTTCAACTAAGAGATCTCTACTCCAATAAGCAAACACAAAATCAACCAACATAAGAAAAATCCCTAAAAAAAATAAATAACTCCACAAAATTGCACAAAGAGGTGAAAATCTTAAACCAAAAATCACAATCAACCTAATACCATAACAAAAATCTCACAAATGTACTCCCAATACATGCAAACAATACCAAAAGCTTCAAATTAAACAATTTTGAAAACCCTAAAAATTTGAGATTTTTTCGCAAATCCATGAAATCGCTAATGGAATTCAACAATTATATGTCAAATGATGAAAATTAGAATAGAGTGAGTCACAACAATATCACAAATTTGAAGAATAAGGGGGAAATTAGGGACATTTTATTTTAAAGGGATTAGGAACAGTGTTGTTGGGTTTAGGAGATCAGGGCAACGGTGGTGACTGGCGGGTTGTTGACATCAGAGACAAGCGATTCGATGGCCGACTGCAAGGCCGGTGGCTTGAGGGCGGTCAGAGCGGACGACAAGTGAAGGCGGCTTTGAGGGAGGGAAGGGAGAAAGGAGTCGACTAAATCACGAACAATAAATTAATCTATCTTTACCCATTTGGTATGTAGCTATATAATATTTATTCTAATTATTTTTTTACTAAATATAAATAATATTATTTTCTAATTTTCTCCTTATTTTATTCAAAAAATAAATAATGTTATTTTATTATTTTAGCTTTTAACTTATTTTATTGTTTTAATTTTCTTCTCCAACTTACTCAATTGATTATTCTAATAAGTTTCTTAATTTTATTTAATAATTCTTTTATTCAAACTAAAATTTTAATTTTGCGTAATTTTATAACATAAAAATTTATACTTAATGAATACTTTTTTAACAATCGTGGTAAATTAAGAATTTTTATAAATTTGAAAAGAAAGAAAACTTCAAAAATTTATAATAAATAATGGATAGATGAGTTAGCAATAAATGACCAAAAAAGCTTACTTTACTATAGAGTAAGTGTATATATATATAGAGTATAGATCATATGAGAACAAGTCTTATTGAGTAACATGAGAACAAATCATGAGCGTTGATTTAGAGAAAATAAAGGGCCAAGATTGCGCCACGTATTAAGTAAACAATTGGAAAAAAGAAGCCCAATCATTATGCGAAGCGCGTGGCGTGTGTGAAGGAATAAAACCCTAGATTGCACCTCTTTTAATCGCCGTCTTCCCAGGTATCGAAGGTGAGTTTTGTGCAGAGGCAGGCGGACGAAATCAGTGGGAGGCGGAGTAGGCCGGCGATTCAGTCAGTGGGAAGTGGCGTAGGCCGGAGTAGGCGGAACATCAACACTGTGGGAGGCAATGAGAGTTGAAGGCCGACGAAGAGGAGGCGCCACTTGAAGAGGAGACGCCGTGCGGTGCGACGGAGCGACGATGGCTCCCATGGCTCCTCCTTGTTGATCCCACCTCTAATTCGGGCTTCAATTGGATCGCCTTGCACGCGGAGTCGTCCATCGAAGACAAATCGTGCCTTCGTCTTTCCGGTTGCCCGAACGCGGGAATCCGGCGATGGCATCGAATTCGTCTTTCCGGAAGGCGGATCCGGCGGTGGCGGCACTTTTCTTCCCCTATTCTCAAATATGGGCGATGGTGAAGGCGGGACGAAACGATTGCATCGACTTCGTCTTTCCGGCAGGCGGATCCGGCGATGGCGGCGCCTTTCTTCCCCTATTCTCATATCTGGGCGACGGTGAAGGCGGGATGGTGGCGACAGTGAAGGCGGGATCTGGGCGACGGTGAAGTTGTGCTGGTAAGGTTTCATTCCTAATGCTTTCAATTCGGGTTGTCATGCATAGTTTTCACTGGATCTGGGTTCAAAATGTACGTCGGACGGCTTCAATTGCAGCCATATGTGTGAGATTTTGTAATTGGATCTGGTTTCGTTCCTGATGTTTTCAATTGAGTTACATTTTCGTTCCTAATGCTTTCAATTGGTTTTGTTAATTGGTTTTGTGAGTGGTTGCACTATCGAATAATATCGTTATACCATCGAATAATCTAGCTTTACCATCGAATAATCAAGCAATACCACCGAATAATTTTTAGTTAAAAGAGATGTCATCGAATAATTAATCAATACAATCGAATAATCAAACTATATCATCGAATAATCAAGCGATACCGTCGAATAAAAGTTCAGGGCGTTTTCAGGGTGCTAACCGTTTAGAAAAGTTCATCGATATCATCGCATAATCATTGATACGATCGAATAATTTGGCGATGCAACTGAATAATTTAAAGTTACGATCGAATAATCTGGCGATATCATTGCATAATCAGACGATACGATTGAATAATCTAGATATACTGTCGAATAATTTGAAAAGAGTGCACCACACACGCCCCCATTCAGCAAGTGGGCAAAAAAACGACGTGGGTCCCACTGTTTTTTAATTTAAAAAAAGCCAAAATTGTCCATTAATCTCAGCCTTCCATTTCATTCAATCAACGGTCCAGATGTGTTCTCATGTTACACAATAAGGGATGAGTACCCATGAACCACCCTATATATATATATATATATATATATATATATATATATAGAGTATAGATCATATGTACTCAGCCCTTAACGTGTATCATGTGAATAAATCTCGGTCGTTGATTGAGTGAAAATGAAAGGCTGAGATTTTTTTAGTATTTAGATTAATTGTTAATTAAAAGGTAAAAAAACACAACCCCACCCATGTATAAAGCGCGTGTTTCACCCTACCCAAACCCTATCGATCCCACCCAATTAGTTTTTTTCAACCCAGGAGATGAGAGAGCGATCGGAAGTCCGGCGCTCGGGAGTGCCAGGAAGAAGATGACGACAACGACCAGGGCGGGTGGCACCCTCGCTCTGCCGTCCTCGCCCTCGTCATCCCACACACGCCGAGATCTCGCCCTTGCGCCGCCTCCTCCTCGTGGATGCATCTCCTTCACTGAGATCGGAGAGACCCCCTATGTAGTTGTTCTTCAATGGCACATGTGAAGGTGCTCAACGACGGTTCATGGGTAATCTAAGTGATTGTTCTTGAGATCGAGTTTTTTTTTCAATTTATAGATATTGTTGCAGAACGATTCCGAAGTCGGCGATTGCGAAGGTGGCTAGTGTTCTAAGCCTGGATTTGAAGGAGGAGAGGGCGGCGACGATACGAAGGCGGCGAGCATCGATTGCGAAGGCAGCGAGGATCCATCAATTGATTGACGAGGATCAATTGATTGATGGAATTCATGGAGTTTCTTTAGCGGATTAATTATTGAAATTGTGAAATCGTTGATTTGCAGGGAAACAGGGGAAGAGGATGTGTATCTGAAGGTGATTTGCTGTGGGATTTGCTGCAGGGAAATTAATGGACAATTTTGCCTGCAGGGAAATTGCGAAGGTGGCTGGCGATTGCGATTTGCGAAGGTGGCAGGCGATTGCGAAAGGAGGCGAGGGCGGCGATAATAGGTTGAAGAATTTCAATTTCATTGTTCATTATTCAATCTTAGAGGTATTCGAGAGAAAAGCTGAATTATTCAAGTGTAGGAACCGAATTATTCACGTGTATGAACCGATTTTGTGTCTAAGGAGATGAGTTTTTTTTAAAGGTTGGCGGTTATATGAATGAAAAATGCATCTATACTATCGAATAATCATGTGATACCATCTAATAATCCAGCGATACCATCGAATAATATTTAGTTATTTGTTAAAATGAGATAAGTAATCGAATAATATTGTAACACCGTCGATTAATTAAGCTAAACCATCGAATAATCAAGCGATACCATCAAATAATCGAACGATATCATCGAATAATTATTAGTTAAAAGTTCATGACGTTTTCAAGGTGGTAGCCTATTAGAATAATCCATCAATACTATTGCATAATCCGTCGATGCGATCGAATAATCCAGATATACCATCGAATAATTTCAAGAGAGTGCATCACACACGCCCCCAATTCAGCAAGTGGGCATGAAAAAACATGGGTCCCACTAATTTTTAATTAAAAATAGGCTAAAATTGCCTTTTAATCACAACCATCTATTTCATCCAATCAACGGCCCAGATGTGTTCACATGTTACACAATAAGCCTTGATTACACTTGAACCATCCCATATATATATATATATATATATATATATATATATATATATATATATATATATATATATATATATATATATATATATATATATAAGTAAGAGTAAGAAAGATAAGATAAGATAGTATTAGCTATGTTCTAAATCATTGGAATGGGTTACAACAAAGCACAACCCACCCCTATGTCCGTATCTAAATAAACACGTGGCACGCCTTATCCAAGTCGAAATTATGTACGAGTGATTCAAACCCTACCCATGTTAAAAGAGCTCTTCTTTTTCAAGTTCCAAGTAGGATGAAGCCACCTAATCCTACTACAAACCTTATTCTTATATTAGAAAAAAAACTATTTATCGAATCCTGATTAGCTTCAATACCATCTATGTAAAACCTATCCCAAGTTAAAAATGGAAGAGGAGAAGGTTACATAATCCAAGAGGAGTCGAAACACCATCCTAAAAGGGTCATTCTCTAGTTGAAAGGTGTAACACTCTATCACACATCGAATACAATAAGGATGTTCGGAGCGATTTATAAGCGATTCAACCATTAATCATCTTACAAAAGCTCTTCCTTTTCAGGTTCTAAGTAGAATGAAGTCGCCTAATCCTATCGCAAACCCTAATGCTATATATATTTTAAAAAAACTATGTGGAGCAAAATGAAGAAAAACTTATGAAATAATCCTTCATTTACGTAATGCCTTTAAGACATACACGAAAATAGTTAACGGCAAACAAGTCAAATTAGGGTGGACTACGTCATCCATCTGTGAGAAGAAGTTGTCAATATCCACGATATTCTTATACCAATTTGTCCATCTTTCCAGGGGTCTGTACAAATAGTCAACGCCAAACAAACCAAAGTAGGGCGGACTATGTCATCAATCCATGAGATGAATTGTTGTCAATATCCGTGGCGGTGGCGACAAATTTTTCTACCAATTTGCCCATCTTTCTAGGGGTATATACAAATAGTAAACGTTAAACAAGCCAGAATAAGGCGGACTACGTCATATATTCATGAGATGAAGTTGCCAACATTCGTGGTGGTGGCGGCAAATTCTTGTACCATTTTGTCCATCTTTTCAAGGGTTTTCCTCACCGAAGGTGGTAAGTTAGTAAGATAAAGTTGCCTAATTAATCCTACTGCAAACCATTATCCTAGAAAAAAAAACTATGTATCAAATCTTCATTAGCTCGCATACCGTCTACATAAGACTTGTCCCAAGCTAATGAAGGAGAAAGTGGCTTCATAATCCAAGAGGAGTCGAAACTCCATCCTAAAAGGGTCATCATATCCTCCAGTTGAAAGGTGTAATACCCCATACCACATTGGGTATAATAAGGGTATTCGGAGTGATTTATAAGTGACTCAAACCTTAAACTCCAATGTTTAAGTTTGCAAATGTGTACATTTACACAAGGTGTTCAAAAATCCACATTATTTTTTGATATTTTACTCAAGCTCTTGTCGTCCGCTGAAATCTTGCTACCTCCGGTTCCGGGGATTGACGTTGGTGAGTTCGGTTTCTCCTTGTCACTAGAATTAATGGAAAAACACAGAACATTAGAATCATGTAACTAAACTTTCAGCAATCAAGCGAAAACCACTCCAAAAATTGAAATCGGAAACACCTCTACAACCAAATCGAGCGAGAGAGGAGACGAGATCAATCATATTCCAGAGATAAAAGACCGGTAAAGATTGTGGTTGGCAAGCCGGTCGTCGAGGCCCGGTATTTGGTGCTCGCTACCTTCGATTCTTGGAGTTGGCCTTTGATTTAGAATCTTAGAGACATTACATGTTAAGAGAGGTAGAGAATTTGACGAATACACTGATGAATAATGCGAGCGCTAGTTTCCAGCAGCGGCCTACACAGATTCAAACGGGAATTTTCAAAACCCCAAGGTTCTTTGTCTATCATCAAATTGCGATTGTTCAGAATCAAAAACAAACTGAAACAAGCTGAAAGCGTTCGAATTCACCTAATATTGCGATTTTTCTACTTGTTCAAGATCAAGTAAAACAAATTAAAACAGCCGAAAACATCCCAAGAAAGTGAAATCGGAACAGTGGAGGCGAAAGCAACCGAATGAGATCGAGTACCTGTAGCGATGGTTGACCAGGCAGTCGTAGAGGACGAGGAACAACTTTAACTTGCAGATCGATTGGTGCTCGCTACCTCCGATTCTTGGACTTGGCCTTGGTGAACCTCGCTTCTTGTCGTTGCTGCAGGAATTCGTGGAATTAACGGAGTAGCTCTTCAAATCGGAAAGTGAAATTGGAAATCTACATCTCGAATTACCAGAAGAGCCGGAGAACACAAGAAATTGGAAATAAGGCGTGATCAATTACCTGGAGAGAAAGAAGAGTCGGAGTAACGGATTCTGGTGCTGCACGCTACCTTCGATTTCGGGAGCCAGCGTTGGCATTGACGTTGGTGAATCCATTAATTTCAAAACGGAGGGAGGGAGGGAGTGTTAGAAACCAGATATGCGATTTTGAGCTTAAGTAAGAGGAAGAAGAAGGAGCGAATTTTGAAATGAAAATCTCAAATGTTGTATTTTTGTGTTTCAGATGGATGATTTACAAAGAGAAGAATCGAACTTTATAGTGGGCTCGAATACAATGAAAATGAATAGGCCGGTCCAAACAAAAACTAACAACTATACAAAGTATAAGATCATGGGCAACACATTTTGCATTTAGACCATCCGCAACCATGGGGTAACCTCTTTCTCCCTTTTTTTCCCATCTTCCTATCACAACTTTACAACTCATTTATTTTTTTGTTTAAAATAATTTTCACTTTTTCTACCTCTTTCTAAAAGGTTTTCTCTACAACCATGAGAAACCTCTTTTACCTCTTTTCAAATTTATTTTCACTTTTTCTTTTCCTTTATATATCTTTTCTTTTATTATATTTGTATCATCATATATTATTGTGAATTATTTCTATTTATAATTTTATAAATAAATAATGGCAAGTAGTTAATATAAATATAATTTATTACATCAAGATTAAAATAAAAAAAAAGTTTGAAACATTATAACATACATAAATGCTAATCGAACTACCTATAAATTCAGATCATAACCTTGGAATTGGTTCCACAAGTTAGAAACATTAAAACATACATAGATCAAGATGGGGTTATATATAGGGTAAAATTGGGCTCAAATTATAGAAAAAAATAAAATTAAACCAATTAGATATTTTATTTTAAAAAATAATGAAATATAAATATATGTTTATCTTATTTTAAACACTATTACAATTAATAAATCTAAATGGAAAAGAGAAGATCCTACTTTATCATTAAAAAAAGGAAAATAAAATTAGAAAATGGAAAAGGTTACCTCTCTCTACCAAGGTAACCCCTTCCCCTCTTACCTTAAGGTAGATCCTACAACAATGGGCTTATCTTTTAGCAACCTTAAGGTAGGTAAAACCCATGGTTGCTCATGCTCTTATTTGTTAAATAAAAAAAAGTTTTTACAAAAAAAAATTGTTTTTGAATGTGATTTATTTTTTCTCTATCTAATGACATCCGTTTTGCATATATTTGGAAAAAAAATTCGTTAAGTTTCACATATGTTAAAGATTTTTAGGCACAAACGATATTAACTTTTTTTTTAATACAAAGAAAGATTTAGAATGGGAGACCACATACGGTCTAACCCAATCCTAGAGCGTCCTTACGGACGAGAACACGCAGTTCTTCATTAGCCTCCAGAACTTTGTCAGCAGGGATACAGTAAGCCAGATGCGCAATCCAATCTGCAACCGTATTAGCTTCCCTGAAAATATGACGAATGGAAATAGAATTAAAATTACACAATAGTAGCCTAATCTCCGTTACCAGGATCTCGATAATCCAAGGGCAACTCCATTCACCAAAAAGAACTTTAACTATTGTGAGGTTATCCCCCTCTATAAGGATATTATTCAAAAGCATGGAGTCAGCCCTTAGCAAGCCATTACGGAGGCCAAGAGCTTCTGCATAGATAGGAGGCATACCACCACATAACCCCCCACTAAGGGAGATGACAGAAGCGTCCGAGTTGCGGATAACAAAACCAAAGGATGCCTTTCCGCACTGCAGACTAGAACCATCGAAATTTAGTTTTACATAATTAAGGGGGGGGTTTATCCCATATCACCCGTCTTTTATGGTGTTTAGATTTATAATGAATAGATCGTTTATGAAGCGGAGGGCTCCTCGTAGGGTTATCATCCCAATCATCCGATTTTAAATTGAAATAGGATGCTTGAATCCAAGTTTGTTGTGTCGTTAGGAGTAAAGCCTTAATACAGTTCAGATTTGGAGTTTCTGTAGGGTTAAACACGAGGTGGTTCCTGTGAGTCCAAAGAGCCCACCAGCAGAAGGCAAGATTCGGCATTAGCTTGGGACCAATATGGTCATAAATGCTTTGTAGAGCTATATCATTCCTTTGGTTAGTAAAGTTGTAACTCAAATTAACTGGTAAGTAAATATTAAGAATAGCTAGAACCTGTTTTATCATCGTCCAGTCTAGTAGAATATGATTGGTTGTTTCCAAAGTGCAGTCCCCGAACATACATGCCGTAGGGACTGAGACATGCGAACGTTGTAGTCGTTCCTTAGATGGTAATCCATCTCGAGCAATCTTCCAAAGGAAGTGCTTAATCTCGGGGGTACATCAAGATTCCAAATCCAAGGACATTGTAAGTTATGCAGCTGGGAGCCATTTGGGATCATTGTCGAAGCCGACTTGGTCGTAAACCACCCAGACGGGCTAAGACCCCAATAACTTATTAATTCAACATAAAACAATAAAAATATTTCTAATTTTTTTTTAAAAAAATATTGGGTTACATATAGTTAACCTTATTTTTTTGTTTTCGTGTTTTTCCAGTTTATCAATTTAATAAAATATTTTTAAATTTAATTGGCAATTCTCATTAGCTAATCTATTAATTTTTTTTTGAAATAATTTCCTAAATTAATATGAATGGTTGGTTATCGCTGATGGGCCCACCTTCAATGTGTATGATATAAAAAAAATAGAACTTATTTTTTAGTAATTATAAATATATGCATAATAGATATAGATTTTTAGTTTAAATCCACCTACCTTATCTTCCCCCTTTTTATACTTCTTTTTAGTTGTCCATGGAAGAGATCGAGTGTATCAATTCAGTTATATTAACGTAAAAATGCTTTTATCATGAAATGCTTCAATAGTACTCCGTATATAAAAACACCTAGTTTGCAATTAGTGGTTTTCCTATGAGTCATCGTGGTGGTTTCTATAAGATTTTTTCCCAAAAAAAACATTAAAAGTATACATTTCTGATTAAACTCAAACTAGTTTTCAACTCAACTGTTTATTTAATGCATAAAGTAATAACTCAATCAGTCAAAACAATTAAACGTAAGGTAAAACTTGAAAGCAAAAATACTCGTATAAAATGATCATACAAATTATTCAGCAAGCAACATAACTCAGATCTACTGAAAGCTCAAAGTTTTACCCTAGTCAGTCCTCACACAATGTAGGATTTGACACACTAAATCCTTCTAAGCCAGCACTTTTGTATTCATCTTGACCTCTAAAGGTCCCAGACTCCCAATAAAAGTTACAAAACTCCGACCAATAATCTACGTGGTACATGCTCTTAAGCGAAAACCAAAGCCTTGTCAGAAAGCATCAGACGTAAACATCAGTCGAAGGAAGCAAGAACAAAGAACCGAAACCCTGCACCAGATAAGAGGGTTTGTATTAAGGCGCTATGAGAGGTTGAGCAGGAAGTAATTGGCAAATGCAAATATATGCACCAAGTCAAAGCTTACAAAGAAGACAGAAGCTACGGCTCCAGTAGTCCACTCCTTCATGAGGCTGCGTTTCTTTCTAGATGAGGTGGCTGCAACAGGAATTTAGGGGCAGTTACCAAGACTAGATCAATACTTGAATATTCAAGATTTCTGTTAGTTTGGTAATGAGGAAAAATGAACTCCACAGTAAAAATAGCTGTGCTAAAATAAACTGTGATTATGATTCATACAGCAAATAGATATGCAGATGTTTCAATGCAAATTCTGTGGGAAGATAAAAAAAAATTCACATTAATTTTTTCCTACTCTTTTCCATTCCAAATTTCCCACTTCATTTCTGAATCTTCCAGTGGGAAAGATGGGACTGAGAAAAAAGTCAAAAATGAAGGAAAGGCAAAAACAAGAAATGCCACTACAAGAACCAAAGCTCAACAGTACATCGACCGTGGCTGAGATGACCCACGGATCCACCAACACAGTCATCCCTGCCTTGTCAAGAAGTCTAGCATTATAGTTGCTGGTAGTAAGAAGGTTGGCAAGCAGTGTCAAGGACTCTATTTGGAAATTTTGGTTTCTATTATATAACGAAAATAATAAAAACAACCTCGAAATCCTTAGTAAATGCGCAGTAGCCAGGCTTTCCAACCCTGGAATAACAGCCACACCGCCGAGAGCATTATTGAAGAATAACCCAAAGAATCATGAATCTATGGGTCTTCAAGCTACTCAATGGATAACAACTTGAACTCATGAATTAGGGCTCAAGTTGGGTATATTTTTGAAGGTCTGTTACAAGCATATTAGAACAAGTGGCAAGTTTTCACATATGGTACAAATATGGATCTTGGGTTTGCATTCTTTGTAACAGAAGTTACACGAACAGATTTTGAAAATCTGTTACATTTCCTTCTTCAGGGATGATCTCTTCATTCAATTTCCAATCTCAAATTATATCATTTTTCACAAAACTTATGAAACATCAATTAAATATCTGTGCCAATTGAGAACGACGAGAGTCTCTCTCGTTGAGAGTCTCTCTCTGGCTTGAGAGAGGAGATCAGAAGATCAGGACAAGCGTTTGCTAATAGATTCAGCCCAAACAAATTTTTTGGCTCAATTGTTTGAATCAACCCAAAATAAAATTACAGTTCTGTTATCTGCACGGCCATTTTATCGCCATAGCCACGGTGCCGAAGGCGAGCTCCCAATTCGGCACAGAAACGGCCGAAGCCGAACTCCCAGGTCGGCATCTTGATTGCCGAAGCCGAGCTCCCAATTCGGAAGACACGGACTGGCGGAAGGAGCACGGGATTGGACGGTCAAAGACAAGTCACATCGAGTCATGTCAACTGACGCCGATGCCGAGTTCCGAAGTCGGCAGTGTCCCATCACGCCAGGTCTGCAGCTTTGCAGGGAATTTGCAGCTTTGCATCCCATTGTTTGCGGTGCCGCTGCCGAGCTCCCAGGTCTCTCCGTCCTTCTGCAGCGCTTCTCCGCAACTGGGCTTGTGCATTGTACACTTGACGAATGTCCGTCACGCATTCATGATCATCATACTTCATCCCGCGCAGCATATCTCGCGGTCTTAACCCAATCACGGTATCACGACGAACCTGCCGATGTTGATCTGGGTTAATCTACCGGCATAGGGATGTCCTAACATCACATAGTTTAGCTTGTGGTTATGCACATCGCATATAACCTTCATGGTCCAATTGTCAGCATCATTTTGACGACCCTCCAGCTCAAACTCGCATCCGAGCTTCGTCGTTCTCCCTCGCCTACTCACTGCGGGAGGAAAATCCAAGTCGACATCTGGAATATCTCGACCCCCTCCGTACTTATCACACACTAGACGAAAGGTACCCAATCCACTCATTTTGTTCTTCCATGACCGAGTGATCACAAGTACCATGTTTTTAATCTTCCCTACGTATCTAGCCCATGCCTTCATGTTTAATTGATCAGCCCAATAACCATCAACTGTAAATATCGAACCATATTCTGTACCCACATCTAGAGGTTGGTTTTTTTCCTGCATAATGTCACTTGTGTACTAAGAACTTTTTCGCACACAATCTCACTATATGGAATTTTACAAAATATTATCAATAACGCTATATTATATGATGGTTTCGTTTTACAAAACTATGCTTTATTATGTTTCGATTCAAACAACATATCCATTCAAACATAATTATATAAAGGTTCCCTCTATATACGTTCCGCTATAATATGATTCTATTGAAACTTAATTATATAAAATATTTCCGATATATATATTTCCGCTATAATATGATTCTATTCAAACATAATTATATAAAGGTTCCGCTATATATAAACGATCTGCTGTAACAATAATAACTTACCTCGAGATTCTTCACGAGCTCCTCCGGATCACTATAGCTAAAAATGTCGAACGGTAAATCGCCTCCGCCATCTTCTTCCGGTAACGCCATTTTTCTCCGATGTAAGAATAGGGATTTTGGAATCGAATACAATGAAAGTTGCATTCAAATTTCACTCCGACGTTGCTTCTTTTATAGGCTTTCAAAATTACCTCGGGCATTGGTTACCGACTTAGGAGCTCGGGATCGGCAATATGTATGCCGACCTGGAGCTTCGGATTCGGCTACAGAGATGCCAACTTGGGCTGGCAAGATCGGCAACATGGCTGCCGACTTGGGAGCTCGCCACCGGCACCGTGCCGATGACGATATGTGGCCGTGCGGATAACAAAACGGTAAAATTAAGATGAAACCTGATAAAGCAAAAGTAATTTCATAATATGTCCAGGGGCATTATCGTCTGTTACCAGTGAGCTAACAAAACCCTAACTCTCACTATATATGTCATTGAACTACTATGGTTAGAGAGGCTTCTCGATCAGCCAACACAATTCTGACTTGAGCGTCGGAGGCTCCCCCGGGGAGCGAGCCCTGCCTCTTCCTCTTCTAATCTATGCAGGAGGATCGATCGACACGAGATGCAGATTTGATGTATTACATTTGGCGCCGTCCATGGGAATTCCGATAAAAAAGCCCTAAAATTGGAACCTTAATGAAGAAGATGGAAGACCTACCGTCATTCCCGAGGGCCTGGGGCACAACCGGGGTTCTCGATGGCCATGAACGGCGGGCTCGCTACAAATCCTATTGATGCCGGAGCCACCTATCCTTCGTTGTGCCAGCTAGCCAACTGCAACTCACACTTCGGCAGGCTACCGATCCTCCGCCGTGGTTCTGCAAAATCATCGCCTTGTACCGAAGACCGGTAGAGGCATGGGAGGTAGGCTACGAACGAGATAGATCCCGACCCCAAATCCGGTGGCCCGAGGCACGGCCGTAACAATCTTGGAGTTCGCAATCACTGCGCGACAATTGATGGGACCCCTCGTCGGGTTCGATTCGGCGTCTTCGCAAATAATTAGCGTGGCTGCCTGCAAGCCATCGGTCCTCGATCGTCGTTGATGCTCAACGTTACCACTTGTCCGTCCTCTCGTGCTCGGAAAGGCCGAAGATGCCGCCTGACATCAACTGTCGCCGCCGCTCTTCCCAATTCCGAACGATTAGCGAAGGAGATGACATATTAGGGTAACTGCAGAGCCAGCCTCAAAGATTTCCTATATTGCAACAGTGGCCTGTATTTTCCAGATAATTACTTAAGGTGTCTAAACTTCAAGAATGTCAAGTAAGTCACCCTCTTCCTACCGATTACTGATAAGTACATATTACCATTGCCGATTAAAAAGAAAATTAAGATATTACCGATATAGAAAACGCCTTAAATCAGCATAACGGTTTCTAATTTGTATTTACCCCACCATGAGGGCTAAATTAGTGGGCATATTATAGCCACTGGCCGTTAGAAGGAATACATCAATTTAGGCCTTAATTAGCCAGAGGTAAATGCTCAGTCAATGGAGGGGTTACATGGGCAATACAGAGGAGATAATACAAGGAGGAAAGAGGGAGGTCCCAAGGGGGTTTGAAGTTCGATCACCTTGTTGAGATTGAGGTGAATTTATGACCAAATGACCAAATTCAACAAGGATATATTTCTTAAATGCCCATATTTACTAGATTATATGTTTTTCTTTACACCTATTGTTTAGCCTTCGTACTAATCGGGTGAATTACAAGTGAAATTAGTTCAGTTATTTTATGCTAAGTTTGATCTATTTGACTATTTATTTCTATGTTGATTGATATCGGTATACTTGAAGTACTGCCTAGTTGAGACACGAAAATTCCACCTCTCAATTTATCCCCCTAATATATGTTTAATCCTCTATGAATAGAGGAAATTGGAACAACATTATATCAAAGCCATAAAAAACAATTAACAATAGTCAATCAAGGCCACCTTAACCGCTCAAGGCCACATTAGCCGCTCAAGGCCAAAACAACCGCTCAAGGCCAAAGGAACGCAACTTAAGATCAAAAGAAAGCCGATTTCAGGCCAAGAGAACGCCACTTAAGGCCAAAAGAAAGCCGACTTCAGGCCACGAGAACGCCACTTAAGGCCAAAAGAAAGCCGATTTCAGGCCACGAGAACGCCACTTAGGGCCAAAAGAAAGCCGATTTCAGGCCACGAGAACGCCACTTAAGGCAAAAAAAAAAGCCGATTTCAGGCCACGAGAACGCCACTTAAGGCCAAAGGATCGCCGATTTCATGCCACGAGAACGCCATTTAAGGCCAAAAGATCGCCAATTCCAGGCCAATAGAACGCCACTGAAGACCAAAGAATCGCCACTTATGGCCAATGAATCGTCACTTAAGACCGCCTAAAGCCAATTCTAAGCCATAATAACGCTGTTAAGGACCAACAAAATTCAGAATCAAGCAATAAAAATGCCATTTAAAGCGAAATACTCAACCCTAATGAAAACCATCAAATTCTCAATCATAAATAAAATTCAAGCTATAATGTCATCAATTGACACTGTTTCTCCTTTATGGCAAGAAATTCATTTAATCATTTTGAGCAGTAAATTTCAGTTGATCAGTTAATAATGCACAAACTGCATGATATTGTGTTATTCGGGTGAGAGTGCTAAAGCTTGCAGGATACAACGAAGACAATGGGCAAGCACTACTGGTGATCGATCTTTGATCATAACAAGTGAAGAGTATCAAATTATTCGTCTTCCCTCATCACTAGATCGTGATAAGGAAACCCGAGGGACAATTGATAAAGCAAAAGTAATTTCATAATATGTCCAGGGGCATTATCGTCTTTTACCAGGTGAGCTAACAAAACCCTAATTCTCACTATATATGTGATTGAACTACTAGGGTTAGAGAGGCTTCTCGATCAGCTAACACAATTCTGACTTGAGCGTCGGAGGCTCCTCCGGGGAGCGAGCCCCGCCTCTTCCTCTTCTAATCTATGCAGGAGGATCGATCGACACGAGATGTAGATTTGATGTATTACAAAACCCTAATTTGGTAATTTAGAGTTGATTACAAATTTACAACTAGTATAGTGAGGACGTCCACTCGTAAGAGTTCCTTCAATATGGTAATGAATGATGTGCAGTAACAAGTGGATCACGAGTTCGAATCCCCCTCCTCATATTGTATTGAGTCTAGTGCGAACCTATGGAGAAAAAAAAAGTTCCTTCAATACGTGGTGCGGAAAAAGGATAATATGTTTCGTTAATGATGTCAATGACACTACACCAAACAGTGTCATATGAAATAGAAATACTCGTCTCTTACATTTTATTGTTGCCTCAGGCTTTTCCATCGGTGTTCTTCAAGCATGTTTTTTGAGAAGCCAACTCTATTGCGGGTTGTATTGTTTATCTACGCCACATTGATACTTTCAACTCGTTGTCTCTTCATCTAGAGCTTCAAGCTCTTATCCTTAAGAACGCTATTGATAGACTTCTTAGTCATATCAGACGCTTTCTAAATTCTTGCTTGTTTAAAAAAATTAAAGTCAGTGGCAGAGCGTGGGGACATTGAGAGCATGTGCCCTCTTCTATTAATCTCGTCTAACGAACTACCATGTATATTCTCTTCGTTGATGATTTCATTTTGATAAATAATATGTCATAATTTGACATCCAAGTAAAAAAAATAAAAATGTTTGAAAATTATAAATATATATTAATCACTTCAATTTTATCTTAATAAACCATAATCCGACATCATTTATTTAGTTATATTAGGTCTCATTATATGTAATTCCCAATATTTGAAGGGAGAAAATAATAATTGTCCATATAATAAGACCTGATTAATTAAATGTCCATCATCTAAGATTTATTAATTAAATATCCACCAAATTTTAATAATACCAAAATGTATCCGCCCTTTCCTTCGCTTCTCTCCTTGAGTCCTTCCCTCCTCTTTTTTTTCCTTTTTTTTTTTATTATCGAAATTTTTATGCAGACATTCGAACAAATGGACTGCTGTTGACATTCGAACTATAGTTGAATTTTTATGCGGACATTCGAACAAATGGACGACTGCTGACAATCAAACTATTATTGAAACTTCATCTTTTTTTTTTTGAGGACAAACAAAATGCGGGTGGGAGTAGCGATCAATGTTCTCAGTCGATAAACAGTCGAGGCTCTGTCGAGGGCCTCACAACGTCGAAATAAGATCGAGGAATTGGGGTTCGAGTCTTCGAGATGTGAGAGATCGATCTTCGATCTGCCGCTAAAACACCCGAACCGTTCGAACCCGATCTCCTCTAAATTTTATAATCTGAATTAGTTCTGTATCCGTTTGATATTTTAAATATTATTCAATTTAAAAGTATGGAATTTTTAATACATTTGACACAAATTTTATTTATTTATATTAATTTTTTATATTAAATCTGAAACATTGATTAGTATTTGTGCGTTAGAATTCTAAAATGAAAATCAATTGGCAATAGAAGGAGTAGTCCACCCGACTCATATACTAGGGCTGGATATGTTCAACTTTCGCTCTAAAACCATGTGTGCCCGTACACACGACCGATGACTAGAGGTCGTGTGTACGGGCACACATGCGCTAGTAGCCTAGCACACAAGCCGAGTGAGATTCCATTCTAAAACCAATTGGCAATAGAAGAAGTAGTCCACCGACTCATATACTAGGACTTGATATGTTCAACTTTCCGATGTGAGACACTTTTGGTCTCATTCACATCTTTAACAATAACAATTCAATTTGATATGTAACTTGTACTTGTTTAATATGATCCGATTATGTGTGTGTAAGCTATCACTCTTTATATTTTACAACTTCTTAATTATATGTATACAATTATACAAAGGAGGTACAAATGAACACTAGTTTAGTACATCTACATGTAGCAATTTGCATAAGACTTTGTAGAAAGGCTTAAGGATTTTGATAGCTCACTTTATTGCCTTTATATCTTGTCCCAAAAGGGATGTACAACTTTTAACAAGTAAAAAAGAGGACCTCCCTTTATCAAAGGCGATTGATATGGTTTATCTAGAGAGGGTTCTTGATCCCTGAAATCTTGATTCTTGTGGTGCAGCTGGTTGCTTAGTGTTTCTTTCCATGGGAGCATGTAATCTTATCATTTAAATTTGCTCTATGAATCCAATTCCTATTGATTCTCCATACCAATATGTCTGGTCAAGACTCAAGACTCTTCTTGGTGGTTTGACGAATTGCGCCTTTTAATCTCAATCGGAACTATTGCGATGCCCGACTTGAATGCTTTTGGACCTTCTTTATGGCCATATCTTGCTTCTTTCGGGCAAGCACATTTGCGAATTGATGCGAGTTGAATGGCGATATATGTCCACTGATTCCTTTATAAATATCCAGCATCTTTTGAACTGTGACATATCTGTTAATTGGTTTTAGAATGAAATCTCACTCGGCTTATAGCAGTCATCGGTAGTAATTAGCAATAGCATTTCTAATATTCTTGTAGTTGAAGCAAATAAACAAGGGTTGACAAATATTGATGCTTATTTTAATTTGCCTATTACAGATATCAAACGATGAGCCTTTATGAATCTTCATAGCGATGATCAACATCCATGTCTGTTGATCTGTTGCCCTCTTCGGTTTCTTGACCTTGTTGCCCGAGGAAATCCTCCCCATCGTCGGGCAGAACAAGGCAAAGCCGCAGCCTCCCGTCCTCTCTCGAAGCACAAAGATACTCGTGTATCGGAATCCTGACCTCTTCCAACACAAACCTGCCATCTTGCCTATGAGACTTGAAGGAAACTCGGTCCTTCCCTGTCTTCCCGATGCAGGAGATCGGGGGAGGACACGAGCTTCCGCAGCTCTTCGCGATCTTGTACTGATCCGAGCCCATATAGCTCGTCGGATTCCCTCGAACAAACTCCTTCTCCATACCTAAAAACCCGTCATTGTCACTCTCATTATTCTTCGTATCCTCCACGCCGTCTAAGCTCTCGAAGCCAAGCCCCTCGGTGCAGAGCTGGAGGCTCTCCGGGTTCAGCAAGTAGTTCTCAGAGCTCTTGGTGGAATAACAACAGGTAGACGGCGTTTGATCGCTCGTCGACGAGGCTGATGATCCTGGCAGCCATGAAGCAGCTGCCTCCGATACTAAAGCCGATGGCAGCGATGTCTCGGTGTTCTCTCGGAAGTGAAGCTCTCCGAAGAGCTCGGTGTACGACTGGTCGATTGATTTTAGTCTCCGGATCGGCTTCCAAGAAGATAAGGACTCGAGGAGGGATGGGTTTTCCGGTGGCGGGTTCTCAAAGATCTGTTGTAGGCCTCCACAGGGTGCCATAGAAGATCGATCAAGAAGTGGATTTGGGTATGGTGAGTTGCAAGCAACACACGTTTATGTTGGTGGGAGGAGGGAATAAAGTGGGAAAATAAAAAAGATTTATGAATTAGAATAAATTAGATTCTGAGGCAGGTTACCCATTTAGGTGCGGTGGTGGACACTGCACATTGCACAAAGTATGGTGTACTGTGACTTAGGGTAAGGATTTCAAACCCTTTTTGCATGTTGCGCGCTCCATGAAATGAAATCTTGTTGCATATCAAAAGAAATAAAATGCACATTATTGCATATCAAAGTCCGATTCGAACCGATAACCGGGGTCATATGTACAGATGCATGTACGCTAGCAGTCTATCACACAAATCGAGTGAAACTAATTGACAATAGAAAAAGTAGTCAACCGACAATTTTATATATTATATGCTCATCTTTCGAGGTGGGACTCTTTTGGTTTATTGATAGTCGTTCATTGTTCGATGGGGATTATAATCATTATATGAATCACGCAATCCAAAACAAATAGAATAGGGGGGGGGGGCTTAATTACCTTTCTAGGAGCCTTCATCGCTCAAGCCAAAGCTTTGTCTATTGAAAGAGAA
This sequence comes from Persicaria tinctoria, assembly GCA_037127255.1. Taxonomy (NCBI): domain Eukaryota; kingdom Viridiplantae; phylum Streptophyta; class Magnoliopsida; order Caryophyllales; family Polygonaceae; genus Persicaria; species Persicaria tinctoria. The sequence continues at coordinate 56,197,153 of JBANSL010000020.1, forward strand.
CCAAACACAAAACACTCTCAATCATGGAAATTCATCTCATATTTAACGATAAAGACTAGGGTTTGGTTGAAATTCTACTATGTAACAGACGATGGTGTCCCTGAACCTTAATCGACTTATTTTTGCTATTTCGTTACATCTTGATCAGATTCGAAATGGGTGTGAATAGATTTTGTATACTAACAACCAAGATGATGATATCTCACAAAATGAATGAGTTTATTAGGCCAAAAAATGGTAGGTGGTTTGTCAAGCCTGCTTTTTAGCTTGCTAGTTGGAGAAGAAAAGGTGGTGCTTGCAATGCCAATTGCATATATATCACTAGTGATGAATAGAGTGATGTTGTGGTCCTGTTTCATTGATTGGTTATGGCTTCTCAACATAGTTTTTTCTGCCATGTGAAGGAAAACTTTTAAGATATTAAGAACTTGTACTACGAGCTACTTTAGTTTCAAACCACCAACCATGGACATCCGCAACGATGGACAACCAAAACTAGTCGCATTGCATTGCCTATTTTTTAGAGTTTGTCGTCCGAATCTCTTTTTCGTTGTTTCAACTAGCTAGTATATCTTCTACACCAATGGCAATGACCAAGCCCAATAAAAAAAAATCTTTTCGTCTAATAATTTCATTTTTTTTTATTTTTAATAGCTTTTTAATGAAATAAAAGATCTATATAAAATACGTAGTATATCTTATTATTATTTATAATTTCATACTTATTATATACTACAAAATTTGATATTTTATAGAGTTCTTACCTCATTAAAAAAATATATAAAAAAGTCAAACAAATTAAATTACAAATCAGGGATTAGCACCCAAACTAATTTAATTAATTAAGGTAGCACCCATTCCAAATGGAGTAATAATGGTCAATGGTCAACTGGTTGACCGCTGACCGGTCAACAGTTGATCATTGACCGGTCAACGTTATTCAACTCATTCGTTTTTTTTAGTGATGACATTTTTGTGATGCCATTTTTTACTGGTTTGATGCTATTTTTTATTACATTTTATACTCGTTTTTATGTCACTTTTCTAATGAAATAGATTGATGACACTTTTTTAATGCCACTTTTTTCAAATCTTGATGACATTTTTTTGTTTACTGTGATGCCGCGTTGACCATTGATGCCATTTTTTTACCGTTGACTACTGATGACACTTTTTTTATATAAATTTTTTGATGATATTTTTTTTACCATGATGCCATATTTTTTCAAGGTAATGTTTTCGTGATGCCATATTTTTTCAAGGTAATGTTTTGATGCCATTTTTTTCTTTAATGTGATGCAACTTTTTCAAATCAGTGTTTTGATGTCATTTTTCTATTATAATTATTTGATGCCATTTTTTTAATCAAATCGTTTGATGCCGCTTTTTTTTTAATTTAATCAATTGTATATCGATATATTTTCATCGATTCTACTTTTATTCACTAATGACACGTTTGTGATTACACTTCATTGATGCAATCACTTGTGGTGACATGTTCATTACATTTTTATTCAAGTGATGACACAAGAGCGTAAAATGTGATTAAACTTGATTGATGACATATTTTATTGATGACTTTTATTCATTGATAACATTTGTGATTACACTTCATTTATCTCACTCATTTTTAATTACATATTTTGTTGATGACATTTCTATTGATAACATTTTGATACAATTGATAACATATGATCATAAATTTTTATTACACTTCATTGGTGACATTTTTATTAGTGACACATTTGTGATGACATTTAAGAATCTAATAAAATGAAATACCACATAACATGTCTCCCCTCCTTTTTCCGGGCTTGGGACCGGTTGTGTACCTATACGCAAGCGGAGTTAAAAACATGTTATGAATTTGCAAAGTTCAATTCCGAGAGCTTTTAACCTTGGTGTAAGACATTCTATGGCGCAAGGATGCTCCTGGAATACTGACATCTTAAAATCTAAAGAAAAGAAAAACGAGTATAAGATGTAGTGAAGTTCACTCAAAATCATCCTTTCCAGTGCTCCGTGTTCCTCACCCACATCACCAAAGGGAAAGGTCTTAAGCCCCACTGTGCCTTTTCACACACAACATACACTAATTTGATGCATAAAGAAAATACAGACCATCAGATTTTAACACATCTCATAGTAGTTTTAAAAGCATAAAAGACAATGTTTTCAGATTATAGATTCCATTGGTTTACATAAAGCAGTTTCATGAGAACCAGACACCAAGCAACAAAAACAATCAACATCAACACAGATATCCAATCAATATGAGAAACAACAATCAGCTATGCAAATCCTCAGAAGTTTCAGAGGCATCAAGTAGTTAACAATGGAAATGCTGCAACATAATGATCCACGTACCGTCTAAATCATCTTCTTCCTCAATGGGGAAATCCAACCAGGTCTCAGGATGATGCACAATGTTCCTTGCGAATGCCAAGACCTCGTCAGCTACCCCGACCACTTTATGAGTGCAACCCGGCTCCTCCACCTTCGTTCCTAATCGATCAAACCTCATATCCAACTAAAAATCCTGTCGAACAGCATGGAACCGATCAATGCCTAAAAACCTAGAAACTCTTCTCACATCTAGACCTCCAACTTCCGATCGATCCCTATTTTCTCTGTCAATCTGTTCTTGAACGGAAAATCCATCGTCTCCAGAAACATATGGATCCGATAACTCGGATGGATCGAACTTGGAGACTGTCATCTGATCTTGAAACTTCTAAGGGGCAGCTAAACGGGGAGGCGACGGTGGGGGTGGAGGAGGAGCGAGAAAATTAGCAACGCTGAGCAACTGACGGGTTAAAGAATACCTGAATTCACTGAGATCCTCCTTAACCCCTCGAGATTGATCTTCATCTTCCTCCTCCGGCCGGTACTCTCGGATTTGTCGGTAAGAAAACGAAGATTTGCGGTATAAATCGTGATTGCTGCCAATCTCGTGAAGAGAAACAACATGATTTCGCTGAGGATTATGTTCTTCGTCGTCGATGTTGAGAGAATTGGCGATGGAGCGAGCCAGCCATGACATTGAAGAAATCGAGATTCAAGGCAGAGTTCAAAATTTCTTCGAAACGTGTGAAATTTGTGAAATTCCCAAATTGTAAAATCCCTAACACAAATATCGATCAGTCTCCATCTCCTTCTCTCTCCGGGGATTTCGTTGCCAGTCGAAGAAATTCATATTGATTTCGCTGGCTTCTTCAAGCCCGACCGAGAGGGGGGGAAACAAGAGATTGGGATGGCAGCAGAAGGTCTAATTTGGCCATCAATGGCCGGTAGGAGAAGCAGCGAAAGCGAGGGCGAGAGAGCACAAGAAGGGGAGCAGAGAGTGAGACATCGACGACAACCGAGAGCGAGAGGGAGAGAAGATTTTGGGTGAGGTCGACGGCTTGGGGACGATCCGGACGGAGACCATCGGAGATTTAGAGAGGGAGATCTCGCCATGGAAGAGGGCACCATATCTGACGGAGGTGAAAGGGAAAGTAATTAAGAACGCTTGATAGAGGAGAAAGAGTAAAGGGCACAGACACCTAAAAAGCATTCAAGAGGTGTTAGCTAAACCAATTTAAGAGCATCCCAAACTGTCTTTCTAAAAAAATATCTAAAATAGAGATTAAAATACCAAAATCTCAAAAAAAAATACACCACAACTCCAACAGTTTTCCTATTATACAAATTTTTACATTCATTATACGCTATAATAGATGCATAAATTCATAATTTAATAAATAAAATTCCAATAACTTTATTAAATCAATAGGCAACAACCAATGAACAAATAAGTAGACATTGAAAGGGGTGAACACATCTAATTTTAGAGATTTTAATCCTTCCTCTAAATTTAGAGATTTTTTTCTCTTTCCTCTCATTTCTCTATTTTACAGATTGTTTTAAATGAGCGGTAGCTTGTTGGGGTTTAAAAACTCATATTTTCTCTAAAGTTGTCCATTTTCTCTATTTTGCAAGAGTTGTTGGGGATGCTCTAATAAGTTAATATGCTAATAATCTAATTAAATTAGCAAAAGGTTATATTTCACCAAAATTTCTCAATTTTAATTACATGGTAGATTTCAATTTAACATGACCTCAATATTTTGATGCCTAAATAATACTCCCTCCGTTTGTAAATAAGCGACTTTTTCAAGTTACGCACACTTTTTTAGGACAGTAAAAACTAGGGTTGGGCATCCGATCTGGACCGGACCGGACATTCCGGTCCCGGTCCGATCCGATGGACCGGAATTTTTGGAAACTTGGACCGCGGATCGGACCGGGACCGAGAAATATGGTCCCGGGTTTTCCGGTCCACGGACCGTAAAGACCGGCTGGACCGCAGGTTTTTTTTTTCCTCACACAGCATGACTGATGACAGCATTAGACAATAGCCCGAATTCTGTTTTTTACACAATACAGAAGCTGTATTTTACAGTAGCCCCATTTTACAGCATTACAACAGATGTTTATAGCAATTTCTGTTGAATTACAGCATTATAGCAATTTCTGTTGAATTACAGCAGGTCAGCAGCTGTTTTTACACTTACAGAAGCTGTTTTTACACTTACAGCAGCCCGAATTCCGTTTTTTACACAATACAGAAGCTGTATTTTACAGCAGCCCTATTTTACAGCATTATAGAAGCTGTTTATAGCAAATTCTGTTGAATTACAGCAGGTCAGCATCTGTTTTTACACTACAGCAGCTGTTTTTACACTTACAGCAGCCCCTTCCACACTTACAGCAGCCTCTTCCGCTTGTGGTTGCACCTCGGAAGGAGCCCCAGTATCATCAGATAACCCCGTAGTCTCCATTTGGTCCATATGTATCTATTTAAACAAATAAGAGATTCCCATGAAATCATTCTATGCCACAAAAAGTCAATCAAAACAAAAATAATCCCTCTCACTCACGTTGCAAGAATGTTTTGAAGAAATTTCCATGGATATCGAATTACTCATAATTCTGTTAAAAACAAAAACAAAAATCAAGTGCTTTAATTTCGTTCATAGTTACATACTTACATTAGCAAAATTGAATAATTGATAGTTTGATACTTATAGAACTAACCATTTGAATACACATCTAGCCTTTTAACTTTTAAGTAACAAAGTGTCTTGTTAAATTGAATTGAACACCCTTAACTAACAAATTGCAAAATTGCAACTTTGCAAGTAGTGTTGGCCAAATTGAATCTACTAAATCTAGCCTCACTTTAGGTAGTTTCTTAATTTTTTCAAGTACAGAGCCTAGACTAAAAACAACATTGACATTTCTCAAAACCTTAAATTTAAAACCGAACCTAGATCTAAAAGTATTACAAATTGAAATTTCTTAACCCTAGAATTAAAATCGGGATGAGATTCTTCAACATTAGACTAGAATATTTATGATTTCACCAAATTTATACCCAAATCGACATTGATTTGTCAAAATATACCTAAAAACCTAGATCTAAAAGTGAAATTGAGAGAGGGAAAGACTTACTACTTTACTAGGAGAGCCGACTCAGCCGAGAGCACTGGTGGAGACTGGAGAGAGCCGAGGGCTGACGGGTGTGTGGCTTCTGACGAGGGAGGGTCGAGAGAGGTGGTGCCGGGATATCGAGAGCAGGCTCCTCTTTACTGAACCGTGGCGGCGGCAATCGAGAGTAGGGAAGAAGGAAAGGGATGAAGAACAGAAGAAATGAGTATGAAACTGGAACGCGAGTACGTGCTCCTCTTTACCCTCTTTTTTTTTTTTTTTTTTTTTTTTAAATAATGGGGTTTCCGGTCTAATTCCGGTCCGGTCCCGGGTTGGACCGGAACCCGGAAATGCAAAATTCTTGGACCGTGGGCCAGACCGTAATATCCCGGTCCGATCCAAAGACCGTAAATTCCGGTCTGGTCCCGGTCGGATTACGGTCCGATCCAAATTTTGCCCAGTCCTAGTAAAAACTATATAAAATATTAATTTTTAAATTAAATTGTTAAAATAATATCATAGTTATTAGTAATAAATATAATATTGTTCAGTCTCGGCTTGTTTAAGTAAGTAAACGAGCTCGAGTCGAGTTGTTTAGTTCATATAACAACCCTAAAAAAATCAATAATAAAATGCCAGGTTGTGCAATATTTTGAATATTTGTCCGCTATAAAATTGCTTTATCTTTTCTACCCTTTTTAAAAGAGAAATTATCATGTCTATCAACATTCTCTCTCTTTCATTTCTTGTCAATTTTAAAACTTATAAATTAACTCATTGTTACATATTTGATTTTGAGTTAAATAATCTTTCGTTATTCACCCAGTATAATATATATCTCTCCTGCACATATTTGATTGAAAAAAACACATCTCGGGCATAGTACAATCTGCCACCCTAAAATTGAAAATAGTTAACATCTCAAACATAAACTATACTCCGTATATCCTTACTTATTAGGCTACAATTTAGCCTTGAATTAAGATAGTCACGAAATGTCATCCTTACCTCGAAAAACTATTTTCCTCAAAAGAATAAAAAGGACTACGAATGTGTTTGGATTCCAGTCCATTTAAATTATACAGAGTAATTATAATACACTGTAAATTACGTTAATTAAACAACCACTATTGCATAAAGTACATGTAACTGCATTATAAACTTAATATATTCAATTGACACAATTTATAATATATCTTATTTAAAATATACGTTATTTTAAACCCATTATAAAAAATGCAAACCAAATACGTATAATTATAATTGTTTTATAATTAAAATGCATTGAAAATCCAACCATCCCTACACACAAGGGCGGAGGGAGGGGGGCATGAGGTGGCTTTAGTCCCCGGGTTGGGGAAAAACTTAAAAAATAAAAATAAAAAAATATGTATTTTTTTATAATTTTTAATAATTTAAGGGTTAAAAAAGTTTAAAAGAGTAATAAATTAATATGTCTAGCTTAGTTGGTATGAGGTGGGAAGTTGAATAATAAGGTAGAGTTTAAATCTCTATGGCTTCATTTTATGGATTATTTTTCTCTTTTGACTTTTTAAATCATATATTTAATGTGTTTTCTACTAATTTTTTTAAAAAAAATTGTATCTCATATATATTAAAAAAAATCCCGATAAAATAGGTGAGCCCCCTTCAATTTTTTCTTGGCTCCGCCCCGACCTGCACAGAATAAAGTTTTGCAAAGCTGTCAATTGCGAACATAAAATAGTAAATTACATAATAGTTGATCATCTGATTTGATAAGGACCGCAGTTTACAATGTTCCAACCAATGCATCTAATCTCAAGCCACTTTCGGTGTCCTAAACTTAACTTGTAACCCTCATTAACTTGAGTTTCGTTGTCAACCAAATACAAGTCTTCATTAGACTCACACAACTGCTTCTGTTTCAACTCACTAGAAATCGATGATGAATCACAAACTTGGGTCATCTGTAAGGAGTTGTAATCCATAAAGAAAACTCTCCCCCATTTGTCAAGCGTGCTGCACAGTTGCCCTTTGTAAGTGGTAATCTATATCTATCTATTAATATTACTAATTCTGCTAGTATTTTGCTGACGTATCACCCCCATAATTAAAGTTGAATTTTTTATTCAAATGGTATTTTCTTATTGGTCAATATTATTGCTGAAATTATTTGTTTCCTATTTGACATATATTTGTTTCCTATTTTTCATTCGAAGATTATTTAAATTGATATGGTTATATCAAATTTTGATCTATTAAATATATTTATTTCTTTTTTTCACAGAAAAGACTATGTACCTTGATACGTCGGACTACCATTTTGCATATTATCATTTTGTGTGGTCTTTTATATCATTATTTCATTAATATATCATGACTTTCTTTATACATTTCATCCATATCAATAATATTATATATTTCTTTTTAAAATTTACATTTATTATACAATATAGACATCTTACATTTTTATTGATTTTTTTTAAATATTTTTATTTAAATTGACATGGTTATATCAAATTTTGATCTATTAAATATATTTATTTCTTTTTTCACAGAAAAGACTATGTATCTTGATACGTCGGACTACCATTTTGCATATTATCATTTTGTGTGGTCTTTTATATCATTATTTCATTAATATCATGACTTTCTTTATACATTTCACCCATATCAATAATATTATATATTTCTTTTTAAAATTTACATTTATTATACAATATAGACATCTTACATTTTTATTGAATTTTTTAAAAATATTTTTGGAGATAGAAGAAAAACATCATTAGTTTTAAGAATAAATTATTTTTGCACCTGTTAACCTTCAAAAATTGAGGAAAATAACTAACCAAAATGAATATTTTAAACCTATACTTACTTTGCACATTCTACATGACATCTATATAAATTTTTAACAAAAGATTTTTTAGAGATAAATTACATTTATTTTAAACATCTTAAATGGCTATCTGGAATACAAACAATAACATTTTATGATCTACAAACAAAAATTGAAGAATTTTGAGAAAAGAAAATATGAAATTTGCATATATTATCATTTAAAAATAAATAAATAAACACTCTTTTATGATTACTTTTGGGTGTTTTTGGCTTCAAATATCGAAGGAAAAAAATATTTATCCCTAAAATGAATATTTTACATCTATATTTATTTAGTACTCTAGATGTCCCGTATTATAATTTCAATATTTTAAGACCTGCAATTTTTTTTATAAAGTTAGTAAAAATAATTAATTTGTGAATATTAGATTTCAAAAATTAATTATAAAAATCAATTAGAGCCAAATTTTTTTTTTTACAATTTACTTATTTCAAAAGTTAATTAAGACTTACAAGCATTACTTATTTTACATCTTAGATGAGACGCCTTAGATTACTTTTTTTCTATCTTACCTTTATTTTCTCAATTTATTTCTCCCTCTTTCTAGCCATCTGTTCTCATGAAAATAATGAATAAGTTATTTATATCTAAATAACTTCAAATGTATTCGCACGATCATGTGTTTATGATTTTTTTAATCATTATATGCCAACTTATATTTTCCTTTTTAGTTTTATCCTAATGATAATAATTATATATGTATTTCAAATTATAATAGGTGGTGTGTTTGAGGTTTATTACTACTTTACCTTATTACATCATTTCAAAAATTAAATTGTATCTCTTTCCAACTAATTTTTAAATAAAAAAAATACTTTATACATATTATTTTTTGTAAATAAGTATATATTAATATAGTATTATATAGATATATAGAATGATGTTTAATTTAAAACGAATCAAAATCCCGTGCCTTCAAGGCACGGGTATTACACTAGTTATAATACTAAAGGAGAAGTCGTCTACGACATGTGGCGGCTTCTCCTTTAATGTAGCTTCTTTTAAAAAAAATTATTTTAATTCATTAATCCAAACAAACTTGATTTATTTTAAAATAGGATTTGCAAATCTAAATAAAATCTAAACAACCATGATTTATCTTAATTAATTGTTAATTGATTTATTTTAAAATAGGATCGACATTAGGATTTGTTTTTTAATTGTTAAATCTTCAATTCACTCATAGGACTTATGAAAACATTGTGCTTAACAAATGATCCACATTGTTTTGTGGCTTATCCGAGAGGATGCACAAGGAAATGGCTGCTTGGACTGGTTGTTCTGTCTTAGCATCCATCGGTTCTTTCCATGACGTACGTCTAATTTCCCTCTATCAAATCGAGTTCAATTCGTGGATTCGCTCGTGTTTTGTATTCACTATCTGATCGAGTTTAAGACTATGATTTCAGGAGTGGGTTTGTAAGCGAGAATACGACGAGTTTGGCCCAACTGTTGTCCACAGAAAGTGCTTCTAATTGCAAGAAACAAAGTGTTCCAAAATGTAAACAATAGGTGTGTGTTTCTACTACACTTTCATCTATGTTTTTGCTCTATGAGCGTTCACTTCATTCTTCCGGTTTTTGGTTTTTTCGAGCCTGTTATGATGCTATCAACGTTGAAATCTGAGGCCAAGGTGACATTGCTATCTTGACAGTTTTATCTTCAATTGTTTCGTTGCTTTGTTACTGTCAATATATAGCAGGTTTCAAGTAAAACCATCACCTTCAAAGTTCAAAGCTGTATTGTGTGTACAAATGTGTAAATTGATGAAATGTGCAAATTGATAAATACATTAAATTGATAAAATATAAACTTTGCTATGTATCAAACTCAAAATGATCTGAATCCAAACTTGAAGTAAAATCTAGGTATGAAACTATGCTATGTTAATCGTGTTGTTGCATATTTGTATTCCATACTTTTATTAAAATTATATATTACCTACTAAAATATATTCGATAGGCCGACGAATCGGCATAGGGATTACTCGTGAAAACATACAAATCAATATCAATATCAATATTTTATAATATTAAATGAGAAGTCTCTCCTTTAATGTAGGTATTTTAATTTATTTATTAATTGAGTTCTTTCACAAATCTAATTAAGTTAAGATTTGATACGAAATAAGTTAAGATAGGACTATATCGGATTGTTTGATAACTATGCAAATCTTTTTTTGGTCATTCGATAACTATGCAAATCTAATTAATTAATTAATTAAATCTAATTTAGTTAAAATTTGAATACGAAATCGGTTGAGATATTCATGATATTTTGGCTGGTTAGTTTAGATATTCAACGGATAAGATTAAAATAAAATCATATTTATTTCAACAAATTAATTAAATATGATTTTTTTCTTTATATGTTTATATTTTAATCGTGTATCTTCCTATGTACATAATCATTTACTGTATAATTACCCATCTTCTCATTTCCTTTCCATTTTCTTCTTCTTATCTCTACCTCATGTTTGTTTTATCCATTGAAGGAGAAATTCAACAATCATGCTGACCAATCAATAATTGTGGAAATTATTGGTGAGACTCAATTTGATTTCTCGCTTTCTTTAATTTTTGTATTATTTTCATTTCAATTTCACATTCTTGATCAATGTGAGATTCGTTTGTACACATATAGTACTTTTTAATTTGTATTCATAACTTTATAATGTACGGTAATTTATTTGGTTGATCAAAATATAAGCAAACAACTAAAATATGACAATTAATATATAACCTACTATAACCGGTGACAAAAAAATTAAAAAGATATTCTTATTTAAAGAAATCCCGCACAAGGTGCGGGTTATATGCTAGTGTCTTCATAAACACGACTGTTGAATTCAGTGTCCCAATACCAATTTTCGCGGGATCCTTGAAGCCTCAACAATGCTAGTCTCCCTTTCATTTCCCCCTGACACAGATGAGCAACTACAATAACATCAGAAGCATAACTAGGGTTCACACTACTTGCATCTGAAGAAATTAAGACTATCTTTCTAACAAATACATTTCCTTGGAAGTTTTTACGGCAAAGATGGTAGGCCTTGGCAATGAAGGTGAGTTTAGAGAGTGGAGGATTCGCCATGGATGATGTTGTGGGGCAATTAAAAAAGTCTGGCCTAGGCATAAAGATGTGACTGCGAAAGTTGCCAGTCTTGCCACCTCGTTTGAACTCTTCAAACACCACCAACAAAGGCCACATTCGAGGATACATCTTACATCGCAATTGAAACATGTTGACTTCGGTAATAAAGTAGGATACGTCGGGGGACTCTTGAGGTGGTGGAGGCACCCAAAGCGGGAAGCGGGTTGGACAGGGCAGAGATGATTGCCACATCTTACACACTGACCGAAAGAGTAAGATATCAAGCCGACTCGTGAGTTGTTTTCCAATATCCACCCACAAATCCAAGGGAAGATTTTCCCAAGTGTCTCTTGTTCTCTTTACTGTTACAATGTAAATATATGATGATATTATCATATTTGAAATCAAGAAGTTTAGTACATAATTTCTAAGTGAAATTAAGATAATCATTCAAGTTCATCCAAGTAGATTATCTAGTTTGGATTTTATAGCAGATTGAATCATTTACTACCTTCAAAGCTTCAACAGTTACCATACACCCTTTGGTTATAGTGTAATAGCATTCTTTTCAATTAATTATTTCATAAATTGACACTGAAATATTCAAACAGTTATTTTCTTGCCCTTGACTTCACAAAGGGTAGAAATTTCTTCCTAGTTTCTTTTTCAATTTTGCTGTAATGGTAAGCGTTTTTTGGGTACAAGGTTTTAGGAGAGGTTTTGCAGGTTTTCGAAATTTCCCAATAATTGGTGTTTGGCCATTGGAGGCTCATATGGCGGAGGTTTCAAAGATGTAGAAGGAAGGTTTCAAATTGTCATATTTTGGATCTATGGGGGCAAAGTTCACTAGGTTAATTTTGGGGTGTGAAAAATAGGTCCTTTATAGTTTATACCCCTTTTCCTTTCCTCATTTAGTCAATTACTAATGCTTCCAGTATTCCTTTCCTCTTTTATCAATTATAAACAAGTCACTTACTGTCATTTCCACTTAAACTACTATCAAAAAACTCATAAATACCAAACACATAACAAGGTTTCTATATAGATTTTTTATTTTTGAAATATCAATCTTCAACCACCAAAATTACTGCAAACCAACCTCCACCCCATAAGAATACGGTCTTTCTAACCTATGCCCTTAAAGAATAGGTTAAGAAACCTAGGAAAGTATTATAGATATAGATATAGATTAATGCTCTAAAAAAGGATTTTTGCTATAAAAAAAAGAATTATATTCTATAAAAAGCAGTTGTTACTGATTAAAGATATTATAAAATAAACAACAACAACAACAAAATAAAATGTTAGAGAAGGCATAGGTGCAATCAAAATAAATAAAAAAGAAATTGCAAACCTCCGAGAAAATCAGCGGCATTGCTCCAAAACTGTATAATTTGAGACTGATCTGCACACCTAAAAGAAATTGATACAACAAAGTTAAGAAAATGTTCAATTATTATAATTATAACTTTAAGTATGAATAAACTCACGACATAGTTCACAAGGTCCATCAGTTTGTTGTTAAAATAGAAAATCTCATTTCAATAAATTAAATGATCATTATAAAAATAAAGATATTAAAATTTAATATGACACGAGTCAAGATAGCATAATCTCATTGCAAGAAACCCTTACTCATGTGCTAAATCCCTCTTTGTAGCATTTAAATTTGCTAAACTTTTGTTGTAGTCTTAGGAAAAGACACAAGAACATAGCTACATTTATAGTGCAAAAGACAATATATATTATTCTACTTGTTATTGTTTATAAAATAACAATTTGCTATACACACATATAGGGCAAGGTTAGGATCATAAGAGAAACTGAGGAAATTATTAGGGTGAGTAATAAGCAATATAAGTAGTAGAGTTCAACATTAGTAAATAAATTGTAAGAAAAGTATAATTGCCATTTCAAGGTTTGAAAAGTATATAGTATATATTAAGTGGGAGAGTGGATAACTGACCACTACACAGTACACACTTTCTACTAGAGAAATATACACATCTGTATATAATTATGCAGTTTTTGTTACTCACTTACTCAACACTCGTCAACGTACTTGGAACTCCAAGTGAAGCGTATAAGAAGAAAGAATTGGGGAAAATACCAGAGTAAACCTAAGAAGAAGAATAAAGGGAGTAATATAATGTAAGAAGAAACAGACCCAAAGAGACCGAAACAGACCAAAAAGAAACACAAGCAAGGGAGGAAGAATCAACATCCAAGAGTAAACCTACAAGAAGAAACACAAGCAAGGGAGGAAGCAACCAAAAGATCAAAAAAACAATCGAGAATAATGTAAGACTTTTAAAAATATATAATTTGAACTAGAACAATTATTATATGACTGATGAACAATATCCTTTATTGATGAAAAATGAGTACAAACAAACGACAAAGATGCGGTGCGCGATTGAAAGATCTAATTTTATTATTTGACTCATCGTAAAACTAATTCTTTGTCCACACTCATGGGGAAATTCTCAGTTTGATGAAACTTTATCAAAACTGAAAGTCTATCCATTGAGGCATTAACACTAACAGGCCGTTCGATGCAAACACACATTAAACGAGTAGAGATAACAAAATCTGCACAAACAAAACAATAGAGAAATAAAGAAGAAGAAAAAAAATCGAACCTTTGCTGAGCCTGGCCTTGGGCGGCCTTTCTACACTGGATTCGGAAGGGATAGGAGAGGGCTCTGATGCTGCTGGTCACTTCAACTTCAACTTCAAGCTGGGATAATGGGAATCGACAATTTCATTTGCTGTCCAAGATAATTGAAACCTCAATTAAAAACTCAGATTCAACAATGAGCAAAAAAAAAAAAACCTCAGATAAACCAATGGAATACAAATTTTCAGGTTTCTAACAAAATCATAATTCATATTATGAAAAAATTTGAAGTCTTTCCCGATCATATTACAAAGTAAAAGTTTTGCCCTTCTAACTAAAAAAAATGATAATTGGGGGAGATAGAAGGAGTCGGCCACCAGACAGAGAGAAGAGAGGAAGGTGGTGGTGGCGTTTGAGTGCTCCGTAGAGACGAGGAAAGATTAGTTTGAGATGGATTTCCCGATTTCTGTAACCCAATCGGAGACCAGTTTCTATAACAAAATCAAAGTTTTTTCCCCTTCAGACCCAAAAAAAAAAAAGGTGTTTCCCCTGTTTCAATTCTATAACAAAGTAAAAATCAGAATTGGGGAAATTAAATACCAGAGCAATAGACTATGCGGTGAGCGAGCAGGCGCCGGAGAGGCGGAGACCAGGGACAGAGAAGACGGGGGAGATATCGATTGTCGAGTGCTCCGTTGAGTTAAGATGAGGGAGAAGGGGATAGAGGCGGGATGGCACTATGGCAGGGTGGGTTGTGTATGCCATGATTTACCTTTTTCAGTTTTTACTTTTTACTTTTCGGAATGTTCAATCTGTTTGACTGTTTGTTTTATACAGTACTCCGTAGTATATAGGTGTACTGTACGCTACGTATAAAAATCTAGGGAAATTTACAGAAAACCACCCATTATATATAACCTTTTACACTTAACCACCCACTAAACACGAAATTACATAAAACCACCCATTAAATGGGTTTTGTTTTCAAATCACCACCCACCACATAATTCCATTAGAATTCCATTAAATATAGTATATATTTTAATATTTTATACTTCAAATTTAAAGTTTAAACTTCAATATATTTAAATTATATTTATTGTAGGGGTAAACACTTATATCAATATATGAGGGAAACAATGAGTACAAATTTTAAATTTATTTGAAGGGCGGAGGTTCTAAATGTGAAAAATATTATTTAATTTTATTTAAAAAGTCAAACAAATTTTAATAAAGATACATTTAATAAAAAAATGCTTTTGAGCCTGGAAAAAATATTATTTAAACAATGCTTAGATTTTTTTTTTCATTTTTAGTATATAGTATAGGTGTTTACAAATATAAAAGAAAATGAGAAATTAATTATTAGTATCGAAATAATTATTAAATTTAAACAATGCTAATGACTTATAAACTTATTTTTAATTTTGATTAAAAAGAAGTCTATAAAATTTATAACCATTTTTAGGAATAAAATAGAACAAATTTGTTCATATATACATAGACCTGTCAATATAAACGGGTCATTCAGGTCGAGTCACTTCGGGTAAAACGGATCCCGGATAAAACGGGTTCCGGATATTTCCGGGTTGACTCGAACCCGGGTTTGACCGGGTTTCAGGTCATTTTGGGTCGATTTCGAGTTTGTCAATTTTTTCTTTTTTAAATTAAAAAAATAATAATTTGATAATTTTGCGATAAGTTTTAATTATATATAAAAAAATAATTATATATAATTATAAATTAATCGGGTCACCGGGTCAAAATTACCGGGTCAATCGGGTCAAAACCCAGATTACCCAGAAAATTTTCAGGTTTCGGGTTCGGGTCAAAATTTCCGTGTTCGGATCGGAAATTTTCCGGGCATTCGAGTTGGGTCGACCGGGTCGGGTTGTGTTTTGACAGGTCTATATATACATCATGTTTCTAAAATTAATCAAATATATTTTGATATGTATTTGAGATTTTAAGTTAAATATAAAACTTAAAATAATGTATTATCATATATATTTGACAAAAACCTAATAAAAATAGACAACGGGTGGTGATTTGAAAACAAAACCTATTTAATGGGTGGTTTTCTGTAATTTTTTGTTTAATGGGTGGTTAAGTGTAAGAGGGTACATTTAGTGGGTGGTTTTATGTAAATTTCCCAAAAATCTATCTAAAGAAGAAGATTAAACAAAATTTTTTGCAAAATAGGCACTTTATTTGGACGTTTTTGCAAAATAGTCGCGTATTTGGACAATTTAGCAAAATGGCCACTATATAACCCTAATTAATTGTGTCTCTCTCCTTTCTCTCGCTCGCTCAGATCTCTCGCTCTCTTGATCTCTCCGGCTACCTCGATCTCTCCGGCCGCTTCCTTGAGCTCGCTCTCTCGTCCTCGCCCTCTCGCTCGTCGCCGGATCTGGAGGCGAAGCTTCTTCGGCGTCCGATCTGAAGGTTCTTCGTCGCCGAATCTGATGTTGCCATGGCTGCTGGACGATCCATTCCAGTTGAGCGAGGCGGAGCGAGCAGCGGCGACCGGCGAGGCGGAGGCAGAGCCGGAGGCGGCGGCAGCGGCGACCGAGCGCCGGATCCGATCTGGAATTAGGGAGCGAGCACCGGATCCGATCTGGAATCGGGAAGGGAGGGAGGTGTCGGATCTGATTCCGATCTCTTCGACCTTTTCGACTCCGATTCATTCTGTTCCTCTTCGATTCCGATCGTTTTGTTCCTCTTCGACTCCGATCCGGCGCCGATCTTGAACGAGGAACTCCAATTGCGATCCGGCGCCGATCGACATGTTCCTCTTCACTGATAATCCTATAATCGTAGGAAGGAGAAGGACTTTTGTGTCAAATTACAAAAATCACCCTATGAATATGAGAAATTAAAAAAACTATCTATATTTAATTATTTGATCCATAATCTACTCTATTTTTTATTTTTGCACAACAAAATGTTATATATTTGCACAACTTATGGTTAAATTTGCATAACAACCCATTACTCTATGAATAGATACAATTCATTTTATTCCGGTTATTGGTCATCGTTAAATTAGGGAAACAAGTGTTGGTCATCGTTAATTTGTTGATAGAGTGGAAATGCGGAAGCTGATTCAATTGCTACCATGATTTGCAATTTGGAGCTAATGGGTTGTTGAAAAATAAACAAACAAGGTAACAATTCCTTCACCTTTAGTTTGTAACTACAAGTTGTTGTTTTTTTAAATCACCAAAAGCATCATCTGTTCACCTAGAATAGATACAATTATTATTTGCTAGCAAGTAGCTAAGTAAGTAGTGATTCTAGCATGTTTTGGCTTCAAATTGGATGTTTTCAAAATGGAAATATCTGATTAACAAAATAGAAAAAGATGCTGACACTACAGTTGTGCAACTCTAAACTACGGTTGTGCAACTTTAAAATACAGTTTAAGAACCAAATTAGATTAAAAAGTGCAAGAATAATATTATAATGTGACTAAATTAGATTTTTAGTTTAAGAAGAATCAAATTAGATATTAGTTTGTATGAATAAAACTATAAATTTCATGAATAACACTATGAAATTTTAGAGTTGTACGACGTTGTTGTAAGAATTGCACGACTCTGTTGTAAGAGTTGCACGACTCTGTTTTAAGAGTTACACGACTCTTGTTTTAAGAGTTGTCGACTCTCTTGTAAGAGTTACACGACTCTTTTTTAAGAGTTGCACGTCTCTGTTGTAAGAATTGCACGACTCTTGTTTTAAGAGTTGCACGACTCTCTTGTAAGAGTTGCACGACTCTGTTTTAAGAGTTGCACGACTCTGTTGTAAGAGTTGCACGACTCTCTTGTAAGAGTTGCACGACTATGTTTTAAGAGTTGCACGACTTTGTATTAATAGTTGCACGACTCTATTGTAAGAGTTGCACGACTCTGTTGTAAGAGTTGAACGACTCTGTTTTAAGATTTGCACGACTCTTGTTTTTTTTTAAAAAAAAATACTCCCTCCGTTTGAATTTAATTGACGTTCTGAGATTAAATTAACTTACAAAATTAATTGACGTTTTGGGTTCTGACAATCTGACCCACCACTTTTACTAATTAACTGTGTACTGCTAATTAACCCCTAACCACAAATATCCATATCAACTCCTCCTTTTATCTTTAGTCCTACTTTTTACAAGCAGAGCCACTTCAAAGCTTTTGGGTGTTGCTATATACACCGCAAATCACAAGGTTAATATTGCACGTCCTTAAGGACGTGCAAGTCTTGTGTCTAATATTGCACGTCCTTAAGGACGTGCAAGCCTTTTAATCATGAACGTCCTTAAGGACGTGCATAATTTGCGGTGTATATAGCCGGAACGAAGCTTTTTTGTATTGATTAATGTGCATCATTTTAATTTGAATTGGGAAATTGAACTCCTTAATTAGTGTGTATAGTTGCAAAGCGTCAATTAATTTCAAACGGAGGGAGTACTAGACTTGGGTCATATTTGCACAACTTACGGTTAAATTTGCACAACGTACTATTATATTTGCACGACAAAATGTTAAATAAAATTAAATTAAATTAAAAATTAAAAATTAAAAATTAAAAAATAAAAATTAAAAAATAAAAAATTAAAATTAAAAATTAAAAATTAAAAATTAAAAATTAAAAATTAAAAATTAAAAATTAAAAATTAAAAATTAAAAATTAAAAATTAAAAATTAAAAATTAAAAATTAAAAATTAAAAATTAAAAAAAACTCATGTATCGCTCACGATCTGTTTTCCGGACTGCGATCTGAATGGGAGAGAGACTGCGATCTGAATGTGAATCTCGTCGCTCGTCGATTGCGACTCGATCAGTCCATATATGTGCACAACGTAAAGTTATTTTTGCGAAACAAACAGTTCTGAAACGAAAAAAAAGCGAAAAAAAATTATATATTGCACAACATACGATGTAAGAGTTACACGACTCTGTTGTAAGAGTTACACACCTCTGTTGTAAGAGTTGCACGATTCTGTTTTAAGAGTTGCACGACTCTGTTGTAAGAGTTGCACGACTCTGTTTTAAGAGTTGCACGACAATCGAGACTTGTGAAATTATTCTCAACATGATCTTATTTTATCTCAATATAATTTCAGACTTTCTCAATAAACTGTAAGCAATCCATAATCTATATTTTTTTTATTTCTTTAACATTTCGTCGTGCAAATATAAGAGTATGCTATGCAAATATATCTGTAAGTTATGCAAATATGACCCGAGTTTAGTTTTTTTTTTAATTTTATTTTACATTTTGTCGTGCAAATATAACCGTAAATTGTGTAAATATAATTGTATGTTGTGCAAATATAACATTTTGTTGTGCAAAAATAAAAACAAAAATATAAATTATGGATCACATAATAAAATACAGCTAGTTTTTTTAATTTCTCATATTTGTAGGGTAATTTTTGTAATTTCATCAAAATTTCTTCTTCTTCCTCCCGATTTCTGCGAAGAAGAGATGCGCGCACGCCGGCCTGCCGCAGGTTCGCTCCGCCTGTCTCGCTCCGGCGTCACTCGCTCCCTCCCTCGCTCCGTCGCTCGCTCATCACCGCATCCCTCCCTCGCTTGCTCGCTCCGCCTCGCTCGACCTCGGCTCAGATATGAGATCCGCCCTCGCTCGAACTTCCTCGATCGCAATGGATCCGGCGAGCCAGAGTAATCAATCTCCGAGCTCGACCTCTCCTCCTCGACGCCGGCGATTTGAGTCCAGATCTCGCTGGAGGAGATCTTGGATTTGGCGAGCTCATCACCTCCGCAACCGCCTCCGAAGATGTCGACTAGATCCGACCTCGATTTTGCAATTGAGATCGATTGCAATCGTTCCAAGCACACACAGATCCAATTAATTGATGGATGCGCCGATTGCAATCGTTCCAAAATCAGGAGAGAGGTTCCGTGGAGAGAGGCCGGTTCCGGGGAGAGACGGGAGAGAATTAGGTTAGGAGAGAGAAATTGTGTGTTTATATTGTGTCTATTTCACTAAATTGTCCCAAAACACGGCTATTTCGCAAATTATGTCCAATTTCGTGGCCATTTTACAAAATGCCCCAAGATTAAACTAGTTTATTCTCCGTATTTTGCACATATTTAATATAAAAAATATTATAAAATTAAAACGTTAAAAGAGTAATTTTTCTTTCTTTATTTATAAAAACACTCTTTTGATTAAAATTTAGGATGATTTAGGTAACTAGTCACTTATGAAAATCTAATTAGGTAACTAACCATCTTAAAAGTTAAATTAGGTGAGATAGACCACGTCCAAATAGAGTAGTAATAATTGTCAACTGTTTGACCATCAACTGGTCAATCGATTGACCATTGACTTGTCAATGACGGTCAACGTTGACCAACTCATCTGGATTTTTTTTTATTTAGTGATGACATTATTTGTGATGCCATTTTTTTTTATCGTTTTGATGCCATTTTTTTGTTACATTTTATTTTCACTTTGATGCCACTTTTCTAATGAAATAGTATAATGACGCTTATTTAATGCCACTTTTTTTAACCTTGATGACATTTTTTGTTTATTGTGATGTCGCGTAGACCATTGATGCCATTTTTTTTTACTGATGACATTTTTTTATGTCAATTTTTTTGATGATATTTTTTTACCGTGATGCCATATTTTTTCAAAGTAGTGTTTTGATGACATTTTTTTCTTTAAAGTGATGCAACTTTTTCAAAGTAGTGTTTTGATGCCATTTTTCCAATGTAATTATTTGATGACACTTTTTTAATCAAATCGTTTGATAACACTTTTGTAATTAAGTAAATTGTATATCGATATATTTTCATTGATTCTACTTTTATTCACCGATGAGTGATGACACATTTGTGACACTTCATTGATCTCAATCATTTTGTGATGCTATGATGACACAATTGTGATTACATGTCATTGATCTCAACCATTTGTGATGACATTTTTTTGTTGATATTTTTATACAATTGATGACACTTCATTGATACGTAATTACACTTCATTGATGACAATTTTCTTGATGACTGTTATTCATTGATGGCACATTTGTAAGTACAATTAATTGATCTCAATCATTTGTGAATATATTTTTATAAAATTGATGACATTGAATTATGAAATGTGGAATCAAAATAGTGTCGCCAAACAAAGGCAATACGATCTCTTAAAATCAAAAGCTCAGGAGTTAATGATGGCACCAAATTGTTTCTATTTTTCTGGCCATTAAAATTTTCATTGCAAAAAGACATATATTTTGTCGCGGAAATAGGTGAAGGATTCAAAAATAGCCTATGCGGAATTTGAACCTGCATCTATGTGCTTGAGCACAACGCTCTACCAATTTGAGCTAATAGGCTTTTAACTGCATGAATACTTTAAGATATTTCTTCTCTTTTGAAGTAAAAAATTCCCTCCAAAATAAAGATCACCATTGAAGGTCATCAGTTGAACCCTCCACTACCATCTTCATCATTATCATCGTTGTCTAGCCCCTACAAAACCAACCAAACCTTCCAATTCATCATTTCCTTTGTACATGGCCAGTTCTGATTCAAAGGCAGCCCCCGTCCCATGCTCACAAGTTTCCTCAAATTCAGTGAGCAAGATATGCTCCATGCTTCCATTCTCGTCTGTTACTGGCTTATATGGAAATGCCATGGAGCAATTGGACCTTGTGAAAGAAGCTTGTTTAGAAAATGATGAATCAGAAACGACAAACCAACTGTACAATTTTAATTCGAAAATGAAATTCTGCATACCTTGAGCGAATCCACTAAACCTACCTTCATAAATGAGTTTGCAACAACATCGGAAGATTGCAACTACAAATATGAAATATAGTACATCAGGAAAAAGAATCTGAATTGGTGACAGATTGACAGGCATTACAATGGACAATCCCATTTGCTTTTCAAATTTGCATAAGCAGAGGTTCCCTTCCTCTATCAAACTAACAAATGTCTGCCAGTATACGACATTACCTTGATCCTGATTTCAAAATCTGTAATACAAATGCGTAAGGAGCTAAGGGCAACCTATACCCACATTACCACCCGTTAAAGGGCAAAAAAAAACAGCAAAAAATGTAGGTATAAGTGTAAAACTGAGACTGAAAACAAAGTGAAAGAACCAAAGCTACTAACAAAAAACAAAATTGAATTTTCACAAATGAATATGCAGAGACGTGGATCTCTAACTATTACTCATGTCGACTTTGTAATTCAAGATCAGTTTTATGACATCACTTGGCCAAAATCAGCAAACAAGCAAAACCAAACTGGACAACAATGACTAGATCCCACCAAGAAAGTTACTGAAATCCACCAAAAACTAGATAAAAAAATCACCTTTTTCCTAGTAATTTCATAAAAGCACAACTAGGAGGGGGAATTGAGAGTACCTGCATTTACTTGATCTAATTTGAGGTCTAGGATAATTCAGAGTAGCTTGGGAGAAGAGCACTAGAAGCAAATCACGGCTAATCGGGAGCAACAACCAGTTGAAAGCGTCTAGCAGTCTTGCTGATTGGAGGCGGAGTCGAGGTGGATCATGGTCGATGGTGAAACGAGGAAAAGGCACCTTCATATCTTTCGATTGCTATCCCTTTGTTTCTCCGCAAATTCAATTATCTTGCCCTCCTCGTCTATCTTCACCAAATAGAGCACCAAAGAGTTGCGCCACTTGTGAACCGACTGATTGGAGCAAGATCCGATTTCGGCCCCGGCCGGACATCTCTAAGAAGAATGGAGTTGAAATTGGAATCAATAGCGACAAATTATCACCCGAATCAGGAAACTGAGACCGCTATCCAGCCAACACAAATCAAGCTTGAATCGAAACCCTAATTTGACATAGGCACCTCGTCGATCAAAATTCGATCAAGAAAACCACCAGGAAAGGACTCATCCCAAATTCTTACAACTCAATAGGAACAAAGAAAGGAATCTGAAGGCAAGAACAAGTCACGAGATCTTCGAGTTCGAGATATCCGAAGAGCTCGAAATTTCCACCATATGGATAGATGGAAATACAAAAAGGCACCGAAACCGGCGAAACGGATCAACAAATTCACGGAATTGATCGAGATCGAGATAGAAATCGAGAGATGAGGGGATGGATTGGAGATTTGGAGGAGAATTGATCAAGAGATGACGTGATGGATTGGAGAATTGATCGAGAGGGAGAGAGTGTAAGAGAAAGGTACAGGGACCTAATTAATTTTCAAAGGGGTGTAGCACGCCTAATAAAATTTCTAAAGAGGACAAATACCTAATTAAATCTTAAAAATGGTATATTTAGTCAAATTTTCTCTAAAATTTATATCTATATCTATATATTTATTTATATACCCATAAAAATTTATTAATCATCAAATGGTATATTTAGTCAAATTTTCTCTAAAATTTATATCTATATCTATATATTTATTTATATACCCATAAAAATTTATTAATCATCAATTCATTCAATTATCTACTCCCTCCGTCCAACAAAACTTGACGTTTTACTATTTATACACGCTTTTTTAGGAGCTAAAAACTATATAAAATATCGACTTTTTAAATAATTTTTTTTAACAATTTTGTAGTTATTATTAATAAGTACAAACTTGTTAAAAAAATTTTTTTAAAAAATGAATATTTTATATAGTTTTTATCATTCTAAAAAAGCGTGCATGAATAGTAAACGACAAGTTTTGTTGAACGGAGGGAGTATATACATATACTAAAAATTTATTAACCTGGACTCCCCGAAGCCTCAATCTCTTCCACCCGTGGCGGCCTGTCGGTTTTCCGGCTAGCCTGGTCTGGGTGCCTAGCTTCCATTGATCCCCTCCGCAGGCGGCTCGTGCTTTCGATCGCCGGTTCACCCACTCCCGTTTGGGTTCGATGGTGGTTCCTTGGCGCCTAAGCTTCGGGTTCTTAGGGCCCAAGTTTCGGTTCATTGGGACCCAAGCTTCAGGTCCTTGGGGCCCATGATTTTGGTAAAAAAAAAAAGACCCGAAATGGTTGAAACCACTTTAAAGAAACCCCGAAAGTGTCTGAAAATCCCGAAAGGGTCTAAATCCCGAAATGGCTTGAAAATTCCCGAAAAGGTTTGAAGAACCAAATTGATGAAAAAAATTTCCCGAAAGGGATTGTCAAATAAATTCCAGAATCTTCTCTCGCTCTTCGCCCTCCTCGTGGTCATGCTTCATGTTCTCGTGTTGGTTGGGCTTCCGTGTGTTCATGGTTAGTTTCGGTTGAGGAGCAGTTCTGCGACCCTGGTTGATCGAAGTGATCGTGTTGGTGGTGTTTGTGGTCTCCGAAGATCCCTCATCTAGGTGGGGGGAACGTCGTGTGATCCACACTTCCCCAAGAGTCGTCTTTGCCTTGCGAGGATTTTCGCTTTCCGTCTTTCGGGCGGTGAGACATCGTGTCAGCTGGTGATGTCTCATACGCTCGCTATCCACTACCCAAAATTTTCACCATGCCGGGCTTCCTTCCACTCGATGTTGTGACCGCTTGTTTGCTTAGGGTTTGGGATTTTTCTGGGTTTGCTTTTAATGGTTCTTTTGATGTTTTATGTGTTTGTATTTTTTTCAGATCTTCGTGATCTCATCCTTCGGGATGTTCTCGGGTTGGCTAACCACTGCCTAAATTTTTATCTTTTCAAAAAAAAAAGGGTAAAGTTGATATAGTAAAAAATGTAAAAAAAAAGAACATAAAATTAAGATGATTATGACACTTAAGATAACATATTCTTAATTAACAGTTAAATGGTTAAAATTTTAACTTGTTAACAATATATAAGACCAGTTAAAAAAAATTCTTATTTAATAGATAAATATAGATTTGTAATTAATATAAATAAATTTAAAAATGCAATGTGTTAGATGTTTTGAATTTAACAAATTGATTAAAAATATATAATATCTTAAAAATAATTATTATTTTTTTGGAAAAATAACCAAAAATAATACGAATTATCAGCATTGAACCAAAAATAATACGAACTTTGAAAATGACAATTTCATATACAAACTATTGTCATATTAACCAAAAATAATACCGTGGTGGTTTCCGGTGAAATGGGTGACGTGGTAGCCGGAAAAATGTAATTGGGGCATAAAATGTAATTAATAACAATGATGGGTGGAAAATTAACTTTAATATAGATTTTGGGAATTCAATTCTTCTTCTCCAGTTCTCCACATATCCTTTGTGTCGACAACAATGCGAAGTCTCAACTGGGTTCATGAATTCAATAAGGAGTCAAATTAATAATCCGTATAAAATCGATAGCAAATGGGTTGCATTTCAACATTAATAGGAAGTGGGTTCATGAATTCAATATGGAACTAAGGTTTTTAAATTTTCCGGAAAAATAAAACCTAGATTTGAATTTCAACCTTATTAAGTAAAGATTTAAGGATGAAATGGGTTGAATATCTATCAGACCCTCAAAATATGTGATTCCCCTTAATATATTCGATGTTTCGGCGAATGTTTGAAGTTCGATTTATAGGTTCATTGCAAAATTTCGAGGGTAACTTTTTCAATTTGGGGGTTCAATTGGTGATACTAGGGAATGTGAAGGAGAAGAGGAGTGTCCTAATTATGAGTAAGGACAGCTGCGAAGTTGGAGAAGAATGGAAAGTCGATTATGTAGAATGATAGAATTGATGTAAAATCCTCCTTGAGGGTTTCCATTCATTGATATAATATATATATAGGTTACAAAAGTATTGGGCCTTAATGGGCTTTTAGCCCACTATACAATATTAAGACCTATGTAATCTATCAAACCCCCGCAGTCGAAACGGGATGGGTCCGTACAGTGAGACTGAAACGAAAATCAATGAACAACTGTCTAGGTAAACCCTTGGTGAATATATCAGCGTACTGATAAGAGGACGGGATATGTAGAACGCGGACATGTCCAATGGCAACCTTGTCCCTGACGAAGTGGAGATCAACCTCAATGTGCTTCGTGCGTTGATGCTGGACTGGGTTGCTAGCCAGGTAGACGGCGGAGACGTTGTCAGCAGATCTGCTGAACGGCGTAACTGATATCAGGCCTGGTGAAAGTGAGATACTGAAGAGCACCAGCGAGGCTCCTGTACAGTGTGGGATCGTCAACCAAAGGACCAGAATGAGCACTGAGCTTGTTGGATGTATCGACTGGGGTCGCGACGGGATTACAGTTGACCATCTTAGCCCGAGCAACAATCTCTGCAGCATACTTACTTTGTGAGAGAAACAGACCAGACGCATGCCGCTGAACAGCAACTCCCAAGAAGTAAGACAGCTGACCCAGATCAGACATGGCGAATTCCGCACTCAACTGCGAGATTATCGACGTCCGAAGAGCATCAGAAGAGGCGGTGAGAATGATGTCGTCGACATAAAGCAGCAGGAATGCCAAGTCTGAGCCTCTGCGATAGATAAACAGAGACGTATCCGAACGGCTGCTAGTGAAACCCAAACGGAGCAGATGAGAGGCAAAACGCTGAAACCACGCCCGCGGAGGCTGTTTCAGACCATATAGAGAGCGCTTGAGGAGAAAGACATGCTTTGGACGCTCAACATCAGTAAACCCCGGCGGCTGAAACATGTAAACTGTCTCGTTCAGATGACCATGCAGAAAGGCGTTCTTGACATCTAACTGATGGATGGCCCAGTTGCGCGACAGAGCCAGACTCAGGACCACTCGGATAGTGGCAGGCTTGACCACAGGGCTGAAGGTCTCATCACAATCAATATCGGCCTGCTGAGATCTACCGTTCACCACAAGACGAGCCTTGTAGCGCTCCAACGTCCCATCAGAGCGGAACTTGTGACGAAAAAGCCACATACAACGAATGACGTTCGCCTCAGGAGGGCGAGGAACAAGAACCCAAGTACCATTCTTCGTAAGGGCCCTGTATTCGTCGAGCATAGCCGCCTGCCAATTCGGGTCGAGGAGGGCTGTTTTGTGGGAGGTGGGAACGGGGGAGATGGAGGTTTGGGTGGGGGCAGAGGGTGAATGGGAGTCGGGAAGGACGGGGGCAAGAGGGGCTAAGCAAGGGTTGCGGCGGGCGCCGCCAGGGAGGGGCGTAAAGCTGCGGGCGCCGCATGACCTGCGGCGGGCGCCGCCAGGGAAGGGTGTAAGGCTGCGGGCGCAGCATTTGTACATGCGGCGGGCGCCGCATGCCCTGCTGCGGGCACCGCACGTAGGTGACGGGAGGCTGTTTGGCGGGGTGATGGGAGGTGGATAGCGGGGTGATGGGCGGTGGTCATGGAGACGATCTGACGGGGTCGGAAGACACCGAAGACGCTGCGGGTGTATGGTCTGGTGGTGGGGGTGGTGGTGGTGGTGGTGTTGGGGGAGAAGCAGGAGGAGGGCGGTGAGGCCGGTGAGGCGAGGGGACGACGCCGGCGACGGAAGAAGAGGGGTGGGGTGGGAGGATCAAATTAGGGTTCTGTGAGGAAGAAAAGGTTGTGATACCATGTAGAATGATAGAATTGATGTAAAATTCTCTTTGAGGGTTTCCATTCATTGATATAATATATATAGGTTACAAAGGTATTGGACCTTAATGAGCTTTTAGCCCACTATACAATATTAAGACCTATGTAATCTATCAGCTTCTAATGGAGGTCGAGGAAGGTGACATCATCACTAGACCTGTCAAACGGGTCATTCGGTTTGGGTCGGGTCACTTCAGGTTTCGGGTAAAATGGGTCCTAGGTAAAACGGGTTTCGGGTATTTCGGGTTGACTCAAACCCGGGTTTGACCGGGTTTCAGGTCATTTCGGGTCGATTACGGGTTTGTCAATTTTTTCTTTTTTAAATTAAAAAAATCAAGATTTGATAATTTTGTGATAAATTTTAATTATATATAAAAAAATTTAATTATATATTATTATAAATCAGCCGGGTCAATCGGGTCACCGGGTAAATCGGGTCAAAATTACCGGGTCAATCGGGTCACTGGGTCGAAACCCAGATTACCCGAAAAAATTCGGGTTCGGATCGGAAAAAAAAAATTCGGGTCAAAATTTCCGGGTTCGGGTCGGAAATTTTTCGGGTCGGTCGGGTCAGGTCACCGGGTCGGGTTGTGTTTTGACAGGTCTAATCATCACCCACATAATCTTCGGACTAGGGCTGGAAATCACCCATGGGCGACCGACCCATCCGACCCGATTATACGGGTGAAAACCCGAAAAAAAATCGGGTGATGGATGGGTGAAACGGGTGAATGGTCGGGTGATGGGTGATATGTTTTTTACCCATTACCCGACCCGCTTAACCACCTGCTAACCCACCCAATTATTTTTAAAAAAATCCTAATTTATATAAAAAAAAATATAGCCTAACATAACTACATATTTTCCCTTTTTCTAATTCTAGCCTCTCTCTATTCTCTAATTGTTTTTGTGCAAAAAAAAATCTAAAAGAATATAAACTTATTTTATTTAACCCCACATCACATCTTTAAAAAAAAATATTTTATTTATTTTGCATACACTATTAGGGCATCTCCCACCATAGACTATAAAATGAGTTTTAGCCTTTTTTTTCTCCTATCATAGGCCAAAACCCATTTTGGCCAATTTTTTTTGGCCTATTTCTAAAATGAAGGCCAAATTTGGCTTGAAATTTTAGAAGGCCAAATGTGAATTCCACCTTTTTTTTTATTTTTAATTGTTCATTATTAATATAAATTTATAAATCACACAATTAATTGTATATAAACTATCTAATTATAATTTTTTTTTATCAAAACTAAAAGTTATAGTTTGTAAAGATATTGATGAGTTTTTTGATATGACTATAATATTTAATATGTTTGGATTATATTTGCATAAATAATTAATATCTTTAGAAAAACATATTCATTTTATATTATTACATCTTCATCAAAATCATATCTCATAAATAAATATCGAGTTGCATAAATTACTATATTTGAAAATAATAATAAAAAATCCCAAAACACATCAAAACCATAATATGAAGTAAATTTATAAATAATACAATTATAAATCTATATATTATATAGTTATGATTTCCAATTAAAAATAAAATTTGTAGTATTGTTAAGATATTCAAGAGTTCTTCGATGTGACTATAATATTTGACATATTTGAATTATTATTGCATAAATAATATTTTTAGAAAATGACATTAATATTTTTTTATTATAGATTCATCAAAATTATAATAAAAAATAAATATTAAGTTGCTTAAAATACTAAAGAAGAAATTAAAAATCAAATATAAAATTAAACAACCAACTATTAAATCATGGTCACATTTAATATTCTGATAGATCCGCATTACTCTCTTCATAACCATTTCCTGTTTCGAAGCCATCATGTTGATCATCTTCATGCATATATTTGTCATTGCTCGTTCGAAAGCTACCATAGCCATAATTTTCACTACCAAAATTTTCATTATCACATGCAGCTTCTTATTGACTTTGCAATTGATTAAAGTTACTATAGATTATTTGCAGCACCTTCTCGGTCACGATAAATTGTAATGTGATCAGGAACTCCACCTCTTCGTCTTGATCGAACATCATCTTCTTCATTGTTGATATATTCCACCATGAGTAGATTGTTATTAGCATACATACGATGTAAGACATTTTTGATCCTGTTCAAATGAATCAAATATTGAATTAGAAATGACAATAGTTTCATTTGAAGAGTGAGATGATGATGATATTTGAGAAGAATTCACTGTTGATTCAAATCGAAAGGATAACAATATAATCGAGTGACGGAAATGAGTGTGAAAGTTCTAAATTACATGAGTATTTATAGAAAATTTGTCTGCCAAATTTGGCCTACGGTGGGAACAACAAAACCATTTAATAGGCCAAAAGAGAATATTCTCTTTTGATAGGCTATTTCCCTTAGCTATTATATCCTACGGGGGAAGATGCTCTTAGAATGTTAGCAATTTCGCTCATTTCAACGACTTAGCATTTAGTGTGTTAAGAGTTAAGACATGATTTAGCCAAATTATTTTTTCTTTTTTTTAACTACGAGTTTAGCAACGGACCAAAATTCATCTCATTTAATTTGATTTGATTTAGCCAAATTATTTTTCTTTTTTTTTAACATGACCTCAATATTTCGATGCCTCAATAATACTCCTTGTGTTTGTAAATAAGTGGCTTTTTCAAGTTACACACACTTTTTTAGGACAGTAAAAAAACTATATAAAACATTAATTTTTTAAAATAATATTATACTTGTTAGTAATAAATATAATATTATTTTAAAAATAATTTAAAAATTTATATAATTTTTACCGTCCTAAAAATATCCGCATGGCTTGAAAAAGTTACTTATTTGCAAACGAAATAAGCAAGCAAATTTATGAGAAATTTGGGAAACTTATTCGAACTTGGGCGGCTCGGAGTTTATCATATGGAAGGTTCGCAAGGAGATTGCAACTCATAAACTCGGTTTGTGCTGGAGTCCTCACTTTCTGGAGTCAGATTCTCATTCCCTTAAAAGGGGTTGTGGATGTTTGTTACTGGTTCTTGCATGGAACAAGAGTGTTCAAGCCAAGTTGCTGGGTGATCTTCTTCTCGGTAAACCGAGCATTTGGTTGCGATGGTGCTCATGAAATCACTTGAGAGATGCAGATGTATGGAATGTCAACAGAAAGGTGAATGACTAGCTCTTGGGTGTGGAAGAGTATTCAGAGGGTTAGAGATGAGTTTTTGGCCGTGCTGAACTCGAAAGGAATACACCAACAAATATAATCTAGATGTGCTGCCGAACCACCGTGGGGATCTTGCCTTTATTAAGTTATATCATCTGTTAAGATGTAGAGGACTTGATACATCATGGGGAGTGTTATAATGAGAACGATAACAGACGAAGAAAGACACGGAGATTTAACGTGGTTCGGCAACGGTGTGTTACCTACGTCCACGGGTAGAGAAATAGGGATCTTTATTATGGAGGCAAACAAGAAACTAGGTTACAAATTGTTAGGTTTATGAGTATATATAGTGCCTCATGAAACCCTTGTCAGACAATGGGCCTAAACCCAAAACAAATAATAAGCCCAATTCAAGGCATATTAACAAATCTCCACCTTGACTTGAATCCTCTCAGATGTACCAATCGCATTGCAGCACCAGACGTACCAAATGCAATGCCATGCCAAATGTACCAGATGTGCTTCAATGCCGGATGTACCAGAATCTCCTCTAAAAAACAGATGCACCATGACAAGTGCCAGACATTTCTCTGCCTCAGATTTGTCCTCACATGAGGACTCAGATTGCCCCGCAGGGCAGCTCAACAGTTGGTGATATTAAACAAGTCCAAACAATGTTGGAACTTGCTCTCCGGAACTGGCTTGGTGAACATATCAGCATGATTATCAGATATTCTCACCTTCTTCACTCTGATTCTCTTCTCAGCTTGCCAGTGTACTGACTCACCTCCAGAAACAACAGCCTTGTAGTTGGATGGAGCACCATCCTCCCCCTCATCGGCCACATGCAAAGCATATCCCACCAGATCATTAGATCTGTATCTCGCAGGCCCCCTGATGTCAACCCTTCTTGGTTGATCTAGAGCAATACTCCGATGTACAACTCCACCTATTCCTGTGTCTAGTGGTATATTCTTTGTCTCACCAGTATCTGACTCAGTAGTACCTGTCTGTGATGATTGGTCAGTGACCAACTCAGGTGCTTGAGTCTCTGCTGGAGTGAAGTTCAACTCCACCTCCTCAGCAACAGTCTCCCTAACGTTGACTGAAACAGCATCTACAGCACCCGTGACTGCTGAACCTTGTAGGGTATACAAAGTCCCCTTTCCCTGCTTGACTCCTTGCAAAACCACATTAGAGCCCTTAAACACGCGCAACTTTCCACCATAACCTGTGTATCTGAAACCCTTGTCGTATAACACAGTTAGGGATATCAAATTCTTTGTCATAGATGGCACATGTTTGACTTCCTCCAATGTGCGAAATTTCCCATCGTTTGTCCGAAGCCTGACTGAGCCGATCCCAACAACCTTGCAGATGACATCGTTTCCCATAGAAACATTGCCCTTGTCTACACATCTATATGTTGTAAACAACTCTCTTCTAGGACATACGTGACATGACGCACCTGAGTCAAGAAACCACACATCATGATCTGTGCGATTGCCTGCTAGTAGAACAATATCTTCCTCAGAAGTATTTCCACCATGAACTACTGCTGCAGATCCAGATTTCTGCTCTTGTTGCCTCTTCTTAGGACAGTCATTCTTTCAATGACTTTTCTCCTTACAGTAGTTACAGACGTCGTCTGGTTTAGGGCCTGATTTGCGACCTTGCTTCTTTCCCCTTCTACCATCAGAATTGCCTCCGCTGGCCATAAGCCCGGAAGCCTGATTGTCTGTAACCGACGCGGTTGCCTTCAGACGCAACTCTCTGCTGTGAAGTGAGGATCTAACCTCTTCCAGTGTGATGGTATCCTTCCCAACGACAAACGACTGGACGAAGTTCTCGTATGTGGGGGGTAGGGATACCAGCAGAATTAGGGCAGCATCTTCGTCCTCCACCTTAACATCAATATTACGCAATTCAAGTAATAACGTGTTAAGTTGATCAAGATGATCTTTGAGTTGTGTACCTTCCTGCATACGTAGCCCGAACAACCGTTGTTTCAGAAGCAACTTGTTCGTCAGAGACTTTGTCATGTACAAACTCTCCAACTTTAGCCACAAGCCGCCAGCAGTTTCCTGATCAGCAACCTCTATTATGACATCGTCTGCGAGACACAACATGATCGTCGAATGAGCCTTCTCCTCCAGAAGGCCGTACTCAGCGGTGGTTGTATCTGCCCCCTTCTTGCCGGCGGTTAACGGTGCCCATAAACCTTGTTGCTTCAGCAAAGCCCGCATCTTTATCTGCCACAGACTGAAAGAGTTTCTTCCAGTAAACTTGTCAATCTTCACTATAGATCCAGACATCATTCTCGACAGAAATCACCACCAAGCTCTGATACCAGTTTGTTATAACGAGAACGATAACAGACGAAGAAAGACACGGAGATTTAACGTGGTTCGGCAACGGTGTGTTACCTACGTCCACGGGTAGAGAAATAGGGATCTTTATTATGGAGGCAAACAAGAAACTAGGTTACAAATTGTTAGGTTTATGAGTATATATAGTGCCTCATGAAACCCTTGTCAGACAATGGGCCTAAACCCAAAACAAATAATAAGCCCAATTCAAGGCAGAATACCATCAGTTTGTTAGGGGGAAAGTCTTGTTGGGCCCGACCAGAAAGCCCAACATAGAAGCCGGACTGGGGCACCATCCCAAAGCCAATTGGCGTTAGGTGGAGTAGCCCATCCACTTATATGTTAGGTTCAGATTTCTCCCACTTACGATGGGGGATTCACAAGTGTCCCAACAAATCCCCCTCTCACTTGTGAATCCATCACAAGTCTAGCCCGGTTGGAATCGAGATCTCCACGCAACGGGTTCGACTAACCCGTCACCGATACAGATGTGGAGTCCATCTCAATCTTTGGGTGCAACCGGCCCACCCGCCGAACCCGGCTCTGATACCAGTTTGTTAGGGGGAAAGTCTTGTTGGGCCCGACCAGAAAGGCCAACATAGAAGCCGGACTGGGGCACCATCCCAAAACCAATTGGCGTTAGGTGGAGTAGCCCATCCACTTATATGTTAGGTTCAGATTTCTCCCACTTCCGATGGGGGATTCACAAGTGTCCCAACAGGGAGAGATGCTATCATTCGTTGGAATCAAGAATCAAAAATCAAAATTTTGTATACAATGCTGAAAATGGGCATTTATTGAATGTTTGGCAGCTAGGAAGCGGTTGAACATTGAAAGAAGGATGAAGCACTGGTGTGGATCGACAACTACATCATGTGTCTTATGTGGGTTTGAGGAAGAAAGTGAATGCCATCTATGGTTCAGTTATCTCACCATTGTCACCGTGATGGGAAGCGTTTCTAGATGGGATAGGATTAGCTGTAGATTCAGCAACATTGAGGGCTGATTTGGCTGGTTCTCCCAAGAGTCGAAGAAGAAGCAAAAGACTTTGATGTTTCAAAAGAAACTACTTATATTTGAAGCTTCTATTTACTTTACATGTCGTGCTCTCTAATCTTGTGTTTCCGATCAGAAGCTCTTCGTCCTCATAGCGGGAATGCGGGATTGCTCGTGGTGGATCCCTATTTCGCTAGCTTTCTTTTCTTTGTTCAACCGGTGTTTTGTGCTCGCCTCCACCTCGTCCAGTCGACCGTCGTATCTTGCCGTGTTTGGTCGGTCTTGGCTCTGCTTCCCTGCGGCGGCTGTGTTTTGGGGCGGCTAAACCCTGCCTTTCAAAATTGCAAATCTCTTGTCTGTCCTCATCTCTCTCGGGTCATGCTTCCTTTGGATTTGGGCTTGCCTTGGGCCCGAAGGTGACCCAGACTTGGTGGTCACAACTTGCCTTTAGTGCTTCGGGCCCAAGGTTATTCCTTGGGCCCAAAGTGGCCCGAACTCTCTTAAAGCTATAAATAAATAAATAAATACAACATGTTATATCGTTGTAGTAATCGTTATATATATATATATATATATATATATATATATATATATATATATATATATATATATATATATATATATATATATATATAAGTTTGGATATGTATATAAAACTAATTAATTAAAACCGTCTGAAATGACTTAATTAAAATTCCGCTTGGGTTTCCCAGTGGAGTTTGTGTAAATCCCGCTTGGGTTTCTGGTGCTTTTGGTTCAGGCGTTGGGTGACTCTACGTTTGGCGTGATTGGATTTTCTTCTCCGTTTGATGGGGTTCTGGCAGTCGGAGTCGGGATAGGCTGGGGTCGTGGCAGTGTGTATCGAGGCGTCTCCTTTCTCCGGAAGACTGTTTCCTTGGAGGTTCATCTTCACTGCCCACAGGTGACTCCTGATGTGCCGCTAGCCTACGGTGCTGCTTCGGAGTAGTGCTTGGCTTCGTCCTTCGTCTACGTACTCGTCCTGTTCGGTTTAGTTGTATTTAGTTTCGCCTTTGTAGAGTTTTTGCCTGTATTTTGCACCTTCTTTGTATTTTTATGTTTGCTTAGACGGATTTCCGTCTGCCGACTTGTCGGCCATCGAGGTTCAGATATGTCTGACCTCGAATTATTTCCTAATCAAAAAAAAAAACTTTACATGTCGTGCTAGGAATAGAAAGTTGTAATAAAAAAAACCCTGAAGTGTGTGCAAGGACTATTATAGAAAGTTGTAAATTCAGAATCTCTGTGAAGTGGAAGGGCAAGACTACTAGAGGGATGACTATGACCCATAGGGATGTTAGTACTTACTTAGTACCGCTTGGGGAATTTGATGTTTAGGTGGAGGTTGTTTTGTGAGTTTTTTTAGGAGTACACAGAATCCTTGATCTGGGTCTGTAATTTTATATTTGGTTATCCACCATATCTATATATTTACCTCTTCAGGGGAATAAGTAAGCAGAATTTTTTAATAAGTAGAATATATGAACTAAAAATTGCAATAAAATGTGGCTAGAAGAAAACAAATTCAAAGGTGCGCGGTCACTTGTAAATTGTAATACATGCCCGTTAGCAATCGAAAATTCATAACAATTAAGTATTGCCATTGAAGTGTGGAAAACCCAGCGTCACACACATCAACCAAAGCAGGGCCCTGTTCAAAAAAATCTTATAAATTATTTTAGTGTAATTAAATTAAACAATCATAAAATTATTTGTTAACCCTAGTGTTAAGATAATAAAAAAAATAATTAATCACACAATTACCTATATATCAAAAGACATTTAAAGTAATATCAAATTTGAATATTATAAATAACAACACAAATTATTATTTTTCTTGCAAAATCTGATAAAAAAAAACTTTTTATACTTACAAAATGTTGAAAAATATTTAAATAATATTGTATTTATCAAAGTTTAGAGCAATTGATCTAAATATTTGGAAATAATGTGAGAACTAAATGTTTTTAAATACAATTTAGTATAAAGAGGTTGTAGATGGTCCTTAAAAAAATTAAAAACATTTATGATTTTGTCTATTTGTCTAATTATATATGTCAATTGTAAGAAAAAAAGTTTATTAATGAAGAAAGTAAATAATGAATAAAAAGAAAAAGAAAAGTAGTGTGCACATTGCACATTAGATTAAAAAAAAAAGGGTTCGTTATATCAGGGGTAAAAAAATAGAAAAAAAAAAGAAAAAAGAGCTTCTGTGGAGATTCGAACCCGGAAACTGTAAAATAGGAAGTGCTCCTTATCAAGGCTTAAACCAGTAGAGTACATGAACTTTACTGTCTTATTTGGAAACAGAAGATATATACATAATTATTTTCATATTGGACCCTAAAATTTTGGAGACCCTATTCCGTGGATCTATCTGAACAGGTTAAAGCATGGGCCTGAACCAAAGTGAATAGTTTTAGTTGTGGAGACACATCAGCACATTGCATAGAGAAAAAAATTAAAAATAAAAATTAGCTATATGTGAACAATTGTTTTTTAATTCAAACTCGATTGTAGATGTTCAACACAAGTAAAACTAAAAGCATTCAAGAAAGGGTTAGTTTGGTAACTGATATATTAGGTATACTAAATATATGTTAAATTCAATTGTTCATAACTTAGTAAATAAAATATTATCTTAATTTAAATAGAATAGCCTATAATTAATGGTTAAATTTGGTGAATATCCATTTTTCATGTCAAAATTAAGTAAATGTCCACTTTTTTACATAATTAAGTAAATGTCTATTTTTTCCAAAAATACCCCTCCTTCCTCATCCCTAACCCTCCCTCTTTCCCCTTTGACCATTTTTAATTTTAACATTGACTAGTCAACATTGACCATTCCGGTCAATGCCGCCCTGCATTTGATGACAGTTTTTTGGTGACAGTTGAGTGTATTTTTTTGGTGACATTTAATTGTGACAATTATTTTGGTGACAATTAATTTTTTGTGACATTTTATTTTTTCCGGTGACAGTTAGGGAAAAATATTTTTTAGTGACAATTGATTTTCTTTTTTTTTTCTTGTGATAATTGTTGGTGACAAAAAAATTTGGGTGAGAATTGATTTTCTTCCAGTGACAGTTGCCAGTAATACTTTTCCTCATTGACAAATGAGGTTTTACTGCTAATAGATGATTTTCCTTATGACAATTGTTGGTGACAACTATTAATGACGAGGTTGATGACAATATATTGTCACCATGATATTGTAACCTTAAAAAATTGTCACCGTAACATTATACATCACCAAGACATTGTCACCAACTACAGAACATTGTTTTCATATTGTTTAATCAACCATATAGTCACCAACTTATAAAAAACATTGTTACCAACCTCTTTTCAGTAATCTATTGACACAAACAATAAAACAGTGTAACCAACCTATTTTCATCAAGCTTTGGTCAATAATCTACTGTCACCAATTACAAAACTTTGTCACCAATCTAGTGTCAACCACCTATTTTTAGAAATTAATTGTCACCAACGACAAAACAGTGTCACCAACCAATTGTCACCAACTACAAAGCACTTTCATTCAACTAAAATGTTTACAATACTAATGTTATCACATTTGTCATCTAATATTAACACATTTTTGTTACAAAACTGAAACCCTAGAACAAGGGGATCATTGTAACGGCCCAGAATTATGATTTCCGGGTTACGTTTCAAGGGATAAAACCCCTTGTTCGGATCTTGCAATCCAGGTACGGGTCGAGGTTTCAAACTCATTTTATGATTAGTAGAAAGAGGGATTTCAAACTCTAAAAGTCACGAAGGGTCGTTGGGTACCCTTAACCTGTCTTAAGACTATGTCGCGAAATTTAATTCAAATGAAAGTAAAGCGGAAGCAAAGTTAAGATACAAAGTGTCACGGCAGAGCCGGGTCAAAACCAAAATATAAGCGAATTATTACCATTTACACCAAGTTAGAGAATTAGCCACGTTCTTCGATTCACCAAAGGGGAACCCCGTCATATAGACATTGAGTACTCAAAATCTACAGAAGATGCCTTAAAAAAAAGAACGGGAAAAGGAGTCGGATCGAGCCACTCATGCGGGACCGGCAGTCCTCGCTGAGGCCACATAGTATGTGCTATACCTAATAAAGATGCTCTAATGCAGTACGAAAGTCAAACACACTAGCATGCTCCTAGTTATAATAATGTGTAAAATACTGTAAAGGGCCAAAGACAATGCCAAGTGGCATATCCCTCTCCTACCTCCACCCCCTTCCGATAGGGCGGAGACTGGCCAGCTCGTGAATGCATTCCATCATAATCGGGCGGCACGCATGCCTAACCCGCTCCACAATAAGCCCACAGGCATCTCATAATATAAGGAAGTTCATGACTCGATTGACTCAGGGTACCCGATGAGGCTGGGCTACCCTATGACCCTAGCAAAGACTCTAGGACTATCACAGATAACGGCCGTTCTGTTTCAAACACATAAAGTAAGCAGATGCTCATTCAATTAGTGCAACCTAAACATGAGCTTTTATGCATATGCAACACCTAACATAAAATGCAACAACAGGCATGAATGTCCAACCTGAGTAAGCCCCCTAGGGAACTTACCTGAAGATGCAGAACAGCAGGATAATACAAGCAAGAACCCAAATGCAAGTCCAAAGCAATCCAAAAACAATTCACACCTATCATCAAACCATTACCATAAGCCACCGGGCCAACATTCATTCATACGAAACCCAAGTTCTCAACATACTCCAAACCAACCGATGGTAAAACCGTTTTCCAAAACCTTTCCGATTTGATCAACATCAACCAAAATCATTCTTCCAATTTCCTTTTCAAAACCAACATCAACAAGCCAAGACAAAGATCCCGACATCAAACCTTTAACCTTAAAACCAAACTTTTCAAATCATATTATAGAAATAATTCCGGTATTTTATTTCAAAGCCTTGACTTTAATGTTTCAAGTAATTTAAGACATCGATAACCACTTCCCGAAATAAATCCATCTCTATAAACCCCTTTTTAAATAATTCAACAATATTTAAATAAAATAAAACATAAAACTCAACCCATTTTAACAATCCACATTTATAAAACAACAATACTAAATTACTTTATCATTTCTAAAATCTCATTATAAAACATTATACAATAACACATCTCAATTAACACTACTTTTAAACAATTTAAAATATATAATAATTTTCAGAATATAATAATAAATAAACTAACGGCACTAATCAAAAAACATAATGCAATATAATATGTAACAAAACCTTAAGACAACCCAAGAGAAGAATCTGGCCGGCCCAAACAAAAGAAGAAAAGAAAAGGCCAAACTCTTTCTAAATTCGGATCCAAAGATAACCCAACCCATCTCTTATTAAAACAACACCCATGAAACCGGTTTTCCATTTAAAACATCTCTGAACCGGACCCAAAGAAAACAAAACAAGGAAACCGGATCAAACGCTGTTCATCCCTTCCCAGATCTGAAATCGAAAATGGAGCGAAGGAAGGGACGCAGTGGAAGCTCGTCGGCGACAGCATGGTTCCAACAATTAAATCCGACATCCAGAAGCAGGGATTGAACAGGAAAGGGCAGATAAAGAAGCTCACCGAAATCCTTAGCGTGGAATGCTCGAAATCGCCCGATTCGCCTCGCCGGAGGAATGGTGCGGCTTCATCGGAGGTGGAATTCGACGAATCTGGCCTAGGACGGAGGAATAGGGGTTAAAGGCGAGCCTTTACTTAGAAAGGAGGCGAAAGAAGGTGAAACCGAGCCTTACCGATACTTAATCGGAGAACAGAGGAACGGAGAAGGAAGGGCTCGGCGTCGGCGACTCCGGCTGCTCATGGGTGACTTCTGGGCGTTCGTCGGCGTCGGGGGAGATGAGGTAGATGCTGTTGCTGCTACTTCTCGTCGAGAAGGAGGGAGGTAGCTGTTCGATTTGAAGGAAGGAGGTGAAGTGTGCCATCGATGGTGGCCTGAACAGGACTCGGCTCCTTCGAATGGCGGATAGGGGAGCTCGGACGTTGGAGATAGGGGAGGGTGGTGATGGCGGAAACGAAACGGAAATGGAGGTGGGTGCTGGTGGTGAATCGGCAGGGAGGTGATGGTGTTCTTCACGGAACGGATTGAAGGAGTAAAGGAAGAAGGAAGGGAGGTTTGTGTTTCTCTGATTTTTTTTGGACAGAGGAAATGAAGAGGAGAGAGTGGTCTTGGTGATTCCTTTGCTGCAGAGGAGGGATGAGAGTGAGGACCACATGAGCATTTTTGGGTACCATAGGTACATAGGGGAGACAAAAGCCTTGACCATTTTCCATTTTTGTGGGTGAAATGGCGAGGAAGAAAAGAAATGGGATGTGGGTGTCTAGTTAATAATAGGAGTGGGCAGCTGGAAAAAAAAAGCTGGAGCTGCCTGATTTCGGATATGGGAGGAGGAAGGTGACAAATACGGGGAAAGAGAACAAAAGTGATCCCAAGACCCCATTTCAAAAGATTTTCACATTTCAATTTCCGAATTTAATAAAGAATTTTAAATTTTCGCATATGGAAGTGGAGTAAAGCATAATTTAAATTTCTTACTAACTAATGTCGGACTTCGTTTTGAAATATTTAGAATAAAATCAATAGCTTAAGGACGGAAATTCCAAACTTTCCAAATCTTAAAATCGGAATTATTATAAATCACTATTTTAATAATTTAATATTTTAAAATTTCCCAGTCTTTACAATCATAGACCCAAGAGGGGCTAAACCTGAGCAGACGAAAATTTAATGTACAGTATAGTTTAGGGTTTAGTCTTTAGGGTTTAGGGCTAAAATGTGTGTACAGTACCAATGTTATCAGATTTGTCATATAATATTAACGCATTTTTGTTACGAAACTGAAACCCTAGAACTAGGTGAGCATAGACCCTAGATGGGCTAAACTTGAGCAAACGAATAATTCGATGTACAATACTATAATGGCATCACATTTGTCATCTAATATTAATGCATTTTTGTTACAATAATAACCCAAAGTAGATGAAATTTGATGTAAAGTTTAACTTTGTAATACTTTATTGTCAGACTACATCAACTTGTAAAAATATCAAAACAAAGGGGAACAGTTGAAACATTCATACTTAACATCCAAAATAGCAAGACCATCTATAACCATCATCTCTCTATACGCATCCATATATTTGTCTGAAATAGCTTCAATACTACCATGAAATGCAAGACCCTCGATATATTTGATGGTATACATACCACAACTTCCACTACAATTGAACCGAAGGATAATGAAAATTACATTATAGCTAAATGAGATATAAATTCCATTTGTCACCAAAACAGAATATATAACTCTACCAATTGTCACAAATCTAAAAAAACAACAAAATAACAACATAAATTCCATTTGTCACCAAAACCTAATATATAACTCTACCAATTGTCACCGATCTAAAAATAACAACATAAATTCCATTTGTCACCAAAATAGAATATATAACTCGACTAATTGTCACCAGTCTAAAAATAACAATATAAATTCCATTTGTCACCAAAACATAATATATAACTCTACCAATTGTCACCAGTCTAAAAATAGCAACATAAATTCCAGTTGTCACCAAACAATAAAGCAAACCCCTGATAGTCTCATTTAAATTGATGATATAGAATCAAGCTAAATACTAATTGTCACCAAACAAGCAATTGTCACCAAAACAAACAAATAAACTGTCACCCAACATAATATATAACTCTAGAGATTGTCACCAATCTAAAAAAACAACAAAATATATAACAACATAAATTCAACTTAAAAACCACCAAAAAACATAGTCTCAATTCAGTTGATGATATAGACTCAAAATACATATAATTTGTCACCAAACAAAAAGCAATGATAAATGCATATCAATTGTCACCAAACAAAAATTTGTTGCTTGAAGTACCTTTTATCCTTTTCATCCGTCGATCGGATTATTTCCTTTGAGTGGAGTTGTATATTGATTGGCAGGCGGACCATAGTTCTCCTCCTTGGTGCCTCCGCAGCAACCGGTTCGACACCTACCTTTTGATCTCAATCCCCTCATTGACTACCACTTTTAGTCCTTTTTCTTTCAATTTCCTACATTGCAAGTGCAATATAAAAAATGAAATCCAACATTTTCATTTAAGATCAAAGGAAAACCCTCGTAATAATCATGGAATTCAATTGGGGGAAACAAATGCGGCACACACATACACACACTGAATTTTAAAGAATACAAAAATTAAATTACCAGGAAGATCAATTGAGCAGCAAATAAACCACAGCCAAATCGGAATCAAGCCATCAAGGACCCGGAAACGAACCTCCGAATGAATGACCAATTCGAAAACGAAATTTGTTGAAACAACCGCAGTTTCTGAGCCCGCCACGCACAGATTGAAGCTGGAAAATCTAAGATAGAACAAAAATTGAATGTGTTCAATCTGAAGAGGGAGATCGGGATAAGAAATCAAGGAGGAGGAGGAAAGATCGGGATAAGAAATCAAGGAGGAGGAGGAAACTGGAGCAGTAGGAGAGAACGGAGGAGGTGAAGGAATTGAGATTTGGAATAAAAGGGTTAATTACACCAAGGGTAGAGTTGGTATTACATAAAATTTGTGGACATTTACTTAATATCCGTTTAAATATGGACGTTTTCCTAATTAGTTTTTTTAAATGGATATTTGAGCAATTTTTTCCATAATTAATTATAGATGTATATGGATAGATTGAGATATATGGATAGATAATAGAATATGTACAAAAGAAGGGAAAGTAATTGATAGCCTAATTGCTTTACCTGGATTAATTAGGTTAGTATGAAAATAGACTAACCTGAAATAGTTTGGCGTAAAATAATGACATTTGGCATAATTATTCTCATTAAATAAAGATATAGATTTTTTTTTATGTGTATATAGATAAATTAATAAATTTTTATGGGTATATAGATATAGATTTAAATTTTAACCAATGGGGGTGTTTTTATAAATAAAGAAAGAAAAATTCCTTTTTTAATGTTGTAGTATTAAATCAATGAAAAATACGGATTCTATCAAAAAAAATAAAAATACGGAGAATAAAAACTGAAAAAGGT
Source organism: Persicaria tinctoria (assembly GCA_037127255.1). Lineage (NCBI taxonomy): Eukaryota > Viridiplantae > Streptophyta > Magnoliopsida > Caryophyllales > Polygonaceae > Persicaria > Persicaria tinctoria. The sequence continues at coordinate 56,240,387 of JBANSL010000020.1, forward strand.
ACTCCGTAAAATCCAACACAAGTACACAACACAACCCACCCTGCCACTCTGCCATCCCGCCTCTATCCCCTTCTCTCTCATCTTAACTCAACGGAGCACTCGACAATCGATATCTCCCCCGTTTTCTCTGTCTCTGGTCTCCGGCGTCTGCTCGCTCACCGCATAGTCTATAGCTCTGGTATTTAATTTCCCCCAATTCTGATTTTCAGTTTGAATCTAATTTTAATTTTGTTATAGAATTCAAACAGGGGAAACGCCTTTTCTTTTTTTTTGGTCTGAAGGGGAAAAAAACTTGATTTTGTTAGAAACTGGTCTTCGATTAGGCTACAGAAATCGGGAAATCCATCTCAAACTAATCTTTCCTCGTCTCTACGGAGCACTCAAACGCCACCACCACCTTCCTCTCTTCTCTCTGTCTGGTGGCCGACTCCTTCTATCTCCCCCAATTATCATTTTTTTTAGTTAGAAGGGCAAAACTTTTACTTTGTAATATGATCGGGAAAGACTTCAAATTTTTTCATAATATGAATTATGATTTTGTTAGAAACCTGAAAATTTGTATTCCATTGGTTTATCTGAGGTTTTTTTTTTTTTGCTCATTGTTGAATCTGAGTTTTTAATTGAGGTTTCAATTATCTTGGACAGCAAATGAAATTGTCGATTCCCATTATCCCAGCTTGAAGTTGAAGTTGAAGTGACCAGCAGCATCAGAGCCCTCTCCTATCCCTTCCGAATCCAGTGTAGAAAGGCCGCCCAAGGCCAGGCTCAGCAAAGGTTCGATTTTTTTTCTTCTTCTTTATTTCTCTATTGTTTTGTTTGTGCAGATTTTGTTATCTCTACTCGTTTAATGTGTGTTTGCATCGAACGGCCTGTTAGTGTTAATGCCTCAATGGATAGACTTTCAGTTTTGATAAAGTTTCATCAAACTGAGAATTTCCCCATGAGTGTGGACAAAGAATTAGTTTTACGATGAGTCAAATAATAAAATTAGATCTTTCAATCGCGCACCGCATCTTTGTCGTTTGTTTGTACTCATTTTTCATCAATAAAGGATATTGTTCATCAGTCATATAATAATTGTTCTAGTTCAAATTATATATTTTTAAAAGTCTTACATTATTCTCGATTGTTTTTTTGATCTTTTGGTTGCTTCCTCCCTTGCTTGTGTTTCTTCTTGTAGGTTTACTCTTGGATGTTGATTCTTCCTCCCTTGCTTGTGTTTCTTTTTGGTCTGTTTCGGTCTCTTTGGGTCTGTTTCTTCTTACATTATATTACTCCCTTTATTCTTCTTCTTAGGTTTACTCTGGTATTTTCCCCAATTCTTTCTTCTTATACGCTTCACTTGGAGTTCCAAGTACGTTGACGAGTGTTGAGTAAGTGAGTAACAAAAACTGCATAATTATATACAGATGTGTATATTTCTCTAGTAGAAAGTGTGTACTGTGTAGTGGTCAGTTATCCACTCTCCCACTTAATATATACTATATACTTTTCAAACCTTGAAATGGCAATTATACTTTTCTTACAATTTATTTACTAATGTTGAACTCTACTACTTATATTGCTTATTACTCACCCTAATAATTTCCTCAGTTTCTCTTATGATCCTAACCTTGCCCTATATGTGTGTATAGCAAATTGTTATTTTATAAACAATAACAAGTAGAATAATATATATTGTCTTTTGCACTATAAATGTAGCTAGGTTCTTGTGATGACCTTGTTCTTCCTTACTATTCTGTCCGGCTGCTAACTTCATTTTTGTTTTTTTTTAATAGCATCACTTTCAAATTTTTTTATTCTATACTACCAATTATATTATTTTTTGTCAATGCAAATTACATTTGATCACTTATCATTCAAGGTAATTTACTTCACATCTTTATTATTTTGTTATTTCACTCCTGCCTTGCAGTATCCGATCATTTGTTGCATGATATCTTCGCCGAAAACATGGATGCTGGTAGTTGGATCACTTTCGCTAGAAAATTTATTTATTGGTAAGTTTAATTTTTCTTTACTGTGGATTATTTTTTTGATGTAATTGATTTACATGTTTATTTGTGACGTTGCGAAATCTCTTTCATGGTTGCTTTGAGATCATTATCTAATGTAAATGAATATGAACTTAAGCTTCATTTGTCACCTCCTCCTGTGAAAATGCTTCTTGAGCTGTCAAACACCTAACCAAGCAGTCTCAGTTTTAAAACTTCCTCTTAATATCCTGTAGTCCTAAGATTACAACAAGGCATTTTGAAAAATAGCATATTTTTTTTCCTGCGGGGAGGGAGGTGGGTGATAACATCTCTTTCCGATAGTCGTAGTGTCTTTTCCTAAGACTACAACAAAAGTTTAGCAAATTTAAATGCTACAAAGAGGGATTTAGCACATGAGTAAGGGTTTCTTGCAATGAGATTATGCTATCTTGACTCATGTCATATTAAATTTTAATATCTTTATTTTTATAATGATCATTTAATTTATTGAAATGAGATTTTCTATTTTAACAACAAACTGATGGACCTTGTGAACTATGTCGTGAGTTTATTCATACTTAAAGTTGTTTATAATTATAATAAGTGAACATTTTCTTAACTTTGTTGTATCAATTTCTTTTAGGTGTGCAGATCAGTCTCAAATTATACAGTTTTGGAGCAATGCCGCTGATTTTCTCGGAGGTTTGCAATTTCTTTTTTATTTATTTTGATTGCACCTATGCCTTCTCTAACATTTTATTTTGTTGTTGTTGTTGTTTATTTTATAATATCTTTAATCAGTAACAACTGCTTTTTATAGAATATAATTCTTTTTTTTTTATAGCAAAAATCCCTTTTTAGAGCATTAATCTATATCTATATCTATAATACTTTCCTAGGCTTCTTAACCTATTCTCTAAGGGCATAGGTTAGAAAGACCGTATTCGTATGGGGTGGTGGAGGTTGGTTTGCAGTAATTTTGGTGGTTGAAGATTGATATTTCAAAAATAAAAAATCTATATAGAAACATTGTTATGTATTTGGTATTTATGAGGTTTTAGATAGTAGTTTAAGTGGGAATGACAGTAAGTGACTTGTTTATAATTGATAATAGAGGAAAGGAATACCGGAAGTAATTGACTAAGTGAGGAAAGGAAAAGGGGTATAAACTATAAAGGACCTATTTTCCACACCCCAAAATTAACCTAGTGAACCACTGAACCTTGCCCCCATAGATCCAAAATATGACAATTTGAAACCTTCCTTTTACATCTTTGAAACCTCCACCATATGAACCTCCAATGGCCAAACACCAATTATTGGGAAATTTCCAAAACCTGCAAAACCTCTCCTAAAACCTTGTACCCAAAAAAACGCTTAGCATTAAAGCAAAATTGAAAAAGAAACTAGGAAGAAATCTCTACCCTCTGTGAAGTCAAGGGAAAGAAAACAACTGTTTGAATTTTTCAGTGTCAATTTAAGGAATAATTAATTGAAAAGAATGCTATTACACTATAACCAAAGGGTGTATGGTAACTGTTGAAGCTTTGAAGGTAGTAAATGATTCAATCTGCTATAAAATCCAAACTAGATAATCTACTTGGATGAACTTGAATGATTATCGTAATTTCACTTAGAAATTACGTACTAAACTTCTTGATTTCAAATATTATAATATCATCATATATTTACATTGTAACAGTAAAGAGACCAAGAGACACTTGGGAAAATGTTCCCTCGGATTTGTGGGTGGATATTGGAAAACAACTCACGAGTCGGCTTGATATCTTACGCTTTCGGTCAGTGTGTAAGATGTGGCGATCATCTCTGCCCTGTCCAACCCGCTTCCCGCTTTGGGTGCCTCCACCACCTCAAGAGTCGCCCGACGTGCCCTACTTCATCACCGAAGTCAACATGTTTCAATTGCGATGTAAGATGTATCCTCAAATGTGGCCTTTGTTGGTGGCGTTTGAAGAGTTCAAACGAGGTGGCAAGACTGGCAACTTTCGCAGTCATATCTTTATGCCTAGGCCAGACTTCTTTGATTGCCCCACAATATCATCCATGGCCAAGTCTCCACTCTCTAAACTCACCTTCATTGCCAAGGCCTACCATCTCCGTCGTAAAAACTTCCAAGGCAGTGTCTTTGTTAGAAAGATAGTCTTAATCTCTTCAGATGCAACTAGTGTGAACCCTAGTTATGCTTCCGATGTGACTGTAGTTGCTCATTTGTGTCAGGGGGAAATGAAAGGGAGACTAGCATTGTTGAGGCTTCAAGGATCCCACAAAAATTGGTATTGGGACACCGAATTCAACAGTCGTGTTTATGAAGACATTACCACTTACAAAGGGCAACTGTGCACGCTTGACAAATGGGGAAGAGTTTTCTTTATGGATTACAACTCCTTACAGATGACCCAAGTTTGTGATTCATCATCGATTTCTAGTGAGCTGAAGGAGAAGCAGTTGTGTGAGTCTAATGAAGACTTGTATTTGGTTGACCTAAATCATCGAGATAATAAGGGTTACAAGTTAAGTTTACGACACCGAAAGTGGTTTCAGCTTAGAGACGTTGGCTGGAACATTTTATTAGCCCCCGGTCCTTATCAAATCAGATGATGAACGTGGACGAGGAATGCAATTATTATGTAATTTACTAATTTATGTTCGCACTAGACAGCTTTGCAAAACTTTATTCTGTGTAGGGATGGTTGGATTTCAATGCATTTTAATTATAAAATAATTTTAATTATAAATACATGAATAATACGTATTTGGTTTGCATTTTTATAATGGGTTTAAAATAACTTAAATTTTAAGCAAATTTTAGTATGCTTCTCTAATTATGTAGATATGGGATATTTTGTCTCTATTATTTAATTATTATTTTTGATTCCATATCTTTTTTTTTTAGTTATTGTAATTATTCTCATTTTCTATTTATTTTCTTCCTTTTCATCTCTTTACCAAATTCATCTTTTTTTCAAAACAAACCCATCATTTTATTGGAGACTAGTTATATACGTACAAAGATTATTTTAAAAATAAAATTTACATATTAACCCCAAATTCTCAGTAGCTTACATTTGTAGACTAGAATCAGTGGCGGAGCCAGAAAAATTTCCGAGGGGGGCACAATCTTACATGTGCGGTATAGGTTTGGATTAAATTGATGTAAAGAATTATATATAATACGATAATAAATGATGTTATTTTAAAATAAAATGTCATCGGTTTATAATAAAATGCTATCATTTTTTTCGCACCTAAAAAAATATAAATATATAAACGAAATATCCTAAAAACATGGACTAAATAATTAAGTATAGCTGTATAGGAAACGCAATATAATAAATACTAAGTTAAGATTATGGTTGTTATATGAGCTAAGTAGCTAGAGCTTGGCTCGAGTTTTGGTCAATAAAAGCTCGGCTCGAGTATTATTTACAAAATGAATTGATTATGAGCACATTTTTATGCTCGGTTTAAAGTTTAGCTCGACTCGATTAAAACTCAAATAGCATGAATTTTGTGAAATTTACAAATTTTCTTTTAAGTTACTATGTCATGAGCAAATAAAGTTGCATAATACTCGGTAAAAAAACTCAACTCAAGGTCGTTCATTTACCGAACAAGTCAAGTATGAGCTCGGGTTCAAATATAAGTTCGACTCGAGCTTGACTTATTTCTAAATGAACTAAATATAATCAAATAATATTAAACTTGTTTGGCTAAAATAACAATCCTAGTTAATATATATAATGTGTTGCACTCATAACATATAATAATGTATAACCAAATATAAAAAATTTAAACTTACGTAACTTCTTATATAATTGTCGAAATGATTAGTAAAACCTCTCATTTCGAAGCTCTCAAGATGAATTATAGTATGTGAATATTAATTTAAGTAAAATATAAAAAACATTATAGTCTATTAAACAAAATTAAAGTGATTAGCATACCTTTAATTTTTAAACATTCATAACTTTTTACTCATATGTCGGATTAATGCGTATTATATATCAAAAGGAAGTTATCGACAAAGAGAATACACCTAGGTAGTTCGTCACATGAGAGGGGGGCACGTGACCCCCCTAGGCCCCCCTTCAACTCCGCCTCTGACTAGAATAAAAATAACAAGGTTATCTAACAACGCAACATTAATTCAAAACTTTAATGCAAAAAATTGGATTTGGATTTTCACAAAGTTCTCCTCCTTTCTTCTTCTTCTTCTTCCTCGTACTGGTTGATGAACCATTTTCAGAATCAATGTTCTCTTTTTCAGGACAAGTTGTAATCTTGTGACTGCTTCACTTGCAAAAACCACATGCTCTAACTTGTTTTGCCAACTCCTTTCCACCTCTTGCTCGCTTTGTCCTTGGGTGACCTTTTGTTGTTGAAGACAGAGGACCTCGGATAAAATCATTTGAAGAGTTTCTAGGATTGTCATTGCTTGATCTTTCACCCGTCTATGATTCTTGAATAGGCATTGAACTAACCCCAAATGTATGATATGTTGGGATCGACAAGACCCAAATGCGGAGATGAATCGGGAACCTAGCAACTTCAAGCTACAATCCCGCTGATAACCAAGTTCACAAAATTACGGAACCTCAAACACAATCAAATCAAGCAACACAAGCACATAAACAAGCACAAGCAAGAACTTAACGATTTAAGTGGAAAACCTTCCCTAACCCGGACGATAAAAAACCACTGTCGCCCGCCACGAGCACCAAAATCCACTAATCAACAAAATGGGTACAAGTGTTCATCACTTACAAATCTCACACAAGGAGACACCACCAATTTTACTCAAATTGGTACATCACCATTTTCACCAAGATTAAGGATTTTAAACGAGAGAATAAAAGCCGACAAAAGACGAGTAGGCTTACCGAGAACTCGAGGTGAAAGAACCCGGATGAGACAAGGAAGATTCACTCACTTTCTCACCACTTTTCCCCTCTCTCCTTTATCCCTTCTCACTCTTGTGCTTCTAAAATGGGGTCACACTTTTCAGCTTTCAAGAGGAAAGCTTTTGCTTGCTTGTTTCTTGCCCTCGTACAACACTTCCAAAAAGCAAAGAAAAAGCTAGCTATCATTTGTCTTGTAAAGGAAGCCTCCAAGAGGGCCTCCACTTTGGGTTGGACGAATGGGCTTGGGCCCAACAATCTCCCCCTACAGCCCAAGGGGAAGACATCCATGCTCGTCTCGGCATCAGTTGCGGATCATCCCCGCCATCTTGGCGCAGATCTGTTGCTTATCGGTAGTCACTACCTTGGTCAACATGTCAGCTGGATTCTTGTTCGTGTGAATCTTCTTCAAAGCCATCTCTTGGATGCTCACTGCATCTCGAATCCAATGGTACCTTGATGTCCACTAAAGTAAGCATGTTTTATGCACATTTCAGCTCTTTATTCTATCGCCATATGTATTCTGGGTTGGGAATATGTTAAATTTGTGTAGTATAAGCTTATTTGCCAGAAATAGAGATCTACATGAGTTTATGTTTAATATTGCAGAATTTGGAGCCATTCCGGGATGAAACCAAAAGAAGGAGACAAAGGCACGATTCTCCTCGATGTCGACCAACACTACTCGAAGTCGACTACAGATGGGAGCATAACTGATCGAGGACAAAAGACACACACAACTCGAATTCGACTCTACTCTACGTCGACCAACTTCCTCGACGTTGACCAAGACCAGAAACCCTACCCGAGTTCGAGAAGAGAAAAAGCCACTCGAGGAGATGCGAAGAGAAGCCGAGTTCGACGAGTTCTACTCGACATCGACCACACCTAGAACACAACCCGAGATCGAGATGAGAAGACTGCTCGAGATGTCGAAGACCACCCGAGATCGACAACTCTACTCGATGTCGACCAGACTATTTTTGGGCCGCGAGTCCGTTGGGCCAATCCGAGCATGTGTGGATTACTTGGGCACGAAGCAAAGCCGGATTCATCCAATTATATCAAGATCTATCTAAGGAAGGAAGGATTTATCCACCACATGAAGATTTAGATATTTTCCTTTTAGATAAATATTCCTTTTATCAAATTTATATCTTTAGGGTTAGATAGAATTTGCTTACCTTGACTAACAAGGATTCAAGCCTATAAATAAAGCACATGGGGCTAGTTTTTATTCATTCCAAGTTACTAAGTTAGAGAGAACACAAATAGAGAGAGAGAGAGAGAGTGGAGGCCGAGAGGAGTTGGAGAGCGAGAGCAATTTGGCTTCGATAGGTTGTAAGCTTTGGTTTATTTTAATGCAAGTAGTTATTTCCCCTTTTATTATTGATGGCTTTTGCTATGATGAAGAGCGAGTAGTCCACCTACTTCTAGGGTTGGGGTGAGCCCAGCGATAGCCAAGCGTGTTCAAGGTAAAGATTCGACCTTTATTATGTTTTGATCATTCACTGCCTTTTATATGTTTATTACCTAATTAATAGAGATTCAGGTTAACCACTTGGATTATAAACATGAAATTGGTAGATACAATTAGGGTTTCTTGAGAGAGTTGTCCAATTGTTGGAAAAGGCAAAAGTTTGTTCCTTTGATGTGATTACATGATTATTTCTCTTTATCTTGTCTTATGCATGTTTGATTATCGTTGTTGCAAACCCCGATCTTGGAAGTTTTCTTTTACATTATTTATTTCGAAATCTGCGAACTTTGGCTTTTATTTTCGTTATTGTTTTCTACTCGACATCGACTACTTCTGGTCGACGTCGACTACTGATATTCGATCGAGCAAGATCGCTCTCGTTTCTGTCTCTGCAGGTACTCGACATCGACAAGAGTTGCTCGACATCGACCACTTTCCTCGACGTCGAGGAGACCTAGCGACATCGACCACCACCAGTGACCTTGCTTGCTCGGAATCGCATGTGCCTGACCCCTGTCGACCACCCTTGGTCGAGGTCTAGTACTCTGGAGACGACTTCTGCCCATGAGATTCATCCGCTACCTAAGATCCGCTGACCAGCTTCCTCGAGGATCGATCCTGACTTCTTGTTGCTACATCGGGAGAAAGTCTTGTAATCATTTGCGTGGGCATAATCCGGTTTGATTTATATTATTATATTTTGAACTCAATTTCCTCCTACAACATACCTCACATCAATATGCTTGGTCCGGCAATGGTATGTAGGGTTCTTGCTCAAATCAAGAGCACTCTGGCTATCACAGTTCACCACATACTCTCCTTGCTTCAACCCCAACTCTCGAAGAAACCTCTTCACCCTAAGCATCTATTTTCCTGCTTCTGTCATGGCAATGTACTTTGCCTCTATTGTGGACAAAGCAACACACTTTTGCAACTTAGACTGCCATGAGGCAGCTCCCCCAGCAAAAGTGAACAAATATCCCCGATGTAGACTTCCTACCATCAAAATCTCCCGCCATGTCTGAATCTGTGAAGCCTTCAAGAATGGGTTTGGAACCCCCATAGCATAAACACATCTTTGACGTACCTTTCAAGTATCTGAAGATCCATTTCACTGCCTCCTGATGATCTCTGCCTGGATTAGAGAGGAACTTGCTGACCAAACCAACTGCGTGAGCAATGTTAGACCGGGTGCACACCATAGCATACATCAAACTCCCAACTGCTGATGAGTAGGGAAGGGTGACCATCTTCTTCTTCTCTTCACTTGTAGATGGATAACTCTTCTTGCTCAACTTGAAGTGACTAGCAAGAGGTATGCTAACTGGCTTAGCTTTCTCCATGTTGAACCTGCTCAGAACCTTCTCAACATACCTCTCTTGTGACAACTATATATTCTTGGCCTTCCTGTCACGAGTAATCTGCATACCCAAAATCTGGCGTGATGGTCCCAAGTCTTTCATATCAAAGGAAGTGTACAACTTCTTCTTCAAATCATCAACCATAGATTTATCCAGTCCAATAATCATCATATCATCTACATACAGAAGAAGAAACATAAACCTGCCATCTGAATGTCGCTTGAAGTAAACACAATTATCTGCACTTGTTCTGGTGTAGCCATGATCCACCATGAAGCAATAAAATGTCTTGTACCATTGTCTAGGAGTTTGCTTCAGCCCATACAAGCTCTTCTTCAATTTGCAAACCAAGTACTCTTTCCCTTTTACTTCAAACCCTTCTGGCTGCTCCATATATATTTCCTCATCTAAATCACCATGGAGAAATGCAGTATTCACATCTAACTGCTCATGTTCCAAATCCATGCTTGCAGCTAAGCCAAGGATCACCCTGATGGAACTCATCTTCACAACAGGTGAGAAGATTTCATCGAAATCAACTCCCTTTTCTGGATGAAACCCTTCACAACTAATCAGTCTTTGTACTTGACTAGTTTGTCTCCATCCATCTTCAGCTTGTACACCCACTTGTTCTTCAAGACCCTTCTTCCTTTGGGAAGTTTAACAAGCTCATAAGTGTTGTTCTTCTTCAAAGAACTTATCTCTTCTTCCATGACTTTTCTCCACTGAGCTTTCTCCTTATGGGTTTGAGCTTCCTGAAAACTCTCAGGCTCCCCCTCTTAAGTGACTGCAACATACTCATAATTGGGGTATCTTGTGGATGGACGACGCTCTCTGCTTAATCTCCTGAGCTCAACTGTTTCCTCATCTTGTGTTGGTTCCCCCTGCTCAGAGCCCTCACCAAATTCAGCTTCATCTTTGGGTAACACTTCATCTGCAGTGGGAATCTCCACATCATCTCCTGAGTGAGACTCACCACTTGTTCCAGTCTCTTCTGATTGTGAAGGGAAGTATACTGGTAGCTCAAGAGCTTCCTCTGATGCAGGTGTATCAGCATCTAATAGTGTCTTGTCCTCATGAAAGATCACATCGTTGGATCTGAACACTTTCTTCTTCTCTGGATCCCACAACTTGTACCCAAAATCAGCATCTACATAACCTAGAAAAATACAAGTGATTGCTCTGTCATATCCAGCTTTTGTCTCTGCTCTTTAGGCACATGTACAAATGTCTTGCAACCAAAAACCCTCAGGTGAGAGTAGGAGATGTCTCTACCAGACCACACTCTGTCAGGGATATTAAAATCCAAAGTTGACGATGGAGATCGGTTCATCAAGTAACAGGCGGTGCCCAAAGCTTCACCCCAAAATGGCTTCGGAAGCTTTGCCATTTTTAGCATACATCTGACCTTCTCAAGTAGGGTTCTGTTTGTTCTTTCTGCAACGCCATTGTGTTGCAGAGTACGTACTAGGAGTTGTCTTCTCATGCCTAATCCCATGTTGCAGACAATATCTCTGAAACTCCTTGAATGTGTACTCGCCTCCATTGTCACTACGGAGACTCTTCAGGGAGCAACCCTTCTCCCTTTCCACCATGGCATGCCATTGCTTGAAGCAATCAAGCACTTGGTCTTTTGTCTTCAAAACAAACACCCAAACCTTGCGAGAAGCATCATCAATAACGATCGGAAAATACCTACTACCTACTACATCAATGGGACCACACACATCAGAATACACCAACTCAAGCAGATTTTTCTTCCTTTCAGAAAACTCACTGAATGACACTCTAGTTTGCTTTCCAAATAAGCAATTGTCACAGGGGTTTAATGTCATACCTTTGACAGCAGGAATGAGAGACTTCCTTGCCAAAATTTGCAGCCCTTTGTCACTCATATGCGCGAGCCGCCTATGCCACAAATCTGGTGATGCAACATATCCTCAACTGCATTTAGGCCACCTCTAACAACCTTCAGCGGAGTTCTATAAAGAGTGTAGTTCAAGCTTGCCTTAGCAATCACCATAAATCCTTTTGTCAGCTCTCACTTTCCATCACCAGTGCTACCATGATAACCTTCTCGGTCCAACGTTTCGGTTAGCAACCTGAGATTGTATTTCCAATAGGCCATTATCTACCTCTTGTAATTGTCTAAAAATATTGTCAAATGTATTTTTGTCCTAGGGTTTAGCTTTCTGTTTTAAAATTTTTTATTTATACATTACATAGAACATTGCATAGCAAAAGCAGGAGGCTACCAAAATTGCTTAACAATATTTTAAAAATCATTCATTTGTAACTACATACTCTCAAATTTAAATGGTGGACTTTTAAACGTTGTTCTAGCCTTGAGATTTATCGAGATCGGACAGTGATCCGGAAAGGCTCCATTCTTAGAGTAGGTTTGGGAAGTGTGCTTTGATTGTTGATTGTCTTTAAATTGTTAAGATGGCAGGATAAATTTTTGTGTTGTCAGGACAAATGAGCACTTTAGTTTTTGTTAATTTTCAAGGGTTCATAAATATATATATTTTGGTTAAATCATACATATTGTATTTCTTTTATCTCTTTAAAATTAAGCCATATGATGGACAAACTCCTTTTACAAGTGAGGATTTGTATTAATGTAAAAAAGTCTTTTTTTTTACAACTCTCACAATTAATCTTACACACTCTAGACCAACTCACTCACCACACACACAGTCACTCACTCACTCACACTATTAATTTGGATGCTCTCCACTCACCACTCTTAAACTTACGCCACTCATACAACTCACTCACTTCTTACGTATCCCTTATTCAACGCAACACTACCTAAAAGCTTATTAACTTCAGCCCATAAAAGTTTCCGTGAGCTTCTTAATCCTTCCATACACCTAAACTCATTTCAAGGCTGGGTCAGCCCAATCTTCAATAGTCGAATTCTTCAATGGTCCATTGTTTTATTTGGAATTACAAATTCACTCCAACACCACTTTCGAATCAAAAAAGGAATCATAAAATTTGGACTGAATCTGTTGCTCAACACAGACGGATCAAAAGGAGTAAAATCAAAAAAGGAATCATAAAATTTGGACTGAATCTGTTGCTCAACACAGACGGATCAAAAGGAGTAAAATCATCGTCGCCATGCCTTCAAGGCGATTGCGCTATGCGCAATCGCCCCGACTGCATAGCTCCCGGCGATAGGAAAGACGACCTTCCTCCCTTGAACTGCGGTAGTCTTCAATTCCGCCATTGCAACGGTGGCAGCGGGTACAACTTGCTGTTTTTTCACTTCCTCCATCAAATTTTTGGCGGAATCTAAAGCATCGTCGAGCTTCAACAACGAGGCATTCACCCGATGATTTGCCTGCTTGAGAAAGTACCCCATCACACAGACAATCCCACCTCCAACCACTACTAATGCTGCAGTTGTCCAGTATCTCTCCCTGCGAAGTTCACGTGTTTGCTTCTTAAAAAGACTGAGCACAAAGGCCGGCGGCAGAGGAGGAGCCAATGATAGATCAGGATCCGGAAGAGTAACCGGTGACACCGGCGACGGCGGAGGAACTGGCATCCTAGGAGTAGACGGCAACGAAGAGCGAGATGAAGATGACGACGAAGACGGCGATGAAGGAGAATCCTCATCACCTGAATAGACAGGAGCTAAAGTGGCCTCCATCTGTTCTGAAACATCACTTTGTTTGTCTGTTCTTTGGGTATGATCAGTGATTTCTCCTCCAGAAGATATTAGGGCTGGTTTTGAGTTTTGCAAGGTTGAAACTGGTTGATTCTGCAGTCGTGGCAGAGCAACAGCATCTCTAAGGAGACGAAGAAGAAACGACTTACAGAGAATGAGCGAAGAACGACGAGGATCTCCGTTTCTCGCTGGCTTTCGCTACGAGGACATCGAACGAGAATGAGCGAGAAGAAGATAAAAGCAAGTGAAGAACACGGATCTAAGGAGAGGAAGAAGAAACGACTTACAGAGAATGAGCGAAGAACGGAAGAACGACTCCGTTTCTCGCTGGCTTTCGCTACGAGGACATCGAACGAGAATGAGCGAGAAGAAGATAAAAGCAAGTGAAGAACACAGATCTAAGGAGAGGAAGAAGAAACGACTTACAGAGAATGAGCGAAGAACGGAAGAACGACGAGGATCTCCGTTTCCCGCTGGCTTTTGCTACGAGGACATCGAACGAGAATGAGCGAGAAGAAGATAAAAGAGCAAGTGAAGAATAGAGATCTAAGGAGAGGAAGAAGAAACGAGTTACAGAGAATGAGCGAAGAACGAGGAGGATCTCCGTTTCTCGCTGGCTTTCGCTGAGAGAGACGATCAGAAGTTCAGGAGTAAGGTTTGCAAATCGATACCGCTCAAACAAACCCGCCAATTTGCCCCCAACTATTTTGAATAAACCCAATGCCGATGTGGGAGACGGGGAAGATTTGTTTTTTTTTTTTTTTTTTAATTTTAGCTTAGATATAAATTGATTGCAATTAAATTAAAATTGTACGTTACGAAGAAAAAAAAATCCCCTTATCATACATAATTTAATATCTAGTTTCAAATCGATTTTAGTTTCATATGACATTATATATTAAGAGCTCATTTCATGTAATATTATATAAGATAAACGAAACGAAACCAATTTTTTTTTATGGAAAATATATTGAAAAGAAATTTTATAAGTTTAGATGAGACTTTCGAATATTCATTTTTAGATGAAAAATAAGATAAAATGGGTAATGATTAGAAGAGCATAGAAATATGTTTACCCCTTACTCGAATTGGTGATTGTAAAGGTGGAAAAAAAAGTACTAATTTTGTATGAAAAATTAGAATTTTTTTTTTTTAGCAGGCAAAAAGGGGGTGGTTCTTAAGACAGAACGCCACCCTGATCATCCTTTCGGATGATGTTACAGAATTCCCTATTCAAAGGGAGAGTATCCATATTACAAATGACATTTGATCTAGCTATGAAATCTGTTGCCCCATTAGCTCCTCGATAACAATGTTTGAACTCTATATGCTCAAACTCTGATTGCAGTTTCTTGATTAACTCAATTTGCCACCATATTTCCCATCTAGGTCTTGAATCGCCATTTATAGCCTTGATTACTTCTAGACAATCACCTTCAATTACAACTCTGTGTAAACCTCTTATCAATGCCATATTTATACCTGCACAAAATGCAACTGCTTCGGTTTGGATAGCTGAACCACTATCTACCTGCTGCTGAAAAGTATCCATCACACTTCCATCACAATCCCTGAGAATCCCACCTACTTGACAGCTGCCAGTAGGCTTGGTTGAGCCATCTACATTAATCTTGTAAGTGGCCCTAAGCGGTTTCTTCCATCTTATCATAACACACCGTCTTCCTTGATTCGAGCTTTTATTTGGATTGGCATTTAGCCAGTCTCTTACCTGCACAAACGATCTAGTAACAATTTGTGAGATTGAATCAATCTTCTTGTTCTTGAATATGATATTGTTCCTAGTCTTCCAAATTGCTTGCCAAATGAAACAAAGGTCCTCAAAGTTTGGTATATGTGGCTTAGTTTGTAATAGTTCCTTAATTGATGTGATGTTATCATTATTATAGTTTACCGATTTATCACTTAGTTGATTGTAGGCTGCTGTGATTCTCTTGGTTATAGAGCAGTGATAGAAAAGATGGTCACTATCTTCTTCTTTGTCATTGCAAAGACAGCATTGGGAGGGAACTCTATTAAAGTAGCGATTTAGTCTTTCTTTTGTTGCTAATCCATGAAAAATTAGAATAATTAAAATTTCTATTAATGTACTTTGAATTATAAATAGACTCCATTTTATCATTTATCTTACCTTTCCAAATTTTATATCAAACGGGCCTAAAACTCAAAAGATTACTAATTCTCGCGTAATTATATTCCCTCTCTATGAAATTGTGTGTTGTGTTCTAAAAAAAATTATAATTTGTGTGTTGTTGCTCAAAAAAATTATGTTGTTTTATTTTTTACATTTTTTAATGAATTAAAAGCTATATAAAATATTTTTATGAATTATTTTAAAATTCATTCTTGTTTGAGCTAGTATTTATGTAATTTTTTACTAATAAAAAAATATATCAAAAAGTCAAATAACTTATACGTAGTATTTTTTATTTTATTTTTTTGATGGAAAACAGGCTAGAGGTCGACCCCAAAGGGGGATTATATTCGCAAAAGAAGCAGTTACATAGTCCGGAGGCGAGAAATGCCCACTCCAGTAGCATCATTCAAGATCAGATCACCCGCCCCCAAAGGAGGATCCGGGAGCACAGAGACACCTAGAGGAAAAGAAAAGGCGAGCGAAGCAAGGAAGTCGGCGAGGCGGTTTCCCTCCCGATACGTGTGTCAGAGTTGTAACGACCAGTCCCTACGAAAGAAGCCTAGACATAAACTGGCATTTGGGTGGTTCGGTTGCACCAGGCTCCCTAACAGCTTCACCACAGCTTCAGAGTCTGCCTCGCAGATGACTCTCCTACATCCTTCATTCCATGACAACTCCAGGCCTTTCACGACTGCCCAGTGTTCAGCCGCGACCACCGAGCATCTTTCAATGTTGTGAACAAAACCTCGAATCCACTTGCCCTTACAGTTCCGGATAGCCCCACCCGTTGTAGCAGCACCCGTGCTCTTGACTACTCTGTCGACATTTAGCTTCGTCCAGCCCGAGTCCGGGCATCTCCAAGTGATCATCCTCTCCACCCGCTTGCATTGGGAGTTTGTACTAGCTCCCAGGCCAAACTTGGCTCTGCCATGCTCCTTAGCCTAGAATCGACAACCCTCCGGTGCCAATTCAGGCCCGGGTTCCGAATTAAAGACAATGTCGTTGCGCCTCAACCAGAGTCCCCGAGCGAAAGTGGCGAAAAAAGCATTCCACTCAACTCCATCCTCCCCCTTGTCCTTACGAAGGATATTCAGTCTCAGCCACGCAGCAAACAACAACGAGAATAAGTTCGAGCCCAGCCTAGCGCTGCCTACCTGCAATCAAAACGATTTAGCAGTAACACAATCCCTTAATAGGTGGACGAAGGTCTCCTTGTGAGATTTACAGTAGGGGCAAATATCTTAATTACCAAATTTGCGCCTGTAGCGTTCAGAGTTCATGAGAATTCCGCCGTTCGCTATCATCCATATAAAAGTACGAGTTCTTTCACTAGTGTTCAGGTTCCAAATAGTATTGAAAAAACCCCGGTCTAACAGTTGTGTTTCCTTAGCTCGTGTTAGAGCCTCATACCCTGTTTTCACCGTATAGGAGCCATCTCGACTTCTCGGCCAGCAAAGGTAGTCTTCTTCGTCACTACAGTCAGTGCAATGTCTAAGAGGATTGGTGTAAGGAGGAGGCCGGTGAACCTGTTCCAATGCCAACCTAGATCCGGGTTCCACAAATCGGCCACCCGGAGAGAGGAGTCTTCCGCGGGTATCTCCTGTACTGCCATGTTTCTAAGCACTTTCTCTCCTAGTCATTTATCCGTCCAGAAAAGGGCTTCACGTCCGTTGTCAATGTTCCAGGCGACATTCGGTTGAAGCACCATATTGATGGACTTAGCTATCTCTTTCCAGACATGCGACGCCGGAACTGCCCAGAGGTTTATTCACATACTTGTTGATGAGGATTTCCGACCATAGGCCACCGCAGTCTTGCAAGAGTCTCCACTCGAGCTTAGCAAGTAGCGCAGCATTCAGGTCTGTCATGCACTTCAAACCCAAGGGACCAAGCTCCTTCGACTTACTCATCTCCCCCCAAGCTATTTTGTGGATTTTGCGACGCTCCGGTGAGGACCCCCAGATAAAGCTTCTGCAGATTTTCTCCATCTCTCTACACGTCCCCTCTGGAATAGCAACAAGGGTGGACATGGTGTACACCGGTAGAGCCGTCAGCATAGTCCGCGTCAACGTGGTCGTACCCGCAAAGCTCAGGAGGGAGGATTTCCAACCTGCCAGTTTCGAAGAAAAAATTTCGATGTCTTTCAAAAATACAATTAGACATCTGTTGTGAACCGATGTGTTTCAAAAAAAAAATCCGACCTATTTGTGCGTGTAGTAAATGATCAATTTTTCCACATCGGTTTTAAGCTGATGTCTTTTCTTGGTTAAAAGATCTGTTTTATTTTTTATATAGATATAAATCAACCCTTCAAATTTATTTTTGGCATGTTCACTTGTTCTTAAAGCCTCATTATTTTTCATTTATAAGATTTTGAAGATGTCCACTCCAAGCCTAAATTTTACATTTACATCACTATTTTTAAAATTGTCAATGTATTAAAACAAAATAGACATCTTTTTTATTATGTTAATTTTGTGTATATTAATTTCATATATATAATTTGTGATTTTTTTTATTGTTTTAAATTAATCTATCGCATGAAATGTGCACATAAGTGATGTATTAATATAATATAGACATCAGTTTTTATTTTTATAAAGATATTATTAATATATATATCAGTTTATGTTAGCATTTTAATGTAAAAACGTGTTACACATTGATTTAGGTTAATAGCACGATGTCTGTAATGATTTTGACATCTTTTTTTATATAATAATCTAATTTCCAAGGTATGGAATCACTCGGATTTTTCATTTATAATTCTATGTTTATTAGTTTGATACGCAACACCATTTGCTCGACATAATTTTTTTTTTGGAAATGAAAGGATCGATACTTCGATAAACTTATAAACATATAATATAGTGAATATACGTACAATTAACAATGTATGCCGGTTACAAAGTTAAAGTCGGGAAGGTTGTCTTCCCCATCTATGTTTGGATGTGGGGAGTTGCAAGGAGACCAAACAAAATTACAGGCGGCTTGGAGGTGTGGAATCGACCTCTTGGTGGCATCAATGGCGGCCCGATTTCTGATCCATTACGATGTCCTCTGTGTCCAAGTTTGGCGAGAGCTTCTCCATAACACATTGGAGCACACCTTCAATTCATCCATAGGTCACCATGCAGCCAATTCATTCAAAGACAAGAAAAATAAGAATCAGTTACATAAATGATGTTTGGACCAAGGTAAGAAAGTCGCTTGATTAAAAAAAATGGCAGAGGTTCGTTTTATCTGACCATTTGGGAAGGAGAGTGACAATAGCTGAGGTTCACTTTCAGTCGTTTCAGAATCCCTTGTAATCTTCTGCTTGCCATACTATCTTCCCTCCCAACAACTCCCAGAAATGGTCTATTTCAACCCCCTCCTTTAGTGCTCTACAAGGTAATTCTGGCTGCAGAGAAAAGAGCAAAAAAAAAAAGGGTAAAGATTGTTGAAATTGTAAAAAGCATGTACATATCTACGTCAAAAGAAAAGAACAAGTAAAACATGAAGAACATAACATAAATCCTCATCAATTTCATCAAAAGGAAAAAAAAATCAACTTTTGTAAATTAGAGCATGCTAGTATCATGCTTGGTTATCATTGTGCATATGTTCTGTCTTTGTTTCTCTTCGGGGGTTGGTTTATGGAAAGCATAAGGGTTTGGGTATTTGAACGGAGGGGTCAAACCTTGATGATATCCAACTGTCTTTCCATAAGCTTCTAATCATCAGGTGATGTACATTGTTAAAGTTTTCTTTCATCGACTCTAACATCTTTCTCATAATTGTTAAAGCTAAAGTTCTTTCTTCCTGTGTTAATCCATTTACACAGTAAAGGTCAACAACTTTCCTTCAGAATAAAGAGATCAAAATTTAATCCCTGATCATATATAATGGTCTTTATAGAAGACCACACAATAAGCAACTAAGCATTCATCAAACCTGTGCACAATAAATTACAGATTACACAGCACTAACACCATGACTAGCATTAGTCCATTTAGAGTAGAAACACAACACTAACACCATGACTAACATTAGTCCATTTCAGGATAATTTTCTTTAACAAATAATCAATGAATTCATCAAAGTGTCAATGTGTTATTACCTGCAAATTCTCACTTCTCAGTACAGTCAATATGCAATTCTGGCTATTAGGCAACAACTCAAATGAAAACTTGAGACCCACAATCTAAAATATAGCAATTATCTTTCCTTTCAAATCTTTTTTGTGGTCTTCTAAGCTATTTGGCAACAGCTCAAAGCACTAACCATTTGATTAGTTCCCAACAATCCAACAAACAAATCCATATCTCGGAATTTCATTGAAAGCAAAACTGAAACTACATATGCATTTTACTTCCTCCATGAAACTGTCAAAATCTGCAAATCAAGCAAACAACAATGAAAGAAACAAACCTCCAAGAGTATGCGCTTATACTCGTCAGAAGTCTCTAGTAATCCGTGCAGAGAGTACTTGTAATCAATAACATTTGAAGCTATCTGAGGGATGCCAGAAAATTACCTATATTCACAATCATTCATAGAATTCCAAGTGGAGGAAGCATCTCAAATTATGCGGAGAGAAAGATCAGAATCTAACAGTGTAAATAGCACGAGACAAGCGAACAAGGCCGTTGAATCTGGCGCTGACTCTGTCGGAGGAGCGAGAGAACGCCATCAGAGATTTGTCAGGAAAATGGAACGTTCTCCGCCATCGTCACATGAATGGGAAGCTGAGCTCCTTGGAAAGCGGAGGTGAAGAAGCTACATTTTATTTATAGACAATGCATAGTTATACAGATCTTACTAACTGATAAGGTCATGAGGAAATGCATTATATTTTTGTTGCTATTCTGGGTCAAAGCATATGTTTATTTGTAGATATAATGGGCCTATTGGTCTCAAGTTCATGAAGCTTGAAGTTAGAGAAAATCATTCAAACTGCCAAGGATAAGAGACTAACTAGAATTCCAGATATGTCTACCATTCTACTCCTCTTATATACTAGATTCAACCCTACTTTCAGTCTAATGATGGGTTTTTTTTTTGCATGGTTATCTTGCAAAAAAGAATCAACATAATACACATGGTGAAATACTATATTAGAAGATTAAAAAAGGATAAAAAGATACTTATTTCGGAAATGGGGACTCCATACTCCCTACCAGATGCAATGAGCTCGGTGCTCTCCTTCTTCCTCACTTGAATCAAAAGCAACTCAATTCTGTCATCATCAGCCTCAGCACCCACTGTAATGCAACAATATCCCTTGTTATTCCAAAACACATAAACAATCCAACACAAAACCGGCAATAAGCATCAATGATCATTGATTCAAAGGTAGCAAACAAACAAATTATGTCAAGAACTGATAAAAAAAACAAATTATGTCAAGAATCCTGAGTTTGAACTTTAGCTCTAACGATATCAAAATAAATCTCAACTCCACAATTACACTTGAACAACAAACAGATTACACCAATATATTCCATATACAATTATAGCATTATACAAAGACATCTTTTACTCTTTAGAATCACTAATAATACATCATAAAAAAAGTAAATCCAGTCTCTTAATTGCAATAAAAGAGAACTATGAATAGAATTCTAAGTCACGCCTAGAAATAGATGAAACAATACATCAATACAAACTCAATAGAGTGCGTTAACCAATAAGCACATGAACTTCCAGATCAGATGGTTATATAGGTTTGTTTTGTAGTAAAGATTCATTTTCAAAACACCTAAAATGACAATAAGCCAAAAGGACTAGACAGTACCTGCTGATGTATATCGAAAACCTAGAAGTTGGAACCTTGCCTTAAATTGTAATTCATCTTGGTCTGAAAAAAAAAACTACAGAATTCAATGCACTGGGCAATTGAAACCACCCGAAATTCATCAAAACCATCACCAATCAAGATGCTGTCGACTCAATTACCTGCTTTCCATCAAGTCCCGACTCAAGTTTCACAGACACGGGGCTTTTAGGCATCTCTTCAAGCTTCACATAAACAAGTTTCCTCATAGAACAAAATAAAGAGAACATTTTTAAAACCCTAGAATTGGAGCTGTAAGAAAGCCTAATTGAGAAAGAAATTGAATGAAAAATTGATGCTAAAGAAGCTTACCTTAGCCGTTGCAAGAGAGACTTCGGCGACGAAATGGATGGACGGAGGAGGAAGCTCAGACAACAGTGCAACAGGAGGCGGGACGAGAGAGGAAAACTACGCGCAAAGATTCGGAAATAGGTCAATCGCTGAGGAGGAAGTGGATGGATGGAGACGCCGCAAGGAGGAGGTGTCGAGGTGGAGGGATGGAGACGCCGGCGAGGAAGAGGTGGAGTGAGTCGCTGGTGGCTTTAGTCGTTTAGGGTTTCGGGAGAACATGGAAAGAGATCTCAGATCTGGAGGGATAGGAGAAGCGGCGGTGGTGGCGGTGGCGGTGTCGGCAACAGTGGTGGCAGTGGCGGTGGTGAGGATGACCGCGAGAGAGGAGATGAGTGGACGAGGGGGTTTGGAATCTTGAGAGATCTGGAAATAGGTTTCGGGAGGGATGGAGACGCCGACGAGGAGGTGTCGAGGTGGAGGGATGGAGACGCCGGCGAGGAGGAGGTGGAGTGAGTCGCTAGTGGCTTCAGTCGTTTAGGGTTTCGGGAGAACATGGAAAGAGAAGATCTCAGATCTGGAGGGATAGGAGAAGCGGCAGCGGCGGTGGTGGTGGTGGAGGCGGTGGCGGTGGATGTGGTGGTGGCGGTGTCGGCAACAGTGGTGGCAGTGGCGGTGGTGAGGATGACCGCGGGAGAGGAGATGAGTGGACGAGGAGATGAGGAGATGACCGTGGGAGATGAGATGAGAGTCGTGAGAGCATTCAAAAAGCATCTCCATATTAAAATACACGATTTCCGTTTAACGCATATCAAATTTATCGTATAGCGCATGGACACATGGTCGCAACGACCATATGCCAAATGGTCGTTGCGACCACCGTTTTTTTTCCAATTATTTTTAATCCCAAAGTGGTCGCAATGACCACAAACAGAATGGTCGTTGCGACCGGATCCTCATTGGTCGCTGCGACCGTTGGAGTTTTGGTCCTGGAATCTCCATTTTGTAGTTTACTCTAGGAATCCACACTGCTATTGAGTCGTCTCATCTCGTCGTCTCGTCATTACTCGAAGAGTCCTCCAAACCAATCAGATTTCAGATTTGCGTTATATAGCCTCTCAATTTTCCCCTTTCTATGTTCCGACTCTCTGAGCTTTCGATTTGATGTGGTTGTCCTGAGTAAAAAGGATCGAGGTTTAGGGGTTTCAGGCTTTCGCCAATTTCCGCTTGGGGAATCATGAGGTTGATTTCTTAGTAGGCTTGCTTTGAATTGGTTGCCCCTATTTAATTATGGAGTTTTGTGATTGTGATCTTCAAAACTGGATGGTGTTTTCTTGTATTTGGATTGCTGTTTTAGGATTCTAAAATGTAGTGCAAAGATATCAATTGAAGAGCTCTGATTTAGTGTTTTTGTTGGTCTATCAAAACTTAACATTCAACAGAAAGGATGAAGAAATTTCGGATTTCCTATTCCCCTCATTTTGAACTTTTGGTGATTTAGTTTGAAGAATATAATAATAATTTACAAACCAAATAGTTTCTCAATTAGTTTAGAGGCGGCACACCTCATGCCCCTCTCCATAGCCGTCATCTTCCTCACTAGTGTCGTCAGAGTCTGCGCCCCGGTCTTCCTTGCCAGATTCTTAGGTGATTTGCCGGATGGATGCGCGGCGGCTGTTTTGATGTATGTATTTGCAGCCGAGAGAAGAGAGAAAAGGCGTGTGAGATTGATGTGGGTTGTATTGGATAGGGCGTAATTTAATTTATATTTAGGGGTATTTTGGTCCTGCTCTATAAAAGAAATTTAACCCTACCCTAAAAAGTAAGTCCAAGAATGACTAGGGGTGGGCACAAATCCCGCAAATCCCGTCCCGTCCCGCATCCCGTCCCGATCTCGATGAGATTTGATAAAAAAAAAAATTCAATCCCGTCCCGCAAAAAGTACGCGGGACGAAGAGTTTAAATCCCGCAAATCCTGTCCCGTCCCGCATATATATATAAAAAATTATATATATAATTAAAATTAATGTAAACATATAATAATATATCTATATTATACCTTAACATTATATATATAACTAAAATAGGACTTTTGTATTTTGTAATGGGATTAATTATATATGTAGTACTTACTGTATTTTTTTTGTTTTTACTTGCTATTTTTCTTACTGTATTTTGTTTCAATTTTACTTATTGTGTTTTTACTTACTGTATTTTACTACTAGTATACTTAATGTGTAATTATGTATTTTGGTGTTTTGATAAACACTTACTGTTTTTTAAGTTTTTTTTTCAAGGTAATTGGATAATTTTTTAATTATTTTTTACGAGGGACAAATCTCGTCCCGTCCCGATCCCGTCCCGTCCCGTGAGGGATAAGACCCGGCGGGATTTGAAAAAAAAAAATCAATCCCGTCCTGCAAAAAATACGCGGGAGCGGGACGGGACGCGGGATTACCCCAATCACGTCCCGTCCCGTCCCATGTCCACCCCTAAGAATGACAACCATCTTTCCTAAAAAAAATTTAACCAAATTTCAACAAATTCTCCAAAATGGAGAATTGTAATTTGGTTTTTTAATGGTGAATTAAATTTTAATTTTAATTTCATGTATCTCAATCTATCAGAAGAACACTTTCATATCAGGAGCTTTAATTTTTCGATTTTGTTTTTCAATTTTGCAGGATTGCTTTAATTTTTTTGTATTTGTTGGTATGACGGGTTTCCGTCGCTGTTTCGACGGCCCCTCGACCCACCGGGTCTGTCCGGCGCATCGAATTTTTACTTTAAAAAAAAAACTTTCATATCAGGAGCAATATATGGTTTCATGGCATTAGATCAACCCCTTAAAAGTTGCCAGTAATATCTTAAGTCATGCTTCTCCCACATCATTGCACAACATGCAAGAAGTCTGCCTATAGAACTCATGAACTTTGACATTGTGATAAATTCCAAGAATCGATTAACAGATTACATTCAGGTTAATTGGGTGCAAAGGTGGACAATATTCCACCATTAATTCAAAACAAAGTTTCAAACAAAATATTATAATCAAACCAAAGTTGTCAACAATTGATCCTTAGTATAGATGTACAAAAGCAAATTGCAAATAAAATATGTTTAGCAACATATAAACAATCAGCAGGAAACCCAACCTCAGGAGCGAGATTCCCCCATTATCAAAGAAGAAAGAAAAATCTGATGGGTCATCATCAGGTATATATACGTTGGTTTAAACGATGCGAATTCAGCTAGGTAAATCCAACTATACTAAAAAATTCAGAAATTTTGTTTATAGGCATTTAATCGAACACTTTGAGTGCACCAATGTTTCCTATATATAGCATGATGGGTACGACTTGCTAATCGTAGAGATGTGGTTTAGAGATGAGGTCTGTCTATATGCTACAAGCACAGATGAAGAAGCAAAAGATCAGACGAGGTCCTACAGATTGGATTCTCTATAGGAGATTGAGACAAAAACTAATCAAAACTCCTCCTAATCGTTGAAATAAAAGCTGAAAAGTTTCGAGTTTGACTCACCTGAACTCACGACGGCGACAAAAGCGTCAAGAGGAAGCTCGGAAATACTAAACGCCGGCAGGAGGTGAAGCGAGTGCACCAATTATCCTCCAGAACAGGGAAATGCCCAAGCGCTTGGTGTTTTCGGTGGGAAAAATTACAGTTTTTTATCTAGAGAACGTGGGAAAATTAGGAAAAACGAACTGCTAAAAAAATTTGGGGATGCTGCAACTATGGGGAAAGCCAGTGTATTTGCTTGTCAAATCTCTATTTTAGAGATTGGATTGGGAAAGCTGTTGGGCCAAATTTAAGCCCAATATTCTCCAAAACTCCAATTTTCTCCAAAATGGAGAAGCTTTTGCGTATTTCGTGTGGTACCCCAAAGCTCTTCTTACCTGCACCAAAGCAATTCCAAAAGAGAAAATTCAACTTGCTATCCATTGGAACTATGCAGACAACAATAACTAAAATTCGACGGAACGAAGTAAACAAAGCACAAGCCAGATTAAGAAGACTCCCTGTTATGGCCATCGGCATCCTTGTTGGTCGTGTCTCCCCTGTTCCCCGTGCCTCATAAACGCCCCACAATGGGGCTGGGTACTATGACCATGTGTGGATCCATCATCCATCCAAGCAACACCATTAGCGCAACCCGATCCCGGGGGCCGAGATTGGTGTGTTCAGAGGGGGACCCGAGACTTGTGGCCCTCTTGGATCCTTCTCCATTGTTTCCTCTGTCGTCAAGGACGAAGCTAAATCCTTGGCGATGCCTCCCTTCTGATTTCCTTTGATTATCTTGTTACCCTTTTAACTTTTCTTGAACTTTGACGCTATGGCTAATATGAGCTTATTTTTGTGGATAGAGGCACTGGGCCATGGCTTCTTATCTTGAGAAGACGGATTATCCTTAGATGTAGACATGACCGATAGGGGTGGGCATATCTGGGTATTCGACACGAACCGGTTACCCGTGTCGGATACCCGAAACCGTTAAGGTTAAAAGTCCCGATCCAAACACGATCCGATTAATGACGGGTATCCGACATGAATATATGAAACGGATTCGTGTCAGATACCGGGTTACCCGCCACGATCCGACTAATTCTTTATGGGTTCTTGTAGAGTTGCACTTGCAGCAGAGATTGATTCTTCCATTAATGTATGAATTACAGAAAAAGAAATCAAAATTAGAAGGAAAATATACAATACATTTACAAAGAGAAATGAAAACCCTAACCCGTACTATTGCCCCAAATTTCAAATTCAAAATCATCAAAATTAGATCAGAGGAAATCAAGATGAAAACTCTAATCCGTACTCAGAGACATTACTATATGATTTGCCCCCACCAACTCCCAGTGGTACTTCTCCGCCTCCCTCACCCAGTCACCCTTGACCAAATCTCCGCCCTCCAGTGCCACCCCTCCGCCCTTGGCGTCCTCCCCGATTGCCTTCGCGAGCTCCACACCACCCGCTCCCTGCAATATCTCGGTCTTTGAATCCACCACGGGCTATGGTTGGGAGTCTGATTATGGTTCTAACCCGTACTGTTGTGTTGTTGCGAGAGGAATCGAGAGTCGAGATTGAAGAGGAGAGGCGAGACGCGAGACTGCGAGAGGGCAAAGCTGAGTTCTTTAGTCGTGTGTCCATAGTTTGAAGCCTCTCGCTGGTAGAGTCGCAGGTGTGTTGAGCGTGAGATAATGCGAGAAAGAGAGGCGACAACAGAGGCTATCAGGCTAATGAATTGCTTCAGTAGAGATTGAGTCTTACGTGTTTTGTTTTAATCTTAGGGTTTGTTTGTGTTGGGTTGGCAACTGGTGAGTGATTGTTTGGGCTGGGCCGACAACTGCTGAGTGCTGAAGGTAAAGATAAAAAAAAAAAGCCTATCTGAACGTTGAAATTAAAAAAAAGAAGCTTATAGGATTCGAACCTAGGGTTACGTACACAACGGGGATACGCTCGGACAAATTACCAAATGGGCTACCCATCTTTATATGCATTTTGGAGATTGTAGGTATACTTAATAAACATATTACCGTATATTGCCCGAACCGTATCCAAACCGTTTAATGCCGTGTTTTAGCAGTTCGTGTCATTTTCGTGTCGTGTCTTTTCGGTTTCGTTTTTTTTTTGTCGTGTCGTCGTGTTTTTGTGTCGTATTAGTCCTGTCGGTTTTTTTTGCACACCCCTAACGACCAACCCAGTCGGCCCAATATCCCCAATAACCTTAGTGGACTCCTGTTCTTTGCTTTCCTTGCTGGCAAACCTTGATCCATCTAAAGTCTCTCCTCTGGCCAACCCACTCATTGCTCTTGCTACATTCCCACGCACGTTGAGACTCGGCACCCGAGTAACAGCCGAAACTCTACCCTTTCCTTTGTCAGTGTTCGCCGGTGGCCTGTTGTAGTTCCATCCGGCGGTCTGAGCCCCTGGTCCCAACGGATTAGGCATAGCTTTTCCATGTCTCCTTTTTTTAACAACAACCATCCACGGGGCGTGAGACCCTAAAGCTTCCTCCTCCCCCTCCCCCCTCTCCCCGCTTGGGTGTTATGTGCCGTTGTGGCATCCTTACCTCCCTTACTTGTGTTGGCCATCGTCTCCACCGCAAGCTCCGTCACCGTCGGACACTGGATCTTCAGGTGGCCAACCATCCCGCAAACGAAGCAGATCTTAGGGATTCCCTCGTACTCCAGCAAGTATTTTTCTCCATTGATTGTGATCGCACCCTTGAGAGGCTTCTCCAAGTTCACTTCAACACACACCCGAGCAAAATTACCTTTATTGGTGTATATTGTTCTATGATCCACCTTAATCGGCTTTCCTAGGCTCTCAGCAATCTTCATAAGCACATCTTCTTGGTACAGAATCATGGGGAGGTCCACCAGCCTAATCCACGTCGGAACCGTCTTAATGGCCTCCGACGGTTTAAACTCTGGCGACCAGGACTTTATCACCAGACATTTCCCAAACATCATCCATGGCCCTTCTGTGAGGATTTTTTCGCAATCCTCTTTCTTACTCATGCGAACAAGAAAGTTGCCCTGCGGCAAATCGATGACTTGAAGTCCTCCACAACCTTTCCACATCTCTCGTAGCTTCCTATCCATAATATGGAGAGGGATCTTTGGTCCCAACATCATGACCACCAGGGAGTTCTCCCACGCCATAGCTAGAGTCGTCATAACCGTAGGGTCAATCTTGATGGACCGGTCTCCTTTGGGATCGTGGGGGAAAGACACTTCGATCTTGTTCTGGAGAAAGCCTTTGCACATAGTCGTCTTGCACCTCTCCGCCCCTCCCATGACTACTCTGTCCCTCCAAGACGCCTGAGACGCCTGTTGGTGCGGAGTTTTGCCCCCAGCGCTCCGCTTCCAGGGCCCGGATCATTTGGAGGAGGGGAGTTGTGAGTCGTGTCAGTTTGCATATCCTCATTCGGAGAAGATTCCGACGAGGGGTTTTCCTGAGACATCGCTCTCGCCACCATATCTTTGTAGTTTCTCAATAATAGTTGATTGTTTTTTTTAAACCTATGCCACAAAAGAACCTAGATTAAAAACCTTAATTTATAAAGCTTCTTTGAATGTAAACTATTTTATCTCTTTAAAAATTAATTTCACAAGGTTTATTTATTTTTATGTAGTAAATCTTTATCAAACGAGGTTATTAACTTATTCCCTTACATGCATAAAATAAGAACCTAAAACGACGAGGTTGATGTATCCTTCAAGGTGCATATCTTTTAATTAGGCAAAATAATCGATAGAGTGGGCAATCAACTATTACCATTTGAAATGAAATAAAACTAGTACTTTTCCCGAACCATGTTCGGGTTTTTTTTTAATAATGTTTTTTTTAGCTAGTATGACATATCGCACAAGTATTCGATGCATGTTAATTTTCTACTAACATACCATTTTGCCCATTCTCTTCAACATGTCGTTCTTTTAAATCTTTGATTGTTATGACGAAGTCTTTTATCGCGACGACCGATACTACGAATTTGACAAAGAATAGTATCTTGCAGTTTTTGCCAAATAAAATCGAGTTTGGATCCTCTGTAGTATTTTATGTGTTACACACCATTTTACACTTCTTAAATTGGTATAAATTATAAACAATTTGAG
Organism: Persicaria tinctoria; assembly: GCA_037127255.1. NCBI lineage: Eukaryota > Viridiplantae > Streptophyta > Magnoliopsida > Caryophyllales > Polygonaceae > Persicaria > Persicaria tinctoria. Next base: position 56,269,712 of record JBANSL010000020.1, read on the forward strand.
AAAAAAGATATTCTAAATTTAAATGTATAAACTTTATAGAGCTAAAACCTTAAAAATGATATTTAGTATCCTATATTTAAACGCATAAACCCTAAGATACCAAAATATTAAAAAAATGTTAAATCCCTCAAATTAGTGTAGATTATATACATCAATTTCAATATGTCAAATTTTAAAAATTAACTTTAAATCAAATTCCAAATTTGAAATATTAAGTACTTTTTTAGAGGCATTAATTCATCAAACACCACCAAATTTTTTCACACAAAAATCCCCAATTTTTCTAACCCTAAACCTCAAACTTCAAACAAAACTTATTTAGAAAAGTTTTCATGTCTATATTCGGTTGTGCAGCTTTCAGATCCCAAGTTTTCGAGTTCAAAACATCACATGCAACAAGATTGTTGGGCGAGCTTGCTCGCTGCCATATCTAGAACCAGATTCGCATCCGTCACCGTCTTCTAAACCAGCTATGTCTAAGCCAACTGCTTGCTTCCTTGGCTTGCATGCAAGCCAAGCCGTCTAAGCCACCCGATGAATATCAAGGAACAATGGCTCTAATTTTTTAGACGTTTTTATAATTTTATTTGTAATTTTAGTCCTAGATTTAAGCTAGTGTTCTTTTTTCTTCTTTTGACGGCGACCCTCTGCGTAGGGTTTATCAAGCCATCTTTTGATGGCTTCAAGATCGCTTTGTCGATCTACTTATTGCCTACTGTCAAAAAAAAAATTCATCGAATACCACCAACCATAATGATACAACCTAAAACTAAAACTTAAGTAAATCAAAGACCAAGGGTCCGTTTGCATAGCATACTTATAATGTCATTACAGTTTATTTTTGAAAATGCTTTATTAAAGTGATAAGTACTGATTTCTGATATATAAATATTGCAAAAAATGGGTGTTTAGACCTTCTGCAACTTTTCACCTTCCAACCCCAATCTGCAACTTTACCTAACCGGCTCACCCACCCAACCACTCTAGCTACTGCGCGCAACTTGAGACACTACCAACAACCTCGCCACTCGCCACCACATTCTCTCCTCGAGAATCGTCGGCCACCACCTCGCGATTCTAGTGCCACCTAATCCACTCTTTTTCTTCTTTTTTTTCCTTCTGTAAACTAAAGTAATTATTTTCTCACCATCCCAATTCATTATTTCTTCTCTGGTTATCCAAATTGCAAAATTGGGGATTTGATTTGAAATAGATGGATTTGATAAATTTAGATAATTCACACATAGTTTTAGGTTTCACTATTTAGATTTTACAAGGTAAGAAAGGGGGAAAATAGACTTTTGTTGAAATTGAGTAATCCCAATTATCGTACCAAATCGAGGGATAAATGGTATCCAAAAAAACCAATTCTTGATTCTCCTTGTGTTTGAGAGCAACAAATTTGGAAAATAAAGCTATAGAACCAAATCGAGGAGCGAAATCAAGATTTTGACCAGATGTGAAATTTGTTGAACACCCTCAGTATAGACTCGCAAGTCACAAGGGAGAAGCACTGGACCTCTTATCTATCTCGCCTCGACACTCAAACCCTTCAGAAAGTCCAAGGTTTGGGCTAAAGCCTACAACCTTGTTGTTGATGGCGGAGATGGAAGTGAACAGTGAATACTTGTTGGGGAGGAAGAAATTCATACGAGGGGATGAGTTTAGACTTATAAAATGACTGAATTAATTTGTGGCAGCCAAACACCACTGGAGAATGGTTTTGTTTATAATCCACAAATATTGTATTATAAATCTTAAACTGGATATCCAAACGAAGCCCAAATACATGAGATCAGCAAAGGGTCTACCATCCGAAAAAAACTCCCTTCCAAAAAAACCCACAAAACCCAACCCACCAACTCAACCCTAAGAGTAAGAGCCCTTCCAGCCGCCGCCACTGATGGGTCTTCCCCGACGTCTGCGCGACTGGCTCTCCGCCCTCGACCTCCTTTTTCAGTTAGCCGGATCCCAGCCTCCGCCGTCGCCGCCGCTTCCAACTCCGACAACCTTGTGCGACTGCGCCCCCTCGATCAGTACCAAACTTCTCCTATGGCCTCCTCCGGCAGTCTGTCCGTCTGGCTCCCCGCCGCCCCGATCCACACCCCAACACAATCTCCCTGACCGGACACTCTCCTCTATCCCCTAGAGTTTGGGTTCCTGCGGCTCCGGCGAATCGATCCTCTTCGCTCTCCTGGACGCTCAAGATTCCTCATCCTCTAGTTAACCCCTCCTCACCCCCTCCCTTGTTGCCTTATACCTAACCGTCCGCGCCCTCGCCCTCTTGTGCAACGGCTTCTTCGGCTCCCTCGTCGGTGTTGGAGAATACGGCATGCGCCTCCTTCAGTCCTTCTTCCTCCTTGATCTCCTTTGAATCGGCGCTGCTGGTTCTGGACCCGATCTGTCACCTAGATCCAACCTTTCTCAGCTCCTGATTTGAGTTTCTATCAGGAACATCCACACAAAAATCCCCACCAAAGGCAAATACTTGAAGAAATCAAGGCAAAGAGTTTCCATCATCCATGCCTACCGCCTCCCATCTTCGCCAAATCAGATTCCATCTCATAGTCACAGGAATTGTCTTCGACCCTTTCGCCACTGGCAAGCTCATCGCCACCCTCACAACCTCCTCCGACATCTCACGCACTTACCAGCTCTTTTTCCACCTGCCCTATTGCACTCTCTACATATGGAACTCCATCATCAAGGGTTTCTCTAAAACGAACAACCCGAGAAATCTCTTTCTGTTTACCAACAAACGACGAAAAAGATGATTTTGAAGATGCAGGTAAACGTGGGTGAGAAAACCCATTTCAATTTTGGTATTGGCAGGAGACAACGTGGGTGAGGTTGTTGAAGGAGAAAACCAATTTTACCTTGGAATTGGTACTAGGTGCAGTTGAATTCATGGAGAGAACGTGGGTGAAAGGCTGAAAATTTGGATTCTTAATTTGGCTCATTGAAGGACACGTGGCTCAATATTTTGTGAAGAGATTGCTTCTAAAATAATAAGTATAAGGGGTGGATTACCATTAGAAATTATTTTGAGTCTTTTGAAAAAAAATATTCTCATTTATAATAAAATAAAATTACCATTAAAAATACATTTTCAACCCATGTTTTTTTTCATTATTTTTTTTTACTCTTTTTTCTTTCAATTTTAAATATGTCATCTTGTGAATAAAACGCGATATATATCTTGTTTTATCTAACGGATCTGTAAGAAATGAATATTTTAAAAGTGTGATTATTTTGTTAAATAATTATTTTTAAGTGAATATTTAATAAAAAAAATCAGAATATAGTTTATTTAATTATAGATAGTGAAAAAAGGTTGTGAAAATGTACAAATAAATCCATCCCACTTGACCTTTTAGAACCTTGAATTGGTAAATAAAAAGGAGGCATTCTGAGGTTCGAACCGGGGACCTATGAGTAGGTAGAACCGTTAATAGTGACAAGACAATTTTTTTTATTTCTTTTTAACATTGAAAACACCTCATTGGATACACTTCCAAGTTGAAGTTACAACCGACCCCAACCGGCAACCACCATTAGCCAATAGAACAAGCTAAAATCAATGGTCACGATACAAATAAATCCATCTCGGACTTGTTATCTTGATCAATCACATCAAGGAAAACGGGATCAACCACGATGTGGCTATCCACGTGTAACCTAAACTTGTGGTCCCACCACAGCACCTTTGCACCACCGCATATTTCCACGGAAGCATCCAGAACCATCTCCCTCTTCGCCAAGTCAGCCAAGAACTTGCCAGCCCGGTGGGCCAGCTCAAGCCCACTCAGCCGGGCCGGCAGCCGCAGAAGCTGGCACGACCGGGCCGACTGGGACCCGGCCTCGATCTCCGCTGACCCGAGCAGCGACCCGTCGTAGAAGATGGACATGGTGGTGGACGAGTAATGGATGGGCACGATGTTCGGGTTGGTGACGTGGACGGTCAGGATCATCTCGGCGTCCAGCACTGGGAGGCTCAGCTTGAAGGAGGTGAGGTCGATGGAGATTACCTCGAAGGTCGGGTCCTTTGGCCTGCCGGTGACCGCCGCCATCGCCGCCGCGGTCGTGGCAGCGCCGACGAAGGCCGAGGTCCAGCTCCATTTGCCGTTTTTGCCCATGATTTTCGCTGGAATTACAGATCTGGTTCCCTAATTTCTCGGGTGTTTGTGGGGGAGGAAGTGCAAACAGGTGGATTGGAGAGATTGGGAGAGACGGACGATTCGAGGGGTTTTTTCACGGCGGATTGGGTAGAGGGGGATATTTTTGGTAGGATGAAATGACAATTATACCCTTGCTAGGTTTTAGTTGATAATGGACCGTTGGGCTTCACAATTCACTAGTGGGCTTGGATGTGGTTTTAGGTAAGCTTATACACAGGTTTATGATTCACAAACCTTTTAAAAGGGTTGATAAATACATCAATAATTTTTACTCCAATGTTTTACTATTTACGTACGTTTTTTAAAATAATAAAAATTATACTCCCTCCGTCCAAAAATACATGGATTTTTAGGATTCACGCACGTTGTTTTAGGAGTTAAAAACTATATAAATATTAACTTTTTTTATTCAATATTTTTAACAATTACAAACTTATTGTCAATAAGTTTATAATTGTCAAAAAAAATTAATAAAAAAGTTAATATTTTTTATAGTTTTTAACTCCTAAAACAAATTTCGTGAATAGTGAAAAGTCCATGTATTTTTGGACGGAGGTAGTATAAAATATTAAATTTTTAAATAATTTCATAATTGTTAATATTAATTATGAAATTTTTAAAAAAGTTAATATTTCATATAGTTTTTATCATTATAAAAAACGTGCATGAATAGTAAACGACAAGTTTTAATCAACAGAGGGAGTACTTACACACTGCTAAACTCCGTAATTTGTTGCGAAATTAATTCCGCAACTTATTGTAGACTATTGTCAGATGTGTTAAAAATTCAAGACAAAAAAAATTAATATTCCTGAATTAAAAAAAATAGTTTGTGAGATGGTGCAAACCGACCGTCTCTCTCTAACACACACACACGCATAAATAGACATGAGAACTCTGAACACCGAGTGGCGAGTTCCCATATTTATTTATTTATTCCTCCAATTTTTTGCTGCATTTAATAAAATTTAGCGGAGTATTTAACATTCTCATTTAAAAAAACACTACTGAAAACACATTGTAAACATTTCAACATAGGTTGACGAACCAAACTAAAAAAACCCACGACTAGTAAAGATGACACGGAGTGATTATAGATAATACTAGATCATAAGTTCAAATCCCCTCCCCCACACATTATTAATATTAAGCGGTTGTAAGGTTTTTCCTATAAGTGGTCACCACTAACTTCAAAAATTTCCAAGTGTGATGGATAATCACTAATGAAACCACAACTGTGGTCTAACTAATATCGATAATCTTCAATACTTTTTACGAGAATATTAATTGGCCAACCATGCATGGATTAGTCATTAGTGATAACAATAAGTCCAACGTCAAATATCCACCTAGTCTTCTTCTGCGAGTACTTTTACTTCCGCAAACATTGACCAATTTTATTTATTAGTTTTTCAAAAATGGTACCATTTCAAAAAAAAAAAGTATTTTTTAAAATATACATTGATATAGATATTTTTTGTAAATAATTAAAAATGGCACTATTTTAGAGTTTAAATAACTAATATATACTCCGTAGTACACTAAAATCTACACCTAATTAACAATATAAAAAAATCTTGCTTGAGAAACTCCGCCACCGCATAACAACCGAAAACTCCAACGTCAATTTCAACAACTTCCTCCTTAGAGCTTCCCAAGAGATGCTCCATTTTGGAGAATTTCACAATTTTGGAGAATGTTGGGCTTATTTTTGGCCCAACAGATTCCCTAATCCATTCTTCAAAATAGGGATTGGAGGTGAAAAATAGGTTGCCTTTCCTATTTTTTTTTAGCGTGCTTTCTCCTTCAACAGTCAATGACGGTTAGCGTCAATTTCCTCTTTCAACAATCAGTTGCAGTGATAGTGGGTCGAATTTCCCTTTCTCAAAACGTTCCTTCCCTTTCGAGATCGAAGGGAGGAAGAAGAACCTCGCCGCAGTTCGGAAGCGGGGCCGGAAGCGCGGGGATGGTGAAGGGCAGTGGGTGGCGGCGGCGGCAATCAAGGCTGACCAAGAAACCTCGCTTCAATTAGGTCTTCAAAAGACTTCTCAAATTAAACCTACTGTCTTCCAAATTATGATCAATTGAGATCTTCAATTGTGATCACGTTCATCTTCAATTGTGATCACGCTTCAATTGACGGACGCCACATCCCACATACTTCCACTTTATAATTAGGTTTGATTATACACCCTTTCATCCTAAATTCCTAATTAGTGCCATGAATTAGGGATCTTTTTGATGCTTATTATTCCATGACTTTGTGTTATATGTTTCTAAATTGTCATCTTGAACCAAATTGATTGGTTTAATTTGATAAACACCTACAGATATCAACCCTAAATTAAGGATGAAGGTGGAATTTTCATTAAAATTTTAATTAAAAATTAATTTATAATTCTCTAAAATGGAGAATCTGTTGGAATTAATGCACAAAATATTTGGAGAAGATGAGTTTTGATTCTCCATTTTCTAGAAATTTGGGGAAACTGTTGGGCATGCTAGATTTTTTCAAATTTAATGAATAATCTCTAATTTTTTTTACATTCTCTATTTTGAAGAATGTATTAGAAAAACCCGTTAGATTAAAAATCATCCCAATTAATATTCTCAAAAAATCAAAATAGAGAACCTATTAGACTTTCCGCCATTCAACTTAATGAAATAGCAAATATCTCTTAGGTAAATGCGTGTACCGTCGATTTCATTATAATTAAAGTGCTTTTGTTACCCGAAGTTAAAATATATAGTCGTATACACTTTCGCTCAGAAATATATGTCGTTTGACTTTTTGACACGTTTTTAAGGAGCTAAAAATTATATAAAATACGGAGTATCATTTTTTTAGTAATTTTTTAATATAAAATAAATATTTATTAATAATAAGTATCATATTATTAAAAAAAGTTGTTTAAAAAGTTAATATTTTATATAGTTTTTAGCTCCTTAAAAAACGTATCAAAAAGTTAAACGACATCTATTTCTAAACGAAGATAGTACCGTTATATGGATATAAATGTATTAGGTCATTAGTCATTACCGGTAGATAATATTGACATATCGGTCGAACAAGATAGCAATAAATAAAATCACATATAAACAATTATAAATGCATGTACATATATGCATCATCTGGTCAACGTCTTCTCTTCTCTGACTATGTGTAACCTGCATATGTAATTTTTGCGCATGATTAGTGGACCTTTGTAATTTAAATTAATTTTAATGTATTCTCAAAAAAAAAAATCTTAATGGAAAAAAGTCAACATTTAATCAATGAATAAAAGAAACTAGTTGCTATATTCACCGGCAAACGCCCGCCATATTAGAAAAAATAAGAAATCACGGACGTTGATTGGTTCGCATATGCAGAACATGGAGATCAACTTGGTAGATGGTTTTTCCCTATAAATACCAAACCAATACAAAGCTTTTATCACAAACCAAAGTGATTCAAACTAAATCCATACATAGATCGAGGAAATAAGTGAGGAAGGAGTTGAACTTAAGATGGCAACATCCACAAAGTTAACCCTAATGTTCTTTGTTGTGGCTATGGTAGGATTGGTGCATGGGTTTCCCTCTCAACTTACGTCGGGGTTTTATAATGGGAAATGCGGTAACACGAGTGTCGAACAACTTGTTTTTAACATTGTTAAAACCAAGATGCAGACCAACAAAGGCCTCGTGGGTGATCTTACCCGCTTGTCTTTCCACGACTGCTTTGTCAGGGTGAGTAGACTTTCACTTTAGTTGATGTGGTCGTTCGTTGATGAATTTGCACTTGATTTTTTTTTACTTCTGTTATATCTAATTTAGTCGTATATATAGTGATTTATTTTGGTGTATTTGATGTGTAGGGGTGTGATGGATCGGTTTTGTTGGATGGAACTACCTCAGAGAAAACCGCTCCTCCGAACTTAGATCTGGATGGCTTCGATGACATTGATGACATAAAGACAGCAATAGAAGCCGTTTGCCCTGGAGTGGTTTCTTGCGCGGATATTTTAGTAATTGCAACTCGAGCTACAATATTCTTAGTAAGTGATCCATGCATAAAGGCATGACATGATCAATGAATTGTCAATGTGTTTCATGCAATATTGATGACTAAGTGTTACAATTTCTTTCCTTGCTCAATCATATAGGCGGGTGGAAGATGGTACAATGTAGAGACTGGAAGAAGAGATGGCTTAGTTTCAAATGCCCAAGAAGCTCTTAACGTCCCTGGTCCGAATATACTGATGACAGATGCTATTAAAGCACTTGGCAACATAGGGCTAAACGTCTTTGATCTTGTTGTTCTCTTAGGTAACTATATAGATATGTCATTTCTCATGTTGTATGTTAGAGATTAAAAAAAAGTGCTTAATTTTTTTAATACATGTGTACATTGTAGGTGCTCACACGGTTGGAATAGTGCACTGCAACAACTTTCAAGACCGTCTCTACAATTACAGTAGCACGGGTAAACCTGATCCCACCATGGATCCATCTCTAGTTCAAGCATTGACAAGCACATGTCCAGCAAATCAAGTTGGGACACAAACTTCAACTTTCTTGGACCAAACTCCGGGGAGTGGAGACACCTTTGACACCGGCTTTTACAACCAGATCATATCCAACAGAGCTGTCGTTAAATTTGATCAGAGAATGGCGTTTGATCCGCGGACAAGTGGGTTGGTGAGAATTCTTGCTCGCGATCCATTTTATGGTGTTAAGTTTGGGCAAGCAATGATTAAGATGAGCCGAATCGGAGTGCTCACTGGAAGCAATGGTCAAATCCGAAAAACATGCAGTGCCGTCAATACTTAGACAAATTGTCCCATAATGTTTGTATTACTACTTCATAGGTCGCCATATTAATCGTTTTCACTTATGTTACGTTGTTGATTCTGTGTACGTTTCTATGTTTTTATCACATATCAATCTAATTGTCAATTAAAAAAAAGGAAGTTATAAATGAAAACAATCCATACTCATGTGTTCGATCTCATTTTAGACTACTACACGAACTCGTGAATATTGCTTAAAAAGTCTCGACAAGTGATCTATATATAGGACTGGCTCATATGTGAATTATAATATTTAAAAATTCATGTTTTTTTACTATATACTCAATCTGTCAATAAAAATATATCGTTTATTATTCAAGTTTAAAGGTTAAACCATATAAACTATTGCTTTTTTAGCTTATAAAAAGCATACATGAATGTAGTGTGTTGTTAAGCGGCTAGTGGTTAGCTAGATAGCACAGAGAGCACACAAGATCATGATAGCCCCTGTAACCGACCTTGGTGAAGTGTATATAAAGTTGAAGATGCAACAAAATCGCATGTCGCGGGCTGGAATTTGCAGTCCTCCTCTTCCTTATTTGTTCTTCTTCATCTCTTTCCCCTGAATTGGTAAATAAAGATCGGTCATATCCAGGGTTCGAACCGGGTATTTATGAGTATTACCCACAAGTCTTTTCCGGTAAGCCATTCCGGAATGGTTAAACTTTGGCATGATAAACTTTTTATAGTGACTGGTCCCACCGCTTCGCAGCCCCATACCCCAGAAACCCCTTGCGGGATTTTTTGAGAAAGCTCAGTACCACTTTCGCAAAGTGCGATCCATGGTCACAACATCACCTACTTGCACACAGACCGCTTCACCACTTCGGCTTGGCCCAACGTAAACACACTCTGTAACTCATGAATTCCAACTCTCTTGATTGTGTTCCGGTTCAATCATAGTCCAAATTTGTGAATCTCATCAATTAACATGAGTAATATATATTGTATTGTCGATTGGTGCACAAATGCCACAACTGTCCCAAGAAATTAAGTTGAGACTAGCTTACATCTATGCAATTCCTTTAGGTTAAGTAATAAAACATTATATTAAGTAATAAATTCTTAGTAAGTAATCCAGCATGATCAATGAATTGTCAATGTGTTTAATTCATACAATTGATGACTAACTATCACAATTTCTTTGCTAGCTCATTGCTCAATCATATAGGCTGGTGGAAGATGGTACAATGTAGAGACCGGAAGAAGAGATGGCTTAGTTTCGAACGCCCAAGAAGCTCTTAATGTCCCTGGTCCTAATATACTCATGACGGATGCCATTAAAGCACTTGGCAACATATGGTTAACCGTATATGATCTTGTTGCTCTCTTAATTAGGTAACTACATAGATTTGTCGTCTCTCGTGTTGTATGTTAGAGATAAAAAAAGTGCTTAATTTTTCTACCACATGTGTACATTGTAGGTGCTCACACGGTTGGAATAGTGCACTGCAACAACTTTCAAGACCGTCTCTACAATTACAGTAACACAGGCAAACCTGATCCCACCATGGACCCGTCTCTAGTTCAAGCATTGACAAGCACATGTCCAGCAAATCAAGTTGGGACCCAAACTTCAACTTTCTTAGATCAAACTCCAGGGAGTGGAGACACCTTTGACACTGGCTTTTACAACTAGATCATATCCAACAGAGCTGTCATCAAATTTGATCAGAGAATGATGTTTGATCCGCGCACAAGTGGATTGGTGAGAGTTCTTGCTCGTGATCCATTTTATGCTGTTAAGTTTGGGCAAGCAATGATTAAGATGAGCCGGATCGGAGTGCTCACTGGAAGCAATGGTGAAATCCGAAAAACATGCAGTGCTGTCAATAATTAGACGAATTGTTCCATAATGTTTGTACTACTCCATAGGTTGGCATATCAACGTTTTCACGTATGTTACGTTATTGATTTTATGTGTACGTTTCTATGTATTTTTTTTATATCACATATCGATCTAATTGTCAATAAAAGGAACTTATGAGTTATGAATGAAAACAATCCATATCTATAGAGAGAGGCTCTGCCTTTCTCTCTCCAAAAAAAACCCAATTTGTATTACCTTAAAAATCCCGTCCACCACGGCCCCGCCTTCACCATACGATCTCTCCAACCTCCCCCCGCCATCTGCCTCCAAATCCCGCCTCCTATGCCTCGTTGTCTCCCTCCATATCGGGTTGATACCAATCCTTCAACTCTTTATCCCCTTCCTCCGCTATCCAATCCCCTTTCTAAACCCTAATTGCAGTTCCCCCAACCCTCATACTGTTGGTTTCTCCTCAAATTGGGTTGAGTTGTTGAACGATTCATGGATTATGTCTCTTGTTTTCCCTGGGTTGTCCTCCAATTTGGGGTTTTGAAGCCTCCACGCTTCCGTTCGTGGTTCCTATCCCGCTTCCCACGACGTGGTCTCCCGGCTCCTCTGGTCTTGGCTCCGGTCCGGTGGTGCCATTCGCCCGGCCTCGCCTGCTCCCTTTCTTCGTCGACAGGGTCTCTCCGGTTGGTTTCTGGCTGATGGGGTCGTGCGATGTTTCTGTACGACTCCCATCATATCCCCCGAAAGGGTTTGCCCCAAATTGGGGGGGGGGGGGGGACCCTTTCGGGGGATATGATGTGCGTCTTCAAGGTGGTTCTTGGTTGTGATCCCTGGTGCTTCTCTTGGCGTTCCTCTTCCGTGTTGGAGCTCTGGCAACCGGTGTCGGGATTGGCTGGGGTGGTAGCGGTGTGTATCGAGACAACTCCGCGTGTAGGAAATTCCTTGGAGGATCGTCTTCACTACCCATAGGACTGGCTCCTGATTTACCGCTGGTCAACGGTGTCTCCGTCTGGGGATGCTTGACATCGGTTCTTGTCTACGTTGTCTCCAGCATGTACGGGGGTTTGGCTCGCTTGCTCGTCCGGGTTTACGCCTCCCATTTTGTGGTTGTTGCACTTTTTTATATGTAGTGACGGTTTCACCGTCTGCCGACTTTGTCGGCCCCTCGAGTTGCCAGGTATGCCTGGCTCTTGAATTATTTCCTATTCAAAAAAAAAAAACAATCCATATCCATATATGCATTCTCATTCTCATTTTAGACTTCTATGTCAACTCGTGAATATTGCTTAAAAAGTCTTGACAATGATTTATATATAGGACTTACTCATACGTGAATTATAATATTTAACAATTCAGGTTTTTTAGTACTATATACTCAATCCGTTAATATAAAAATCTCGAATCGAGATTTTTTCAAGCACAGCTCGAACTGTTCATCTCATATATCAGCCCTAATCAAGATAGCCTCTGTAACCGATCTTGGTGAAGTGTATATAAGGATGAAGATGCAACAAAATCAGCAAGTCGCTATAATCATGAATTTGCAGTCCTCTTCTACCTTCTTTGTTCTTCTTCGTCTCTGTCCCTCGTCCATTGTCTCTTATGTAAACACACTCTGTAACTCATGAATTTCAACTCTCTTGATTGAGTTCCGGTTCAATTAAAATCACAGTCCAAAATCCAAATTTGCCAACCTCATCAATTAACAGGAGTAATTCTATACTGTATTGTCGACTGGTGTGCACAAATCACAAATGCATGAACTGACCCAAGGAATTAAGTTGGGGCCAACTTACATATATGCAATTCCTTTGGGTTAAATTGAAAAGGCATTTTCATATGTGTTCAAAAAAACAGTGACAACTGATAACAGTGTGGCACTGTGGCCCAAACAACTGATATCAGCGGGACCTCCTCGTTAATCCTGCTATGTGCTTACTCATCCGCAAGGATGTCCTTGGATGGTGGTCCAGCAAGGCCTGACCTCATCCAAATTGTTACCTTATAAAAAAAAAAGTGTGGCCCAAACAAGGTCGACGGGTCGACCCAATCCGATATACACGGGTTGGGTCAAATACGGTGATAATGGATTTTAACTTAACTCATTGTAGGTTTGAAAAATACCTAAATACCTCAAATATGAGAATGGATCACCTCAAAAATATTTGAGGTGTAACATAAAATTTGGATAAATCTCACTTCATTACTGTAATTCGATAAATGTATTCTGGATTATATGGGTTTGAATCTTGTCTTAATTTACCCATGAATTTTTTTAATATAAGTATATTTTCTTCTCATATTGTTTTAGTTAAAATTTCTACCGATAGGATCACTATAAGCTGATAAAATTTCTACCGATATGATTATTACTATTGATTTAACACTTTTATAGTTTTATTTTAGGGGGATTATTACTGTTGATTAACACTTTTATAGTTTTCTACCTCTCTTTATACAACCTGCAATTACATATCTGAATTGGGGGAACCGGAGATCGAGATCGAGATCTGAATTGTAATTACATGTCAATTTGAGACCGAGAGAGCAAGAGAGATTGAGAATCGAGAGAGAATATCGAGAGCAGCAGGGGAGAGCACCGGGAGCAATCCATGGAACTGGATTCTGGAGGCTGGTAGGTGATCGATCTGCAATCCATGGATCTGGCCGCTCGCCTCCACCTCCGGACGCTCGGCACCAGCTCGCTCCGACGAAGATCTGGAGGGAAGGAGATCTGCAATCTGTCTGGCCATGGAAAGCGGAAGCAAGACAGGAGATCGAGAGAGATGATAGATCGAGATAGATGATTAGATTAGGGTGTTATTATTGTAAAATACTTTGGATACTCCACTAATTTGTCCCAAACCTTGGACATTTTGCTAATTAGACCAAAAAAATTGCTTATTTCCCAAAATTTCTCTTTATTTTATTAGAATGATCTTTCATCTTTCTGTCCGTTCTCTATTTTGAAGAATGATGGATCACTACTAAAAAATTGTCAAATAGCAACGGCTTTTAGCCACGAGCTTTTGTTGCCGCGTAACTTGTTACTATTAGCCACAAACTCGGCCACGAATTAATCAAGTCGTTGCTAAACCTGCGTCGAAGATAACCCGTTGTTGCTAAGTTCGTGGCTAATATCGCATGGGTGGACGCCGTCGCTGGAGTCGTGGCTACTAGCTACGAAATATGTGATCGACGCTATAGTCATGGCTGCCTAGCTACGGACTAGAGCACGTGACATAGTCAAGTGAATAAATAACAACGAAATTAGCCACGACTCATATGTTCATGGCAAATTCAAGCCACAAGAATCATAGGATGTTGCGGGGGCCAACGCTATTTTGCGTCGTAATTTATGTGATGCTAAGTTCGTGGCTATTAGGGACGGATCTAGCCACGACATGTGTTTTCCTTGCAAAAGAAGGGGCAGGAGAATGTACAACCACGCAAAATAGTCGTGGCTGAATCCGTGGCTGAATACCAGTGGGTCATAAGTAGCTAATAAATGTTGAATAAGACCTTATAATAACTAATAAATTTTTATTAGAATACTATAAGAATATGTTTTGAGGAATAATAACAAAAAAATATTTAATAAAACCTTATTTAACTAATAAATTCTTATTAGAATACTATAAGGGTATGTTTTTTTTTTGGAAAACTCGTATAAGTAACTAATAAATGTTGAATAAAACCTTATATTAAGTAATAAATTCTTATTAGAATAATATAAGGGTATGTTTTGAGGAAAACGCATATAAGTAACTAATAAATGTTGAATAAGATCTTATAATAACTAATAATTTCTTATTAGAATATTATAAGGGTCGGTACGTATATGTTTTGAGGAAATTAAACTCATATAATTAGTTTTTAAATGTTGAATAAGATCTTATAATAACTAATAAATTCATGTTAGAATACTATAAGAGTACGTTTTGAGGAAAACTTATATAAGTAACTAATAAATGTGGAATAAAACCTTATATTAAGTAATAAATTCTTATTAGAATACTATAAGGTTATGTTTTGAGGAAAACTCACATAAGTAACTAATAGGTGTTGAATAAAATCTTATATTAACTAATAAATTCTTATTAAAATACTATAAGGGTATGTTTTGTAGAAAACTCACATAAGTAGCTAATAAGTGTTGAATAAAACCTTATATCAAGCAATAAATTCTTACTAGAATACTATAAGGGTATGTTTTGAGGAAAACTCATATAGGTAACTTATAAATGTTGAATAAGATCTTATAATAACTAATAAATTATTATTAGAATACTATAAAGTAAGTTTTGAGTCAAACTTATATAAATAACTAATAAATGTGGAATAAAACCTTATATTAAGTAATAAATTCTTTTTAGAATACTACAAGGTTATGATATGAGGAAAACTCATATAAGTAACTAATAAGTGTTGAATAAAACCTTATACTCCCTCCGTCCAAGAATACATGGCCTTTTAGGATCATGCACGCTAATTTTTTTTTTGGTCAGCAAAACGGGCGAAGCCCGCTCCCAGGAGGGAGATTTATTAATGAGGTAAAACCATCAGTTAGTATTCCTTTGGGATGTCTCCACCCCTCTAGAATCACTAGCAATACAAGGAATAACGCACTCAGGCGGTTCGTCCAAACACAGAAAAGCCAAAGGAAACGAGAAAGCAAGCTTAGCTAGCCCATCGGCAAGATGGTTAGCTTCGCGGACAACGTGACGGAACTGGATGTCCCAGTCCCTACTTCGGAAGCCATGGCAAGCAGTCACCAGGCTAGCACACGGGTGCGTCGGTTTAACCGTCTTCAGAACAAAATCGAGAGCTGTCTTGGAATCAATCTCGCAAATAACCTTCTTGAAGCCACAATTCCAAGCCAATTCGAGCCCCTTCGCGAGACCCCAGAGCTCCGCTTCCACCACCGAACAGCTTCCGATATGGCAGACGAACCCTTTGATCCAGGCCCCCTTTTCGTTCCGGATTGCTCCACCAGCTGCCGCGGTACCGTCGGCTTTAACAGCTCCGTCGGAATTCATCTTGACCCATCCATCTCCCGGTGGCCTCCAAATCACAGCCCTTGAGACCCTTTCTGCCAGCTTCTTCGTCCCCAACAAGTGCTCCTTTGCTGCTGAGATTTCTTTAATAACGTTCCAGCAGCTTTCCGATGTAATTGGTCGGCTAGAGACTCCATTGAACACCACATCATTCCTTCTGGTCCAGATCCTCCACAGGGCAACCGCAAAGAAATCGCTCCAGGTCGACCCCTCCAGGCCTGTCTTGGTTGAGGATATGTTCCTCCGGATCCACGCAGCGAATGGGAGAGAAAAGAAATCCTCCTCCCATTCGGCGCCCTCAACCTGCAACCAGAAGATCCTCACAGCCACACAGTCTCGGAATAGATGAATAAGGGATTCACAATTACTATGGCAGATAGGACACAAGCCCGAGTTACCTAAGTGTCTTCGAGCTCTCTCCTCGTTTGATAGGGTTCCACCCTTGCAGGCAAGCCAGACAAACGTACGAATCCTCTCCGATACATTCAACCTCCATATCCTTTTGAAAAAGAGGTGATCAGCCGATCGATCGTCCTCGAACCTACAGAGCGCCGAGTACCCCTCACGTGTCGAGTAGTCCCCATCACTGCTGCCGGCCCAGCACACTCTATCTTCGGTCTCCAACACGAACTTCGCCGCCAGTTTGAGGGTCGTGTCAGCAGGTAGGAGGTGGCCAAACTTAAACCAATCCCAACCTCTACCTTCTTCCCAGTAGTCCGCAACCCAGATCGGGGCCCCATCAATATTCCCATTAGCTAAGGACTTTAGCGGAGCCTCCTCAAGCCACCTATCTTCCCAAAACCTTATGCTTCCGCCGTTTCCCAGCCGCCACTTAACATGGGGCTTAATGACAGTGTTCGATGCCTTTGTGATGCTCTTCCACACCAGGGAGGCCCCTGGGGAATTACCGAGTTGCTTCTTAACATACTTATGAAAGAGCACGTCAGCCCAGACTCCCTCATCCTCATTAATAAGTCTCCAACTCAGCTTAGCCACCAAAGAAATATTGAGATCAGCCATCCGCTTAATCCCCAGGCCCCCAAGCTTTCTTGGTCTAGTGACCTCCTCCCACGCAACCTTATGCATCCTTCTCCTCTCCGGATTGGAGCCCCAAATAAAACTTCTACAGCATTTGTCCATGCTCTTACACACACTGCTAGGGAGAAGCATGGTCGACATCGTGTAGACAGGAATCGAAGCAAGCACAGAACGAACAAGAGTCACCCTGCCCGCCAGACTCAAAAGGTTCGCCTTCCAGCCCGAGAGTCTGGTCGTGAACTTTTCGAGAATAGGAGAAAAGGTCGCTTTCGTCGCACGCTTGTGCAAGATAGGAACCCCAAGATAATTACCAAGGTCCCCAGTTACCTCAATTCCGGCCATAGTCTGAATTCTCCCTTTCAACTCGTTGCTAACATTCCGAGAGACATAGGCTTTCGACTTAGCTTGACTGACACTCAGCCCTGATTTACCACAAAATCTATCTATGCACTCCTTGATCACCTTAACCTGCGAGATAGATGCTTCCGCGAAGAGAAGGATGTCGTCAGCGAAGAATAGGTGCGACAGCTTGGGTCCGCCTCTAGTGATCCTGATAGGCTTCCACCTCCCATCCTCGACAGCGTCTGAGATTATGTGGCCTAACCTCTCCATACATAAAATAAATATATATGGGGAAATCGGGTCACCCTGCCGGATACCACGTGAAGGGGTGAATCTCTCGGAGACTTCACCATTCCAGAGGACGTGCATTCTGGGAGTTCTAATGCATTCCATGATCTGATTCAAACAATCTAAAGGCATGCCGATGCAGTTCAGTGTTTCCTCTATGAAATCCCAACTTAGTCTATCGTAGGCCTTTTCAAGGTCCAGTTTGAGACACAACCATCCCTTCGCTCCCTGCTTTCTCCTCATAGAGTGAACGACTTCCTGGGCGATTACAATGTTGTCAGAGATAAATCTACCCGGAATAAAACTGCCTTGCATAGGCCCGACCAGCTTCGGCATGAGAGGCTGCAGACGAGTTGTCAGAATCTTCGTTATGGCCTTATAGAGGACGTTGCAAAGGCTGATAGGGCGAAATTGCTTTATGCTCTCGGGCTTCCCAACCTTAGGCAGGAGGACGATCAAAGTGTCATTCACTCCAATCAACATCTTTGATGTCGTGAAGAAGTCCCTGACAAACCTCGAGGCCGAATCGCCCACTAACTCCCAGCACTTTTGGTAGAAAATCGGTTGAAAACCGTCGATGCCGGGCGATTTTAACGCTCCCATGCTGCAGAAAGCCCCATGAATTTCAGAGTCAGTGACCGATTTACTCATATTTGTCCACTCCGAAGGATGCAACTGAGGGAAGAGGTTCGGCAGGGGCTGTTGAGAACCACCAGGCGCCTCCCATTTATACAAATTAATAAAGTAATCCAGCGCCAAAGCCTCCAGATCCTCCTTACCATCTATCCAGCTATCGTCCTCGGCCCTAAGACCTTCCACCCTATTTCGTTTCCTTCTAATGACAGTGGAGGCGTGGAAAAATTTAGTGTTGCGATCGCCGTAAGCAAGCCATTTCTCACGGGATTTTTGAAACCAGAGGATCTCTTCTTGCTCCAAGGTAGCATCAAGTTTCTCACGGATGCTAGTTTCCCAAGCCATACCAGCCGGGTTAGGACACCTAGCGAGCTTACGTTGCACATCATCGAGGGCTCCCATGAGAGCAGACTTGCGCGCTTGTATCCTCCCGAAGACCTCTTTGTTCCACTTCGACAGATCAATACCCAGCTTGTCAAGAGCCGCCGGCATTGGGCAGTCATTTTTCCATTTAGAATCTAAAAAACACGGAAACTCCTCATGTGTCATCCAAGCTGCCTCAAATCTGAAAGGTCGCCGCTTCTTCTTCTTCCTCAGCAACGGCTCAAGTTCGAGAAGCAGTGGGCAATGGTCCGAAGAGTAGCGCGGCAGATGGCGGACCCTAGCTTCCGGCCAGTGAATCCGACCCTCAATGTTCGTGAGAACTCTGTCCAATCTTCTCGATATAATCCGACCCCCATGACAGACCTTACTCCAAGTGAAATCCTGCCCGGTGAACCCCATATCAATGAGGCCAACGTCACTGATCAGCTCACGGAATTTCGGGGCGTCACGATGCACCTCCCCCGAACCTCCCTGAGTCTCTTCCGTGTTAATAATGCAATTGAAATCACCCCCCACCAAGAGGGGACCTGAAATAGTTTTCAACAGATTATGAAGAGAAGTCCAGAATGGTTCCCGTCGGCTGACCGTCGGAGGGGCATAGACAGCCACCAGATTGCATCTCTCCACCCCCGACATCCAAGAAATATGAATGAAATCGGTAGCTCTAGTCTCAACAGTAACATCGCTCTTATCTGTGTCCCAGAGGACCCAAATACCTCCCGCAAATCCGGAAGCCTCAATGCGTGTACACCCCGAAAATTTGAGTTTGGCGCAAGCCTTATCAGCCTCATCGCCTGAAATCCTTGTTTCCAATAAAATAAGAATATCCACTGCACACTGCTTCTTAATATACCGAATAGCTCTCCTGAAACTCTTCTTTCCTGCGCCAAAACAATTCCAAAGGAGTATGTTAGTAGATTTATTTGTATCAGCCATAAGCAAATTAATCAAATAGATTGAAGAGGAGAAACGGATCCGGGGTTTAAGAGTCCTGAGCTTGGGGCCTGCGCCCCTCCATCCTGTTATTCGACGAGTAGGTCTCGCTATCGTTGATGATCATTGTTGTCCCATTATCCTCTCCTTGGGACCAAAATTTGCCGAAAATGGGTGTTGCGGGGTTCTCCTCCCCCTTACTAATCCAGTTGTTTTCCTTCATCTTCTCCCCTGCTGTGATGTGATTACGGAAACTGGCAGCCATGTCTTGAATGTTCGATCTCATCCTCTTCTTAGGTCCGCCTGTTTCTGTCATACTGCCTGAGCCTTTATTATTCTTACTTTGCCCTTTTCTTCCAAGAATCTTGGGCTTAACTTGCTTTTTGGGGGCAGTTTGGGCTTCAACTTGACCTTGGCTTGGATTGCTGCTGGACCCAACCATAAAACTTATTGGGTCAGCCTCCTTTCCCTTGTTCTTTGGCCCACAAGGCCCATTTTTGTGTTCTCCCTGGACACTCTTCCCTTTACTAACAACGTTCACACGAGCCGCCGACTTGGGAGCCCCACTATTATTATTCCCATTAATAAAACCACCGTTGGTGTTCTTGACATTCTCAAACCGGCCATTATTGCAGCGCTCATCCCTAGCACCTTTAATTCCTCTCTCCTCCATACCGGTTGGCGCGCTCCTCTGAGGCACGTGTAGTCCCGCCGGTTGACGTCTCTAATTAAACAACCTATTTTGCATCTTAAATTTCATCATTATTATTAAAGGTTAAAATAATTATTGGAAGTTCAAGAGTTTTCTTTAATTTTTCCCAGAGTTTTATTTAATTTTAACAAGTAAAAAAGTAGTAATTTTAGAGGTAATAATTACCTATACATCTAAAAGCCCATGTATTTTTGACAAAGTTTCAAGGCCTAAAAGGCCATGTATTCTTGGACGGATGGAGTATTAAGTAATAAATTCTTATTAGAATATTGTTAAGGGTGTGCTTTGAGGAAGACGCATATAAGTAGCTATTAAGTGTTGAATAAGATCTTATAATAACTAATAATTTCTTATTACAATACTATAAGATTATGTTTTGAGGAAAACTCATATAAGTAGCTAATAAGTGTTGAATAAAACCTTATATTAAGTAATAAATTCTTATTAGAATACTATTAGGGTATGTTTTGAGGAAACACATATAAATAACTAATAAATGTTGAATAAGATCTTATAATAACTAATAATTTCTAATTATTAGAATACTATAAGGGTATGTTTTTAGGAAAACTCATATAAGTAACTTATAAATGTTGAATAAGACCTTATAATAACTAATAAATTCTTATAAGAATACTATAAAGTATGTTTTGAGGAAAACTTATATAAGTAACTAATAAATGTGGAATAAAAACTTATATTAAGTAATAAATTCTTATTAGAATACTATAAGGGTATGTTTTGAGAAAAACACATATAAGTAACTGATAAGTGTTGAATAAAACCTTATATTAAGTAATAAATTCTTATTAGAATACTATTATGGTATGTTTTGAGGAAAACACATATAAGTAACTAATAAGTGTTGAATAAAACCTTATATTAAGTAATAAATTCTTATTAGAATACTATTAGGGTATGTTTTGAGGAAACACATATAAATAACTAATAAATGTTGAATAAGATCTTATAATAACTAATAATTTCTAATTATTAGAATACCATAAGGGTATGTTTTTAGGAAAACTCATATAAGTAACTTATAAATGTTGAATAAGACCTTATAATAACTAATAAATTCTTATAAGAATACTATAAAGTATGTTTTGAGGAAAACTTATATAAGTAACTAATAAATATGGAATAAAAACTTATATTAAGTAATAAATTCTTATTATAATACTACAATGTTATGTTTTGAGGAAAACTCATATAAGTAACGAATAAGTGTTGAATAAAATTAACCTTATATTAAGTAATAAATTCTTATTAGAATACTATAAGGGTATGTTTTGAGGAAAACACATATAAGTAACTAATAAGTGTTGAATAAAACCTTATATTAAGTAATAAATTCTTATTAGAATACTATAAGGCTATGTTTTGAGGAAAACGTATATAAGTGAGTAATAAATGTTTAATAAGATCTTATAATAACTAATTATTTCTTATTATAATACTTTAAGGATATGTTTTGAGGAAAACTCATATAAGTAACTTATAAATGTTGAATAAGATCTTATAATAACTAATAAATTCTTATTAGAATACTATAAAGTATGTTTTGAGGAAAACTTCTATAAGTAACTAATAAATGTGGAATAAAACCTTATATTAACTAATAAATTCTTATTAGAATACGACAAGGTTATGTTTTGATAAAAACTCATATAAGTAACGAATAAATGTTGAATAAAACCTTATATTAAGTAATAAATTCTTATTAGAATACTATAAGGTTATGCTTTGAGGAAAACGCACATAAGTAGCTATTAAGTGTTCATTAAGATCTTATAATAACTAATAATTTCTTATTAGAATACTATAAGAATATGTTTTGAGTAAAACTCGTATAAGTAACTTATAAATGTTGAATTAGATCTTATAATAACTAATAAATTCTTATTAGAATACTAAAAAGTATGTTTTGAGGAAAACTTATATAAGTAACTAATAAATGTGAAATAAAACATTATATTAAGTAATAAATTCTTAATAAAATACTATAAAGTTATGTTTTGAGGAAAACTCACATAAGAAACTAATAGGTGTTAAATAAAATCTTATATTAACTAATAAATTCTTATTAGAATACTATAAGGGTATGTTTTGTGGAAAACTCACATAAGTAGCTAATAAGTGTTGAATAAAACCTTATATTAAGTAATAAATTCTTATTAAAATATTATAAGGGTATGTTTTGAGGAAAACACATATAAGTAACTAATAAATGTTGAATAAGATCTTATAATAACTAATAAGTTCTTAATAGAATACTATACAAGTATGTTTTGAGGAAAACTCATATAAGTAGCTAATAATTAGTGTTGAATAAATTTTATTTTAAGTAATAAATTCTTATTAGAATATTATAATGGTATTTTTTGAGGAAAACTCATATAAATGACTAATAAATATTTAATAAAATTTATATTAAGTAATAAATTCTTATCAGAATATTTAAAGGGTATGTTTTGAGGAAAACTAATATAAGTGAATAATAAATATTTAATAAAACCTTATATTAAGTACAAAATTCTTATTTTAATGTTATAAGGGTATGTTTTAATTAAAACTCAAATAAGTAACTAATAAATGTTTAAAAAACCTTATATTAAGTAATAAATTCTTATTAAAATATTATAAGAGTAAGTTTTGAGGAAAAATCATATAAGTAATGAATAAATGTTTAATAAAACCTTATATTAACTAATATTGATATTTAAAAAATTCGCATAATATACAGGTACTGGACTGATTTATTGATGTTGGGTAAAATATTATAAAAACGTATAAATATCTAATTAAATTTGATAAAAACTTATCAGAAATATATATATATATATATATATATATATATATATATTGATAAGGAAAAAATTCGGGTGGTGGTTAGCCAACCCGAGAGCATCCCGAAGGATGAGATCACGAGGATCTGAAAGAAATACAAATACAGAATACATTAAAAGAAACACATAAAGCAAACTCGGAAAAAAAAAACCTAACCCTAAGCAAACAAGCGGATACAACAACGAGATGAAGGAAACCCGGCGTGGCGAAGTGGATAGCGAGCGCATGGGACAGCACCAGCTGACACGATGTCTCGCCGCCGAAAAGACGGAAAACAGAAATCCTCGTAAGGCAAAGACGACTCCTGGGAAAGTGTGGATCACACGACGTTCCCCCCACCTAGATGAAGGATCTTCGGAGACCACAAACACCGCCAACACGATCACTTCAATCAACCAGGGCCGCAGAACTGCTCATCAACCGAAACTAACCACGAACCAACAGACGGATACCCAAGCAGCACGAGGAAATGAAGTATGACCGCTGGAGAGCGAAGAGCGAGATAAGAATCCGGAATTTATTTACAAGGAATATATATAGTTTCGAATATATATATATATATATATATATATATATATATATATATATATATATATATATATATATATATATATATATATATATATATATATAGTTTTATTTTTCATTTGTTTTAATATATAATTTTAAAACCCATCAATTCGGGCTGCCCCGGGCCCAAGGCATAACCTTGGGCCCAAAGCACAGCCCGAAAAAATAAGCATATCGCAAATCGCAACCCTAAACCAAATAGGCCTAAGGCGCCGCCGGGATGGGATAAGCAGGCCAACAGAGCACCCGAGCACCACCAGACGAGTAACCAGAAGGCATTTCGGAGGCGGCAGGGGCGAAGGTGTAAGGGAGCCGAAGGCGACACAAGGTCGGCGACCCGACCACCAAGCCAAGGCGGCCAATAGATTTGGGCAAAACAGAGATTTAGGCAAAGTCTGAAAGGGCAAACAGATTGAAAGGTTGATTCAATCTGAACCGCAGTGGCTCAATTCAAGGCCGGTCACAATTGAAACAGCCATGAAGAGAGGCAAGGAAACCCCAAATTGGAAGGAGTAAGGCACCAGGATCCCAATCGGGGAGGAAGAGGAGCGCCGGAAACCGGCAGATGCGATCGGCACCAGAGGAGGCCGGAGATGAGCGACACCGAGGGAGATGAAGAGGAAACATCGTCACCGGGCCGGAATACACAAGGGTGGCTTGGTGGAGGAGGAAATAGACCACCGCGGAGGGGTAAGACGCCACCCCACCAACACCAGAGCTTGGATTGAAGATTGAAGACAGACAGCAACCGAATCCATGGATGAGAAGCGGAATTAGAGGCTTAATCCGAGCAGAGGGGTTGATGAACGGGACACCCGCAACGAAGAGAAGAAGGGGCAGCCGAGCAAGGAGAAGAAGAGGCGGCCGAAGCCGAGGTTCATCGCGCCGAGGAGGCGAATTGTTGGCTCCTGTATGAGGGTTGAGACACCCGGAGAGGGTAGATTGGGGCTCCCGAAGGAGGGTTAAGGCTCCCAAGGGGAGGTTTTCCACTTACTGCGGAAGTAACCGGCCACCAGTAGGCCTGTCGCTTGGGCCGCCGGAGTAAACTCCGATGGGGTTTTTGATCTCTCCATAAAAGAGAGTGTTTTTTATCAGAAATATATATTTAATGATAAATAGATGTATTGATAGTTTTATTTTTTAGATTTAAATTATGAAGTAAAAAAAATGCAATTCAGGCCACTGTGAATTTTTTAGCGCCCAAATTTATTTTTGAGCGGTAAAATTTTTGGGCTTTGAAATTGAAAAGGCGGTATAACCCTAAGTTATTTTGGGAGCACCGCCTCTTTACACGCTTTATCTTTCTCACCTCTTCATTCAGATCTCTAATCTCTCTCTGCCCAAAGATTTCAGATCTCTCGTCTCTCGTCTCTCAACCGCTCTTGTCCTCCTCTTTCCACGACCTCCTGTGTTCCTCCCACAGAGAAAAACCGCTCTGGTCTCCTGTCTTCCTCCTGTCTTCGCTCGGCCTCCTGTCTTACTCCGGCCTCTGACAGACATTACAGACCACCCCGCCGACGTTGAAACGCAACCGCTGGGAGGGAGCACCACCTTCAACAAAAGAAGAAAATGGAGGAGAGCGCCGCCTTCATCAGCCTTCTCCGGGAGAGCGCCGCCTTCAACAGCCTTCAACCGCTGGGAGGGAGCACCACCTGAGAAGAGCGCCGCCGACGGTTCTCGCTCTCTTCAAATGGCGCCGCCTTCAACAGCCTCTGGGAGGGAGCGCCGCCTTCATTTTTTCGAGCATAGGTACTTCATCTATCCTTCTCCGGTAGTATTCCGCCGGCCGTGGTGACCTGTGAAGCCAAGGTACTCCCTCACCAAGGATTAGGTCCTTATTCGATTCACATCTATTTTTTTTCTCCGCCCAGCTTTACTTCAAAATTTGGGAATTTGGGATCCCTTCATCTTCCATCGATTTTGCTTATTCTACTTGTTGTTCTTCTAAATCTAAAAGAGATTTTGGGGATCACTCCTAAATTTGACAGAGAAGCTTATACCTAGAAGGGACCTTCTCCCCGCTTGCATTTTTTTATCGGACAGAGATTTTGGGAATTACAGGGAAATATGTTCTTCTAAATCGGACAGATTTTGGGAATTACATGGAAAACTTCCTTGTAATTTTTTTATCTATCTATTTTCATGTAATTAATAGTGTATTGAGTTTTTATTTATGCCTTGGAAACCAGTACAGACTTTATTATCTTTATTGCTTGGACAAAAAATTATTTTTTACAATTGGTGTTGCTATGATGATGGGGTGTTATATTTTATGATTTCAAGATATTTATTTTTATTATAAAGGTTTTTAGTTTTTGACATAACCTAGGATAGAAATGGAAGAGCTTGTAAATTTCAGATTGATTGTAGCATGATTTTTCTTTGTCTGAATTAACTTTGTACTACAATTGGTGTGCTATGATGGTTGGGTGAAAGTTCAGATTGTTTGCAGGATGAACTGAGCATGTTTGGGTAACAAGTGATGGTTGAGACTAAGAAGGTCAGCAACATAGGATTTTCGTATGGTGGTTGTGATGCACAATGACAACCTATTTTTTATGTGGACATCTATGTATTTTGGTTGTGGTTTTGTAGGTACGTGGATATATTTTGGACGTGGTTATGTAATGATGAAACAACTATATAATTGTATGCTTCGTTTATTTTAGCTATAGATTTAGTAACAAAACCATCCACAACTATTAGATGACAATATTATTGCCATGAAAAATCAGCTGCGAAAATGAAATCAGCCTCCAAACTAGCAATAACACCAGCCTCGAAAATACCCAGAATCAATTCTTACATCAGAAACGAACTTAGCCTCGAACGCAGCTACTAACGAAATAGCAACGACTATACCTATGGATGGGGCCACATTGAAATCAACATCGACTTCAGCAATACACATAGCCACGGACACTGCCACACTTATTCCTCGCTATAGCCGTTCCTGCAGCCACGACCGGTCGCTCTTCCTACTTGCAATGAACTTAGCAATGAATTCATGGTCGTGACCGAGTTCCTCGCTACAGCAACGACCGTCGAGTCTTCTTAGTAGCCACGGTCTTACCAATGACTTCATATATTCATCGTTGTTTCCGTTGCTATATGCCGTCGCTATCAGCTTCGAGGCATATAGCTACGGTTTTGGCTGCCGTAGCTAAGTTCATGGCTATTTGGGTTAGCCACGGCAGTTCGTGGCTAATTCCATCGCTATTTGCCGTTGCTATTTGACAGTTTTTTAGCAGTGGATTGGGTACTCTGATTGTTTCCGTCATTCAACTTAATGAAATAACAAAGATACGAGGCAAAGAGAGTTGTTAATTAGATGGTCCGCATGGGTTTAGTTTAACTGGTCACAAAGGTGACATTTGGAACAAGAGAACAAGGATCGAGTCTCGATCACCAGCGACAGTGTGGGAGTAACCTCTCAAATGAGGGGGGCTCCTTGTGCATATTGAGCACAGGTCTTTGCCTCTGTGGTCGGTTGAGTCACCATGATTTTTTCTCCTATCACAATCCCCTTCGGGTTTGGGGTGAGGGGCGCCTGGGGTGAGCGATTTCACCTTTTGGAACAAGAGATGTTAATTAGATACTGTTATATTTTTGAGTAATTTCGTTATAATTAAAGTGTTTTTGTTAACCGACGTTAATGTACGCACAATGTTGGTGTGGATATGTATTACTATTAGGTCATTACTGGTTGATAAATAATTAATGCCATATCGATCGAACAAGATAACGTACACTAAACAATTATAAATGCATGTACACAGTACATATATGCATCATCTGGTCAAAGTCTTCTCTTCTTTGACTTTATATATGTAACCTGCATATATATATTTTTTTTCGCATGATTAGTGGACTTTTGTAATTTAAATTAATTTTAATGGAAAAAGTCAACATTTAATCAACAAATAAAAGAAACTAGTTGCTATATTCACCGACAATCGCCCGCCATATTAGAAAAAAATAAGAAATCACGGACGTTGATTGGTTCGCATATGCATAACATGGAGATCAACTTGGTAGATGATTTTTCCCTATAAATACCAAACCAATACAAAGCTTTTATCACAATCAAAGTGATTCAAACTAAATCCATACATAAATAGAGGAAATAAGTGAGGAAGATCAAAGTTCAACTTAAGTCTAGAAAGGGCTATTAAGATGGCAACATCCACAAAGTTAACCCTAGTGTTCTTTGTTGTGGCTATGGTAGGATTGGTGCATGGGTTTGTCCCCTCTCAACTTACGTCGGGGTTTTACAATGGAAAATGCGGTAACACGAGTGTCGAGCAACTTGTTTTTAACATTGTTAAAACCAAGATGCAGACCAACAAAGGGCTTGTAGGTGATCTTACTCGCTTAGCTTTCCACGACTGCTTTGTTAGAGTGAGTTGACTTTCACTTTAGTTGATGTTGTCGTTCGTTGATAATTTTGCACTTGATTTTTACTTCTATTATATGTAGTGATTTATTTTGGTATAACGTGTAGGGGTGTGATGGATCGGTTTTGTTGGATGGAACTACCTCAGAGAAAACAGCTCCTCCAAACTTGGATCTAGATGGCTTCGATGACATTGATGACATAAAGACAGCAATAGAAGTAGTCTGCCCTGGAGTGGTTTCTTGCACGGATATTTTAGTAATTGCAACTCGAGCTACAATATTCTTAGTAAGTAATCCATAAGGCATAGCATGATCAATGAATTGTCAATGTGTTTCATACAATATTGACGACTAATTATCACAATTTCTTTGCTTGCTCAATCATATAGGCTGGTGGAAGATGGTACAATGTAGAGACCGGAAGAAGAGATGGCTTAGTTTCGAACGCCCAAGAAGCTCTTAACCTCCCTGGTCCTAATATACTCATGACAGATGCCATTAAAGCAATGGGCAACATAGGGTTAACCGTCTATGATCTTGTTGTTCTCTTAGGTAACTATATAGATCCACCGTCTCTCATGTTGTGCATTAGAGATATCAAAATTGCTTAATTTTGGAATGTATATACATTGTAGGTGCTCATACGGTTGGAATAGTACACTGCAACAACTTTCAAGACCGTCTCTACAATTATAGTAGCACAGGTAAACCTGATCCCACCATGGACCCGTCTCTAGTTCAGGCATTGACAAGCACATGTCCAGCAAATCAAGTCGGGACCCAAACTTCAACTTTCTTGGATCAAACTCCGGGGAGTGGAGACACCTTTGACACTGGCTTTTACAAACAGATCATATCCAACAAAGCTGTCATTAAATTTGATCAGAG
This sequence comes from Persicaria tinctoria, assembly GCA_037127255.1. Taxonomy (NCBI): domain Eukaryota; kingdom Viridiplantae; phylum Streptophyta; class Magnoliopsida; order Caryophyllales; family Polygonaceae; genus Persicaria; species Persicaria tinctoria. The sequence goes on from JBANSL010000020.1 coordinate 56,298,637, forward strand.
AATGGCGTTTGATCCGCGCACAAGTGGGTTGGTGAGAGTTCTTGCTCGCGATCCATTTTATGGTGTTAAGTTTGGGCAAGCGATGATTAAGATGAGCCGAATCGGAGTGCTCACTGGAAGCAATGGTCAAATCCGAAAAACATGCAGTGCCGTCAATAATTAGACAAATTGTTCCATAATGTTTGTACTACTACTACATAGATTGCCATATTAATCGTTTTCGTATATGTTATACGTTGTTGATTTTGTGTACGTTTCTATGTTTTTATCACATATCAATCTAATTGTCAATAAAAAAAAGGAAGTTATTATTATTATTTTTTGATTAAGTAAGAATTCGAGGGCCAAACAGGCCCGACACCTCGAGTGGCCGACAAAGTCGGCAGACGGCGAACCATCAACATATAATAGAAATACAGCATAAAATAAAAGGTTCAATACAGAAGCGGAAATCAACAAATATAGGCGAACAAACGAACCTAAACCTAATAAGTTGGGGACAACATAGACTACAACCCAATGCCAAGCGCCATTAAAGACACCGTTGACCAGCGGTACATCAGGACTCCCTGTGGGCACTGAAGACGAACCTCTTAGAAAATCTCCAGATCATGGAGTCGCCTCGATACACACCGCCTCGACCCCAGCCAGATCCGACACCGGACGCCTGCGCCCCAACTAAGAAAAGGACCGCCACGAACACCTAGAGACGCAGCCGAGAACCACCTAAGTAAAACCGCACCTGAAAATCCTTACGGGATTTTATCAAGGCCCTTACGGGATTTCTTAAATCTCTTGCGGGATGTAGGCCCTTTTGGGAGCAAGAAAGTCGATCCCAAAAAGGGATTTTATATAAGTATACATATACGTACATACATATAAAAAGTATATATATATATATATAACTTTTTTTTTTACCGGGCCACTTTGGGTCCAAGGCAAAACCTTGAGCCCAAAGAAAGGATACGGGCCCAGTCTACGGGTTATCAACGGGCCCAATGAGCAGACCCAAAACACAATAGCTATTTCAAGGGAAAATGAACCCTAGATCCGAAAATCAAAGGGGAAGTTGCACGAATTTGTTGAGAACGAAGACTGAAATGAGATCGGAGACCATGAATCTACAAAAGCCCCATGAAAATAGAGCCAATAGATCGGTTTTAGTGGGTTGCGAAAAGGGAAGGGGGCTACGAGAGATAAAAGAGACCGACATCGAGACTGGAGAACAAAGCTCTCCGGTGGAAGAGGGCCGAGAACCACCGAACCAAGGCGAAAACCAACAAGCCACATGGGTGGGCTGGGAGAGGGACGAAGGGTGGAGGCGACAATGGTACACATCGGGACGAAAATCAGCGAATGAAAGCTGATAAAGCCCATAACAAGGAAAGGATTCTGGGGAGGGGGCATGGGCTCAAGGGAGTAGATGATGGCTTTTGTGATCGTAATTGGGGTTAGGCGAGAGCAAGACGACCCCCAACCGACGGAGCGGCTGAGCACGCACACGTCGAAGGAAGGAGACGCACCAGGCTGATCGAAAACCCAAAAACTTGGGGAGGACAGGAACCTAAGCCACCCATAACAAGGATTGACGCCCAATTGCAGCAACAAAGGATCAATTTGTGGAAGTTTTAGAGCTAGGATTTGGCTAAAGAGGATGAACAAAGGGAGATTGAGGCTTGAGTTAGAAAAATTCTAGAGAGAGGGAAGAGCCCATCTCTCTAGAATTTAAGTAAAAAAAAAAGGAAGTTATGAATGAAAACAATCCACAATCCACACTCATGCGTTTGATCTCATTTTAAACTAGTACATGAACTCTTGAATGTTGCTTAATCTTGACAAGTGATCTATACATAAGACTGACTCATACATGAATTATAATATTTAAAAATTCATGTTTTTTACTATATACTCAATCCGTAAATAAAAATGTATTGTTTATTATTATGTATGTTTTTTTATAGGCAAAATGACCACAAATAATACGAACTATCAGCTATGAACCGAAAATAATACGAACTTTGAAAATCACCAATGGGTATACAAACTATTCCATATTAAACCAATTTTGATACGAAATCATTTCCGACCAAATTTTCGCTAAATTGTATGACGTGGCAACCGAATATTGAAATCTATATTATAATACTAAAGGAGAAGTCGCCTACGACATGTGGCGGCTTCTCCTTTAATGTAGCTTTTTTTTAGATTAATCGAATTATTTTAATGATTTTTTTTAATTTTAATTGATTTATTTTAATTATTTGTTTTTTTAATTTTTAATTAGATAAGTTTAAATCCTAACCAAATCTTAGTGTAGATCCTACCTTATCTGAATAAATAAATAAACCGAATTTATTTAGTTATTTATTAGAGATCTTATCTAAATAAATTAATAACCGAATTAATTAATTAACTTATTAGAGAGATAATGTTCTACTACCTTTTTGGGGTTTTTCGGGGTTTATTTTGGGTGTTTCTTTTGATGTATTATATGTTTGTATTTCTTTCAGATCTTCTTGATCTCATCCTTCGGTATGCTATCGGGTTGACTAACCACCACCCGAATTTTTTCCTTATTAAAAAACAAAAATTTGCAGGATATATACTAGATGATGAATACTTGCTTGGTCACATTTTAGATGCTCATGGAGGCGCGCCTAACAGAGGTAGAGATGGGGAAGGCTTGCTTGGTCAGCTAATTTAATTAATTAATTAACTGATTATTTATTATAAATCAAATTATTTATTTAAATAGGTAATTAATTAATTAATTCATGTTTCCCCAAAATCTTAACTGATTTATTGTCTTTTTAAATTTCTTTTTATTAATTTTATCAAAATTATTTTGAATTGGATATTATTGCAATTTTGAATTTTGAATTTTGAATAACAATTCAGATAAACTTAAATAACTAACAAAATCTAATTGTTTTTCTTTTTTATTATTTATTATAAATCAAATTACTTATTTAAATACATAATTAATTAATTCATTCATTTTTCCATAAATTTTAACCGGTTGATTTTCTTTTTAAATTTCTTTTTATTAATTTCATTCAAATTATTTTGAATTGGATATTATTGCAATTTTGAATTTGAATAACAATTTGTATAAACTTAAATAACTAACAAAGTATATATAAGATATCTTCAATAAGATTCGTATACAAAAATATCTTTGTGTCTTCAATTCTATAAATTCTACCATCTCTCCAGCAGTGTTGTCTTCCTCTTTGTAAGTTTTTATTGATCGTTCTAATTTAATTTAATTTAATTTCTTGCAATATTGTCATCGATCTAATTTTTAGCATTTTATCTTTCTACTTTGTTTGTTTGTTTGTTTATAATTTATTTGAATTGGCTCTTAATTAGTATGTGCATGAATTGACCTCAAAACAAAAGTAAAACTTTGAGAATATACTTTACCCCCACTCAATAATGTTATAGTTTTCGAGCTGGGTAATGTACAAGTTTCTATTCTCTAATTATAATTTACAAATTAAACTATTAATGTCTTTCTATGCCCTTTTAACTTAAGAGGGTCGGGTTTCATTTCTCTATTGGGATAAAATTTCCCTATATTTTTAAAATCTTAATTCTTTTTTCATTAAAATAAATGTGTTAAAGATGTTATAGGTAATCCAATTACCAGTTGTCTATTCTCTTGCACTCACATTTATCTAAAAATTAATATCTATATGTTTGTAGCTTGCCGTTGTTGATGTGAATTAGCTCAATTCGATTCCAATTATTAAAGTTTAACTACTTAATAATACTTGTAATATTTTTAATTAGCTCAATTCGATTCCAATTATTAAAGTTTCGTATTATTATTTAGAATTTTTATATTTTTTTTCATTATTCAATGTGTTAGAGAATGCTTATTTATTTGTTACTTAGTAATACTTATAATATTTATGTCAACAATGATAAATGAAATTATATAAACATATATTTTTAAACAAATATTCGTGCATTGCACGGGGTAGTAAGGTGGTATTTGAATGACATGGCAAGCTATGTGCACTTTTTTTTTTAAAAAAAATATTGAATTAAAGGATTTGAATTTGGAACTGTAACGTAAAAGAGGAAGAAGGTCTATAGTCTTACAAATGGAAGAAGATCTACAGTGCTACAAATGGGAGCAAGAAGATATAGGACTGGGTATTATTTAGGGTTCAATCCTATACAGATCTAAACGGGGAGCGCCGCTAATTTTCCGATTCGCTTCCCGTTTGCTCCGTGGACTCTTCCGATGGACGTTGTCGTCCTTGATTTTGACGGCGTCGCTCTCTCCGACCGATTTGGAAGATGAAGTCGCCGTATTAAAGGAGAAGCTGCAGCCAACACCTCTTCTTGGAGGAACGTACATTTGGAACGCCCAGTCGGACGCTATGTGGTTCATCTTCAGATCTGCCGCCGGAGCAGACGGTCCGAAATTTCGTCCATGGAAAACGGGCAAAACCCCCATTACTGTGTACTCCATCTTCTTCTCTTCGCCCAATTACCAAATTCATTTTTTTTTATTTTTAAAAAAATACAATTAATGACATGGCATGCCATGTCATTAAAAAAATTTCAATGTCCGATTGCCACGTCATGTAAGTCGCTTGAAATCTGGTCGGAAATGATTTCGTATCGAAATTGGTTTAATATGGAATAGTTTGTTTACCCATTCGTGATTTTTAAAGTTCGTATTATTTTCGGTTCATAACTGATAGTTCGTATTATTTGTGGTCATTTTTCCTTTTTTTATATATAATACGGAGCAGTAAAAATATATAAAGTATTGTTTTTAAGCTTATAAAAAACATACATGAATATAGGCCCAGCCGGGGTGGCCCAATGGTAAGGTGCAAGGGGATGAGTAAGGAAGTCCTGATTTCGATCACTGCCTCCACCTCTTTCCTTGGATGAAAGGTTTACATAGTACGTGGCTCTTGCCGGCTGAGTCACGTGCTCGGAGTTTACTACCGAAGGTGGGTTCCTCGTCATAAAAAATTATGCATATATAAAGTTGAAGATGCAACAAAATCGCAAGTCGCTGGAATTAATCATGAATTTGCAGTCCTCTTATTCCTTATTTGTAGGGCTCTTATATGAGCTGATGAGCTCGAGCTCGGCTCGAAAAAGCTCGATTCGAGCTCGGCTCGAAAAAGCTCGATTCGAGCTCGTTCGCTTACCTAAACAAGCCGAGTCTGAACATGATTTGAAGCTCGGTTGAAAGCTCGGCTCGTTCGATTTAGGCTCGAATAATATGAAATTTCTAAAATTTTATTTAAGTTAATATGTTATGACCAAATAAAACTACTTAAAGCTCGAAAAAAGCTCGGCTCGAACTCGTTCCTTTACTAAAACAAGCCGAATTTGATCAAAAAAGAAAGCTCGTTTTAAAATTTGGATTGGCTCGGCTCGAGCTCGTTTAACAAATGAACAAGCTTTAACATGTCAAAATCGACTCGTTCGGCTCAAATAACACCCCTACTTATTTGTTCTTCTTCCTCTCTTTCCCTTGTTCATTATGTAAACACACTGTAACTCATGAATTCCAACTCTCTTGTTTGAGTTCCGGTTAAAATCACAGTCCAAATTTGTGAATCTCATCCAAATTGGTGCACAAATGCCTGAACTGTCCCAAGAAATTAAGTTGGGCCCAACTTACATCTATGCAATTCCTTTATGTGTAGCCCAAAAAAGGTCGATGGGTCGACCCATTCCAATATACTCATATACAGAGGTTGGGTCAAATATTGTGATATGGATTTCAACTCAACTCATTGTAGGTTTGAAAAATACCTAAATACCCCAAATAGGAGAATGGATAAATCTCACTTCATTGTAATGAAAGGAGAATAATTTATTGACTTACACTTTTATTTTATTAGAATTTAAATGTTGAGTTTTTTATTATTATTTTTGACGATTTTTCAATCGGAAGATAAGAATCCAAATTTAGATTTAAACCTTAGTAAAACTTGTCCAAATCTAATTCAGATTTATCTTGTCTAATTTTTTTCTATCCAAACATAAACGCATCCAAATTTAATTTTTCATGATATTTATGGTTATAATATTTCCCCCTTATCCAAACATCAAACTATTACGGAGTAATACTATTTATTTTTCCTTCTTTTTCCGAGGGTTAGCTCAACACTCAAAAAGGAAACCTGGGGGAGAGAGAGATAGTATCTGTACGCCGCTGCCCTAGCCAGATCCGCCGAGAAAGAGAGAGAGATAGAGAGGAGCGATTAGGACAGAGAGAGGTGGATATGAGTTCTACCAGAGGCACCGCAGGAGGAGGCCGAAACGCCGTTAATGGCAAGGGTAACAATGGTGGCGCTGTAGGTTCAATCCCACAGGCTTCGAAGAAGATTGTTCAGAGCTTAAAGGAGATTGTCAACTGTCCAGAACTTGAGATCTACGCTATGCTTAAAGAATGTAACATGGACCCCAATGAAGCCGTTAATCGATTGCTTTCGCAAGGTCGCTTTTCTTCCTAAAACCCTGGTGTTGCCATTGTTGTCTTTCTCAACCAGTTTCTTGTTTAAATTTTAGGGGTTTCTTGTACCTATTTGTGATTAACAGCTTTCGGAAGCTCAAAATACGATTTTGATTTAGGTTTACTTTACCTAGGTTGTAAGATTTGAACTGTTGTGTACCTGTGTTGCTCTTTGATATGGAGTCTATGGACGCTTCTTCATGTCTGAAGAAAATTTATGGAATTGAAAGTTAGGTTAAGTTTCAGAATTTGAACCTTTTGCGAAAAAATTATATATTCCATCCTTTTGTTCCAAAGTTTACAAAGTTGAATCTGCTGCTTATTGGTTTGTTATAATGAGAGGGGAATTCAAGGTTTATAGCAAACTTCGCTTACTAACCCTTATGACTTATCTGTGTTCGGTTGCTTTCTTGCCTTTTGCTGTTTTGCACCTTGCTAAATTTATTGCATAGTAGAGTTATATTGACGTTGTCCTCATATTTTGTACCATTGAGTTTTGTGTTTCAGATCCTTCTTCTTGTCTGTACGTAGTTCTGTGTAGCTATTTTAGGGTGTAGGAATGTTCCAGGCTAAACACCAATTTTCCATCTGCTGGAATTAAGCTCATTCTAATTTGAAGTTATTTACTATGTAGATCCATTCCACGAGGTGAAGAGCAAAAAAGAGAAGAAAAAAGAGGTTTGTTCCTTTTATTGCCCAGTGTTATTTTACCGTTCCGTTCTTTATCATACATTTTTTTGTTCATTCAACAAGAATGCTGATTTCAGTGCTTCCATTTGTGTATGACGGGTGCCACGTGCATAGTGAACCTAATATAGCCTTCTCTATTTTGGTTGATTTAGTACAAAGATGCAACAGATTCGAGATCTCGTGGTGGTAGCAGCACTATGAATCGTGGTGCTAGAGGTGCTAATGATAGATATGGCCGTGCTATACTATCCCAGTTTTCTTCTTCTGGTGAGGGATTAGTTTGCTGTTATCTGCCAGGATTAAAGCAATGCTGTTTTAGGATGTTTCTTACGTGGTGCCATATTTTCTTCAGAATCTGGAACTGCACGTGCTAAACCTTCGTACAAGAAAGACAGCGGGGTGCCTTACACAGGTTCATCATCCATGCCTGTTATGTCAGGTCCGCCGACGAGTGTTAGGTATTGACTCTTATTCAATATCCATTATCCAATCTTTTGTGTGGCACCTTGTTTGATTAACTAAAGGTGCAACTATTCTAGCTACTACCATTGCCAGCCTGTCTCAACATATCAAATAGTGCTGTCAGTGTTCAATATTTGTGTTCTTATGGCGCTCATCTTCAACTGCCTTTTTAATATGCAAGATTTTGTTTCATTAGAGTTATGTGTAGATTTCATCCTCATGCTCTAATATTTTTTTTTATAAAATGTCAATAGAGTTCGGATCTTTTCTTTATGTCCTATTCATTTTGCATGCTATATACTGCATTCTTTCTTAGTTTGAGATCAGATTTATGGGTATTTCAATTCCAGTTCTTGAAATTGATTCTTGATGGTTAAACAAGTATTTTCTCTCTTGGCCTTAATTACTTTCGCGTAGCATACTATGGCGGTTGTATACTCTATTGTCAGTTTACATGTTAATTAGGCAAAGTTCTTATTTATTTGTAAGTCTTGCATGGTTTTGGAGGTATCTGTTGGGTACATTGCCTGTATCTTGATTGTCATATATTATTGATATGGACAGTTGAAAAGGATGTTAACAGCATCTTATAATTTTTTCGTGCCGCACAAACTTGTATTATATACTTCTCAAAAATTTTTTATTGAAAATTGGAGATCACTGTCTTTAATTTGTTGCAGCGAAGTTACAATTGAAAGCAAGCCATTGGCTGTTGGTGCAAGTGAAGTTATTCCAACCTTGCCTCAACCATCTGGCTACCAGTCTGTTTGGCCGGGTGTTCCTGGTCAATTATCTATGGCTGACATTGTTAAGATGGGAAGGCCGCATGGGAGGGCTTCCTCTAACGTTAATCCATCTGAGCAAATAGTTAATCATCAACATGCTGTAGCATCCCAGATTGTACCTACACATGGCTTGCGTACATCTGAAAATTATGCAGCAAAGGCTTCAGAGTTCACTTCAAAGCCTGGAGTGGCTGGAAGCCAACACCTTCCACCCAATGATGGATGGCCTCATGTTGAGCAAACACAGACCATGAGTATGACCTCAAAGTCAGAGTCTCCGGCTGTTTCTATGTATGAGGAAACTTTTACCATGCCCTTTGAAAGAACAAACCATCACCTGGACAATGTTCAGTGTGAAGAAAGTGCGGAGATTGGTGATCATGTTAGCCTATTGTCTAGCAGAAAGACACAGGAGGAAAGTTCTGCTAATCCATCTGTTTTTAATGATAATTATCATAATGTTAACTCTTACCAAGTTCAGGGGTCTGCATTTGAGCAGCAAGAAGGTGAGGGTGATACTTCAAACTTCTTATTATCTGAACTATGTAGCACTATGTTGCCTGTCAATTGCCTTGCATGTTATGTGAGAATTTTATGGGGGTGGGCTGAAGCATCAATGTACTTGAACTAATAACTCTTCAAGGTTCTTGAAAAATATTGTTGAAATACGCCACTTGAACTTTATCTTAGTAGGCTAGTGGCCATCTTTGAGGGAAGTTAGTGAATAAAAAAGGCGAGGTAGTCACCTAGGATACTGGGTGTTAGAGTTCTCGCCTCATAAACCAGAGACGAGAGCATGCTGTGTAAAACTGCAAACTAAAACTAGCCAACCCTAAAATCATCTAGTCAAGCCCTCCTATGCCTCAATTTTCTACTCTGCAAGCGTGTGTGGTTAACTTGCATGATATATGTATGATCTAAAACAATGTTTGAAATCAAAATTTGCACCAAATGTTTCCGTGGTGTTGCTAGACTAATGGGAACCATCTGCGTAGCCTCATATAGACCCTTATTGTTTCTTTGCACCTCATGCTTTTCTTTTTCATTAAGTTTGACATTTTGTAGGAACAATCTTTCTTAGATACGTTTTTGGAAATTCAAATATTCATTGAATATATAAAATTGCACTGCCATTTAAGGTCTCTGTCTGTTGCTTCTTTTCACTAGGGCATAGATGTTAGTTTACTGGATGGTTCCTGCTCTTACAAGGTTATACACTTGCGGAGTTGGATTTCTTGTTGCATGTTAAAATGTTTAGATAACTTAAGCTGTGTAAACTTAAATTCTACCTTTTCTCAAAATTTTAGTTAATTATGTTCTATTGTAACTGTATTATGCTTCTAGTTGAAGATGCTAGCATATCAACAATAAACATACAACAACTAAGCTTATCAAAGGAGGAGGAAGAGGAGGAGGAGGAGGAACAGGACGAGGAGGAAGAGGAGGAAGAGGAAGATTTTCCAAAGGAAGCAGATAGTCCTGCTGTGAAAATCCCTGAACACCTGCAAGTCCAATCTATTGATTGTTCTCACTTGAGCTTTGGTAGCTTTGCATCTGCGGTGAACGCTCCCTTTTCTCAAACTTTTGCATCTGGACCTGAAAAAAGCAATATAGAGGAGACCTCTGTGACTGCTGAGGCTGCATCGGTGGGGCACACTGATACTAGGTAGGCTTTTATTTAATCTGTTTTCTACGACAATGTAGTTTGCAAATCTGAAAATAATTGTTGTATGATATTTTGCAGGAATTATTTAGTCTATTTTCTACGACAATGTAGTTTGCAAATCTGAAAATAATTGTTTTATGATATTTTGCAGGAATGCAGAGTATTATGACGATGAGCATCTGCGAACTGTTTCAGATGGAGATGTTAGTCAAAGGTTGGCTGCAAGCGCTGGCAGTTATGATATGCCTTCAGCTTCTCAATCAGAGACATTAAAGCAGGAAGCAGTTGAAGTGGCACCCGGAAATCAGTACTCTTTTCCTCCTAGCAATACATTTGAGAACAGCCAGCAGTTGAATCCATCTTTTAGCCATTCACAAACAAGCTCTCAGATGCAGAATCTACCTCAGTTCTCTGGTGTTATGGTGAGTATGTTATATCCTACTATCCTTCAACTTTTTGCAAGTATTGTGTATACAAACTTTGGATATTTTTCTTAATGTCAGTGGTTTGAACTTTATATTTCACAATTGCTTGTACATGTCAATGATTATGTTTCCTCACATCTTTGTAATGTCATTTGCTAATGTTAAGATAGGCAGTTATCTTTTCTAATTCCCATGTGCTGGTTACATTATCTGCAATAGTCATGTATATTGATAATCTGTGCAACCTACATAGCCGAAGAGTATGTTTGTTGGTATTCTTGGAATCAGCCATGTTTATTGCTGTCTTGTAGTCCTACGCATTTAATTTTGAGAGAGTGCTATCGAACATACCCATTTTGCATCCAAGTCTGAAATCTACCTTGCAGCTTATGTTTCATACACTTTTGGAAGTAGTCATTATCAGAATGTTCTATCAGTTCAGTTCTTATGTGTAATTATGCTGTCCATGGCTCCATGTGGTGAATGTTTAATAATCCGTTAAGTGATGTATTGAAATTAATCTATGCTTATCACACACATAATTTGTTATGCAGGCATATTCGGATTCTTTGCCTAGCAGTTTGTTGCTATCAAATGTCCAGCCTGGAAGAGACGCAGAGCTCCCATACTCACCCTTTCCTACTGCACAATCAATGCCTGGAAAGTACACCGCTAGTATGCCTGGGCCAACTAATTCCATGACCGAGGTACTTTACTTTTAACTTATTACGAAGATTTCCATTTTACTACAGGGAAATTTTGTGTAACAAGGGGCCGAGAAGGTTGATTCATCTGTTTTAAATTTTCATTTTTGGGCGACTTAATTGATAATGTCTACATTGTGAATTTGAACAGCTTCCATGCTGCTTATGCACATGCTTCTTATGCGTTTTTCAATGCCTACTTTTTCCATCCCTGATTTGAAAAAAAAAAAACCTTCAACTTCCATAAATCAATAGAAACTACACACTTTTTTTTTCCAACTCATCCCTACGTAATCCAAGTGTGGAAATAATTGTAAGATGGTTTGGTCCCCTGAAAAAAGACGGTTTGGTGGATTAGAGTATAATGAATAAAAGTTTAAACTTTACTTTTTTGTATTAAGGCATATTCTTATGAACGAAGCAGAACAAGAATTTTGATGAGACCTATTAATTGTTCTTTTTGGTTGATACACAATTAGGGTATGAAGACTGCCAACATGCCTTCTCCCTTGCCAGAGCAGAACCTTCCTGGTAGCAGCATTGCAGGGGCACCGGGGTTTCCCCATTTGGCCATGCATCCTTACTCCCAGCCATCTCTTCCGTTTGCTAATATGATCGGCTACCCGTTCTTGCCTCAGAGCTACACTTACATGCCATCAGCTTTTCAGCAAGCGATTGCCGCTGCTGGCAATAGCACCTACCATCAGTCACTTGCTGCTGCGGCAGCACATCCACAGTACAAAAACAGTGTCTCTGGGAGCAATTTGCCCCAGTCAGCAGCCATCCCTTCTGGTTATGGTGCCTTTGGGAGCTCTGCTAGTGTTCCTGGAAACTTTCCATTGAACCCCTCACAGCCTCCTGCTGCTCCTTCAGCCACATCGATGAGCTACGAGGAACTTCTAAATTCGCAGTATAAAGATGCTGCTCACTTGCTCGCGCTTCAGCAGGTATTTTCTTTCACTTCATTTTAGAACCATGAATATATTTGTTTCTGTTGCTAGATGAATATAGCTGTTTCTGTTTCTAGATCTCAAGATGGCGGTTGCATTATTCCCTACCCTATTTAACATATGTTTTGTCAAATGGCTGAATTCTTTGAAATTGGAAATATCCTGGTTTTAAATTTAGACCTTGGTGGGTGAAATATTATATACTCCGTATATTTTTTGGCAAACTTTACTATCAAATGATTGTTTCTTATATTTTATACCTATATCTCCCATTAATTAGAGTTCTGATGTTTGCTTTACTGAACACAGCTCATGTGGTGATATCAATGGTGCCTTTTCATTTTGTCTCCTATTTTCCATGTTCTTCTAAAACACTTTTGTTTTTTGGGATCAATGTCAATAGACTTTTTTGATCTTGAACCAGTGTTATTGACTGGTTTTACTTTTAGGGAAAAAAATCTACTTGGACAATTCGTCTATTGAGTGATAAGATCTGAAAGATTTGTGAAGCTCTGTAGTTTGATTCTGGTTTTCCACATTTTTATCCACACAGCATACTAATTTCCCATATGAGTATCCTCATACTAGCTCCCCATTGAGTATTCTGAAACCGAGATATTGCCTTTTGTGGATACAGGGTCTCGGTTCAAGAACAATGTCGGCTGTTCCTGCAAGCGCGTATTACAGCTTACAGGGGCAATCCCAACAACCAGCAGGGTATAGGCAAACCCAGCAGCTGCCCTCTCAGCACTATAGCAACGTTGGTGGATACCCGAACTTCTACCACTCTCAGGCCGGACTTTCGTTGGAGGCCCAGCAACAGATGTCTAGAGACCAGTCACTTGGAGGATCCCAAGGGCAACAGCAACCAAAACAGCCCCAGCAGATGTGGCCAAACGGCTACTGAACTTTTAACGCAGCAGCCCCTCGGTTTTTCAGGGTACTCGCAAGGGCCCAGACGAGACTGTGATTCAGCACCTCGGTGACGAACGATAAGATTATATTTCATAATAGGAGGGGCTATCTAAACTTGGGGGCTGGTTGGCCCTGTGCCTTGGGGTGTTGGCTTGTATTCTACCGAAGGTTTCGACTTTCTCGCTAACTTAGGAACAAAACGTCCTGTGCTGATTTCTGGTTATCATCCATTTTCATATTATAGTTCATAGAAATATGTTGGTTTCCTGCCTCTCAACTTATTGCGTGAATGTCCAACTTATTGCGTGAACCTTTAATCGCTTTGCGTAGCTCGGTTTCTATTTCTTAAATCTCTATATTGGTTTAAATTGGGCATTTCCGAATTTAGTTTGGGATCTGATTTTTTTAATTACTCCAATTTGTATATAAGAGATTTAAGGACTTAATAAAACATGTCGTTTGCTAAATGTCGGTTCAAGTGTAATTTTAGCAAGGACTTAATAAAACTATATAAAAATAAAATATAGGGTAACTTGTAAGGACTTAATAAAACTATATAAAAATAAAGCAATTAGCAGAGTTCATCAACCAGCATCATGGAAACGACATGTTTTGTTAATTACCATAAAGTGTAGTTATAGAACTATACTACTCCCTCAGTCTCAAAATATTTTTTAACTCATGAAATTTTGTCAAAAATACATATTTTTTTAGATTTAATTATTCCACTTAGGGCTCGTTTGGTATCCATTTACGTATATCAGATATAATATATGGGTGTGAGATATCGATATCAGGGATATGTGTATCAATCGGATATCTGATATTCCTGTTTGGTATGCTGAGTATATCAGAATAGTATATCAGAATAGGCTTCTTGAGTAAGTGAAAGAAGGGTGAGCTAATACAACGATTTAAACAATCAACAAATCCAAAGCGCCTAACCAAACAATCAACAAATCGAAGACCGAAAGGGGTGGTCGGAACTTTCTGTTGCTGTCGGAAAGGGCGGGTCTGGTCTGTTGGTGGTCGGAAATGGCTGGTCGGAAGGGCTGTTCGGAAAGATCGAAAGGCTAACAAGTGACGGAGAATAGAAACCCTAACCCTAGATCTAGAAATTTCTATGAATTTTGGAAATTATCAACAAATCGAAGACCGAAGTAGAAAAGAATAGATAAAAAGTGAAGAACATACTTTGATTGGGTTGAGAATCCAAGCTTGAGGGAGAAATCCAAAGGCAAGTCGCTTTACAGAGAAGCGTTGAAGAAGAAGGAAGAAAGAAAAGGAGTGTCTTGTTTTGATATCCCCCATTAGATAGGTATATCAAAATGGGCCAAAATACAAAGGAATGGAAAAATGGGTATATCAGATTGATATCCATATACCTATTTACCAAACACTAGGTATGGGTATGAGTGATACCCATACCCATATCCCATATAGGTATATGGATACCAAACGGACCCTTAATCTGCTTTTACATCTAATCATTACCCATACCCATATCCCATATAGGTATATGGATACCAAACGGGCCCTTAATCTGCTTTTACATCTAATCATTACTCTAATGTTTATATCACTCATGCTCTCCTGACAAATTAAAAAAAAAACAAATACTTGCAAATTAAAAAAAAAAACAAATACTCTAATACCAAAGTCTAATAATTACACTTAAGCTACTTTTTACATCTAATCATTACACTTAACGGATTTGGCTCTCCTCAAGTACTGTAGGCTGAAGTTCAACAAATCCTAACCATCAAAAGATGAGTGAGTGGTAAAGATTGCCCTCTCCTTTGGGGCCCACTCCAACCAAATTTATTTTTTCTTTTCCTAAAAATAAAATGTGTAAGGAGAAAACTAACTTGATGGTGCAGTACTACACCGAAATCAAACCCATACTTAACATACTTTTTTCTTAATTATCGTGTTCCTTCCTACACCTCCAATTAAAACCCTCCATTTGGAATTTATTTTTATATAAAAAAGTGGAAAAAAACTAACAAGTAGTTATTTAGTAACCGTTATTTTCAATAAAAAGGTAACCTTTTTTTAATATTAAAATATGTGGTGAGATTTAAATTGTAAAATAAATTAATAATTTCAATTTTATTTTAAAATAAGTTTTAGCAATAATATTTTTATTAGAAATGAAATTTTCATTTATGTTTCTTAAATTTTAAAATAAGTTGTTGTTAAACCAATAATTATATTATTTATATCCATATTTATCATTATTTAATGTAATGATTTTTTTATTTGTTTATGAAATATATGTTAGATTATTTAATAAAGTATTGGTTGCTCAAACTTAATAACACTTTATTACGATTTCATGTGATATGTATTATATTAGGTTGATACATTAATTATCTCATTGTTGTAATCTTTAAAGTCACTAGGTAATTAAGCTAAACATATTTGAGTAAAAAAATCAAAATGACTTTTAAAAATAATTATGTACTTATTACTAATAAGTATGAATTTTTTAAATTTTAATATTTTATATAGTTTTAATTATACTAGAAAACGTGTATGAGTAAATAGTAAACAATATGTTTTGTCAAGTGCGAGTACTTATTTTCATTATAGATCAAAATATATCAAGTGTTTGATTTAATGATATGTTTTTTCCCCTTTTTAAACGTACATACACTCTTTCTCTATATAATTTTTAGGTTTTAATGAAGTTAAATTGCTAAGAACGTTAAAATTAAAGAAACAGCCATCTCAAATATAAAAAAATGTGATGTAAAAAAAATTAATTTGAAATTAAATTAAATTGTTAATAATATTAAATTTATAATTTTCATCCCACTAACCCACCCACTACCTATTTTTAATTAAAAATTCCAAATTATTTATATTTTTTAAATACAAATGTTGAATTTTGATTGGAGGTGTAGAAATGTAGACATACACCAAGTGTATGTGTACATTTGTCCAGAGCGAGGGCATCCCTTCCATATTTTAAGTAGTGGTGCCTCCGTGTCATCCTTCAACACGGTAATTAAAACCAATAAAAAACACCCACGTTGTTCATTGTGCCATCTCATCTCACCATGTCAGTCATCTACTCCGTATTAACTTCTTCCTCCACGATCTGGACACCTCCATCTTCTTCACGTAGTGGGCGAACGTGGCGGTTTTGCAAAAACTGCTTGATGTAACCGATGGACAACTTCTTCATAATTTTCGGACCCATCAATCGGCCACAACCTTTAAAATCCATATCCTTGAATTGTCCTACCTTAGTTATTAAATTTTTGAGTTTGGAGAGGGACCGAGAAGTCACTTCTAGAGGTTTTTGGTCACTGATTAGCCACCACATCGTTCCCCATCTCCGACGGAAGCAACGGAGGACTTGTAGACGTCTTTGCTGGCACTGTCGACTTCCAATTTGTGCCCCCATCCATTTTTGGTCGAGGAGGTAACCTAGGGTTAGGGGTTCAACGAAGAAGACGAGGTATGGGATGCGGGGGTGGTCGTGGGGCTTCGGTACAGGTTAATGGAGGTGTTGATGTCCGGGAACGGCTGGTGTCAACAACGGCATAAGAAGATGGGTACTGGGTATGGCAGTCGATGGTGGTTGCAGCACAGAGGAGAAGTTGGCCCCGTTGATTAGGGATTCGACGTCACCGGGCTCCAGTTTCATCACCGGCATGGATTCTATCTATTCAAGTGTAGATTCCTGTCTCTTCCTTGTATTGTTCAGACCCAACTTCCTTCATCTACCTTCAGCGCCAGAATGAGAGAGAGAGAGAGAGAGCATATGTTAAAAGAGATCCTCTCTCAAAACTTCTTTGTGCGCAAACCATCTACGTCTCCTTCTCTTCCTCACCTGGTCGCTCGCTGCTTCGTCGTTACTTCGTCCATTGGAGATGACTGTCCAGTCGTCCAGGTGAGTAATTTTTCCCTATTGTTTGTGATTTCTCTCTTTATTCTACTAAAATCCATCTAAATTGATTGTGTATATATGTTTTAGAGATTCTTATTTATGGATATCTAATATAACTCAAATTAACTTGATTCCATCTTTCACAAGATGGTTCTCTTCAGAACCTTAAAGTGAAGCAATTTTTGCTAAATTCATCTACCTGGCATTTCGACATAATATGTCTCATGTTTGTGCATTTTTTTAATTGTTAGAAAATGCATCCGATGTATAATAGATATTGTGCATTGTCTACAATCATAATTGTGGGAAGAATTGGCCATGATTGTATAAAATGTACCAGAATATGTTGGTGTCACAAGGTGTGGGCTTGATAATGGCAATGACAATGAGAGAGCTACTCAGCGGAATACAGACATGGGAGCTAAAGACGGGGCAGGGCATGCTGCTACACTGTTCCCTCCGCAAAGAAGTGGTTTTGCATGTTCAGGAGGCTATGGAGGGGCTGTTTGTGACAGAAAATGAGAGAGTGGGAACAGGTAAAAGGATGGTAGCAACACATGAGAAAAATATGAATGAAAAAGGGGCATCAATGGTGTTGTTTGTGATGAAAGTCAAAATAACTAAAACACTTCTTGCTCACAATTCTTAATCAGTTTGAGGTATTCGCTATATTTTTCCTGTATACTTCTTCACTGATCAACCTATGTGATTTAGAGAATATGAGCTATCCCTCTTGCTCTAATTTTTAATTTTGATATCTTCTACAAACATTTTGATTTCAGTTTATTAAATTTGATTTATTTATGTTCAGGTTATAAGTTCTAGAGCTTTTAATTTTTCCATAGTTACACTCACAAACTTTGAATTACAGAGACTTTAAATTTTGTTGTTTAATCTGGTGTATTTGATGATTACTTAAAGGTCAAATGTGTGCAGCATAATTCCTATTATGTCTACACTTTTAGCATAATTTTTCCATAGTTACACTGACATGTTTTACATTCTGGTTTTTTTTTTCTCCCATTCCACCCTGTGTTGGATTGGTGGCTCGAATTCGAGAACAGGTTAGTTGTTGGTTACTGGCCAGAATCGTTGTTCAGCCACTTAAGGACTCATTCCAGTTCTGAGGGGAGATTGTCAACAGTAATTCAATGGTTTTCCATACATCAACACAGATGGGAAGTGGTCATTTCCCAGCCGAAGGATTCGGGAAGGCAGCCTGCTTTAGGAATTTGCAAATGGTTGATTGGGACAATAACTTGGTTCCTTCATCAAACCTCCAACTTTTGGCTAATCATCCCACTTGTTATGATATAGTACACAGAAGAGGCAATTTTGGGTAGATTACTTCTATTGTGGTGGTCCTGGAAGGAATGTGAGATGTCCTTAATGAAACGGGTAAACAAACCTGAGTATTATTTTGTATTATCATTATTGTTATGACTACCCCAATCATTATATTTGGGTTCATTGCGATGTTACACTTTTAAAATAATACTACTATGTATCAAATTTTAATCAAATATTCGGGCCTTAGGCCCGGATAACTAAAACAATTCACATGGTAAAATCACTTATTGCTCTAAGGCAACCTGACCCACGTTATGTATAATTCTTTATCATGTTTTCCAAGATTTTCAAAATCAATATATTAAAGTCAAAATAATTAAAACATTTTTTTAATTTTATAGATATAAATTTAACATAACTAAAATAAATCATTGAAAACGTTAATGTTTAAAGTCGAAATGAATATATTTAAAAGTTAGAATGAATGTATTTTAATTATCAAAATTTAACATAATGAATACATTAAAGTCAAAATAAAACAGTTTATGTTGATATAATTTTACATATATAAATTCGTGTAATTTAGAATAGTAATATAAATAGCACTATTATCTTTTTTTTTTCATTAGTCCATTTTTTTCACATTATTTATTTGCAAATTTAACTATTATTCTGTCCATTTTTAATTTTCTTAAAAAGGGTGAAATTGGTCAAATGATCAATTATACGGATACAGAGATAATATTAACTAACATTATATAATCTATCACTATAACTATAAATAATAGCAAACTATACACTTTTGAATTAAAATGATAAATATCAAATTTTAATCACGCACCCGTGGAGTATAAATTACAATAAAATGTAGGTTTATTTGGATCCAACTAAATGGGAAAAAAAATACTCCACCGTAAACCGCCGGAGATAAAGCATAGAAATTGTAGTTTCGACAAACAGGGCTTGCAACAGAAGCGGGGAGAGTCACTTCAAGCGTACTACTCTCTGAATCCTCCTGCGATCTTTATCCCCAACTTCACCGCCTGGATCCCACCGCCGCCGACGGAGGTATTCTTCCCGCCGCATCGACCTCCTTTGGATTGCCCCATTCCAATCATAAAGCGTTGATTCCCGGCTACAATTTGCCGAGCACTTACTTGAACAATCACGTACAGCTATCGCTTTCGTTCGTATTCTGTCTCTCACCGTCTCATCAGGTTAATAGTCTTGATTCCCTCCTGCTTCTTTCCTCCTTTCTCTGAAACTGTGTGATTATTCTTGCTTTAGCGAATTCCGCTTTGCGGTTGCGTTTTGGTTCCGCCATTAATAGTTTCTTTATGATGATTTGAGTTTCGTATGTCGAATTAATGATGCACTTTACTTTATTTTCCCCTGGGATGAATGTTGGATGCTTCGTCTGATAAGTCCTAGTCCTGGATTTTCCTTTCTTTTCCGATTCTTGGTTTTCGTTATCATAACCTGAGGTGAATTTTGTTTTTCTCTTTGTGCTGCCTGTCTAATGTATATCATGAACTTGCACTTGGATGCTTCTAATGCATGGAGTGCTGAAGATTTTTAATTCTACAATATGCTATGAATTTTAGTTTGGTTGATTTTGTCAAGCAGCTGCTTATGATTTGTTCAATTCTGGACGCAGATTCCTGTTAAGAGTAGTTGAACAGAAATTCAGTTGATTCAGAAAAGAAACTAGCGTTTGGTTGCAGAATTTGTTCAATTTTGCAAAAGCTATACCGTGCAGCTTTACATAGTTTGGTCATTTCAGTTAGAGTAAGAAAATAAACTAGTGTTTGGTTCATAATTTTCTTCAGTATTCTGTCTATGACTTATTAAGGGTGTTTTTATTTTGAAGGAGAGGTGCCTGTTTGAAGAAGTATCTTGGTATTATCAAGTGGCTTGAAAGAAAGAAAATCTATGCTCTTCTTTTGAGTCTCATATGTGGGATGCTGGATAAGCTTAGGAGTTAGGTTACTTCAACATTAAGTTTCTATGAGGAGCAACATGAGTTGTGTAGGTGACGACCGTTCTACTTCTAGGACCAATGATGGGAAAAAGAAAGAAAGTCCGAAGAACCCTTTTCACAGAGATGCCATTCCAGGGATGGATCTTTGGACAGACGGGCTTATTTGTGCATTTGAATACGTTAGAGGCCGTCGGAAAGTGTACAAATCTAAACCTTCTTCAAAGTTTCAGTCCTTACCATCGGATGGGCAGTATGCAAACAGGCATAGAGCAGCTGATGCTTCCACTGAAAATGGAAACTATAGTAAAAGCTCTCAATCACTTATGGATATGGAACCTGATCAAGATTCACCAATGGATGAGCATTTATGTAGCCACAGTAATCAACATGATCAGTTTTCTGATAGTCGCTGGGTCCCCATTGGCTGGGCTAGAATTTCAGAACTTGTCCAAACAATTCAAAGTGACGCTAGTGGTTGGTCCTCTCAGCAACTTGATTTTATTGCAGAGGAGGAGGATGTTACTGTTGCAGAATTAGCAGCTCCATATTGGGAGAGACCTGGTGGTCCTTTATGGTGGTGCCATCTTGATGCATCTAAGCCACATATCATTTCATGGCTTACTAGTGCTCAGTGGTTACATCCTGCCATCAGCATTGCATTGAGAGATGAAAGTCGCCTGATTAGCGAGCGGATGAAGTACCTTTTTTACGAGGTAATGTTTATTTAGTGATTCATCCACTAATCACAGAACTTTCATTGATAATGTATAGAATTTGTTATGAAATTTATTCTGACTGGCTGCTACTTCACATTTGCATCTTATATGCAGGAAGCCGTATTGCATTTTAAGTATTAAAAATAAGTTGAAAAAAATCAATGGTATATTCTTGGTAATGTTCTAATGTGAATGTTAGTGCTTTGTAAGAATTTTCCTTTTCTTCTTTGGAACTTCTGCAATGCTGGTAAGACTGTGTATTATTATAGCATCAGCAGTCAGTGCATATTGTCAACATGATCCACTCTACAAGTTAACCATTTTTGTGCCATCATTGCATATTACAAGCGGGTACTCTATTCTTTAATGATATCATTCCACCACCATCATGCAACCTTAGAAATAATCTCGGTTCAGTGGTTTTGCCATATGACCAAGAAAATCCGTCGCTGCTTTTTTTCTTAGCATTCTCTTTTCCGTCGAAGGGTGCATGGACGTTCTTTTTACTGTTTCTTAGGCATGAGAATAGCTTTGAACATTGGAATGTTGGGAGGCTTTTTCAGAATTTTAAACCAAGAAAGAAGTGTGTAGTACCTTAATATGGAGTATTTATTTATTTTCTGGTCTTGATCACTACATCTGCGTCATTTTTCCCCACAGGTTCCAGTGAGAGTTGCAGGAGGGTTATTATTTGAGCTGTTGGGGCAATCAGCTGGAGATCCATTAGTCGAGGAGGATGACATCCCTATTGTGTTACGCTCTTGGCAAGCACAAAATTTCTTAATCACAGTAATGCATATGAAAGGATCTGCATCAAACATAAATGTCTTGGGTCTTACAGAAGTTCAGGTTATTTTTCTCGTTTCAGACACAACTGTTTCTAAGTGCTTCAGTATGAAAATTTCAAATTCTCGTTCCATTTAATTTTCAGGAACTTTTTCTTGCTGGAGGGTATAATGCTCCTAGAACAATTCATGAAGTGATAGCACATCTGGCTTGCCGCCTTGCACGATGGGATGATCGGTAATGTCACAGGTCCTTGAATCTACCCTTAATTTATCAGAGATTTTATAGTAATGCAGCACCTTCCTTTCTATACGTTGCTAGATGAGATGCAACAATGTTAAGAGGTCCTTTCACGTATGTACTGTTAATTATTCTGAAACTAACTGGTTTGATGAAGCTGGATGAATTGTATGTCATAATATCTTATATTGCATGGAGTGATAATATTTCTTTTGATATGAAATGATGGTAACCAAAATGATGATATTTTGACCTTCCACTCGAAGCAAACAATTTAACATAGGATTTATTGTAATCTGCTTGTTTTTCTGTTGGCTGGCCTTAATTATTTTAGAGGGCATTTTATATATTCTTAGGTGTGAAGCAATGAGAATTTTGTTAATTAGTACTTTACTATCCAATGTATCCATCTCTGAACAGCACCTGCTACATCTGTTTCATTTTTGAGAGAAACGCATTGCTCTTTTGGTTTTATTTTGTTTAGGTTCTTTCTTATGGATCTATTGTTAAATTATGTGCTCTTCTTTGTAGGCTGTTTCGGAAATCCATATTTGGAGCTGCAGATGAAGTTGAATTGAAGTTTGTGAACAGGTTTCTGGTCTAACAGTTAGTCTTTTCATTCGATGACATGGTTTCATCTTATCACTTAAAAATTGTTTGTTTGTTTAATATAAATTAGGAGAAATCACGAAGATCTGAATCTTTTTGCTGTAATACTGAATCAAGAAATCAGAAAGTTGTCAAGACAGGTAATCGAATATTTTTGGCAGGAACTGTTCTGCAGCTACTGCTTGTAATGTATTTGGTTTTTACTCTGAAGTTTGCCTTATTAGTGAAACTGCTGAAAAGGTGGATTGTTTAATCTCTAACAAGGGTGCCGGTAACTCTAATTGACGCGTTGATGCTTGCTTGCCTGCCCCACGGACAATTGCGAGAAGCAAGTTCCTTCGGCGTATTTTCTCATGAATATATGCTGTCGTTCGGTGTCAGGTTATCCGGGTGAAATGGTCCCTCCACGCAAGAGAGGAAATCATGTTTGAGCTTCTCCAACATCTCAGGGGGAATACAACCAGGAACTTGCTGGAAGGAATAAGGAAGAGTACGAGGGAAATGCTCGAAGAGCAAGAAGCAGTAAGAGGTCGCCTCTTCACCATTCAAGATGTCATGCAGAGTACCGTCCGTGCTTGGCTTCAGGTAATGTTATATTCACTATTCAAGACGAGCCACAACACAACTCAAATCTCTATCCTAGACGATTTCATATATGTAATGACTCCCCCTTACCCACAGGATAAAAGCTTACGAGTTTCGCACAACCTGGGTGTCTTTGGTGGTGGCGGGCTCATACTATCCATCATAACAGGACTCTTCGGGATCAATGTCGATGGAATCCCTGGTTCCGACAACACGCCCTATGCCTTTGGCCTATTTGCCGCCCTATTGTTCGTAATTGGGATGATTCTGATTGGAGTGGGGTTACTCTACCTTGGATTAAAGCAACCGGTCTCAGAAGAGGAGGTCGAGGTGAGGAAGCTGGAGCTCGACGAGTTAGTGAAGATGTTCCAGCACGAGGCAGAGACTCACGCTCAGGTGCGCAAAACTGGTTCGCGAGCTATTGCTCGAAACGCTGGAGGTCGTTTCCCACTCGATGCAGCAGATTATGTCATCATCCAGTGATCATTCTAACTAACTGGTATCCCGTAGCTTCGATGCTTCGAAATCGAGGAAGCTCTTAGAAACTGCTGTCATGAGATCTGGCCATCTGGGGATGATTTGTGTAGCAATTTTACAGTCGCTTTACAACTAATGGTGAATACAGTTTTGATATCCCATTTTCCAAAATAAAATCCTAGATAGGGTTAATACTTGGTTAAAAAATTTTACCTTCTTTTTTTTTAACCTTGTATGGAAATTGCTCCAAGAAGTTTTGCAAAATTCACGTTAAAAATTGAATAAAATAAAATGTAAGTTAATAAAATCACCTGTTTATTGATAAATTAATAGGCTGTTATATGAGACGAGTAGTTCGAGCTCGGTTCGGTTTTGACTCGATAACAACTCAGTTCGAATTCGTTCATTTTCTAAACAATTCGAGTATGAGTACATTTTACAGTTCGGTTCAAAGCACGACTTGCTCGATTTAAGCTGAAATAGCTCGAATTTTATGAAATTTCTAAAATTTTCTTTAAGGTACTATACTACTATGTTTTGAGCAAATAGAGTTGGTTAGTACTCGAAAAAAACTCGAAACGAGTTGAGTATGAGCACATTTTTGTACTCGAATCCAAATTTAGGTTCGACTCGAGCTCGACTCGTTTCTAAACGAACGGAATATGAACAAATAATACTCGACTCGTTCGGCTAAAAAAAATGGCACTATGAAAGTATAAATTACACACAAGCATTATAGGAACCAAATGTAAAATAGGATAGTTGCAAAAATTCACCGATAAAATTAGACTGCACCAAATCACCCCCAAATCCCAATTTAGGTTTATTCGCTACCTGGTAATTGGTAAATAATTCCAGTCTCGGGTTGACAAATTCCACGCACCATCTTCAACCTTCGACAGTGGGAGAGTAAACTACTCGAGAGATGGTATCCGTAAATCCCTTTCGCATCCTCTATTCCTCTCACGTAAGCACGTCGCTCTCTTTCCTTTCTCTCACTTCATCATGGTTTTTATCTTCATCATTTAAACCACAAAGTGTATTTGGTCTTCTTTTCAGTCGCAATCTAAGTCACTGATTAGGGTTGGAGGTCTCTTGTCCACCGCCAATGGACGGTACTGCTCTACTCCACTGTTCGGCTGTGATTTTGAAATTGAACGCTCCTTATGTTTCAGTTTATTACTATTTCGGTTTGGCTTTTGTTGATTGATTTCAATTTTGCGGCGGAACGTTGGATCTACGTGTTGACATTATTACATTGATGTGGTACACCTGTTTAGGGTTGATCAATCCTCTTGGAGGACTGTGTCATGAGATTATTTTTCAGAATTAATACATGAGCTCCAAAACTTTGTATTTTCTAATCTCACGCTACATCTTTTTTCTGGCATGGTGTCTATGATCTGTTGAATTTGATAAAGTGGAGATATGCTTGGTTCTTTCAGTGTTTATTGTAATACACAGGGAGCTGTGGAATATAGTTGCTTGATATTCCAAGGCTGAAGCCATTTCTTTTCATGCTTTATGTGCTGCTGATTCTCTGTTTCACGTCCTCTGTTCATAATCTTGTTGTGGGCTAAAAGATTTGTTAACTGTTAATAAACAACTAGTATAGTGCTTTCTATGTCTTCATACATCTCTGCAGCTTTGGATGCTTAGTTTACTTGAGACCTTCTTTGTGAGAGAGATCTGCCATTCACAAAAACGAGTGTATTTTATTCACAGCTCAAGTACCTGGATTTCTGAGAAATTGCAAAACCATGTGGAATTGTCAAAATATAGAAATGCATTTAGAACCTTCTGTGCTTCCTCAGGTGCGTGATCTTACCATTTGGCTCTGAAAAGTTGAATCGAGTGATCACGAACTCCCTTTGAAATGGTTTCAAAATATAATGAGATATTTCCAAGTTTTTCGATCCAAAATTCGGAAATATCTCTACTGTCTTCTGTAAGGCTATAATGGTCCAAAATTATTTGGAATGTTTGTCGGTCCTTCTGTGCTGTAACTTTTATTTATGAACAAATTTTGCTGGCAACTGTAATTGATATCCCAAAATTCAATTACTACATTGGTTCAATAAAAAATATGCTCCAAGTCTCTAACTACCAAAAAAAAATGGTAAAATAATAAAAATATTTAATATTCAATATTCTTTTTCGCATTCCTCATCATCTCTCTTGTTTGAAGCTGGAAGGAAGAAACTAGAATGAGAGAAAGTATCTCTATGATTTGCAAATATATGCAGGATTACTAATTTTTATATCATTACATTTACATAATATGGCTAACATGAATTCCTTTCTAAAGAAAATTCAGTTTGCAAAATTCTGGATTATCTTACGAAAGTTTTCTCCCTTGGTTAGATCTGGCTTCAAAGAAATGTGTTCCATGCAATGCAAAGGATCTGCGTCCTATGAATGAGGAAGTGGCCACAGATTTTATTAATAAGGTTAGTTTACTGTTTCTACTATCCATTCTGTTCATGTTTTCTCTCTGTTTTCTTTCTTCTTTCTCTTCCATTATGTGTCAGTCGTTTTTCCTGGCTACACATAGGAGCATCCGCTTTTGTTTTGTGTAAATCTTTGTGTCAAGTTCTTATAGATCCAAACAAAGTTGTACGCTTATAGTCTTTGCCGTGTATTTCTTTGTTTGTTCAAGATCAGAAAGGCTACCTTCAGCAACTTTATGTGAATGATGGTTGCAATTTTCATCTTCATATTCCCTTTTGTTTTGTGTCCATCTTTAGGTTCCTGGATGGAATTTGGTCAACGAAGAGGGTAAGCTAAAACTAAGCCAATCATGGACAGTGAAGAGTTTTACCAAAGGCCTAGAACTCTTTCAGGCTGTAGCTAACATTGCAGAAGCAGAAGGTTTGTCTTTCATGTTTCTTATCTTTCAAGAGAATCTTTTGTGGCTAGGTTTGGAAAAGTCAAATCAGCTAGATGCTTACTATACATGATGCCACATACTTGGGTTTGAGAGGGATCAACTGCAGCTGAAAATATTCCTTTATATAGGCTTTTAATCTTACCCAGATTAAGTATGGGCATTATAATAAGGCTTCCATTCATTATATTGTCCAATGGGGAGATGTTGCTGCTATCAATATTGGTCCTCTTTTGAACCTTCTTTGCTGCAGGTCATCACCCTGATCTTCATCTGGTTGGTTGGAACAACGTGACGATTCAGATATGGACACATTCAGTAGGTCAGTGTAATCTGCTTTCTCCCTCCAGTTAACAGCCACTGTTAGCAGAAGTTATAAATTGGTCTTGTTTGAGAAAATTAACATGCTCATGATCATTTTAATGAGCACCTACTAGCCAATGCATTTTTCTATTGCCTTTCCCTTCTCTGTCTTGCTATACAGAAGAAGAAAAGAGGCAAAAAGATCGAAAAAGGGAGAAATTAAATCATCTTTTCACTAATCCCTTTTTGTTTCCCTTTGATTATTTCCATTTCCCTACCCTATTTCTCTTCTTTCCCCCCTTGAACAAAACTTTCCCGATCTTCTTCTTGACTCTTGGAAAGAATGGTGAGAAGGGATAGGGAGGGGATAGTGGTATTTGGGATAGGTGATCTCATCTGCAGTTTGTGGGTTTTCAGCTTTTGATCCATTTAGATAAGGTTTTGATTTTTTTTTCCTTTTTAGGAATGGATTTGGCACCGATATTCTGATTCTGTTGGTCTAGTACTCTTTAAGCGTTTCCTTTTGTTTTGCTGCCTTTTAATTTTGCTTAGCTGGGAATATGGGGTCAGGCAAAGCGAGAATTATTAAGGGCATGTATAGAGCAGTACCGGTTTTGATGATACTTTTCCATGGTGGCAGTTTTTTATTTGGATTTTGTGACCAAGCTGCGATAGCTGATTTAGCAAAAACTTCTTATTTTTGACAATGAAATGACTGTGTTATTAGAGTTATTAGTAGAGAAGAAAATAAAGAGAGAGAATAAAGTCACTTGAGAGACTGATTTGCAAATAGGATTGATGAGTTGTTATTGGCAGACTGATTAAGTTCAAAATACTGTAGTATGTTTTTTGAAAAATGACAAAAGTTGGGGTATTTTTTTTATATATAATTTCCAGATTTTTTTTTTCAATGGGATGTTTGAGGAGCTTACAGACTAGGATAAAATAAAGTTTAATCAAATTGATCGTCGTATAATTGAAATCAAGTATTCAAGTCCTTTGGGGAAATAATTGGGTTTGTTTGGATGACTGAGACATTATGACTCATAATGTACAATATTGCATTAATTCATAACGACTAGTTCATCCAAATGAAAATGTCTTTTTGAGAGATTTGGTGGTTATATATGACTTGAAAACTTTATGGTGATCATATTATTGAGCTTCAGCAAACAAGCTGACCTTGCTGATAATTATTTGTTTAATTTTCTTTGTAGCTCTTCACCCTTCCTATGAAACTTAGTTATTTATGATATGATATCCATTGACATCTGTAGGTGGGGTAACCGAAAATGACTTCATACTTGCCTCAAAGATCAGTGGGCTTGATATCGCCCACCTTCTGAGGCGCAAAGCAGTTAAGTGAAGCACTCTTGTTACATGTTCGCATTAGAAGAAGGATATCATAATAGAATAGAGGGGCAAGTCCCAACCTACACTATCTTGACTTATGACTTGGTTGGTTTAGGTGAATTCGACCCCAACTGGTTTGCAGACTGGTGCTATTTTCTTAGGTTAAAAAGGCTCAAATGTTGCCATGCCATCAAACTTTAGTATTTTACAAACACATGATATGGTATAGTTAGTGATATTTCCGTTGCCCGTAGCTGCTATGTATGTTTCTATGGCAGCATGCTTTGGAATCAAACTGCCCTATCTGGGTAAATTTATATCTCAAACCATACCTTGATCAAATATTACATATTATGGCTGAAACCAACCAATCAATTTGTGAGCTGTGTTAACTGTTGGTTTCGATCCATTTGGCTGCACCAACAAAGACGTGTGTAAAAATCCTCTGTAATGTTGGCCCTCGTTTTACTTCCTCCAAGTTTTGAACACAGGAGACTGGAGAGGATGCCCCTCCGATCCTTCCATGAACCATAGCGAACTTACACATTTCCACCATTCTGCGACTTCTCCACTCGCACTGCAAGTGAACAAGAATTTCCCATTTGCTTTAGGAATGTTCAGCTGAAACCAACTGCTGGTGTAGTTGCCCTTTGTTAACCATTCCAGTACATGGCAGAACAATCTGAAGACAACGACCCATAAGGTTTCTTCTCAATCACAGCAACTATAACAGAGCAGTGAACTAATGAACTCGGTAACTATGTCAATCACATCATCTATATCAAACGCAAATTGCTAGAACTTCAGTTCAGAACCCAACAATATCTTTCTATATCCTACTTTGGCAAAGGGCATCAAATTGCAATCCAGTGTAAATCTACCCTATGATCAAGATCCACCGATTGGGAAATACATTTCCAATTTCCAAGTAATACACATGAATATCTCTATGTTTCACCATTTCCCAGAGGGGCTCCAACTCATCCACATCTGAATTCATACTATGCAAGCAGGTAGCAACCGCCATTATCAACACCTTCATCTCAATTTGGGTTTCTGCAGCAGGGCAGTCAAGTAAGCGTCCCTGGTCTTGGAGTCCGTCTTGTTCGCCGTCGCCCACTTCACAATCTTGTATCCTAATTTCCCAATCAATGGCTTGTACACCTTCTCCAGATCCACCCTTTTGCTAAAGAAATGATCAAACCAGAGGAAACCTCCACCTCTCAAAACCCTATCCACATCGAATAGGAGAAACTCCATCGCCGGCAACGGGATCCACCTGTTCACAGCACGCCCGCACCGGACCAGATCGACGGCGCCTTCGTACACAGGAAGCCGCTGTTGCAGCGGTGCGTGGAGCGGTATGAGTCCCCTTAGCGCTGCCGCCTCGCTGTACGGTGCGCCGAGGTCCATCGTCGTCGTCAAGATCGTCACGTTGCGCTCCTTCATCCGCGCCGCGAATGTCCCCGTGCCACCGCCGATGTCGATCCCCAGCCGGATCGGGGAATTGGCCGTCTTGGAGACGGTAATCAGCTGAGAAACGGTGAGATCGAGCTGAGATTCGTACGACATGAATCTCTTCGACTCCACGGCCATGTCGAACCCTAGGTTAGGGTTTAGGCACTTGAAGCTCTTGCAGGAGGCAGATTTCCAGTGCACGTTGGGATCGGGGAGGGAAGACGGGAAGGGATCAGAGGAGAGGGAGAGCAAGGGATTGAGAGGGGTGGCGGAGAAGCAGCGGCGGCGGGGGAGAGGGTGGCAGCCGCGGAGAATGAGGGATTCAGCGAGGAGCGAATCCGGCGGGCAGAGAGAGAACGGTGTGTAGGTCATGTACTGGTGGAGGAGGTCAGGGTAGTCATGACAGGAAGATGCGATCGGGGAGAGATGGGAGTAAAGGAGGAGATCCGGCGGAGCGATGGCTGCGGCGGCGACGATGGCCGGCTTCTTGGAGGTGGGAGGGGGTTGCTGTTGCTGCTGGAGGCGGGTGAGGTGGTTGATGGTGGCGCGGATGGTCTGGAGCTGGTGGAAGAGGTGCTCCGGGATGGGGGCGTGGTGGGCAGAGTCGAAGTCGGAGTCGGAGGTGGGGGATTGGGATTGGAGGGTGGAGGTGAGGTGGTACAGAGAGAGGATGTTGGCGGCAACCATGGCGACGAGGAGCATCAAATTGAGGCCCAATGTGAATCTCATTTCTGCCATTTTTGCTGAATCTCTGCTCACAAAGTACTCCAAGTACCGATGGATCAAAGTGGTGAAGTAATTCGAGGAAAAACAAAAGATATCATCTTCCAGAGTAGCACTGTGAGTCTGTGACTGTGTCTGTGAGAGATTGAACTGGTAAAGCTCAGATTGAGATCTAGAACTGCTGGCTGGTAGTGTGATTTAAATGTTATTGTTGCAAATTGAACAATTAAATATGTGAAATTGACGATCAATTATTTAGAGACAATCACTGTAAGGTCACAGATGTTTGATCTTTACTTTAAAAGAGAGCATGAATTCTCTCGTTACGGGCTCCACCATATGTTCCTATTTTTTTTTTTTTTTGATAAAGAAAAAA
Organism: Persicaria tinctoria; assembly: GCA_037127255.1. Lineage (NCBI taxonomy): Eukaryota > Viridiplantae > Streptophyta > Magnoliopsida > Caryophyllales > Polygonaceae > Persicaria > Persicaria tinctoria. The sequence goes on from JBANSL010000020.1 coordinate 56,329,418, forward strand.
TTCTGAAGGATGAGATAACAAGGATCTGAAATAAATACAAATAAAGAATACATCAAAAAAAACACATAAAGCAAACCCGGAAAAAACCCCTAACCCTAAGCAAACAAGCGGATACAACAACGAGATGAAGGAAACCCGGCGTGGCGAAGTGGATAGCGAGCGCATGGGACAACATCAGTTGACACGATGTCTCGCCGCCGGAAAGACGGAAAGCAGAAATCCTCGCAAGGCAAAAGCGACACATGGGGAAGTGTGGATCACACGTCGTTCCCCCACCTAGATGAAGGATCTTCGGAGACCACAAATATCACCAACACGATCACTTCGATCAACCAGGGCCGCAGAACTGCTCCTCAACCGAAACTAATCACGAACCAACAGACGGACACCCAAACAACACGAGAAAATGAAGTATGACCGCTAGAGAGCGAAGAGCGAGATAAGATTCCGGAATTTTTTTACTGGGAATATATATAGTTTCGGATATATAAATAGTTTTATATATATATAGTTTTTAATGTAATGGGTTGCTTTGGGCCCAAGCCTAAGCCTTGGGCCCAAAGGACATGTAATCGGGCCAAACCAAGGCAGAGATAGGACCACGAGTATTGGAGCCACATCCGACAGAGAGGCCGCCGGAAGCGGCAAGGGAGGACAAGCCAGCCGTAAAAGGAAGGCGTAGGAAGGCCCCCTAACGTGGTAACAGTGCACACTCGAGCAGAGCAGCCGGATTGGAGCAAAAGAGGTGAGGATCGCTGGTCGAAACTCGAAACCAACATTAATCACGCCAAAATGCGCAGTGGTGGCTCCTGAGGGAGATTTAGGGGCTCCCGAAGGAGATTTAAGGGCTCCCGGAGGAGAGGTTGCGACTCCAAAACTCAAAAGAGAGTGAGAGATTGTAACTGCCGTATTAGATTATATTTTCCTGTTATTAAGCAATTGTATGGACTTCAATTTTAATTGTATATAAAAATATATAATAAAAAATTCAGGATTTTTGCATACAAACGCCCAGGAAGGAACAAAGCCCAACCGGAAGGTGATTCGGAGGCCATACACCACCACAAAAAGGCAGTCGGAGAGCCACCGAACGCAGCCACTCCGACGGCGGAGAAGGCGAAAGAGAAACAGATGCCGATGCCGAGAGCAAACGAGAGCAACAATGGGCGACGACCCAAGAGCCCGATGAACCGAACTGGCAGCACAAAGGCGAGAGAGAGCGGGGGAGGAGGCGAAGAAAGCGACCGAAGCAAGCTCTCCACCGGACCACCAAAACCCCCGAAAACCAGCGAATTAGGAGACGAGATTAGGTGAGTACGAAGGGAAGGTAAACCAGACTAAAAGCCCTAAATCAATTTGGCAAACCGGGGAGACTCGACTCGCAACCCTAGATCAGAGAGAAACCAAAGGGCAAGAGAGGGGGGGCGAAACCCATGATGACAAACACCAAGGAGATAAGGCCATAGAAGGCGCACAAGGAAAGAGATTCACTCTAGAAAAGAGGTGGCCGGAGCCGGGACACGGCTGAGGGTGTGGAGGCGGTGGTGTGGATTGCATAATGAGGAGGAAGATATCGAGATTTTTGGGGCGCGTGGGCAAGAAGCCCAGCGCGTACTTCAGACCCCAAAAGGGGTTTTTCTTTGATAGAAATTAATGGTTTCCACCATATGTCCCTATACACTGTACTATTTCTATATTTGTGGTTATGTTTATATTTGTGGTTATGTTTGAGTTTATACATTTTAAACCGGTTGAGTGTTAATGTTATGTGAACATTATACATTTTAAATAGGTTGGAAATTCGCTTTAACTTTATATGATCATATTTTTTGAGAAATCAATCTGGTGGTTGATACGATGGTTATCTTTGACACTATACAATTAGATTGGTGTTTCAATCAGACCTTCGTATTTTCATTTGAAATGATGTACAACAGAGTTTGATATCTCTGATATTCTTATGTATCCCCCCCCCCCCCAAAATATACTTCCTCGGTTAATAAATTTTAGTTTGTCATTTTATCATTTATGTCAAGTCGGTTATCTATTCTCTTGTTTTAATAGGCTTAATATTTTTCTACGAAGCAAAAAATAAATATTGCTATTTATACTCAAATACATTATTTTACTTAAAAAACACTTTGTTATAGATAAATACTCCGTAATAATCTACTACTATGCATGGTTTAGGTAAGGCCAGTTCTCTTTTCATGATGGTTTAACTGTTTGTCATTATTTCGACCTTTCGATTATGTTTATAGTCTTTTTCATTAAAAATAAATAAAAGAAAAGAACAAGTCAAGTGAAATTACTACCATCACTAGAACACCCATCCCATCTAGTATATCCCAAGACATATTGTAGAGTATAGCTTAGCTTAGTTGCTATGATTAGTTAGAGGTTTAGTTCTAATAAGTGGAGAAGTGTGTAATTCTGCTAGTAAGTGGTTTAACCAATTCCCCACTATAAATAGTCTTAATGTACATATTGAATAAGTGATCATTACACATCCTTACAGGAGTTGTTCTCCAACTAACTCTCCCTCTCTATTTTGCTCTTGTTGTTCCTCTCTATTGCAATCAGGTATGAACTCTCGGTTGCTTAGTGATGATGGTTGATCATGACTGAGATCACAAGTGTGTAATCTCAAATCATAGCTTCCTCTTGACATGGTATCAGAGCAGATTCAATCCAGTGTCGAGCTGAGATTGATTTCTCGTTTCTGTTTTGGAGTTTGTTGAGTTTTCTTGATCTGATATTCATGTTTTGATTCTGCTACTGGTTTCTGGTTGTTTCTGCTCGCGGTTGCTTCGCGTTTTCTTATCCGTGTATCTGCTTTGCTTTTGATTGATTTCCTTTGTTAGATCTACATTTTTGTGCTCGGATTTGTGCAATCATGTCCGAACATACTGGATCGACACATGAATGGGGGAGATCACTCAGATCAGGCTCCAAGTTTTAGTACGAATTTTAACGATCCGCTGCACTTGACGAATTCCGACCATCTTGGCATGCAATTGGTCGGAGTTCAGTTCAATGGCACCAATTTCAGTAGCTGGAGTAGAGGAGTTCTCATGGCGTTAGGTGCCAAGATGAAGCTCGACTTCATTAATGGCGGATGCATCAGACCTGATGAAGGATATGCTTACTTGGAAAGGTGGATTCGCTCTGACTGCATGGTTATGTGATGGGTTCTTAACTCGATGAAAGCTGAAGTCGCATAGAATTTTATGTATGTCTCATCTGCTAAGGATTTGTGGGAGGAGATTTCAGAACGATTTGCAGAGTCGAATGCTCCTCTCATATATCAGTTGCAGAGAGAGGTTACTGAGATTAAGCAAGACAACCTCTATGTAGCCGCTTATTTTAGGAAGAAGAAGCGTGTCTGGGATGAGTTACAGACCTTGCAAGGAACTCCTACCTATACGTGTGGTATTGTGAAGAATTGCACCTACTTGTTGCTAAAAAAGATGCTAGAGCATGAAGCTACAACGAAGCTGATGCAATTCCTCATGGGATTAAGTGATCAATTTGAGAATATTCGTAATCACATACTTGCTATGGATCCTTTGCCCTCTGTCAATCGTGCTTTCCATATGGTGACTCAGATCGAGAGACAGAAAGAGATTACAGGCCGACAGAACATGAATCATAAGATACTTGCTGCTGGCGGATTTGGGAATTCCAGGTTTGAGAATTCGAAATTTGAGAAAGGGCAATGATCTGGCAAGAATCCTGATTACAAGGTGGATTATAAAAAAGCCAAATTCGACAGAGTTTGCACATATTGTAAAGAGAAGGGTCACCTCAAGGAGACATGCTTCAAGTTAGTAGGAGTGCCTGATTAGTATAAAGAGCTTAAGGCTCAGAATGGTGCTAATGGTAAAACTGGGGGAGTTGGTTCCTCTGGTGGGAATTTCGTGGGACAGATAGAAGGATTTCAGACTGAAGAGCATCCATTACTGATGGATGCCGAATCACATGCTCCTGCCCCAGAAAAGCATGTACCGGATGAGCATATGATTAATTCTCTTATTGCTGAAGCAACGCGGAAGGTTAGAGGCAAAGGGAAATTTTCAGATGCTGATGGCAACTATGGGGTTGTGAACTTCGCAGGTAATCAGATTGCTCAGTCTTCTAACATTGATTTTGGTTCATCGATGAGTAATTAGATTGTGGATTCAGGAGCCACGGACCACATTACTTTCGATAAATCTTTGTTTCTTGATTTACATCACTTGGACACACCTATTAAAATTGGTTTCCCAGATAATTCAGACTGTAACAGCTGTTGTGACTGTGAAACCTACAGAGCTGATTACACTTCATGATGTGCTTTTTATGCCTCATTTCCATCATTAGAAACGAAGCTATTTGAGAAAAGGTAGGAGTGGCTAGTATTCAGGCTAAGATGCGGGAATCGAGACTCCGATGGTATGGACATGTTCAGAGGAGAGACCCAAAAGCGCTGGTGCGTAGATGTGACAACTTGGCTATTGGAAGCGTTCGACGGGGCAGAGGGCGTCCAAAGAAAAGTTGGGGTGAAGTTATTAGACATGATCTGACCGCTCAGGGACTCTCTGAGGAGATGACACGGGACAGGTCTCAGTGGAGGAGTGCTATTCGAGTCGACGAACGCTAGTCAGGGGCAACGGCTCTCGCTCATGCTTCCTTTCTATCTCAATTTTCTTTCGTGCATCCTTTCCATCTTTTCATCCTTGTCCCTTTTGCGTTTTAGTTATTATCTTAATTTTCAGTTTCTAGTAGTGTGCTTCTCTCTTCCCTGTGGTGTCCGGTCTTAGGTCACTCGAAAACACCCTCTCGACCTAGTCGGGGCAAGGGTGCGTACATCTCGACCCCCCAGACCCTGCTCTGAGCGGGAGATACTGTGATTGTTGTTGTTGTTATTGTTATTGTTGTTGTATCTATTGTCTGTATCAAAGTTTCTTGATACTGGTGGTCTTGTGTTCTTATTCTACCACAATCGGTGTGAATTGCAGGCCATTTCAACTAGACATGTACTGTCTTCTGGATGTCGATGTGGTGGTCTCTACTATTTTGAAGGATTTAGCTGTCTTCCTAAGCACTAGCAGATATGTAGGATTGAGAATGTCAATTCTTTCTCACCTGGTTTGAATAAATGTGAGCCTTTGTTAGACTCCTTTGTTGGTGCTACTGATGTTTCTTCTTTTCAATTACTACATGCCCGTTTAGGACATATTTCTGCCTCCAAGAGGATTCGATTACATGGTCATTCTAAGGCAGATTTGCAAAGTTTTTCATGTGATGTGTGTGATCTGTCTAAGCAACACAAGTTACCATTTGCTTCTAGTACTTCAGATGCTTTAAAGCCTTTTGATTTGGTCCATCTAGATGTTTGGGGTCCATATGCTACTTCTTCTTTGTGTGTAAGAAAGTTTTTCCTCACAGTGTTGGATGACTGCAGAAGGCATACTTGGATTTTTTTTTTGTTTAGAAGCAAAGATCAAGTACCTACATTGATCATGAGTTTCTTTCATTTTATCAACAATCATTTTGATTCATGGATTAAAATAATCTGAACTGACAATGGGTTAGAATTCATGAATACCAGACTTCATGAATTTCTCTCAGATAAGGGAGTTGTTCATCATCGTTCCACTCCTTATGTGCCTGAACAGAATGAGGGTGGAGCGTAAGCACCGGCATCTAATTGAGACTGCTAGGGCTCTTAGGATCAATGCTGGGCTTCCAATCAGGTTTTGGGGTGAATGTTTGCTCACTGCTACTTATCTCATCAACATCATGCCATCATCTGTCCTGCGTTGGAAATCTCCCTACGAAGCTTTGTTTTCTCGTGCTCCTGATTACACTGCCTTAAGGGTTATGGGTTGCTTATGTTTTGCTTGGATTCCTAAGACACATAGGCAGAAGTTTGAACCAACTTCTCGCAAATGCATCTTCATAGGTTACCCAGTTGGTCAAAAGGCTTACAAGGTCTATGACTTACTTGATCACAAGGTGTTTGTCAGTAGACACACCACCTTCCATGAGACCGTGTTTCCATTCAAAGACTCATCTTCTGTGCCTCAGATTTCGGGCTCTTCATCCCTTCCTTTGGTCACTTTTGGCATTGATGATCATGCTTGTTCCATACATTTTCATTTTCCAGATCCTGATGTGGTTGGTCAGTCTCATTCACTTGCATCTGTGTCTAACAGATCTGTTGACCATGTTAGTCCTGGTCATGGGAATTATGATGCACAGGTTAGTGACAACATCCTTGACTCTAATTCTATTGATGTGTCTCCAAGGGTGATTCCTCCTCGATCACCTAGACAGATTGTCAGGCCTGCAAAATTTGATGATTTTGTTGGTTCCAATCCTCCTAGACGAACTCGCTTAATTTCCCCATCAGAGCCTCTTTCTCAAGCTTTTTCTGTGATCAGTTGGACTGATCTTAGTCATTATTCAGATCATTTTTGTCAACTCTTTGTGCAAAGTTCTTGTTGTCCATGAGCCTACATCTTTTCTTCAAGCTCAAAAGGATCCAGCTTGGGTTGATGCTATGAATACTGAACTACAAGCTCTAGAGCACAACCATACCTGGACTTAGTTTCTCTTCCTCTTGGTCATACTGCAATTGGATCCAAGTGGGTATACAAGGTTAAGTATAGGCAAAATGGTGAGGTTGAGAGGTATAAAACCAGGCTAGTGACTAAGGGCCACAATCAAGTTAAGGATTGGGACTAAGCATACGTTTTCACCCGCGGCAAAGTTTGCTACAGTTAGAACTTTGATTGCTTTGGCTTCGTGCAAAGGGTGGAATTTGCATCAATTAGACGTTAATAACGCTTTTCTCCACGACTATCTAGATGAAGAGGTGTACATGGTGCCTCCTCTTGGATATAGTAAAGCTCAACCTGGTCAAGTGTGTCGTCTCCGTCGGTCTCTTTATGGACTCAAACAGGCTAGTCGGCAATGGAATGTTGAGCTTACTCGAAATCTGGTTAAACTGGGTTTTGTGCAATCTCATCGTGATTACTCTTTGTTTACTAGAGTGTCTGGGAAATTGATTGTTGTGTCCTTAATTTACGTTGATAATATTCTGCTTCTTGGTGATGATGAGAAGGGCATTGCTGATTTGAAATCATCTTTGCACAACGCTTTCACCATCAAGGACCTTGGATTGGCTCGGTTCTTTTTTGGTATGGAAATAAGTCGATCTTCCACTGGTATTCTTTTGAATCAACGCAAATATGTGGTAGATCTTCTCAGGATGCTGGTTTTTCCAACTGCAAACCGAAATCCTTTCCTATGCAAAGGAATTTGCATTTAAGCATCGATTCAGGGCCTGAAATTCCGGATCCTGAATCTTACAAACGCATTGTAGGCCGATTGTTGTTTCTCACAATGACACGGCTAGACATTTCTTACACTTTCCAACAATTGTCTAAGTTTTTAGCTTCTCCTCGGGTTCCACATATGGATGCAGTGAGGTATCTGTTGCGTTATCTTAAAGGGACAATCAATTGTTCTTTGTTCTATCCAAGTAACTCGGCACTCATGGTCCGAGCTTATACTGATGCGGATTGGGGAAGTTGTCCCTACTCTGCCAAATCTCTCACAGGGTATTGTGTTTTCCTTGGGGATTCATTGGTTTCCTGTAAAACAAAAAAGCAGAAGACGGTCTTAAAATCGTCTGCTGAGGCTGAATATCGCAGCATGTCCATGACAGGGAGTGAGCTTGTATGGTTAGCTAGATTGCTTGAGGATCTTCGTGTCCCCGTTTCCCTTCCTATTCCCCTTTGTTGTGACAGCAAAACGGCTCAACACTTGGCAGATAACCCGGTGTTTCACGAAAGGACTAAACATCTTCGTATGGATTTTCATTTTGTTAGAGACCTTGTTAAATTTAAGAGGGTTTTCTGTCAACAGTTCATGTTTCCTCCCAACTACAGATTGTTGACCTCTTGACAAAGCCTTTGGGTGCACACCAACATCTAGTTCTGGCTTGCAAGATGGGCTTGGTGTTCCACCCTTCATGCCCACATTGAGAGAGAGAGAGAGGGGGGGGGGGGGGGTGTAGAGTATAGCTTAGCTTAGTTGCTGTGATTAGTTAGAGGTTTAGTTATAATAAGTGGAGAAGTGTGTAATTCTGTTAGTAAGTGGTTTAACCAATTCTCCACTATAAATAGTCTTAATGTACATATTGAATAAGTGATCAATACACATTCTTACAGGAGATGTTCTCCAACTAACTCTCCCTCTCTATCTTGCTCTTGTTGTTCCTCTCCACTGCAATCAGGTATGAACTCTTGGTTGCTTAGTGATGATGGTTGATCATGACTGAGATCACAAGTGTGTAATCTCATATCATAGCTTCCTCTTGACACATATTATATTGGTCTTGGAGCTCCAATGCCTGGTTCTCTACGAATTCTGCTATTAATCTTATTCATCACCGAAAACATCATGATCTTAGTTGGATTTGGAAACTCAAAACTCTACCCAACATCAAAGGATTCCTTTGACGGATTTCTAAAAATGGTATTCCCTCGGCTTCCCCCCCCCCCCCCCCCCCCGGTTGTAGCTCGCGGTTGTGGATATTCTCCTAACTGCCCTACTTGTCACTCTTAATTTGAAGACTTGAATCATATTTTTCTAGATTTCCCCTACACAAGACAAATTATTGCTTTACTAAAACCAAAGTTGGCGCTCATTATGTCGAAATTGGCGCTCATTATGTCGAAATTCCATAACTCTGACATCCCAGTTCACCATAAAACAAGAACTCAAAACTCCAGACTTCATCTTACTTGCAACCACTTGGTGGAGTGTTTGGTTTTTTAGAAACAAGGCACTTTTCAACAACCTCAAACTAGATTCGAATACAATTGTCGCATACATTAAAAATCAACTACAACTTTGGGATCTTTCGGACGATAGCTCTTCCAATAATCTCACACTTAAGCTAACTAAACCTTCTGGTAGTCGAAGGAAAGGTAAGTGGTCTAAACCTCCCCAAACACATCTCAAACTAAATTTCGATGGTGCCCTTTCATTTGGAAACCTCGACTCTTACGGATTCATTATCCGAAACCATCTTGGAAACATTATCCATTGTGAAGTTGGGTCTTCACCTTTGTCCTCGGTCTTTGGTTACGAGACCTTTGCCCTTTGGCAAGGCCTCTTACAAGCCCGAGCTCCCAACATCAACAACCTTTGAATTGAAGGTGATAATATTGTTGTTATAAACAACATTAATCTGGGATCCTTGTGTCCTTGGGAATATGAAATCATCATTTCTGATTGTATGCTCCTATTACAAGGATTCCATTATGTGTCCGTCAAGCACATTTTCAGAGAGGCTAATTGAATTGCAAATCTTCTCTCCCACCTCCAATATTGCTTTTCCAGTTCGACCCCGCCCCCGACCAGTCCTCATCTAATCTCATCCGTTTGGATGCTCTTGGTTGACTACTCTGCATTCAGTCAAATTCTTACCTGTTCAAAAAAAAAAAAAAAAAACTAAAATCCTACTCCATATGTTTAAATTGTCTTCTTTCATTTAAAAAAAAAATCCTAAAATGATCTTCTTTTATTTAACAAAGTAATGCTTACCTTGATAAATTTGTATTCTTGGTATTATAGTTGGCATGAGAACTATATACTGCCTCCGTCCCACAATAGATGTCTTTTACTATTTATGCACGTTTTCTTAAGAAGTTAAAAACTATATACTGTAAAATATATCAACATTTTATTAAATATTTTTAAATAATATCATACATGCATATTACTTTTTTTTTTGGTATGAAAAAAATAAAGTGGGCAGGCACGGGAAAAATTGAGGGGAAGGGGGATTCGAACCTGGGCAACCTTGAACATTCCCATTTTCACTCTCAAGTCTCTACCGAGAGTGAAAATGGGAACGTTCATTAAAAGTATAGAATTATTTTAAAAAATATAGAATTATTTTAAAAAATTAATTACAAGTGGATATTTTATATAGTTTTTAGCTCATTAAAAAGCGTGAATGAATAGTCCAAAGACAACTATTGTGGGACAGATCGGAGGGAGTATAAAAGAAGTTGTATGTTCATCGTATTTCCCAAAAGGTCAGTTTCAATTCCATATGGATCTATGATGCATCATGCATGTATAACGCGTGATTCACATATTATATACTCTTTCACTAGGTCTTGGACCATTGGTAATTATTTTTTTTTGAAGCGGAATTAATTTGACAATAAAAGGACATTAATGTCAAGAGTATCTGAACAAATGAAATTATGAAGCACAGAAACATCAGGTGTCAAGGAGCCCGAGAGAAATCAATATTGAGGTGCGATTGGTGATTTGTTTTATACTATAGAATGCTACGGAACGTATGCAATAGTTTTGAGTATTACCGCTAGTGTTATGTGTATTAATATGCTATAAAACTTTTTAACTTTGGTTCTTATTTGTATCACTACTTGACAACAATACAACTTGATAATGAAAGATCGAATGCAATTTTATAAACGTCTAAAAAGACATGGATACTCGCAACTTACTCCTTAAATAACTTTAATTGACAAAAAAATGTATATTAAATGGATCTTGTAACAAACTATATAAATTTTTACATTTTATTACAACTTTAAGAGTCGATCATATATTCTTTTAAAAAACCAAGAAATTAATTCAGTTTTGCAAACTGACATAGAGAATCGAGTGATAAAAAAACTAACGATTAGACTACCTATTATTAAAATAAAAGATAAATTTGTATGGAAAAAAAATCAAAATAGATTGTTAATGTTAATACGGTAATACCCATAAACACGCACAACAAAGAACTCTGGAGAAGTAACAATAGCCTACTAAAAAGCCTTTAGATACCAATGGCAATTACAATTTGATGTGCAAATCAAATCCACCAAACCTCAAGATTCGAAGACTGACTCAAGGTAATAAGCAAAACATCTATTTCTATGATCATGTTATTATATATGTTAACTAAACAACAACTATCATGTTATTATGTTAACTAAAAAACAGTGTTGTTGGCCACAACCTTTCCCATTGTCATTTTATTAAGCAGTATTTTTTGTCTCTAGTTTTAATTGGTATTCTTTGATACTGATGTTTTTGTTTTACTCGTATATATAGTTTATACTTTATGATCATTTTTCTTTATCATAAATTTGTTAGTATCTTTTATGGTGTATTGCTCTTCGTTGGCCTTCTTCACTGTGATCTTTTGTATTCGGTTTTTTTTTTTGTTTTTTTTTTTATTTGGTTATATCATGATGATCAGTCTGTCTGTCGATTCTTCGGCCTCTCGTTTTCCCAGACTTCAATTCAAATTATTTCATGTTAAAAAAACCATGAAAAAATCCCACAGTTTTTTACGAAATATGGATTAATTTTGGACACTATAATCAGAAATGGACAATTATACCCCTACTTACTCTCGTTAATGAAATGAGCCTTCGAGGTAGGGGTGTTATTCAAGCCGAACGAGCCGAGCTTAACATGTTCAAGCTTGGTTCATTTCTTAAACGAACTCGAGCCGAGCCGAGCCCAATTTTTAAACGAGCTTTATTTTATGTTCAGGCTTGACTTGTTTTAGTAAATGAACGAGCTCGAACCGAGTTTTTTTTTTAGCTTCAAGTAGTGTTACTTGATCATAACATATTAACTTAAAGAAGATTTTAGAAATTCCATAAAATTCGAGCTATTCGAGTTTAAATCGAACAAGTCGAGCTTTCAACCGAGCTTAAAATCATGTCCAGGCTCGACATGTTTAGGTAAGTGAACAAGCTCGAGTCGAGCTTTTTTCGACCAATCCCAAGCTGAGCTTGAGTTATTCAGTTCATATAACAGCCCTACTTCTAGGCAATTTGGGTGATAAGTTTTCACTTTCCACCCTTGTCTAGGAGATAAATGGAGAGATTTCAATTCCATCTCCACCCTATCCATCCCGTATTTCAATGCAATCGAACAAAGAGAGATTTTATCACCCATTTACCTCGTTGTAAACATGCTATGTATCGAACATGTCTAATTCGTCGAATTACTTTCTTTTTTTAATTAATCAATAAATATTGATTTTGTAGATTGGTAATAAAAAAAATATGTGACGTATGCAATTTGTAACGGAGTGCAAGAGAGCAATCACTATGTTGAGATGTGAATGGACTAAAATCATCCCACATCGAAAGTCCCACTCGGACCAATAATCGGGGACCGTGTGCATGTGCGCACGTGCGCTCTAAGTCCAATACATACGCACAAGGAGTAACCGGGGGTCGGGGGTTGTGTGCATGTGCGCACATGCGCTCTAAGCCCAACACATAAGCACAGAGAGGTTACATCCTAAAACCAGTTGGCTATAAGAGGAGTAGCTCGTCAGCTTATATATTAGGCTTGATTTGTTCAAACTTTTGATGTGGACGATTTTTGTCCATTCACATCTCAACACATTATCAAAGAGGGATAGTAATATTTGTCCTAGTCTCCTAGAGCATACCCGTCGTTTTGCAACATGTTTTTAGTTTCTTATGCCATTTTTCTTATTGCATTGTCTATGATTTTTTATATTGTCGCGCATCTCTTGCTTCATTTGAGTGTTTAAGTCTTGTCTTATATAGGGTTCGTATGAGGCGGAGTTAAAAAAGCAACTAAAATTTATAAACACGCTAAATTAAAATTTTATGTGAAATAAAGGCTGAAAAATTATGGAATAATATAAACTCCGTATGAGGCGAAAAAACAGTTTATTTGTAAAAAGTGAAGTTCATTTGGTAGTTATTAGGGGTATTGTGGTACTTTTAAACCAAATAAGATAAAAAGAAGGGGTGAAACATTACTTTTACAAAATAAACACCAAAATAATCTCTATTTTCTACTTTTTTTTCACACATTATTTTAACATTTTTTAGTTACTTTTTGACATCCACAATAAACAGTCACTTTTACTTAGAGCATCCCCAAGAGTTTCTCTAAAACAATCTCCAAAATAGAGAATGAGAAATCAAATATTCTGAATATTTTTTTGCCCCATTCCAACCGCTTCTCCATTATAAAATTCACCCGAAAAAATATAGAGTTTGCTCCAAATTTAGGGAATGACCTTTATATTTTGCCCCCATTCTCTATTTTGGAGAATATAATGGGGAAGCTCTTGGAGCAAAAATCATCCCAACATTCTCCAAAAAAATGAAGATGGAGAATCTCTTGGGGATGCTCTTACTACCTCCGTTCCATAATACATGAGCTTTTCTTTTTTGACACGTTTTTTAAGAAGTGAAAAACTCTATGAAATATTATTTTTTTAATTAAATTTTTTATATCATTTGATACTTATTACTAATAAGTATCAAATTATATAAAAAATTTGATTAAAAAAATAATATTTCATATAGTTTTTCGCTCCTTAAAAAGCGTACCGAAAACTAAAAACTCATATATTTTGGGACGGAGAGAGTATTTTTTTAACCGTTTATTTGGACAGACATACATACCCATATTCTTTATATATCTTTTATATACTTTTATTATCTTTATAATATTTTCGAGTCACGCAAAAACACTCCCTAACTTTATTGGAAAAATACGGAGGGTACACTAGATGATTGTTTTATACAGTACAATTTGCAACGGATAAACTCAACTGAATTCTACAAAGATGGCCGAACGAACCTCTCCACGTTGGCGGTGTTTGGTTGATGAACTCAGCTCCGATTTTGAACGTTTCCCCTTTCCAAATCTTCCCAAAATTCAATGAATTGATCTCTGAAATCTTTTGGAAAACAACAAAACCCTCATCTCAATATCTCATCATTCAATTTCAGGCTGAGAGGCCACACCAACTCCAATCACCTCGTCTTCCAGCTTCTTCTGCTAACATCCCAAACCCCTCCATAAAACCAGAGGTCCACAACCTCCAAAATCCCATTTGCCAGTCTCCATCATCATCCCCTCAATAATCCCCATGTTTCTTTAACCGTCGGCGGTTTTCCGGCCTCCTCAATCATGGAGAACGAGCCCCTACTGCCATTACTGAACCCTAGGACAGCGCCCCAACCAACGCCGCCGCCTCCGTTGCTCCTGTCATCTCTCCCTGAACACGAAGAGCTCTCCCATGGCTTCACCCCATCCTCGTTCAAAGAATACCTCATCTTCGGCCCCTCCATCGCCGGCGAAGACCAACCCTCCCCTTCTCTATTCGACGCCCTAACCTCCCACCACCCCTTCTCCTCCTCTCCCGATCCCGATCCCGATTCCTCCTCCTCCGGCCACCAAAACCTAGAACAGTCCCAACATTTCTCGCCGGCGGCGCCGCCCCGGGCGAATCTTCACCGCTCCAAGACCGCGCCCGCCATGGCGGTGATTAACGATTTGCAGTACCCTAAGGTCGCTGCCAGTAACAAACCCGACGAATTCTCATCTCAATCGGTTGTGAAACAAGCTGTGTTGCTGTTGATTGTGTATCTTGCTTTAGGAGTAGTTATTTACTGGTTTAATCGCCATCAATTTTCTGCATCCGAGACCCATCCAGTTGTGGATGCTCTTTATTTCTGCATTGTGACTATGTGTACTATTGGGTATGGGGATATTACCCCCAGTACAACCGCCACCAAGATGTTTTCGGTCTTGTTTGTGCTGGTTGGGTTTGGGTTTATTGACATCTTGCTTAGTGGGATGGTGTGCTATGTGTTGGATTTGCAAGAGAGTTATCTTCTTAGGACTGTTAAAGCTGGGAAAGATGTGGGGTCAATGATTGTGGATGTGAAGAAGGGGAGGATGAGGATCAGGATGAAGGTTGCATTGGCTCTTGGGGTTGTGGTTCTTTGCATTGGGGTTGGGGTTTGTGTGATGCATTTTGTTGAGCAATTGGGGTGGTTGGATTCGTTTTATCTCTCAGTTATGTCAGTCACCACGGTGGGGTATGGTGATCAGGCTTTCAAGACGCTGCAAGGCCGTCTGTTCGCGTCAATTTGGTTGCTTGTGTCAACACTTGCTGTTGCCAGGGCGTTTCTTTTCTTGGCAGAGGCTAGGGTTGATAAGAGGCATAGGAGGGTGGCCAAATGGGTACTTGGTCAGGACCTTACCGTGGCTCAGTTTATGGCTGCTGACATGGACAACAATGGCTTTGTGAGGTATGCATATAGTGTTTGAAGCTCATTGGTCTCTTAGTTTGTGCGTGTGAATTGGTGCATTCTCAGAAATTCTACTTCTGATGCTTAATTTAGTTTGTTATGCTATCTAGTCTTGGGTCCCAACTTTCCAAAAAGAGCTAATTTGCCTACAAATTGGTAATATATTTCCTACAAATAAGCTTATGAATAGATACAAAAAGTAAAATCACTACATAGTTGGTCACTCTCCCCATCTCCTTGTCAATTTGACTTAACATGTTTGGATAATATGCTCTCTGTTATCCATATAAACAACATTTAAGTGAAGATATCTAAGGGATAAAGCATTGGATAATTGTTCTGATGAAAAATTGTTTGTTTTCCTGTGTGTGTTGCCCAGTGAGCTTAACTTTCTCGATTTGTGAGTATGCTTGAGGTGACTCGTAACTCGTAAGTCGTCGTACGAAAGTAAGATTGCTTTTTATTTTTGCCGAGTGTATGAGAAGAAAGTGGTGGCATGCTTTATGAAAAGCTCTATTTTTTGGTGGGGGGCCCTTGACAGCAATGGATACTGGATTTTCCACTGTGTAAAATCTCCACAGACCATAGTCGATTCTGTTTGGAGAATAAGATGATTTCATATAGGTTAGACTTGGTAGCAACTTTGAATGGACTTCTTTCGTTTAATTTTTAAGTTTTAACTCCTTATACTCGATTTAGTGCACCTAAACTAACTCCTGGACTTAGCTTCCCCAGAATCCCAGATGCTGCGTTTTCTTTAGATATGACTGTTTCTGCTGGATTCAAAAGATTTAAAATATGTGATCAAGATTTAGGATACTCTGATCCTTATTCCCCTCTCTTCTATTTGTTTTGCTTTCTTGTAATTTTTGTTTTGTGGAAAATTTTATGGATGCTAAAAGGAGCATTCCATGTTACATTCCTGAAGGAGGGCAAAAGTAAGACAAAGGAGTATTTCATGAATAAATATAGTGTACTATCTTATATGAATGAGATGGCTGGATTTTACCACCTGGGTGACCTGTTTTATACTAGTACATAAACTTCTTCAAATTTGTACTTTAGTCTCTTGTGATGCAATGTAATCTCAAATACAACTGCAGAATCGCTGATTGTCCAATTTTTTGGGGTTCAAATTCTGATATGGTGTGATACTAGCTTGAGAATTTCATTGGATAATGTGCATTTATTCATGCCCATATTTGTTGTTCAGTTCATCTTGGCTTAATTCTATCTTGCTTTGCATGGTCATTGTGAAGATCTCACTCATTCATCTGACTTTTAAGCTTGTATTAGATTAAAGTCCCTTGCTCTTGGATGTTTTAAAATTTGATTTCGTTTCAAGCATAAAGTCATGATACTGCCTCAATGAATATTTTACATATTTAATTTGCTTAGATTGGATATGTACCTCTGCTGAAGAAAGCTGAAGCACAACCTTTCTACATCACTTGAACAATTAGCTGATGATTCCTTAAATCCTAATTGATTGCTTATACTTAAATATTCAGAAGATATTGCTAAGAACTTCCTCTTTTCTTTTCTTTTTTGATGATTCAGTAAATCAGAATATGTCATATACAAACTCAAGGAAATGGGAAAGGTGTCAGAGAAAGACGTGCTCCAGATCTGCAGGAAGTTTGATCAGCTTGATACAGGGAACTGCGGAAAGATCACTCTGGCTGATCTAATGCATAGCCACAACAATGGGAAAACATTTTGAGTCATATAAACTCGAATTCAAATGAGGTTCTTATTTTGATGGCAGACGGAAGGAAGGCCTTGTGCTTCAACCTTCAGCCGAAACCTCAACCATGTACATACAAACAATACGGGGAATCTTTCGAATGACTGGCTTTAGAACAGCTTTTCTGCCCCTCTGTAACTGTTCTGGGTATCTGAAACCTCACTTGGCCCATCTTCGTATTCAGAAAACGAATACTAGGTGAAATGGTACAGGCTGAAAGAGCTCGTTCGTCCCCCTTGTAAGGTAGCTTTCTCGGTTTTCATTTTATCAAAGGTCTTTTAGTAGATGAAAAGGCAGCCCGGTTTCATTCTCCTCATTTGAAAGAGAGTGAATCAAGGAGGCTTGTTTGACAGTTATTTGTATAGTGTTACTATACAAGTGCTTTCAAAGCTATACATACCAAGGATATGTCTTGATTGAACACCACTACTTTTGTAGCTCACCAAATACTACAGAATGCAGTCGGGAAGAGGTATAAATGTATAATGGTTCATACAGGTCGATGCAGCCTGACCCAATCTGTAATTTACAGTTTGGTTCAGCGTGGGAAACCCTTGAACTCCAAAGGGTCGGCCCAAAGACCCAACTTTGGCTTGAACTTGAAGATGGCACTGTTGTAGAACATCCTCGGTTCAAGCCAGTGAACCAAACCAAGCCTTTTTTTCAGGTCCTCGCAAACACCCAAATACCCAATGGTTGGATCGAATGAGTCTCTCGGTAGGTTAAGAGGAGACCCACCTTCTTCCATTGTTGGGATTTACTTCACTCACATGAACTCGCCAGGTTCGTCCTGGCATTTTGGAGGTTCTGGGGCGAAAACAAATGTAGTACTCCCCCCGTTCACAAATATAAGATTGTTGATTTTTTGCACGTATTTTAATGAGTGAAAAACTATATAAAATATTAATTTTTTTGAAAAAGTTTTTTCCGTAATATAATATTTATTAATAATACATACTATATTGTGAAAAAAATTAATTAAAAAATTAATATTTTATATAGTTTTTTGTTTTTTAAAATACGTGCAAAAGTGAAGTGATCTTACATTTATTAACGAAGGGAGAATAATTTACTCCGGGGGTGAGGTGATTGGAGACTCTTGCCTAAAGAGATTTGAGTTTGAATCCTTTATGAATTATGAGTGTACTTTAGCAGTTTAGCCCAAGAAGCCCCTTCTTGAGCCTACTCGCTATAATAGGAGGTGAAATTCATGTTTTGTCTGTGAAGCCCAACATAAAGTGAAATTGAATTGGTAAAGATATAAATTGAGAGAAGGTAAATTTATTTATTTTTTAAAAAATAGTTCGGATTTCAGGTTGGGTCGGATCAAATTTAATTTTATTGGATAATATTAATTAGGTGATGATTATTTTTTTGTTTTATTTTCCTACCGGTTTCTATTAAACTTCATTTATTTAATTATAGTAAGTTTATTTATACTCCGTATATATAATTCATATTCATTGGTTTATCTATGTTCGGTTTAATTTGGACATTGAGCCAAAATGATTCCGATCGAATCTGACTATCTGAGTTTAGATTACACATTATGGTTGCATTACATTTTTGATTTCTCGGGTCGAGCCGGTTCTCGGCAACTCCATGTAAGTCATTCTACCAATCATTTAGTTGTAAATCTTGAAAAAAAATAAAAATTCATCGTGTCCTTTTTGTTTTTGGTCCGAACATTGTGTCCTTGTTGGAAGCATATACAGATGTTACAATAAGAGGCAACATTAAACTTGTATAATTGAAGTATAATGTGTAGTAATCATTCAAGTTTGAATGTTATCACTTTTCGTGTTAGGTTAGCTTTCTTAATTAGCTTGTTCATAGGGGGTAAAAAAAAACGTTATTTGCAAAAAAAATTGACCACTGTTTAGTAGTGTGGGTGGGTTTAGCCAGTTTTTGAAAGAAGGTGTCAACGTCTGATATTTGTTTGGTTGTGCGTGGGAGGAGGAATCCCAAATCACGGCGCATTGTATGGAATTTATATAACCTTCATTTTTATAATCTACTAATTGGAATTGAAATACTTTGACCCAGTCTTATTCACATACTAATTTGTTGGGTTGTGGGTAGAGTTATGCCTTAAATAATAAGGTAAAAATCAAATCAAAATATGAGGAACGAAAAACCTCTACATATTGGTTTAAGCATGTTAGAAAAGGTTTCTTGGAATTTTACATGGTACATATTGCATTAGAGGGGGCGTGTTGGGATGAAAAAGATTGTCATACCATGATTTGTCGGAATTTTACATGGTATTAGAGCATGTTCGTGTCGGGTCGAAAAAAAGAAGTGTTCAAGTGTCCGCCCGATTCAGGCAGATTGCACTTGAGGGGCGTGTTGGAGTTGTGGATTTGTGGTAGAGTCCCACATTGAATAATAAGATGAAAATCAAACCAAAATATAAAGATGAGGAGCCTTTACAGTTTACATATTGGCTTATCCTTTTGTGCTAGAAAAGTGAATCATGACAACCGAAAATAGAGTATACTAGACAATGATCGTTTTTAAGTTTGTATATGTTTATCTTTTTCGGCTAATACTATATTAATTGCGTTGAACTTATTTTATTTTTGAAAATACAAACATTTCGGTAGAGTAGTGTGGGCTAACACTATATCAAATCCGTAGCTATATATACTAGGGTTTTAAATTTTGTTACATCAAATTAGGTTAGTCTTAAGTTAACTTAATAGTTCAGCTTTTGAAAATATAAAATCTTTATAAGTAGTCATTTTACTTCTTTATCAAGCCTATATAGCGATTAGCGAGTATTGGATTTTCAAGCTGAAAAAATAAAAATAATCTTAATAATATACAATAAGATTTTATGAGTAATTGATTCCATGATTTAGGTAACTGTTTGGTTCCAAGTAATTTCCAGCTGTCTATCGTCTTCATAGAATAAATTCAATAATCATATGGGCATCAAACTGCATTTAAAATTAATCAAAATTAAACATTCCCAAAATCTCTGGTAGACTAGACTCTGCCCAAATTGTGGTACAGGTCGATACCGTACTCCCTCTGTTAACTTGTTGAGTATTTATTTTTTTACTATTATTTACATGATCATTAATTATAATTAATGGATGCAAACCTAACTTTTTAAAGATAACAAGACTTATATTAATTATATATATTTTTAATTTCACACACACACATATATATATATACTACTTAATAAACAGAAATGAGATTAATTTTTTTAAATTATTTTTTACAACTTAATATTTGTTGGTAATAAGTATTAAATTGTAAAAAATAATAATAAAAAATTTAATATATATTATATAATCTTTAGCTCCTTAAAATATGTGTTAAAAAATCAAATGACATGTATTTTGGATCAAAAGGAGTATTAAATATACATAAATAATCGTGTAAACTAAATACACCCCAAATCCTGCACGTTGGAATTGACATGCAGGATTGAAGTGGGTTAACTAATTTTTTAGAGCATCAACAATGACCGACCTCCCCAAATCACTTTTTCCACATTAATTCCGATGTGTAATTTTGATGAAAAATTTGCGGTGTATCTAATAAAACGCAAAGGAGAAATGGAGGGCCACCGCAGCAACCCATCTTTTGAGATGTAATTAATAGGCAATTAGTATTACCCATACAAGACCGTAGCTTAACTTGTCTGACAAGCTAAGGAGTTCCTCTATTTACCGAGTACAAAGCAAAAAATATGGGGTGGTGGGGGCTCCGACTTTTCCTGTTATTCAATTTCAAATTAAATGCCGAGGCTATATTTGTCAAACTCATAAAGTATTGGCGATGTTATTATTTTAATTTTATCGTCATCAAGCAAATTGCCTAATCTTCCCAACTCTGCCTCTCTCTCTCTCTGTATACTCATTGACCTATCCCCATCTCTTATCCTTATCAATTAAGTTTGAATGAACTAACTACTCCCCCCTAATTAACTTTACCGGCCCCTCTCAATTAAGTTCCCCCAGTCAAACCTCTCCCCTGTTAAATCATCATCACAGATTCACATAAATCAACTATATATTATCTCCATCTCCATATGTCTGATTCTGATCTATGTGGTTCCTTCTCCGACGCGATGAGCTGCTTCAGTGAGCTGATGATGATCCACGGATCAGAAGATCATGCCTTCGATCACCACCACAAGCAACAACTGATCGACATAGTAGGCCACCATGATCCGCTCCCACAAACGCCCAACTCCTCCTCTTTCTCTACTTCCTCTTCCACCGCGGTGGCTGAGGAGGACTCCGGTCACCGATTCGACAAAGGGGAGGAGATCAAAGGCTCCGGAAATGAGGATCGGCCAACAGACGGGGAGGATGATTCCAATTCTACCAAAGGGTATATCTAGTAGTACTACTAGCTGTTGCTCAATTCATTTATTTCAACATATAATTCAAAGTTATATATAAGGAATGAAATGAAAATGGGCAGGAAGAAGAAAGCAGATAAAAAGGAGAGGGAGGCGAGAGTAGCATTCATGACGAAGAGCGAGATCGATCACCTCGAAGATGGTTATCGATGGCGAAAATATGGCCAAAAGGCCGTCAAGAACAGTCCTTATCCTAGGTATTCCTTCCTTCTTTTTAAATTCATATATACTAATTAATTTAATTAGAAATAATTTTCATACACAATTCGAGATTATATCAGTGAAATTATTACGATCAGAGAAATATACAGGCACATAACCAAAAAATATAATTTAATTGAGTTGAATATACTCAAATTTTCATATATTCATAATTTTCATTATCAAATCTTTTATTCTAATAAAAAATATATAATATTTTTTATTAAATATTTTCCTAATTTTTAATTTTAAAATTCGGTGTGATCCATACTAAAATTTATTGGTTTATCGGTTGAATCTTTAATAAAATTTGTGCAGGAGCTACTATAGATGCACGACGCAGAAATGCGGGGTAAAGAAGAGGGTGGAGAGGTCATACGAAGATCCATCAACGGTGATAACGACCTACGAAGGGCACCACAACCACCATGTCCCGGCCACCCTGAGGGGCCACACCGCCGGCATGTTCTCACATCCATTGCATTTGGCACCGCTTACAAGCTTCCCTAATATTCCTCAGCTCCACCACCCCCACCAAGACTTATTCCACCTCATGGGCGGCGGTGGTGGTGGGGGTGGTGGCGCTGGGTTTTCTGTAGGCGGTGGCTATCTTAACAACGTCGCTAGTAGTCCATCACAAGGCCTTATCAGTAGCCATGGTCAGCAGCAGATTTCGGATTATGGGCTCTTGCAGGATTTGGTTCCCTCTTTTCTGTTAAAACAGGAGCCATAACGTACATTAAATTTTCCTAATTCAATTGCTATATGTTCTTATGTCATATGTAGCAGATTCGAGTTCGATTCGATAGCATTGGATCTTGTGGAATTTAATTATCTTCTAGAATTTCAATACCCTCCTGTCTAATATATATAAGACATTGTAGAGATGTATATTTTATTTACATTGTAAGACATTTTTGGTAATCGGTATATTTTCATTAGTTAATTCATTTTTCAATATACTTTTTTTTTTATCTTGTGTATTTTCTTAATTATTTGAAAATTGTGCAATTATCTTCAATATACCTTATATTTTAAAGGTTAAATTGAGTAACTATCCCTTTTTTAGTTTTTGTTTTAGCAAATATATCATTGAAAATTTTGTTTTGTTAATGACAGATTTGTCCATGATTTGATTGTAACAACAAATATCCAAATCTTTAATTAATTCTTATTCCATTGACGCTTCTTCAATTAACTGACGCTCCATAGATGCACGTCGCTTCAAGCACGGGCATTGCTTGCAAAGATATTGAATGTTGCTTTTGTGTTATTTGTTCAGGTGATTGCTACTATAACTTTTATGGTGGGTTAAACCATAATTTGAAAACTCACCAAACACGTCTTTAATGAATCGGTTATGAGTTCAACCAAGATTGATAAGTTGCTTGTGATTTATGTCGTAATCCATAATTAGATGCAACGCCTCCTTCAATTAGGATTTTTTTTTAATTTCATTTAAGAACAGATTCACAGTAATCGCTTCCTGTAATTTGATGAAGCGCTTATTTGGTTACAATAATTTTAGGTTACAATAATCATTATCTATGACTACAATAGTTGTAGGTTACAATAATTGCTACCTATTGTTACAATAATCGATTCATTTAGGTAATTTCTTGCAACTCAACTCCACAATTCCATTGTGGGTGTATAGTAATAGGTACTTCACTCATTACAGGAATTCACTCAGTACACGAAATCTTGTATTGCGTGAATTTATTACAGATGGTTGATTGATGATTAACAATACATGAACGTGGTATTACAATAATAATAT
The DNA here is from genome assembly GCA_037127255.1 of Persicaria tinctoria. Classification (NCBI taxonomy): domain Eukaryota; kingdom Viridiplantae; phylum Streptophyta; class Magnoliopsida; order Caryophyllales; family Polygonaceae; genus Persicaria; species Persicaria tinctoria. Next base: position 56,352,664 of record JBANSL010000020.1, read on the forward strand.
TGTATTACAGGAATGTTATTGTAACATAAGAATAAAATTGTATTACATGATTTTGTAACAAGAACGGTATTCTATTACATGAATAATATTGTAATACAAGAATGATATTGTCTTACAAGAATCGACCACATACATGAATTAGCTAGGGTTTGTAAAATAAAACCATGAGTAAACGATTCTAAGCAAATAGTTTGAAGATTCCAGAGTTACTTAAAAACGTAATCAATTTCACGTTGAGAAAAATATCTTCATCGGTCAAATCTTCTACAATAATTTAGCTGTTTACTTTTTTTTTTTTTTAAAAGATAAAATTTGATTGTAATGGTATATAAGTAATCTCCATCTAAAAAAAGTACAATTACCTAAAAGAAAACTCAAAGAGTACAATTAGTAAAAGAAAACTTGAAAATAGTATACTGCACCCAATTTTCTCTATTTTAAATCGGAGAGATTGAATTTTAATTATTTAGTTCTAGACAAAACTTGATAGTACCCTAGAATTTTGTCTTCCAAGATCGAGTAACCAAGCATTACGACTCCATATGTTGTAACTATTCTACAACGCTATTGTTTAGATCCTAAATCTGAAATCATGTCCATTCACAGAAGTTGTACGACTTTGTTTGGCAAAGCAAATAGCTTTTCGGAACTTATGATTTTGATATTATATAGTCAAATAAATGTAATATTTTAGTTTAATCAGCTTTTGAAATCTAAGCTTTTCAATAGCTACTCACCCGAGCTTTTCGGAGCTTTGGTTTTTATTCACAAGTTTTCAACCGCTAACCTAACAGAAAGATTTACGAAACACTATACTAGCTTATTAATCTATATATATTTAGCACAAATAATCCAACAATTTCTTCTCTCCCCTGTTTCCTTGATTTGTGTTTTGCTCCGCTCTTTCTTCCTCATAGGGACAGTTAGTCTTGAGGTGCCCGACTCTACCACGTCCAAAGCAAATAGAGGGGATCCCCTTATACTCAATAAGATACCTATCCTATGACCATTGATCCCTATCGTTCCTTTGAGCGGTTCTTTTCAAGGTTCACTTCAACGCAAACACTCGCGAAGCGACCTCTCCTAGTAAATGTCCTCTTGTTATCGACTCTGATCGGGATCCCTAACCCAGTTGTCGCTTGCAACAAGACATCTTCCTGATAAAGGTGTAGGGGCAGGTCGATAATCCTCGCCCAAGCCGGAACCGTCTTGATTGGGTCTCTCAGTCTAAACTCGGGGGACCACGCTCTGATGGCCAGGCATCTTCCGAATATCATCCTTGGGCCACTCGTTAGCAACTCTATGCAACTGACTTCATACTCAAATCTCACTAGGAAGTTTCCGTAGGGAAGGTCCACCACTTGCATCTTCCCGAACCTACTCTAGGCCTCCCTAATCTTTTGTTCCATCACCGAGAACGGGAGAGGACTACTGACCAGTTTCACCACCACAGAGTGCTTCCAGACACTATCCAAAGGCTCAATAACAGTTTCATCAATGGTAACTTTCGGGTCGCCCCTCTTCCCACCCGGGAAAGAGACAATAACCTTACCTTTCAAAAACTTCTTGCATATGGTACACTACAACAGAAAAGCTTTTTAGCGACCAAAATTTTAGCGATGAATTATTTTTCCTCGGTAAATGTTGGCTTTGGCGACGAACATATCCACTCCTCATAAAATGGGATGTGAACTTTAGCAAGAAAACTATATTCCTCGTTAAAAGTGGTATTCAACGACAAATTTTTTGACTCGTCGTTAATTGTTAGCACAATGTGGTCGCATAAAGCATGAGGAAAATAGCGACGAATTTGAGGTTTTTATTGAGGAATGTTTTCACCGCTAAAAATACATTCATCTAGGAATTTTTAATTTTGTCGTTACTTGTTTGGTGGGAATTATGTAAAACCCGCCAAATTTATTAGTGACAAATATTGTAATTACTCGCTAAAAGTATTTATTTCTCGAGGAAAAAATTTATCGCTAAATATATTAATCAACGAGGAAACTTCATTTTCGACGTTATTGGCTTGGATAAAATATGGAAAATTGCTTAAATTTATTAATGAGAAAAGTTTCAATTCCTTGCCATATGTTGATGTTTTATGAGAAATATTTTTGTCGTTGAAACAACGATTTAGTGAGGAAATATTAGTTTCATAGCTACTTATAGGGGGAAAACATTATTGCTTCTATTTAATAAGTTTAGAAAAATTTAAATGAAATTATTTTTGAGCTATAATTCAAATTGAATAACATTAAAGTACGTTTGCAAGGGCTAATAATTTAATCAACTATAAATCCCAACATCAACATTTATGATTTTAGACAATCCTTATTTAATAACCAGTCAATATTATTAAAAAAATTAATAATTGTTACGGATAAGTGAGTACAGATTGAAAAAAAATTACTAGAATTATGTCATTTAACATCGGATTCGAAACATTGACATCTATCAAAAAAACATATATGCTAAATTATTTTATAATCTCGGTGTTTTTAAATTTAAGATGTCAAAAATAAAAACGACAACATCCTATTAATCTTATTTTTTTAATCGATATAAAAAAATTCAGAAAAAAATTGCAAACACGCAGATTTGAAAGTTAAAACTCACATATTGAAAGTTTAACACTTTTCTTCATTTTTCCTTTTGTTTTACCCGTGAGGAACCCTAACCAGGAGGCCAGATCCAGCCGCCAACTCTTCTTCCCTCACCGGCCATCGTCGCTCTCAACACCGCCTCCCATGGCGCCTTCTTCTTGTCTCTTGGCTTGCTCGACCGAACTCCATGGAGTCTCGCTCGCTCTCTTATCACGTCCGCCATTAGAAGCCCAAGAAAAAGATTCTCTCTCCTTCTCCCATGGCCCCTGGTTATCTTCTCGTCCCTTCCTCTCGCTTCCTCGCTGACCTCAACACCAACCTCTCTATCATCCAGGTCTCCTGCCTTCTCAGGTCTTTCTTCCTCCCTCCCTCTTTTATTTATCTCTTTCCTTAGTTTTTGAGTGTGAATTCAAGTGGTTGATTCCAATTCACAAATTGTTGATCCCGGCTTGATGTTCATTTCATTTTTTGGAATCTAGGGCTACTCCTTATTTCTCCTCTTCTTCTTCTTGCTGTTGGTCGATTTATGTTCATTCAGGTAAGGGATTTTGTTTAATTGTTTTCATTTATCTTTGCTTACATTTCAGATTCTTGAATGCTTTAGTGTAAACTAGGTTTTAGTCTTTGGGCTATTGGTTTGTTTGAATTACAATGGAATTGCGATAAGATCTGTGAAGCTTTTTCTTCATTTTAAAAATAATACTCATTATTATTTCTCATTTATGTACATGATTTTTCTCTATTTGAATTGCTCATGTACATACATGATATGTCTGGATTAAATTTACAACTGGTATTTGGCTGAGGTTAATATTTGAAACTACTTACTTTAGACTAAAAAATCATCAAATTTAAGGTTCACTCATGAATTGTAGGAATGCCTTACGCTTGCTCGAATAAATGGCCAACTGAATTTATCAAATACATGATTGTCCAAGTTCTTTAGCACTTAATCTTTATCTTTATCTTGTAGAAGTTGTGAGCATGATTTTTCTCTTATAAATATTCTAGAAGAGACAATACCATCCGTTAAGTTTGTACCAGATTAGAAGGTTGTGGAATTTTATGAACAGGCCTTCAAGGTTGCTAAAGCCTTAGATTATAGCCATTATCATATTATCTTTTGAAATCCTAGCATTTTCATGAGTATATAGTTTCGCAATTCTTGTTAGCTTGAGAATTCACCAATCATCTTAACACTCATATATGGTGTATTTTCAATTCATTATTGTGTCTATGATATCAAGAAGATCATCATACTTGGCTGCCCCAATTTGTGGATTGCTATATCCAGTGACATCTCTGCAGGTACTTTGGCAATTATCTGTGCGTCTTTCCTTTTGGAGTTTTTTTTTTCAAATTGGGAAGAACGAGGCAGCTTGCTATTGGTGAAACCACTTCATTGGTATATTATACATTTTTGTTAAAATAAATTTTCAGAAGTACTGTTAGTTTGTTAATATGCTATTAATCTTGATTATCCATTTAATATATGGAAAGTGTTAGTTTGCTGTCATGCCTTGTTTGTTTCCTTACATTTACTAAACATTTCCCATAAGAATAAATGCCCTGAAACCTAACGTATAAAGAAATGACACATCTTCATAGTGGATTTGCTGCTGAATTGATTACTTTTAAACATATTTTTCAAGTCTAGACCATTATAAGGTGTATAAGTTATGTGCTTCTAATGCTTAGAAGCAGTAATTGGACACCTAAGAAAATTCTTTGTTGATCCTATCATACTTTCCCTTGTTTGATTATTTAACTTCTTAGTGTCAATCCTTATTATATGTTCTTAAATATAAAACTTGGAAAACTAGTAGACAAATTCATTGGGTCGTTCCTCTTCCAGCTGTCGTTATCTAATATTTGATTTGTCTCTTCATCTCTAATTAAGTTTAAAGTTAGCAAATCGGTACGTATTGCCTTTCCAAGAAACTCTTAGAACTTCTGCCTTTGCAAACACCCATGTAAAGGTACTACATGTACTGATCATTTTCTTGTAGGAATTTTTGGGCTAGTTTCTAGTGTCATAAACACGACTTCGGAAATGTTTTTTTAAGGTTTAAATTTAGTTAATCAATGCTTGAGAGCTGATCTCTTTGTGATCTGTTTACTGTTATAGGCTACCAAGTGTGCTTATGCTTGGAGTATAAATGTGATTCAATTCAAGCCTTACTTTGTAATAGGTCTTGTATGATTTTGGAATACTTTAATAATCGCCTGTCTCGGTGATTGTGATTGCAGTGTGTATTTGATCATTACTGTCATTATGGTAGAATCTGTATTTTACCTTTTTACGTACGCCCTTTGCAGATACCTTTACTGTTAGCACTTTGAGAATTCAACTCCTTATGGCAGAGATCCTCTCATAATAGTAAGTTGGAAGTCCCAAGTGTTTTTAGTCAAAGTACTTGACATGATCTTAACATAGATTGGTTTACATTAATATCACCTTGTATTTATGTATTCCCTTTGTAGATATGGCTACCAGATTATGGTGTTCTAGATGTTGATGTTATTGATGTCGGTAGGCAACCTTGATCTTGTGGATAACTTGGCAGCATCAGGTTAGTAATTGGCTAACTATGTGATGATGATATCTTATTCCTTTGTAATTAGCTGCATACCTAGACTTTTTTTTTTAAGTCTTGTATATATTCTTAATGGTTGCAAAATTGAAGTTATGGTATGGTTGTTCAAGAATTATGTCGAGTATGTTCTATATAGAATTCAGTAACTGGTTAATTATGTGATGATGATATCTTATTCCTTTACAATTAGTTGCATGCCTAGACTCTGATATTTTTTTTTAAGTCTTATATATATTCTTAATGGTTGCTAAACTGAAGTTATGGTATGGTTGTTTAAGAGGGAGTGAATGAGATGTCTTTAGCTCTAATGTGTTTCTAAATAGAAAGAATGCAAATTATAGGTCGGGGAAAGATAATACGGAGTATTATTTTATTTAAGCCTATTAGCTCAAATGATAGAGCGATGTGCTTAAGCACAAAGATGCAGGTTCAAATCTTGCATAGGCTACTATAATATTTAGAAGAAGAAAAATACTATTTATCTTTAACGAGGAAATCATGTTTATCGATAAATATTATCATTAACGAGGAAATATACAATTTTGGGAGGAATTAAATTTTATCACCAAGTGCATTCAACTACTACAATGGAATCCTTCCTCTTATTTAGCGACAAATATAATTACCTTTTACGATAAATGTAATCGTCGCTAAAGACCTATAGCGACAAATGTTGATTTCCTCGCAAAATATTTTTTTGCGACGATTTTATTTTTCCACGTTAGATTCTTTTGTGAGGAGCTTTCAGTGACCATTTAAAAAGGAAGCATATTTCCTCGCTAAATAGCTTTAGCGACGAAATATCGATGTTCAGCGAGGAAAAATTTCCTCGCTAAAAGTGACTTCTGTTGTAGTGGTAGTTCTGTGTTGTGAAACACCTCCACTCACAGCTGTGTCTTTCTAGGATCGTTTGGCATCAACTTGATTCGTTTGGGGATCCACTGGTGGAATTTGACCACTTGGAGGGTCCGTAAGTATATATAGGATCTCGCTCGTCCACTGGGGCGGAAGGGCGGACGATTAAAAATATCATAAAAATCGAGGTAAAATAGAAATTTAATAAAATAATATATAAATAGAAATAAAATAATTGCACTATAATTAATACATTGTATAATCTAAACACACTCTTAATTTAAACACCCTAAAATTTAAGTTTACCAAACACCACCTTATCTAATTGCAATATAAATAAAATACAATTGGAATCCAAACACACACATAACCTGGTGTTGAGTGTTGACTGTTGAGTGTTTATGCAGGCATTAATGCCAAAAATGAAAAGAAATAGGAAAACTATTATGGAGGTAGCATGTATTTGGAAATAAAAGGAAATCGGACCGAGGCCTTTAACCCAATTACAAGCTGCCCCAGAAGCTCATATCCACTCATCTCTAAGGATAACTCATTGTCTATCTGAGCTCATAAACACAACGTTTTAATCAAAGGCTCCCATAAATATAAATGATTATTGAGATATGAAGTAAATAAATTAATTAAGCGGTAAAATTTCGACCATATCCCAATTCCAAAACGGTAAAATCTCCAATTTGTTTCTCACTTTGTAGTATATAAGCAGGCCGACAGGGCGCACCAAAAACACTCAGACAAACAGTGATCACACATTATTTTTTCAATAGGTTCCATCCACTCACTCTCATGACTACTCCGGTCTCTCCTGTTCCTTCCTTGTCCGCCTCCGTGGCCCGGGGGTAGTCACCGAAGTAGTCATGAGAGTGAGAGGCACTTCCTCTCCCTCTTCCTCGGCCAGTTACGTCACAGTCGCCGCTTGTCTTCCTCTTCCCCTCCCTCTTCCTCGGCCAGCTACTTTGTCGCCCGAAATGACGACTTCATTGCCGCCGCCGGGAACAACGACAACATGACCTCCGCCTCTTCCCCTTCCCCTTCCCCTTCCTTTTTCTCGTCCTTGGCCAGCTCCGTTGTCGCCGTCTCCGCGAGCCCCCGATCTAACCCCATTTAAATTCCACGTCGGGGGCCCGTCGGAGACCAACGACGCCGGCAAAATCCCACCCCGGGTCCTAAGACCCTTTGCACCCCAGGTCGGTAGGACATTTTCCGGCACGACTTCCTACGACATTTTGGATTTCGGGGGTTTTGGATTTTTTGGGAGAAACAGACATGCGCAATCGAGGGGGCGATCTTTTTGGTGGGAGAGTGATCATTGTCTCCTCCGGCCTACTTATGTATACAAATCTACACATATACTAGGTGTATGTCTAGATGTTACACTCCTCGTAACAAATTGCCATTTGTACATTTAAAAATAAATTTAAAAAAGTTTTGTTTTTCATGGCATGTTTCCTTTCTTGGGCTTGTGTAGACTATTATGGAAGTGTATGTGTAGACTATTATAAAGGTAGCACGTATTGGGAAATAAAAGGAAACCGGACTGAGGCCTTTAGCCTAATTGCAAGCTGCCCTAGAAGCCCATAGTCACAGCTCTAAGGGGAAGCCATTGTCTATCTAAGCTCACAAACACAACATTTTAATCATATAGACATGTATATAGTTTTGATTAAAATAATATTAAACTTAATAATAAAATAATTAAGTAATAGAAACGATAATCATTACTCCAAAACAAAAGAATACAAATTCATCCTAGTTAGTATTCACGGAAGATCCACTTCAAGGGGGAGAAAACTGCTTCAAGGAGAATGACTTCACGGAAGATCCACTTCAAGGGGGAGAAAACTGCTTCAAGGAGAATGACATATGCGAAAGGGGGAAAAAGGAAAAGGAACAAAAAACTGATAAAGGCACTCGCATCTTGGGAGATTCGAACCCTGCACACCACTTCAATATATTCAAGACTCATTACCAACTGCACTATCTTCTCACATGTGTAAAACTACTTGTATATTTTTATTTTGAAATGGGGTGGGCTCAGGCCACCCCTAGATCCGTCCCTAGTCTCCTCCGGCCTAGGGGTGGCCACGGGTTACGGATCTGACCCGACGGGTCCGGGTCAACGAGCGGGGGCTGGTTGCGGGTTAGGGTCAGGGGTTTTGAACCCGATGACCCGGCGGGTCGACCCGTCATCCCAATTTTTTTTTTGAAAAAAATAATTTTTTATATTTATAATAATTATTATGTATATTATTCTTAGAATAATTCATAATATATAAACATAAACTAGTTTGCAATGTGCAATGTGGGTCAAAAGCACTATCACCCTTCCCTTTTTATAGCTTTGGAAGACTTCACCTATTCTCTCAACTTTCAATGTGGGACAAGACTCTTGTCCCACGTTGAAAGTTGAGAGTTAGAATGAGAAGGGATGGAGGTATATATATGTGTACCCCATCCTCCCTTAACTCTCACCATTCACTTTAAGCTTTATTTCTTGTATTGAAATGTAGTGGATGAAGGAAGTTTTATAGAGATATAAAATTTCCTATGTTTTTTTCCACTTCATATTAAAATGAAATGGATATAAAAAGTGATATGTAAAAAAAGTCTTTACATATCATTTTTTTTTAATTTTTATTAGTAAAAATATTATAAAAAAATAATTATTTTTTTAAAATTTGGGAATTCGCCGGGTCAACGGGTCAACCCGAACCCGCCAACCCGTGGAATTCCCGGGTTAGGGTTCGGGTCGCCCTTTCCCGACCCTTGACCCGGCGGGTCGAACCCGCCGGGTCCGACCCATGGCCACGCCTACTCCGGCCTGCTTATATATACGGACAAATATACACATACACTAGGTGTATGTGTAGAATGCTACACCTCTAATAACAAATTGTCATATGTACGTTTAAAAATAAATTTAATTTTTTTTAAAAAAAATTAGCCTATAAAAATTTGTAACCGTTTCAAAAATTTATTTTTTCACAAAAAATACATCCATTTTAAATTATTACTAGAAAATCATTTATTTTAATATACTATTAACAATAGCATTTACGTTGCTTTCATTTAACATTTTAAATCAATTAGTATTTCACTAAAATAAAAAAAATAAAAAAAAATAAAAAATAAAAATAATTTTGTTAATATTGTATAAGAGTTCGTGTAATATATAATATATAAGGCATGTTATGAATATATTTCGTATAATGTTAAAAAACCTAATATGGGTGCATAACAAATAGATGAAAATAAAGAAAATAGCGCATATTACAAATATACTCCGTACAAATTCAATATGATTTTTTACTCAAATATGCTAATTAAACTTAACTTTTTGAGACTAGAGATTATAACGATGAGAGAATTAACATATCAATCTTATATAATGTATATCACATGACTACGTCGCGACCGGAGTAGTTATGAGTAGAGCTGGCAAAATCTGACCCGACCCGAGAAACCTGACCGACTGACCCGAACCGAAACCCGACCATACCCGAAAATTTAGCGTTATGCATAATCCGAACCCGAAACCGAGCCCGATCGACTTTGACCCGAAACCCGAAGTGACCCGAATACAGACAAACCCGACTCAGCCTGGATTCGACTCAAATAAGACCCGACCCGAATTCCAACCCGACCCGACGCCCAACCCGACCCGACTCCCAACTGACCCGACTCCCAACCCAACCCGACTCCCGAGTCCTAACTTGAATTATCTTTTAGATAGGGAATCAAGTATGATTTTGATAACAATATATTGCCAAATTTCAATGAAATTAATGATAAATAGAATGATCTTACCAATGTTATTAAAATTGAATTGGATCGGTAAAAAGGTGTAACGATCGGATCGTATAATCGAATTGTAGGATTGTAAGATCCCACCTTATTGATGAATTTTCTTTTAAATGAAGTTACTATATTTAATATTAGATAAATATTATGTTAAATCATAAAAAATACCCATAAAGATGTAAAGTTTAAAAAATAAACTAAATATAATATAGATAAAGAGTAAATATTAGAAATTTCTTATAATAGACATTTTATAGGATTGTTATAATCGCAATAAAGGACCGGGATCATTTTTCCATTTTTAGATTGTAGGATCGAATCGAGAGTTTAACAACATTGAGTTTACGAGCCAATGAGTAGATTGTTTATTGAATCATATTTAATTTTACTAAAATGCTTTTTGAAATCCATAAATAACATGAATTGCATATTCAATTTAATAAAATTGATTACCCAAAAGCAATGTTCTAACTTCTAAATATCGCTTATCGGGGTCGTATTATATTTATACTTCAAATTTTAAAAATAAACATGAAAAATTAATATTTAAATTGTAAAAGTAACCATAAACTTGATAAAATAAAAAGTTTAAATTTTGATCCGATATACCTAATACCTATATGATATATGGCTATATGGTAAATTGGTAACGGATTCTAAATATCTCCGATATATCGGGGACCGACCCGAGTACCGATCCGAAACCCGAACGAGACCGACCCGATTCTGACCGAAAACCCGAATGGGTCCAACCTGATTCTGACCGAAACCCGACCAATCTGAATTTCATTTTGACCGAATCCGACCCGACCCGACCAAGTCCGACATAGAAATTTTGACCGAGTTGACCCGACTCATCAGTGACCCGACCCGAATGCGATCGACCCGAACCCGACTGGATAACCCGAATTGCCAGCTCTAGTCATGAGAGTGAGAGGCACTTCCTCTCCCTCTTCCTCGGCCAGCTACGTTGTAGCCGCCGCTCGTCTTCCTCTTCCCCTCCCTCTTCCTCGGACAGCTACGTCGTCGCTCGAAACGACGACTTCACCGTCTTTGCGAGCCCTCGAATACCCAATGGTCTTTCATTTTACTGCAATTTTCGCTATGAGAGGATAAAAAACCAAAAAAACAAGTTAAAAAATCTTATCACAAATCCTAGACCTTATGAACATACTTTACTAGAGAGTAGAAACCCAAACCTACTTTACTAATTCCAGACACAAACCCTAGCTGACATGATAAGACCCAAACCCTAAATATTAATTCCGCACATACGACATTCTATTACCGTAGGGTGTGTACCGGTATCGGTCTCGGATGAGACTCCATGAGCGTCGTACTCTTCCCCTTCCTCTTCCCCGGGCAGCTTCGTCGCCGCCTCGTCTTCCTCTTCCCCGAGCAGCTCCTCTGCTCCGTCGCCGCCTCCCCTTCCTCTTCCCCGGGCCCCTCCATCGCCACCTCTTCTTCCTCTTCCACGGGCCGCTCCGTCGCCGCCTCGTCTTCCTCTTCCCCGGGCAACTCCTCTAGCTCCGTCGCCGCCTCGTCGTCCTCTTCCCCTTCCTCTCCTTCCTCGGCCAGCTACACCACTGTCGCCGCCGCCATGGTCGTCCGGAACGACGACTTCACCGCCACCTTGTCTTCCTCTTTCTCGGTCAGTTACGTCGTCGTCGCCCGGAACGACGACTTCACCGCCACCGCCGCCGTCGCTGTGAACAACGACGCCATGACCTCTGCCTCTTCTCCTTCCCCTTCCTCTTCCTCGTCCTCGTGCAACTCCCTCGTCTCCGCGAGCCCCCATTCTGATTCCACATTGGGGGTCCGTCGAAGACCAACAACTCCGACAAAATCCCGCCCGGGGTCCTAAGGGTAACACCACCGTTGCACATCGGATATTATAAGGATGTTCGGAGTGATTTATAAATTATTCAAGCCCTACCTATGTCACAAGAGCTCTTCATTTTCAGGCTCCAAGTGAGGACAACTGATCTGAAAGGGCTACGTGGCATGGGCTAACGCCTCTTAATACCCCGGGTCTTATAAATGGTATTAGAGTCAACTCCGGGCCTGGAGGTACGTGTCATGTATAGGAGTATTAGCTAGGAAATTACAGTACGTTGATAGTATGCTCGGGTACGCTCATCCCGGAGGGCAGTCAATTGGGCCTGACGGGGTCATCAGTATTTTAAATGAGGGAGATTGTAACACCCCGTCCCATGCTGGATATCATAAGGATGTTTGGAGTGATTTATAAATGATTCAAGCCCTACATATGTCACAAGCGTGCTTCCTTTTCATGCTCTAAGTGAGGACAACGGATTTTTTGGTGGGGGAGTGATCACTGCTTATATATAGACTTAAATATGTGTATGGCCCCTCAACTATTTGTACTCGGACAATTTACCCCCTAAATTATAACTCGGTCCAACTCACCCCTCAACTTTATTATTTGGACAAGTAGCTCCTTTAATGAAACATTAATAAAAATTTGTGGTAAGTTCTACATAAACACATTTTAAAATTATTTGATCATCGAATAAATAATTTTTAGACAACAATGTAATACCGTTAATTGGTAATTAATTTTTATATTCTAATAAAAAAAAATTACTATTTTTAAAAGTGTTTTCATATTATATACTCTTAGTATTTATTTATAGTATTAATATTAATCTATTGAAAAAATTGTGATAAAAGGTAACTTTTTAACTTGCCACAATAAAAACTGAAAAGAAAGAGTTTTGTGAGTTAAAAAACACCAACTTTCAAGTTTGAGATTAGATTAGTAGGTTTAGATTAATCATCTCAAATTTAGTTATGAATTAAGACTTAAATCCCACGTACGTATTTCTTTGGGTAGGAAATAGATGAGTAGATAAAATTTTATCCCATAATGTAAAAGAATAAATTAATAGTTACTTTTTTTTTAAATCAAGGTAATAATTCGAAATCTCAAACAACGCCATTGTTTGAGAAATCGAGAGGTCGAAAAATAAATGGTTAACGGACAACCCATCAAGACATAACCAAATAACCAAGAATCATAAATTGATAGTTACTAATTATTAGATGAAATTATAAGATATAAAAGATTAAATTGATAATTACTAGTTTATTTTTATTTTTGGTGATAAAAAAAATATTCATCATATAACTAACCTAAAATATAGTATTAAAAATGCATTTTTATAAAAATGACATTAGTTAGTTGGGGTAAATGAATAACCAAATGCATTTTATAAAATTGCATTTATTATTATTATTATTATTATTATTAGAGTATATATTACTTAATATTTGTTAGAGATCGATAATGCCATTAGTTAGTCGGGGGTAAATAAATGTTTGTTTTACCGAGTTTTATAAAAATGCATTTTTATTTAGACCAAATCTTTCAAATTAAGATGCAAATAAAATTATAAAAAATTAAGTTATTATATTGGAAAGATTATTTCTTAAATGTGAAGCATAAAAAGATAATTTTTCTAGCTAATTAAAATATATTATTGAATATTTATTATCAAAATTAAACCAGAATACGACACATGTGCGAATCGCACCAGAAACCATTTCAGATCTCTGTTTTATAGTAGATATAGATAGATAGATAGATAGATAGATAGGTAGATAGATTATATAATGCTAATTTAGTACTAACCGTTGGAATTGAAAGAATATTGAATTGGTGAGTTGTTTTAAAAAGTTTAAATTTTAAGGATTTGTATATTGTACATACCGTTGGAGTTGAAATATTAAGAGGGACAGATTTGAGGTAGAAAAATATGGGTTATAAATGAGATAAAAGACTCATATCTAATAGTTTAAGGGGTGAAGTATATTGAGTTAAAGTTAAATGGATAAAATGACATAGTCAACAAAGTTTAGGAGCCAATGGAGCATTTAAGTCTTATATATACTACAGAGTGAGGAACAAAATAGGGATTTTACCGTTTTGGAATTGGCCATTGGGATAAGGTCAAAATTGTACCGCTTAATTTATTTATTTATTTTATATTTGAATAATCGTTTATATTTATGGGAGTCTATGATTAAAACATTGTGTTTGTGAGCTCGGATAGACAATGACTTCTCCTTAGAGCTGAGTGACTATGGGCTTCTAGGGCAACTTGTAATTGGGCTAAAGGCCTTGGTCCGGTTTCCTTTTATTTCCTTGAATTTGGTAAATAAGGAGCGGCCATCCAAGATTCGAATCGGGGATTGTTGGGTACTACGTACCCGCATGTCCTCCATAATAGTCTTCCTATTTCTTTTCATTTTCGGCATAAATCGAGGTAACCAAACACTCACATAAATCGAGGTAGAATAATTACTATTTTACCTCGATTTTTATGATATTTTTAATTGTGTAACCAAACACTCACGTAAATCGAGGTAAAATAATTACATTGTAATTAAAATGCAATGAAATCCATTCAATCCAAACACACCCTAAACCAAGTACCTTACTCAATCCTTAATCCTCATATTAGCTCTATATTTGTGTGCAATCTTAACCCCAAGTAAACTTACGATTAAACTATCATTACATGATTTCTACAGGATGCCCTCCTGATTATAAGTTTACAGATTAAATAAAAACAGAAATAGTAGATCCGGAGGATTCTTATCTCTCAGCTTCTACATTATAGCATGCACATAAACAAACTTACAACAATACAAGAGTTTGTTAGCCGGGACTATCTTGGTCCCAAGATCACTTCATTTTCAACCTTTTCCCTTTTGAAGTGATATCGAACATCGATATGCTTCGTACTTTCATGATACATTGGATCCCTGTAGAGGTAAATAACACTATGACTATCCATGTTTAGGACAGAAGTATATATTTTCGATTTCTTTCAGCAATCCTTATATCATATGTAGCATATTCGAATTCGATTCCATATCCTTGTATCATGTGGAATTTATCTTCAAAAATTGCAGTGCCCTCATATCTGATCTATCTATATACATATACTAAAATCGATGAATTGTTGCCTACGTGGCGGCGCGTGAGTGCATCTGCATATGTGGCAACGCGTGAGTGTATCTCGCAGAGCATTCTCCCGTCAAAAAGAAAATCTAATAAAAATAATTATTTTATTTTACTATTAACTCATATAATTGGATAGATGGAATATCTTATAAAAGAGTAAATATTATATAAGGAAAAAACTATATCCATATAACACAATCAATATAATTACGATTTTTCTATCTTATGCCCCAAGAGCATATGATAAGACCCTAAATTTGGAATTTTTTTAATAAAATTTAATTAGTTTAGCCTTTTTTATACCGATATAACTAAACGTAATAATAATAATAATAATAATAATAATAATAATAATAATAATAATAATAATAATAAATATATCTCCCACCAAAAAATTTTGTCATATACAATTGCCGTATGAATGTACAAATTATATTAGGTTTACCCAATTGCCACTGTCTCTGATAAAAAAGAAAATCTAATAAAAATAATTAGATAGTTCTAATCTATATAATTAAAATAATTATTTTATTTTACCATTAACACATATAATTGGATAAATGGAATAACTTATAAAAGCGTAAATATTATATAAGGAAAAAACTATATCAGTATCATTAAGCATAGTAGTAGATAATAAAACTAATTAATAAAACTAATTAAGCTATAATTTTGCTGGTTCTTAGATTCAAGGTTTGAGTGCCTAATAGAGTTTTAGAAGCACTCGGTAATTTATATCTATATTCTTTATTCTATTCTATATACATATACAAAAATTGATACATAGCGTTTTATGTGGCGTGTTGTAGTTGATTTTAGGAAAAAAGTTAATAAAATAATATGTTATCATCATTTATAGAAAGGTGTATAAGCCACAATTTATCTATATATATTTCAGTTAATTTACAAAAATATAAATAAAAAATATTTCATAATCATACATATAAAAAGTATTAATAGATAAATATGTAATATTTGATAAGTGCTATTTTATTTATATCTAGATTATTTTTTGGTGGAAATAATTATTTATATAAAAATCAATCATTTAATAATTTTTATTTTATTTCTATCTATATTATTTTTTTAGGCTAAAATAAATAATTAAAATATTATATAGTCATAATAGGTAGCCACAATCCATCCATGCATAGATATTTTAGTAAACTAATGTAATAATGTAATAAATATACACTACATATTTAATAATAAAAAATATTAAATTTTTTAAAAAATCAACTATCTAATTAAATTACATGAGATTTAATTAACCATAGATTAGAAAAAAAACTTTTACCTTATAAATGTGAATTTTATTTATATTTTGAGAGAATCTAAATAAAAAATATTTAGGTTATATATAATCTGTCGAATTAATTTTATTTATATCTATATTATTTTTTGGAGGAAAAATTAATTTATATTTAGATTAATGTATTCTCCGTAGTCCGTACACGGGACAGGATCTACACTAGTGTGTGTGTATATATAAGGCATTGTAGAGATATATTAGATTTACAATGTAAGACATTTTAGTTAATCGGTGCATTTTCATTAGTTAATTCATTTTTCAATATATTTTTTATGTCGTCGTATTTTCTTAATTATTTGTAAATTGTGCAATTTTCTCCAGTATACCTATATTTTAGATCGGAGAGATTGACATAACTTGCTACGTACTCTAGAAGGCCCAATAACGAATACATGGGCCGGTAAGGCCCAATAACGAATCTTTGAAGGCCCACGACAAATGAAGGCCCAATTGTCCTTGCCGGCAAGCAAGATACTGCGGATGTTTTGGTCGCCGAAGCCGGAGTGCCTGCAACGGCCGGCGACAAAAGAGAGGCAATGGCTATTGAGATTATTAAATTGAAAAATGGAAAAGGAAAGGGGGAGATAAAGCAAATCTGACTGTTAATCTTTCCGTTTCGCATGTGGGGGTTTGGCAGAGAGTAGTTAAATGAAGAGAAGAACAGCAACAACGAACCGACACTCGTCACTGGGCCCACAACAACCACAGATCGCCCACCCACACCTCTCTCTCTCCGCGAATTCCCCACTCTCCAAAACTTGCCGAGTTGCCGTCGTCGTTTGATGTAATTCCTGAGTTTGTTCACACTGCCGATCGAAGACGACAACAAGCTGCACTGACAGGGACGTCTCCTCCTACGTCTTCTCTGTTCTCTGCGCAGCACGCCCGCTCCTCAAATATTCAGATCTCCTCGTCCTTTTCTCTCCCCTTTGATCCTAATCTTGTTTTCTAGGGTTTCTTCCCCGGCCCGTATTCATTGCGATACCTTGAAGATCTTCGTCGATCTTCGATGTCGTTGCCACATTGACGCCTTGCTGCGATTTGCCGATCTGTTTATTTGTAACCGTTTGGCGCTGTTCTTTCCTTCCCCGTGCTGATTTTGGCTGAAATCTGAAGATGGCTGTTCCAGGGCCGGTAACGCCTGGGCAGGTTCGTGTTTCTGTGTTGCGATTTCTCCTTTATCTCGGTTTAATTTCGGTGGTGTGATTTGATTTGACGAGGCAATCGGTTTGTGTTGTTGTTGTAATTGGATTTAGTTGGCTAATGTCGGTGCTTCTTGGGGCGTTGGGCAGTGCACAAATCCCCACTTGCTAGCTAGTGAATCCGCAATTGCTTATTAGGCTGCATTTTCTTGAATTAGAAAGGCATTGATTGAGATCTAATTATGAATCAATTATTATATGGCGATCTTGGAGATTGTAAAAACTAGGTAGGTACTAGATATAACTCTGGTTCCTAATAGCAGTTGTTTGCAGCAACAAAGATTACTAATATTGATGTGATTTGATTTGAACAGGCAATCAGTTTATGTTTTTTATGACTGTTGCTTCTTGTTGGATGTAGTCGGAAAATGTCAGTGTTTCTTAGGGCTTTGGGCGGTGCTTCCTGGCACGCAAATCCCCACTTGCTAGCAATTGATTTCGCAATTGCTCATCAGGCTGCATTTTTCTGATTTAGAAAAGCATTGATGACATCTAGTTATGAAATTTGGAAGCAATAGTAAAAGCCACCACAGTATAGGTAGGCACTAGGTTTTCCAATAGCATTTGTTTGCAGCAATAAAGATTACTAATAGCATACTCTCTGTAACTAATCCGTTAGGTTGTAGGAAGCTATTGGCTTTCATTCTCAGTCATTGTTTGGTTGAAGATAAAAAGTTTGTAGTTGTTGTTCTGGAATTTCATAGTAAAATCTAGATAAGGGTATTATGGACAAATTCTATGTGTAAGGATGACAACTGGAAGTAAATTATTCATATGGGATGGGATGAAAGTCATCTATTGCTGATATGAAAATGACTAAATTAACCAATGTTGGGACTTGGGATCTCTTATGGGTGGGGGTGGGGGACCCTGTTATTTCTCTTCTGGATCTTCTACTTTGCCTACACCACCTTGAAATGAAAATTAGTTACAAGTGGCAATTTATTTTGTGAAACATATTCTTCTATTGTCTTGGGGTACTCTGCTGTAATATAATCTCATATACATTTTTTCATATTATTGTGAATGTTTTTATTTTATTTTATTTTATTTTGTAGCCTTATTGCTGTTAGTTTTGTATGGGTGATTATCACTATGAAGTGTGATTGTTGATTCCAATATGTGCCCATTTAAGCATAAAGCTCACTCATGTTTGGTTCTCTAGGCTTATTCCTATATTTGACTGAGTGTATTCCATGCCTGCTAACAATGAATGATTGCATTTTTCTTCTGTTTCTTCCCTGCTTGCTAAATGCTAATAGAGTGTATTGCTGTTATCTTCAGGTGTCTTTCCTGCTGGGAATCGTCCCAATGTTTGTGGCATGGGTATACTCTGAAATCCTTGAGTGCAGGAAGACTTCTTCTCATTCAAAAATGTAAAGCCTACTCTCCTCTATCATACCATTTCTGACATTCCATGTGCAATCAATGTTTTTCTCCATAAAAAAAAGAGGGGATTTCTTCTCCAATCTATCGCTGTGATAAAAGCATAAATCCTTAGAACATTAAGTAGCTTCAGAACCAATAATTCATATGTTCAGGTCTTCTTTCCATTCATTCAATTACTAATTCATTTAAGGGATGGTTGATGTTTTACTAAACGTTGCTTGAGAATCAAATCTGATTCGTTTAGTGATGCTGCTAGTTTGAAGATTTCAGATATAATTTTCCCTTTTCTCCCTCTAATGGGCAAACTTTGTTAAGTTGATGGAGTATTTTCATTAAATTATATTGGAATAATTTCCTATTCCCAAGTTCTTTGCATGTATGATATGAAATTGGATGATGATGCAAATGCAAACATTGTGAATGTTATAAATTTTGCATATTCAGATGATGACTTATCAAACAATATTGCCTGTTGATGGTTTTAAGTGTCTCCTTGCAGTCGTCACTCAGACGTTAATCTTGTTGAGCTGGGAAATGAACCAGTCAAGGAAGATGAAGGAGCGGTGCTGCTTGAAGGAGGTCTTACAAAATCAGCATCGATAAAGTCATATACTTCTTCCATTAAGTCAAACTTGATCAGGTAGTTTGCTGTTTAACATGATATAATTGTATGTGGGCTTCTGGAATGATTGGTTTTCGTGATTTTCACAAGACTTCTCTCAATAGGTTTGTGACAATGGAGGAGACTTTCTTGCTCGAGAACAGATCAACTTTAAGAGCTATGTGAGTTTTATACCGGTTTAAGAAAGAGAAGGTCTTGGTTGCTTTTTGTTACTTATATACTGATTGAAAATTGTCGTAGGGCTGAGTTTGGGGCCATTCTTGGTTATTTCTACATCTGTGATCGTACAAATTTGGTGGGAGAATCTGCTAAGGTGATTTGACCTTCAGCAGTAACTGCAGTATAATTTTGTCATTTGTACCATTGGTGTGTGTACCTATGCTTCAGAATAATCGGCTTTGGTAATGGGTTGTTCATCACCCTTTTTTCCAAAAGAGGTGAAGGATTGGTTTAGTTCAGTTAAGAATTAAAATAGTTCTGCTGCAAGTTTTATTGCTCTGATCATTATGTTAACATAAACACAAATGAATCTCTCCAACTAATTATTGCTTTCCCATCCTGTTTTGGCTTCCTAAACATTTAAGCTATCCCTTTTCTGTTTTCTGTATGTATTAGTTTGAGTTTGACTATAACTGAAATGATTTGTCTAGTATGATTTGGATACAAGATAGCTGGATGATTGGCACCATACTCGCTTCAAAAGATCTATTTCATAACAATACAAAAAAGGCTTAAAAACCGTTATTATCTTGGATCAGTGTGCTTATGAACTTGTTTTTGTCTCGACTTCTGATTTTGATGCTCACTTTC
Source organism: Persicaria tinctoria (assembly GCA_037127255.1). Lineage (NCBI taxonomy): Eukaryota > Viridiplantae > Streptophyta > Magnoliopsida > Caryophyllales > Polygonaceae > Persicaria > Persicaria tinctoria. Next base: position 56,372,869 of record JBANSL010000020.1, read on the forward strand.
TTTTGGTTTCCTTGGACAGAACTACAACCGAGATCTCTTCCTCTTCCTGTACTTCCTCTTGATCATAGTTTGTTGGATGACTTCTTTGAAGAAACATCAGGACAAATCAACATTCACTGGGAAGTCCATACTTTATCTGAATCGCCATCAGACTGAGGAATGGAAAGGATGGATGCAGGCAAGTAGCTTGTTTAACTAGAATACTAGATACATTAGGTTGCTTTGTGCAAGTCACTTGAATTCTTGGATATGAGGGGTGTATTTTGTATTCATTGCTATAGTGATGACTTACAACAGAAGCCTTGCCTCTATACTAAACTTTCTTCTCTAGTTTTCTTCAAATTTATGTTTTGTTGACAATTTATATTATCCATATAACTTTCTATGGCAGCTAGATGTGCTACATTTATTATTGTTTGTTTGCTATGCAATTAATTTTCCATATCAAGTTATCAACTGTGCTATAACTCCTATAAGTATTATTACCTCATTAGATTGTTACTATTGTCTAATGACATGTATTATGCTATTATTCTTGATATCAGGTTCTTTTCCTGATGTATCACTATTTTGCTGCTGCGGAAATATACAATGCTATTCGTGTATTCATTGCTGCATATGTTTGGATGACTGGGTTTGGAAACTTCTCTTATTACTACATTAGGAAAGACTTCAGTCTTGCTCGCTTTGCTCAGGTAGCTCATACTAACTGAGAGACCCTAGTGGTTTTTGTGTCCATATTTTGTGGTGCTGTACTCTCTAACATCCAATTCTTTGTGTGCAGATGATGTGGCGGCTAAATTTCTTTGTTGCATTTTGCTGCATCGTTCTAAATAATGACTATACGCTTTACTATATTTGTCCAATGCATACACTGTTCACTCTCATGGTGTACGGTGCTCTTGGTATCTGTAACAAATATAACGAGATTCCATCAGTGATAGCAGTCAAGATTTGCACTTGTTTTCTAGTGGTTATCGTGATTTGGGAAATACCTGGAGTTTTTGAGATCATATGGAGTCCTTTTACCTTCCTTTTGGGTAAGTATATCATACTGAGCCACATGTTCTTTCTTCATGCTTCAGGATTAAGATTTTTTTGAAATCACTATATCATTGAATCTTATACTGAAGGTGATATATCATGAATTTGAAGCAAAAAAACAGTTGTCATATACTTGGCCCTTTGAGGGACGTGGACTGTTTTGAAACATTTATTGTGAATTTCTTCTATAGTTATCTGAAATTCAGATTTGACTGATCCTGTGCTGATTCTGGAGTGCCTTAACATTATTGACAATACATATATTTTAATTCAGGGTATACGGATCCTGCAAAGCCAGATCTCCCTCGACTGCATGAGTGGCATTTCAGATCTGGATTGGACCGTTACATATGGATCATTGGGATGATCTATGCCTATTATCACCCAAATGTAACAACAAAATTTTGCCTATCCTCCCTTTGACTGCCTCTGCTGAGTATTTTGGTTCAATTGTCTTATGATCTTGTCATTTCAGGTTGAGAAGTGGATGGAAAAATTAGAGGAATCTGAGCCGAGGAAGAGGCAATCAATCAAAACTGGAGTGCTTGCATTTACTGTATTTGTAAGTTGGAGGATCTTCCAAGTGCTTACCATATTCAGCCTAGTTTTTGGATAATAGTGTGAGGTTCTTTTGTTTTCCAATTCAGGTTGGATACTTGTGGTATGAATATATTTACAAGTTGGACAAAATTACTTACAATAAGTACCATCCCTACACATCATGGATTCCCATAACGTATGCACAAAACTCAGCTCCTTTATACATTCTTTTTTTTGTCTTCTACTTCAAGCAAGCCTGAAAGGAATTTCGGGGAATTATTAGTTTCTGTTTGTCACTTTATAACTGCTACATTGATTTGGTTGCAGAGTGTATATTTCCTTGCGCAATTTCACACAGCACCTTCGTGGATATTCCGTGACACTCTTTGCGTAAGTTAACTTAGAGCTTTCTGGTTGATTCTCATCTGTTTTTTTTCCCCGCTCCTGTTAAAGCCTATCATGTAGCATTGAGGTAAAAAAAAAGAGAGAAAAATATACCTCTTGTCCAAATACTCAAAACATTGGGATGTTATGGGGGCATTAATCCCCCTCTTGTTTGCCCTCCCGTCAAACCCTTTCCATCCCTCATGCCTCATCCAACTTCATCCTCCAAAAACAGGAACCATATCCTCCACTTCATGTGTAGAGGTTATCTGAGGGTGGCATGTTATATCCTTCCTTCAGATTTTCAGTTCAGTTGATGTGGCAACATATTGGTCATGAAATTTGGAGATGGTTTTGAGCTGTGTTTCACCTTGTCATTAGGTGGCTGGGCAAGATCACCCTGGAGACCTACATTTCCCAGTTCCACATTTGGCTAAGGTATAGAAGTTTTTTACTCGATCTGAGCTCATGATTCTGTAACTGGTTGTAACTTGCAAGACTTGTAAAGTAAAAAGGCAACAGAGGTTGGATGAAGTTGCAGCAGATATTTTTTTTCCTTCTTCCCCTGGGATTAAAGTTATAACGCTCTTATTTTCAGATCAAGCATTCCCAACGGGCAACCCAAGTGGCTTCTGTCTCTGATTCCAAATTATCCTATGCTCAACTTCATGTTGACTACTGCCATTTATGTCTTGGTAAAAAAAATTAAGTTGCTTTTCTAGTTTGATGTTGGAGCTTGAGAAGCATGTGCTGATATTCTCTGTGCCTTTTTACAGCTTTCTCATCGGCTTTTTGAGTTGACAAATACGCTCAAGTCTGTCTTTATTCCCACAAAAGACGATCGCCGATTGCTGCATAACTTTCTTGCTGGGATCAGCATTGCTGCCTCCTTGTATCTACTCTCGTTTGCTCTTCTACAGATACCTAGCACACAAGTAAGCCTCTTCCCTTTTTTTCTTCTTGCTTTTGAATACAAGGTACCAATGTTATCAAACAATGATCTGTTAATCAACAAACATCTGATCATTTCCTGCCTTGTCTTTATAAATAGCTATGAATTTGATTGATTGTTTCTTCTTCTAAAGATCTTATGACAGTTTTCATGAAGTTGATTTTAAAGCAACTGCTATTGTATTGGTTTCTGTATCTTTTAGGTCTAATGACCATTGCAAGCAAAACTAGCAAGAGACACTCCACTCTGGACAATCCATAGGATGGACTTTGTTGAGCTGGAAGATACGAATAGTTTGTCTGCTGCAAAGCATACCCAAACGAAGACTCTGCTACATCAAAAGATCAGGCAGAACGTCTTGATTCACACGCTCTTTAGTTCAGTGTGAAGCACAGGTCACATAGGATTACTTTTCCTTCGTTTTCTATTCTTTTTGTCCCTCGTATGTATCGGTGTGCATTTTCATTTATTCATTGTTTTGCACATTTCTTTCATTGTGATTCATTCTACCCCAGTCCCCGAGCCTGTCAGAGGAAGGAGGGGAGGGGAAATAGAAACAAACCTTGCCAGTTACAACCATGTCTTCAGTGGAGTCCAATTGTCATTGCAATGAATATTTTTTTTTTGTAATAGTATCACGAGTTTTTTTTGTTTTGTTATCTGTTGGGTACGCTTCAGGTCTTAGAGCATCAGCAATGGTCGGTCACCGACCTCTCCAAATCACTTTTTCCACTCAGTTGGGCAACCCAACCATTGTAAACAGCCTTCCGATATTTGGGGTACCTCAATATATTGGGAACCTTCCCAAATCCGAAACCAATTAAACGATGACACGTGTCAATGTAATAAATCATTTCTTTTTTTCAGTTTCCTTAATAGATTTTAATTAAAGACTAAAAAATATAAATAATTTAATTAAAATATTAATATTAATTATTAAATATAATTATATAATTACATTAATAAATTTTTTCAATGGTTTAATTTATTTAAAATATTTTAAATTACTAAAATTAATTATCAAATATAATTAAAAATTTTAATTAGTATTTTTTAGTTCTCGAATATATTAACAATTTAGTTTAAACGTTTTAAATAATTAAAAGTAATTAACAAATATAATTAATAATTAAATTAATAATTTTTTGAAATGTCAAATTTATTAAAAATTTAGTTTAAATATTTTAAATTATTAAAATTAATTAAAAATATAATTATAGTATTATAATATTAACTTATAGTAATATTAAATTAATTTTTTTTTGAAATTTCAAATTTATTAAAAATTTATTTAAAAATATTTTAAATTATTAAAACTAATTATCAAATTTAATTAAAAATTAATTTAATTTTTTATATTGAAAAATCAATTTAATTTTTTAATATTTGAAATTATAGGAAAAATATAATGGGTATGGAAAAAGTGATGGGATAGATTATTGGGGAGCCTGACGTGGGAATGGAGAATTGAATTGAGGAGGGTTGAGAATAAAGTTAGTGGAAAATAAGGTGGACGAATAAGAAAAGGGGAGAGAAGTTTTGGGAACCGATCATTGCTGATGCTCTTATGCTTGGTTCATGGTTCACTTCTTTTTACACAACTCAAGGTTGCTGCATAGGTTGACACATTCATCGTGAAAAATGAAGGCAATTGAATTTCATGTTAACAAAATGCACATTTACATTTGAAAAATGCAACAATTGATCGGAGCATCAATTTACATACATCACATCACCACTTGAACTAATTTGCTCCGAGCCAATGTCTCACTTTCCGGGAGCGAAGTTGGTGGCGAAGGCCCAGGCGTTGTTGTTAACCGGGTCGGCCAAGTGGTCCGCAAGGTTCTCCAGCGGGCCCTTTCCGGTCACGATCGCCTGCACGAAGAACCCGAACATGGAGAACATCGCCAGCCTTCCGTTCTTTAGCTCCTTCACCTTTAGCTCTGCGAACGCATCCGGGTCATCGGCTAGGCCCAACGGGTCGAAGCTGCCTCCCGGGTACAACGGGTCGACCACCTCCCCAAGAGGCCCGCCCGCAATTCTGTAGCCCTCTACGGCTCCCATGAGGATGACCTGGCAAGCCCAGATGGCCAAGATGCTCTGCGCGTGGACCAAGCTCGGGTTGCCCAAGTAGTCGAGCCCGCCTTCGCTGAAGATCTGGGATCCGGCTTTGAACCATACTGCCTCTCCGAACTTGACTCCGTTGCGGGCCAGGAGCTCGGGGAAGACGCAGCCCAATGCGCCCAACATGGCCCACCTGGAGTGGATCACCTCCAATTCACGGTTGCGGGCGAAGGTCTCAGGGTCAGCTGAGAGCCCGGCGGTGTCCCAGCCGTAGTCACCGGGGAACTCGCCGGTCAGGTAGCTTGGGGGCTCGCCGGACAATGGGCCAAGGTACTTGACCCGGTCAGGCCCGTACCAGGGGCTTCCAGAGGCAGCGGGCTTGGGCTTGCCAGCGGACTTCCTCATGGTGATGCGGCCCTCGCCAAAGAGCTCGGATGAGGAAGGGGAGAGCTTGACGGCTTTGCCGACCAAGGCAGAGGACGAGAGGGCCATTGAGGAGGTTGCCATTGGAGAAGGAAGAGGAGAGGATTAAAGTGTTAGTTTGTACTACTGGGGAATGAATGTATTTGTTATGTGTGTGTGTTTGAAGTTAAGTTGAAATGAGAGCTTATTTATATTGGCCTGAAAGTTGGAAGGGTGAGAGAGATAGAGAGATTGGGGTCCTTATCTTTATCTATATCTATACGGAAAATATAGGAGAATTTATTGCAATCTCTTAATGCGATTGGATTGGTCCAGGTACGTGTTTTCAAGATTTTGCATGTATAGCCGATTAGCCGATCCCTCTCTCTCTTCAGTAAGACTGACTTCGAGTTGAAGACAAATCTGAATCTCTAGAACAACGAATTGACACAGGCTACAACACACTAAAAATATAAATGGATAAAGATAATTAAACAACTCATAAAAGCAATAGAGGAGCCGATGAAAATTCAAGACGAGTCACGAATATCGAGAATACGAGAGAGTGCGGCAAACTAATTATTTAAACACTTGTGTGTAGGTATATATAATCTATATTTATACAATTTTATTATAAAACATTGCATTTTTAATATTATTGATAATTACATTTTAATTTATTATATTTAAAATAATTAAATAATACATACATCAGTTAATATTCTTAATAATTATGTTCGACCTTCGTTATGTTTAAAAAAAAAAAAGACTTGACCCTTGGATATGGCATGAAAATTGATTAAACTTAGCAAAAGAAGAAGTGCCAATTGTAATTAAATAACAGTGGATGATTCTCTAATATTGTAATTAATTAAGAGGTAGGTTGATCATGTACCTTGAATAGATAAATAAGGGGGTTGTGACTTTTGAGTCCGCTCTCTGGGGATAGGCGTCGCTGGTGTGATGAATCTGTGCGGTTGATGGTTTTCATTAGAGGCTTCCTTAGCTCTATGCGCCATTGGGTCTTGCATCCGGGTTTGTCTGGATGGGCTAAAATGCATAACAACAGGTGGTCTATGCCTCTTCATCCTCTAAATCCCGAAAGGGCCCTCAAAAAAGTGTGGACGAACTGTCATCTAAAGGGTTTGCTACCCTGTCAGATGATGTTGTGAATCCCATGCTTAATCATTCAGAGGCTTTCCGACCCTTGTGGTCTGTGGTCTTCCGTATAATTGGCTATTTCTTCCTTTATGGGGATAAATCAGATTACTTGATGCCTTACATTCCTGGTGAGGCTGAAAATTTATTCGATCTTGTTGTTGATCAGGTGAATCACAAGGTGGCTATATCGTTGAATGAAATCTGTCCTAAGGGTTTTGTTGATTCTGCTATAACTGCTCTCTCCTTTGATGCTCTCAACACCATTAGAATGGATACTTCTCATCAGCTTGTTGAACCCGTAGCCACAACTTTTGCTGCTCCAGTATGGGTGGCTGATATGCCTACATTCATTCTCGTCTATTGCAAGCTTAGTTTATCTAAAGTATATGTTTATATGGCAACTCCCGAGCTGAAGGGTGAGCAAAACAGGTGTGTGCGCTATTTGCATGGTCATTGTTGTTTTAACTATTTGGATCCCATGGTTTTTATAATTGATTATTTCGGTACATCAACACCTGTGGTGCAAGGATTATTCCTTTCACCCTCCCCAAACAACTCCCGAAAGGGCACAAATCCTCTTAGCGAGGCAAATCACTCAGATGGGAGCTTGCTCCCGGATGAGAGCTGGCAACCAGTCAGTCACCCTAAAATTCATCTTAGTTTTCCCTTCATGTATCTATATATTGACCTCAACAGCTTGGATGAGGTGTCCTTGGCCTCGGATGTTGCAGAAAAACATAGGCACTCAACTGCCTTCGGTAGCCCAGCCTCATTTGTCTATTGGCTCTTCAGACGGAAGACGTCTAAGATTCCTCCGATCACCTTGGATCGACTAAAGTTAATGGCTTGCAATCTTGGTAAGTTATGGCTAAATGCTATGAATGAATTGCTGGTGCCGATTTATACGGATGGTGCGGGTCTTCATTCTTCATCAACAAACATAATCCATCTTTGGTTATTCATGGATAATATCCCTATCTCATGTGTAATTTCTTTAGCCTTCAAGCCCTGTTACAAGCTGCCTTTGTTTCTCTTTCTCTATCAAGGGGAGTGTGAGCACCCCTCCGCAAACAACTCTTATAAATATTTAAAACTCATTTGCTTTGTTTGCACAATAGGTACCTCGTTGGTTTCACAAGACAAGTTGACATATATTAGCTTCAATATCTTTATGCTTGAATCTTTTATTGAGGAAATGATCCCCATTGTTGTAAAACATGACACTACACGGCTCGATAAGAGTAACTTCATACTAATTCATCAAAAATTCTTCGATTTAAGGACTCTGAAATCTCGTCCTTTTATCATCAAAGGTTTTTTATGAAGATTTGTTTCCGGAATTGTCGAGGGATAGGAAAACGTACGTTCTGGATAGAAATTGACTCAATGTGTAAAAACGAACACATTCAAATCATAGCGCTCGAAGAAACCAAATCAGAAAATATTCCCGATGACAAGCTATATATGGAGAAATATTGGATTTGATGAAGGGATTTGGTCGCCATCTATCGGGAGATCCGGTAGAATTGGAGTCCTATGGAAATCTCACCAGCTAATAAATTTTACTATTTCCATTGCTATCCACGCACCTCATATCATCGGACTTAGGTTGGATAGTTCACATGTTGGGTTTCCGATTCTGGTCATTTTCGTCTATGCACCACAAACTCCAAATGATAAAGATGTATTATGGGAAACGCTAAAAACAACTGTAAATGACTCCTCTATACCGTGTATTGTGCTTGGGGATCTAAATGAGAGTCTTTGCAGTACTGACAAGCTCGGCGGGGCATCTACCCGGACATCCAGGTTCTCTCGCCTTATTTCTTTCAAAAACGAATGCTCGCTTATTGATCTCCCCACCTTTGGAAATCCGTTCACTTGGAGGAAAAATCCGGGGGAAAATTTCAATATCTGTGAAAAGCTTGATCGGGTACTTGTCCACCAACGGGTCATTGCATCTTTCCCTAATATGAGAACCTATAATGGTGCATTCTCCTCTTCGGATCACTGTCCTATCTCTTTCTCCCTTGAAGTTAATACTAGCTTCAAAGCCCCGCCTTTCAAATTTGAGAATGTCTGGCTACTTCGGCCATGTTTCAATTAATTTTCAAACAGAAAATACTGGAAAAAAAAGGGCAAAAGAATGGAATAAAACAAGTTTCGGCAATATATTCCGTCAGCTAAAGCAGGTGGATACAGAGCTCTTGCGTATTCAATCTGCAGGACCTGGTGTAAACTACCAAACATACCACAGCAAAGAAAAGCGGCTTATCATGAAGAGAGAAAAGCTCTTACTATTTCAAAAATTGTTCTGGAGCTAAAGGGCTAAAACCAAACACCTCAAACTCTCGGATTCCAACACAACGTACTTTCACCGGGTGGCTTCGGGTAGAAGACACAGGAAACAGATTCGAAAGATAACCTCCTCTTCTGATACGGTGATTGTGGGTGAAGAAAATGTTAAGAATGAAATAAAAAGGGATTTTGAGACAAGGTTCAAGAAAGAACCAATTGATGACATGCTCCTCACTGAAATGTTGGACTTAATACAACCTTCCATCTCGTCAGAGGAAAACAACTTTCTCATAACACTCCCATCTAACTCGGAGATTAAAACGGCGGTTTTTAACCATACTTTTATCTCTCTTCTCCCAAAAACGGATAACCCCACGACCACTAGTCATTACCGCCCCATTAGTTTATGTTCCAATATCTACAAAATAATTTCCAAAATTCTGACAGATAGAATGAAAAAAGTTGTTGGTAAACTCATTCATCCGTTGCAGGGCGCCTTTGTGTCTGACAGGGCTATACAAGACAATGTCCTAATAGCCCATGGAATCTTTCACTCCTACAAAAGTCATAGGGGCCGGGAAGGATGGCTAGCAATAAAATTAGATATGGAAAAGCATACGACAGGGTCGACTGGCATTTCCTTAAAAGCGTGCTCCAAAAGTTCGGATTTCACGATACATTTATCTCTTGGGTTATGGAATGTATAACGTCAGTTTCATTCTCGGTACTGGTCAATAACGGCCCTACTGAGCTATTTCTTCCGTCAAGGGGAATTCGCCAGGGCGATCCATTATCTCTTTTCCTATTTATCTTAGGTGCTGAGATTCTGACTCGGAAATTGGCTGATGAAGCTAGCCTTGAAAGAACTCACATTGGTTTTCCGATTGGACACAACGGGCTCAGGGTTCCGTTCCTTTCTTTCGCCGACGATATCATCATATTCTCAAAAGGAAGCGTGGATGCAGGGCGAAAAGTGAAAATGATAGTTGATTCATACTGCAAAGTATCAGGCCAGAAGGTCAATTACCACAAATCTAGCTTCCAAGCAACCAAGGGTATTCCGAATCATAGGATCCTGGAGCTGTGTAACTGCCTCAACATTACAAACGAACATTCAATAGAAAAATATCTAGGTTGTCCAATTATTAATGGAAGAGTCACCAACAACACATTTGAAGATATCATCTGTAAATCCAAACAGCAATTGACTAAGTGTAGGGCTAATGCTCTCTCCCAACAAGGACGTGCCACCCTGATAAACTCCAATCTTTCTGCTAAGCCATTGCATGTGATGCAGAATTTTTTGCTTCCTGCTGCTTTGCATAAAGAACTAAACCAGATAAACCGATCTTTCTTTTGGAATAAGGACCTCCAGTACCGGCCTCTGATTAGCTGGGATAGGATCTGCAAACCGAAGCAGTTTGGGGGACTGGGAATTCGTAAATCTAGTGATATGAATGTCGCTCTCCAGATGAAGCTTCTGTGGAAAATCCTGGCCGAGCCAACCAATATCTGGGTGTCCGTGACCAGACATAAGTACCTGCGCTCCACCAGTATTTTCGATTACAAAAGATCCGGGGCTTGCTCCTGGCAATGGTCAAAGTTGTCCGACTTAATTGACAATTTTAAAGCGGGCATGATTTGGTCGGTAGGAAATGGATGCACTATAAAGTTCTGGTCAGACAACTGGATCACTACCTCCTCCTTACTGGCTAGAGTTGATTGCCCTCAATTTTTCAATCTGGATGAGACCGTTAGTGACTATATTTTGGGTGGTAAGTGGTGGAGTGAAAAACTTCATGGGGTTCTGCCTGCTAATATAGTACAAGAGATTTTAGACATCCCTCTTCCTTCTTCGAATCTGCAAGACCGTCTATATTGGTGGCCGGATAGAGAGGGATGGTTTACTACTACCAGTACTTACAAATTGATAACAGCTCAGTCCTTACCATCTCCTGATTGCAATGCTTGGATTTGGAAAATTAATATCCCTCCGAAAGTTAAGAATTTCCTATGGAAGATTGCGCAAAACGGCTTGCCAACTGCTTCCAGGCTGGCGTGTAGGGGTTCGGCAGTTCCACCCATTTGTTCCCTGTGCAGTTCGGCACCCGATGACGAGGTCCATTTATTTTTGGAATGCTACTTCATCAAAGCAATATACAAATTTACAAACCAAGACCGATCGACTATTGCAAGTCTAATTGCCCAGTCTCGGGATTTCAGACCCATTCTATCTGCACTTGGGAAGAGTCTACAACCTACGGTCCTGTCTAACCTCGCTTTCACTTGGTGGACGACTTGGTACATCAGAAACCAACACTTGTTTCAACAGACCGCTATTCCGCGAAAAGATTCGGTCTTAAAACTAATCAAATCTCACATAGACAACTGGAACAAAACATTCGTCGCTGAGGCGGAATTCGAAGGGGTTATATGCCCTCATCAGGGGGTATCTTCAAAAAAGAACAATAAACAAAAAAAGATTCAGTGGCGCAAGCCTCCAAGGGGCACGTTGAAACTTAATTTCGATGGTTCCTCTCTTTCTAATGGCGATAGTTTTTCCGGTGTCGTTATTAAGGATTGGGAAGGGCGGCCAATCTCCATTCACCACCAACAACTTGGTAAACAGAACCCACTTAAAGTAGAGGCTCTTGCCCTCAAAATGGGGGTTCATCAAGTATTACGACTCAATTTAGATAGGATCCAAATTGAAGGTGATTGTAAGATAATCATGGACCATTTAAAAGGAAAATCAAAATGCCCTTGGGAGATAGAACTAATCCTTTCTGACGTTCAAGTCTATCGATTGTGAGAGAAGTAGTGTTCTTTCACGTTCCTCGTATGGGCAATAGAGTGGCGGATAAGGTTGCACACCTTTGCCGCTTTGCCCGAGGAGTCGATATCGAAAATGACCCAGGTCTCCTTGACCTCATCCGTAAGGATGCTGCCGGGTAGGGCCAGCCCACCCGAATTCTTTCCTAATCAAAAAAAAAAAAAGATAAATAAGGTGGTAAAACTCAGAGTTACAAAAATAAGACCAAACAAAAGGTCTTATATATACAAAATTAGGAAGTAAACCTATAATCCAATCCCTCGATGCCTCCCCATTACCCAAGCTACCAAACAATATACCATCCAACTACAACATCCTATACACAAGTCCCCCCATTTGTACCCTTCCACTCACTACAGGAAAACTGGACCATTTTCGACGCTTTTAAAAGCCATTCTCGGCGCTATAAACCGTCGAAAAAATCAATTTCAACGCTTTAAAAAAGCGTCGGTATTTTTAGCGTCACAAATGGCAATGTGTCATTTTCGACGTTAAACTGTGTCGGAACCCATTTCGACGCCTAGAAGCGTCGAGATTGGCATGCCATTTCCGACACCCTAGAGTGTCGAAAATGGCTTATGTCACAGCTTAACCTAACAACCCTTTTCGACGCCCTAGGGTGTCGAAAATGACTTATATATTTTTTTTCTTTCACTTTTCTATTATATATATATATATTCAATGGATTATATTTATATTTTTTTATTTTTTTATTATATATAATAAAAATATTATATATATTATAACATCTAATATACACAATAAAACCATCGGTATGGGTAGCAAGAGCAAAATAAACCCTTTCAAAACATCCATTTATCATATATATGTACGTACACAACACCTGAGCACCAATTAACCATTAGCCTATAATAATATTTATAGTTGGCTGAAACACTTTCAAAACATCAATTTACCATATACACAATACACATCCACATCAACACTTGCAGAGCAAAATAGACGCTTGTTGAACAAGAACTTCAAGGCAACTCCTTCACAAACAACTAACTTCAAATCTGACCAACACTCTCTGAAACACTTGCTCTTGGTCCTTCCATTCTCAAACTTATCTCTGACCTTAACAATACACTTCATGGCCTTCTCATTCACAAAATCGGCTCCTCGGGACTCTGAAAATAATGACAACATATTATTTTATTCAAAGAATATATCAAAGGAATGAACAACTGGAAACAAACAACTAACTTCAAATCTGACCAACACTTTCTATGTAAGTGACGGAGGGAAAACCTGTCGTTGATTCCGCTAAAGAAAACTCAAACCTATAGCAAGTATATCAATAAGCAAGAGGTCGATCCACAGGGAAATTTGTAACTCAAGTATGCTTCAAGTGTCAATCAAAGTAACCAGTTTGGGGGGTTTTTGTGTGGGAAAGATTCGCCTTTTATCAAAGCGAAGTAAATAAAGCAAAGTAAATGAATTGGTTTTAGACAATTTTGGAGAAGTAATTCTACCTACAATTTTCCACTTTATTAGATTGAAGCGATCCTTGTAACTTCTTCTCGTCCTATTAAGTTTCCTACGAATGCCCTTGTCCCGACCTAATATAGTTACTAGTCCAATCAGTCCTAGAAACCCTTATCAATCGAACAGTCCCTAAAGAAGGATTTAACCCAATTGATAGCTTTAAGTTCAGAGATTAACCAAGGTATTTGCAGTCCCTAAAGAAGGATTTAACAACACATTCAACTTCCTACTCATTCAATTAGTTCAATCAGCCCTAAATTCAATTGGTTCACAATCAGGAATCTACAAAACCTTAGCAATTGAATTGATTCTAACTAGTTGCGCGGGCTAGATAGAATAAAACAATAGACAATCAAGCACAAGGAAGTCGAAGCATTCAAATATAGGAAATAAGAACGAGAATTAGAAACTCACAATCAATCCAAATAAAGCTTCAAATTGCAGGCAGAATAGATGAGTTTAGTTCCTCAGAGAAGACAATGCTCAAAATCTCTAAAGTGTCTAATGAATAGAATAGAATAGAAGTGATCCAAAAACAACCAAAAAGTGGCCTTATTAAAGATCTCAAAGTCGGCCATAAACAAAAACTAAAAAGCAACTAGGGTTTTTCTTAATTAAAACGACGCGTTAAACGCTGTCGGCAGATGTGGCGGCCGCAGCATTAGTATTGTTTTTGCATCGACCCTGGCGGCGGCCGCCGCATTACTGTTTACGGGTTTACTTGTCTTCTTTCCGAGACTAGCTTCTTGAGGTGATTTGCTTCTTTTATTCCTTGCTTCTCTCCAATGTCTTTTATACTCCTCTTCAAGGTATTGCATCTCCCACATGTGTTCCGATTCGTTCTGCAAGATAACCACAAATTTGCGCAGAATCCGAACTCTTCTAGAATAATCATAAGATGCAATTTAGTAACAAAGAACGAAAGAAATGCAACCTATCTAAGCTAAAAATGCCTATAATGACTATCTAATATACGCATTATCAAATTCCCCCACACTTAACCTTTGCTTGTCCTCAAGCAATGATAGAATGATAGAATGAACATGAATCAATGTATCCCACAGGAAATCCCTTCAAATTTCAATCCTTATCAAAAAGCAACATTATAGCAGGTGAACACATAAACCAAGCAAACAAACGTCATAGCATGTATTTTAGTGATCCAAGCTTAGAAGTAGACATTATCCAATCTCACCAGAAATGTGTTTTCCACTCATGTGTTTAGGCTTTAAGATACAACTCTCAACTCAAACCAATCATGCACTAAGCTCATAGACATTGACCACCATATCACCAATTCTCTACCGAAATGTCATTACTTGCGGGACACAATAAAGAAAATAAAATGCAACAAATTTTTTTCTTTCTTTTGTTTTTTGTTTTTTTTTTCTTGTCTTGGTGCTTTCCTTATGCGAAGCGCAAACATGGGTGTCATGAATGTCCCCGGTCTATCAACACCTCAACCTACTAATATGAAGTCCACTTGAACACCTTTTGACGCAAGTTGCAAACATGGGTGTCATGAATGAACCTGGTTACTCAATGGTCAAGCTTTCTTTCCTAGTGGATAGTTTTCAATACCTTTTTGCGCGAATCATACCCATGGGTGTCATGCATAGATCCGGTTACTAAGTGCATCAACCATTGCCACCTTATTCACTAAATATTCACAAATTCAACAACAGACTCAAAATATAACATAAACTCCGCAAGCAATCAAACATGTGCATCAGTCTTTAAAATTAGATACTGCAGTCAATGCCAAGAGGTAGCAACACTAGGAGAGTAATTCACACAACTGAGCAAAATAATTCAAATAAGGCCAAACATTCTCACAAGGTCATGTTTTTAGGATTTCAATCATACTTTAGCTCAATCATACATGCTCAATTATATTTGCTAGCTCATGTCCCACAAAAAACAAATCTAGATAAGGCCAAAACATCCAAAACTCCACGGGATTTATATGATCATGCTTGAAATTTAAATAAGAGGACAAACTAAGCCAGATGGGTATTTGAATAACACATATGTATGCAATGCATGCTCTATTTTTGGATTTTCGATTTTTTTTTAATAATTCCAAAAATGCAGAAAATTTAAATAAATAATAGGCAAAAAATAAATAAACTAATTATTACAGAACTTAATATGTTGTGCAGAAACAAAACATGGTCCTAGAAAATGCAGAATTGACATAATATACATATAAATCTCCTCCCCCACACTTAAAATTTTCAGTGTCCTCACTGAAACAGTACAGACAACCAAAATAAACATAAAAATCAGGGTGAAGGAGGTAGAACTAACCACTCACTGAGGCGGCGGCTGGTAAGGCGGCGACTGGTACGGCGGGATGTGAGGGTATTGCTGGCGGAAGTAGTAAGTCTGCTCTCTCCGCATCTCCTCCAAATTGTAGATCGTCTCCCTCCGCATTGCGTCCACGTTGTAGTCCGTCTCCCGCACAGTGCGACCGATGTCGTTGAGGGTGAACTCAAAGGCATCCTGGTGTAAGGACATACGGTGGAACTCATTGCTCAAATGGTCCCGCCAGGGGTCGTCCTCAGCAGAAAAGAAGCGAGGTCCCGCAGAAGATCCAGCGGCCTGCTGTGCATCCCCCATATGGTAATCTGTCTGTGCAGGGGCATCATCCTCATACTCGTCCTCATCATCCTCCTCCTCCACCACATTCTGAGCAGGTTGTATGTAGAGGGAATCGTTGGTAGGCCCATAAGGTAAGGCCATAGGCAAGGTCAGGCAATGGTCTCCATTCTGCCCCGCCTTTCAAATGTAACCTGGCCCATCATGTACCTCAATCAAATATGCCCTCCTCAGCTGATCAACCGTATAAGTGTACCCACCAGACATGGGTACACCGCACTGGTCAGGCTGCAGAATGTGGTGGGCTATCAGGCTGGTCATTCCCCCCAAGCCAATTCTCCCCTTCCTCTTCTTCGTGCGGATCTTGAGGCAGCTGTCTATAAAAATCTCAACCCAGTCCGGTGTACCATGTGACTGGGGAGCCAGGCTCCATAGCCAAGACAGATCGCCTACATGCACCTTGTTCACGTCGCCCTGACCGCTGAAAGACATGGCCAGGACCTTGTGAACCAGTCGTAAGCATGGATGGACAAATTTGTAGTTGTATTCGCCCTAATGTCCATCGAATCTGGTGCCAGTAGCTTCCTGCCAAAAGTCATAGCGTTGTTGCTCTGAAGATAGGGACTGCCAATCTGGGGAGGGGGCCCGAGTAATCCCAAAGGCACGTCTCAGTTGGTCGTCTGTGCACGTATGACTTTGGTCCAACAAGTTGAACCGAACCCTAGAGGCGTCCACACGCTCAAAAGTAATCAGAAACTCTGCCGCCAGCTCTGGGTATGTGGGGGCGTTGCGCTCTATGAATCCCCCTAGCCCGCCATGAGTAGGCATTCGACTGGTGACATCCAACATACCCAGTCTCTGAAGGGTAGAAACGTCAAAGAATTTTGTTTGTATGAACCGCTTGAGATCGAAGCTCTCGAATGCCTTCTTCTGTTCCTTAAAAACGTTCCTTAACCGGCGCACCATTGTGATCAAATCAGGAGAGTTGTAAAAGAGGGATTGAAAGTGGAATATAGCAAATTAGGGGATCTTGGTGGTAGATCCGGCGGAAGGGCGCGCAGTGGGAAGCGGCGGCGGGCGCAGCACGCTGGGTGACACAGATCCGGTGACGGCGGGGTTGCGCGAGTTGGATATCCGACTAGAGAGGGTCGGATCCGGCAAGGAGGAGGTGGATTAGGGGGAAAGAGAGAGAGTGGGTGCTAGATCCAAAGGATTGTGCCTTAGTTAGGAGGAAGAAGTGTGAGGGAGGTTGAATAACAATGGAGGTTTTTGGGAACTTTGAAAGTGGCGGTGGTGATGAAAAGTGACAAGAGGTAGGGTTGAAGAAAGGCTCCTCACGTGATCTATCTATCTTCTAATTAATTGATTTTTTTAATTAGTTTTTTATTTTTCTGGAAAAACAAAAATCCGAGCCTGATACGCGGCGGGCGCAGCGTCTGATGCGGCCGCCGCAACTGCCTCCTCGCCGCATAGTGAGATGCGGCCGCCGCCGCAATGCATGATGCGGCCGCCGCCAGTGAAGTGGTCGCGGGTTGATGTTTTCCGGGTTTTTTTTTTTTTAAAGCCATACCTATGCCAACTAATCCTAAAGAAGTTAACTAATGAAACTACCTAAGAAATAATGAAGATGGAAAGGAAAAGAGAACTTACCTCGGGTTGCCTCCCGAGCAGCGCCTTTGTTTCAAGTCGTTGGCTCGACGTGATAGCCCTTGAGTGGCCTAGTCGGTTGGTTCAGCAAGCACCAACTCCTCCTCTTCACTATGTGGAACATTTTCAAAGTATGGCTTAACCCTATGACCATTAACTTTAAAGACCTCCTTAGACTTGTGATCATAGAGTTCAATTGCTCCGTGAGAGAAAATCCTTGAGATGGTGTAGGGTCCTTCCCACCTTGATCTAAGTTTCCCTTGGGAAGAGTTTCAGGCGTGATTGGTATAAGAGGACCTTGTCTCCTATATTGAGTTCCTTCCGTAGGATATGTTTGTCATGCCAAGCCCTTGTCTTCTCCTTGTAGATCATTGCATTGTCATAAGCATCTAAGCGCAATTCCTCCAGCTCTTGCAATTGAAGCTTCCTGAGCTCTCCTACCTCATTCATTTCCATATTGCAATTCTTTACAGCCTAGTACGCCTTATGCTGAAGTTCTACAGGGAGATGGCATGCCTTTCCAAAAACGATTCGATAAGGGGACATACCAATGGGAGTCTTATAAGCCGTCCTATAGGCCCAAAGAGCGTCATTCAGCCGTAGACTCCAATCCTTCCTATTAGGAGCCACTGTTTTTTTTTCTTTTCCAAAATGCTCTTAATCTCCTTATTCGATACCTCTGCTTGACCATTGGTCTGAGGATGATAAGCCGTGGACACTCTCTGCGTGACATGATACCTGTTAAGCAAGGCAATGGTGGTCCTATTGCAGAAATGTGTCCCCCTGTCGCTGACTAGAGCTTTAGGCACCCCAAATCTTGCGAAAATTGTGTCTTTTAGGAAATCTGCAACCACTTTGGAATCATCAGTTCTGGTGGCCTTTGCCTCCACCCACTTGGAGACATAGTCCACCGCAAGCATAAAAAATTTCACAGAATATGATCTTAGTTTGTGGCATTTCATTTCTTGCCGATATGTTCCCAATCCTTTGGCATCTATCGCATGATTTACAGAAGGCATTAGCATCCCTAAATAAGTGAGGCCAAAAGAAACCTGCTTCTAAAACTTTCCTAGCAGTCTTTTGAGGACCAAAGTGGCCTCCACATTCATGGGCATGACAAAAAGTAAGGACAGATTGTACCTCATTGTCTGGCAGACACCTCCTAATTACCTGATCAGCACAATGTTTCCAAAGGTAGGGGTCATCCCAAACATAGAAGCGGGAGTCATGTCGAATCTTGTCCTTCTGAGCTTTTGTAAAGTTTGGGGGAAATTCTCCCGTGACCAAGAAATTCACCATATTGGCAAACCAAGGTCAAGGAGTATGGACACCCATCAAAAGTTCAGGAATATCAAAACTTACCTCGTCAGATGGGAGGGAAAGAGGTGAAACGGTGGCTTGAACAGCGTGCGGCGGGCGCCGCATGGGTGCTGCGGGCGCCGCATGGGTGCTGCGGGCGCCGCATGAATGCTGCGGCCGCCGCATCTTCTGTCCTTGTCTTTGATTTCAATGTATCGTCGGGAAACTCACCGTGAATGGGTCTTTGATCTTCCGGCTTATCCTCTCCTTGGACAAGTCTGCTGAGGTGATCCGCTACTAAGTTTTCTGCACCTTTCTTATCTTTGATTTCAATGTCAAATTCACTCAAAAGTAAAATCCAACGAATCAATCTTGGTTTTGCTTCTTTCTTAGTTAATAAATAGCGAAGAGCAGCGTGATCAGTGAAGACAATTACCTTAGCTTCTAGGAGATAGGAGCGAAACTTCTCCAGTGCAAAGACCACAACTAGGAGCTCTTTTTCAGTGGTTGAGTAGTTCCTTTGCGCTCCATTCAGAGTCATTGAGGCATAGTAGATGACATGAGAGCTCCTTCCTTCCTTTTGTCCCAAAACATCCCCTACAACATAGTCGCTAGCATCACATATAATCTCAAAAGGTTGAGACCATATGGGTGCTTGAATTATAGGAGCGCTAGTCAGGTGACCTTTAAGCTCATCAAAGGACGCTCTACACCTGTCATCAAACTCAAAAGCTACTTCATTTTTCAGTAAATCAAAAAGAGGTGCAGAAATCTTAGAAAAATCTTTAATAAACCTGCGATAGAAACCCGCATGGCCTAAAAAAGAGCGAATTTCGCGCACATTGGTGGGGTAAGGTAGAGACTGAATGACATCAATCTTAGCCTTATCCACCTCAAGACCCCTGTTAGACACAATATGATCCAAAACAATGCCTTGCTCAACCATAAAATGACACTTTTCAGAATTGAGGACTAAGTTGGTGTCTACACACCGTCTAAGCACAAGTGACAAATGATGCAAGCAAGTATCAAAATCATCTCCATGCAAAGTGAAGTCATCCATAAATACTTCTAAAAAGCGCTCAACATACTCAGAAAATATGCTGACCATACACCGTTGGAAAGTCTCAGGTGCGTTACATAACCCAAAAGGCATTCTGCGATATGCAAAAGTGCCAAAAGGGCATGTAAATGTCGTTTTTTCTTGATCCTCCGGTGCTATTGGTACCTGAAAATATCCTGAGTAGCCATCTAAAAAGTAATAAAAGGAACGGCCGGCAAGGCGCTCAAGCATTTGATCAATAAAGGGAAGGGGGAAATGGTTCTTGCGAGTAACTGCATTCAATTTTCGATAATCAATACGACTCTCCATTCAGTTTGTACCCTACTAGGGACCAATTCACCATCCTGATTTTCAACAACAGTAATACCTCCCTTCTTATGGACAACCTGCGTAGGATTCACCCATTTGCTATCAGATATGGGAAAGATCATATCTGCCTGAAGGAGCTTCAATACCTCCTTCTTTACCACTTCCATCATTGGCGGGTTGAGTCTCTGCTGAGGTTGTCTAGACGGCTTGGCATCGTCCTCTAATAGTATCCTATGCATGCAGAGGGTAGGACTGATGCCCTTAATGTCTGCTATCGTCCATCCTAACGCCTCCTTGTTTTCCTTTAGAATAGTCACCAATCGCTCTTCCTGTCCAAAGGTCAATTTATTAGAAATAATGACAGGCAGAGTATCATTTTCACCAAGAAAAGCATATTTAAGGTGATTAGGAAGTTGTTTCAATTCAACATCAGGCGCTTGGATAATAGATGGCAGAAGCTTTTCAGTAGGAATGGTCAGCTCGATGCGGTCTCCCCTTGGTGGCACATAGGTGGGAGATCGATGGTCTAAAGCTACTATAGCCTCCTACAAATCAGATGACAATACATAATCTCTAGCAATTTCATCTATAGGAGCCTGTAAAGCAACTTTCATCTCATCAACACACTCCAAATCAAAGCATCCTTGTGCCATAGTATCAATAATATCCACAACGCATAGAGAAGGATCATCAAATGGGAATTTCATGGAATCATAAATATTATATTCAACTCTTTGACCATCAAATTCCATAGTGAGAGATCTTGAATAGACATCTATCTTAGTCCTAGCAGTTTTCAGAAAAGGTCTGCCCAACAGAATAGGGCCTTCATTGTTACCAGGACCCATGTCAATCACAAAGAAATCAGCGGGGAACATCAAATTGTCAACCATAACCAAGACATCTTCAACAATCCCTTTCGGGTAGATAGTAGATCGATCAGCAAGTTGAATCACTACTCGAGTATCATTCAGAGGTCCCAATCCCAAAGCATGATAAACATTAGAAGGCAAAACATTAATAGACGCTCCTAAATCTAACATGGCTTTGTCAAATTTAGTATCACCTATCACACATGGAATAGCAAACATACCAGGATCACTACACTTCTTAGGCATACATTTTTGAAATACAGCAGTGACATGTTCGCTTACCTTCACCTTTTGCTTACCTTTTAGCTTTTGGTTCCGCTTGATAGTGCAAAGTTCCTTAAAAAATTTAGCATATCTAGGAATGCTTTTGATCAAATTAAGCAAAGGAATGTTTACCTCACACTTACTGAATGTCTCGAAGATTTCCTTGTCATTCTCATACCTTCGTGTGTCTTTCAAGGCTTTCGGAAAAGGCGGAATGGGCTTTGGAGTCTCCATAGGTAAGGGGGAAGAAGGGGGAGAAGAAGAAGGAGGAGAAAGAGGGAGAGAAGAAGAAAGAGGGGAGGAGAAAGTACCAGGATCGGAGTTGGCGGTGGGATCGCCTGCGGCGGGCGCCGCATGAATGCCTTCCCTGGCGGCGGCCACCGCAAGCTTGCTGCGGCCGCCGCACGCTGGTTTGGCCATTTTCGTCTTCAACAATCTCTATCTCCTCGTTCGTTATCTCCTCATCGTCCTTTTGATTTGTGACAACCAGTTCCTTGCCACTCCTAAGTGTTACAGCACTGACATTCTCCTTTGTCGGATTCTCGATGGTCTGTGACGGAAGCTTTCCTGAACTATTTGCCTCCTTAGCACTTAAGATTTGAATGAGCTGACTCATTTGATTCTCAAGATTTGTCATCCGATCGGATTGCTGCTTCTCTAGATTTGTCATCCGCTCTGACTGTTGTTTATCATTCCTCATGACCAATCGTGACAGTTTCTGTAGTGGATCCTCATTATCCTCATTTGATTGCTGCTGACCTCCTTGTCGAGGTTCATATTGTTGTTGAGGCCTTGCCTGTTTCCCCCCTTGCTGATTGAAAGGAGCTTGGTAGTTCCCATAGCCTTGATGATAGCCTCTGTTGTAATTGTTGTTGTTGAAATACCCAGGATTTCCATAATTGTCTTGCCTAGGCCTTTGTTGAGTGAAATTCCCAATGGCATTCAAATCAAAATTCGGATCTTGCAGAAGCGGGCACATGTCCATAGGATGAGTGTATTGACTGCAGAGACCACATGCCTTCAGTTGTTGAGGAGTTATATCAATCACCAATTATTTCATCATCTCCTTTACCTCTGCTATATCAATCTGAAGTGCAGCCACAGGAGCATCAACAACGAGTACACCCCTAGCACGAGGGTTCTTATTGAACTGCCTGGCGCCCTCAGATAGCTCCTTAAACACATCCTAAGCTGCGGTAGGTGTCTTGTTCAGCATGTTTCCTCCACAAGCAGAATTCACAGTTTTTCGTTCCATATCAGTTAACCCATTGAAGAGAAAAAGCACTAGATCCTTTTGAGAACATCCATGGCATGGACAGCTGGAGCAGAGCTTCTTGAAGCGCTCAAAGTACTCATGTAGTGACTCTGCCGCGTACTGCTCAATGCTGCTGATTGACCTTTTCAAAGCATTGTGCTTTGTTGCAGGGAAGTACATCTCTAGGAAGACTCTCTTCATCTCAGCCCAAGTAGAAATAGATCCAGGTGGCAGATAGAAGAACCATTCATTAGCCTCATCCTTCAAAGAGAAGGGAAAAGCTCTCAGCTTGATTTGATCTTCAGTTACATTCTCTGGTTTCATACCAATAACCACCGTATGGAATTCAGACAGATGCTTGTGGGGGTCCTCCCCACTCAACCCATGGAATTTGGGTAGAAGATGAACTACCCCAGACTTCAGCTCAAAGTTAACTCCTTCTGCAAGCGTAGGGAATTGGATCGCCAAGGGTTGCTGTGCCAGATCAGGAGCAGAAAGCTCCTTAAGAGTGCGGTTCGCGTCGTTAGCCATCTCTGTTGTAGGTTCTTCTTGATCAAAAGGGAGTTCGCGAAAGCGATCACGAGCTTCTCGCCTTAGAGCGGCAAGGGTCCTTTCAATCTCTGAATCTAACGACAATAAAGAAGAATTAGTAGCACGGGTATGGACCATATAAGACGGTCCACACCAAGATCAACACTAAAAACACACAAGAATTAAATAAAATTCCCCGACAACGGCGCCAAATTTGACGGAGGGAAAACCTGTCGTTGATTCCGCCAAAGAAAACTCAAACCTATAGCAAGTATAGCAATAAGCAAGAGGTCGATCCACAGGGAAATTTGTAACTCAAGTATGCTTCAAGTGTCAATCAAAGTAACCAGTTTGGGGGGTTTTTGTGTGGGAAAGATTCGCCTTTTATCAAAGCGAAGTAAATAAAGCAAAGTAAAGGAATTGGTTTTAGACAATTTTGGAGAAGTAATTCTACCTACAATTTTCCACTTTATTAGATTAAAGCGATCCTTGTAACTTCTTCTCGTCCTATTAAGTTTGCTACGAATGCCCTTGTCCCGACCTAATATAGTTACTAGTCCAATCAGTCCTAAAAACCCTTATCAATCGAACAGTCCCTAAAGAAGGATTTAACCCAATTGATAGCTTTAAATTCAGAGATTAACCAAGGTATTTGCAGTCCCTAAAGAAGGATTTAACAACACATTCAACTTCCTACTCATTCAATTAGTTCAATCAGCCCTAAAGGAACAAGTTTGCTACTTAGGTTAAGGTTCACAATCAGGAATCTATAAAACCTTAGCAATTGAATTGATTCTAACTAGTTGCGCGGGCTAGATAGAATAAAACAATAGACTATCAAGCACAAGGAAGTCGAAGCATTCAAATATAGGAAATAAGAACGAGAATTAGAAACTCACAATCAATCCAAATAAAGCTTCAAATTGCAGGCAGAATAGATGAGTTTAGTTCCTCAGGGAAGACATTGCTCAAAATCTCTAAAGTGTCTAATGAATAGAATAGAATAGAATAGAAGTGATCCAAAAACAACCAAAAAGTGGCCTTATTAAAGATCTCAAAGTCGGCCATAAACAAAAACTAAAAAGCAACTAGGTTTTTTTTTAATTAAAACGACGCGTTAAACGCTTGACAAGAGGAAAACCTATCGTTGTTCTTGCCAAAGAATACTCAAACTCACAACTAGTATAGTGTATAAGTCAGAGATCGATCCACAGGGAAATCTATTAAATTCAAGTCTAATTCTAATCGCTCAGAGAGGAAAAGGGGTTTTTTAGTGTGTAAAAGGTCCGCCTTTTATCAAAGCGGAAGCAAACAAACAAAGGAAATTGGTTTTAGAACGCAGTAGAAAGAAATAGGCTCACCTACAATTTATCACTTCGATTGATGAATTCAATCCTTGTTTCAGCCTCTAGTTCTTGTCTTTTCCTATCAATGTCCTTGTCCAGATCTTAGGTAAATTACTAGTCCTACGAGTCCTAGCAACCCTTACCTCTAAATAACTCTAACACGGTTAAGATTCAACCTAGAGATAGCATTAAGATTATGAATTAACCAAGGTACACATAATATCAAGCTACGAGTCGATATTCAACATGTATTCAACTTCCTACACATCCAATTAGTCCTACGAGTCCTAAATGGATATGATTGCCACTTGGGTTAAGGTTCGCTACGAGGAATCTACAAAACCCTAGCAATTGAATGAATCTACTCTAACTAGTTGATCAGGCCAGAGAGAATAAAACACATTCAAGCAATTAAGTACAAAGAAGTCAAAACATTGCAATAGGAATAAGAACTAGATTAAGAAACTTACAATTCAACAATCAAAGATCCAAACGGTAGGCGAAACCTTGAGAGTTTAGTTGCTCATGCTCAACGGTGCTCTCAACAATGGAATAATGTGCATAAGGTCAATGAAAATAATAACTAGAAAAACTTTAAATAGTCTTTAGAAAGTCGGCTAAATAACTTAATAAAAACCCTAAGTAAAGTCCAGTCTTAAATCGGCGTTTCTGTGAACGCCGCGGGGCAGCCACCACAGGCCGCGGGGCGGCCAGGTGATCAGCGAAATCGTTCGACAGAGCTTCGAGCCGCGGGGCGGCTTTTACTGTTCACAGTAATTTTTCCGTTTCGAATTTGGTCTCGATGTCAACATAAAAGTTGTAGATCTCGGAAAGAGCTTTCCAACGCATGGTCATAATAGTCAATCGGACCACCGAGGCCTCCAGAAAGTGCGAAACAAGTTCAGCATGTCTGTCGACAACTTCTGTTGACTTGTTCTTTACTTAGGCTCTCTAACTTCGATTCCGCTCCCGGGCTCTTCACTTTTCCTCCTCCTCTTCACTCTTCCTTCATCCATGAGCCTCCTCATTCCTAGTCGGATCCACATATACCTGAAATAATCCATAAAAGCGTGTAGATTCTGATTCCACCAACAACACAAGTATAAATGCAAATCTAGCTTAAACTATGCATTATGCACATCTAAATCATGCTAAATGCATCCTAATATGCCTACCTAAATGCATGCTATCAACGTTGTTGGCAGATGCGGCGGCCGCCACATGTATGCTGCGGCCGCAACATTAGTATTGTTTTTGCAACGACTCTGGCGGCGGCCGCCGCACCCCATGCTGCGGCCGCCGCATTACTGTTTGCGGGTTTACTTGTCTTCTTTCCGAGACTAGCTTCTTGAGGTGATTTGCTCCTTTTATTCCTTGCTTCTCTCCAATGTCTTTTATACTCCTCTTCAAGATATTGCATCTCCCACATGTGTTCCGATTCGTTCTGCAAGATAACCACAAATTTGCGCAGAATCCGAACTCTTCTAGAATAATCATAAGATGCAATTTAGTAACAAAGAACGAAAGAAATGCAACCTATCTAAGCTAAAAATGCCTATAATGCCTATCTAATATATGCATTATGAGTAAGCCCTTATTCAAAGTTCTCAACAACGAATTAAAAAAAATCAACAGCCAAATTTCAGAAATGACAGAAATTTGAAGTACCAGTCTGGAACAAATATGTCCATGTAAGGGGGTGCATTGCATCCTCTTTATGGCCAATGGTTCTAGAAACTATCTCTGCATTAAAATGATTGTGCAGATGTTCAGACTACTCTCAACTGGAAAGGGTTCATACAAAAACTACCCAAAATACATATTTACTTTTAGAAGATAAAATTAAATGCAAGATTCGGTCAACATAAGAAACTTACCTTCTTGTAGAAGCTCTTTTTCGGTTCATGAACTAATATAACTGCCTTTCCATGCTGGTCAAATTGTGGCCGACCAGCAAACCCCATCATTTGTAGAATATCCGTAATAGGAAAATCAACATACCTTTTCAATTTCCCATCAAAAATTTATGTTCCCTACACCAAATAAGTTAACCAAACATTTGTATAAAGTTCTGGCCCAACTCTTACCAAGCAGATCAACATGTCACAATCACAATACTTGACAGTCACTAAACCCATAATGGTTCTCTTGGAAATCCATCAAAGTTTGTCCTTATAAAAATGTAGGATGTAAAAATTCACTTCTAAGAGAAGGAAAAACAAGTGAAAGTTCTTGGAGTCTTTTTCTGATAATCAAATTTTCTAAAAACAACAGCGAGGAAAGGAAAACTGAGTAAAGTTATGTCCAACACACACAATGAGAGAATAGGATATATCAATAATCCTAAAGGACCCAAACAGAAATTTGGGCAGTAGGCCACCATATTAGCTTTGAGTGCAGGATTTTGAAACATTATTTCCACATCACTAAACTATGAAGGAAGTCAAAATAAGTTGGGCAACTCTGATTTATGATTCATATTAACTACTAATTCAGTCGTTAATAGAAAAATAACTAAAATGTTTAACACCTAATTAAATACATTAAAAGGAATAAAAACACATGGCGTTTTCCTTGAGACATGCATTTACACAAAGAGAGGAAATATACCTGTTTTGACAATTAGATCGTCGTCTGTAGCATAAAGCCTAACTTTCTTTATATTTCTCTAAGCAGAACCAAATATACATGCACTAAGTATAGTTGTAGACACTAGGATGATGGTACCTGAACGAATCAATAAAGACCAAAATTGGACATGATGTCTCCTCCCATGACTTTGAATCCAAAATTGATGTAAAACTATGTTCGGATTGCTTGCCCACTTGATTGCTGCCTTGCTGGCTCCAAAAGTAGTTCATTCTCGTTGGTCTCATATACTTTTATACCTATAGCACCAAATAAGAAGAAAAAAATGCGATAAGAAACTTGAAATATCGAAAGATCAAGATTGGGTTTGCCAGCCTACCTTGTGCTAAGTAGCAACTCATACATATTTTGGATTCATAAAATATATGTGGTCTTTCCTATGATTTCAAAAGCTCGTAAACCAAGCTATGTTTCATGTCATCCTGCTCTTGTGCAACATCTCTCCATTCATACAGTCCCTGCAAAAGCACAAGGTTGCAAACTAAGAAGAAAGATTTTCCCTAATTAAGTTGTTACATTCCTGATTTTCTAGTAATTATAATAAATTCATCAGACATGACTCTCATGAATATGGTAGCAACAAATGAAAACTCACTACTTTCCATTCTTCAGTCACAAACAGCCCCCTACACTTGCTAAGTTGGTGAAGAAAAACAATATCTCATAGGTATGATCTTATATCAAACAGGAAATTCTATATGTTGTATATGTAGGTTGAAGTTTTCTTCAAATTTAAATTTCTCGTCCTAGCCTAACGCAAATCCACCATTTACTGTAATATTTAAAAGAACAGAGAAAAAGAGGCAAAACACTCCCTTAAGATTATCTAAGGAATGATAATCCCCACTCCCTATGCTATATTTTTCAGATATGGAAAAGAAAGCCGAAGGAACACAAAACTATGCACTGATGCACAATACTGCACAGGATAGTAGTCAAAAGTATTCTCAAGCATTTACACATTGGAGAGACAACTCCAAAAGCATGGGATGGCTTGCCCTCCCCTCTGTATATCTCAGCCACAAAACAAGGGAAGGAAATGTCAGGGTTAGTAAAAAGAACATGGAAACGGAGACAGGTGAGCAAACCTCATCTTCGACAATGGAAGTGGGAGAATCAACAAGTGGATCCGTCTTCACACCAGCAACAGTGACGGTTTCCATTTTTCAAAATCCTAATCTCCCTGCCATTTTTCAAAAACTAAGAAATAATCAACCAGAGGAAAATCGAATGGAAGACTCGCAAATGAAATGGAAGAGCTGCAAACTGGAACGCGCCTCTCGAATCCATGAACTAGAGAATGTCGATGGAAGACTCTCGAATCAGCGCTAAATTGTACACCTTCACCGCTACAAGATGAATCTTAAATCGAATTCGAACTGGAACACGATTATAGAATCCGTGAACTAGAACAATTTGTCGATGGAAGACTCTCGTTTCAACGTCAAACTAGAAACCCTCGCCGCTGGAAGATGTGTCTCGAATCGAATTGGAAGCCCTATCAACTGGAACAAGACGCTCGAATCCACGAACTAGAAAACCTAGTCAATGAATCTAGAATCGAATTCAAACTGGAAGAAGTTGGTGAGAGGCATTGGCAGAATCGGCGTTGAGGGAAAGGTGTTGGCAAAGGAGGAGTTCGTGAAATCTGAGAGGGGTTAGGTTTACTCGAGAGTTTCATCATATTATTAATATTAATAATTATTAATATATCATTCCATTTTCGACGCATAAAAACGTCGAGAAGGGTCAACTAAAATCTGGACACCAAAAGCAGTCGGAAATTACCGACGCTAATGAATAGAGTCGAGCAAAAACCGTCGAGATTTATCTACTTTTCTAGTAGTGACTATACATGACCAAGGAGCTTTAACCGTATATCCATTTGTGACTTGCACTTGCATATACAAAGTGGATATCCGCGACTTAAAAGACTCTATAATCGGAATAATATACGAATTTGCATTGAAGTTTTCATTACTAAACACCGATTGTTCCTAGCCATCCAAATAAAGTACACAATACCCTGAAAAGCGAGGAGCTTAGCTTGGAATTGCAAAGTTTTCTCTTCTTTAGGGGGAGTAGATGCAAACCAACAAAGTCATTCTTCAATAGATCCAAGGATCATATACCATGCATGCCTGTCATGCATTCATTTTGTTTTTGTTTTGAAATACAATTAAGAATTTGCTGGATAATGGAGGACACATTCTCCATATATCCTTTTATTTTGAAAAATGATTGAGTTTCTGATCTCCCATATAGTTTGTCATATAATATAGAGATGTTCGAATGTATTATTTGTTCCGATTTGATCTATTTCCTCTATTTTGGTATGAACATCCCTAATTCTAATAAAGGACTTGCTCGTATTATACTCATATTTATCAATAATGGACCTGGAAACAGGACACCGTAGTAGAAGATGGTTGACATCTATACATCCTCTATATTGCAGAGACAACATTAAGATGAAACTATATTAATAAATCTATTTAATCGTACTTTTGTTGGTAAACCATCTGTCACCAACTTTCAAACAAAGTTCTGAGTTCTTGGTGGGAGTTGGAGGTTCCATGTCCAATTATAGCCATTGTTGTTGTGACCATTGTTTCGAACTAATTGTTGTGCCGATTTTGTTGTGAATACACCATCCCTATTAACATTCCATATCATCCGTGAGACGTATCCCAATCAGGGACTTGAATTTGGGTAATAGCTTTGATGACATGAAGGGGGGGGGGGGGGGGAGTTGATTAAGAATGCGGATCTAGAAGTTGTATGTGCGACTTTCATTTTAGGGTCATTATTGTTTTTATAACATTCCAGAGTAATGACATTAACCCAGGGGTTAGACCAGACATTTATACTAGTGTCATCTCCAAAAATCTAGAGGACGCCCTTTTGGAACCATTCTCTCAAATGTAGAAGTCTACCGAATTGCCAGGAAGTATTATGGATAGTAATATCCATAATTTTTTCATTTTGTATGTACTTTTGAATTCCTTAATTACCTTAACCCATATGTTTTATGGTTCTGTGTAGATTTTTCAAAGGAGTTTCATTTGGAGGCTAATATTCTTCTCCTCAGCAATTCTGATTCAGAGGCCACCTTGTTCCTTAGGAGCACATATCTTGTCCGAGCTGATGAAAGGGTTATAACGTTCAAATTAATTTGTTGTAGGATTCCTTTTGGCTGTAGGAAACTGACATGCATTCAATTAAATTTCAGTTGATTGCATGACTGTTCACATATTGCCTTAGTATTTGTCAGAACTCAGAAAAATAATCGCTCTCCTAGATTTATCAGTCCGGATCCTCGGGACCACTCCGGTGGTCCTCAAATATCATAGAATTATTTCGAATATAAAAAAACATTGAAAAAATCAAATAAAATATGTTTATTAAATTTAATTATGAAAAATCATGTTTTAAATTATAGATAACTAAAATATCGATTATTTCATAAAATAATTTTTATTATTTTTTAAAACATAATTTGTCTTAATAAAATTTTATAAACATATCAATATAAATTATAAAGGTATAGAATTTTAAAAAACTTAATTTTAATGTTTATTTATATCCGAAATAATTTTGTAATACACCGAAGAGACCACCATAGTGGACCATAGAATCCAGACTATGGATTTATATATTGGGCAGGGTTCTATTTATATTTTATGGAAAACCGAAAAAGTTATAATTATTTCAACTCATTTAAAAATTAGACCTATTTTCAATAAATTTATAAACTTATTTCAAAACATAGTCATTTTAAATAAGTTAAGATAATCAGTAACTTTCGGAAACATCTTCCGCCAGATCAACCAACTAGAAACAGATCTAACAAATCTACAACAACAACTCTGTGTGGCATATGACTACAATTTAGACTGCAAGATCAAACGACTAACCACTAAGCATGCTTCATTACTTATCTTCCAGCAAAAATATTGGGGGCAAAGAGCAATATCAAATCCATAGATGCAAATACTAAATATTTCCACAAAATTGCAACGGGACGTAGAAACAAGAATATCATCAAACAATTGCAAACTGATGCAGGAATAACCATGACTAATGAGAACGACATAAGGGAGCTAATAAAAAACGACTTTACACTAAGATATACCCGTTGGCACAAACCCCAAGCAACAAACGATCCTCTAGCCCATTTACAAAACGAGATCTCAAGTGATGACAATGAATGGCTAATTAGACCTGTAACTAATTCAGAAATAAAAAGTGCAGCATTTAGTCTAGCAAATGAAAAATCTCCGGGGCCTGATGGGTTCCATGCAGGTTTCTTTAAAAAATACTAGCATATTATGGAACCCACCATAATCAAAGTCATTAAAAGTTTCTTTCTCAGTGGAAGAATTCTCAAGCAAATAAATCACACATTCATTGCCTTAATACCAAAAACAGAGAACCCCACAACAACACAATATAGACCTATAAGCCTTTGCTCAACAACATACAAGATAATTTCCAAAGTCCTTGCTGCAAGGCTAAAGAAGGTAATCCCAAAGATAATCCACCCATTACAACTGGAAGAGCAATCCAAGATAATATACTAATTGCAAATGAAATTTTTCACTCTTTCTCCAAGAAAAAAGGCCACTTTGGATGGATGGCGGTAAAGCTCGACATGGAAAAAGCTTTCGACATGGTTGACTGGGAATTCCTATTAACAACAATGAATAAATTGGGGTTCTCACCCAAATTTACGGACTGGATTAAGGAATGCATAACCACGGTCTCATACTCTGTACTCGTCAACAATGAGCCGACAGATCTTTTTTACCCAACGAGAGGACTTCGTCAAGGGGACCCTCTTTCCCCATATTTATTCCTAATCATATCTGAAGTCCTAGCCCAGAAGCTGCAAATGGAATCGTCAAAACCACGCAGCCATCTAGGGCTACAGCTAACACATAACGGAACCAGAATCCCCTTCCTACCTTTTGCGGATGATATAGTCATTTTCGTGTCAGCCTCACAAACAGGATGTGACCAGATAAATAACATACTGACAGAATACTCTGCCATTTCAGACCAAAAAGTGAACAGACACAAATCCCACTTCCAAACATCAAACAATGTAACAACATCTCAAAAAAATCTTATTCGCAATGAACTACAGATAAATCATACACCTAACCTAGGAAACTATCTGGGGTGCCCAATCATCTCAGGTAAAGTAACAAAAGAGGACTTTCAAGGACTACTACTTAACACGAAATCACATCTGCAAAAATGGAAGGTGAACTGTCTATCTCAGATAGGACGATGTACCCTAATTAAGTCAACGCTCTCAGCTAAACCATTACACATAATGCAATGCTATATGCTACCTAGATGTATACACCTGGAATTAGATAAAAGTAATCGCAACTTTCTTTGGAACAAGGGACCCAATCACAAGCCCTTAATTAGCTGGTTTGAGGTCTGTAAATCTAAGGAAAATGGAGGCCTGGGTCTCCGTAGTTCGGAAGACATGAACAAAGCCCTGCAATTAAAACTTCTATGGAAATTAATGGCAGAACCTAATAACCCATGGGTTAAGATAATCAAGGAAAAAAGGAAACTCTTCGTGGCAGTGGACGCAACTGATAAAATTACTTCCTCTTTTTAAGGAAGGTCTGCGTTGGTCCATCGGCGATGGGTCGACAATTAACTTTTGGAATGATATTTGGCTTGGCAAGCTCCCGCTAAGCTCATTTATATCCGACGACTCACAAATTGATAAAGCAACCAAAGTAAACTACTACATCCAAAATAACAAACTATGGGACCAAGAAAAACTTGGTACACTTCAAAGTGTTCTACCTCGAGAAATAATAGATGCAATATCAACTGCACCAATACCACAAAACATACACACAGACAGACTGTATTGGAAATGGAGTAAAAACGGTTGGTTCTCAACGAAATCAGCCATTGATATGATCCACAACCTAAAAGCCCACAATAATTTTGACATCATGTGGGTTTGGGAACTTGACTTGCCACCTAAAATAAAGTCCTTCCTTTGGAATATTCTTAGAAATGGGGTGCCCACTGCGGTCCGATTAGCCTCGCGTGGACTAGGAATACCCACAAACTGTCCGAGTTGTGACTCCTGTTATGAAGATCTATACCACCTCTTTTGGGGGTGTAATATTACAAAGGATACATTGTTATCAAGAGATCCGGATATATTCATAAAGATCCAGGACTGCTTTGAGGAGGACAAAGCAATACATGACACAATCAGAGATATTAAGGAAAAAATTGGCACTAAATGCTTCACTAATCTGGCTTTTAATTGGTGGGGAATTTGGTACTATAGAAATAAAGCGCTTTTTGACAAAATAACACCGGATGTAAGACGAACTTTATCCTTCATTAACGAACAAAAAATCGTTTGTTACACTGCCAAGAATAAACACGACACAGCTACTACAAGTGCGCACAAACAAAATGAGAGGCCAAAGCCACACTCCAAATGGAAAAGAACAAAATGGGAGCCTCCGCTCCGGGATATGTACAAACTAAACTTTCATGGAGCCTTGTCGACAGATAATAACGGCTCATATGGATTTTTCATACGAGACCTTAAGGGAACGCCGATCTATGGGGGCTCAGGCCCCTCGCCTCTCTTCTCGGTTTGTGGCTGTGAAAGCCTTGGTCTATGGAAAGGTCTTCTAGCTGCAAAGGACCTCAATATTAGGAAAATAATAATTGAGGGAGACAATGTTACCATCATCAAATGCCTTAAAGGGTTAAGGAAGCCTACTGCAGACTGTGAAATGATTGTCTCCGACAGTCTAGTCTTGCTGGACTTCTTCAATTCTGTTGAGATTCGTCATGTTTATCGGGAAGCAAATATGGTAGCAGATAGATTGGCTCACTTTAATTTCGCTTTCCATGGGATTGTTCTACCTGACGACTCTTTCCTGCATAGTCTCATCCGCAAGGATGCTTTTGGCGGATAGAACTGAGTTCTATAGCCAAATTTTTTCCGGTTCAAAAAAAAAAGAAAAAGATAATCAGTACTTATTGATAGTTACTTTGTTCATCCCTGCAACAAAACTAAATAAGCTTAATATTTGAACTTACAAAAAAAAAAGATGGAGTGTTTCATTTCACCATATCCTCTTGCTAATAAGAAGCATCAAAGAAATATCAAATATTTGAACCAAAAAAAAAAAAATCAAATATAGCATATCTTACCCTTCAATCACACATGTCATGCTCTGATTGGCTACAAAGCCGGAAAATATCTTAACCTTCAATTGGTGGCTACGGGCGAGCCAAGTAGGGCCCCTTCGATCAACCCACACAAGACAATAAAATTCATAATCTTCAATACCCAATCAAAACATAGATTTTGATTTTTTCAAGATAAGCCTTAGCTTTCACTATTTTCATTTTTTATTAATATTTCAACTATATAAATAACGGCTTTGTAGTTATTACTTTTCCATTCAAGCCCGCCCATCACACCTTCATCTAACTCTCCTTAATTCCAATTAGCTATGGCAACCTCCGCAATGGCCCTCTCCTCCCCGGCCTTCGCCGGCAAGGCCGTCAAGCTCTCCCCCTCCTCCTCCGAGCTCTTCGGTGAGGGCCGCATCACCATGAGGAAGACCGGTGGCAAGCCCAAGCCCGCTGCATCGGGCAGCCCATGGTACGGGCCTGACCGGGTCAAGTACCTCGGCCCGTTCTCCGGAGAGCCCCCAAGCTACCTGACCGGCGAGTTCCCCGGCGACTACGGATGGGACACCGCCGGGCTCTCAGCTGACCCGGAGACCTTCGCCCGCAACCGTGAATTGGAGGTGATCCACTCCAGGTGGGCCATGTTGGGCGCATTGGGCTGCGTCTTCCCCGAGCTCTTGGCCCGCAACGGAGTCAAGTTCGGAGAGGCGGTGTGGTTCAAAGCCGGGTCGCAGATCTTCAGCGAAGGCGGGCTCGACTACTTGGGCAACCCGAGCTTGGTCCACGCACAGAGCATATTGGCCATCTGGGCTTGCCAGGTCATCCTCATGGGAGCCGTAGAGGGCTACAGAATTGCGGGCGGGCCTCTTGGGGAGGTGGTCGACCCGTTGTACCCGGGAGGCAGCTTCGACCCGTTGGGCCTAGCCGATGACCCGGATGCGTTCGCAGAGCTCAAGGTGAAGGAGCTGAAGAACGGAAGGCTGGCGATGTTCTCCATGTTCGGGTTCTTCGTGCAGGCGATTGTCACCGGAAAGGGCCCGTTGGAGAACCTGGCGGACCACTTGGCCGACCCGGTTAACAACAACGCCTGGGCCTTCGCCACCAACTTCGTTCCCGGAAAGTGAGGGGGTTATAAGCGTTAGGGTTTGGATTAGGGGATCGATCGGAAGGAATCAGAGAGAGAGAGGGATGAAGTAATTGATGTACTTACGGGAATTAATCGAATTCGTTCTACATATGTAAATTAATGATGCAACATTTTCGGTTCCGTTTGAAGTTTGTGTGCTGAAGAGTTCAGATGAATTTTCTTTCTTCCCCAGTTCTTTCAAATTTTCCAAGGCAATCGGTTTTTCTTTTTTTAAATTGGTAAAACAAAATTACTTGAAAAATAGTCAAGAAACTAACTTTTTTTTTGGGTACGAAGTCAAGAAACTAACTAATTTGAGAAATAGCAAAAACATAAATAAATTACTGTTCGGAACAACGAATTCAGCGTCGATCCTATCATTTTATAGGTTCAGGTTGAACTAAAATTTTAAGGGTCTGATAAACATTAAAAATAAAAATTGTGTATAACTTTATAAAATTTTCATATTATTTTTATATTTGAATTATTTTTCAAATTTAAGAAAATAAAAGTAGGTCAATAAATAAAAAAATAATATACATTAAAAAAATTCAAAAATATAATTGTAGTGAAACGTATTTATTTTTGCTTGGTATCTATTATAACATGTCATGGAAACTATATCGCAAATCTGCACGTTAATTACGACGTGCAAGCACGTTAATTACAACGTCGTTGCACGTCGTAATTAACGTGCAGGTTGGATGGTCCACCCAACGTGCAGACGTGTAGGCACGTTTTTATTTTATTTTTTTAAACGTGGTTGCACGTCCAAAACGACGTGCAAGACTGCACGTCAAAAATTGTCTAATAATACTTAATATAGTTTTTGTTCTACGATATCACATATGTGACTTCCTATGACATCACCTATATATGAACTAAAACAAAAATTAAAAGGGGATTTTTTCATAAACAAAAATAAAAGGAAAAATTAGATACATCGAGCATATACGAAGAAATAAAAACAATACATTTTTCTCAAATAAAATAGAAAGAGTTATATATGTAAACTATAGAGCTTTATTTGTCACATAAAAAATTGTCTAATATTGTATTGAAAATGTAAAAGTACAAAGAATTATGTGTAAATTAAATGAATATAATAAAAACATAAAAAATGCAAAATTTAATGGATATGGGGCCTCTCTATAAAAACATAAAAAAATGCAAATAGAGAGATTTGGACTCTACACGTCTAGGAATCTAAGTTTTGTTAAGATTTAAACTTACCATTGAGTCAAACTCGAATTTTGTTATATTTTTTAAATATATATAACATATATTTTTAAAGGGTCCTAACCGAAAATGGGCCCTGGGTGGCCGCACACCCTACCGGCCAACCCCACCCTTTGGGCTAGCACTAAACGATTTTAGTCAAAATTAAAAAAAAAAAAAAAACTAAAATTGATGTTATAGACAACGACTTGGAAGAGTTTTTATTTTCCGCCAAATTTTGAATGTATTATTTAGGGTTATTTGCAAAACTAACCTAAAAACCCGGTTGGGTTGCACTCCCTATCCCCTATCCATATTATTTGCAAAACGTTAGCCCAAACCCTTTAAAATTTGCAGCCCAGCCGGTTACAATAGGGAGAGAGAGACCGGTTGCATTGATGGAGGAGAGAGAGGGAGACGTGTGGGGGGAATTAATTGACAAAAGCATGTCAATTCAACTGTCGATAGTTGCTCCATCTCTCTCTCTCACACAGAAAATAAAAAACGGAAGGAAGAAGATGAAGGAGTTCGAAGAAGAACAAGAGCAAGTCTGCAAAGGAGAAGTAGAGGCGGACATCAAACAGGCCACACACCCCGAAAATGGATATATTGGTTGTAGTTAGATGGGGAAATTGGGGGAATGGGGGGATTGGCGAAATTGGAGGAATTGGGGATTTTGGGGGAATTGGAGAAATTTGGGAACGACTATGTGGAATACGAAATACCAGGAGTAGGGTGACTTGGATATGTTTAATCTTGCGATACCTTTGAACATTTAATGGATTTGCCGACACTTTGATTTCTGTCATGTTTGTAGTAGTCAGATGTCATGTTTATAACTCAACCTGTCATGTTTGTAGTAGTCAGGCGAGGTATGTTTTAATGTTTTCCTGGTTCTAGTGTAGCCCTCCTCCCTAAACCCATGCGGTAAAAAGAGAGAGGATAGAGGGGATAAGACAGAGACAAAGATAGAGGGGGGGGGGAGTGACGGTAAGGGGGAATTAATATAATTTGAATTAAATCTTAAGTTTCAGAGAAAAACCATCGAACCATTAATATAATTTGAATTAAATCTTAAGTTTCAGAGAAAAACCATCGAATGAGAAGCAAGTGATCGAGCTGGGGTTTATTTGCAGTTTGACGTGTAAGCAGTTAGTTTTAACTGGACACCAAAAGCAAAACGACATGCCACATATTGGAACCAACTGGACAAGAGTTACCAGAGAAACATATTCACCATCGACTTCGGATAAAAAATGGGAAAGTTTGCTTTCGATAAAAAAAATCAGAGAGAGAGAGAGAAAGTATGCAGAGGAGATAGAGGACATGAGAGAGAGAAAAAGAGAGAGAGAGGAGTGAAAAATAAAAGTAAAGTTGCAGATGAGAGAGAGAGAGAGAGAGAGAGAGAGAGAGAGAGAGAGAGAGAGAGAGATTAGTGAGGATAAGACAGAGAGAGAAAAGTAAAAGAAGGTCTACAGTGGAAAGAGAAAGCCTGCAGAGGAGAGAGGGAGAGAGAGAGTGTGTGTGTATGTGAAAAAAGAAAAGTAAAGTTGCAGAAGAGAGAGAGAGATCAGTGGGGATAGGACAGAGAGAGATGGAAGGGTCCTCTCTCCTCTGCAACTTTACTGTTGCTGTTTCACTTCGAAGAAGAAGCAATTGGGTGGGGTTTATTTGCAGATTGACATGTAAGCAGTTAGTTTTAACTGGACACCCAAAGGAAAACGACATGACACAATTGGAATCGACTGGACATGAGTTATTTGAGAAACATATTCACCATCGACTTAAGATAAAAAATGGGTAAATTTGCTTGAGATTTGAGGGAGACACCTCTCGCATAACCTTTATCGAAAGCAAACTTGCCCATTTTCTATCCGAAGTCGATGGAGAATCTGTTTCTCCGATAAATCTTGTCCAGTTGATTCCAATATGTGTCATGTGATTTTGCTTTGGGTGTCCAGTTAAAACTAACTGCTGACACGTCAGCATGCAAATAAACCCCCGCCCAAATGCTTCTTTGAAGTGAAAGAGTAACAGTATCTTTTTATACCCCATCACTGACACTCTACTGATCTCTCTCTCTTCTCATACTTCACTTTTCTTTTTCACCTCTCTCTCTCTCCCTCCCTCCTGTCATTTCTCAATTGCTTTTTCTCTCTCTCCGCCTCTCTCCTCTGCAGACGGGACTTGTTCCCTCTCTCTCTCTGGCCAGGTGTCACACATTGGAAGGTTGCACCCCCCTCCCTTACCTGCTACCGGCTCCAAGGGTTTCCCAATTATCCGGTTTCACCCAATTATAAACCGGGTTGGGTTAACCTTGCAACACTTTCGGGTTTTTGGGTTAGTATGTGCAATTCCCTCTATTATTTATTTAATATTGTAAAAAAAATATGTGCAGAGATGGTGTACAACGACTCTACATCAATATCAATATTATAATTATAATACTAAAGGAGAAGTTATCTAACCAATGTGGCGGATTCTCCTTTAATGTAGGTACTTTTAGTTAGTAATTAATTAACTTTGGATTTTTAATTAATAATTAACTTGCATATCATGGTGTCATTTTCTTGAATTTTTGGATTTTTTTTAATTCCCTAAAATTTTGAAATCAGTTGAGATATTATAGATTTTTTAGTTGGTTGGTTTAGATATTCAATGGATAAATTCAAAATAAAATCATATTTATATTTACAATATCAATAAATAATTTATAATTCATATGTTCGGATTTTTAGGATTTTAGCTTCGTCTACACACCATCACATCCTATATAATCATTGTTTTTCTTTTCTTTCTCTCGGTTTTTTCGATCTTTATATGATATGACTCATAAGTTTGTTGTGTTTGTTTTATAATTGCAGGATACATGCTTATTACGATACAAATGATACCTTTACTAGCTCAATTGGGTACGTTTCTACAACCCTATTTGCTCAATTGGGTACTTACTTTATACGAAATTCATCTCCTACTTTTTTTTTTTTTTGAAATTCAATTTGCTCAACCATCCCTCAATTCCACCACTCCTATATTCGAGGTAGTTTCATTCATTCTTTCTCTTAATTATTATATAGCTCAAACTAATAGTTCATATTTTTTTTCCCTCTCATTCAAGAAATTTTCATTCATTCTTTCGATTGAAGAAGTTCTGTCACCAGTAGCAGTGAAGGCAGAAGCAATTTTCTGGGCGATCAGATTTAATTGGAACATTGGGAAGAGTTTACGCATATCATCGTTGAGAGTGATTGTGTGCAGGTGTGACACATCTTAAACGAAAATATAAGGTTAGATCATACCCGGACAATATGATTAAGTGGACGGAAAAGCTGGCTCAAGAGCTCATGAGTACGTTGTTCATTGATCGAGTCATGTGAAGAGGGCAAGAAATGGTGCATGTGGCTCATTGATTATTTGCACAAGACATATAGAGAAGTGTTTCTTTTGCCCAAATGCTAGATCCTTTAAACTCCGGTTTTATTAGTAATAATAATAAGAAAAAAGAATAGTAGCTTTTTTTCGGACATCAACTTGATCTAATCCAATTTGTTTTCTATTTTTGAGGTTTTCTTAAGACAATAAGAATTATAAGCTATCTAGAACATTTTCCAATATGTTTTTTAATTTAGAGATATTATAGATTTGGTTGTTAGTTGGTTTAGATATTTATGGAATTCCATCCTTAATAATTATCTTTATCAATTAATTTAAGTATCTTATCTTATTTATCTTTAAACATTTATAAATTAAAAAGGAAATTCTTGACATTTATAAATTAAAAGTGAAATCATAATTTAACAATCACATGAGGTATTATAGATTTGGTTATTGGTTGGTTTATATATTTATAGAACCATATCCTCAATAATTATATTTACCAATTGCGTTAATTATCTTATCTTATTTATCTTTAAATATTTATAAATTAAAAGTGAAATTCTCAACATTTATAAATCATCAATAGTATATAATACTAAAGGAGAAGTCGCATACACCATGTGGCGACTTCTCCTTTAAAGTATCTTTTTTTAAGGATTTGTTACTTATTAGATTAATTACATTAATAAAAAAAATAGATTTAAAAAATAAAATATTAATTGATTGTTATCCCACTTATCTGGTGATTATGATTGTTATCCCACCTATCCAATTAGTTTTAAGATATGTTGATTAATTGATGGTTAAAGTAGGGATTTTTAATTTGTTAATTAATTGCTCTAATTAATTTAATTAATTACTCTAATTAATATATGTCGATAACAAATCTATGGGAGTGTAAGACGATAATTAATATATACCGATATGATTTGCTGATCAGGTGGTTATGATTAGGTGGTTATAATTTCATATATGCCGATAGAATTTTTTAATTAATTAATTTCAAATCAAATTAATGTCGTTATAAATGATAGAGTAATTAATAATTAATAAATAGAAATAATCATATATACCGACAGAATAAATACAACTAATCATATATACCGATAGGATTTGCTGATCAGGTGGTTATGATTTGATTTTCATATATGCCGATAGTAATTAATTGCAAATTGAAAGATATAAAGGTAAGGATCGACTCCAATATATAGATTTCATTTTTACCGTTAACTATATAATAGTTAACAATATTTAGATGTGTGGGGTATTTAGAGTTTAAAGTTTACTTGCATAAATTTTTTTATACATTTTTTAAATATTAAATTTATTAATTTAAAAAAATAGACCGCACAATAGTAAGGGTACTAAGCTAGTGTAATATTAAAAAAAAGATAGAGGAATAGAATGGAGAGAGGGGAAACGAGGAGAGAGAGAGAGAAAAAAAAAAAGGGGAGGATATAGAGCGGGAAAGAAGAGAGGAGAAGGAGAGGCTAATTGGTTTTAGAATGAAAATTCACTCGGCGTGTGTGTTAGACTGTTAGTGCATGTGCGCCTGTTAGACCTGTCAAAACACAACCTGACCCGGTGACCCGATCCAACCGACCGAATTTTTTTTGGCTCAAGACCCGGAAATTTTGACCCGACCCAACCGACCCGAACCCGAAAACCCAAAAATTTTCCGAGTAATCTGGGTTTCGACCCGGTGACCCGATTGATCCGGTAATTTTGACCCGATTTACCCGATTAACCCGGTGACCCGATTGACCCGGTTGATTTATAATTAAATATAATTAATTTTTTTTATATTTAATTAAAATTTATCGCAAAATTATCAAATTATGATTTTTTTAATTTAAAAAAGAAAAAATTGACAAACCCGAAATTGACCCGAACCCGCCCGAAACCCGGTCAAACCCGGGTTCTAGTCAACCCTAAAAACCCGGGACCCGTTTTACCCGAGACCCGGAGTGACCCGACCCGAACCCGACCGGAATGACCCGTTTGACAGGTCTAGCGCCCGTGTACATGACCACATTCATCGCTCCGAGCCGGACTTTGATATGGTATCTAGAAAGGAGAAGGAGAGGGAAAGAGAAGAGAGTGGATAGAAAAAAAAACACAATCGCTTGTTAGAAACAACGACTATTTGTTGTATTTTTTTTTTACATTTTTTTTCTAACTAATTATATACCTAAATATTTGATATAGCAAAAGTAATTCGATAAAAGATTCAGGGGCATAATCATCATTTACACGGTAAACCCTAATCACAAACCCTAATTCAGACTATATATATTTGTGATTTACTAGGGTTTAGGGAGGCTTCTACCAGCCGACAAACTCTGACTTGAGCGTCGGAGGCTCCTTCGGGGAGCAAGCCCCGCCACTTTCTTCTTCTATGCAGGAAGCTAGGTTGGGAGGAAGATCAATCGACATTCAAGAATCATGGTGCAAATTCTATGCATTACATTTGGCGCTGTCTGGGGGAATTCGATCAAAAAGCCATAAGATCGGATCTCTCAATGCAAAAACAACGAAGATCGATCGTCGGTGAGGTTGTATGAAGCGGTGGATCTGCAGGAGTAGCAACGGCCACCGCAACCACCACGACATCCTCCGCCGCACCCAGTCGATGATGTGAAGGCCGTCGAGAATCGTCGGATCGATTCCTGTTTCCCGAAAGGATATCCTCGATCTCCGAAATCCGAATCCGGCCTGCCTTGCAGTTTCGGATCGAGAAGCCGCCCGGATCTGTGGGAGTAGCAGTCGCCACCGCAGCCACCACGGGGTCCTCCGTCGAGCCTCCGTCACCACCATAGCCACCGACTTCGGCCTCTTCTGTCACTCTTGGTGTGACTCCGATTGGATCTGGTTTGGGATCGCACCGAAAGCACGCCCAGATCCAGTACTTACAAACACAATCGCCGAGTTCGGCCTCCTCTGTCTCTCTGCGCCACTCCGGTTGGATCTGCTTTGGGGTTGCGCCATAGCCGCCGCTACCAAGCATCCTCGCACCGAAGACGACATGGATGCCTAGCGCAGCACACACAAAGCGTTGATGCGCCAGGCACGCCCGCGGAGCCCTTCGCCGTCGTCGAGATCGGGGTCAGAGACGGGATGATGGCCGAGGACGTAGCTTCGAGATCAGCTCTCGCCCGCCATCGACGCCCGCCATTGAAGTGACGGTGGAGTTGCTGCCTTCGGATCTAGAGAGAAAGCTCGAGATTAGCTCCGAGATCCAGCCGCCGCCCTCTGCAAAACCTAAGGTAGAAGACGATCTGTTTTGATTATGGTTGGTTTTAATTACAAAATCAGCCCAGAGTTTTTGGAAATCGCAACTTAGCCTCTGCGTTCAAGATAATTACGGGAAAAAGCCCAACTTTCATAAGGCATGATATCTCACTTGGAAGTGCAACATATCGTGCCCGGCCGGTCCAACATATGAGACCCAAAAGCTAAGTCCACTATGTCCTATTTTTGATGAAAAGTTTACTATTTAGTTAATCATATTGCATTGTTAATTGCATCGGTGACATATCATTTCTTGAAATGCTTATATGCGCATCTATATTAGGGGTGTGCAAATAAATCCGACACGAGTGACCCGACACGAAAACACGGCGATACGACACGAAAAAACACGAACCGAAAATGACACGACACGAAAATGACACGAACCGGTAAAAGACGAAAATAAACGGTTCGTGTTCGTATCGGGCAAATCCCGTTGTCGGATACCCGACACGAACCGTTTATATATTTTTTTTAAATTTAAATATATAAGTTTTATAGGATTAGTAGAATATATTCCTCAAAGAATAACAAAGTTCAAGTTGTCCAAGTGGTAGGCAGGCGGGCATGGATGCAACAGGTTTGCGGTTTCATTCCCTATTAAAATGTCCCCCATTTGAATTTTTTGCATTAATGACAAGAAAGAAAAAGATGAAACATAATGTATTTAATGTCCAATTGTGACATAAATGAGTGCTTGCCCAATTGGTAGCGTTGAATGGGAGTGTGGGA
Organism: Persicaria tinctoria; assembly: GCA_037127255.1. Lineage (NCBI taxonomy): Eukaryota > Viridiplantae > Streptophyta > Magnoliopsida > Caryophyllales > Polygonaceae > Persicaria > Persicaria tinctoria. The sequence goes on from JBANSL010000020.1 coordinate 56,416,825, forward strand.
GGCAGTGGCGGACCCAGGATTTTCGCCAGAGGGGGGCTGAACACTATAAGAAACGATAATATTTTTGAATAGGTTTTTGTAGTCCCATATCACTAATAATGTCCAATTATTTCTTCAATCGAGCTTTTTTTTCCACTCCTTACATTATCTCTACGAATACTAGTAGCATATCATATTCTACATATAAATTGAATCTCAAATTAATTAAAATTTAGAGCACAAATTGACAAAATACAAATTATAAGTATTATATAGTCCTATAAAAAAAATCCCCAAATCACAAATTATAAGCATGAAACACTGACCTTTTCAATTCTTATTATATATTCCTCTAAAAAAAATCCAAAATTACAAATTCAATTCACAAATTTTAAGTATGAATCATTGGACTTTTCCATTCATATTATATATTCTATAAAAAAATCTCAATTCACAAATTTTAAGTATGAATCATTGTCCTTTTCCATTCATATTATTATTATATATTCTATAAAAAAAATTCTTAATTCACAAATTTACAAAATTGATAATCAAAATCACAAACCCTAATAAAAAATTTACCAAAAAATAAAAGGTAGGTGGATTTTTAAAAGAAAAAAGAATTTTAAAAAAAATTAAGTAGCCGCTAGTGCTACTACTGCTCTAAACTAGTCATACTCACTAAAAGGGCACTGGCATTGAGTTTCGAACCCCAATCAACCTGCTTCCAAGTTCAATCCCTTGCCCACGCTTCCTTCTTGCCAAATGAGCCAAGCGGACTTTTAATAGAACAACATGCCCTTTAGTTTGTTTTTTTTTTTTTTTTTTTTTTTTTTTTTGATAAGGGAATAATTCGAGGCCGGACAGGCCCGGACCTCGAGAGGCCGACAAAGTCGGCAGACGGCAAGCCGTCTTAACATACAACATAGCAAAAGAAATACAACATAAAAAACCTACCTAATACAACAAAAGAACTACACGAAACAAACCTGGAAAACCCTAAACCCTAAGCAAATAAACGGACACAGCAACGAGAAGATGGAGACCCGACGTGGTGAGGTGGATAGCAAGCGCATGGGACAGCACAACTGATACGATGTCTCGCCGCCGGTAAGACGGAAAGCAGAAATCCACGTAGGGCAAAGACGACTCCTGGGGAAGTGTGGATCACACGACGTTCCCTTCGCCTAGATGAAGGATCTTCGGAGACCACGAACATCACCAACACGATCACTTCGATCAACCAGGGCCGCAGAACTGCTCCTCAACCGAAACTAACCACGAACCAACAAAAAGAACTCCAACTAACTCGAGAAAATGAAGCACGACCGCGAGAGGGCAAAGAGCGCAAGAGTATTCCGGATTTAATTACTACATTTAGTACGATTTAATTTTTAATCCTTTTCTCCTTCTTTCTATTATTTTCCCTGTGAAACCCATCCATTGGGCCAGCTTTGGGCCCAAGGCTTTGCCTTGGGCCCAAAGAACTAGAATCGGGCCCAATGAACAGAAAACAAAACAAGGGCAACAAACGTCGGAATGAAGCCAGGGCAATAGTGAACGCCGCCAGAACTCGCCGCCCATGGGATACCGGAGGGAGAACGAGCAGACGGCCACCACAAAAGCCTGAGGCCAGCGGAAAGAGCATGCGATGGAAGAGAAGGGGAGTCCGGAAAGGATGCCGAGCGCACACCACCCCGCACCCGCCCCCACCCCGACCGAATGTTGAAATCCCATGAGAGGGCGGTGCGAAACCAGGGGTTTATAGAGCTGCGGTTGCCCTTTAGTTTTATTTATTACAAACGCATACAAGTATTTATATATATATATAAACTTTTTTCTTCAAAAATCCAGAGGGGGCTACAGCCACCCCGAGCCACCCTCTGGGTCCGCCACTGGTGGGAGGCAATTGTGGGGATGATCATGGGTTCGATTCACCCTCACGGCCTCACCTCTCTTCAAAAATAATTTTTATAAAATAAAAATAAAAAAAGAAATTGACATTTAATTTATACCGGGTATCCGACACGATTCGGGTTACCCATGTCGGATACCCGACACGACTACTTTCTTACCGGTTCGTATCCAGATCGGCAATTTGGAGCAATTTCTTACCGAGTACCCGACATGATTAACCGTGTCGTGTCGGGTATCCGGTTATGAACATCCCAAATCTATATATATAGAACACCATTATTTCAAAGCCATAAAAAGCAATTAACGAATCGCCACTCATGGCCAAAGATCGCCACTCATGGCCAACGAATCGCCACTTAAGGCCAAAAGATCGCCGATTTCAGGCCACGAGAACGCCACTTAAGGCCAAAAGAAAGCCGATTTCAGGCCACGAGAACGCCACTTAAGGCCAAAAGAAAGCCGATTTCAAGCCACGAGAACGCCAGTTAAGACCAAAAGAAAGCCGATTTCAGGCCACGAGAACGCCACTTAAGGCCAAAAGAAAGCCGATTTTAGGCCACAAGAACGCCACTTAAGGCCAAAAGAAAGCCGATTTCAAGTCACGAGAACGCTACTTAAGGCCAAAAGAAAGCCGATTTCAGGCCACGAGAGTGCCACTTAAGGCCAAAAGATCGCCAATTTCAGGCCAATAGTAAGCCATAATAACGCCGTTAAGGGCCGGAAAAAGTCAAAATCAAGCAATATAAATGTCATTTAAAGCGAAAGGCTCAACCCTAATGAAAGCCATCAAAGTGTCAATTATAAGTAAAATTCAAACGAGAATGTCATCAACTAACGCTATCTCTCATTTATGGCAAAGAATTCATCTAATCATTTTGAATCGTACCTTTCCGTTGATCAGTTAATGACACACCAACTGCATTATATTGTGTTATTCAGTTGAGAATGCTAAAGCTTGCAGGATGGAACGAAGACAGGGGGCAAGCATTACTGGTGATCTTTGATCATAACAAGTGAAGAGTATCAAATTATTCGTCTTCCCTCATCACTAGATCGTGATAAGGAAACCCGAGGGGCAATTGATATAGCAAAAGTAATTCGATAAAAGATCCAGGGGCATAATCGTCATTTACACGGTAAACCCTAATCACAAACCCTAATTCAGACTATATATATTTGTGATTTACTAGGGTTTAGGGAGGCTCCTGCCAGCCGACAAACTCTGACTTGAGCGTCGGAGACTCCTTCGGGGAGCAAGCCCCGCCACTTTCTTCTTCTATGCAGGAAGCTAGGTTGGGAGGAAGATCAATCGACATTCAAGAATCATGGTGCAAATTCTATGCATTACAATATTTATATAAATAAAAGATATTAATAACAGCAAATTTAATCTTTTATTTTAATTTGAAAATTTTGAATTAAAATCGTTGTTTATGATACCCCGAAACTCCAACTCATAGCGGTTTCCCATTTCTGAATATGAAGAAACTCCGAAACTCCGCGGAAACACCTCAGAATCGTTTCTGAGAGGTCAGAAACCTTGACCGTTTCCGCTTGGTCAGAAACAATTCTGCCTTTCTAGATGGCGTTTCTACTAATTTTATAATTGAAAAAAAATAAACAACCAAACTCTAAAACATGTTTCCGCTTCATCCCGTCTGAAACTCTCATTTCCCTCTAACCTTGCCACCTCCTTCTCTCCCATTTTTTGTCTTCCCTCCTCTCCTCCCTTCCGACGACCCTCTCTCTCTCTATGCTCGGTGTGCTCTCCAGGTAAACTCTCACTTGCTCAGTGCTCTCTCCCTCTCCGCTTTAACTAAGTTGTCCTCAAAGGCGAGTAGTGGTCCTATAGCGGAAGTCATAGTGTTCAACAAAGCCAACAAACCGACTCGATCTGCAGCTAATGGAGTAAAGGACATTGTATATCACATTATTGAACATTTCAATTTGTAGCCTAATGTTGCATTCTACGTGTATAACTTGGTGATATGTTTATTGCTCTTATTTAGACCATTAAATGAACATATAATTCATATTGCCGTTTCCTCGACGTTTCCGTTTCCTATAAATTTTGGATTGTCGTTTCTCCGTTTCCGTTTCCGTTTCCCTTCCGGTTTCCGTTTCGGTGTAACATAGTAACATAGGTTACAACAACCCCTTCACATCCATTCTCTTCCTCACTACATCCATTCACCTCACCACAAAACTCGAACTACCTTGGTATTCCACTTTATGAACTTTTTTTTCATTCGACTTGTATGATATAAAAATGTTCCACTTCTATAGACAAGATGATTCTTGATTCTAAAATATGCGTTATCTTCTTGATTTCCCACCACAGTTGTGTTTCTCATTGTAACAATTATTATGGTTCTCGAAATTTACTATCATAATTAATTGACTTTCCTGTTTAATATATTGTTTCAAACTGATTTAGTTGCTTATAGTCTAACTTGAACGTACAATTTATTTTTTCTTTGATGCCCAAAAGTGTTCTTACAGATGGAGAAGTGCAACCTTCTTTTCACTCACATTATACTGGGAGGAATATGTTACTTTTGAAGGTGAGTACAATGCTCATTCATTGAATCATCCATATTTGCGGTGTCTTTTGGCGTTCCACGACGAATCAATTCGGCGACTTTCTTGGTTTCTGCAGCCAGTGCGATCTTGGTGCCATTAATGGTGCTCTAGTGTTTTGAATCCTCGCCTTCATCTTTTCCAGGTGGTTGCAAGCGGTGAACTCCATTGGGAAGCTATATTGAAAGACAATTAACTTTGCAGTTGTGGCTGTAAGCATACCGATCATAACTCTATCATTCGTCTACCAGGTAATCTTTGCCGGTTTTGATTTGCTTAGAGCCTTTACCCCTGCAAGAATTTTGAATTCCTGACTATCACATTTTCAAAATGTGGTGCATGTCCTTTGCAGTAACTTGGAGGGGAACCCATAAAAAGTAAGGTGAAAATCCAATTGCAATATATACATTAATCCATCAAATCATGTTAGTCGATCATTCTTAGTGCATTTGAAGTTCGGAGATTTATAGTGTTCAAGATGACTATATGTATTCGTATAATTATTTAATTCTTTGGAGATTTATATTTTCTCTATTTTTTCTTTTACTTTATGTTCATCCTTTTAGTTTTCTAAATCCTTTGTTACATCACCTATTAGTTAATATTTTCCCTTGCCATCTGTCTAATTAATATGTGTATTTACTTTATCTTTTCCTTTCAGATGTAAATGATCTCAAAATTATGGTAAGCCATATGATCATCTAGTTGTTTCTACTTTGTTGTGATTCTATGAACGCATAAAGTTAAGCGATAGAGGAAAATCTCATTTCTTCTTTATGTTCCCTAATATAGATATTTATGTGCGGAGAGTGGCTATGATATATAGTAGCTCACATGTATCGAGAAGATTAGCCATAGGTGGTCATCAAGGTTATGAAGCTTTTAGTTGTTGTCGACGGAGCCAAAAATCTTTGAGCGAGGGCACGATTATATATATACACACACACACGGTATCATTTTATATTAAAGTAGTACACCGATCTCATATCTATGTAATATCATAAATTAATAATCATAAATTATGTTATTTTAAGATAACGCGACTTTGATTTATGATAAAACTATGTTATTTTTTATCCATTAAAAAATTAAGAAATATAAATAAATAAATGAAATAGTCGAAGAAAAAAAACTAATAAAATAAGAATATAAAACACACAATAAATAAACATTGAGTCATTATTTAACTTGTTGTATTCTTTTTTTTTTTTGTACAGTAGGCAATAATTAGGACGTCTTTATGCAGAAAGATCATCCTTGATCATCCTTTCGAATGATGGTAGTCTGCTCCCTATTCAAAGGGAAGGTATACCAGTTACATATAAAATCACATCTAGTAATAAGATCAGCTGCTGAATTTGCTTCTCTAAAGCAGTGTCAAAAAGTTGCTGATGTGAATGCTGCACGAAGTCTTCCGATCTTCTCAATAACTCTAAGGATCTCCCATGGAACTTTAGCAGGATCATTGATTGCATTGGCCACCATAAGGCTATCTCCTTCAACTATCACTCGCTTCCATCCTCTAGTGCGGGCTAATTCTAACCTCAAACAAAACGCAAGGGATTCAATTAAGAGTACTGATCCCTTTAGAACTTGTTGTTGGAAAATTTCAATTACTTTTCCATTCCAATCCCTAACTATACCTCCAATTTTGCATTCTCCGTTATTTTTAACTGATCCATCGACATTTATTTTGAAAACCTCCTTTGGTGGTTTTTTCCATTTAATATGTCGACCTTCCCTCTTTCTTTGTATTGGTGCTTCCATATTTTCATCTTCTTTCCAATCCTTTATATTGGTCAGGGTTTTCTGTATTATATGGCAAGCAGAGATATTTTTATCAATGTTGTTTTTATTGTTGTTTTTGAAGATTATGGTATTCCTGGCTTCCCATATATTTCGCCAAATGAAACATAAATCATTAAAGTTTGGATTGTTATTCTTTATTTTTTTAACATCTGAAAGAGTTAAATTAGCATTCCTATTCCCAATGAGAGATTTATTCGTCTTGACCTCATAAGCATTGATCACGGACTTAGTAAACTGACAGTTTAGAAATAGATGTGTAGTGTCTTCATCTTCTTGGTTGCATAAGCAACATTGGGATGGGACCCTATTATAGTATTTATTCAACCTTAACTTTGTTGGTAATGCATCAATGGCTATTTTCCAAATAAAGTTATGGATTCTAGGAGGAATGTCAAGCTTCCAAACCCAATCACAATTATTAGCATTAGTTGGACTCACAAGATGTGGATTTCGAGCAGAGCTTGATGTAAATCTCCCGTCCTTGTTATATTTCCAGATTAGTTTATCCTCAGTATCCCAAGCCGGGATATCTATTTTTAAGATATGACTAACCAGTTGTGCAGGAAATATTTGGTTCAGAAGTTGCTCATTCCATTTTTTATTGGGATGTAAAAGTTTAGCAACATTCATATTAGGATCTAGATTATTTTGAAATTGTTTTAGAGAGAAATTTTGTACCCAGTTATCATACCAGATGTTTATCTTTTCTCCATTCCCGACTATCCAGTGCAGGCCTTGTTGGAATTGATCATTTAACTGGATTAATCTCCCAAATTGCCAAGATTTGTTGTGGATGTTCAAGTTCAATTTATCCGAGTTTAGGTTATATTTTCCGGTCACAACTTTAACCCAAATATTATCCGGTTGGGTATGAATTTTTAAAAGAAGTTTTTGTTGTAGACTGATATTACGCTCTTCTGCTAGTTTTATTCCAAGTTCCCCTTGGTGTTTTGGTGTGCAATTTTGTTCTCATCTAACTAGGGGGCTATATCTTTCTTATCTCATTTTATTCCAAAAGAAGTCTTTATTAATTTGGTCTATCTGTTGCAGGATTCCTTTTGGCAAGAGGAAGTTTTGCATCAAGTAATTAGTTTTGGAGCTTAAATTTTCTTGAATGGGAGTTGTTCTACCTGCTTGAGATAATGAAGAGGATTTCCATTTGGATAGCTGTTTTTTAAGGCTTTTTAGTGCTTCTTCAAACACACAATTTTTAACCCTACCATTGACTATAGGAATGCCTAGATATTTTTCTAATCCTTGGGCTATGGGGATATTCATTTGTTGTGCTCATGATTTGGCAAGATTTTGATTTACATTTTTTGATAATTGGATAGAACTTTTTTGATAATTGATTGTAAGTCCTGAAAGATTAGAGAAGTTGTTGAGAATATTTTTTATTGTGTCTAGACTTATATGCGAGGCTTTCGCAAAGATTAGAGTGTCATCTGCAAAGGTTAACATGGGTATCGGAGTACCTTGTTGTTTTAGTTTTATACCCACTAAACCATCATCAAGTTGGGCTTCTGCTATGAGTTCTCTTGCCGGATACCTCTTTCTGGTTTAAATTTACTACCGGGCGAGTTATTAACAAGGACTGAGAATGTAGTAGTTGTGATACATTTCATGACCCAAGAGATCCACTGAGGATGAAAGCCAAATTTTGTTAAAACTGCCTGAATATAGCTCCAGTTAATTTTATCGTAAGCTTTCTCCATATCTAATTTTAAAGACATCCATCCCTTTTTGCCTTTTTGTCTATGGAAGGTATGGAATATTTCATGTGCTATTAAGGTATTATCTTGGATTGATCTTCCTTCTACAAATGCACCTTGAAAAGGGTTAATAATCTTAGGTAAAATATGTTTGAGTCTATTTGCCAAAAATTTTGCAATGATTTTATATATCGTATTACAAAGACTAATAGGTCTATAATGGTTTATTGTTTCTGGACTTTATACTTTAGGGACCAATGCTATAAAGGTTTGATTGATTTCTGTGAGAATAGAACCTGAGTGAAAAAAAGCTTTAACAGTTTTGCAAACTGAGTTACCAACAATGCTCCAATATTTTGAGTAAAATTCTGGGGGAAAACCATCCGGGCCTGGTGTTTTATCTTCTGCCATATTGAAGACTACATCTTTAATTTCTTTATTACTGAGTTGCCTTATAAGATCAATGTTCTGTTGTGGGGTTAACTTGTTGTATTCTTAACATGTAATAGTGTATAACTATATATACAAAATTTAAACTTTGCGTAACTTCTTAACAAATTCTCAAAATAAGTAATATAAGCTATGGTTTCGAAGCTCTCGAGATGAATTACAATATGTGAATGTCAATATATTTAAGTAAAATATAAAAGTATTATAATCTATTGAAATAAAATTAAAGTGATTCATACACCTACAAATTTCAAACATTCACAACTTTTTACTCAGATGTCGGATTAAGGCGTATTATATATCAAAACAAAGCTATCGACGAGGAGAATACACCTAGATAATTTATCGGATGAGGGGGGTCATGTGACCCCGTAGGACCCCCCCTAGTCTCCACCTCTGGTTTATGTCACTGTTGCTTCTGCAGATGTTGTTTGTTGCAGTTTCTGAGCAAAATGCATGGTGTGTACGTAGTTTATCAAGGTCAATGTTTCCAGTTTTACTTGCATTTGTATTACAACTACTGCTGCCTTCTTTTCAAATAAAGAGGCTGCATTTTTGTGCTCTCTTGGTTGTGAGTAAAATGACAGTGATGATGGACTCACTGTTGAAGAAATGAAATGCTTTATATCAAGAGATGCTTAACCATATATAATTCAACTTCTAATTTGTGATTAGTTTCTTGAATAACAGATGACAAACCGCTACTTTCATGGATGTTAATAGTCCTATGGTTGCAAATCTTGTTCAAGAATATTATTATTGCTCTTGTTAATTTAAGTCTATTAGCTCAAATGGTAGAGTAATGTGTCAATACACATTGATACGGGTTCAAATCCCGCATGGGCTACTATATACTTCTTTTCTTTTATGTTTAAAATTTGAGAACCCTTAGAAACGACATATTTACCGTTGCAAAAAGGTCATGTTTTACCACAAGGGAAAAAGGCGGGGGGAAATTATTTGCTACGGGGATTTCCGTCGCTAAAGATATATTATTTGCTACTCCATGTCTAGCGACCGTTGATTTGACGTCGCATAGCCGTAGCAAATACTTTATAGGGACGGAAACCCTAGCTTTTGTGATGGTAGAGTACTGTTGCTAAATCAATTTTTTTGGTGGTGAAGGATCTTGAAAAACTAGAGCAACCATCTTTGAAGTTATAGGTAAATCTTAAACTTTCACCAACGAATAATGATCATTGCGAGTTAGTAATCATATGAAAAATGAATAGACATAGATTCTGTCATAGCTAAATAAATCATTCTCTCAAAATTATTTATAGAGAAAAAACTCATCAATATTGGAAACATTTGCCACATCTCATGGAAAGAAGGTTTGGAATTGATTAAATATTCAAAATGTAGGAGAATTAAGTTTGGGAAAGTTGAGCGTGATAGAGCATACTCTATTTAGGTAGTAACTTCCTTTTTCATTGAGTTTATGTTTTGGGTTATGATCATTTTGATATATGTACATATGCTTCTGAAACTAAATCCAATTGGGTTCACTTGTGTTTTCAGACAATACTTGTTTAAACAAAACTGTTAAAATATGAAAGAGAAAATCAATCAGAAAAAGCAAATTAAGTTGGACGAGCTTTGGTGAAGAGGTTAAGATTGCATATATTTTTGTAGGATTGAATTGAAGAAGAGTACCGATTAATTATTGTACTTTATATATTCCATATTCATTACCTCTTCACTATAGTATCTGATCAAGAAACTTACAAAGAACAATTTTATTTATGCAATTATATCCATGTTTGCTTTTTTTTTTTTTAATGATACGAGGAACCCACTATTAGTGGTAAACTCCGAGCACGTGACTCAGCCGGTAATAACTACATACCATGTAAATCGATTTGTGTCAACCTACTCGACTAGTGTGGCCAAAATTATCTGGAGGTGTAAAATTGAAAAGGCAAGAGGTTAATCTGGACAAATTAATGCATCATCTATATCACCAACTATTTTTATTTTTTTTGGTATATAATACAGTACATGGCTACCGAAACGATCTATACAAATCAACTATTTGCAACGTATCCTTTGGAGATTTTATATGCATGAAATCACACATGTCATGCTCCGATTCGTCACAAAACCCAACTCCCAAAATATCTTACCGTTTTTAAGTATTGGCTAAGGCTGTGCCGAGTTGGGCACCCTCCAACCCACAAGACAAAGACTTGTAATCTTTAGCATCCAATCAAACCCTATAATTTTATATGGTCTAGATAAACCTTACCTCTCACCATCTTCATTTTAATAATATATATCAAGTTGTATAAATAACCTTCTTACAGTTACATCTCCACCACCACAAGTCTCATTCAAGCCCGCCCAAACAACTCTTCCATTAGCAACCCCTCCTTAATTCCAAATTAGCTCTATGGCTTCCTCCGCAATGGCCCTCTCCTCCCCGGCCTTTGCCGGCAAGGCTGTCAAGCTCTCCCCCTCCTCCTCCGAGCTCTTCGGCGAGGGCCGCATCACCATGAGGAAGTCCGTCGCCAAGCCCAAGCCCGCTGCATCGGGCAGCCCATGGTACGGGCCTGACCGGGTCAAGTACCTCGGCCCGTTCTCCGGAGAGCCCCCGAGCTACCTGACCGGTGAGTTCCCCGGCGACTACGGCTGGGACACCGCCGGGCTCTCAGCCGACCCGGAGACCTTCGCCCGCAACCGTGAGTTGGAAGTGATCCACTCCAGGTGGGCCATGTTGGGCGCCTTGGGCTGCGTCTTCCCTGAGCTCCTGGCCCGCAACGGAGTCAAGTTCGGAGAGGCCGTGTGGTTCAAGGCCGGGTCCCAGATCTTCAGCGAGGGTGGGCTCGACTACTTGGGCAACCCGAGCCTGGTCCACGCACAGAGCATCTTGGCCATCTGGGCTTGCCAGGTCATCCTCATGGGAGCCGTAGAGGGGTACAGAATTGCGGGCGGGCCTCTTGGGGAGGTGGTCGACCCGTTGTACCCGGGAGGCAGCTTCGACCCGTTGGGCCTAGCCGATGACCCGGATGCGTTCGCAGAGCTAAAGGTGAAGGAGCTAAAGAACGGAAGGCTGGCGATGTTCTCCATGTTCGGGTTCTTCGTGCAGGCGATCGTGACCGGAAAGGGCCCGCTGGAGAACCTTGCGGACCACCTGGCCGACCCGGTTAACAACAACGCCTGGGCCTTCGCCACCAACTTCGTTCCCGGAAAGTGAGGGATAGGGTTTGGAATTGGGTTGAAGGAAGCTAAAGGGATGACTTCAAAGAGAGGGGTGAAGTAATTAAAGGGGAAGCCGGAAATGATGTACGAGGGGAGTGGTTTCTATGTAAATTCATGATTCAATTCGAGCAAATTATTAATGTTAATGTGAAGTTTGTGACCTAATTGATGTGAATTTCATTGCTCGATTTGCTGCTATTTCTAATTATCAAATTGCTAAGATGTTTTAATTTATCGATTCTTTTCTTGGTAAAAAAAAAAACAATAAAACAACATCAAAAACATTCAAAGTGTAATTCGTATCTTATACTTACTTGTTTAGGTTAAAAGATTATGTTAAAAAAAATTAAAATTTATATTTATCTTTTAAACAATTATTAGTATATGTTTATCCAAAAAATTAATTAAAAATCATGATTTAAACTTTTAGAAATTCATATTAATTACAAAATAATCAATCTTTTTTTATTGTCTATGACCGGGTCCAAATCCTCTGTCCCGGAGTTTATCCCCATCTCCGGTCCCTTCTCATAGAAACCCTCATATTTTTCATTTTTTAATCTATTTTTTTTAATTTTATTTCTTTTTTGTTTTTCTTTTTAATTAAGGTTTGTGACAGGAGGGGTTGGGGGATAGGAGGGGAGACAAGGTTGAGGATAGGAGATTTGGAGCCTCTATGACCCTATTGCCGGGTAGAAGTTTTGTACTCCCTCTGTCTCAAAATTTAAGTCGTTTTAGACTAGTTTAATTGTATCAAAATAGATGTCAGTTTAGGTTTTCTATATAAGGGATAATAATGATTTGTGTATTGTTATCTTTTTTAAAGATTTTGATTGGTTAAAAAATGTAGTGAGTACTTAAAAATAATAAAATTTATGAAAAAGTTAGTGGAATGATGATGTTAATTGATAGATGAGTATATTTTATTAAAACTTGTGCGCACAATGCTAAAATGACTTAAATTTTGAGATGGAGCCGAGGGAGTATAACTTATTTATATAAATTTTTAAAATATGATATTTCATCAATTTGTTTTGTAAGTATATATTTATAGTTGTTTAAAATATAAATATAATATTTTTAAAAAATAATTAATTAAGTGTAACACACAAGGATAACCTCATAACCTTGTGTTGTAGAGGATTTCTACTCGTGTATGGGTAAATAACCCAAAATTTATTTGGGGATTTTTGAGAAAAACACACAACTTTTTATAAATTTAGAAATAAAAGCTATTCAAAATTTTATTTTATTTTCATTTCTGCTAGATTATAATTCCTCTCCTTATGAAGCTGGAGTTTTTCGATCTTCAACCTAGAAATTGTAAGCTTCAGTTGTAGGGATTAAATCAAGAATAATTGGTAGACCTCTCTCTATATATAATATAACTCAAAATTAACTCGATCTATAAATTTGCCTCTCAATTGCTCTTTACTTTCATCTTCCTTGCTTGGTCGATATCGATTATATCTCGTGACTCTAATATCAATTTGATTCTCATAACAATAATTCAAAATTTTAATGAATTACTAGAAATTATGTTAAAGGAGAACCCAAAATGTCCCATCTCAATCCTTGGAACTAAAAAGAAAAAAAAAACTCATTTTGATAATGGAAAATATATACCGTACATGTGTAATTAATGAGTGCTCAAGCTTTCATTGACTTGAGTGAGCTTGCTTGGTGGCTTGTCGTCTAGCTTACCAGTTCACGTCCTTTACAGACTAGGACTCGAACCCGTAAGGGATTAGTCAACAAGACGACAATCTCGGAAGTCGGAACCCATCCGTGGTTAATATGTTTAATTAAGGATGAGTATTGAATGAAACATAATGCAACTTAGCTCATATGTATCGAATATGCTCGATAGGCCAAGAAGTCGGAAAGATGAGTGACAAGCAAAATTTCCGAATTTTACAATTTCAACATCAAAACATATAAATGAAATCCATAAATATCCACATAAGGTCATTTTTGTGTTCATTTATATTTTATATAGATAAATCAATGATATATCATCACAAGAGGAAAATCAAATTCATCGGAATTCTTAGTTGTCACTATGGACTCTTCAAAATATTGATCTTCAATCACCCCAAAACCAACCTACCCATCACTGCTAGCATAACAACAAAACTAAACAACCTTATTTTTTAATTTTTTTTTTAATATCAATGAGACAGGACAAGATTAGTAGAGATTACAACAATCAAGTCGGGTGATGGATCAGGTGACGGACTGATGGGTGAGACGATTATCCGTTCACCCATTTAATATCCGAATTATATCGGATTTTCACCCACTTTATCGAGTCGGTGAGACGCTTATCCGTCGGATCCGGATGAGATTTTTATCCCCAATTTGATCGAGCTGTTAAAAAATACGCTGGAAATCACACGTGTCATGCTCTGATTGGTCAGAAAGTGAACAAAATATTCTACACTTTGAATTAGTGGATGGCTAAGGCTGTGCCAAGTTGGGCACCCTCCAACCCACAAGACAAAAATTCATAATCCCCAACCCCCAATCAAAACCTACAATTTGATATTGTGTAGATAAGCCTTTAGATATTCAGTATCTTCATTTTCATAATTCAGTTGTATAAATAACCGCCGTGTAGACACTTCTCCACCACAAATCTCATTCAAGCCCGCCCAACACTCCCATTGCCAAACCCTCCTTAATTCCAATTAGCCATATGGCAACCTCCGCAATGGCCCTCTCCTCCCCGGCCTTCGCCGGCAAGGCCGTCAAGCTCTCCCCCTCGTCCTCCGAGCTCTTCGGTGAGGGCCGCATCACCATGAGGAAGTCCGCCGCCAAGCCCAAGCCCGCTGCATCGGGCAGCCCATGGTACGGGCCTGACCGGGTCAAGTACCTCGGCCCGTTCTCCGGTGAGCCCCCGAGCTACCTGACCGGCGAGTTCCCCGGGGACTACGGCTGGGACACCGCCGGGCTCTCAGCCGACCCGGAGACCTTCGCCCGGAACCGTGAATTGGAGGTGATCCACTCCAGGTGGGCCATGTTGGGCGCCTTGGGCTGCGTCTTCCCCGAGCTCTTGGCCCGCAACGGAGTCAAGTTCGGCGAGGCAGTGTGGTTCAAAGCCGGGTCGCAGATCTTCAGCGAGGGCGGGCTCGACTACTTGGGCAACCCGAGCCTGGTCCACGCACAGAGCATATTGGCCATCTGGGCTTGCCAGGTCATCCTCATGGGAGCCGTAGAGGGCTACAGAATTGCGGGCGGGCCTCTTGGGGAGGTGGTCGACCCGTTGTACCCGGGAGGCAGCTTCGACCCGTTGGGCCTAGCTGATGACCCGGATGCGTTCGCAGAGCTAAAGGTGAAGGAGCTAAAGAACGGAAGGCTGGCGATGTTCTCCATGTTCGGGTTCTTCGTGCAGGCGATCGTGACCGGGAAGGGCCCGCTGGAGAACCTGGCGGACCACTTGGCCGACCCGGTTAACAACAACGCCTGGGCCTTCGCCACCAACTTCGTTCCCGGAAAGTGAGGGGGTTAAAGAAGCGTTAGAATTGGGGTTAGGGGAGTGATGGAGTTGAAAGAGAGATGTCAAGCAAATCAATGCATGTGATTTGGTTTTATGTAAATTACCTTTGAATGATGTTTCTTGTGGCATCAAATTCTTAATATGAATGTCAAATTTGTGTGCTAGCCATCGGGAACTTCATTGCATTGTAACAATTTCACTCGCATTCGACTCGAATTCAAATCGACAAAATGAGTTAAAAAAATTAAATGTATGGTGATTAGGCAGGTGGTGCGTCGGATCGGATTTAATGTGAGTGATGATTTTTTTCCACACCCAGCACATTATCAACCACATGCCCCACCCAGTACATAGCACCCATTTACCGTATAATATATTTTTTTGTTTATTTTAATGTTATAATTTATGATTTTTTTTTTCTTTTCTAACTCTAAAACTTTAATGGTATATTACATTTAAAATCAAAATTAGAGTAAAATAATAATTGTAATATAATCTTCTTTGAATTTTTGTTGTTGATAATGTTCAAGATACATTATATATGTATCTTCTAATACTTAATTTAGATATATGTTGTAAGACATAATGTTATTTAAAAGTTATTATTTTGTAACTTCTTTTTATTATAGTTATTATTTTGTAACTTCTTTTCTAACTCTAAAACTTTAATGCATTAACTCGAAGTCAAGCAAGTAATATCAAGAAGTATTTCACAAGTGATGAAATTGTCAATGAATTGAATAAAGAGGTTGAGCAAATTGTTGGATGTTGATCAAGATGTCAATCTTGATGTTACTCAAGTTTTCAGTAACGAAGTTGAGTGGTATTTAAGTAACGATATGTCCTAAAGTTGTTATTTTTGCCTCCAAAATTGTGAGACTGAGGTATTTAAGTAACGACATATCCTAATGTTGTAATTTTTTTCTCGAGATTTGATATATATTTTTTGTTTTTCACTAGTCTTGAAGTTTGATGTATGTTAAAACTAAAATGTTAATACACTTATATAACATACTAATTAAATAGTATGCTTTTTTTGATGGCTTGGTGTTTGTTTTTTTTTATCGTGAGAGCACCAACTTTAACTCACGTCACTCTCTCTACTCACACCGCCCTTTAAGAGGACTCACACTACTCAGATGACACATAACTCTTACCACCCACCAACTACACACACACACTTGCCCTGTGTTAGTTGAAGATTCCACCGACCTACTAGAACAGTCATGCAACAACTTTCCATCAATTACAAACTACAATGCTCAAACTCTACAAATCTCTAGCTTAGAGCATCTGCATCAGGGGAGTTAGTGGGGGGTTTTAGGGGCTTTGTGTCAGGGAAAGGAGGAGAGAGGGAGGGGTTGGGTTAAAAACCCACCCAAGGGTTTCCAACTTCCAAACTCCACTAAAACCCCTTCATGTGGACCCCATGTATATATATTTGTGATTTTTGCATTTTTTTAATTTTTTTTTGCATGAGCCCTTCTACCAATATAACCCTATATTGTATAATTTTATATAATTTTAGCTAGTTTTAAGTCATTAAATATAAAAAAAATCTTTTTATTAAAATTCATAATTTATTTTAAGCTATTAATAAACACCAATATTATATATGTTGAAAAAAATATAATACATACATAAATAATGTACAACATAATTTTTTTATGCATATTGTAGTATAAAAAAATTTAAAATTTATTTAGATATTATTAAAAAAAATTATATATTTATAGACACTAACATAAAATTAAATAAAATTGTTAAAGATGGTACAAAGATGTGAAGTATTTTTTTCCACCTAAATTGTTAATTAAAGATGAATTTATGAAATATAAAATTAAATATATAATAGATAATAATTGGTGAAAAGTAAATTAAGAAACTCTAGAAACTTATAGGGATGTGGACGAAAAAGTAAGTTAGGGTTTTTAAGGAGAGAAAAAGTGATAAAGTGGTATTAAGAAACTCTAGAAACCCGCATGGATGCGGATGGTCTTATTAGGCATTAAACAAAGACGAAACTAATTAAAATAACACAATATTTTTATGTGTTAAAACAATATTTGTATTAGTGTTAAAATAATATATCAACTTTTCAATTGCAAGAAAAATAACTCAAAATTTTGAGGAGGCAGTAACAAAGTATCCTGACTCAATTTTTTTTACCATAAATTATGCTAAAACGATGACATGAAATTGGTCAAATGATAATATTTTCATTAAAATAAGCCAATATCATCCAAAATTCATAGAATCGTAAATTCACCATTTACATGGCACGTTTCTTTACCGGATTTATAGTCAGAAAAAAAATTAGAATACACCACCTCCAAAAAATTGAATTATTTTTCTCATCATTGAACGTGGATATTTTTTTCTCCCTCCATATTATTTTAATTAGTTTTGCTTGATTAGACTCAATTAGTCGGCCCAAATAAAAGCCCAAATCTTTGGAAATATAAATTAGTCCAGCAGACATTTCCCCTACCAATCTGGGACTGATTTCTTCATCTTCCGATCTTCGATCATCTTGCATAGTTCATTTCCTTCAATATTAAACGGTGAAACGAAACAAAAACTATAGGGTTTCTAACAAGTAAATTGAAATTGCACGAAAAAATTGTAGTTATGTAGCGAAGTTCTTTAGTTGATACAATTTCCACATCAGAACAGTGTATCGGAGGAATAATCTTTGATCAATAACATAGATAACCATATTTTCATTGAAAAAGAAATTAATCTTGGGATTCTTGGGTCATACAAACGAAAAATCAAATAAAAATGGGACTGTACACACAAATCCGACATTCCCCATATATATGATTTAGTAGTTTCTCGCTTAATTAATTCCTCTGCTACTAAAATCATTTTCCGGGGACGAAGTTGGTGGCGAAAGCCCAGGCGTTGTTGTTAACCGGGTCGGCCAAGTGGTCCGCCAGGTTCTCCAGCGGGCCCTTTCCGGTCACGATCGCCTGCACGAAGAACCCGAACATGGAGAACATCGCCAGCCTTCCGTTCTTTAGCTCCTTCACCTTTAGCTCTGCGAACGCATCCGGGTCATCGGCTAGGCCCAACGGGTCGAAGCTGCCTCCCGGGTACAACGGGTCGACCACCTCCCCGAGAGGCCCGCCCGCAATTCTGTACCCCTCTACGGCTCCCATGAGGATGACCTGGCAAGCCCAAATGGCCAAGATGCTCTGTGCGTGGACAAGGCTCGGGTTGCCCAAGTAGTCGAGCCCGCCCTCGCTGAAGATCTGGGACCCGGCTTTGAACCACACCGCCTCTCCAAACTTGACTCCGTTGCGGGCCAAGAGCTCGGGGAAGACGCAGCCCAAGGCTCCCAACATGGCCCACCTGGAGTGGATTACCTCCAATTCCCGGTTGCGGGCGAAGGTCTCCGGGTCGGCTGAGAGCCCGGCGGTGTCCCAGCCGTAATCACCAGGGAATTCACCGGTCAGGTAGCTCGGGGGCTCTCCAGAGAACGGGCCAAGGTACTTGACCCGGTCAGGGCCATACCATGGGCTACCGGAGGCAGCGGGCTTGGGCTTGGCAGCAGTCTTCCTCATGGTGATGCGGCCCTCGCCGAAGAGCTCAGAGGAGGAAGGGGATAGCTTAACGGCCTTGCCGGCAAAGGCCGGGGAGGAGAGGGCCATTGCAGAGGAAGCCATAGAGCTAATTGGAATTAAGGAGAGCTTGCCAATGGAGTGTTAAGAGTGAGTTGTGATGGAAAGGGTTGTAGAAAGCAGTGAATTTATACACAAAAAGAAAATGGTGAAGTGGAGCTATAGGCTTATCTGGACAATATCTACTACTCGTGTTTGATTGGGTGTGAATATTCTGAGGTGGGAGAGTACTACGGACCCACAAGCTGACCTGTCCCTGAGGGTTAGACTATTAACCAATCAGAACATGACATATGTAAATAATCTCATCTGAATGGATACTTGCTTAAATTGGATCTTGTATTTCAATTGTGATCGGCTTGACAAGTACTCGCCAGCTGCTACTGCTAACCTACAATTTATATTCAGGCCAAATTGCAGAAAATCAAAACTAAAATCACCAGCTACAGTGATTTCTTACATATTGTGCAAGAAAATAACAAAACACCAACCATTTGATTTTTTACTTGCTATACAAAGACCACAAAGGCACAAACATTCCACACAAGGAAAACCCACAACTCAAACGGCAAAGAATTTACAGTACCCACTTGATAGTTAACCGCCGACCACCCCCAGTTTTACTCAAAACCCATCACAGTGAAAGAGCATATGATCAGTTCACTTGTTACTAACCCACAGAGATGTATGTCAGGAAGACGGTTCAGAAAACAGTGTGTGGGCACTCGAGCATAACTGAATGGCAACAAAAAAACCAGAGCACCACCTGAAACTGCACTAAAATTGAGATGAGACGGGAGGTTGTCCACGGCCCATCGTAAAGCCTCTTGTTCCATCGGGCATACGAGGGCCGGGTGGTGGCTTTGCAGCTTCAATGCGTACAGAAGTACTGCTTCCATGCCCTAGAAATGCACACAAAGGAAAGAAGATCAGGAGAAATAGGGGAAGCTCCTATAATGTAAAAAATTATGAGAGGGTAGTATCGTCTCCATACCCATCCCGCTGTTTCCCCTATATTTATGCCCCTTTGATCTTTTGTTTTGACCTTTCCAGTCATCTTTTTCCTTGGATAAATGTTCCCCAGCCTGACGTGGAAAGTGAATGTGTTACAAATAAACATACATGATAGCAAAATTTTCTAGCCATCATTACAAGGGCAATAGACGACAACTGATGCTGGTAAATTAATGATCGTTGCAGATGGATTGATGTTAACAACCTTCTATATGATAAAAACCTTTTTATCTATAAAAATGGAGAAAGAAGACTTTGTATCACAAAGGTTTTTAAATAAAAGTTTTGACAATTTTTAGTCTAAACAATGAGCATACATAGATGTAAGATACACAATGTAACAATCATCTTCACTCCAGTCCACCCAAACCTTCCCCCAAAACAACAGAGGTTCTTTTCAAGAAGTGAATCACTCACTAGATGAATCCTTCATCATGAATTTTCTTAGTCTCATGATCAGTGACATTTGATACTATACCACTTAAATATTTCATCTAACTTCTTAGGCCCACCCTAGTGCAGTGCAATCAACCTTAATTCCCCTTAGAAAACAAACCCAGTATAATGCAGAAAATACTTACTTGAACTTCATGTTTGTCAAGGCATTCACTTGTGCTATTATTATCCTCATCGGCTACATGATCTGACCGGGTATTGCTACCTTTCTCAACATTGGATCCCTTGGGGGCTTTCCGTCCTTTACCAAATGGCTACAACAAGTAACATATTTTATTCAAATATTATTGAGGAATGCAATGCACTTACATATTATCATACAATCCATACCAGCCGCTTGTGAAGAAGTTGAACATGCAGACCATTCCTCCAGTCTTTTTCATCATTCAAAGTGACTGCCTGCAAGATTCAATTGCAAAAGATACAACCACTTATTCATCAAAACCAACATTTATAAGCATCATTGAAAGATATGGATTTATCTACTAACCGCTTTCTCAGCTGCCTCAACCATCTCATATTCCACAAGCGCGTGCAGCTGTACGAAATATATAGGTTGGTTTAATTAATCTCATGTTTTGAACAAACTAGCTAGTATATAGGTTGGTTTAATTAATCTCACGTTTTGAACAAACAAGCTAGTTTCTATCAAAAGAAAATAGGTAATGCAAACAAATAAGCATAACGATGAAGAGCTTCCCATTTAACAGATTTTCTTCTTCAATACAGTACTGATCTTTCACTTTCAAATTTTACAGGTGAGAATTAAAATTGCAGTCAATAAACACCCATTTTCATGTGCTATAATTAACCTCGTTACAACCCCAAACAAATACAGTTCACTGCAAGAAGTTACAAATTTCACTATTTAGATTTGATAATCAGTACACTTCATGCCCGAACTTAGAGAACCACAAGGATTGTTATAATTAACTAAGGGCAATACAGTTTTATCAGTCCTAGACACATGGACTGATATCATGTATGAAAGCTTATATACAATCCTGATAGTCTGATACTCAATCAAGCCTGCACTGTATCTGCTAAAAATTCACTAAAGATAACTAGTACCTTGCTACTAATGAGATTCTCCACCTTGCTGTTTTGCTTCAAATTGGCAGCAGCATGTGGATCACAAATGCGAATGCTCTTTATTCTATAAATGCAGGCAGCAATGAAGAATTAATTCACAATGCAGCAAAACAGCAAATCTAGAAACAAAACTAAAGAAATGTAAGAACCTACCTCCCAACCTGACAAAATATTCTCCGTATGTTCTCCTCTGAATGATCCTCGGGGAGATTCTCCACCAGAACAGTACATAACTAAGGCACATTTGTCAGAAATTACAAGCTGAAGTTCCTGACCAAAAAGGTACACCATGGATAAGAAAGATACCTTCGAATTGGGGACCTTGCCTTCAGCGAGTGGAAGAGGATGAAGTCTTCTAACCTTCTTCTCATCAGGACTTACAACCTAAGTTTCAAACAAGTAGATTCTTACACATCAAACCACAAAGGTACAATCAAAGGTAAAATCAAAAGGGCTCACATATGTTTCAGCATAATATTTTATCAAAATAAATTAAATTAGCAAATGCACAAAGAACGTACTTACAAGCAAAGAAGATTCTTTCAAGGCATCCACGATCAATGTCATGTCTTTGGTGAGTTTTTTCATCTTCCTAAAAGAAGCAATTACTGTAATTGATACTGCAAGAAGCAATCGGCATCATCATTAGTATAATAGACAAATATTACACCGGAAAACTCAGCATATTCAATTCCACAAACATTAAAATAATTAGCATACGCTTAGAAGAGAACAAAAAACAGAAAGAGCCATGGGCTGAGCCAATGCCTGCAGAAGTGCACACCCTGTGTACACTAAATGAATAGGTTGTTGAGCTCGAGCTTCAATGTCTTGTCTACAATGACATTAAGGGAAAGCTCTTTGAAACTAACATTATCAGTAATAACAGAGAAAGACGAATACAATCCCACCCACCATAAAAGGCACACTAGGATAGAGAAGGAATCAGACAGCAATAGATTACAGTTCACTCAGGCTCACCATGGAAGCTCAGCACAGCCAATAATTAATTAGGAGCACCAGGAGAACAACCAGGTAGGATGCCTTCAGAAGTACCTGCTTGAGTCATCACCTTCAGCATCTCTATCCTAGTGTCGATGGCATTTAGCCATTTCATAAAAAACTTCCTAGCCCCAAATTCAATGACAAGAAAATCTGTTGTGCTAACAAAGGATGACAAACTTTCCCTAATAAATGGCGCTGCTTTAGACAATGGTGTAATCTCTACATCATCGACCCACTTCTACACCCAGCCACGTGAAACGTTCACCACATAACAGAAAACTTCAATCTCATCCAATCCAAGGGTGTTTCTCCAAAACAATACACAACCAGCTTAGCAGAATACAAAACCAAACACTTACCAAACCCAAACTTATCCTTCTTAATATGTCCTAGTAAAAAATTGTCAGTTGGCAGATTTTCCTCGCTGAAGTAATATTCCACCTGCAAAAGCATAAAAAAGGGGGAAATGAGCCAAGACACGTTTACAAACATAAGTTTACACTGCAAACATCTTGGAAGTTGGAATAGTTTTAAGGACTCTGCAAAAGGCAGGCATATAAATAACGAAACTCAAACTCTTTCGTGTACTTCTCCCTTAACAAAAGTAGAAAAAAAATCTTTGGAACGCGCAAAATCATAAATCTGCAAGATTTGCTTTAAGAAGGATGGATCTTGATTTATTTTCCATCAACTGTCCCCAGACAGTGATATACGAAGCAATTTGTGTGTCTGTTCTTGAAGGAGTTAGGTAATTAAGGGGCTAATGACCTGACCAGAACTAGGACAAAACTCAAGAACGATTTGAACAGGCAAGACAAACCCTAACAAAGATCAACCAATAAAAAAATTCCAACAGCAGAAATCATTCAATACGAGCGATTTCACATCGTTTACGAGTTCAAGAAGATTCACCTGTTTGACAATCTTAGCACGGAGCTCTTCGCTAGATTCGCCTTTCTGAGAGGGATAATCAATCTCAAGGCCGTCCAGGTCGTTTCCATCTTCACCAGACGGTGGAGACTCGTCCAACAGAGGACTTTCGTATTCACCGGAATCGACAGCAACATCACCGACGTGCGGTGGTGAAGGCGGCTGCGGTTCAGCGGCGGTAGCGGCGCTTATCCCTTCGCCCTCCACGGAAGCCATTGGAGAGAGTAAGAGAGTCGGCGGGAGAGGAGAGAGAAAGAGCTTGACGAAAGGGTTTTGTAGAGACTCGACTAAAACCCTCCTCCGAAGCTCGTTTCCTCTTCCTCTGCTCTCCACTCTGCAACCTGGAGCGTCTTTATAGTCAGGTCGAGGAGGGTAGTCTCGTCATTTCAACTTTTGAGTTCTCAGCGCCGGCCGCGAGTCTAAATAAACGAATTTTCCATTCTTTTTATTGGGTAAAAATTCAAGGGAGGCGTATATGAACCTAAATTATTTAGACTATCCACATTGAGGGTTTCTTAAGGGGTTTTAAAACAAAAATAATAATTAAATAAAGGGAGGAGGGGTGAATAGTTTAAGAAGTGATGTTGATAGTTTCTTATTTATAAACTCAACAACAAACTCAAGAAACCTAAAAAGGAGTGATTGTGGAGAGTGAGAAGAGGAGAGAGGAAAAAATTGGTGGGGTTATTCAATTAATTTAATTGTTAAATTAAATAGATATAGTATTAAAATGGGTTGTATGGATGTGGGTTGAAAATAGAGTTGGGTTTTTTAAGGAGAGAGAAAGTGATAAATGATAGTTAAGAAACCGTAGAAACCGAAACCAATGCGGATGCTCTTAGTTTACAAACATTATTTAGTTTACAAATCCAAAATCTAAATAGTTTTTTATAGGTGGGATTGTGGGAATGATTATCAAATTATTTAGTTTACAAACATTTACTTACAAATCCAAAATCTAAGAGTGATTTTATTTTTATTTTTTGACATGTGAAGCGTGAAAAACATGCTTACATAAACAATACATGCACCTATGTATCTCTTTCCTAATCTCACAACAAAATGCATCTACATGTAGTGTTCGTTTTATACATAAAAAAATCAACAAATCCAATAAAGCAAAGGTCCAAAACCAGTTCCATGTCGGGTCGTGTTCATCATCGAAGAAGAGGAGTGCCCCCAGTGATCCGACTAGCAGTCGAATATGTGGGGTCACTGGACGTATAAGGACTATTGCCTGCTGCAAATGTCACTCCAAAGCTAGCAGTTGAAGTAGTTCTATATTCGATATCCATTCCACCCGACTCCATGATGCTCTCGAGTTCTTTCACAATGTCGCGCATTGAGGGTCTGCCGGCTGCATACTCCTCGACGCATCTCATAGCTATGTTCAAGTATTCCCTCAGCCCAACCATCGATATGTCGGATTCAATGGCAGGATCGACGAGTGTGTGGATACCCGATGGCTCGCTCATCACCTCCCTGACCGCTCTCACAATGTGCTTGCCTTTCTCTATCGGCCTTTTCCCTGTCAACAGCTCCAGTAGGACCACACCGAAGCTGTAGACATCGCTCTTCTCGGTCAGAATTTGGGTCGAGTAGTACTCAGGATCTAGATAGCCCTGCAACAAGAATGCGAATTTTGAGATAAGGCCAGTGGCAGATCCTGGAACGGTTAGTTGAGGAGGCGGAAAATTGACCTCTATTTTTTTTTCCGAAAAAACCATCAATATTTGAAGTTTTTGGGTTTAATTATAATATTAAGTTACGGAGTTTAACAAATGATAAGTCTGATAGAAGTATATTAATTTGGTAAATGATGTGAAAAATAATTTATATCGCTTCCATCCCTATCATAGGGATGGAATATCGACGAAGGCAAAGGCAGTGGTTAGATGCATACCAATGTACCCTTAACGTCGGTAGGTGTGTGGTCTTGCTCTGCGCGATTCAGGAGCTTGGATAGGCCAAAGTCGGCCACTTTTGCGTTGAAACGTTCATCAAGCAAGATGTTGTTTGTCTTAACATCCCTATGGATGATCGGTGGATCTGCAGAATCGTGCAAATATGCTATACCTCTGGCAGCACCAAGGGCTACTTTTAACCTTTCTGTCCAATCTAAATTGATGCCCAGCTTTCCTGTACAAAACAGTGGATGGATGATCGTTGATAGTAAGTGTCCCGAGCCATGTTTGGCTACTCGTATAGAAGCTGAAAAAGTTGAGAGCGGCATTACAAACCTGAAATAATACTGCTGAGATTACCACCAGTGACAAATTCATAGATTAGCATCTGCTCTCCCTGATCAAAACAAAATCCTACTAGGTTGACAATGTTCTTGTGATGTACTCTTGACAGGAGCTCAATCTCCGTTTTGAACTCAAGAGCACCTTGCAAAGATCCTTGCTCAGCTCTTTTGATAGCAACCACTTGTCCACTAGGAAGAGAAGCCCTGTAAACCTGAACAACGTTGCCATAAATTTACAAAGGGAAGTCAATGGAACAGAAAAAATCCAAAATTTGAACTTTATTCATATTGTTCTTCAAATTGCAATGAAGTAATGAATGCTATAAAAAGCTGCAAGATTCACAAATAAAGAATATATTTCACAGTTAAAATGGTGCTGTATCATTTAGAAGAGAGATAAGAAAATTGTTGGATTAGAGCAAAAAAAAACACATATATGCACTGCATATATCAATTGCATAATGCAGTAATGATGGTTCACTTGTTCATAGATCAATTGCTGAAACTGTGTCAACTGCCATCTGACCAACACATAATCTCAAAGAAAACAACATACTATATTCGTCATAAATATAATTCACTTGTGAACTGAATCACCGTAGATGTACTACCTTGCCATACCCTCCACGCCCAATCTCATTGTCCTTCGAGAAACGGTTGGTGATCATTAGCATATCTTCAAATGAGTACCATCTTGCTTCCTTTATTTGAGGAATGTCACCCCCACCCTTGCTTGGATCCCAAGATGCTATAAATTTGTACCAGTGGGAAAATGATCAACTTCAATAATGCATATAACTGTACCAGCTGCTTTTACTATATATATAAGTCAGTGACTTACCAAAAGGATTATTTTTCTTAGCAGCAATCTGTGCCTTTCTTCTCTGCCGATAGGCAAATATGCCAACAATGACTAATAACACCAAAAGAACTGAACTAATAATCACTCCCAGGAAGACGGCCAACTTCGTTTTATTGTTCCCTGCAAATATGAAAAATGTCAAGGAGATGTAGAAACTTATCCAAACAAATAATGTTGCAATTCCTAATTCATGTTGCCCCTGCCTTGTTCTCCCTGATTATTTTTGAAATAAAAGGAATCTGGTTGTGTTTAATTACCAAAATCAAACAGTTGAGAGATGAAGTAGAAAGGCCCAAAAAAATCAGCTGGGGCTGTGTACTTGTGGTCGTTGAGATCGTTCCCTATGTTGGCTATTCCTGACATGTTGAAACTCTCTTTACCAGGTGGGAAGAATGCTACTGTCAAGTTGAGGTAACCATATGAATCTAGAGTAGCGAGGATTAGAGAAAATGAATCTACTGGTAGGCCAACGTCTGCAACATGGCTCATCAGAGACTGTTGCAGAGCGTCGATGTAGGTAGTCTTGTTCAGATCAGAAAATGAGTATGATCTGAATACAACGTATCCAATGTATGCACGGACACATTTACAGTCAGTCGGCCTAGGCAGTTTGTTTGACGAGCAAGATGTTGAGCAGTTGCTTTCAGGTCGATACAATTTGAAATTCTTATTTTCAGCACTGCAGACAATTCCAGTGCCACAGACAGTATTCCCCTCAAGCCTGCAAGGAGAAAAATCAACACAAGTTGAACACATCATAAGGGGAAAGTGAATGGACAATGGAAATTCAAGGATTAAAATTATATTTACAGCAAGGATCCACTGTATGTTGATTTATTGACAGCACCAATGAAATTATTCCGCAGATCAATCAATATCAGATTCTCGCTATGGATGGTATTGATATTCAGGGTGCCTTTGAGATTGTTGTTACTTAATACCCTGTGAAAAGAAGAAGAAAAAAATCATGTGACTAGTAAAGCATTTGTTTAAAGAATAAGTATGCTCCTACCAAAGAGAATGTACAACTACATACACTGTTTGCAGATTTGAAAGGTCAAATAAGTCTGCAGGTATGGAACCTTGTAAGTTCGTATTTTCCATGACTCTGCAAATTACAGTCTCACCATATACCATGTCAGTATCAGTCACAATCAGACGAAGCATTAGATAAAGGAAAACAAATGAGTGCTTGGCAGCGTGAGAGACATACAATGTCGTCATGTTTTTGAAGCTTGTGAACCAAGATGGAACATTTGATGCATTGAAGTTATTGTTGCTTAGGTCTCTGCAAAGTGAAAACAACGATCAACTGGAAGGAAAAATGGATGAATTGATTGACTTGTAGCCCCCGCATCAAAGTAAAGTTTCCATGCGTAGACATTTGAACATAGTTCACCAGCTGAAGACAGTGTCTTATAGTAACTTACATATACTGGAGCGAAGTCAGGTTAGTGAGATCGGGAAGGGGCCCTGACAATGAATTGTTGCTCAAGAACCTGAAAAGTTAACGAAATTAAAATCTGTTTCTTCTAGAATGCATTATGCTAAAGAACGTCTTCCATTTGTAATGTACTTACAGTTCAGTCAAATTTTCAAGTTTGCTCAAGTTCTGTGGGATAGAACCATTGAATAAATTGTTGTCCATACGACTGCAATAAGCAGGAATAGTCAATTCTTTAGCAGAATTTAAATAGAAAAAAACATATATGAAGACTTGGCTTGGAGTAAGGGAAGCTTACATGACTTGCAATTTTCCCACCTCCCCCAGAGTGTCAGGAATGGCACCAGTAAGGCGATTGTGGTCAAAAACTCTGCACATGATTACATTGGTTGATGGAAATATATTATATGAAAAAACTGTACTTATATTTCATTTTTCAGTAAACTAACACAGACCCTCCCCTTGCAGCAAGAGAGAGCGCCTTTGCGTATTATTTTGGGCATGTTATGTCCCTAGTAGGGAATAGGAGATTAAAAGGGAAAAGGGAAAGAGTAGGGAAGAGAAGAGGTTAACGGAAGAAGAGGACACAGGAAGAAAGAACTGACAAGGGAAAGAAAAGGAGTAAGTAAGGTAAAGAGAAAAGAGGTAATTGGATTATTTCATTTGATGATCCATTATAATTACACTTATGGGTATATATACTACTAATATCCATATACACATCACACACCCTATACATGTATACATGACAGGGCATTACATGTATAAACAAGGATAATTCAATTTAAATACTGCCTTAAAAGCATTCAATAAAGGAACAAGAAACCATATAACAAACCGAGAGCAATATATATCAGAAAACCCTCACATGGTCATGGTTCTCGTGGACTACAGGGATAAGTTTGAGTGTATTATGTTAAGTTGGAGATTTTAACCCCAAATATAAACAATTGTCCATTTAAATACTTACACATGTATTAGGTTTTTCAAAGTTGAGCTGAAAAGCTGAGGTGGAACTTCACCAGATAGTTGATTCCTCCCTAGATGACTGTTGCAGAAAAATAACAGCATTAGTTACTCACTGAAGACAATGAAAGGAAATAAAGAAACACGAGGAGATGTAGTCAGAAACAATACAAATGCTTTGCGCTTGTGAGGTTGTCCAGGCCAGGGGTAGTCTCAGTTGAAACTGGTATATCACCGGTCAACTGGTTGTCGGTTACATCAAACCAAACCAAATTCGAGAGTTTACCTATCGAGTGCGGTATAGTTCCATTGAAATGATTGGAGTTCAGGAATCTACAGGACAACGACTGATTGTATCAGCTGTGAAGTACATGAAAGGTAATATTGAACTCAATCAATTAGTGCCATTGTTGTGATCTAAAGACACTTACAAATTTTGCAACTTCGACAAAGATCCTATAGCTTCTGGGAGTGGACCAGAAAAGTTGCAACCAACTAGTACACTGAAAGAGGGGAATACAGGAAATCAGAGGTAAAGCTTAAAACTCACAATTCTAAATCAACCCAATGCATGTATTTTTTAAATTCCTTACAGACTCTTTAGATTGGTCAGAATCCCAATATTTTCCGGAAGAGTCCCGCTGAGAGATGGGTTATTGCAAAGGTCGCTACATGTGAAAATTAAGTCAGTTGTCACAGGTTTACTCAGATTGAAGAAAAAGGCAGTATGAACTATGAAGCACATCAAACATACAGGGTTTCCAATTCTGACAATGACGGCATGTCCGTGGGGAGTGAGCCTTGCAAGTTTAAGCCTGATAGTTTACTGGTAATTGAAGAGAGAAGGATTAAACCGTAAGAATAAGAACTAGGTTCTAGGTGTCAAATATAGCATAAACATATCAACTCACATTGCAGTCACACGTGAGTTATTGCAGGAGATGCCATCCCACTTCCTACCACAGGGGTCATTTTTTACCCAGTTCGATGGTGTATTACGCCAAAGGTTTTTCAACACAAGCAATCCATTTGCTGCATTTTAAGATTCAGAGTAATTCCGGTCAGTAAAAATGAATTCAAGACCTAGACAGTCAGTCAGACACTAATTATTTATGGAGACGGGAAATGGTACAAGGGTACATGGATGAAGACTACTAGATAATTCAGGAAGAGACTCAGCTATATAGGCCAGAAAAATCGTAAGCATTCATCTAAATAGAAAGCCATATCATGTCTTATATCATAATCTTCAAGGAAACATTTAATCATTCTGAAGTCTGACTAGATGCATTTCAGCATTCAAGAATGAAAAAGGGAAGCCCGCCCGGTACAATGTTCATATAGAGAGAAATAAGAAGACTTCATTGAGCTCAGTTGCATGTTCAGATCATGATATTAGCCAGGGAAAACTATCATTAAGTGCAATGGTGTAGATGACCAGCATAGAATCTGAGATGGTAAAACATATCCCTCCTAAATTCATACTGATTATCATGAAGAATGAAAGAAGACAGTGTGTAATTACTAGATTAGAGCTCCTTAGCGACAGAAGGAGACTCCAGATGCAGTTGCGCTAATCACTGCTCCCACAAAAAGAAAAATACAATAGTAACAATACTATACCACAGCTCAAGAACAATGATCTAAAAACAAATTGGAACCTTAAATTTTATTTGATCCCAAAAGAGAGGTTCATGTGAAACATCAAATGCAAAGCTGCTTCTTACATAACTTCTACTACTATGCTTACAGAAACAAAATGGAAGCCAATTCACCAATCAAATAACTGTAAGGATTCATCCAACCCTCTTCCTTCTTCTATACAATGATAAGATTAGATATAAGAAGAAAAAAAATTAAGGGAACTTACCATCTCCAGGATCGGTATCTGCACTCATAAAGGATAACTGTACAAGAATCACCAACAGATATAACCACGCAGACATACTCAAAATCGGACGACAAAGGACCCTTTGATTATGCATCTTGGTTAAGAAACCAAGGCCCTTAACCATAGAACTTCAGAATATGAAACCCTTTAGCACTACTCACCACAACCACAAGATTCCTAAACCCTTGGATGCGATTCAATTCAATTCTTGTGATCGATTTTTTTTATTAAAAAAAAAACAGAAAAGATTATGCCGTTGACTTTAACAATTACAAGATCGCCCCTCCTAGCAACAAAACCAGGTTCTTTCCGCCAACAATGGAGGATTGAGAATTGGGGCTTTTTCCTTATTTATATACCACATCACATACAGGAAGTTATTAAACCTATCCGATTCCTCCAACCACTACCATTACCAGTAAAAACACCCGGATTGACCATTCAATGCCGTAAGTAGGTTTTTTTATTGAAGGTTAGAAATGGTCGACCTAGAAAGCGCAATTTACACCTACTGGTTTGCCTCATCAAACGAAGACGACAAGGTCAAGCCACTTGCAATGAAAATATCAAAGAACTGGGCGAAAAGACATTCAAATTCATACAAATTCAACATGATGATATCACACACAGAGGGTGACAGCGAGGGTTTTACCGCACGCAGCTGCAAACAGTAGCAAGTGAGAACACGAAGCGCGCGTGATGTTGAAGAAGCTTCCAATCTGAAAATTGCTCTGAAGCAATCTTTGAAGCTGCAGCTTTTCGTCTTCATCCAATCATTCGTGCTTTCGATTTCCGTTTTAGGCTAAGAAATTTCTTTTGATTTGGGGGAATTGAAGGTGAAACTCACCCGGGTGAAATAACGCGCCCGACGCTGTAACGATTTGAACTTGTCGTTTATCTAAACGGTTCCTTCGAAAGTTATCCCAAAACATAATGTAATTAATTCCAAAACATTGTTTCCGTCTTTCATCAAAAAAAAATATAAAAATTTGTTGCCGTCTTATGTTTGGCTAATTTGATCCCAAAAAAAAAAAATGAGTCAACTTAAATTAATTTATACTCCACATTAGATGTTGATATATTATCTCTACTAAAAAAAATAAAGAGAAGGGAGACAAATTCAAGTTTAGCTTTGTCCAAGTTAATTAGATTTTATTTATGTCGAAATTAGATCTTAATATCGCATCATTAGAGAAAATATGAGTTTTTTTAACCCAACAACTCTTTTAAAACAATCTATAAAATAGATGAATGGGAAGAGGGAGAAATTTTTTTCCAAATTTAGAGGAAGGGTTAGAATATGTAAAATTAAATGTATTCATCCCTTCCAATGCATACCTTAAATTTTCATTGGTTGTTGTTTGTTGATTTAATTAAATTATTAAAATTTCATTTATTAAATTATGTATTTGCGCATTTATTATAGTTATAATAAATGTGGAAATTTGTAAGTTGTTGGAGTTAACTTGTGATAAAAAAAAATTTAGAGATTTTGCTATTTTGTTTTATAATTTAGAGATTTTTTAAAAAGATTGTTGGAGATCGAGCAAGCCCAAAAGTTTTGCTAAAATAGAAAAAAAAAAATGAGGATTTTAGAGGGGAAAAAAACTATTTTTCTTCTCAACATCTTCTCCAAACACTTATGTGAAATAGAGAAAGTGATTAAAAGAGGGAAAAAATCTCTATATTTGTAGGAACAGAAGTTGATTGTATAATTTAATGTGCACTTCTCCCTATATTGAATTTATGAGAATGTATGGCAAATTCCACGGATTAAATCTTCTTCTCAAGTTCATCGACATATTCTTCATTGGGGAGGGGATAAATAATAAATTTGAAGTTGCAAAAACAAATTAGGGATTTCGTAAGAATTAGGGTTACCTCATTAGAGTGATTGAAATTGGATCAGAGTTTCGGCAATGCTACCGATCAATATATTGAGCGTCAAAGGAGGATGTTCATGGATTTCGTAGGAAGTAACAAGTGATGCCGATCAGGGACGGGGCCAGAAAGTTTTGAGGGGAGGGGCACAAAAGTATTACACAACGATATTGACAAAAATTCGCAAAACACACGTGTTCGATATTATAAACTTATGTCAAACGATATTAATTACAAACTAGTGACGTCAAACGATATTACAAACCAAAGAGTTTATCATTTATAATTAGAGATCTATACTACTAAATAAAACTTTGTTATTTTTTTCCATTATAAAAATAAAGAAATATAAATAAATAAATGAAATAGCCAAAGAAAAGAAACTAACAAAATAAGGATATAAAACACAATAAATAAACATTGAGTCAGTATTTAACTTGTTGTATTCTTAACATGTAATATTGTATAACTAGATATAAAAAATTTAAACTTGCGTAACTTCTTACCAAATTCTCAAAATAAGTAATATAACATATATATGGTTTCTAAGCTCTCGAGATGAATTATAATATGTGAATATCAATTTCAGTAAAATATAAAAGTATTATGTTATGGCTCAAGCATAACATGGTCTATAAGTAGACCTTAAGACTAGAGGATGGGTATGCAATTTGATGATTCATATTTTCCCTCCCAAATTACTCTTCTACCTCTCACCTATCTCTATCTCTCAACTCTACATCTCACCTCACATTCTTTCCCAATTCCGGTTACTGTTTCATTGAGCAAGAGCTCAAATTGTTCTGTTGTAAGGGACACAACAGATTTGGTATCAGAGCAACGATTTCCGGCCGACGCATTCCGATTCAATGGCAGAGGGTACCAGGTCGAAGACGGCGGATCCTCGATTTCAAGAATTCCGGGATGACACTAGGTCATTCATGGCTTCCATAGCAAAATCCATGGCCGACCTGCAGAGGATTCAAGAAGAACAGATCAGACAATTCAAAGAATTCAAGAAACTCAATGACTTGAGGATGGAGCAGCTCGCGGATTTCGTGAGGAATCCACCTAATTAGAGTAGGCAAGAGCGACAGCGGGAAG
Source organism: Persicaria tinctoria (assembly GCA_037127255.1). Taxonomy (NCBI): domain Eukaryota; kingdom Viridiplantae; phylum Streptophyta; class Magnoliopsida; order Caryophyllales; family Polygonaceae; genus Persicaria; species Persicaria tinctoria. The sequence continues at coordinate 56,450,491 of JBANSL010000020.1, forward strand.
GAGATAAAGGTGATCCACAGCAATCCAGGGGTGAAAGAGGTTCCTTGCGAGGATCAGGGCCAGCAGATCAGGAAATTTCGGGATCAAGATGGCACCCAAGCTTCAATGGAGGATCTGGCCAACCGAATTCGAGTCAAGGAGGAAGTGACAATCGGTTTTATCGATTTCCTAAGCTGGATTTTCCAAGCTTCGATGGAAGGAAGCCACGAAATTGGATCCACAAGTGCGAGAAATACTTTGGTATTTTCTCGATTCCAGATGCACAACAAGTGGAGATAGTGGCCATGTACTTGACGGACAAGGCGGATACATGGTTACAGGGTTACCTGATGCAAAATCCGAGAGTTTCTTGGGCGGATTTCTGCGAAGCCATATGTCGGAGGTTCGACGATAGTCGGGAAGCTGAAATAGTGGGAGAGTTTAACAAATTAAAGCAACATGATGATCTAGAGGAGTACAATGAACGCTTCGAAGATCTACATGCAAGTATGCTCTCTTTCAATCCCCAACTAACCGAATCATACTTTGTCTCGAGTTATATCAGTGGTTTGAAATCAGAGATACATTCATTGGTTAAATTGGGAAGACCTTCGTCCATGGCTGAGGTGTTTGAACAGGCGAGGCTTCATCACAAGGATGTGCAGGCTTTGTTCCGAGTCTCTAAGACCCAATGGCGCCCACAACCAAGCGAATCTCCCTCTTCTAGATTCAGGACTCAGTCTTGGAATAGAGAGAATGTGAGCAAAGGGGATAAGGGTGATGCATGGAGTTTGGGTTCAGCGATCAAGCCCACTTCATCTTCGGGTTCAGAGACCAGCACTGGCAGGTCTAATGACGCCAAGAAAGGCTTATGTTACAAGTGTGGTGACAGGTTCTTTCATGGACACAAATGCAAGACTCAATCTCTCTTCAGCCTGATTGCTCAAGAAGTCGAAGGGAATGAGCAAGAAGTGGACATGTCTGGCCATGATTGGGGTCTTGATGAGGAACAAGAGGACACTGAGGTTTATGTGCACGCCTTGACAGGGGGTGAATCAGGGAGCACCATTCGTGTCAAAGGTCCAGTAAAAGGCAGACCCATCACCATACTAATCGACAGTGGTGCAACACATAGTTTCTTGGACTCGAGAGTTGCTAGAGAAGCTGGATTTGAGGTCAGTAAGGCAAGTATTATGCAGGTCAACACTATAAACGGGACAATGTTTAGTGGCAAAATCTATAAAGGGTTTGTTTGGGAGATGCAAGGGTGCAATTATGATCATAACATTCGTTTATTGAAAATGGAAGGAAGTGATATGATCTTGAGAACCGACTGGTTGGTTGGGTTCAACCCTGTGTTATTTGATTTTGTGGAAGTTCAGATATCTTTCACAAAACTGGGGAAACAGGTGGTGATCAAAGGCTTTAAAGAGGATCAGAATTCAGACCAAGCTTGTGTAAAGATGATCACCTGTAAGCAGTTACAGAAGTGGTGCAAGGTGCAGGCTCCATTGGACATGACTCAGGTGGTACAGATCTGCAGCCTCCAAACAACCATGGCAACACTTCCAGTAGAAATTGAGACCCTGTTGCAGGAATTTGGGGATGTTTTTCAAGAGCCAAAGGAGCGCCCACCTGTTAGAGACCATGAGCACTCCATTAACTTGAAGGTAGGGGCATCCCAGTAGCTGCCAGACCCTACAGATATGCATACTTCCAGAAAACAGAAATTGAGAAACAAATCTCAAAGATGTTGCTTAATGGGGTAATAAGGCCGAGTCATAGCCCTTTTGCTTCCCCAACTTTGTTAGTAAAGAAAAAGGATGGGTCATGGAGGTTTTGTATTGATTATAGAAGGTTGAATGATATTACAATCAAAGACAAATTTCCCATACCTCATATTGAAGACTTGTTGGATGAGTTGAATGGTGCTAGTGTGCTTTCCAAGTTGGATTTAAGAGTTGGTTACCATCAAGTGCGGATGGTGGAGGAGGATATAGCCAAAACAGCATTTCGAACTCATCATGGTCACTATAAGTTTAAGGTAATGCCATTTGGCCTCACTAATGCTCCAGCTACCTTTCAATGTTTGATGAATGATGTGTTTGGGAAACTGTTGAGAAAGTCAGTCCTGGTATTTTTTGATGATATTCTGGTATAGTAGAACCTTGGATCAACATGTGGATCACTTGAAGGAGGTTCTGTCCTTAATGAGGCAGCATACACTTTTTGCTAAGAGATCCAAGTGTGAGTTTGCTCAGGGTGAGGTAGAGTACTTGGGACACATTATCTCAGGTTCTGGTGTGTCAATTGATCCCAAGAAGATTTCTGCTATGTTAGCTTGGCCAACTCCTAAGAATCTTAAAGCATTAAGAGGGTTCTTGGGTCTCACATGATACTACAGGAGATTCATTAAGGGTTATGGTTGTATTGCCAAACCTCTTACTGATTTGCTTAAGAAAGATGGGTTTGTGTGGACTGAAACTGCAGACAAGGTGCGCATTCAGTAATCTTAAGCATATTTTGGCTTCTCCTCCTGTCCTTTCCATGCCTGATTTCACCTTGCCTTTTACCATTGAGACTGATGCTTGTGACTCAGGCATTGGAGCGGTTGTGATGCAAAGTGGCAAGCCTTTAGCATTTTTGAGCCAAGCCCTTCATGGAAGACACTTGTTGTTGGCTGTGTATGAAAAGGAACTACTGGCAATTTTATTGGCAGTGGATAAGTGGAGGCACTACTTAGAGGGCAGGAAATTCTTTATTAAGACAGACCATCAACCCCTTAAGCATCTGCTGGATCAAAAGTTGACAACTCAGATTCAAAGAAAGGCAGTTAGAAAATTGCTTGGGTTGCACTATGAAATTGCCTACAAGAAAGGTGTGGAAAATAGGGCAGGTGGTGCCTTATCCCGAGTTTTTGAAGATCAGGGGGGTGAGTGTGCTGCATTGTCCATTGTGCAACTAGTGTGGCTCACTGAGATTTTTGATAGCTACAAAGGTGATCAGGTTATTCAAGGGTTGCTGCTCACTGCAATGTCTGCTTCTCCAGGGTTGTTCACAGTCACCAAAGGTCTACTTAGATACAAAAGGAGGTTGATCATTAGATGCCATTCGGATTTGAGGTCAAACTTCTGAGAGCATTTCATGAGGACTCCATGGGTGGCCACTCAGGCATCCAAGCTACCTACCAAAGACTGAAGAGCCTTTTCTACTGGCAAGGTTTGAAAGCTACAGTGACTGATTTTGTGAATTGTTGTGATGTTTTTCAGAGAAGTAAGAATGAAAGTGAGGCCTCTCCAGGGTTGCTACAACCACTTCCAATCCCTGAGCGTCCATGGAGTCACATAAGCATGGATTTCGTGGAAGGGTTGCCCAAATCTCAGTGCAAAGATACTATCATGGTGGTAGTGGATAGATTGACAAAGTATTCACACTTTATTGCCCTTTCTCACCCTTTCTGAGCTACTTCTGTGGCTGCCTTGTTTATGGAGAACATTTATAAGCTCCATGGCCTACCAGTCAGTATTGTATCAGACAAAGATAAAATCTTTGTGAGTCAATTCTGGCAGACACTCTTCAAGGCAATGCATACAAGCATGGACATGAGCTCGGCCTACCATCCTCAATCTGATGGGCAAACAGAGCGAGTGAACAGATGTTTGGAGACTTACTTGAGGTGTATGACATCCGAGAGTCCTAAAAGGTGGCGTCAGTGGTTGTTTTTGGCCGAATGGTGGTACAATACCACCTTCCACTCAACTATTAGAATGACCCCATTTGAAGCTCTTTATGGTTGCCCTCCATCTTAGTTGGGTTTGCCTACCTTGTCTGCTACCACTACACCAGCAGGAGATTGGTTAGCTTCACGACAACACATGGTTAGACAGCTCAAGTACCACTTGCACCAAGCACAATCTCGGATGAAGCAGTTTGCTGATGCCAACAAAACTGATAGAGAATTGAAAGTGGGAGATTGGGTTTTCCTCAAACTCCAACCTTATAGGCAATCCTCAGCTGCAGTAAGGAAAAATCTCAAGCTAAGTGCCAAGTTCTATGGGCCTTATCAAATCCTGGTTAGGATTGGCAAGGTGGCCTACAAACTGCAGTTGCCAAATAACTCCAAGATACATCATGTCTTCCATGTATCTCAATTGAAACTTCGAAAGGGTCCGGCTATAACAGCTGTACCACCGGAAACTGATGAAGATGGCCAGATCTTGGCAGAACCTGAAGCCATTCTGGACACACGAGCTCATCACTTATCCAATGGTGATCCTATAACCGAATGACCGATCCAATGGAAGAATTTACCTGCTTCAGAAGCTACATGGGAAGCGGCTGCCCACATCCTTCAACAATTCCCTCAGTTTTCGTTACACCCTTAGCTTGGACTGCTTATGTGTAAGCTTGATTGTAATCCTTGAGTCAAGGCTCCTTAAGGGATGGGCAATGTTATGTGTAAGCTTGATTGTAAGCCTTGAGTCAAGGCTCCTTAAGGGATGGGCAATGTTATGGCTCAAGCATAACATGGTCTATAAATAGACCTTAAGACTACAATTTGATGATTCATTTTTTCCCTCCCAAATTACTCTTCTACCTCTCACATATCTCTATCTCTCAACTCTACATCTCACCTCACATTCTTTCCCAATTTCGGTTACTATTTCATTGAGCAAGAGCTCAAATTGTTCTATTGTAAGGGACACAACAGATTATAATATATTGAAATAAAATTAAAGTGCACACCTATAATTTTCAAACATTCATAACTTTTTACTCAGATATCAGATTATGGCGTATTATATATCAAAATGTTGCTATCGACGAGTAGAATACACCCATGTAATTTGTCGGATGAGGGAGGGGGCACGTGCTCCCCCATGCCCCCCCTTGGCTCCGCCTCTGCTGTCGATGTTTCACGGATTCCCATTTCAAAGTAAAAACGAACCATAGTAAAACAAGCACTTAATTACGAAAAATCACCCATAAATTTTGTTTTCTTATAAAGAATCGCCTATAAATCCATAATATTTATTTTTTCAAATATTGAAATAAATATCAAAATAGGCAAATAATATTTTGGAGTTTAAACAAATTCACTAATATTTATTAACAAAAACTTAAAAAGGCCATAATATATTTCATATTTTATATGGTATATAAACTGAAAAAATGTTAGAATTAATTTTAAAAGGATTTTTTTAGAAATTTAGAATTAAATATCCTTAATAAATGCATTTATTTATTATAGTGTATAATAAATGTAAACATCTTTAAAATAGAGAAGATGTTGGAGTTTGAGTTAATTTTTTTTAGAGATTTTGACATTTTAATATCTATTTATAGATTCTTTTTTACCAAAATCGCTGGACTTGCTCTAGCAGTGTGATGCTCAAACTAATGTTTCACATTTAGGTGGTTTATGTTATGATATTTGCGCATTAACATTAGCTTTTTCGTCTTGTCTTTTTATGTATATTCGTAGAATGGTAAAGACTATTGCTCATTTAATTGCCTCTTGTCGTTTTTTATTACAACAACAATCCACACAGAAGGAAAGGGAGACGGTAAAGAAGCATAAACTAAGTCTTAAATTATGTTTCCAAAATAAGTTTATTAGGTAAATAATAACAACAACAACGTATATATATGTATATAGAATTGATGAGTCTTAAATTTGAGTAGCTAGGTAATAAGAATTGAATAAGAACAAGTAGTGAGTCCCCCTATATGGCTATATGTACGTGGATGTTAATGCAGAGTACAGGCTACGTTACCAACCTTGCTTTATCGAACATAAACCCTGCAACCCAATGTGCCTTCACATGCATACGCATACATGCCTCCTTTTTCTTTTTTCTCAAATTAACCATTGACTATATACGAAGCTACGTCGACAAAATCTTTATATATTACAATTAATGCATGTTGACCTACATGATCGAAAAAGATCATCCATGTATATATTATTTGATCGACTTTTCCAACATATAAAATATGAATTATACATATAATGTGATCACATATTTCATATATTTCGTTATGTCACTTAATATGAATTTTTAATGAGATAATTTATGCACCCATTAATAAATCAAACCCCCCAGATCGATCACTAATGAAAAGCACACTAGCTACTTTCTGATCGAATCACTTTATATTTGTGCATTGAAAGCAGCTTAACACTAATACATGAACGTCAAGCGCGTCAAAGTCAATTATGAAGGCATTTCAAATATATAAACACACATCAGGGATAATGTTGGGACTCGACCATAAGCTCATGAAGTCAGGATCATTGAGAAGAATAAGAAGATCAAAACTTGGAGAAGAATGTTGAATTCGGGGGAGTATATATATATGCATTGCACTATTTTTCCCTTCGATCAGATTTTATCCCATTGAGTTTTTCTGAAAAAATCTTTGATGAGGCAATATCACCAAAATGTATCAAATGTTATTTGTATTCTTTCTCTTGGTCCTAATTTTTTGTCCCATTGGGTTTTCTAGGCAAGGTTTGTAATTAAGTAATAATTGGAGAGGTTTATGCAAGGGGAGTGCAATAATATTATTTTGTATTATCTTTTTTGGGTTTGGATGAATACTAAAAACCCCTAGTTTCTCTTGTAAACTCCTGTATAAAAGGTAATTTGGAATCTTAATGAAGAACATCAATTCTGGCCTTCTCTCTTCTTTCTTTCTCTTCGATTTATAACATATATTTTATATAGTTTTTAACTTATTAAAAAAAACATAGCAAAAATTAATTGACATGTAGTTTGAGTACAACATAGCGAGGTTTATATAGTTTTTAACTTTTTTTCCCCTTACATCAACATCAATCACTATTTAACTAGTAATAAAAAAGCGTCACTATTTTTATTCAGTTAAATAGTGATGCTAATGAGTCTAGATCCTCTACCCCTTCCACACTCCCTCTTATCCATTACAAAATTATTTTGGATATAAATCAACATTGAAAATAAAAAATAGATTCTACACCCTTATATTGATATATTTATAAAATATTATTATGAAAATTCATGTTTTAAAAATATAGACAATTGAAATATTAATTATTTTAGACAATAATTTTTATTATTTTTAAAAATTTGAATTTTCATAATAAAACTATATATATAGATATTTTAGACAATAATTTTTATTATTATGCACCACGGTGTCGGGACAATTTCGCTTCTAAGGCAGTGATTCCCTTTATACTACGTCACAACCTTCAAACACGGATTTTACATATTGCTTTCAAGCGGTTTTTTCACGGAAATTTAGGCATACATTCGCAATCGCACCAACACGTATAACGGATTAGAAGATTCAAACTCGATATGCTAGTGTATGGAAATAAAACAAGAAGAGCAGACATCTCCGTAACATCTATCAATGCACGTACGTACCTTATTAATTAATTCATCAATTACTACTCCCTTTATGGAGTAATTATTAATGGAGTATATATAATCAATTTTGAGGTGTCAAGTAGAACCACATGACATATACAGTATGAAGTATGAACCAATTTACAATTAATTATTGATGGTCAAAACTCAAAAACCGTTAGATATGGGACCTTAATTATTACAGAGTATTTTGCAGCGACTTTCAATTCGCAACCAGGTTATATACTGTACTTATCAACCTAACTCTACTCAACGTCTGCAACAAGCTTGTTAATGGTTTTACTTACGGGAATACAATTTCTTCAACCTAGCTACACATATACCGTTATGTATATATCCGTTTGATAAAGAAAACGCACATGTGCCAGATTTGATGATTACTCGATAGATGAATCGATTATGAACATGCAATTAAGTACAGGACTGACAAAATTTGTGCAGGGAATTTAGAAACGAATGAAACAAAATGATCAGTCGATCGATCTGATCGAGCGTGTGCACTGCAATTACAGGACGGATGAAAGATCAAGAAACGATCTTTAATTTCTAGGGTTTGAGGTGATTGGGGAAGAAATGGCAGTCAAAGCGACGATCGTCATCCGCAGTGGTGGGGTAGAGGTTGTGGCAAGGAGACGGCCCGGACGGCGGCACGTACCCTTTCGGAAGCATCACGTAGAACGGCCTCGGCCTCTGGCCCGCCGCGTGTCCACTAGTGCTCCGTCGATTCGGCCACGCGTCGACTGTACTCCCGGCCGCGCTTCTCGCCTCCTTCCTCCGGCCGCCGCGATTACGGCCGTGATGACGATGTCGGTGGCGGCGATGGAACGGTGACGGGGGGAGTGGACTGTGGTGATCTGACAGGACGTAGGGCTTGACGTTCTTGATGTACAGCAGCCGATACTCGTCGGAGATGGGAGGATCAGTAGTAGGAGAGCTGTCCGCGCTGCTCGGAGTCGGAGATTCCGGCTTCGAAGATGCGGCCGACGAGGCCAGGAGGAGTATGACTGCGACTGCGAGTATCAGGATATCCATGTTGCCGGCGGCGCTCTGATCGATCGACGGATCGATCTCTGCTGGGGTTCTTGCTGGTTGCAAGATCAGTGTTTTCGCTGGAAAGCGATTTCTTTGTTTCTTGGAGAGGCCAGGAAAAAAAACTAAAAGATCGAGCTGACTGATAAATTTTGTGAAGTAATTAATACACTGAGGTAGACGATTTCAAGAAAGAGGGAGATCGATGAATTTGAAGAAGATGGAGGAGGTGGTCAAAATTAAGGGGAAAAATGGAGTCCCTGAAATTAGGACTTGGGAGTCGAAAATCTCAAATATTGGGAATTTTATATGGGTATAGAGGGTGGGTCGGTAGGTGATCGCGCCCGTAATTTAGCAACTGAAACGTAATTTGTTTACCTTGACTTGTGTAATTAAAATGTGGTAATTAAGCTTATTTAACAAATTTTGGAGGAAATAGCAGTCAAAGATCTTTTAATTATTTTAGCCTTTATTAAATTTTAAAAAATTACATTTATATTCTGAATATGGATTAAGTCATTAATCACAGATTTATATAAATTTCGGGACTAATAGAGTAAATTGGTTGATGCATTTGAAAGTATCAACAATTTGGTGGTATGTAATTTCATTGCCCTAGCTGTAATTAATCCACCGATCCTGGCCTGGACCACGCTAAAATGGGCCTAATTGGAAAAAAGTCCATTAATGGGCAACGTTAAATCCTTGAATTGGGCCCATTTTTTTATTCACAAAACAGGCCCAAAATTTATAGGGAGGGTAAAGGACTAATGAATGATAAAGCTAGCGTAAACGACTAGACGGCATCAAACTACCCTGAAATAGGACATTTCGGCACATTAAAAAAATATCCGCTAAAAAAAATAGATGGTGTTTGACTTCTCGCCACATTAAAAAAAAAAAACTTAAAAATATATAAAATATTAATTTTTTAAAAAATCAATAAAAAAAAACGATACAGGACTGTGTCGTAGATGAGTAAAATCTAATATAAAAAATTAATATATTAAAAGTATTGTTTTAATTTTGTTTATTATTTTCAACCAATTGAAAATTGTATATAATTTTTTTATTGCTACTATATCTTTCTTTTAATTTTATCTTGAACTACAACACACACGCACACACACATAACACATTATAGAAGAGTGGATTGTAATGGCAACTCCTTTAATCTCATCGAGTTATAGTTTCTTCATTTTACTTTTCTTGCATTAAACTCTTTATTAAAAATAGGGGTAACAAAATTGAAGGGAGTGATCGGTGGTGTTTTGCTTAGGGATGTGTTAGAGCATCTGCATCCCTGCAACCCAATCGGATTTCTTAATTTTGTATTTAAACAACCTGATGTGGGTGCTCTTATGATGGGTTGTTTAATGAAATTCTGTCTTTAAAGGATGGTTATTTACAATATGACATATTAAAAATAGGTGGTTTCTTCATATTTATGATAAGTTGGATGGAGTGGAGTCGTAAAAGTCCAAGAGCAAATTGTAAATTTACACTTTTTAACCCAAAAAAAAAAAAAGTGTAATAGGTAATTTGCTGCTAATAAAGATGTTGTAATAGGTAATTTGTGCAATTTCGTATATAGATAGATATTTGAATATAGCATATTTAACACTGTTTAGGAAAATGGTGGGCAGCTGAGATTTTGGTGGCCTGGGTTGGTTTGTTGGATGGGTTCGTTATTAAGTAAAGACTTGTATTTTCATTTTCAGGAAAGCTCTTTCGCAACCACCACGTTCAAATTTATTCAATGCAATTCATCCAAATGTTTAATAATAATCTAATTATTATTACAGGGACACCGGGGGGGCATTTATTAATTAATTAATTATACTCCGTATTGTTCAAGGAAACAAAGGAACACAATAATTGTGTGGAAAGTTTGGGAGGAAATTTTGAAAATAATGAAAGGAAGGAAGGATAAGCAGGAGGGCAGGTAGCAGGGTTCATGTGAGCTGCCCGACCCCTTCTTCAATTCCAGGCTACTCGGGGTGGTGGGTCCCACGTACTCCAACTCCAACCCCTTTTCACGACGCCTTCTCCTTTATTTCCTCGGCCCTTATTAATTACGTGCATCATCAGTCATCACTACCAAACCATCAATTTAATTACGTGCATCATCTCAATTTTTTTTTATAAAGAAATAATTTGAGGACCGGACAGGTCTGAATCCTCGAGAGGCCGACAAAGTTAGTAGAGGGCGAACCGTCAAATATGTAACGAAATAAAATGTAAACAGTGCAATAAAAGAACCGAAAAACAAACAGCCCAAGCCGACCAGTCGATCCTAATCCTGAAAAGCTGAGGACAACGTAGACTAATCCAGAAGCCAAGCGCCACCAAGAGATGACACCGCTGGCCAGCGGTACATCAGGAGTCCTTGCGGGCGATGAAGACGAACCTCCAAGGAAATTTCCGGAATACGGAGTCGCCTCGATGCACATCGCCACGACCCCAGCTAGACCCGACACTGGACGTCAGAGCCCCAACTCAGACTAGGACAATCAAGAAGAATTGGAAACGCTGCCGAAAACTGCCCTCGTAAAAAACGCACCAAACAACCCAAAAGGGATTTTAACAAAAGTCCAAACGGAATTTACCGATCCTTTCGGGCGTTTGTTATTGTTTTACTTTAAAAACTACATATATAACATATATAAATGTATAACCTTCTTTATTTTTTTTATTTGTTTATTTTATAATTTAGGGCTGCTTTATGTTTTAACCTGGGGCCCAAAGAAAATCAGGTGGGCCCAACTACGGGCCTCCCAAGCCCGGGGGCTATAGAAAGCAGGAGAAGGGAAACGGTCGAAGGAGCCGGAGATGCAGCGCCGGCAACGATGTGAATAAAGGGTATGCCGAGGGACTGGAAAAGCGCCACCACCTCGAATCCAGAACGCCAGCGACATCCATCAGGCGCCAACATCGGCCACGATTTCCAGAACCACGAAGATGCCCATGAGAGAGAGGAAGCCAGAAATTGAGGCTCACGTGCTCGCTTTGGAAGAGAGCGAAAGGATAACCGAGCTTTACATCTAAGGATCTATCAAAGCCCCCAAAAAATTGAAGAAATTGAAAGATGTATGGCTTCAGATTTGGTCCGGCGAGAATTCAAAGAGGATTTTTGCGATTACGATGAACCCAACCCAACCCAAAGCAAGGGCCACGTTGGAGGGGAGACTGCAGTGGCACCATTGCAGATAGGGAGGGATGTGGGCGGTTGGGGTCGAGGAGGTCGGCCGAAGCAGAGTTAGCCGAGGAGGAGCAACCGAGGAGAAGCGGAGCAACCTACTGAATCGAGACTCTCCGAAGAGAGGAATTGGGGCTCTCCGAAGAGAGATTTAGGCTCTCCGAGGAGATATTTGAGTTCTCCGAAGAGAAAGATATAGCCGAAAGGGTTGATCGGGGCTCACCGGACCACCGCCAAGCTAGGGAGGAAGGAGAGACTTCGTTTTTCCGCTGGAAGAGAGCGTTTCTCTGTGTAAATCCACGTGCATCATCTCATGCTACAACTCTCCATTTTTTATTTTTTTTATTAGGAAATAATTCGAGAGTCAGGCATACTTGAAAACTCGAGAGGCCGACGAAGTCAGCAGACGGTGAGACCGTCTATACATATATAAAAAGGTGCAACAACTACAAAGTGGGAAGCGTAATCCCGGACGAGCAAGCGAGCCAAACCCGTACACGCTTGAGACAACGTAGACTAAAATCCGGTGCCAAGCATCCCCAGGCGGCGATACCGTTGGCCACCGGTAAATCAGGAGTCAGTCCTGTGGGCAGTGAAGACGATCCTCCAAGGAATAGCCTGACGCGGAGTCGCCTCGATACACACCACCACGACCCTGACCAACCACACCGGTTGTCAGAGCTCCTGCACGGAAGAGGAACACCAAGCACCAGGGATGTCAACCAAGAACCAACCTTGCAGACGCGCACCTTTAATCCCTTTCATACGAAAGAGAATTTATTCAACCCTAACGGGATTTTCAAGCCCTTTCGGGATTTATGCCCTTTTGGGAAGGATTCGACCCTTTCGGGTTTTATTTATTTATTTATTTATCCGAAGCCTTGGGCCCGAAGGACCCGAAGCATGGGCCCGGAGGAACCAGACTTAGGCCCAAAGGACCCGAAACTTGGCCCCCAAGGACCCAAAGCTTGGGCCCCAAGGACCAAGGAGGAGCAGGGGGATCTCGTCATGGCCGGAGGAGGGGCGGCCGCGTCGACATCGGAGAGGACAGCCGGACCAACGTCGGCATCCAAGCACCAGCCGACACACACCACGACCCTACCATCGGAGGTCGAAGAGGAGGCAACGCCGGGCGAAAAAGGCAGCGGCGACCTCGAGTCGCCGAGGGAAAAAACACTCCAGCTGGCCGAAACGGAGGAAGGGTGGTCCAAAACGCCCGAGGATCAAGCCGATTGGGTTAAGAAAGGGGGGATGGCGCGGTTGACGGTGGTGGTTTGAGAAGTGGAGGCGGTGACGTTGGGTATGCAGGGTGGAGGGATTAAGAGATTTTTATGTTAGGGTTTTTTAGGGAGAGGGTGGTGGGGTGGTGCGGTGGTGCTGTGGTGGAGTGGCAGTGGTGCGATGAGTGTAGCAGTGGGGGTTTGGGGTCGGATTCTAGAGAGGGGCTCTCTCTCTCTAGAATATACAACTCTCCATTATCTTTTCATTTCCTCTTCCTTTTCCTTTTCCCTTTTAAAAAAAAAATTGCTTTAAGGGTTCGTTTTGGCGCATAAACTAGCTTTTCGATTTGATATTATATAGTTTTAAATAAAATAAATATAAGATTTGAAGTTAATTAGTTTTTTGAAATAAATTTTTTTCAACGGTTACTCATTTAAAATTTTCGAAAATTTTAAATTTTTATGATTATAATCTTTCATCGATTACCTTATCATACAAGTCTACCAAATACCATAATATTATTTTATAAATATATATTTAATACAAATAATCTATCAGATTCAGCCATCCTTTTATCAAATAAATATTTCCTTGTCCTAGTGGTTGAGAACTTGAGAGTATAAAATTGCTTTCTTCCTTGCTAGTTAGGTTCAAGTTTCGGAAATAAATCAAGTAGCATGTTGTCTAATTTTTCGAGTCCTTTCTTGTATAAAAGGAAAAAAGATTCCACTTAAAAGAGATACATGCTTGAAAGTTTTATAGCAAATTGAAAACTGAAACCTACGGTCAATTGGTCATGAGAGAAAATATATATACTAACTCCGTCCAAGAATACATGGGCTTTTAGACTCATACACGCTAATTAAGAAACCTATTTTACATCTTAAATCTCATTATTATTATTAAATGTTAAAATAGTAATCGGAAGTTCAAGGGTTTTCTTTAATTTTTCCAAGAGTTTTATTAAATTTTAACAAGTAAAAAAGTACTCCCTCCGTTCGGATTTATTTGATGTTTTAGATGAATGCACAAAGATTAAGAAATACTCCTTTCACATTTAAATACCCCATAAAATAATTTTTATTCCATTATCACATTTATTATGGACAAATGTAATTGGTTAAAATTTAACAAAAGTACAAATTACATTGATACTAGTGCAAAAGTAAAAGAAAGTGTAATGATTACTTCTAAAACATCAAATATTGTTGAATAAATTTCATCTCCTAAAACATCAAATAAATCCGAACGGAGGGAGTAGTAATTTTAGAGGTAATAATTACCTATACATCTAAAAGACCATTTATTTTTGACAAAGTTTCAATGTCTAAAAGACCATGTATTCTTGGACGGAAGGAGTACAATATATAATTTAACTTTAAAAGGCAACCATTCACCTACATATATACATTTATTATATATGGTCCATACATGTAGGATGTCCTTAATTAATTACACCTATCATATGATTCGAAAATCATCGATCCCACCTATAGAATCTGCACCCCGTATTTGATGTACACAACTTAAAGACTCCCTAATTCAGGAATCTACTGTGCGATCTCTTTTTTAATTATTTTGGCCTTTTGGGTATTATTTTACTTAGAAATACATTGTGCATGTATTTGTTGTTGGAATCCAAGTTGAGTATGAAATTAAAATAAATACCAAAACATAAGGTTGTTACAACTCATACTGTCATAGTGTCGTACATAATGACTCAAAAGTTTTTGTAGGTGAATTTTGACCTTAATTATCACTAAAAATAAAAATAAATCTATATTCATTTTCACAGTCCACCGGAAATTCCCCCCCAAAAAAAAACATTTATTTTTACAATCGATTAATTAATGAGTTTAGTACGTGCCCACTATTTATAGCAGTGTCTAAGGTTCTTGATAAGTAACCAAAAATGGTAGGAGTACTATGGATTCTCAATCGATATGTAACTTATTTATGTGCAATAAGGATTCTCTTAACCAATGACATCTTGCTCTAGTGGTAAGAGTGAGGTATCTTAAAGGAGAGGTTCTGGATTCGAATCTCATTTGGTAGTGAGCCTCCTCAAACAATCCCGTCAGGGGTTTTTGGGGCGCGAAGACGCGAAGTGGTGGGACTAGTCACTATAAATTTTTTACCCAAATTCCATCCCTACCTCCGCCGATTTCCTGTCACTGGTTACTGAACCTCATCAAAAAACCCCGTAAGGGGTTTCTGGGGTATGAGGTCAGTCACTATAAAAAGTTTACCCGGAAGTTTTGCGTCAGTTTACCCGATTTTGCGTCGATTTACCTGATACCTGGCTCTTACAGCCGAGTCACGTGCCCGGATTTGTCAACAAAAGGATTCTCAATGTTTGTCAACAAAAGGATTCTCAATCATTAATTAATGAGTTTAGTACTTGCTCACTATTTTCCAAAGTTTTTTGGAGGTTTCAAGAGAAGTTTATCATTTTTGAAATAAAAATATCGAATTTTCTACTACTTTGTTCCTTTTCACGGATCAGATTTAAATGCTTTTCGATCTCCTCTCGCAGCTTCCCAGTCAAGCAAGAACAACCACAGATACTCGCACAATTCAGTTACAGATTCATACAATCAATCACGTAATTTTACGAAAATCTGGACACGGAACACGTGATTTCAATCGTCGATTCACACGATTCGAGTCTCAACTTCATAAAGATTATATCATCAAGTTGAAATCAATTTTGTCTGCTCAATAAATTAGGGTTTTGGCTTTGCTTGCGCAATCTAATTTCTATTCAGTTCGCATTAACATAGCAATTAATCACACTAACCATCCCTAATTCAATCTAAACACGCTTTAATCAAACCGAATTGATGTTCAATCGAAGTGAACTGTGATTTCATATCATCGATCATATGATATGTTTACTTCGAATGACAATTGGTGGAGCACCAACCACCGGCCGCTGCCACCACCCAACCACCAACATCACCGGCCACCTCAATTTCGCCTTTAGACCTGTCATGTGCTAGTATATATAAGTCGGTGGACTACACCATACATGTGTTAGGCTTATAGCGCAAAAGCTCGAAACTTTACAATGCAACTACATTGATCTAAACAGGACAGTTACTGAATCAACACATAAATGAGGTATAAGGAAAACAGGAACAAGATTCTTCATATGTGATGATTAAATATATATATAACCTTCACTACAAAATTAGGCACAAAACATGAGACTATCAGAGGCTATGAAGATGCCATTTTCCTGCACAAAAACCTTCTTCAAGCGCTTCTGTACCGATGGCTTCCATGTCGAGAGTAGCGACACCTATGGCAGCTTCTTCTCCAGCGAAATCTTGCCTTCCTTGGGAGCTAGAATCAACCAATCCACCAAGCTTCGTAAACACATAGTTTCGCCCTATAGTCCTCGCTACAGGTAATTTGATCTTACACTTGTTGCTTTCCTTATCAACATATAACATATGGTCATGTTTGGTATGATATGTTTTCAGGGCATGGGAGATGCTGCTCGTCGTGTTGGTGGTCTATTCGGCTTGGATCTGCCCATTTGAGTTCGCGTTCCTATCATACAAACAAGGCGGACTGCTCTTCATTCTTGACCACTTTGTCAATGGCTTCTTTGCAGTGGATATCATCCTCACCTTCTTTGTGGCCTATGTCGATACTCGTACTTACCTTCTCGTAGACGAACCAAAGAAGATTGCAATCAGGTACCTGTCAACATGGTTCATCTTTGATGTGGCCTCAACTGCGCCGCTGCAGTCTCTCAGCCTCCTGTTTGCGTCGCACAAAGGAGGACTCGGCTTCAAAGCTCTCAACATGCTTAGGCTCTGGCGTCTTAGGAGAGTCAGCTCTCTCTTCGCGAGGTCTTGACACCGAAAACATAACTTCAAAGTCACGAACTGAACTCACTGCTTAGATTTTTGCTTTTCCTTGTAGGCTTGAGAAGGACATTCGGTTTAACTACTTCTGGATTCGGTGCACCAAGCTCGTCTCAGTAACGCTGTTTGCTGTCCACTGCGCGGGATGTTTCAACTATCTGATAGCTGAGAGATACCCTGATGCTAAGAACACCTGGATTGGTGCAGTAGATCCAGAATTTAAAGAGCGAAGTGTATGGAAGAACTACATAACTTCTATTTACTGGTCCATAGTGACCCTAACCACCACTGGCTATGGAGATCTCCACGCCGAGAACACAAGGGAGATGCTGTTTGATATCTTCTACATGCTGTTCAATTTGGGACTCACCTCATACCTGATCGGAAACATGACTAATCTTGTGGTTCACTGGACTAGCAGGACCCGAAACTTCGTAAGTCACCTTCAATTAAAGCAGTTTTCATATGCAAAAAAAATGATCAGAGAAAATGAAGTCCTCTGAGTGCTTGAATTGATGCTGCAGAGGGATACAGTTGAGGCTTGCACAGAATTTGCAGCGCGAAACCAGCTGCCTTCAAGCATACAGGATCAGATGCTATCGCACGTATGCCTGAGGTTCAAAACCGAAGGAATGAACCAGCACGAGACACTAAGCAGTCTTCCTAAGGCTATTCGTTCTAGTATCGCGCACCATTTGTTCTTTCCAATTGTTCAAAAAGTCCATCTCTTCACCGGAGTTTCTCATGATTTCCTCTTCCAAATGGTAATGCTAAAAACTTGATTTCATTGCATCATCCTGCAAAGATTCATGTTGGATGATATGAATTGATGATATATCTGTCATTGGCATGATATCATGTCTGAAGGTTTCGGAAATGGAAGCAGAATATTTCCCACCAAGGGAAGATGTGGTTCTGCAGAATGAGTCACCAACAGATCTTTACATACTCGTATCCGGTGCAGTAGTAAGTCATATTATTAGTTACAGTCAAATACCTGTTTGTTGCGGATTCAAGCTTGGACATCGTCTAATGAGTCTTCTTGGTGCTTTGTTGTGTAGGAATTGACGACACACATTAATGGCAATGATCAGGTGATTGGAAAAGTGTTTGCAGGAGATGTATTTGGAGAGATAGGAGTCCTTTGCAATAGACCGCAGCCATTTACTGTTCGCACCGCAGAGCTTTCTCAAATACTGAGGCTCAGCAAGACCTCGCTAACGAATACACTTCAAGCATACAAAGAAGACGGAAACACCATAATGAACAACTTGTTTCAGGTAAGATTATATGGAATGCTAATGTTGCTGTGTAACATTCCTGCAAGACAAAACACTGATTTTGAAGCTGAATCCGAGTGCAGAAGCTTAAAGCATTTGATAGCCTAAGGCTTTGGCATGATAACGGAGTGCAGCAGATAGCGGACCCTGCAGAAGACGCCAACATGGTCAAGATTCAGCTGAAAGACGAAGATCAGCACAACGCAACCCAGGATGTTTTGACATTGCAGGAAGGAAGAGCATATCATAAAGGCAAGTCCTCCGAAGCACAAACCATGTTTTATATATGTGGACAAGGCAATTATTGATCTGATCGCCGCTGAAATGCAGCAGAAGACAGCTCCAATTGCAGCCCATCTCCTCGTCGTGGTCACGGAGAAACACTGCAGTCACACAGGAGAGTCACCATTCACATGACAGAAAGTTCAGAGAAGCAGCTAAGCAAGTTGATCAATCTACCAGATAACTTGGATGAGTTACTTCGAATAGCAGGTAATAGCCTCTGGGACTCTTCGGGTGTGGGAATCCGATATCCTTCGGATTCGTCAATCAAAATTTTAGTTTTCCAAACCACTCAACCAAATAGCAGTCATCCATAAAACTGCAGTGACAAAGATTGTCCAAACACTAAAAACATAAACAACTGAGATTTACTTATAATTTGCTCCATCTGTTGTAAGGTGTGTGTAACCATCAAATTTCTTGGTGAGTTTCGCAGGCCACAAGTTCGGAGGGCGCAGTTTCACACGAGTCATGAACAAAGAGAATGCGGAGATAGAGGACATAGATGTCATAAGAGATGAAGATCATCTCATTCTCCTGTAAGAATCGACATTCGACAGTCATGTAACACCTTCATCAACTTGGAACTATTTTTCATACCGCAGAGAGCCAATATCATGTAATTTCAGGCCATGTATACAACTGATTGTACAACAGATTGAACAAGAACAACAGTAAAGAATCAATGCCTTGAATCCGATACAAACATCGAATTTGAACCATACTCAACTATGAAAATTAATGACAGAAAGCAACAAACTACATAAAATCTTTATCTTATAATCATAAATTGCTCCTCTTAACTTCAATTCATTCAAGGTTGAATCTCATCTAGAGAACATGAAACTATATATCAAGCTTTTGCAATAAAGCAACAAACTCAAATCAGAAGTGATATGAATTATATTAAAAGGGCAAATTACAGACAGAGTGACAGTCATATAGATGCTGTTAAAGATAGAAATACAGTTATAAGTAAAAATCATAAACTTCCTATAGGTTTGAAGGAAAGGTCTGTTTTGCCCTTAGTCAATGCCCCAAATTATCTCACTTGCCATCACCCTCAATCTCAAAAGCAGAGATCGGAAAAGACCTAGAAATTCCAGTAGGGGTACCGAAGGTGATTTTGCCGGAGGAGGGGTCATCGATGGAGATCTGGTTGAGCGTGATCCAGAGGAGGAGCTCCTTGGACTTGACGCCGGTGAGGCGCTTCATCCGGCGGTTCTCCACGAAGGCGGTGACCTCGGAGTCGTACGACACCGACTTGCCGATCTTGGAGAACCGGTGCTGCATCGATTTCTTCTGCTTGAGCCAGACGAAGCCGGTGGACCTATTGTAGCCGACCTCCACCAAGTCATCCAGCGGCAGCAAGCCCTCCGGGAGGCAGATCTCGGCCAGCAGCTCCCTCGATTTCTGCTTGCAGATGTCGGCGCCGTTGAAGACCTCGGCGTTGTCGCGGTGGCTCTGGATCAGCTGTGCCGACATCTCCGCCTTCTGAATTCTCTCTCCTTCTCGCTGATGCTGCTGCTTCCTTCTTTCTGTGGGTTTCCGGATTCGTGGGGTTTGGCGGTGTTGAAATTGAGGGACTTGCAGGGGTTTATATATCTATTGATGTGAATTTCGGGGCGGAATTGGATATTTGATTATTTCAATTTTGGGGGAAATTTTTAGGTTACTGTTTTATCGGGCAGCAGAAATTTAGGTGACTTACCTCATGAGGTTTGGGGGGGAGAGGACAGTTGGGGATTTTTGACATTAAAATCTTCTGACCGTTTGGGTTTGCAATGCCCATTTTATTCCATTTATTAGGGTTTAATGATTTCACACGTAAAAGGGGAATTAAATCTACACGTCAATGGAGGTATATAAATGACTAAAAGTTGATTAGTTTGTTTTGGAATGAAAACTTATTGGGGCTGTGTGTTTCACTTAGTTAGCTTGTGTCTTGAATTTGTAAATAAAGAGTGGTCATAACCGAGGTTCGAACTGGGGACTCTTGGGTAGGGCTGAGCATCCGGTTTGGATCGGATCCGACCGGACCGGAAACTATGGAATCTTGGACCGCGGATCGGATCAGGACCGGGATATATGGTTCCGGGTTTTCCGGTCCGCGGACCGTTTGGACCGGAATTTTCGGTAGACAATTTTTTATTTTTGTTTTTTAAAAAATAAAACAACCCCTATTTTTGAAATTTAGCTCAAACTAACAAGTTGAAATTAAAACAGCCCCTGTTTTATCTTTTAAGTAACAAATTTGCTTGAAAATATTAAAGTATTTTAAAATTAGGACAAGATTCTTGAATGTTTTAAGTCTTTTTTTATATATAACGAACACTTCCAATCAAATTAATTAAAACTACAAATCGTTTGACAATACTGATAAAAAATTTACTAGGCATAATTGAATCTGAAAAGGAAATTTTATCATCTTCCCTCCCAGCACTTGTCGCACCATTTCCCTCTCTCCAAACATTTCTCCATTTGCTTTCTTGAATAGCCATCCGCAAGCTCCGGGACACCTTCAATATGTTCCCTGTGAAAATATACATCAAACAACATAGATCTAAATAACTAAAAGAAAGGGGAGAGAGAGGCCTGCGTACTGCAGGGTGTGGGACTGTGGGCGATGGGATCTGGCGGCGTCGAGCGAGGCAACAAAGCCAGCAAGGTTGAAGATGAACGGCTGAACTGAAGAGCGTCGATATCGCGGGGGGAAAGAGAGAGAAGGTTGCGTGAAGAACTGAAGAAAGTGAAAGGAATGGACTGCTGAACGGCTGAACAAAGAAGTAGGTTAAGCAGTAGGCACGCTTCTCTCTCTCTCTCTCTTTTTTTAATAACTCCGGTCCAGTTTCGGTCTGACCCGGAAAATCCGGTCTGGTCCCGGGTTTGGACCGGAACCCGGAATTTAAATTATCTTGGACCATGAATCAGACCATAATAATTTCGATCCGATCCAAGACCGTAATTTCCGGTCTGGTCCCGGTCCGATCCAAATTTTGCCCAAGGGTACTACCCGCGAGTTCGTGTGATGTGCTTGAATGTGTGGCTCTCACGTCGTTATATGTCTTACAAGAATGATATATTGTCGATGGATTACTTCGTCTGCTGTCAATTGATTTTATGATAGAAACTCATCGGTCTTGTGTGTTTGGCTTGATTAGCGCATGTACGTTTGGACGTATGACTCCCACGTTGTCATATGGCCCACCGAATTGATACATTGACAATGTGAAGAATCAAAGTCTTAAATATGAGTCAGTGAGCTACTTCCATCCTAAAACCATTATCAACTGGTTTTAGGATGGAATCTCACTGGTATTGTGTGCTCGGCTTGGTTAGTATATAGTTTGCTTGGCCGTGTAATCTCACCAAAATGATACATTTATAATATGAAGAATTCAAATCTTGTATATAAGTCGATGAAATACTTCTTCTATTGTCAAATGATTTTATGATGAAATCTCAGTGATCTTATGTGCTCAGCTTAATTAGTATATGATGTGGTTGGACGTGTAATCCCAAGCCACTTCATAAGGTCTATCAGACTTTCATATAGTACTGATTTATCTATTTTATACAGAAGTCGATGGTTATAAACATTTGGAACAAATAGCACAAATTAAAGTGGACACCGCGTATTCCAAAGGAGTGGCTATAGCGAATGAGGACGACACGCTTTATGTAGTGAATAAAAATAAAGTGACAAATAATATATTTAACTACTCTATAATATTCATATTGTAAAATATAAGAATTGTTTTTTTTTGGGTGAGAAAAGATGAGGGACGACCTCTCAAATAAAAAGAATTGAAAGCGGGCTCCACAGGAACTAAGGGTGTGTTTGGATTCCATTGCATTTTAGTTATAATGCAATTATTCTACCTCGTTTTATTTGTCCGTTTGGTTCTAAAAATGAAAATATCGTAAAAATCGAGGCAAAACTGTAATTTAACCAAATAATCACATAAATTGAGATAAAATAAGTGCATTATAATTAATATATCGTGAAATCTAAAAACATCGTAATTTAAATACCTTAAAATTTGGATTAACCAAACACCGCCTTATCATTTTGCATTATAAACATAATGCATTTGAAATCCAAACACACCCTAAAATATTAGAATTATTTTTCAGTGAAGTATTGTGGGACTCATAATTAGAGTCGTATACGTATGTAGGTGTATATGGTTAATTGTCTCTCACACAAGTTTAATGAATTTGATTATAAAATAAATTGACTAATAGCTCATCGGTTCATATTAAAGACGTACTAGGGGTGATATTCGAGCCTAACGAGCCGAGCTTGACTTGTTCAAGCTTGGCTCGTTTGGGAAACGAGTCGAGCCAAGCTCGAGCTTAAAAATTATTCGAGCTTTTTTTGGCGCTCAAGCTCGGCTCGCGAGCCCAGGGGTAAACTCGAGCTCGGCTTGTTAAGGCTCGAATAAGCCGAACGAACGAGCTCGGGCTCGTTCGAGCTCGGTTCCTAACTGCAAGCCTAAATGCTAAATTACAAAAGCATTTGTAAACCAAGGAGAAAACCCTTAAACAATGCATAACCAAATACAAGTTCCATGATACAAGTTCGAGCTGGGTTTTCTGTAATGAAAGTTTAACCCCCAAACTCATGAATCTGCAACAACACATGCATAAATAGGAAAAATAAATCATCACAAGATCTACCCCCAACTCATGAATCTTGCCTTTTGCAGTAAAACTTAAAGCAACATTATAACATCCAAATGTTCCCCTTCATACTCAGTTAGCTTCTTCAACAACTTCTTTCTGCTACGCTCGATTTCAGATATTGCATCTGTCCTTTGGTACTCCTGTTGCTGTTGCAGTGCCTACAAAAGAAAGATTGCCCACTAAATGTTGAAAACCAAACCTCACAATCCCATGAATAATTCCAACAAAACAATGACCTAGTAGCTTATACTTCCATTTGATTAAGTTCGGTGCCAAGTAACCTAGCAGCTTAAATAGGATTTAAGTATCACCCACCCAATCCCACCCAACATTTCACAAACCAAATGAAATTAAAGTGATCCCAATGGGTTTTCACAAACCAACTGAAGTTTTCAAGCTGGAAACCCATAAATTATCCAACAGCAACAAACGAAACCAAATGATAGATGAAATTCTTCAAAAAGGACTAAAAGAAATTGAACCTGAATCATCAGAGGCTCGAACCAGAAGCAACCCTAATCTGTCCTTGTCCAGATCCATTACTGAAAACAAAGAGCTGAAATTCTAGGGTTTTGCTATTTGGGGAAAAGGGGAGAAACAGAAACGAAACCCAAATACAGAATGAGCCTCTGCTCAAATCGAATTGAATCCATAATTTCATAGCCTCACATCCCCTAATCGTTTCAATTTCAATATGTAAAGGACAGATCGAGGGAGGAAGGACAGAATGAACCTGGTCGGGGAGTAAGGGCTTGTTTGGTATGGGTATATAGATATAGGCTATATATGGGTATAGAAGGTCCAATATCTATATCCCTTGTTTGGTATATTTATCCAAATCAGAATATGGATATCAATCATATATCTCTATATATTAATTCTATGCCTTTCTTCACTTTTAGATATCCCAAAAAATGGGGGGCTATAAGATTTACAACCGACTGAGTGAGATACTTCTTTTCCTCCTCCTCCTCCTTCTCTATAGCAATCGCTTCTTCTCTATAGCAGCTCTTCAATTGTTGTTTGCCATTGCATCTGTTCGAAAATCCCTATTCGAAATGTTGTTGTTGTTCGAAGATTTCTCTTCGAATTGCTGCTGTTCGAAACAGGCTAGAAGATTTTTGTTTGAATTCCAAGCTGCTTGAATTCTTGTTGCTTTTGTATTGCTGTTGTTTGAAATTTTTTGTTCAAATTAAGGGACAATCTGTCCGAACATTTCTGTTTGAATTAGTTATATAGGCTGTTGTTCGAAAATTTACACCAGTTGCTCTTGAATTAGGGTTCGAACGTTAGGGCTTGAATTAATTGGGTTTTGGTCATTTTTATTACATTTTCTTTCTTTATCTTATTTCTGATATCTATATATATACCCTTTCCAAACAGCAGACATAAGATATAGCTATCAATCCTATACGGCTATACCCATACCCAATACCGATAGCTTGATATCTATATCTCATACCCATAGCCTATATCATATATCTATATACCCTTTCCAAACGGGCAAGTTTGTTGTCGAACTGGAGTTCGCCATCGAAGAGCCTACTACTCAACGTCGCTGCTGGAAGGAGGGAGCTAGAAAGGGGAAGACTGTGAAGATTTACCGGACTAGAGTTCGCCGCCGGAGGGCCCGCTACTCAACGAAGTCGAAGTCGCGGTTGGAGAACCTGTTACTCAACGTCTTCGCCGCTCGGCGCCTGAACTTATGAAGTCGCAGCCAGACTGCCGGAGCCATGACTGAAAGAGAGAGCCTGGAGTTCTAAACAAACGAAATCGAAGATTGAAAGAGAAAGAGGGAGGCGGGACTACACGGGGACACGACACACGGTCACATGGGCAATTTTGTAATTTAACACACTCGAGCTTCCGAGCTCAGCTCGAGCTCGGTTCGAACTTAAAAAAGTGTTCAGGCTCGGCTTGTTTTACCTATTCGAACGAGCCGAGCCCAAGCCGAGTTTGAACTGTTCGTCTCAGATAACACCCCTATTAAAGACTGTTATAACTCGTGATTTTTAAATATCAAATAAACACTAATATTGGAGTATATCTAAATATTGATATCAAATGTAATCTTAGGGTCTATTTGGATTCCAATCGTTTATATTTATAAAAATAAACACTTTTAAAGTGTTTGGGTTACACAATTTCCAGTGCATTTGAAATAACGTAAATTTAAAATAAAGTACATCGTAAATTGTGTAAGTCAATTAAATTAAATTTAAAATATAATTATCAACTTTATACAATAGTTTGAGATAAATTGACCCAATTTATAACGAGTTTATTTAAAAATTTACGTTATTTAAAATACGGTTTAAATGTATGAGCCAAACACTTTCAATGTGTTTATAAACATAAACACTTGGGAATCCAAATATACCCTTAGTATTTTGCCCCCCCCCCCCCCCCACAGAAAGCGTACGTACGTGAATAGTAAAAGACTTATATTATCATCCAAGAAACCTTTCCTTCGGGAGATTCTAACCACCCCTCTAGGGGTTTGAAAACCAACAGGCCTTCTGGCTTGTTCATGAGCAAGGGTGTGGAGTGGAATCCGGTGGATAACATTCTGGCGCGAATACAATCTCTTATCACAAGGCTTGGCTGGAATCAAAACACCCCTCCTTTGGGGGGAAAACTACCGGCGTCGGCGTAAATTCAACCGTCGGCCAGTATCGAGGCATCATCGCGGGCTTCGATCTTCCTCGCTGTGGGTGTAGCCCTATTGGCGATCGGGAAACTCATAGAGCCTGGGCTTATCGCCGATTAGGAAGATCCCTTTGGGGCCGGGAAGTACGCGCCTGGGGTTTCTTCCCCATGCGCCCCCAACCTCAATTTTGAAAACCTAGCAATGATCGATGTATTCGATCGGAGACCTTAACCTTCTCAGATCACTCGGACCTCGCCGTTGTTGACTTGAGGTGGTGGTTCCGCTTCATCTGGACACTGGAGCTTGCCCTCCGTCTTACGTTTGGTACCGGCTTCTCCGACCTGCCTGGAACACCGGCGCTTGTTCTCCTCTATGGTTTCTGCGCACCCTTACTCTCGCAACCAATCTATTCGGTCAAAAGCTCTAATTTTTTGGGCTTTTGTCGATTCAAGGTTTTGATTCACCATTCCTTTACCGATCTACTCCTATTTGAACCATTGGCCTCCGATTCTCAGATCTCTGCGTCTCGGTTTGTCCCGAAACTCCCAGCGTTTCTCTCCGGTCTGGGTCGGGGATGTGGTTGTCCGGTCGGGGTTCTTGGCTTCCTCGGTCTTCCTTCTCCGAGTGATCGTCGGCGCTGCGCTGGCCTGTGGCGGGTCCCCTCGCCGCCGGTGGCCTGGCAGTCTAAATCTGCTGGTGTTCGCAATCCAGTGCGTGCAAGTACACATATGTGCTTGCACGCCACGCTTAATTAAAAAAAAAAAAAAGAAGGAAGGTGTTAATTAGCCTCCTCACGTGTTGAACTTTAGTCCTTGGAGTGCAAGGCTTAATTTGCCTCTTGCACTCCAAGTTACATGGATAAAAAAAAAAAAAATTGTATTAACATATTTTCATATATTGATATATAATTCTATGTTTATATATTGATATATATTTATTTAAAAATCCCGAAAGGGTTTGACAAAAAAGTTAGCTAGGGTATCAAATCTCGCTCATTTGGGCGTGTTATAATTTCCGTGAGGGTTGACTAGACCCCGTTAGGGTTTATGGGTGCTCTTACTCAAGCGGTGTGAGGCTCTGCGGTGGTGTGATTTGGTGATCTTCTCCATGGATTTGGTTCTGATTGTCGGAGTTGGGATAGGTTGGTATCGTGGTAGTGTGTATCGTGGCGTCTCCACTACTCAGGTTGTCTGCTTCCCTGATGTTTCGTCCTCACTGCCCACAGGATAATCGGGTCCTGATCTACGGTTCTACTTCAGTGTGGGGCTTGGCTTCGTCTGTCGTCTTCGTCTCTTATCCTGTTTGGTTTAGGTCTGCTTAGTTTCGTCTATTTGTAGAGTGCGTTTGTCTAAGTCTGCATCATTTTGTATTGTTGTAAGTTTGATCTTTAGATGGTTCTACCGTCTGCCGGCTTGTCCAGCCGTCGAGTTTCAGATATGTCTGAACTCGAATTCCCACCTAATAAAAAAAAAAAAATGTATACCCAATCATACATGAATACATACTGAGATAGATATAAGGCCCACTAAATAATCAGTAATCATATAAAGGCCCACTAAATAATCGGGCGATGACCTTAAGTAAGTAATACTGTTAGAGCCCATACTTGGTCACTATTCGGTCTTCACTCACTATGCCCACATTCGGGCCCATTCGTTTTCCCAAATTTGAATAGGATACTTCAATTAAAATCATGAATATTTTATAAACAACTAGTATAGCTCCCGCGCTATAACGGGATTTTAAAAAAAAAAATCTTAGTAATAAAATAAATTAATATTATAAAATTAAATAAAATATAAGTTTAATGTTTTAAATTAAACTTATAAAAACAAACTCATAAGAGAGAGCATGATAAGCTTATCCAAAATGAAATAATTTATGATAGTATGTAAAGATTTACAAATAGATATAGGATATATATTAATTTCATATTTTAAGTTAAACCTATTGACAACATGAAGGATGAAAATCAATTGTAGAAAGGAGGACTATGAAGAGTGAAGACCTAACTCACCTACTTTGGAATTGTCCCATTTCGCGTGAAGTAATAACAATGATGGATTCAACTTTGTTTGTTAAAATAAACAGATGCTTCATGCAAGGAACTAATCTAAATCCATTCGTCTAGAAAATTAAAGAAAATATAGGAATCCAACGCTTTACTATTTTAGCATTTGCTTGGTGAAGTATTTGGTACTTTCGCAACAAAGTACTTTTCGACAACATTAAGCCGGACCCAAGGAGTATTTTATCTTTTATTAAAGATCAAGTATTCGTGTGGAACTCTTCCAAAAATATTGATGACTTCACTGACCACTCACAACCAGGAAACCAGAACTAATCTACAACATCTCGAAAAAGAAAACAAACAAAATGGAAACCTCCAAAAGCAGGGTCTTACAAACTCAACTTTGATGGAGCCCTTTCTTCTTCCGCTAAAGGCTCCTACGGATTTGTAATTAAAGATTGTATCGGCACCCCAATTTTCTTTGGATTCGGGCCTTGTCCTATACCATCCATTGCTGGGTCGGAAGGCTTGGGTCTTTTGAAAGGCATCATAGCAGCACAAGAACTTAACATAACTAACCTTGTAATTGAGGGTGATAACCTCACCATTATAAAAGTCTTAAAGGTCTTGGGAAGCCCACTAGGGACTCTGAAATGATTGTCTCTGACAGTCTAGTCTCGCTGCGCTTCTTTAATTTCATTGAAATTTGTCATGTCTGTAGGGAAGCACACCAAGTTGCGGACCGCTTATCGCATATGGACTTTGCTTTCCACAATTCATTGACTCCTAATGACTTCGTGCTTCGCAATCTCATCCATATGGATGCTCTTGGCTTATAGGGCCCGACCCATTAGCCAAATTATTTTGAGTTAAAAAAATGCAGAAAGGGGGAAAAGAAAAAGGGGAAAAAAGTGATATGTTGAAAATGAGAAAATTAAGGTGAATGTGACACATAGACGTATGTTTTAAGAGTTTATATAGATATAAATTGAAGATTTTCAGTTAAATATATTGAAATTCCAATCACTTATTTTTATCTAGAAAACTATTGAAGTCTGACGAGCTCACATCTATATACATGTATTAAAATCGATGCATAGTATACTATATGACGCATCATGGTTAAAATACTATGTTATCATGGTTTATAGAAAGTTGTATAAGTCACAATCTATCCATCTATATATTTTATTTCATTGAGAAAAATATAAATAAAAAATATGTCATAGTTATACTTACCAAAAATATTAATAAATAAATATGTGTTGAGAGAATCAAAGATGTGAAGAGACCAAAAGAGTCCCACATCGATAATGTGAACAAAGAAGTCTTAGTATATAAACTAGTGGGTTACTCCTCTTATTGCCAATTGGTTTTAGAATGGAACCCCGCTCGGCTTATTGCTAGGCTATTAGCGCATGGGAGCACGTGTGGACACGACCTCCGATCCCGAGTCCCAATGGACTTTAGTATGGTATCAGAGCGGAAAAGCCAAACGACTCGACTCTAGATCTTGGGCTAGCTAAAAAGAGAATGAGATGTTAGACCCGTTGTCCAAGTGTTAATTAGAGGCGAAAAACGACCCTAGTTGCACTTGCGGAGGCGTGTTGAGAGAATCAAAGATGTGAATAGACCAAAAGAGTCACACATCGATAATATGAACAAAGAAGCATTAGTATATAAACTAGTGGGTTACTCCTCGTATTGCTAATTGGTTTTAGGATGGAACCTCGCTCGGCTTATTGCTAGGCTTTTAGTGCATGGGCGCACATATGCACACGACCCCCGATCCCGAGTCCCAATGGACTTTAGTAATATGTAGTATTAGATAAGTGCTATTTTATTTATATCGAGATTATTTTTTTGTGGAAAGAATTATATGTATCAAAATTAATTATTTAATAATTGTCAATATGTAGTCACAATTCATCCGTACATATATATTTTAGTAAACCAACGTGATAAATATATACTAAATATTTAATAAAAAGGAATATTAAAGTATTTTTAAAAATCAAATATCTATTAAATTACATGAGATTTAATTAACGACTGATTAGAAAAAAACATTTTACCTTATAAATGTGAATTTTATTTATATTTTGAGAAAATCTAAATAAATGAATTTAGATTATCTATAATCTATCAAACCAATTTTATTTACATTTATAGTTTTTGGCGGACAAAATTATTTATATTTAGATTACTATTTTTATTTATTGGAAT
Organism: Persicaria tinctoria; assembly: GCA_037127255.1. Classification (NCBI taxonomy): domain Eukaryota; kingdom Viridiplantae; phylum Streptophyta; class Magnoliopsida; order Caryophyllales; family Polygonaceae; genus Persicaria; species Persicaria tinctoria. Next base: position 56,480,353 of record JBANSL010000020.1, read on the forward strand.
ATGTACGTAGATTATTTATAATATTGTATTAACATATTTTTTATGTACATGACACGATCTACACTAGAAGGTGTGTGATAAATAGAATATATATATATATAGGGAATCATTCAAATGTAAAATTACCTTATTGTGTAAAATTTGCTTATGGTGTAAAATTTCCATTTAAGGTAGCCCGCGCTCAAAATAGAATTATACTCCGTATTGAATTGAATGGGCCAGCCCAGCCTAGCTCCTCATAGCCCAAAAATAAAGAGGAAAAAAAAAGAATAGGCCTGTTGCGTCTGGCGTCTCTCTATCTCTCAGCTCTCTCCCCCACTTGACAACGGCGACGGCGGGTTCCCCGACTTCGACGATGTAGTTCTAATGGCTGGACAATCGTCGGCGAAGGAGATGGTGGAAGACGGTGGAGTCATACTGCAGCAATCGGCGCCATCGACTGTAATGGATAACGACAATGGCGAAGGAGATGGCAGGTCGTCGTCTTTGAAGCCGTGTCGGAGAAATCAGGTGCTTCTCTCCCTCAAAGGCGCCTAGGTATGTGCTCGATTTCTTTTCCTCTACTCTCCTCTCCTCTCCCTTCAGATTTCCTTCATATATGTTCCTCGGCTCGTCCTTCTTCCTACCGCGCGCTCCACCTAGGTTTTGCCCTATTGCCCCAATTTTACAAGATTTTATTAATTTGATGTATGTTACATCACATTTGTATCAAGATGATGTTGTATGAATTGAATAGGCAATTTCTAATTTGAGGCACTGCTAAACACATGGGGGTAGCCCCACAGTAATTGACAATATGGACTATGTATTGTTGTATTGTAGGTACTAATCAAATTCAAGTGTTTACTTTGAATCTTTGATCATCAAACGAGACATGATTGCAGGCGTAACATAATGGGTGGCTGGTAGGTGCTGAATTCTGATATATTCAACTCTTTCCATTTCTTACTTGTTAGTTGTTACGGAGTATTCTCAAAATCTTCCCTTGGTTCAAGTTTTCAGGGATGGTAATAGTTCCTGCTGTTTTACTGCTAGATTGAAATATTATTTTTGTTTTTTGTGATGTTTAGGATTTGAGGCAGTTTAAAGGCATAACATTTAAATGTAGGATGACTAATAACCCTCTTCCTGACAGGCAATCCCTTTACAATTAAGGACATATGAACTATTGATCAATCAGACAATGATACTAAACTTGTCCTATGTTGTTTGCTGCTGATCTTGGTGTTTTGATTGGAAATATTGACCAACCATGTCTTATTTCTCCTTAAAAGGTTTCGAGATCATTAATAAAAATTGTCCTCCCAACGTCTTTGTGATGACGAGGTGGGATTCAATTTTACATTTCCAATTCTGTTGCTTCTCTTCTTTTTGGTGTGGAGTTTATTGTACTTCTGTATTCTTGATCTACCATTCTACCAAACATTAGTTTGTGCAATTACAACATGAGGAGTTTTCCTAATGGAAAACATGATAGGTTAAGAAAATAGGATAGGTTAAGAAAATAGATGAAAATTACCTTACAGTGTAAATCCGGTTGTTGGGTTGTAAGATCTTTGTGAGGATGCTGAAAGCTGGTGGTTGTTTAACATTTACTGAACTGTGCTAGCCCAATTGGGTGGTTTGGTTCATTGTATTTTTTTTTTAATTTGGTGTATTCATCATTCTATCAGAATGTTCTTGCAAGTATTTCTAGAAAGATTGAATCTTCTGTTGTGATCTGTTGAGGGGGACAGGTTGACTGCTTCAATAAGGCAAGGTTGCTTTTAGGTCTGTATGTACTATGTAGTTTCAGATGTTGGGTTTATTTAACAGCTAATAAGCTATGCAACTTCAGATACTTACAGTTATGATTTTAGTTGTCAATTGTGAGCATTGTTCAGACTTTTGAAACTGTAGCATGAATTTATTTTCTCGATGGTCCCTAAGGTTGGTAGACAAGTGGTTCCTGACAAAAATAAATTCCACATAGATTAGGGTTTATGCTGCATGAACTTGACTGCAATAAGGTTTTGGATTGTTTCTATATCAGCATCTTCCTGAAGGTTATCTGCCTATCTGAGTGTTTCATTCTCTTAACAAAGATACATAGTTCCTTGTACTTTGGCCTGTCAAGTAGCTTGCTGCTTAATCTTGATGTGTTTGTTATCTTTTCTTTAGCTTTTCCTCCCTTTATATGCGATTGGCCTCTTCAAAAGAGCAGCATGATGTGTTCTAGTTTTTTGTCTGGCCAAAATTTGCTTACTACTCAACATGATGTTTTCTACATTTTAATTAATGCTTAATTGTTTTATATTGGAGCAGGAGATTTTTTCCCTGGCAGTTCTAATACTTCAAACTGGAATGATATCGTATATAACAAGAAGGTCTTGAATGCCTTCCCATACCCATGGCTTACCTCAACTCTCTCCCTACCCTCTGGCTCTTTGATGATGTTAATCTCTCGGGCTACTCTAATCGCTAATGCCTCCAAGACAAATTTTAATTTCCGGAAGACATTGCTGCTTGTAAGGTCCTTCGTTTGATATCTACTTTGATCTGATCAACTAAAATTGATCTACTAATATATGTTATTTTTGCATGTAGCGTACTTTTAAAAGTCTATTAGCTCAATGGGAGAGTGATGTGTATACACACATAGACGTGGGTTCGACTCCCGCATAGGCTAAAACACATAATTTTGTATTAAAAGTGCAATAATAATTATATATATTAGTTGAGATGGTATTCAAAATGCATTTTTGAATTTTCATATATATACAAGTGTGCACGAAAAAGTGTGAAAGAGTCTTCCATATCTTATCTCAATCAATAGTGCAAAAGTAAAATACAATTGTGCAGATTTAGAATACAAGTGTGCAAAGGTAAGATACAATTGTGCAGATTTACACTACAATTGTGCAAAAGTAAGATACAATTATGCATATTTAGAATACAAATGTGCAAAAATAAGATACAATCGTGCAGATCTATAATACAAGTGTGCATATAACAACTACTAAAAAAGAGTGGAGGAATCTGACAGATCTTATCTCAATCAATTGTGCAAAAGTAAGGTACAATTGTGCAGATTTAGAATACAATTGTACACATTTAATTAGAATACAAGTGTGCACAAGTGTGCAAAAGTAAGATACAATTGTGCAGATTTAAACTACAATTGTGCAAAAGTAAGATACATTTGTGCAGATTTAGAATACAATTGTTGTGCACATTTAGAATACAAGTGTGCAAAAGTAAGATACAATTGTGCAGATTTAGAATACAATTGTGCACATTTAGAATAATAGTGTGCAAAAGTAAGATTCAATTGTGCAGATTTAAACTACAATTGTGCAAAAGTAAGATACAATTTTACACATTTATAATACTTTGAGTAGGCGGAACCATTCTTTTTTTTTTCCCTTCTCCACATTCTTACCGGTAGGAATTTGCCTATGATTTTTTCAATTGATATTTTTATATAGAAAAATCTTCTTATTTCTTCACCGCGGGTTCTCGCGATTCAATTGTGCAGATTTAAACTACAATTGTGCAAAAGTAAGATACAATTGTGCAAATTTATAATACAAGTGTGCAGAAGTAAGATACAATATGTGCAAACTTAGAATACAATTGTGCAAAAGTAAGATACAATATGTGCAAATTTAGAATACAATTGTGCACTTTTAAGCATTGTAATATGAATTTTAAGCACTTCAGCTTTCCTTGTTGCACAACATAATAAGGATTTGAACGAGAAAAACCAGCACTCTCAAGAAGGTTCATGACTTCATTTTTCCTCTTCATTGTGGCATGCTGCTTTAATTAAACAAGCATGAAAAGTTGAGAAGTAATCAAGCAACGAATATGGAGAGTTCAAATTAAAGATCTCTAACTCATGTAATATGCTTTCCATCCAAAAAGTACTCGTCTTTCTTCAGTCCAATAGATCTTCGCAAGCAAACTTCCTCCTTATCCATCTACAAGGATGAAAAATATGAGCAGGGTAATTTCAGATTGGCTTCTTGTGTACGAAGTTGTAAATGCACATTAAAAGTTCAAATTGCAGGTACCAAAATAACATGTGCATCCACACCAATTAGCATAGTCAACTGACTAAACTACTAAAGAAGAAAAGAGCAAAAAACTAATCAGAAAAACCTTTATCTTGCAAATAAACAACGCATGAACAAATGTTATCGGAATGTGATTATCTGAGTTGTCAAAGACAATCTCTGCAAAGGCTGATAATACTTGGTTGCTTGCACCTTCCTAAAGAATAGAAACTATACAGATATGATTCTATACAACATTAAAATGTTTCGTAAAATCACAAAACTTATAAACACACATGCAAAGACATACATGGAGTAACGCATGTCTGTCCTCATTCCATAGATTTTGGAATATATAACTAAGCACAAATAGAATTGTCTTAAAAAATGTTAAATCAGCAAAGGCAGGGGAGATGGTGCCATTAAAATGTTGCTTAGCATGATTAACAGAAGTCGCTCTTCCAGATGAATCGCAGAGCAATATAGCCACTGCCTGCAAGCATCTTTACCTTGCCAACAACAAGAGTTCAGAAAAATTGCTCACACCTCATCTCATAATATTTATAAACCATAATGCCATGTTATTTTTCAGTTTCATTCCTCTCATTAACAGCTTCTTTTGCTTTATGTCTTTGAGTCTTTTGGTTTAGTCGGTGGGGGTAGATGGGAATGCAATTTCCATATATAAATGTAGAGGATGAAGATTCTTACAGCTTTAGGATTTCTGGATGAAACACACGAGGGCTGATTGTTTGACAAATCCCATAGCTTCACCATTTTATCAGTGGATCCAGTTTCCAGTAACTAAGAGAAAATGTTTGGGCAGAATGTCAGTCAAAATTATAAGTCAAGAATTCAAAATGATGCAGACTGAGAGAAGCAATCACAATAGGTGCATTAGGATTGTAGGAAACAGTGCAAACAACGCTGTCATGAGCAGTAAAACTTAGCTTTTGCTTCGACTTGGGATCTGAACTGGAGGTGGAGGAGTGGCGAGACGGAGAGGTCGAAGGAGAGATCTGGTGTGGCGCGGTGGAGGGAAGAAAGAGGGTTGGAGGATGTGGTGGTCGTCGAAGTCCACCGCCTGCGGCGCGAATCCATTCACCCAGGTCGCGCAGTCGTCCTTATTCACGAACCTAATCTGGCTCCCAAATTGGCGATTCCGCAATCAAATTTCAAGAATTTGCATCGAATTGAAGAAATTGAGGAGTTGAATTGAGTGATTGATGCGATACCTGCCTAGGAGAGGCGTCGATGAGGATGAGGTTGGAGAAAAGGTCGGGGCGGCTGATGGGGGCGAGGAGGCCGACCATGGAGGAGACGGAGGCAGAGAGATCTGAGACCATGGCGGTCGGCCATGGATGCGCTGGCCTCCGTTGCCCGCCTCGGGTGTGGAGGTTGAAGGCTTGAAGCAGTGAGATCTGAGACCGGATGGAGAAGCGCGTGCAGGCGAGTCGATGAAGAAGCAATTTCTTTTGGCCGGTCCAACACCGGTTCGATTTTTTTTATTTAAAAAACCAGGTCAGCGTGTCCAGTTTCACCTAAACCCAAAATTTTACACGTTAAGCAAATTTTACACGTTAAGAATGTTTTACATTTTAAAGTTTCCATATATATATGTCTCCAATAGGATTTCATTTCAAAATTAATAAATAATAAAATGAGTATTTCATCAACCTAGCTTACATATATTCAATATTTTTATGTACTTCTAATATAGGATAACGCTATCAATGTTGACTATCATTTTATATTTGAAGACACAAAATGTAATGAAACAGTCAACACGTACAATATTTTAGCATCATGAAGTAGTTATTATATATTACTCCAACAATTCACTAATATAAGTGTGTTAAACATTACACATTTTGTAGTGTTAACTAAACTAAAAATACCAAACTTTCTGATAAAAAAAAAAAACACCAACCTTAATTTAGAGTTTTAGTTATTACCAATGATTTGGTGTTATTTTCACCAAGACCAATATACACACATACATGTAAAATAATTCTTGTCACTTGTAATTCGTCGATTCGTTTTTAATAACATAAAAACTTAAATTATTATATATTCGGCAAGAAAAGAAATCTAAGACTGAATAAATCACTGATAGAAACACGTAAAATAAACTTTGATCGATGGCAGCAACAGAGTTCATGGCATATCAACGGCAGGGTACATCATGTGACTATTGAAGGAGCATAGAGTGCCCCGATATTAGAAGTATTGGGACCGAAGATGGGTCTTCTTATGGCAAGGGATTTGGGACTTCCGCATGTTTAAATCGAGACCCATCACGTTTATATAGAGAAATCAATAGATGCGTTGACAATTTGAGGTGGATGTCATCTATCACGTCTATATAGAGAAATCAATAGATGCGTTGATTGTGTTGCCATACTTTTTCAGACAGTTATTATACGCCTTCGTCCCTTCGGGACAAACAACTTGGTATCTACATCACTAAGAATGCTATTAGTAATTGATAGACTAGAATCTAGCCACTTTCAAATCTTTACTTGTATAAAAAAAAATTACAAATTCACATACGTCTTCACCTATCTCTATCTTCTATTGATACTAATTAATGATCACACCTAGAATATTTAATGGGAGGAAATGAGGAATATATGATACTCATACCGTCATACACCCCACGGATTCTGATGATTAAGGTGTAATTAATCAATTAGTCTGTAATCAAAGAAGCCAAATTTTCAACTATGAGAGTGACGTACAGGAAGAAGCATATATATATAATAATATATGTCTACAAGTCAAACCGAAGACGTAGAAAAACGAATGGCGCGTCTACATACTATTCACTTCAGTTCTCACTTCCTTTTTGACCTCTCACTACCTAATTTTCCCATGCATTTGCAAATTGCTTAATTAGCAGACTTATCTCCCACCTTTGACCACGGTCAACATCACCGTCGTCAATGTGAATGGGTGGAATAACATGCACGTAGGGCTGTTATATGAGGTGAACAGTTCGAGTTCGGTCTGGGATCGGTTCGAAAAAAACTCAACTCGAGCTCGTTCATTTGCTAAAACGTACAAGCCGAGCTTGAATAAAAAAAAAAGCTCGTTTAAAAATTCGGTTCGGCTCAGCTCGAACTCGTTTAACAAATGAACAAGTTTGAACATGTCAAGCTCGACTCGAATAACACCCCTACCTGTGAGTCTAGATTTGTAGAGTATATATGTTTTTGCTATTGAGATGATGATGTGACCCCTGTCCAAAGTCTCTGTCCTTACCATTCGAATTTAAAAAAAAAGGATAGGGGGATTTTCAAGGATAGGAGATCCGCTCTTACGGAGTATGTTTTTGTGGGTGGTTGTATATGAAGCTGATAAATTAAGGTTCTTTTTAGATACACTACAAATTTTCTTGTGCACATCAATTTCAAGATCATTTTTAATTAATTAACACATTTTTCAATTAATTCGTCCACCGCAAACCTGCACGTCCATTCCAACGTGCAGATTTGTCCATTCTAACGTGCAGATTTGTGGTGTATTTAGTTTCTCCGTAAATTAAATATATGTTAAATTTAATTAAATTAGTGAGGTATTCGGTAGGTTCTTTTTTATGCTAAGTTGGGTATCATATATGCTTTGGTTTACCTTGACATGTGTTTGCGCCTATCTCACGGTTTGCCCCTTGGCTTTCCGACTTGAGTGCTTTACATGCTAGTGCTCGAGCCCGTAGAGAATTGGTCGATAACCTCGTAACCTCCACGTTATCAAAAAAAAAATACTATAAAGTAAGGGTAATCTATACAAACTATATGATAGAAAAGAAGAAAATGGAGAGATTTGTGAATAGATAAAAAAAATTATGAAAAACTTGATGTGAGTATTTGTTGAATTAAGATTCAGAAATCTAATTAAGAAAATCTTAACTTTAACTTATTTAAATAAGTTAAAGTCTAGTGGATGGAGTTTCAATTATCTCAGATCAAAGTAGTTTAATATAGTATATCTTTGTCCTTAGATATAAAAACAAACACGCATGCGCGCGCACACACACACATATTTTATGTAAGATAGTCCTAATACTCCATTATTATTATTTTTTTGGAACCTAAGATCATAAAAACTACTAATTTTTTTTAAAAAAAAATCATACTTATTAGTAATATAACTTTAAAAAAATTGATATTTGTTATAAATAAAAATTGATATTTGTTATAATTTTTAATTCCTTAAAACATGTATATATAACTAGTGAATTAGTATGTTTTTTAGGGTTTGTTTGGTTGGCAATGGGAAAACCCATGAAGTACAAAAATCCAGGAATTATAAGTAGCTAAAATATAATGTGTTTGGTTGAATTTTTTTCCGCAGAAAAACCCAGGAAGTTCAATTCCTCTATTTCAAAGGAATTTAACTTACCTACTCCCCCTTAGGTAAATTGCAATTCCCCCATTTTCTATTTAAAAATTTTCAATTCCCCTATTTAATCCTTTAAACTAAAATTTTAACCAAACATATTTTCACAATTCCCGTAAATTAGACTTCCTGATAATTCAATTCCCATGAAATAACTTTCCGGAAATTTCAATTTCCACATTGAACCAAACGAGCCCTTAAAATGAATGTAATATTAAGTAACTGGTCAAATTACTCAAATACTATATATACCACACCTTTAAGCTTATTACGTAGTTAGTTTATGAGATTTCAACAAATAAAGCAGGATTAGGTATATATTCTTGTCTAGAAGAATATATGAGCATAAGCATCTTATTGAGTTATGTGTGCACTGTGCATATATGGGAATATTTTAACCAAAGTGCTCAACTCATGTTTAAAGCTGTGTACTCCATTGTTAATGACTGGGTAAAGATTAATTGAGAGCAAACTGGCACGCACATATAATTGATATTGATATGTATGTATGAAAGTGACATTTGAAAGAGACCTTCAATTCATTAATTAATGGGGGAGTTTAATTGATCTCCGTGATTTGATATGTCTGAGAACGTCTAATTTCTTCAAACCCCGTCTAACCATGTGTCTTCCGAGTATTTTCCTGCTATTGGGATCATCTGTCCCCCTCGAGAGTGGGGACGCTCAGTTTTTCGAGGAGAGAAATGGAATGATCGCTCTTTATTTACCAATTTAAGAAGGAGGAACGAATTTTTGTACAAATTGTTGATTCCTTCTTCGATAGATTTTTCTATAGGTCAGCGAATTATGATGTTTTAAATTAAAAGACGATATTTTAGTTTAAGATGGTATTTTTTCAATTAAAATTAAACATAATGTTTTTTTTGTTCAAAATGCAGATGTTTTATTTTAAAACTGTGTTATTAGTTGTTATATATTTTTTCTCTTTAAATGAAAAAATGATATCGTTTTAATCTATAACAGTATTATTTTCGTCTAAAAATATATCATCTGAAACCTATAAAGTTATTATATGTAACTTGTTTATTCTATAGCATGTAGTATGCAATAACGTGTAACAAGATATACAAACTTTAAACTTGCATAATTTCTCATATAATTATCGAATTTAGTAATATAACCTCATATTTCGAAGCTTTTGGGTTTAATTATATTACCAAAATATCAAATTAAGTAAAATATAAAAGCATCATGATTTATTAAAAGACATTTGAAATAATTAAATGTGTTTAACTTTCAAACGTTCATAACTTTTTACTCGGTTATTTGATTAAGGCTTATAATATATCAAAAGGAAGCTATTGACGAGTAGAACAAATATTGTAATTTGTGGGATGAAGGAGGGGCAGATGCTCCCCCTAAATCCGTCAATGGAGACGCCCTGTTTTCTCATGCTCGCCCTCAAAATAAATAAATAAAAGAAAAATCGTAAGGAGTGAGATTTTTGTGAGAGGATACAGGGAGAAGGGGAAAAAAGGGTACATGAGTCCTGCTCTGATTTTCCTAGGACTTGATATATATGATTAATTTATTAGTTTTAATGTTGATAAGTGTTATTGTTTGAAAATAATTTTTATATCAATAATCTATGTGGAGAACGCGCCTCACGCGCCCCCAAATTACATTGCCAAAAAACTATAAGAGGAGGCTTCTTCAAGAAATGGAACTGTTGGGTTTAGGTTTGGCAGAGACGGTCTCTCCATTCCTTTCCTAGCTTTTGCGGACGACATCATGGTTTTTGCGAAAGCCACTTCAACTGCAAGCGAAAATATAAGAAAAATTATTGATGAATACTGTAAGTACTCGGGCCAGGAGGTTAACTTTCACAAACCCTCCTTTCAAACAACTTGTGGTGTACCCAGAACTAGAGTTCAAGAACTTGAATGTAGTTTACAAATTCATCATACGACAACAATAGAAAAATATCTGTGTTGCCCCATTATTAACGGAAAAGTGAATCGAGAAACTTTTGAAGAAACTGTATGCAAATCCAAAGAGCAACTATCTAAGTGGAGGGCCAATGCGCTCTCTCAGCAGGGAAGGGCAATACTTATTAATTCAAATCTATCGTCAAAACCCCTCTACTTAATGCAAAGCTTTATGTTGCCGACCAATATACACAACGAACTGGATCAACTAAACAAAACTTTTTTCTGGAATAAAGATCTTCAACATAGACCACTAATAAGTTGGGATGGAATATGCAAACCAAAAAGTAAAGGTGGGATTGGCCTCCGAAAATCGAAGGACATAAACGAGGCTCTCCAAATGAAATTACTATGGAAAATCATTGCTGGACCTGATAACTATTGGGTTCAACTGATAAGGTATAAATACCTAAAAAACACAGAACTTCTACAATATAAAGCAAAGGGCAATACATCATGGCAGTGGAGAAACCTAAGCTGGCTTATTGACAAATTCAAAAAAGGACTCATCTGGTTTGTAGGAGACGGGAGATCCATTAATTTTTGGACAGACAATTGGTTATCGATGTCCCCTCTTTTAGGAAGAATAAACCCACCTTAAAGCGTTAACATAAACCAAAAGGTCAGTGATTATATGATAAACGGAAAATGGTGGATTGAGAGATTAAACCAAGTTTTCGATAACACAACTGTACAGGAAATAACAAAAATTCCTATCCTTGTCTCGCCGCTCCCAGATAGACTCTTTTGGTGGCCGGATCGAGAGGGCTGGTTCACAACTGCAAGTGCAATGAAACTCATTACAAACTTTAATAATATGACAGACGACCCCAACTCATGGATTTGAATTGGAAGCTAAATATTCCCCCAAAGTTCAAAAACTTTCTATGGAAAATGGCCTAAAAGGGGCTCCCAACAACAACTAGATTATCCCAGAGAGGCGTCTCTGTCCCTATCCCCTGTAAATTATGTAACCATCATTTCGAAGATGAAGCACATCTTTTTATTGAATGTTTTTTCGCAAACCATCCAGCTCTGCAGATACAAGCAATTAAACACATCACACCCAACCTACTAAACAACACAAGAGACATCAAAGTAATCATGAGCACATTAGGTGACAAACTCAATCCAATAGAAAAGAAGCACTAGCACTCAAATGGTGGGTCATTTGGTTTTACCGAAATCAGATTACCTTCCGAGATGACCATATTCCATCAAATAGGGAAATACAGTGTTTCATAAATTCGCTTTATGAGAATTGGAGAAAAGCATGCAAACAAGAGGAGGACATAGGAATAGAAAATACTCCATCCGTTCATTAATAAGTGTCGTTTGACTTTTTGGCACGCCTTTTAAAAAGCTAAAAACTATATAAAATATTAACTTTTTTATTAATTTATTTAAATAATTTTAAACTTATAACTAATATGTATAAAATTATATAAAAAAACCAATTAAAAACTTTATATTTTATATAGTTTTTAACTCCTTAAAAAGCGTGCCAACAAGTCAAACGTCACTTATTTCTGAACGGAGTTAGTATAATAGACAAGCCAAGCCGAAAAATTAAAAAAACAACAAAAATTAAGTGGAGAAAACCGGGACTAGATGTCATGAAACTAAATTTCGATGGTTCATCTTCAAATTTGTATGGAAGCACCATAGGGTACATTATCCGGGTCTGGGAAGGAAAACCCATTTCATTGGGAGACAAATATATAGGTAAACAATCTCCTCTTATGGCGGAAGCACTCGCCCTGAGAGAAGGAGTAATTAAAGCTAGAGAACTTCAAATCCGAAAAATCATAGTTGAAGGAGATTCACAAATCATTATCAAACATCTAGCACGGAAAGAAAAATGTCCTTCGATATTTTCACGAAGTATCTTTCTCGCATGTTCCCCGAAATGGGAACAGAGTGGCTGATAAGATTGCACACCTTAGCCGCTCTTTGCGGGGGCATGCACTTGAAACATATCCAGGTCTGTTAGACCTCATCCGACAGGATGCGATCGGTTAGGTTTTTGACCAACCGAATTCTTACGTTATCAAAAAAAAAAAAAAAACACTTACTGATGCTAGTAGTTTGGTGAATTCATCGTGTATTTGTTTGACGATAAATTAGTTATGCGTATAATATCATTATTTTAATTTATATAGGTAAAAAGTTGAGTGAGGGAATACATTGCTAAATCATCACCCACATACATTATTTTATTATTTCGGATGAGAATACTAGTTATAACCATGTGTCTATTTTTGCTTTTTTAATTAGGTAAGATTACTTTGGTGAAGGACCTACATTATTTCGAATGAGGTCCTGAATATCCGAATCATTGTAAATGTCATATTGAGACCCCTGACTAAGTGGTAAATATATGCAATCTTATTTACCACTCTATTGTCATTACGGGTAGGTGAGATAAGACACTCACTCTTATTTACCACTCAATCTTATTTACCACTATAGACAGGAGGGATATTGTCTCAATGATTTGGAAGGAGTATATATACAAAATTTTCAATTTACTAATTTATCCAAGTATATTTTGAAATTGGATCTATGTACCTAACCTATACATATCTTAATTTCAAAATATATCTTCTAAATTTTAAATACTAGTATTCGGTACCCGCCCGTTGTGCGGTTTCTTAATAAAAAAAATATTATTTAATTACATCACCAAATTTAATGATGTATTTATATTTAAATATATTATATTCAATTTGATCTAAAAGGTAAAATAATTGACCAAAATTTTACAACATCTTAATTTAAATATATTATATTTTATATAGCATTAGTGTTGTTATAATTCATATTAATTTAAATAATTTTAAAATAGATTAAAGAAGAGAATATACAACATCTTCAGTAAAGCTATATAATATTGGATGTACATAATAATATATAATGATGGATTTTGAGCAATAAAATAAATTCTTTTGTAAAATTTTATCATATAAATTTAACACGTATTATAAATATTTTATGAAGTTGTATTAATTGTCACCTTTACTCTTGCAAAATGTTCACCACGATTATAAGTTGTGCATCAACTGTGCATATATATGTCCGCACTTAATTACATATTAATATATAATATCACAAGTTTTGCAAAATAAGAAAATTTGGAACACGTAATAAAGATAAAAAAGTAATTATAAAAAGATAAGTTATTGGAAAGATTATTTCTTAGATATGATTATGTTAACTAAATGATAGATTTTATAGTTTTATAGCCACTTAATATATCCATGATTTTATAGTTAACTAAATTGAAGATAAAATGGTAAGATATCCATGATTAGGAACAAATAATAAAATGTCGAACATGTCCTTCAGTTTCCATTCAACATGATCATGCCGATTAAGATATAAGGCTATGGTTATAAAAATAAAATAAAAAGATATAAGGCTCTATTGCTCGTATTGAGTGGGAGATTAGGGAATAAATTCATGATTCACCATTATTAAAAAGGGAAAAAAAAGTACTCCGTATTAGGAGTCAATTTAGTCACCACTCAATTCCGGAGCCAAATCCTTTGTCCCCTATCATGTGCCTCTAAAGTCTAAAGTATAATTTATTGACTATAGTTAATTTTGGGGTAGTTAAATTTTTTTTTTATAAAAGGCAATTATACGTGTAAAACTCTTTTTTTTATATATGAAATTGTTTTTTAGAGTAATAAATCAGAAATAAATAAACTTTCTCAAAAATAAATAAATAAACTAAAAATTAAAAACTATATTTTATTTTTTAGCCACGTCAATTAAAAATATGCATCTTAATTTTAACCATGTTATTCTTATATATTTTTTATGATATTTGATAAAAATAACATAAAGGAGTAATCATCCACCATCTTTTAACCATGTTAATTAAAAATCCTCATCTTCTATCCACAACATTTTTTTTTATGTATAGTGCGTTGTAATATATTAAATTACTTTTATAATAACCTAACAACTGAAATGGTTATTTAATATAAAAGAGTAAAAGACATAAATCTCTTTTATAGATTTAACCTAATCGGTATATGAAATCCAACTACATCCCCTGCCATTTTTTTTTTATCTCCGGAAAAAAAATTAAAACATAAAAAAAAAACTTCATATTTCGTTAAGAAAATATCAGATTTCTCCACACATGCATAAATTGAGTTATATTTTATATAGATTTTTTTGTAATATAGTCATAATTAATTTCAGTAATCTAAAAAGATAAGTTTTTTTTACCTAACTACATTATATTAATTGATGTAGGCCAAGAATATAATACCACTTTAATCCAGAAAATGTCACGCAAGCGAAAATAATCCCGTTTAGTCTAGAACCTTCTTCGATTTCTCCAGACAAAATTGGTTGAAATTCAACTAATTTCAATCCCTTAGACGAAATAGCACACTCAGCAACTTGCACACGTGTATTATTTCTAAATAATATTCTATAACGATGTTGAGTGACTTTATAATCATCATCGTTTTCCTCAGTAGCGAAATTTGAAAGTCTATAAATTGAATATTCCTTCAAAATCAGATAAAATTTATTTGAGATAAAAAATGGGACCATAGCTTCTATCATGGAATTCTGCATGACCATTCAAATAAGGAAAAATTAATACTTTAATCAAAATTGCAATTACCTTAAATTAAAATAAGATGTCATTAAAATAAGAGCTTACATCTTCATCTAAGAGAACCATGCCTCTATCTTCTTTATCCGTTTTCGGCTTATTCACTGTCCACAACCGTATCACACGAACTTTAATGACCCAATCACTTCCATCTGGATTAATTTCGTTAACCTTATGTATACATTCGCCATTGTAACAACTGGAAAATAAACGATAAATATATGAATATAAAGCTATTTTAGGGATATATATATACACGTATATGACTTATATATGATTAATAAATTGTCAAAAATACTATACCTTGATTGCAATTTGCTAATGGATATTGAAAATTGATGTCGGCATACTCCACGAATTGAATGAAGAGGCTAGTAGGATGAAAGTTGCTTGGGCAAGTAGGATATTGAAAGTTGTTTGGGAATACCTCGTACATAACCTATGTATATATAGGAATTACAATATTCTATCTTACATCCTTAATTAATTATCTATTCAACATAAAATTTTATGAGATATATATCCATACATACATATATATTTTATATATAATCATAGATAGATTTTCTACCTAATTTAGATATAAGGTTGAATGTTAATAATGAACTAGATATTAGATAGATTATTTATTTTAAAAAGATAAATATATTCAATTTCATCTAAAAAGGATCAAACATAAGTTTTAAAATAGATAGATTTTCTACCTAATTTAGATATAAGGTTGAATGTTAATAATGAACCAGATATTAGATAGATTATATATTTTAAAAAGATAAATATATTCAATTTCATATAAAAAAGATAAAACATAAGTTTTAAAATAGATCGATTTTCTACCTAATTTAGATATAAGGTTGAATGTTAATAATAATAAAAAGATATTAGATAGATTTTATGTTTAATAAAAAAAAATTCTATAATATTACAGTATGAGTGTACGTAGACTAACGAAGAAATTCGTCGGATCCACATTGAACTTGCATTAGCTTTGCCTTGGTCCTAATTAAGATATAATTTTTTTAGGTAAAATATTTATTATAAATAACTCATGCTAAAGTGATATATTTTGTAACCTCTTAATATATAAATATTAATATCAAATATTTATAAAAACAATTGGTGTGAAAAAAAAATACCACTTTAATCCAGAAAATGCCACGCATGCAAAAATAATCCCGTTTAATCCAGAAAATTCCGTGACAGCGAGGTCGCTTCAGCGGTCTCTGTTTTAGTATTTTATATAGATAGATTTTAGTTTTTTCTTTAAATTTATTTCCTTAAACTCACTCTTTATTTAGTACGGAGTATATAGAAAATATTTCTTAATTAATATTATTTAACTTATACTTGTATTTAACAGGAAAATATTCGAGCTGATACCAAATACGGAGTAACATACTATCTAGTAACTCGAAAGATCGACAGATCGACAGACAGACTAACTTTCATGATATATAAAACATAAAAAAATTACAGATAATGCAAATAAAACAAGGAAAAACAACACAAACTCAACAAATCACAATAAAATTAACTTATTCATACATTTAGGATATAGATAAAAAAAAATACTGTTTGATATTTTAATTGATTTTTTTTATAGCATCAATCATAGCTAGCCCGGGGATAGTAGCTAATGGCCTTGGCTGAAAAGGAATCAATAATGGTTGCATTATGTGTGGTACATTCAGACTCCAAGTCTCTATTTTCATATCCAATCCTCATCATTTATCGATTTAGATACTTCACTGGTCGACTTATTTTAATTTTACCTCTAATTAATATACAGAAATTAATAAATAATCCTTTTAAAAATTACAAAATATTACGAAAATGGATATAATACCATTTTAAATTAAACAAAATTTGATATAAATTATATATAATAATATGCAACAAATTAATAAAACAATCCCGCGTTATGATAAAAATGTATACTCCGAAAGGGATCGGCCAATCAGTTGGAAGAGGGTGTCGTTGTCTTCTCGAACAAGCCAAGCCTGTAATCGGACAACCGCGACTTGTAAGCAGCCATCTTGTATTCGCCCCATGTGAACTCCTTGTACAAGCTTTCCTCCCCTTGTGCCATCAGGCTGGGTAGAGGCGCTATCGTTTCGCTAGGTGACGGTCCTCCAAAGTAGATCATCGATACTCTTGATCGCTTTCCTTGCGCCACTACCCTGTGTTTCACACTCTTAAACCTTCCGTTCGTCATCACCTACATTATCATTAACAAAAATCACAATAATGTACTTTCAACATACAATAAGATCGATCAATTAAGTTGGTCGATCAATAGATATAGATAGTGATGGAACATCAAAATATAACCAGTGAACCTGACCACAACGCTACAAAGGCCTAGGGGAACCAATAATGTCACACATGATGAACCAATAATTTCAACAGAAAAACTATATGTCGCCTGCAGAAATAAACTATTCTAAAGGACGATAAGAAGAAATCTAATAATATACCGTAAATAATAGGCTGCCAACCTAGTGAAACTTACGTGTTAACAATATACTCTATCCGTTTCATAATAAGTGTTGTTTGTCTTTTTTTAAAGAGTTAAAAACTCTATAAAATATTTTTTTTAATAATTTCATACTCTAATAAGTACTCAATTTATTAAAAATATTCATTAAGGGGTCGTTTGGTATTGATATCTAGATATCAGATATCAGCCCTCGATATCTGATATCTAGTGTTTGGTAGAGTTAGATATCGATATCACTTGATATCAAGTGATATCAATACCTAGTGTATGGTATGCATAATATATCACTTGATATCTGATCTATGTGTTTGGTAAGAGTCAGATATCGATATCAGTTGATATCTAGATATCAAGTTTGACCTATTTTAATATACTCATTTTTTGGGAGGTATCACTTAATATCGATACCGCCCGATATCGATATCTTAATACCAATACCGTGATATCGATATCGATACTAAACGACCCCGAAGAAACAATATTTTATAACATTTTCACCTCTTAAAAAACGTGTACAAAAGTCAAACGATATTTATTTTGAAACGAAGGAACTAATATGCAAGAATGCACTCGATTATTAAATAAAAACTTACTTGTAAAGAGTCGCCGACTAGGATGAAAAAGGAGTTACTCCCATCTCCGATAGAGATCTCTAAACCCAAAACATCATTTGATCGAAGAATTGAAATAATCTGAGGGTCCGTGTGTTCTCCGAACCCAACCACTTTCCCACCCGTCGGGCACGGTGGGTAGTGGTTCATCCTAAACCACAAATCGCTCTTCTCGTCCATAAGCAGCCTACTAAACGCATCGTTTTGGTCCAAGTTGAGCCCCTCCGCGAGCGCCTCCAGCACCCGGCACGCCATCTTTTTGGTGGCCAGTAGGTAGTTGTTCACAGCACAGCTACACACAATTCAACGACCAAAAAGGAAACACGCTTACGTCGACGTCAACAGAATCTTAATTAATAAACTGAAATTAGAATTATTTTTGAAGTAATAAAAAAAAGGATATTTATTTTTTTAATAATGCGTGGCGCTAGCACTTCCAGTTAGTGGTACAAGTAGTACAACTACTTCTAGCAAAGTTTGTTAACGTGAATCTATCAAAGCTTCTTTAAAAGAACAAAATAAAGGCGCCAATTATATATCGATAGACATATATGAAATCAGAAATTAAAATTTGGATAAATTAAATAAGCTAAAATTTTCTTATATTTATAATTTTTATTTAATTATGGTACAGACCTGAAATTTTGAGTTTGGTCGGGGAAGATGGAGAGGGAGAGGTCGGAGACGGAGGCAGGGGAGGCAGAGAGGAGCAAGAACTCCAACCAGCCGACATCACCGTTGCGGCCGATGTGCTTGTTGCCGTAGCCGAAGGGGGAGGGGGAGCCGGCCCTTTGCTTGTGGTGGAGGGGGAGGGAGAAGAAGTTGACGGCCTCGTCTTCCAA
Organism: Persicaria tinctoria; assembly: GCA_037127255.1. Lineage (NCBI taxonomy): Eukaryota > Viridiplantae > Streptophyta > Magnoliopsida > Caryophyllales > Polygonaceae > Persicaria > Persicaria tinctoria. The sequence goes on from JBANSL010000020.1 coordinate 56,499,332, forward strand.
GCGGGAGACGAGGCCGGAGGGGACGCCGTGGTTGGTCACTCTGAAGATGCCGAAGTCCTTGCAGGCGTTGACCAGGTCCCACTTGGAGTTGGGGCTTGAGAGGTCTATGGTGGGGATTGGGAGTTTGCGTGGGCTGCTTAGAGGGATGAACTTGTTTGCGAGGGCTGCGGGTTGAGATTGAACCACCATTTCTGAATTCCTGTGTTTTGCTCTGTTTTGATGGAGAGAGGGGTTTGAGGCTTTAAGTGGTGTTGCATGAGAGAGAGGACTATATATAAGGCGTCAGCGTGAGAGGATTAGAAGATGACGAGATGTGGCCATTTTGTGTTTTTGCTTTTTTTATTATTAAATTGGATATTTCTTAAATGGACCACACTGTACCCGATTCAGATGGAGAGTGATTGAGTCGATCGAACTTGACTAAGATTCAAAAAATAAATTAAATTGGATATTTTCACTCAAAGTCAAAGGGTTGTACTTTCTTCCCCGCTCCCTTTTTTTCTAAGAGTTCGGTTAGCGCTTATATTCGAGTCGAACAAGCGAGTATTGGGAGTGGTTAATATTCAGCTCATTTAGAAACGAGTCGAGTCTAAATTTTGACTCGAGCTTAAAAATGTGATCATACTTTGCTCGTTTAGGAATTAAACGAGATTGATCCGATATTTTTTCGAGCATTACGCAACACTATTTGCTCGAAATATAGTAACTTAAAGAAAATTTTAGAAATTTCACAAAACTTGAGCTGTTCGAGGTTAAATTGATCGAGCGAGCGGAGATTTAAACCGAGCTTAAAAATGTGTTCATACTTATTTTGTTTTAAAAATGAGCGAACTCGACTCGAACTTTTATCGAGTTGAGTATGAGCCGAGCTCATATAACAGCCGTACAGATGCTTGAACCTAGTCTAAAAGAAAATTCCAAGAAAAAATAATAATTTATACACTTTTTTTTGATATTTTTTTTATTAAAATTATGAATAAAGCAACTTAAAAATAACAAGTAAGGTCGCACAAGCAGGGTCAAAACAACACAAATTTGACCACAGAACGATTTAGATCGAAGATAGCGTGCTAAACCCCAACAATGTCACTCTTTATTTCCTTGAAAAAGGAAAAATTGTAGGTCTCGGAGATCCACAGACAGTGAGCAGTGTCAATGTTCTCCTGCCGATCGAAGATGCAAGGTAGGAGGAGTCATACTGATGTTCGTTGGGACTCGAAATCGGGGGTCGTGCGCTCACGTGCGTCTTTGTGTTAATAGTCTAGCACATAAGTCGAACGGAGTTTCATTCAAAAACCAATTAACAATAGGAGGAGTAATCCACTAGCTTATATACTAAGACTTCTTTGTTTATATTGTAGATGTGAGATTCTTTTTGCTCTCTTCACATTTTTCATTCTCTCAACAAGTCATGAATATTGTGGAGTCAACGACTAATTGTTTCTCCGGTTATGAGAAAAATAGAGTGTGGAACAAGAAAATCTCTCCAATGGAGAACGAGAGGTTGAAGGAGGGAAAATGTGAGTATTGATTGATGATCCGAAAAAAACAGATTTTGTTACAATTTATCTCATACTAGTATATATATGAGAAACAACCAGATTGGGCTTTATGTAACTACAAAGCATTGGGCCAGGCCCATACATATATTACTATAATTATGCTAGTGTTCGGTTTCCCTCTATAACTTATCTCAACACCCCTCTCCAAGCCGGAGGAAAGTTTGTGACTCCGAGCTTGATGTAATGCTATCAATCCATCAAGCACCTTCTCGCGAAGCTGATGACAGCCTAACGACTCTAACTCCACGTGCTTCGTTCTTTCGTAAAAGACTGGATTCCTTGCTATATGTATCATGTATGTGGTATACATATGGAAGGAATCTTAATTAAATTAGGAATCGAAACGATTTATACTTGAAGCTTGTAGTTTAGTATATAAAATGAACCATTTTTCTAAATGGTTTATACTTGATGCTTGTAGTTTAGTATATAAAATGACCCCTTTTTTAAATAATACTCCGTAATATAATATTAACATTAGCGGTTTTTTTATCCTATAACCTAAGAATAGGATAAGAATCTAAATTGAAAAAAAATTCCATGTTAAAAAATAGTAGATCTTATCAGTGGCGGATTTAATATTTCAACTCTAGGTGAGCGAAAAAATATTTCCTCAAGAGAACCAAAATTGAAATTTTAGTCATTTATGTTCGGTTGAACAAGTAGGAATTAGATTAACACAACTCTTCATTAAACAATTAAATATGTAATACAACTCAAAACCTTCTTACAAATTATCTTACAATTCAAAACCCTAATTATGAAATTTAGGAATGTAATTATTATATAAAAAAGGAAAAAAAAAGAGCTAATTAAGAGAAATACCTTATTGGTGAAGATAGTGAACCAGTGGCATGCATGAAGAGATTGGAATATTGAAGATTTGAAGCCACTAGCCTCTCATGGAGATTCTAATTAAGAGGGCGAAAGCTAAAGGGTCGATTAGTTTTTTTATTTATATATTTTTTTGTTGTAAAAAGCTAAAAACAATACATCATACAATTAGTGTCAAGATGTAAAGATAATTATGCGTTTGGGTTGATTTTAAAGTCACTAAAAAATTAGTTGTTTTCATAATTTTGGCCCAGCAAATTTTTATCATTCTAGCTTGGCCTACAAATTTCTACCCAGCAGTAGCTGGGTTTGCCACCACCAAGATCCGCCTCTGATCAAATCTAAATAAAAGAAAAGATAAATTAATTAAAATTTGAAACATAATTCCAAATCTAAATAAAAGAAAATCGGTCATTCTATCATATGCCCTTAGGGCATATGATAAGACCCTAAATTAAGAAAGATTCCCTACAAAAAAGATAAGCGACCCTAAAAATCTAAGTATTGAAATGTACTTTGTTTCGGAACAATATATCTTTATAATATAGGCATCATTCCCTAAATCATAATAGTAAAGTGAAATAGTCTATAAAAAAATATTTTATAGAACATTATATTTTGACATATCATTTGATTTTGTAGTTTCCTATTGATCAATTTTGGCATACTAAAAAAATACCTCTAAATATTAATACCGCTGTGGTGAAAATTTTAGCTAGGTTAAATTCGGAACAATAAGTGAAAAATTTGTGTGTAAAAATGATCAAAGTTTTGGTAGTGGTGAGGAGCAAGGGGGGTGGGATTCGGATTCCCACCCCCCTTGCTCTACCCCGGGACCTCTTTCCCACCGTGGGAAAGAGGTCCCGGGTTCAATCCCTGCCTCCACCCCTTTCCTTGGAATTTCCTTCCAAGGTTTGCCTTACTCCCCACCAGTGGGTCGAGTCCGTCGGCGCAAGCCGGTTTACCTGGTTATGTGGCTCTTGCCGGCTGGGTCACGTGCTCGGGGTTTACCGTCAAAGGTGGGTTCCTCGTCATAAAAAAAAATGATCAAAGTAATGGTTTCAGAACATATAATGATTATAAAAAGAGTGATGCAGGTTTGTCAAAATATTAGATTTTTTTTTATTAGGTAAAAATTCGAAGGTCAGACAGGTCTGACTCATCGAGAGGCCGACCGAAGTCGGCAGACGGCGAACCGTCTAACAGAATAACCTAAAAACAGAAATACAAATAAAAGACGTAATGAACCAAACAGAAATAAACTCTACAACAAACGTTCCAAGAAGACCAAACACTCGAAAAGCCGAGGAAGCCACCGAAGAACGCAACCAAGCACCACCGAACAGTAGCATCGCGGGCCAGTAGTACATCAGGACACTATCTCCTGTGGGTAGTGCAGACGAGCTCCAAGGAAAACTCTATCCCGAATACGGAGTCGCCTTGAGCGCACCACCTCGACCCCAGCCAGACCCGACTACAGACTCCACGCCTCCCAACCAAGCAGAAGATCTCCTAAAAACATCGGAAACAGAACCGCAAACTACTCGAACAAAACGCCATCAAGCTTTCACCTGCAAAAGTATTGACAAGCCCTTGCGGAATTTTTCTCAAAAACCCTTTCGGAACAATATCGAGAACCCGAATCGGGTTCTTGATAAAACCCAAAAGGATTTAATACATATAATATATATAAATATATACTGTTATATAAAAAGTATTATTTTTCCTTTTAAAGCCAAACTTGGCGTGCAAGGTCGAATCTAATCCTTGCACGCCAAGCACCGTACTGAAGCCGGATCGACAGACCAAGGCAAGCCACGCAGAGCCCGGACAGTCGTCGGCGGCGGGAAGAGGAGGCGAACCAGGAGGGCGGAGGCAGTCGATGTAGGACCGATACCACAACCCGCCGGAGATTACACCGGAGATTGACATGGAAGACAGGGGAAGAAATTGCTTGGCAGAGAGGCGGAGCGTGCCCCCTACAAACCACAAAACCCCACACCAAATTTACGGCACCAAAAGACCAAAGGAACCCCCAAAAATTTGATGAAAAGGCCTAGGAAGGAAACCCCAAACCCAATGAAGCCCCTGCAAGAGGAGGACACACTAGAAGGAAGGCAATTAAAGATAAAAAAATTAGACTCCCTAGTCTGATACTTCCTCCGTTAAAATATGTAAGATCATTTACTTTTCGGCACGTAGTTTAAAGAGCTAAATACTATATAAAATATTGATTTTTTTAAAATTATTTTTTTACATTTGAATACTTATTAATAAAAAGTGTTATATTGTAAAAAATTAATTTTAAAAAAAGTAATATTTTATATAGTATTTAGCTCCTTAACCTACGTGCCAAAAATTAAAAGATCTTGTATTTCCGAACGGATGGAGTAGGAATTAGGATTATCGGCAGAAATCGGCATAAACAAATGGGATTTGATTAATTGAAGGCTTGAGTTGATGGAAGGGCTTCACAAATGCAAGAAGTCACAAATGGAAGAAGGCAAAATTCTAGAGAGAGGGAGGAGCCCCTCTCTCTAGAATTGCTCCCTTCTCTATAATTGGGTTTTTGTCAAAATATTAGATGCAAGTATAATTCACTAGTTGATCATTTTATTTTATATTTCTTTTTTTTCTTCGTTACTCCATATTAATTTACGTAACTCAATATTTATTTCTCATATATAATTTAATATGAACCAATGAACCAATTATGTGTATCTTAAACGAGTTTGAATTCGATTAATCTCTAACTGAATCTGCCCTCACTCCTTATTATGTCTAATGTATATGTACCAAAATAAAAGTATTATTTTATGGTGTGACCTTTTTTTTAATGGTGTAATTCAGCAATTGTAAAAATCTTGCTGTGTTCAATGTTTTCTCAATATACATTACTGTGTTCAATGTTTTCAATGGTGCGACTCATAGCAATTGAAAAATCTTACTGTGTTCATTGTTTTCTCCCCTAAATAAAACACTATTTGGATCCAGGTTCACCTATTTATGATAGTAGGACTTACTACTGACAATGATCTTAGACTATAATAGATGAAAAATTAAGAAAAAGGTGACTTTAAAGAATTCAAGTATCATCATTGAATAAAAAACAATGCAAATTTTGCAAATACTAAATTCATATACGAGTTATACTTATATTAACAAAAAAATAATAATTTTTTTAAATCCACTCAAAATTCTGACCAAATGGTAAGACTAACTCCAATGGTATGGTGCAAATGCTTAAATATGCACATTTTGATATAAATTGTGCTCCAATGACTACTTTTGAGTGTGCAAAATATGCACATTTGCACACTAAATGCTAAAATATAAGCACCTCACCTCCCCTATGTGCAAAAACTCTTATCACTTTTCAATAAAGTTGGGGTCATTCTATTGGTTGTTTTTAAGTTTTTCTTTTTTCTTTTTAATTTAATCATATTTGTTTAGAGATGGATGTGTATAAAATATACATCTAACCAATGGAGCAAAATATCAAAACGTGATGTGTATTTTTAAACCCCTTGTGCAAATATGTACATTTGCACACTTAACCATTAGAGTTAGTCTAATATGGCAACTATAAAAGTATAAAACTATCTACGGCGTATTTTAATCGACTATAATGTTTTTTTTTTATTGCTAAATCAACGTTTTGGTTATATTTTCAACCCGATTTTGAAATTATTTTATTTTCAGTTATCATAAGAATAATTGATGGTATATAAATTTAATATTTCTAAATTTATATTGTTATTATATATATATATATATATATATATATATATATATATATATGACAGGAATTCAAATATATTGTTTGATCAGTGTAAAATTTATATTATTTTATATTTTTAATTGAAGTTCCTTTTTAAAAAAATTAAAGTTTATAAATAGTACTACAGTATATTCCAATAATAAAATCGTTGATGAGCACATGTTAGACGTGAAGCCGAACGTGGTACCTCCCCAGCGGGTCACGCTCACTGTCACTGCTGTGCTCTGCTGTCTCCACTCGCCCTCTCCCTCGAATCTACCCCGAATTCAGAGAGAGAGAGGGTGTTGAAAAATCTGAAAGGGAGAGTAGCTAGAGTCGGAGATCTCCACTTCTCCCCCGAAAGATTCGGAGAGAAGTTCCAAATCTTTCAACTTCTCTCCCTTTCTTCACCTTCGCCATTCAACAATGTCCGACGAGCCTTCCATCTCTCGATGGACCTTTCAGGTGTGCTCCGCTTTCTCTCTTTCGCCTTTCGATTTCCTTAATTTGAGTTTCTTACTAACGTAATGTCGCATCTGGTTGTGGTTATCGCTTTCTTCGATTGGTTCGATTAGTCTGGATTTACTTGATTGAGTGATGATTGGTTGCTGTGGCGGTGTCTTTTCGGGGTTGTTGGGACGTTTGGTTGTTTTCACTGGTTTAATTGGATGCATCATGCATGCAATTTGATTATTGATGTGGATGTTGATTGTTAGATTTGGGGGGATAGAAGAGTTGGTGTTGGCATGAAATTTTTAAGATATTGATTTCTCTGACTAGGATTTTAAGTTTTTTTATGATGCCAAGTTTGGAAGGAGGAGGGAGCCTAAACCTGAAGATTCGGATCCAGCATCAAGTAGTCACACCAATGGGAATGGATTTTCGAATGGGAGTAATGGGAATGGCCATGCGCCGGTTAAACCTGAATTGGCCATCTATGAGCAGTTCCGGAATCAGGTATTGCTCGTCTCTTGGCTCTTGCCTTCATTTGTTTGTTTCTCTTTTTCAGATTCTTACTGTCTTCTTCTTGGGCTGTTTACAGGGAAATACTAATGGGGTACATGCTAATGGTAGTTTGCCCGTCCTGGCTGCTAACAAGTTGTACGATCTCTTATTTCCTAATTACTATGTTTAATCTTTGATGCTGTATTTTTTTTGCAAGTTGATTAGGTTTATGTCTCCCTAGGCTTCTCTAGTAAGTTATTATCTGTTAAGCTGAATAATATATGTCTTATGAATTGCGAATCACTATGAGGCAGCTCTAAAAATAAAGGAATAAATAATTGATGATTTTGCATATTCTTTGGTGTTTTCTTGTGGTGTGTCAATTTGACATGGGAGCTAAAATTAAAAAATCTTGTCAGATTAGGATGCCATATTGATACCATAATTTGTATGCTATTTATGCTATTCTATAATTTTTTATTTATTTCGGTTATCTCTGTCTGTCCGGTGATTGTATAGTGGTAAGCTGATAGATACTACAAACCTTGTAGAGAGTTTAGAGAAGCACTTGGACTTACTGTTTTTGGTCATGTATTATGATTCTTATGCTTTCTCTACCTTGGTATCCTTTACAAGATTAAGTGGCAGAATATACCTTAGAAAGCCATTGGTCTGTTACTAGGTAGAAATGCAAGTTGGATAAGCAAGGTTTCCGGTAAAAACTACCATTTTTTGTTTAAGAAATTAGTATACTTATCTATTTGTCATGAAGTTAAAAAGAACAAGGAAAGGAGGCATATGCCATCTTTTGTTTTTGCTTATACAAGTCCTCTGGTGAACGATGTTTAATTAATCTGATAAAGATTTACCGTCATTGTTGATGTGTCTCCTTGATACTTAAAAGTGCATGCATTCAGTCAACTTTTTCATTATTAAGCACTTTTACATCTTTTGGTTTTCTTATTAAGCTTTTTCACATCTTTTACTGTCTCCTTGATACTTCAAAGTGGGGCTTAGTTTCTTAAAAAGTGGGGCTTATTAAGCATTTTCACATCTTTTAGTTTTCTTGCAATTTACATTGATTTCTTCAAAAGTGGGGCTTATGTTGAATACAAATTACTTTACGTTTATTTCTTAAAAAGCGGAGAACTAGAGATTGAAATTTTTGTCTTCTGGGTGTATTCACATTTGGTGTCCTCTTGTCAGCCAGAAGCCCTTGCTTCCTACATTTGAAGATACAGAAACACGTAACTTAGCAGAAGGTCTTTGCAGGTGATTATTATTCTCTAGAACTTCTCTTCATTGTCAATGGTTGATATGTTGATATCTAAGACAAAAGCTTGGATTAAATCCTGAGTAAAATTTTTTCCATTTGGTGTTTGTTGTGCAGAGATATTCTTCGGGGGAATCCAGAAGTGAAGTGGGAAAGCATAAAGGGTCTAGAGACTGCCAAGCGACTCCTTAAGGAAGCTGTGGTGATGCCTATAAAATATCCAAAGTAAGTTCTTATTGCCCCCTTCTTATTATGAGTTGAAGTTGATAAGGTAGCTTCGGCTAATATATGTAACAATTAAGGGACTAATGCTTTAATGCTGAAGATGATTGCTTGTTTAATTGTTATTTGTTTCTTTTGATTTCGCTCCAAAAATAATGCTGGTAAAGATGAAAAAGTAGTCGATAAATTGTCACTCTTTGTTCTGAAGGCATGTTTATTCCATTTGGAAACAGTTATTGAATAGTGTAGATATTTTGAAAAAACATTGATGCATGCTTGATGATCAGTTTCTTTCAAAAAAAAAAAGCTGTGAAGAATTAAGGAGTGTGATTGAAAGGCCAAAATCACCCACTAAGTGGGTCTGCTTACCTGCTACATGGATTTTATACAGCAAGTACGATGTAGATATGGCACATAACCTGTTAATTTCTTGGATCTTACTCTGATTACTTAGATGTTGAAGGAGGGTATTACCTCGAGAGGGAGGAATCTATGGAGATGACTGTTTCATCTCTGATCTTTTGGAAAGTGTGAATTTTGGAGGATTTGTTCGCCTTAGCAGAAAGTCGCAAAAGAGGACATTTATCTACAAAGAATCGTGAACTGCAGTATCCTCATTAGTATCTCTGATCCTCTGGCAAAAATAAACAACTGTAGAACCCATTTGGGTTCCTGAAATTAAAGTTCTTGATGTTCTTTTTTACTGAATTTGTATTTTTATAGAACAAGGTGTACTTATGGAGATTAAACTGAACATCTATCATGCTTATTCTAACGTGTAGTTGTTGCAATACTTCTAGGTACTTCACTGGTCTACTGTCACCCTGGAAAGGCATTCTTTTATTTGGCCCTCCTGGAACAGGGAAGGTCTGTAGCATTTAATTTCACAATAGAATATGAATTGTTCTTTTCATATTTGGAATACCTATTTCATTTGCGATTTTTGCATTGAGAATTAGTTTTTGGGTCATAGGTACCTATCTAAGGTAATAATTGTTCAGCTTTTCTCATTTGCATTTGATAAGAAGTTCATATGTTTCAGAGCAACCAAAACCATTTACCCTCATGTAAGAGTAGATATGTCTCAGTTATTTTCTCATGCAACAGATGCATAAGAATTGATAATGGCAATACTTGAATACTTGGTTGCGTCCTGGCAGACAAGTTACTAGATAACACATTTCTTATATAGCCCGCTTTAGTGCTGCTAATGCCCTAGTACATTAGGATTGCTGCACCTTGTCAAGAGATCACGTTATTAGTGCACTCTTGTTCACATTGAGATATCTCTGGTTTTGTTGTCTATAAGGGACTTGATTATCCAATGGTGTAGCTTTATGAGTTTGCTTTATCTCATAAACGCTTGGATTTACGAGTTTGCTTTATGATGGGTAGATAATTCACTCAGTGTAATCACTCTGATACATTTGACATTGCAGACTATGCTTGCAAAGGCTGTTGCAACTGAGTGTAATACAACATTTTTTAATATCTCTGCTTCATCTGTCGTTAGCAAATGGCGAGGTATGTATATCTGCTTCTTATATGTTGGCATGTCTATCATACATCCTTATTGATTTCCAATGATCGACCGCACAAGGGCTAAACTTGTTGACAATTTTTTAGTTGATTCTCTTATGGCTTAACAGGGGATTCAGAGAAGCTAGTGAAAGTACTGTTCGAGCTTGCTAGACATCATGCACCATCTACCATTTTTATTGATGAAATTGATTCAATTATTAGTCAGCGTGGTGAGGGAAGGAGCGAGCATGAAGCTAGTAGACGCCTCAAAACTGAGCTTCTCATACAGGTGACATTTGATTGTTGTTTTTATATCATTCTGCTTATCTCCTCGTGATTCATGGCTTTGCAGTTCATAATAAGGGCAGAGCCACCACCCGTTGAGCTCTGTTGTGATTTGTTAATTTGTCCTAGATGACACATAAATGCAATTTGGCCAGTTTTCTCGATACAAAATCATGGGTAACCGTTGCCGTATGTTACAATTAATTTTGCAGATGGATGGTTTGATGAAGACCAATGAGCTCGTCTTTGTTTTGGCGGCGACTAACCTTCCTTGGGAATTGGATGGGGCCATGCTCCGGCGTCTGGAGAAGCGTGTATCCTTGCACAATTTCAACAATTCTTCACATTTACCTAAAAACAGTATAACTCACCATATGCTATAGTATATGTAACTACACCATATCAAATAACTGAAATAACTTTAGGATCAAAAGCTACGCGACTAGCCTCTGATTTTTTTTTTGTTTGAAGAATGATTTATGAACATGGTTGAACTTTATGTTAAATGAAGTATTGTAAAAAGGCCATACCTTTGAAAAGCCTCTAAAAGCTGACCCATAACTTCCATAAGTACTTAAGCAGCTCCTGCTAGGTTAATCATGCACCTACTCTTATGGATTGGCCAAATATGCAACAGCTTGACCAATTTAAAAATATGCTTCTCCTTATTGGCTTAGACTATTCGATTAGTTTTGTTTTTTCAGAATATTGGTTGACCAAGCGTTGTCCGTAATCAACTCATAGCGCATGCTGTTTCTTCAATGAGTCTGTGATGTGTAATATTTACATTGTATTGCTCTAATCATGGTATATAGTGCCTTGTTTCTCCAAGTTTCCTTTTTGTAGGACTTACTGTCTTTACAAATGGTTATTAGTATTTCATCCATGAAAGAATGGATAATAACACTTGCACTGTGATGATTCTCCCTTGACACAAATAAACAGATCCTTGTACCTCTTCCTGACCCAGAAGCAAGAAGGGGCATGTTTGAGGAACTCCTACCATCAACGAATGAGGAATCTGAGCTTCCATATGACATGCTGGTTGAACGAACTGAAGGATACTCAGGCTCTGATATCCGGCTGGTATGTAAAGAGGCTGCAATGCAGCCTCTTAGACGATTGATGGCTGTCCTTGAAAAGAACAAAGAAGTCATACCTGAGGATGGTAAGTAGATTTCTATACCCAAAATTCAGTTTCTCAAGAACTGAAGGTATTAAACCTTCATTTGATTTTGAAATAAAGTCTGCAACTTAAACTAGCTCCCAAGCTATCAGATTGATTGATTTAGAGCAATTCTGTCTTTTGTGAATCTTTATAATCCCTAATATGTCTGCTTGTTTGAGATTAGCCACTGGATTTCTGAATTTCTCATCTACGGATGTTTAATACTCCGTAGAAAATATCTGCGTAGTCACCTGCTCATGTAATCTCACTATGACATCTGCACTTCGTGCTTGCTGACCTGAAGCTCTTTACTTTGCCATTCAGATTTGCCTCCAGTTGGATCAATCAAACATGGGGACATTGATTTGGCTTTGCAGAACACGAGGCCATCAGCTCATCTTCACGCCCACCGTTATGAGAAGTTCAATGAGGATTATGGTAGTCACATAGTAGATTAACGTTGCAAATGCTGCTTCATCTTAGCATTTCCCTATCCTCCGCCAATTTAATTGCTTGAGCTTGTTAAGGCAAGCTGTTAATGTGAAGCCATTGAAACACATACATATGTTCGTTTCCCGGGGAAATTTCTTTTAGTCATTTTATTGTGTTGTGTAACTCAGCTGGTTTTTATTTGTATTTGTACAATTTACTTCATGTCACCTTTTTAGTTCCCCTGAAATACTGCTAATGTATTATTTGAAGATTCAATAATTGCTATATTTGGCAAGTAGCTTTTGAATTATTTGAAGTTCATTTCGTGTCTGAAAATTTAAATTTTTTTTTTTTGGTTCCTAGTCTGATTCTTCGACTAGTTGATTTTCGTTTGTCCTTTGTTCCACTTGTGTGTTGCGGGTTTAGCATGCTTAATACAATTTTTTTTTCCTGTTTTGTGTGTTTTGTGTGTTGGTTGTATTTGGTGTTTTCGTCGGTCGGTTTTACCGGCTTCTCAAGAATCAGGTCTGTTTTATTAAAAAAATATTAAAAAAAATCGGGGGTGAAAAGTGAAAAGTGAAAAGTAAAAAGTAAAAGACAATTCACACTTTCACCATCCCGTTGCTAACTGACAAGAAAAAACTCGATCTCCCGAGGTGACGTCAACCATGGCCGTGGCCACCCAATCAATCAACACCATCTTCGCTCAAATTCGTTCGGTACACAACAGGAAAAAAACTCGATCTCCCACAATATCAATGGAGATCGTCTACCTTATCCTCTCTGCAATCTCCACCTTCTTCACTTCGCTGGCACTCTCTCTCCTCCTGCCCTTCCGCTTCCTCTTCCGTCGCTGCTGCACTCCTACATTCTCCGCCATCGCAGTCGAGGAGTTGCTACCACCACCAGTTTCGTACTACGAAGGTATCGTATGGCACGAGCGCCGCCGTCCAGTTCGCCATTCCTTCAGCTACAGAGTTCGTTACGCGCTCTTTGACTTAGATCGCTCGACTCACGCGCCGCCTGACCACCTCTCCGCTCACAAAGCTCGAGAGGTCGCCGGCACCTCTGGCCCAGTGTAATTTTCTGCACTGATTGTTAATTTGTAATTGAGAGTTTGTTTTTAGGAGGAAAATTAGGGCAATTGACCAATTGAGAGTTTAGTTTTCTCCTGTTGGCCTACATTGCGTTGATTTTATTATGCTCCTTTGTTCGATTTTGGTGGATTGCTGATGGCCTTGTGTGTTTTTACAGTCTCCTCTTGACAATACCTCCAAATTTGGGATATGAACAAAATCCATTGAGTTTGTATTACTGCTATGAACTAGAAGGCTCCAACAGCTACCTGAAGAAGTGCATTGCTGAGGTTTGTATCCTGGTTTTGCTACCTCTGGTTAAATGCATCAAGAATTCATAAATTTGAATCAGATTTATCTGTCCTATATTGAGGGTAGGCAGTAAACATGTCTGGGATTTGAGATAGCTGTGTCACCTACTGGCATCAACAAATCACACTCTTTGATTTTTGGGTAAATGATAGTGTTGGAGTGAAGTAGAATCCAGTTATTGAAATGCTATCATTATGAGTATAAGGGAACATAGCCGAAGAAATGACTAACAGAAGTTCTTTCCCCTTGGACAACTCTGTTTGTTTAGCTTTTGGGTGGGAGCCTCTTACAACCTGTTTCTCATGTTTCCATTGACGTCATAATGCTATTTGTTTTGAGTCAAATAAATTAGATGAAGTGAAGTGACCCTAGTTTGCATTTTCTCATCCGTCGTCCTGCTTAGGGTACTGTCCATATTATTAACAGGATTACACTGACAGAGTAAAACAATGCTGATGGTACAATTAACCGGACTAATTGCAAGTAAACTGCAAGTAGATAGTTGTTCTTTTACCTTTTTGATGATCTTGAAAATAAATCTTTTATGCTCTTTGATATTTTACTGTTTTAGAGAAATTATTTCGTGGGAGTAAATTGAATTGGATAAAGTAACTCCTGTTTGCATTTTCTTGATAATTATCTCGGTTGCAATTTTACACATCAGGGCAGCAGTTCTATGCTTGTCCCATTATCTCCATGCTTTTTTTAGGTGCTATATCTCCATGGTTTTTTATGTACTTCCATTTACCTATTTTGGAGAAACATGTGTTTGAGTTAAAAGTTGGTCCTTATCTTGTCGATGTTTTGCCACTCAGGATTCACCTGCCTTTTTTTTTTCTTTCTATTTTATTTTGCTTGAGCTCTCTCCATTTTCACACTATATGATATGGATTGTCTAGGGCCTAGGGGCGTGTCTTGAGAATGAATCTTTGTTCTAAAAAAAAGGATGGCAGAATTTTCTGATTAGCTGCATGTATGTTTCTCATCAATGTAGTTAATACTTAATAGCTCCTTTTGGGGGTTATAATCAAGCTGCAGGACTATATAGTTGCAGCCGTTTGTATTTTACATGACAAATTCTGAAATGTTTTTCTTCTCTGATTCCAGGTAACAAATACTCCTTGGGGTGAAAGAGTGTATTTCGATTTTGATCCTGGATCGGATTTGGTTGCTAAATCACTTCATGTCAGTCCTTTCATGGTATGACATCATAGTCTTCTCTTTCCATCTCTGATCCCTCATTGGGGAACGAAGGTGTCTTTGCATGGGTACATGTTAAATTTAGGCTCATCTATCCTCTTATCGTTTCTGTTAAGTATAACCAATTTGTTAGATCTTGCAATAATCTTCTAGATGTTTCTGCCATTAAGCACACTGCCTGCACCTCTTTACCCTATGCCGGGTGTTGGATGCTGGTTATGCTACTGACTAATGATTTGTATGTAATTTTCCTTACTTTTTGAGGGTATCTCCTGGAAGTATATGCCCGAAATGAAACAAGATTTTATTGAAGAAATCAGAATTGTGGCAATGTTTATCTGAAGAAGCCTGACTAGTCTGAATTAAGTATGCTAATAGTAGTCAGTAGTCAAACGAGAGGTGTTTCTGCATATCTGAGTTGTTGTGCACTTGTGCCTCTAGGTAGGGATAGCATCTGGGAAGAATTAGTATTGTGAACCTTATGAACAAAAAGAACCCCACACATGTTCCCATGAACCTGTTTACTATTTTCATGTTCGTACTTGCTACACTCGAGGGTCACAAAGAACGTGTCAAAAAGAAAATTTAACTGTCAGTCTCAGTATATAATTCCCACCATGGGCACAGTATATGGAATCTTGCCAATGAACAGCAGTTAGCTTATTATCTCTTCAGATTTAGTATCATCACATTTTTTCTTTACATTGTCTTGAATCATGTATCTATGGATTTCTCGTGTTTATATCTCCTCCTTTGACCCCACAGGATATGCTCGGGAGTTGGACAATCAAAGCAACTTCACCCGGAGATAATCTGTCTGTTTCTATCATGGTTCAGCACCCTGATCTGGGTAGCTATTTTACAGCTTCACTAAGAGCCAAAAGAATTCCTGCTTCGATGGTTACAGATGAGACACTATTTTTCTGTTTAATGCCACATAAAGTTGCATTATGGATATATTGGCATGTAAGTTGCTTCTAAAACTAATGAACTGATTTTTAATCATTTCCAATCATATAATAGGGAATCTGTTATATAAGTATTCTAAGTTCTGGCCACTGTAATCTGGGGCAACACTTCATATATGTGGAGTTAATTGATAAACCTAAAAGAATGCATTATGTTAACCTGTTAGGTGTCAGATTTTAAGCAGTTCTTGTTTATTATAAAATACATTGTTCCTTTTATGAATATTACTGTAATTGAATACTGTATTGTTTTCCTTCTATCAATTTCTCATCTTTTTCCCCTTTTATATACATCCAGAGTACATGAAGGAAACTTTTCCTATTTTATAAAATGAATTACTGGCCGTGGCCTAATTTCTTGAACAAAACTATGCCTAGCTTCATACTAGCCCTATTGATTGTTTGAAATGCTCACCTTAATTGATTGTTTCTGTAACATTAATGTATGCCAGGCTTTGAAGCTATGGTGGAAGGGTGTTCCATTCATTCAACATCCAAGGTATGCAAGCGAAGCCTATAGAGAAGCAGCTTTGGTACGGGATCAAAATCTTAGATGCTGTAATCTGGGCAAAGCCGAGCCCAGCGTCCCATGCTCCAAGGATGAACACCATGTTGACGCTCACCGATTCACATGGAGGGATGCAAAGTGGCCCTGGTGTTGAAAACAAGTCCCATCCCATCCCACGACTTCAATCTCTCTTTACTATAAGGCCAGTCTCTAATGTTTTATGTTTTCCAATTTCACCTGTTTAGTGACTTCAGGAACCATCCATTTGTATTGCTTGGGCTCTCCCAAACCCAAACATGACTACAGTTGCAAGCATGAATAAGCTAAATAGGATCATACCACCAGTAATTCGCATCGAAACCGACAGGTGGCATTCCATCCCAGCACAACATTTTTCCCTTGCATAATCCCTCAGTCCCGTCACGTCACCTTCCTCAGCCTTCTTCACCGGCGCTGAATGGTGGAGGAGACAACGGGTGGGTCTAATGGTCTATGGGGTGCCCCCATAGACCCACCCCATCGACGTGGGCGAACGACAGCAACATGAACTAACGCATGAATAACAGCAGGAAAAAACAGACAGATTCCAACCTCATACGGCCAAATCATTGATGGTAGGGAGCAGTTTATTTGTTTGATCAATTCACTTTCTTCCTTACTCCCATTCCTTGTCCACACAACACAAGCCTCCCATGGAGATTGTGTACCTCATCCTGTCTGCAACCTCCACCTTCTTCACTTCACTGGCTCTCTCACTCCTCCTCCCCTTCCGCCTCCTCTTCCGCTGCTGCTGCTTTACTACCGCCACCATCGCAGTTGAGGATGCGACACCACCAGTTTCATACTATGAAGGTGTTCTCTGGCATGAGCGCCGCCTTCCAGTTCACCACTCCTTCAGCTACAGAGTTCGTTATGCGCTCTTTGACTTGGACCGTTCGTCTCATGCACTACCTGACCATTTCTCCGCTCACGAAGCTCGAGAGTTTGCTAGCACTTCTGGCCCAGTGTAAAAGATCCTGTCTTGTTTGTCTCCTGTCCTTGCTTATGCACTTATTACAGTGTTATGCCCTTGTGTTCAATTATCGATTTTTTCGTGTATGTTTACAGTCTCCTCTTGACAATACCTCCAAACTTGGGACATGAACACAATCCATTGAGTGTGTATTACTGCTACGAACTAGATGGCTCCGACAGCCACCTGAAGAAGTGCATCGCTGAGGTCTGTATATCTACTGGTGCTGCTACCTTGTTAAATGCATCACTCAAACTTATCTATTTCTCGTGTTTCCATTCAATAATCGGACTAATTGCAAGTAGAACCAGCTGAACATTTACCTGTTTGATGATCTTGAACAGAAAAAAGAAACTGTTTTATGGTCTTTGTTACAGTAACTTGAATTAGATCAACTCCTGTTTCCATGTTCTTCACATTTATCTTTGCTCACTTGTTTCTATCAATGTAGCTAATAGTTCCTTTTGGGGGCTCTAAATTTCTAATCAAGCTGCAAGAATACATAGTTGTGCATCTGTTTGCTATTTACCTTATGAATTCTGATTTGTTTTTCATCTCCTGCCACAGGTAACAAATCCGCCTTGGGGTGAAAGATTGTATTTCGAGTTTGACCCTAGATCAGATTTGGTCGCAAAAGCACTTCATGTCAGTCCTTTCCTGGTAAGATTGATTCTTTTCTGTCAAGCAGAACCAATTTTCTCAGATTTTTCATTCCTCTTCTAGATGATGTTCCCAACAATTGACATCGATACAGGATATGCTCGGGGATTGGGCAATCAAGGCAACCTCACCGGGAGATGATCTGTCGGTTTCTATCAGGATTCAGCACCCTGAACTCGGTGGCTATTTCACAGCTTCACTAAGAGCTAAACGAATTCCGGCTTCAATGGTTTTGGATGAGACGCTATTTTTCTGGCTGATGCCACATAAAGTTTCGGTATGGGTTTATTGGAATGTAAGTTGCTTAACTCTATACATAACTAACGAGCTGATTCGTATTCGTTACAGCCAATATAACAGAAGTTGATCAGCCATATAAGTTTATAACATAGTATTATGTTTGTGGCAGGCTTTGAAGCTATGGTGGAAGGGTGTACCATTCCATTCACATCCGCGGATTCTGAACAAAGCCTATAGAGAGGAAGCTGTGTTACGCGATCAAACGCTGAGATGCTGCAGCCTGGGGAAAGCCGAGGATGATCATCGTGTTCAAGCTCGTGCATTCGGATGGAAGGAGGCTAAATGGCCTTGGTGTTAGTTTTGAGTCATAATGATGTCAAAAACATTTACACATGGTGCAACAATACGCTTTGCGTGATTCAATCTGATATCCAATTTGAATTTATACATCATAAATTGATCCGGTTGCAATCAAGTTGATTCGGATGGAAGGAGGCTAAATCGCCTTGGTGTTAGTTTTTTAGCCTTTACCTTGCTTTAAACCAACCCTAACCCCCATTGATGATAAACAAGAATGACCAGGTTGAAGTTTAAAGTAGAAACATAATCAAGCAAGTTCACCAGCAACATAAAAGAAGTTCAAAAGAGAACAACAAACAATAACAACATTAAACAAGTTCAAAACAGAACAACATGTCACAAGACATCATTCTTCAACTAAGAACTTCTCCTCCAACTCCGGCTCATCAAGAGATAAATCTAAAATATCAAGAACCCCATAATCTTCCAAAGATCCAAATTGATCTCCTCCAACATCCCACATTTTGGAATGTTGAGCTGTATACACCTCGGAACTTCTAGACAAAAGTCGAAGGTTGTTGTGAACGAAGACAAGCTCTTCTGCACGCATTGGAGTCAACCTATTCCTCTTCAGTGAGTGAATAAAGGAATAAGTACTCCAATTTCTCTCAGAACACGAAGAAGAAGCTGGTTGTCCAAGTAGTTTGAATGCCAAACCTTGAAGTAGAGGTACCGATGCACCAAAGTTAGCCCACCAAAATTTAGGATCTTCACTATCCATCAAAGAGATAGTCATTGAATCAGCAAATGGTCCAGTTTTGAGTGAAAACTGACCATACTCAGTTAGCACTTGTTTGCACTCACTAATATCCGGAAAAAGTCTTCGAAAGAACTTTAATCTTTCGGAAGAGACTTCTCCATCTTTGTATGGTGGTAATCTGGTTGGATCCTCTGCAAGCCATGATGGACTATAATATCTTCAAAAAAAAAGTAAGAATAGAAAGAGTTAAGTATATTATTTTGTTATTATAAACTACCAAGTTGTAGAAAACAAATAAGTTGGTTTAGTTACCTTGGATTCAAAGAGTGAGCTACACAATGAAGAGGTCTATGACTTTTTGACCAACTACTCATCAGAATACTATGTATGACTTCAGCAAACTCAGAATTATCCGACTCTCTCTTGCCTTCATGTTTGTAAATCAACTTTCTCACCTTCTTAATCATAGAATTCCACATCTCATAAACAAGATGAAGACAAGGCTTATCAGTGTCACAAACTCTAATCATGTCATAGATAGGAGCCGTGAACTCAACAATATAATTCACACTCTCCCACCAATCTTCATTAACGATAGTGTCCCTCACAGACTTTGCGGTAGGTGCATCATCTTTGTATAAAGACCATTCATCACCCATAACCATGGACTCCAAAGCACGCCTAATGAGCTTTATTCTCTTCAACATAACTACCACGGAAGCAAAGCGTGTATCAGCAATAGAAAGCAACTTCAATGGTGTGAACTTGTTGAACATGGATAATCTCATTCCATGATTCATTATGAAGTTATCTTCACCGCATCATTATAAACAATGGTGATCCAATGACACACATCATAGGTTTCGTGATTACTTTCCACCTGCCTTGGATCACAAATATTCTTCAATGCCAGATTAAGGGTGTGAACAACACACGGAGTCCAATAGATGTGAGGATATTTGTCTTCTATGATGTCTCCAGAAGCTTTGCAATTACTCGAATTGTCTGTCACAAGTTGAACCACATTTTGATGACCAACCTCATCAATTACCTCCATCAACAACTTAGAGATAAACACTTTATCTTTCACCTCTCCGGCACAATTCACCGCTTTAATAAACATAGGACCATCTTCGGAAACCACCATGAAGTTGATTAGTGGCCTTCTTTGTGGATCACTCCATCCATCAGACACAATAGTAACTCCCCTTTCTGGCCAAAGCCTTTTAATGGGTTCTAACAACTTCTCAACATTTTTTTTCTCTTCCTCCAACAATGTGGTCCTTAATCGATTAAACCCCGGGGGCACATAACCAGATAGCTTACTATCGGCAGCTAAAGCATATGAGCTCAAATAGTACGGATTCCTTGCAAGATTAAATGGCAAACCACCCGTGTAAAACATTCTAGCAATCTCACGATCCAGTTGATCCCTAGCATTCATGTCAAATACTTCAGCAATAGTCCTATCAATCTTTCTTCTTTTCAATGATGTATGAACACTGTGAGAACTAGACCCACCAATACCACCAAGAGATCTAGCAAGTGTAGATCTTCCTTCTTTCTTTGGAACTTTATTCTGCGCCTTTTCCAAATACTCATTCTCTAATTTGCTCATTTCACGAATCTGCTGAGATGTATTTTCACTCCTGTGCCAACCACTTTCAACAAATGAGCCTTTAAGACGCTTTCCTCGAGTCATTAAGAAACTTACACCCCGAAGAAAGTGATGCTCCCGGGAAGACAGAGACTCTGCTTGAGGTTTAGAAGAGCCCTGCTGCGTTCGCCTTCCTTTCAACTGCTTAAAGTCGGGATTCTTCTACCACCTCCTTAAACTTTTCAAACCCCGGTGCTCCTACTCGCTCATTGATCGACCCTAATTCGAAAACCCTAAAATCACAATTTAAAAAAATCAAAATTGAACAATCAATTGCAGTCTCGGGCGCCCTGTTGTTCGAGTTGACTGTGGCGATGTTAGTGATCCTCGAAGATCTCTCATCCAGGTGGGGGGAACGTTGTCGATCCTCACTTCCCCAGGTGACGCCTTTTCCGATGATGGGTTTCTGCATCTGTCTCCCCGGCGTCGAGTCGTCGTGTCAGTCCATCGACTTTCCCATGTTCTCGGCATTCGCAGCTCTCCCTCGGTGTCTTTCGACTTTCTCTCTGCTGGTCTTCTTATCTTTGGTATTCAGATGTCCTCTTGTATTTTGCTTTTTTAGGGTTGTTTTACGACGGTTAGTCCGTCTGCCGATTCCCTTCGGCCTCTCGTTTTTCCCATACTTCTGTTGTTGTCGTCTGGGATTGCGAATTATTTCCTTTAAAAAAAAATAATAAAAAAAAAAGTCGAGAATTGTTAAAGGCGAGATTGAATAGCAAAATTAAAAACTCTAGAGCATACCTTGGGTTGGAATGTTCGTGGCGCTTTGCGGCTTGTTGGAGCCTGATGAACCTCACCCCTTCTGTTGCGAGTGCCCAAGTCGAGAGCCCCAATTCGCGCTGTAAAAGGGGTGTTGCTGCTGTCGAAAGTGGGCAGTGCAGATCGTCGGCATTTCGGCAACGGTGGCCTGCCACCAACGCTCCCTATTGGACTGGGCTGGGAAGTAATTTGGTTTGTTAGAAAAAACGAGCTTATGTTGTGTAAAAGGGTTAACCATACTTGACCCATTTTTACCTAATGGCCTATTTGGTTGACCAGGGAGAGAGATTGAGTCGATTAAATTGCATAATCGTTATTCATACGGTGATTTTTTCGTTAGTTGCACATAAAACAATCGCAATTGCGTATCACGAGTTCGCGAGAGTGAAAATAAAAATATGTGTAGGCGCGTTCGCGGAGTATGAGTGCGCAGTGAATTCAGGGTGCACCTTCACCGATCTCTCTATCTGACTTAACAATGGAAGCCATAGGGATGTTGTTCACCGCCGTTGACCTCATTCGGGGCTCCTCAGTCGCCCAATCTCCACCGCCTCTCTGAAGAAATCTCCGATCACGTCGCCGCCGACCTCAATCCCCACGCCTCCTACCACGATCTCATCTTCTGTCGCCACCAGCAGTCTGCCTTCCTCGTCTCCAGCCTCATCTCTTCCAGCTCCTCCCTCTTCCTCTCCTTCCGCCTCCCCTCCCAACGATAGCCCTGACGTCACGGCTTCTCCCTCCTCCATTGCCCCAAATCTAGCCGCTTCTCCCTCCTCCTGAATAGCGCCGACCAGATCTAAAAATGGCAAATTGAAGCAAACGAAGCCCTGGGCATGGCAAGGAGAGAACGACTCTCTCTTATATATTTTTTTTTAATTTCAACTTTTTTAAATGTAACACGCTATTTTGAATATATATATATATATATATATATATATATATATATATATATATATATATATATATATATATATATATATATATATAGGGAGTGGTTCCAAAGTGCACACCCCTTAGGGTGTGCATTGTGCACAAATATTATTCGGTGAAATGTGAAACATTATTCGGTGAAATTTTAAGCATTATTCGGTGAAATGTGAAACATTCTACCGAACACTGTTATGTTTTTTTTTTCCGTTCAGTTCAGATGAAAACGTCCCAATTCCACTGAATAATTTATAACATTCTACCGAATAATGTTTAGTTTTTTTATTTATCCATTTCAAATAAAAGAAACCTCAATTCCCTAAACAATAGTTACAATTTATATGGAATGCCTCAAATTTTACCAAATAATGTTTCACATTCCCCTAAACAATACTCACATTTCACCGAATAATGCTTCAAATTTCACTGAATAATTTTTCACATTTCACCGAATAATATTTTGTGCACAATGCACATCCTAAGCCTTGTGCACAAGTTACCCATTCTCTCTCTCTCTCTCTCTCTCTCTCTCTCTCTCTCTCTCTCTCTCTCTCTCTCTCTCTCTCTCTCTCTCTATATATATATATATATATATATATATATATATATATATATAGAGAGAGAGAGAGAGAGAGAGAGAGAGAGAGAGAGAGAGAGAGAGAGAGAGAGAGAGAGAGAGAGAGAGAGAGAGAGAGAGAGAGAGAGAGAGAGAGAGAGAGAGAGAGAGAGAGAGAGAGAGAGAGAGAGAGAGAGAGAGAGAGAGAGAGAGAGAGGACGGATCAAATGTTTACAAGTCTTAACATGTTTTGTGTTAACAAATAATGGCCGTTGGATTAATGAAGATGGAAGATCAGGATTAAACAATGATTTTCTGGATTTATTTTTAATTAAAAAGGGGGGTCCATATGGATTTACACCCCACTTTCACAAGGCTAGAGCATGTTATGCACAGCTAGAAGCCAGTAACGGAGTGGTAGACGTTTTTTTTTTAATTTTTTTTTCCAATTTACACAAATTTCCTTTTTGAAAATATATTTGGAAGATCGTGATCAAATATTCTGGTATGCAAAATATTTGAAATGTTCAATACCCAATATTCATCTTCTTATCACAAATATTCATCTCCTTATCACAAATACTCCAGTCATTCAATTCATCAAAATGTTCATCACAGTTTCCATCTCAATATCATAATATTCGTATCAAGATCACACTAATTCATCAATATTCATCAAAATTACAGAAATATTCATCAAAGTATTTCAATTATTCATCAAATACAAGAATTCATCAATATTCATCAAAGTATTTCAATTATTCATCAAATACAAGAATTCATCAATATTCATCAAAGCTATTTGATTGGTCTTCAAAGTTATCACTGCTATCTTCCGGATACAGTGCACGTTTCCCAGTCCCCTTGTCTGAGAATGCTTCTTTCCCTTCCTCAATGTTTTTCTGTCCACCTCTCCTAGCCATAATCTTTCGACCTGACGGGACACAATATTACCCAAAGATTAAACATAACAGTCACAGTACTTCATAAATCTTCTACAAGTTGACATAACTATTCGTCAAAGCTACTCAATTATTCATCAATGACAATACTATTTGAACTCAATTATTCATCAACATACAAGGCATTCAATACCCAATATTCATCTCCTTATCACAAATATTCAAGTCATTCAATTCATCGAAATGTTCATCACAATTTCCATCTCAATATCATAATATTCGTATCAAGATCACACTAATTCATCAGTATTCATCAAAATTACAGAAATATTCATCAAAGTATTTCAATTATTCATCAATATTCGACAAGATCGTATAACTATTCGTCAAAGTAACTCAATTATTCACCAACGACAAGAACCCTTTCACCAATATTCATATCAATCTAACAAATATTCATCAAAATCACCCTTTTAACTTAATTAGTCATCTCAATAGCACAATATATAATTCACTAATATTCAGCAAAATTAAACAAATATTCATTGCAGGAACTCAAAATTCTCTTTCACATCCACGCTTCTGAAATTTAGCGTTCTAACCCAAACCCCACCCATTCAAGACAAGCAATACACAATATTCATCTACACGGCACAAATATGCATCAACATCTCATTTCTTCTACCCTTTCCTCAACGCCTTTCTTCAAACCCTAACCCAACTAAATCAACGAATTAAATACTCAACAAGCAAGAGGGGAACTTACCCATGTCGATTACCAACAGAAGTATTCAATTGAAGCGTCAGATCTACTTTCGAAGTCGACGGTTGCTTGAACCCCTGCTCTATTCCCCGTTCGAGAGTCTGGAAGCGCCGGAAATAGGGACGCTGACGCCGCCGGATTTTCTCCCTCTAGCCACGCCGCCGCCTGATGCCGGAAACAGGACCACAACGCCGCCGCCTCTTAGATGGTTACAGATCGCCGCAACCGCCAATTGGAGAGCCGGAGAAGAAGTTGTGGAAGATCGCTTTCTCCCCGTGTGGTAGGGCCAATCTGATGCCGTGCAATTATCGATGACTCCTGGTGACATTGAGGACAACATGAAGGTTCCATTTGATGGTCCTGTCACTCGTGCAAGGGCCAAGAAGATTCAAATAGCAACTAAAGCCTTTCTTGTCCGTCACCATGGAACTTTAGAGCAAGGGTTCAGGCCACCCTGGATCACTTGGCTCAAGGTTACACCACTAGCACAAGAAGTGAGCTTGCGTCCACACACGGAGCTCATGAAGAGTCGTCAACACCCGCCTTGATCAAGACACACATGTCACTCGGCCAAAGACATGTCGAGTGGAGTTGTGGGCTTGGCCGAGTGCTTCCTCTTGTGGGCCGAGTCTATTACATTAATTTAAATATGTTATTATTTTATGCATATTAGATTAATAAGGTGGAATTAATTATATCTCTTCTAGATATAATCCTTGGCCACCAAGTTATTAAATATCTATCTTATTAGGAAATATTTATCTTAGATTTATTTCATTTATCTTTAGATAGAATAAATCTATCCAAACCCCTTTCCTTTGCAAGGAAGGATTGGTTAGATCTCCCATAGTTTTCTATAAATTCATGTTATGCACCTTTGAATTAATTAGATTGAATTAGAATTGAGAAACCCCTTTATGGATTAAAGGGTTCTCGATTATCAATCCCAAAAAGCTCTTGTGTTCTATGTTCCATTCGACAATCACAATCTTCACCACCATCCTTGATCCTACTCGGAAACCCTAAACCAAACACAACCCAACAAAACAGAATCTGTCGCTAGAAGGAGAAGGCCGAGCTTGGCGACACCCGCGACCAGACTCGCTCCCAGCGAGCGCGGACGGCCCAGGCACCTGCTCCCGCGTCCTCGCTATCGTTTCCCTCGCTCCGCGACACCAGCGCCAGAAACTTCAGCGCGTCTTCGCTTGCGCGCCCGCTCGCCATCACCTTCGCTCCCAGCGAGTCGTCTTCGCGCATCCGCACCCGCACACCCTGAGGCCGAGTGCCTGTGTGCCCAGCAACCTCGCGCGCCCAGTCCCTTACTTCTCTCTCGCGTCCCTTAATTGATTCTGTCGCTATTTCTTAGTTAGGAATTTCTGGAATTTTTATTAAGTGTTAAACTGTCGCTATTTCAGAATTTTAATTACTTGTTTGAATTGTCCCAAATCAGGAGATATCAAAGAGCATTGCAAGATCTAGCAAATATACGGTGTGGTTCTTAATCTTGAGCCCACAGGCGAAGGATCGGGTATCCCAAACGTATCACGATCCGTCTTTATCCTTTCCCAGAAAAAGAGATTTGGTGTTGTGGCCACACGCGCTAATGAGACTAGTTAGTGGGGGGGGGGGGGGGGGGGGGGGGTTGTTATTTTAATAATAAATGTAATTAAAAGGTCGAATAATCTCATCCATCCATTTTCTACAAATCTACGGCTGTGATTTGTTAACACAAAACACATGGGTTGTTAACACTAGACCTAACCTCTCTCTCTTTCTCTCTCTCTCTCTCTCTCTATATATATATATATATATATATATAGAGAGAGAGAGAGAGAGAGAGAGAGAGAGAGAGAGAGAGATAGAGAGAGAGAGAGAGGCTGGGTCAGGTGTACACATCCCTTATTGTGTTTTGTGTTAACAAATATAGGCCATTGATTGATTAGAAATGGATGAGTGAGATTAATTGAGACTTTCTTTTTTTATTTAAACAAAAAAGAGTAGGTCTCACCACTTTTCTAGCCAAATTGCTGAAGCGTAAGCGCGTGTGTTGATTTTTTTTGTGAGGTAACGTTTTTTTTTTCGTGGAGGACGAGATTTTGCTTGCACTGTGTGTTCGATGAATAATGACGAACAAATTACTGAATAATTCCAGATTATCAACGAATAATGACTCTGGATTTACCGAATATTCAATAAATTCATTAACAGTGTTCAATTTTTTTTGTGAGGTAACGTTTTTTTTTTTTTGCGTGGAGGATGAGATTTTGCTTGCACTTTGTGTTCGATGAATAATGACGAACAAATTACTGAATAATTCCAGATTATCAACGAATAATGACTCTGAATTTACCGAATATTCGATAAATTCATTAACAGTGTTCGATGAATAATGACGAACAAATTACAGAATAATTACAGATTATCAACGAATAATGACTCTGAATTTGCCGAATATTCGATAAATTCATGAGCTTGAATTTCAATAAACCTATATCTAATTGCCCCCACATACATGAATAATTTCCGATTATCAATGAATAATGACTCTGAATTTGCCGAATAATTTCTGATTATCAATGAATAATAACTCTGAATTTGCCGAATATTCGATAAATTCATGAACAATCAATAATCCATGTACATCTTATTGCATATTAGCAATTTATCAATGAATAGCGACTCTGAACTTACCGAATAGATGATACATCCATGAACAATTTTATACATAGTTTAAATTTCAACAAACATATATATATGTGACCTATTCATGATTTCCCATCGCATAACCACGAGTATCAAACGATTAATTCTTTCCTTCCAAACGAATGTTAAATAGACCGATCTCGCCCACTGATGCAAACCAAAAGCAAATAAGAAGAAAGTACATCGAAGGATTTCTAAGAAATGCAAATCCAAAAAACACATCAAACAAAAATGCAAGCATCTAGAATTCTAGACCAAACCTATGAATCGATCTTGATTATTTCGAGACTAGGAAATTAGAAAGTAATTTTCCACATACAAAATCCAATTTGATGGAAAAAAATAGACAGAAATAGAGGAAAACATGTACGTTCTAGTGAATGTAGACATAGATCGCCACCACGTCGATTGGCCGGCCGCAAAGGCCCTGTCGTTTCCGATGAATTGCACGGCGACGGCGCAGCCACGAGAGAGATCGAGAGCCACCGCCGCCCTCTCTATTTGCCGCAGGCCCTGTCGTTTTCGATGAATTGCTCGGCGACAGCGCATCCACGGGAGAGATCGAGAGCCATCGCCGCCCTCTCTATTTGTCGCCTCCGATTTCGCCCTCGATTTGACGCCGGGTTGGAAGTCCCACTTCGCCACCGTGTGACAGCAGGTCTGGCTAGACACTAGCATCCGCCAGCCGCCGCCTCGCAGCCTACGCAGTGGCTCTCCCGAGTGCTAGTACCAGCATGTCTGGCTAGTACCAGCAGATCTGACTAGACACTTGTAAACATTTGATCCATACTATATATATACACACACACACACACACACACACACACACACACACACACACACACACACACACACACACACACACACACACACACACACACACACACACACACACACACACACACACACACACACACACACACACACACACACACACACACACACACACACACACACACACACACACACACACACACACACACACACACACACACACACACACACACACACACACACACACACACACACACACACACACACACAGTGCAAAATACAAACAAAAATTTTCAATTTTTGGTTAATTTGGAAAAAAAAAAATCAAAAATCTATTTAAGCTACTCCTAATATGAAACTACGTCGCTCAGAGCTCTATTTCTACTTATTTACAAAATACCGCCCACATTTCCTAATTCTGTAATCAGCACCATATATGCTTATATAGATGATAGATCGGTGGAGATAGATTCATATACATATATATAATTCAACCACGCATCCAATATTAATTTACAAAATGATCAGTTGATTGATCAATGATCACATACATTCATGAAGACCCATAAACTGATGACTTATTGTAGCTAGTACTTTTTATTTGGCATATATGTATTATACAAACACTTCCATCATGATGATCAAAGAACCTAGCTAGCTAGCCAGGACGTGGGATCAATAACCGGCATCATATCATGGATGATCGGTGGGATCGGAGGAACCATGGTCGTCAGGAGCGGTTCCCCATGCCTCCCGGGGGATGTTGTGGTGGTTGTTCAGCTGGGGATCCTCAGCTGCCTCAACTTCTTGTTGTTGGATGATGAGTACCCTTCTGTTGGGCATATTGATGGATGAAGAGGTCACCTCTCCAACTGCAACCATTAAAACTAGTGTGAGTGTTATACCGTACACCGCCGCTTTCATCATGGTGATGGTCGCTACCTTGCTTCCAATTGCATTGTGTTAGTGAACCCTATAGGCATCTATTTATA
The DNA here is from genome assembly GCA_037127255.1 of Persicaria tinctoria. Taxonomy (NCBI): domain Eukaryota; kingdom Viridiplantae; phylum Streptophyta; class Magnoliopsida; order Caryophyllales; family Polygonaceae; genus Persicaria; species Persicaria tinctoria. The sequence goes on from JBANSL010000020.1 coordinate 56,528,403, forward strand.
TGATGGTTGGGAGGGAAGAGAGTGGAAAATGGATTTTTATTTTTTTTTACAGTATGCAAACATTTGGAGTTTGCTACGAGAAACGCAGCGAACTACTAGGATCATCCTTAAGGATGATGGAGTACATATCTCCAGTGGCGGCCGCAGGATTCTGTAAAAGGTGGGGCGGAATTTCGCTTGAAGCATATTCCGTATAGAAAAAGGAAAAAATTGCAAAGTCATACGGAATGATATACTGCGTACTTATTGAGATTCGAGATAGAATTTTGTAACAGATTTTATGTATTTCGTGAGAATGAAATATGGAAGAATGGCAAAAAATACCAAAATTCATTGGCGATTTGCAAATGTCTTATTTTTTACTTTATTGCAAAAATGCCTAATTTTATTGCAAAAATGCTTAATAAAATGCTTAAACACATAATATTTTTATTGCAAATATGCTCAATTAGACATTCTTTACAATTTGGAAGAATTTGGGGTATTTTTGTAACCCGTTTTTTTGGTAGGGTATTTTCGAAAATTCACCATGAAATATTATGTACAACTAAAGCTAAATATAGTATATACAACTAACTAGGAAGAAGAATCAACTAAGAAACACTAATGCAGCTAAACACGCTTCTAACTAACATTAAAGCCCATATCCACACAATTGGGCCTAACTGATAGCCCATGTTCTAAAATTTGATTTGACCTAAAAACCTTTTCTTCTTCATCGATGTTTTTGCAGAGAGCACCTACAGAGAGGTTGTAGAGTGGCGTTGATGGTGCAGTGCACAACTCGAACTCAGACGGAGAGGCTCAGAGCTCGGAGGAACCAGTGGTGGCCAGCGGGGCGAAAGGTGGGGCGGCCGCGTACGCGCGCCCCACCCTGGGGCCGCCCCTGCATATCTCTATTAATAGGGGATGTAAACCTAATACAATCGATACCTTTCCTTGCTATATAGTCTGCTATATACCTTGTTAGCTTCTCTAAAGCAATGACTAAATTGAATATAATCAAAATCTCTAGCCATAAATATAATCTTCTCAACTTGATGGATAACTTCCCACGGAGTGTTGAGTTCTCTTTTTATTGCCTTGATAATCGTCTGGTTGTCGCTTTCAACTATAGCCTTCCGAATTCCTTTTCTGATTGTACGTTGTATTCCTACAATGATTGCTTCTGCTTCCGTCTGTAGAATTGAACATTTAGATATATTTTGGAAGAATATATTTAATAAACTGCTCTCGGAGTCACGAATAACTCCTCCCACTTGGCAGGTGCCCGTGAGTTGAGTGGAAAATGGAATTAAATATCCCACATATATGCCGTTTTATTTTAATAATGTGTTACACAATTAAATACCAATTAAATTTCATTTTGTTTTAATATAATGTGATATGACTTGTTAGTTTGTTTAATCTTTAGAGTCCATGACCGAGAGTTTAAGGCGACTTTGGTCTTTCAATTTGTGCCAAAATGTAAAAAGAGTGATTTTTTTTCAATTATATATATAACTAACAACATTTACTTATTGATGCGGCTTTAATAAATTTATTTGAATAATTATAATATTTTATTTGGGTAAATTTTCTATTCCACTCGATGTTGCTAAAAACGCTTTTTATTTTATTTCTCATTAGCAAATTCACAATTTTTTATACCACTGGTCGACAATTTTTATGACCGTCACTAAATAAGCATTAGTCATGTAGTCATGTACTACTAAAGTTCAACACATTTCAATTCGCCTTTAGCCCCAAAAATCTTAGAGTCGGTCCTGGTACCAATTGAGTATAGCAATATTTTGGTTCATGTGAAATCAACCTATTATCTTAATTGGGTTACACAATTCATGTGGTAAGTTGTTTTTATGTATAAATTATATAGGTTGCATTATAACAGCAAATCGATCAAAATACCCTTGTCGAAAATGTAGGATCTCTAACAGATTTTCTATTTTGGAGTTTGGAGTTTTTGAAAAATTTTAAAGTTCATTTTATCCAACAATCCATCACAAAAATAGAGAATCCTCTCCAAATCTACAACAATCTCTAAAAGGACCCAAACTAAATAATTCTTAAAACTTTTGAAATAGAAAAATTATTAGTGTTAAAATAAAAATAATTTTAAAAAATATTTATTTCATTTTCCATTTTAAAGAAATTTTAAAAAAGCGGTCGGAGATAAGCGGTAGAGGATCTCAATTGTGGAAAGAGGGGTACATCTGAGTTTGTTAAAAATGGTGTGAGCTTTACACGTCATAACCAATAACCATCATGATTTTAGTTAGGTGAGAATTGAGATCAAATCTGTCCTCAAATAATTTTGTAAAAGATCATCTTAATTGGGTTATGTTTCCATTATTACTTAAATCCGTTGGGACTCATGATCGGGGGTCGTGTGCATACGTGCATCCTTGCACTAATAGCCTAGCACATAATCCGAGAAGGTTTTATCCTAAAACCAATTGGCAATAAGAGGAGTAACTCACTAGCTTATATACTATGACTTTATCTTTTATATTTTTCACGTGGAACTATTTTGATCTCTTCACATGCTTTCATTCTCTCAACAATTATTTTCCATAATTTTTTTTTAAATCGTGGGCTACTCATTTTTTAGCAACTCATAAGAGTTGACTTGTTGCAATACACATATTAAATATTACTCAAAAACTATTTGCCACATTCGTTAAAATGCTTCATTACGCATCTCCATTAATTGTGTGGCGCAAACTAATAGTGGTGGTTACTCATGTCAGTTAATCACTAAATCATCAAATATCAAGCTTGCTTGATTAGGTTAGATTAGATAGTTTCATATACATTGCTCATTGCCACGTAAACGTTTATTTATGAAGTGGTGGTTAATTCAGATCAAAAAAAAAAATGAAGTGGTGGTTAATTGGAAAATAATACACCGTAAATCAGGAATTAGGACACTATGTCGATACGAACGTGGTGTCCTAAATCCTGATTTTCAGTGTCTACTTCCACGTCGATTTGGGCGTGCACTACCGTAGTTTGTATTTGCGGTGTATCTAACACCCATTAGGAAAACAATGTTTAATTTAAAAATCCATTAATTATAATTCAATTATTTATACTATTAATTTTATGCCACCGAAACTAATTTTTTTTTATCTAAACAAAGAGAAAATAATAATATAACTAAATAATTTTATAAATGAATATTCCCTCCGATCCATTATGTATGACGTTTAAGACTTATTTTGTTGATCCAATATGTATGACGTTTTGTACTTTTCATGAACCATTAATTCCTAATTCTTTATGCTAGTATTAATTGTTGTTCATTACTACTTGAGATTGTATGACTTTTTGGAGGTTTTGGAGTATTTATCCATTATCTCAACTAATTTTCATTAATTGAAAGGCTCTTATCTCCTCCATTAAATTATCCAACTACCCTTTTCTATTTAATGCCAATTAATATTTGGCTGATACGAGAGAAATTAATTGATATCTAAGCCCTCCTTAATTCCTTTCTTAATTCCTGTGCAATTGTGTAAAACGTCATACATAAAATAATTGCATTAATTAACAAAAATCCAAAATACACCAATTTTCCTATTTGGTCTTCTTATTTGGGTAATACTCCATCCGTTAATTAAAACTTGTCATTTTATAAATCTAATCACTTATTAGAAAAATAAACAAAAATACATTTACATCCATAATTATTACTCTACTTTTTTACTTTCTCAAAAACTACCAGTAACAACTATCTAATCATTACAAGGACAATTTCATAAGATGGATGACAAAATACCTAAAATGACAAGTTTTTCCTAACAAAATTTCCTTCCTAAAACGACAAGTTTTAACTCAATAATTGCTTTTCTATGACTCCATGGAGTTCAACTATTATTAGACATGTACATTGGCTTGAATAACATAGTGGATCTAAGATGTAACTCCAAAGTTAAAATAAAAAGTTTCACCTATTCACCCACCACCGAAAGGGTGAGCTAGAGAGATGGGTTTAGGGTGGGAAATCAGGGTAACTAAGAGCATGTGCAACCATGGGGTTACCTCTTTCCTTTTTCAATTTTTATCCCCTTATTATAATTTGCCACATAATATATTTTTTTCTCTAAATTATTTTCTACTTTTTCTACCTCTTCTTTAGAGGTTACCCTTGCAACCATGAAGTTACCTTGTTCCCCACTTGTGTGTTTAAAAAAATATAAAATAACATATAATGACCCACTTATGTGTTTAAAAAAAATAAAAAATAAAAAAAAGGGAAGAGGTTACCTTAGTAGGAAGGGGTAAGAGCATGTGCAACCATAGGGTTACCTCTTCCCCTTTTCAATTTTTATCACCTTATTATAATTTGTCACCTCATATATTTTTTTCTCTAAATTATTTTGCAAATTTTGTACCTCTTCTTTAGAGGTTATCTTTGCAACCATGAGGGTACCTTGTTCCCCACTTGTGTGTTTAAAAAATATATAAATAATATGTAATAACCCACTTATGTGTTTAAAAAAAAAGATAAAGTAAAAATAAAAGGGAAGAGGTTACCTTAGTGGGAAGGGGTAACCCCTTCCAACCTCTTCTCTTAAGGTTTGGCTTGCAACCATGAGTTTACCTTTTAAGACCTATAAGGTAAGTAAAACTCATGGTTGCACATGGTCGAACCCCTTCCAACCTCTTCCCTTAAGGTTTGGCTTGCAACCATGGGTTTACCTTTTAAGACCTATAAAATAAGTAAAACCCATGATTGCACGTGGTCTAAGAAGCTGAAATGCAAGAGCAAAACAGCAGAAGATAAAGATAAGCGTAACAGGTTCTGAGGTTCACATGTTGTCAAACGTGTTCTTGTGGTTCTTGAAAACTAACACCTAAACCTTCTTCCAGTGCATCATTTACTTCGACGCCATTCGACGCAAGTACCAACAATTTGCGATGAAGTTCCTCGGACACGAAGCCTTTGCTCCTTAGCAGACCCGCCAATTCCTCGAACGATTCCATATCTTTTTCTGCTATCAAGTGGCTAAAACATGCCCCAAGAGATTCCACAGAGGGCTTCCATTTCGCCTGGCTCACTTCCACAGCAGACTTGATTGCTTCGATTGCTTCGGGCATTCGTTTCTTCCGAATGTAAGCCTCTGAGAGAAACGACCCGGTGTAAGAGTTGGGCTCCAACCCTCTCAATACTTGACGTTTTACAACACACTCTGCCTTCTCCACAAGATCCTTTCTGCAGTAAGCAGCGATTAGAAGATTCGGAATGTGCATATCAAGGCTTAAGCCAGACGACTCCCACTCCTCGAAAATCCCCTCTGCAGCTTCCAAGTCATCCAATTTTAAAAGGGATTGGATTATGCACAAATAGTCTCTGTTATATACCTTGTGATTCTTGCACTGATCCCATATTCTCAAGACATCGCCTTTCCTTCCCACAGCTGCGTACAAAGTAAGCAGATAACGAAATGTCAAGTCCTTCTTATTCTTAACGGCATGGAGCTTCTCCGCTTTTTTCAGGCATTCAACAACCTTATCTACGAGCCCAGCTTTTAAGTACCAGTTTGCAGCACTCGTGTAGAATCCTGGGTCCAACTTACACTTGTGATCAGACTCTGCCTTGTCTATTATCATTTTCATTCCATCGACATCAGACACCCTTCCATATGCACTTAATAAGCTTCCATATACAAATCCGTCAGGCATCAGACGTTCCCTTTCCATTCCCTGCATCAAATTATCCAGCTTCACATGGTCTCCCGACCGATAATAGAGATTAACCATACTGCCATAAGCCAAGATTGACCTGGAAAATCCCAAGTCTTTCATATCGAGCCAGAGGGCTTCAGCCTTGTCAACGAGCACTTCTCTCATGTAGCAGTTGAGCAGCGTACTATAAATTTCAATGTTTCTTCTCCGTTCCTCTGGAATCTTGTAGAAGAATTCCTCTACTTGCTTCACTCCATGAACTTTTGATATAAGGTCTATCTGGATTGCAATGTCTCCTGTCGAAAGATCCATGGATCTGCTACTGCTCACCCAATGCAAAACCTGTCAACAATGTAAATGAAAGGAAAACCTCATGATCCAAGCTGCTGCAACAACAGGATGTAATTTCAGAGCATCAATACTAAATTACGAGTTTACGACTACAACATAAGACAGATTGCCAGCGAGTCTAATTCTTACAATGAGAATCCCTCCCTGTTACAAATATTCATCTTTGCACCTTATCAGATGTGCGCATTTACAAAGAGAGATTGTGCAATTGGAGATGAATGCAAAATTCTCATAAATGATGATTTCAAACATTTCCATTTGAGAGCTCTGACAGAGGTACAAGTTTGTGTCCTATAAACCTGTAATTGTCTCCTTCACTATAAAACAGTTTTCATGGCGTCTTGCTCACTCTATATGACTATATCCACACAAAATTGAACTGAACGTTATACCCCAATCGACCATATGACTCCACCATGTAACTCAAAATACAGGAAATACATACCGCAATTTCACCCCCAATAAAACCCTAAGTGAAGAGTATACAAAAACGAAAGAAACGCAGTTTGGGGATTTAGGGTTAGGACAGGAAACCTCGAGGGCGTGGTTGAAGCGGGAGTACTTCCGTAGGCTTTTGACGATGGATAGCAGCATATGCTTGGTCACAGGCCGGCCTTCATTTACCCACTGGTCGAGCACCGGCGTTATTGACGGTTCTCTACTCGCCGGCGATATTCTCCGGTAGAGAATGCCGCAAGGATCTATTCCCCTGTCGACAGTAACGGACTTTTCTGTAGCCAACCATGCCGCAGCTAGTCCCGAAACCCTTCGAAGTGCCGAAGAAGACGAAGAAAACGCCGGAGAGAGCAACTGCCTCAGAATGAGTGGGGTGAGGGCCCTCATTGCACCGCACCGGTGAGGGAGTGAGGCGTTTATTTGGAATTTGCGCAAGGGCAAGCTGTTATTCGAGTCAAAACAAGTGTTGATCTCCCCGTCATTTAGAAACGAGTCGAGCTCGATGCGAGCTTAAATTCAGATTTGAACTTACAAATATACTCAGGCAACTCAGCTCCGAGCTTTTTCGAGCATGAAACAACCTTATTTGTTCATAATATAGTAATTTAAAGAAAATTTTAGAAATTTCACAAAATTCGAACTATTGAGCTTAAATCGAGCGAATCTAGCTTTGAACCAAGCTTAAAAATATACCCATACTCAGCTTGTTTAGAAAATAAACGAGCTTTGAGCTTTTATTGAGTCGAGCCCGAGGTACTCGGCTCATATAACACCGCTAGCAAGGGTTTATCTTAACATAGAGATATGACTAGGGTTTTTAAAATCGACAGGCAGGGGCATGAAATCCTATTTTCAGTGCATCATCAAAATCTACTTTTGTGATTCTATGCTAGATTTTCATTTCAATGTAGATGTGAGCAATGCAGATTCAGGCACCCTAATGTATGTATTTGTTATTTAATGGTTTTCACAATTGAATCGGTTCCTTTGTAATAACATTCATTTCATTTGTTCCCCAAAAGCCTTCTGGAGTTTTTGGGGAATGAGCGGGAAACAAGATTTAAAATAACATGGCCTTCATGTTCAGCTCAATCACTGAGTAAAAAAATTTGAGCATTGGATTTGCAACAAAAATCGCCAACACTTGACCGCCTGTTAGTGTGAAATGGCAACGAACAGAGACTGGAACTCACAATTGCGCGCCATTTACTGGGGAAATGTAAATCAGCAATACATCCCAGACACGAGAGTAACCGTGATGAGGGTTTCAGTTTCAGGGATCCTTACTGGAAAGGAGAGCATCAGCAGCGGTGTCCAAGTCTTGTGGGAAAAATACCCTGCACACATGACACCTCTTTGATGATCACTAGAAATGACCAGATAACTAATGACGACACTTGATAACTCTAGTAGAGGTTTTGTTTTATTTTTTAGGTTTAAAAAATCAGGTGTAAGCAACTCTCAGATGGATCCCCTACCTGCATGTATTGTGGTACAAGTTCTTGCTCAGTTGCTGTATGTCAATGCCTTTGCAGTCAGCTACAACTTCAAGGACCTGCCTGCAGGAAACAGAATGAAACATCAATACTAAGCGAACAAGATGCTACTCCATTAGTGAGAGAACAAATTCTAGTGTAAGAAGTAGGAAAACGAAAGCCTACAACTCCAAGATCACTCAAGAAGCAAAGGGCACACAACTGAAACTTGAAAGTCGTCAAATGGCTATCACACATAAATGAATAGTAAAGTTCATGATATTTTCGCGAAAAAAAAGGTGCATGCATTCAATTTCTCATGTTGAACTATCCAAAAGCAATTTTTCTTGGACAATGAAAATATACCAGTCAGTAAAAAAAATATAAAAGGATTACTAACTCAATGCTAAACTAGATCAAAGGATCACACTAAAAGCATCCATAGCATTAATCCAGTTTAGTGACAGGTATAAAACTCTTTCTAATGCACATATTTTAAACCTATAGAATTGTGGTGGGAAAGAGGTTAATATTTTTATGAACTTGAAAGAACGTATGAAACATACACTATATAATATTAATGTAGCTTACCTGACTAAACAAGGTTCATTGCGACCTTTGACAAGGCACTCTGGGTCATACTTTTCTTTCTTTTTGGATGGCCAAGAAGACTTAACCATCTTTATCCCAGCATGTGTATTCTTGATATCACAATATGGTGAATCAGTTTCAATCATCATTCTGTCAACGGGTATGCCTCTCACAACTTCTAGATTCTCAGAGGTCTTTAGGGAGCAGCCATTAACTCCTGTTTGCATTCATGCATCAAACTATCAGATAGGAAATGCGCAAGTGCATCCAGTGTCAAAAGGGGAAAACATAGCAAAGGGGATAAGTATTCACCTATGAACATGTTGCTAAATGAAAGAAGTTTATCACGATCTTCGGCACTTCCCGTAAATGAATGAGCTACTCCTCCACTAAATCTGGTAAAGCAAAGAGAAGCGAGTTCACATATAACAACAATGGGGGGTTATACTACCAAATCAATCACGAAAAAAAGTGGGCAGAAATGCCACAGATTAAGCCAGCTTATATAGCATCCTATCCATGTAACCAAAATATGCAAGTGGTTTCACTAGCAAAAGATTGCAATAAATGTATTTCTAAGTTTCTATCAAGCTAGATTTAGTGCAGGTCAACTAAAATAAGTTTACAAAGTTGCCCACCACAGTTAATAAACAAAACCTACCTGCTCTGGTTGCACTCAACAATCTTGCAGAAATCCTCAGCAGCTGCTCGCATGTGTAAGAACATAGGCAGCTTCATATGATGTGCTAATTCAAACTGCTTTTCAAAATACCTAGTTCCAGGAGCAATCCACATAACAAGGAAATGATGAGCCAACAGAAAAAACACATACAACAGAAAGCAACAAGAGTTTTAGGACTCACTTTTTTTGTACATCAGCTGCGCAAAATTGAAGCCTATCGTAATCGAGCCCACATTCACCAATGGCAACGACCTTCCTTCAATCATAAATTATAAAGCATTAACAAACTTGTTCCACAGCTCAATCATTTGAATAACAGTGTTTGGCCAACAAAGATAATTTGGTTGGATGAGAAAAACCAGTGAAGTAAAACAAGACTGTGCCAAGTGACAGCAAAACAGCATGAAAAGGAATGAACTTTAGTGATTATTAAGGATTGATTATGGCAGACAATAACTCCACTGAAAGCAAGAAAAATTCAAGGTGATGACATTGTAGCACACTAAATGAAGTACTTCTCGTTCTGTTTATCATAATGGTTACTTTGCTCAGGACAATATCTAGATAAACAGAAGTAACATCAAAATTTATTGCAGCTAATTGTTAATTAGTGTGTCAGAATAACCAAGAAGCACAGATGGAAGAATGGACAATTTTTACCAAGTCATAACATGTTAAAGAGTAATAATAGTGACAACACAATCAGAAAATTTTGAAGCATTTTTTTCCAGCTAAGCCAAAGCATCTGGATTCTTAGAAGTTCCTCAATATGATGGCTTCACAAAATCTATGAGAAACCATCCCGAAACACCATAAAAATGATAAAATGAAGCACAAATCCAGAATACTTGTCTAAGAAGGTCCAGTAGTACAACTTAACACATCACATTATAATTCCTATACATGGATAAATAACAAATCTTTCACACTACAGTCCAAAGTCATACCTTTCCTTTCTCAACTCCCTCTCTTGCTAATGATAGAAGTGCCTGATAATGTCTTTCTGGATCCCCACTCTCCTCAAATTCCTGAAGAAAAAAATAATTTGCAATGTTAAAATGGGATACATAAAGTATCAACTACTTTTCAAGCTTTTCTATGTGAAATTTTGAATCACAGCTCAAATTATACAAGGAACTCAAAAAGAGATTGGCAATTTTGTACCTTACACCTAGTTGGATGTACACCAACTGTACAGAAAAGCCTCCCTATGAAAACCAAACATCAAGGTTAAAAAAACATAATACTGTCTCTATTTTAACAAGTAAACAACATTAATCTTTTGAGTAAAAAAATGGGTTCCATCCAAACAAAATCACAATTCAGACCATCTGTTTCTGCAATTGCAAGAGCCTCCCTTGACTCCTCAAGAGAACCACCGGTAACCTAAACACCAGACCAGAGAAGAAAAACTTCTATCAATTCTTCGAATTACCAAACCTTTAGAACATCGAATTCATCCAGAAATTCATAATCACAATACATAGTTTCCATAGTTCAATCCATTCCATTACTCTATGCTTATTCAATTGTCTAAGTGAACAGTGCTGGCCTAACAATTGATAAAACATCACAGTAATCCAAAATACAGAACCAGAAAATACAGTTCAAAGTCCAAGATTAATATCCAAAAACTACTTGATAACACAAAAAAACTAACTCAAAACTGCATAAATCAGTCTAAAACAACGTATGCATAATCAGAAGAGATATACTTACAATAATACGATCAACGCCGGCAGCCCAAGCCCTGCTCAGCACCGCTTGAATGTCCGAAACATGGCATTGCTTGCCATGGTAGATTCCCTTGAACATGCCATCTGTTAGGTGATGAAACCCCCCAAAATCATTAGGGTTTAAGGTCGGGAGAGAAAAAGTCAATTCCCGAAACAAAAACGAATGTGCTACAAAAAATCTGTTGGGGGAAGAAGGAAATGCCTCACCTGTGAAGTTGACAGCTATATCTGTTGCAAAAAATAACGCCGAAAGGAGGAGTTCAACGATAATCCAGCAAGAGAAGCACACAGATAGAACAAAGAGAAAATCAAGTGTTAATATAAGCAGCTCGTGTTGATTAATTTTCAGAAATTCAAACATCCAAGAAATGGCGAAGTCTGATTTCGAGGAGATTACTTGCCTATCATCCGGATCGCGGCCATGGCTCCCGCGAGAGAGAGAGAGAGAGAGAGAGCGAAGAGGAGGGCCTTGGAAGTTGGAACTGTGAGCTAGGATTAGGAACAAGAACAACCCTTCATCGACTAATTTGGTTGCGTCCTTACCGCGCCCGAAAAGCATCTCACTCGGTATTTGACCCGACCCGTTTCTGAAATACATGGATAATTTCCTCATCTTTTTAAACCGAGGAAAGTGATTAGAATCAAGTATCAAAAAATATAAAAATTCGTCACCGATCTAGTGAGTTATACAAGCTTCCCAAAAAAAAAAAGGTATACTTATTTGATTTAGATACAAAGTCGTTGAATCTGATCGAACTAAACTAAATAAAAATATTTGTTTTATTTTGCTTCAGCTGATTTTTCTAATAACATTTTTCTCTATTCATAAGTTACCAACAACGACCTTTTAAATGCGTCATATAATATTATAATTCAAATTCGAGTTGTTGAGCTCAATAGAACCAAATTAGACGTGAAAAAATCAATCCTTAAACACCAAACAATTTAATAAATGATAAAAATAACATTAAAATTGAACACATTTGTTATACAGTAAAAGAAAAACTAGTTTCACCACAAATTCATTTTTTTGCTTTTTTTTAATAAGTGCGTCATAGAGATACAAAGTTATGACTCTTAAGGTGCAGATACATTACTTATGAGACGGAAACATAAATGAATCTGAAATGTTGTACGTATATAGTAAAAAAGGTGTTAATAATGCATCTGTTGTGAACTCTAAACTAATTATTCCATTGATTTCCGAAAGAATACACAAGTTTTTCCAAGATATTTTCCTTTACCACGCTCGATTCAGCCAAGCACAAGAGATTTACACCAAATCATATTCGTACAGGCAAGCTGAAGGAACGACTCGGTAGGCCCAGCCCAAACGGCCCAACAAGATGGCCCAATATCAATCAGCCTCTTGTAAGCCGCCCAATACAACAGACCCAACGAACAGCCCAGCGGCTCCAACCGCCAAGGCGCCGGCGACGATAGCCTGCACAGCCAGCAGCGCCGGCGTGTCGTCTGGGATGACAACGACCACCGCAATTGCGGCCACGAAGACGGGGAGTGCGGCGGAGGCGAGGACGTCAGGGGAGAAGCCAGCGGCGCGCTCGAGGAGGCTGAGGAGGCCGAGCTCCTCCGCCTTGGAGAAAACGCCGAGCTTCTCGATGGAGGAGAGGGTGAGGCCGAGGCCCTCCGCCTTGGATAGAAGCCCCGCTTTCTCCACGTTGCTGAGGACCTTCCTCTTCTCCAGCTTCTTGAAGACGTCGACCTCGATCTCCTCGCCCCCCTCCACGAAAAGCCCCTGTCCGTACCACTTCTTCTGCCACCCGGCGTCGTACTTGTTCACCTGATCGATCGATCGATCAATCAGATATAGAATCTTATTTAAAAAATGCGAAATTCGTTTAATTCGACGTAATTGAAGATTGGATTTGCGTACCTTTTTCTTAGGAGCCATGGCGAAGATTTTGAGGGATTTCTCCGGAGAGGAGGAGATTGGGGGTTTTGGTCTCCGGAGAAGATGAGAGGAGGCGGAAGTATGAGACGGGGCAGCGATCATCGCCATGGACGGGGATTGGAGACGGTGAGGTGTTCCGGCCACAAGTTAGGGTTGACGGTTGTGTGGTGTCTGTATGTATGAGTATGATAGATATGGTTGGGTAATGGCGGGTGATAGAGGGGGTTTGTGTTGAGGGCCATGTAAAATCTGCCAGCTGTCATCATCAACCAATCAGAATATGATAAGGGAGCGCTCCTCAATTTTCCAATTTCTTACCAGATTTATGATGGTTTAATTTTATAAGTATTAAAATAAATTATAAGTTACAAATACTTATTTAATAAAATAATTAGAAATTTTAATTTAATCAATCAGATAATTTGGACTACAAATTATGGACTAGACGATCCCCGTCGGTGATTTGGAGGCTCAGAATCGAGGTTATTCAAACCTACTTGAAATTCGAGAGGTTGGTTGGCAGACAGATGAACCGTCAAACATACAACAAAATCAAAAATAAAGGAAAAAAGGCGCAATTTACATGTAGCAGGCACTCTGAAAAGACCGAAACTAAGCAGAACTAAAATCTTAACATTGAGGACGCCGACGAAGTTAAGCACCACCAAAGAGAGGTCAACGGTACAACAAGACTCTAACTCATGTGGGTAGTGAAGATGAAACTCCAAAGATCATTCTGCCGGATACGGAATCGCCCTTAGCACATTGCCACAATTCAAGTACGTTTTTCAAACCTAATAGAATCCATGGGGGTGACGTTTAAAACTACGACTTTATTATTTCATTATTTTTTAATATATATTAGTCTTTTTTTTTGATAAAGTAAGAATTTGAGAGTCAGACAAGCCTGGTACCTCGATAGGCCATTCTCCAATAATATAGTTTGTCTTTTTTGGCTATTTTTCAACTTTTTTTTTTACCAATTCAAAAAAATTCTATTATCAATACTCCATGCAATTTGATTTTATTTGATTTTTTAGGAGGTGAAATTTGATCAACAATATTTAATGTTTTAGAAATAATAATTACATTTTTTTTACTTTTGCACTAGTATCAATATAATTTGTACTTTTTTTTTGTTTAATCAATTACATTTATGCGTAATAAATGTGATGAGAGAGAAAAAATTATTTTATTGGTATTTAAATGTGGAAGTGACATTTCTTAATCTTCGTGTATTTAAATTTATACTCTTTTTTTGTTTAACCAATTATATTTATACATAATAAATGCGACGAGAGAGTAAAAATTATTTTATTGGTATTTAAATGTGGAAGTGACATTTCTTAATTTTTGTGTATTTCTCCAAAACATAAAATAAATCCGATCAGATCGAGGAAGTATTACAAATAATTTATTATTTACAAACATATATGGTAGATATTGCAAATAATTATTATTGTAAGTTAAAAAAAATTGAAAAAATACCCGAGTTTAAGGTGCGGGTCTCGCATTAGTAACAATCTTCTATATCTATTAATATTACTAATTCTGCTAGCATTTTGCTGACGTGTCGCGCCCACAATTAAAGTTGACTTTTTTTATTCAAATGGTATTTTCTTATTGGTCAATATTATTGCTTAAATTATTTGTTTTCTATTTGACATATATTTGTTTCATATTTTTCAAACGAAGATTATTTAAATTGATATGCTTATATTAATTTGTGATCTATTTTAAATATATTTATTTCCTTTATTTCATAGAAAAGATTATGTAAATTGATACACCATACCACAATTTTGGATATTATCATCATGTGTGGTATTTTATATCATTATTTCATTAATATTGTGAATTTCTTTATACATTTCATTCATATCAATAATATTATATATTTATTAGGACCACAATTTTGGATACTATCATTCCGAATGTTGGGTAGCTAGGGTTGAGAGTCAGATCCTGTGTGGTATTTTATATCATTATTTCATTAATATTGTGATTTTTTTTTATACATTTCATTCATATCAATAATATTATATATTTATTAGGACCACAATTTTGGATACTGTAAAGGCCCGGATTTTTAAATAATAAATAATATAAATAATATAAATGGATTTAAGTCGAAAAAATAATAAGATAAAATAAAATAAAAATTCGGATATTTCAAGAAAAACTTGTCCTTAATTCCTAAATCGAAATTGAAATCCTTAAAACGAGTTCCGGCATTAGTGAATTGGAAATTTAAATTACGTTATGCTATGCTTTTATGTACCGAAAATTTGAAAATAATATTTGGAGTCTTATATTAAATTCGGATTTGGAAATTGAGGAGCATTTTTAAACGCGTCGAGATAACGTCGAAAGAGCGGGTTTCGGGTAATTGAAATTTGGGATTTGTGAGGATTTTATTTCTTCTCTCGGTCTGTTAGCTCTCTCTAGTCCTCTCCCTCACAGTGGACACCCCAAAATGGACAAACACCCTCAATTGCCATCCTCCCCCCCTACTGCAATTACCCTCCTCTATTGCAAAACGCCAATTGAAATTTCAGGCATCTACATGCCAATTCAGACCCTTTCTCTGTGGCTAGCTCCAAAGAGACAGCAGACTCTTGACCCCTCTTTTCAATTTGAATCCCAAAACCCAAACTTTGCTTCAATCCCTCTCTCCAATCGTTTCTAATTCATTCCCAAGCAGCTCCTTTTTCTTCACCTTGCTCTCGCCACCGCTAACACCATCGGTCACCCCCAGTCGCCTCCTGTTCCTCGGCCAGCCACCATCTCCTGGGCGCCGCTGAGCATCTTCCGACACCACCCCTGTTCTGCAGCACCAGGCGTCCTCCCCGCCGTCTGTTTTGCCGGAGCACACCTCGGGTCGAATCTGAGCACCACGACCCTTGTTTCCTTCCTTTCCTGACGGGCAGCAGAAGCAGCACCTCCACCGTCTTCCTCGACGAGCCAAATCGACCTCCGACGGAGTTCCCGACGACATTCCAAATTTCACGGTAAACCCCGTTTCCTCTTCTTTCAACCCAAATCGATGTAAAGTCGCTCCCTAAAGCCATTTTATTCCGTCCTAGACCCAGATTCGTGGGATTTCCGCCTCCGACGAGCCACACCGAACATCGATCGAGCGTTTTTCGGCGAAGCCCTTCGAGCCCTCGGTGAGCCTCTTTTCCTCTCTCCTCTCCTTCCGCGCTTGTTTCCTCTTGTGTGGGTGAGGGTCGAATTGGGTTGTCGGTCGGTCGGTTAGGCGAGGTTTTGGTCGGAGACGGGACGCCGGCGAGGAGCTCCGCCTCCCCTTCTCCTTCTCTGTTCGATCTTTGGGCGCAAGGAGGGAGACGGGTCCAAGGAACCCGGTTCCTTCTTTTCTTTTTCCCTATTTTCTGGGTTCGGTTCAGCCCTTTTCTTTTCCCAGAAAACCGGTTCAGCTTTTGGGGATGGGTTGGGCTTTATTTGGATTCGGGTTTGGGCTTCTGGATCCGGACTGGGAGAGTGGGCCTGAGTTCCTTCTTCAGATTGGTGTGAGAGTGGGCTTTTGGGTTGGGTTTTAAAGGGAATTTGTGTTTTATGTCATTGTTGTTATTTGTGTGATATTATACAATTATATTATAATTGGTAGTTGTTAATTATTAATATTATGTGAATGTCGGAGTTTATAATAAATATATTATGGGATTTCATACATCATACAAGTATTTGAAAAGTAATATTATTTGGTATAAGTTTTGTGCGATGATTTAAACATGTGATTTTGGTGATTCTTGTATTTTAAATACTATTTGGAGTATGTTGTTAGATGTTGTTTATAAATGGGATTCTAAAGTGATTTGTCAGGTTTGATTTATAAATGGGGTTTTAAAGATAAATTTATTTTGGAAATGTTTATCATTGTCTTAAATTGCTTGAAACATTAAAGTCAAGATTTTGGAAATAAAATGCCGGAATAAATTCTATAATATGATTTTGAGAGATTGGTTTAAAGGTTCAAATGTTTAATGACGGGATTCGCCTAAGTACGATTTTAAAAGAATTGTTGATTTTCTGAGTTGAATCAATTTGATATTTAAGAATTTGGAAAGTTTTGGGAAGAATAGTTTTGGTTGATGCTGATCAAATCAGAAGGATTTTGGAAAATGGTTTTACCGTCGATTGGTTTTAAGGATGTTGAGAACTTGGGTTTCGTGTGTATGAATGATGGACCGGTAGCTCATGGAAATGGTTTGATGATAGGTGTGTATTGCTTTTGGATTGTCTTGGACTTGCATTTGGGCCCTTGCTTTTGTTATCTTGCTGTTCTGCATCTCCAGGTAAGTCTCTTCGGAGCTTACTCAGATTGAATAGAGCTATTCCCTGCTTTAGGTGCATGATAAACTAGGTGCTTGCATTCATGATCAGCATGCCATGTAGTACCATGTTAGGTTGCATCGATCGTTGAGCATTCTATTTCTTTGTGCGTATGTAAACAGAACGGCCGTTATCTGTGATAGTCCTAGAAGTCTTTGCTAGGGTCATAGGGTAGCCCAGCCTCATTGGGTACCCTGAGTCAATCGAGTACTTCCTTATATTATGATATGCCTGCGGGCTTTATTGTGGAGCGGGTTAGGCATGCGTGCCCCCCGATTATGAATGAATGCATTCACGAGCTGGCCAGTCTCCGCCTATCGGAAGGGGTGGAGGTAGGAGAGGGATATGCCACTTGGCATTGTCTTGGGCCCTTTACAGTATTTCTGCACATTATTATGAACTAGGAGCATGCTAGTGTGTTTGAATTTCGTACTGCATTAGAACATCTTTATTAGGTATAGCGTATATGTGTGCTTATGGTTGGGATGCAGAGTTAAGTGGGCATCGATCTGATCCCGCCCCAAATCAATTTTTTTAGGAATTATTTATGTTCATCCTATCGGTGCTGTTTGCTTATTGCGCGGGTCATTTTGTCGGCGGAGAGTGAGCGCTGGAGTTATAGACTTCACCAGACTCTGATTATATTGTTTTGGATTTATACTTTTGACTCCGTTTTGACCCGGCTCCGCCGTGGCACTTGTATCTGTACTTTACTTCCGCTTTACTTCCGTTTGAAATGG
This sequence comes from Persicaria tinctoria, assembly GCA_037127255.1. NCBI lineage: Eukaryota > Viridiplantae > Streptophyta > Magnoliopsida > Caryophyllales > Polygonaceae > Persicaria > Persicaria tinctoria. The sequence goes on from JBANSL010000020.1 coordinate 56,546,390, forward strand.
TTTCCGCGACATAGTCTTAGGACAGGTTAAGGGTACCCAACGGCCCTTCGAGGTTTTAGGGTTTGAAATCCCTCTTTCTACAAATCTTAAAAATGAGTTTGAAACCTCGACCCGTACCTGGATTGCAAGATCCGCACAAGGGGTTTTATCCCTTGAAACGTAACCCAGAAATTATAATTCTGGGCCGTTACAGATACTATCATTTCGAATGTTGGGTAGCTAGGGTTGAGAGTCAGATCGGGTTTGGGTCGGGTCAGTTTTTTTTGTATTCGATCTGGATTTTCGGGTTTCGATCGGGTGTGGGTTCGGGTGAGTCGGTCAGGTTTCTCGGACCGGGTCAGATTTTGCCAGCTCTAACCATGATGATCAGAAGTCGTATATTAATTGATCCACACATTTATACAAGTCTTATCCATAATTTGTTATGTAACCTTTTTTTTAAAAAATTAATTAGAATATCTAAAAAAAATATCTTTGAAATATCAAATGTTTACATAATCTTATATTTATATATGTATATAACTAAATTGACTAATATATTGAACTGTGATAACTCAAGAACTATAAGAATATTTAATTCAAATGTCAAAATAAAAATTAACTATAAAAAATAATTTTCATAATAATATTTCTTTTTAAAATTTACATTTATTATACAATATAGACATCTTAAATTTTTATTAATTTTTTTTTTAAATATTTATGGAGATAGAAGCAAAACGTCATTAATTTTAAGAAGAAATTATTTTTGCACCTGTTAACCTTCAAAAATTGAGGAAAATAATTGTCCAAAATGAATATTTGAAATCTATACTTACTCAGCACATTCTACATGACATTTATATAAATTTTTAACAAAAGATTTTTTAGAGATAAATTACATTTATTTTCAACATCTTAAATGACTAATTGGAATACAAAAAATAACATTTTAAGATCTACAAACAAAAATTGAAGAATTTTGAGAAAAGAAAATGTGAAATTTGCATATATTATCATTCAAAAATAAATAAATAAACACTCTTTTATGATTAATTTTGGGTGTTTTGCTTCAAATATCGAAGAAAAAAAAAATCCCAAAAATGAATATTTTACAAAGTTAGTAAAAATAATTAATTTGTGAATATTTGATTTCAAAAGTTAATTATAAAAATCAATTAGAGCCAAAAAAAGTTTTTTTTCTACAATTTACTTATTTTAAAAGTTAATTAAGACTTAGAAGCAATACTTTTTTTTTATTTTTTTTTACAGTAGGCAACCATTAGAATGTCTTATAACTAAGAGCATTCATGATCATCCTGACGGATGATGTTACATAGATCCCTATAAAAAGGGAAATTAGAACTACTATTGTGACTATTCTTCGCAATATAATCAACAGCATGGTTAGTTTCTCTATAGCAATGCTGAGCTGTAGCTATGACGAATCCTTTCTGAAGCATTTGAATCTTCTTGACTACTCTTAGAACCTCCCAAGGGGCTGATTTCTGATCTTCTATTGCCTTGACAACTCCCAGACTATCTCCTTCGATGACTACCTTATTCCAACCTTTAGTACGGGCTATAGTATTGCTTCTCTATATTATTGCTTGTAAGTATTGCTTGTAAGCAATACTTACAAGCAATACTTATTTTACATTTTTGATGAGGTGCTTTAGATCACTTCTTTTTAATTACCATCTTACCTTTATTTTCTTTATTTATTTCCCCCTCTTTCTAGTCATCTTTCTCATGAAAATAATAAATAAGTTATGTTTTTCTTACAGTAGGCAATCATGTGCATCTACATAACTTCAAAAGTATTCACACAATCATGTGCTTATGATTTTTTTAATCATTATATGGCATCTTATATTTTTCTTTTTAGTTTTATCCTAATGATAATAATTATATATGTATTTCAAATTATAATAGGTGGTGTGTTTGAGTTTAATTTATTACTTAAATCATTTAAAAAATTATGTTGTATCTCTTTCCAACAAATTTATAAATTAAAAAAAATACTTTATACATATTATTTTTGTTGTAAACAAGTACTCCGTATATATTAATATATAAGAAGAGATAATTGGATGATTAAGACTCCTCTCAATAAAGTTAGTAGTTTATAGACCCTATGGTTAATTTTTTAAGTAAATAGACTTTTTTTATTGGTGTTTTTACTTAATTGTCCTTAATTGCTTTGTTAAAAAAAAAACAGAATAAATAAGAAAATAAGAAAATTGGTACAATAAAATCTCTTAAGTGAGATTAGAATCAAATTTGAAATCCCTAATTAAACGGTTTGAGGATTTCTTTGACGTTTCATACACTTTCATCCGCTCCATTTTGCAGTGTTCCTGCTTCGTTTCATAAGCATTCATTGAGATTACAATCAAATTTGCTCCATTTTGCAGCAAAAATGAAGCAAGGTCTATATATAATTTTCTTATTCTATTTCTTATTTTTGCAAGTTTTTTTTTCCTGTGCGCAGTTTAGTACTTTCATTCCCTCCATTTTTTCAATATTGATCGTTCTTCTCGGTTTTATTACACTAAGGTTCTCAATCGACCATCTACATCATCTCACCCGTATTGTATTAATTACTAAGGTTCTCATTATAGTATTACACTAATTAAGATTCTCATTATTGTATTCCCATATTACGGTTACACTTATTGTGAAGGGGCATTGCTCAACAATTTAGTAATTTACAGTAACCATCTCACCCTTATTGTACTTACACTAAGGTTCTCATTATTGTATAACTATGTAACGGTTACACTTATAGTATTATATTGTAATCCCGTAGTGTATTACAATATATATACACTAACCATCTCACCCTTATTGTAATGCACCAAGGTCGTGCATTTCACCGTATTAATATCCTCTTACTTTTACCCAAGAAAAAACAAGAAACACACTAAAAAAATACATGTAATTCACCATCAAACCTCCACACTTAGGAAATACCGTGCATCTCTTTTTCTTTTCTTTTTTTTTAATCAAAAACAACCATCCAATTAATTATCCCAATTACAGGTTAAATGGGGTTGTTTAGGGGTGGCCACGGGTTACGGGTCGTACGGGTCAATGACCCGGCGGGTCCGAGTCAACGGGTGGGGGCGGGTTGCGGGTTAGGGTTAGGGGTTTTGAACCCGATGACCCGGCGGGTCAACTCGCCATCCCAATTTTTTTTTTTCAAAAAGATATTTTTTTTATGTTTATAATAATTATTATGTATATTATTATGTATATTATTCTTAGAATAATTCATAATATATAAACATAAACTAATTTGCAATGTGCAATGTGGGTCAAAAGCACTACTACCCTTCCCTTTTTATAGATTTGGAAGACATCCCCTATTCTCTCAACTTTCAATGTGGGACAAGACTCTTGTCCCACATTGAAAGTTGAGAGTTAGAATGAGAAGGAATGAATGTATATATATGTGTACTACATCATCCCTTAACCCTCACTCTTCACTTTAAGCTTTATTTCTTATATTTCTTATATTGAAATGAAGTAAAGTTTGAGAAGTTTTATATTCCTACATTTATATTGTATTGTAGTGGATGAAGAAAGTTTTATAAAAATATAAAATTTCTCATGTTTTTTTTTCATAAATTTTTTTAGTCAAAAATATTAAATTTTTTTTTTTTTTTTTTAATTTGGGAATCCGGCGGGTCAACAGGTCGACCCGGCGGGTCAACGGGTTGACCCAAACCCGCCAACCCGTGGAATTCCCGAGTTAGGGTTCGGGTCGCCCTTCCCCGACCCTTGACCCGGCGGGTCGAACCTGTCGACCCGCCGGGTCTGATCCGATTATTTCATCTTCTTATCATAATTGGTTATATAGCGGACATCGTTGGTAGTTCAGGTACTGATTTTGCTTTTACCGTTTTTTCTGTGTGGTTAGGGTTTGTTTTGCTGCGGTTTATGTAGGTTTTTGTTCTACTTTTGCCGGGTTTTTGTTGGTTAAGTGTTTTTGAATTCTATGTTTTTGTGTTTATTAGGTTCACCTACTGATTTAGTCAGATACAGAAGGAAATTTGATGTGAGTTTTTTTGATATTGATCTTTTTTCTCTGTCTGTTGTCAAGTGTTGTTTACTTATGTTGATATGTATTTATGTTTGATATTTTTGCTTGTGTTTAAACAGAACATTGCTTATTGTATTCCTGAGGATGAGTGGTTCCATTCTAGATCAAACAGAATATCTTATCCTGATGTTTGTAATCTCATCAAAAGTCATCTCTCGGATAGACATTACGAGATATTGCGCAAGAGTTGTGTGGGATGGGTGTTGACATAGGGAACCAATATGGTTTCTAACTTTCAGCTCATGCATCAGATGATGTTGCGTCAAGTTTCCACCAAAAAGAAGATGGAGTTGTGGTTTAAGGTTGATGGATTTATGGCTCGGTTTTCTCTTGCTGAATTCCATGTTATTACTGGTCTTCCTTGTGAAGCTAATGGTTGCAAACCACCAAAACATGTGTCTTCAATTGATTTCTTTGGGCAGAAGAAATGCTCTTATAAAGATTTAGTTCAGTTTTTTAAATCTGAGAGAAAATCTTCTGAGAAGAAGTTGATTCTGGCTAAGTTGCTTATTATTGAAAAGGTCCTATTATTCAGGCGATCAGAGTTTGTTAGTGAAGAAAACTTATCCCTTGCTTGTGATGAGAATGAGTTTGAAATTTATCCTTGGGGGAGAGTTTCGTACACGAAGTTGGTGACGATGTTAAAGAATATAGCTTTGGCTGATCGTGATGATGATAGAGGTTGTTATGATATATATGGGTATAATCTTGCTTTTCAGGTAGTTTTTCTGTTTTTCTTTTATTTTTTTTTCTAAGTTTGTCAGCATTTTTATTGCTTGTTATCATATATTACTCTTCTGGCTCATTATTTTAAATATTTAATGTTTATTTGTACCAGTCATGGATTTTAGAAGTCTTCCCATCAGTACCTGCAAAATTTGACTGTAATTTCAAAATGGTTGGTAGAGATCCATACTCTTTGCGCTGGGAATGTTGCATTAAACACATATATGATAGTGCTTCCGGACTTTTTGATGATCATTTGGTAAGTTTATTATGTTTTGTAGTTGTCAATCAATTTATTTAATCTCTGTTTTAGGCACCATTGTCCACTACTTATGGTAAATTTGCAAAAACACCAGAGATGTCAGCAAAAACTTGCAAAAACACCAGAACCAAATTTATGCTTATCACCAATTTATATTTGCATATCATCAATTTATATTTGCATATCACCAATTTATGCTTGAATATCACAAATTTATATTTTCATATTATAATCATACATTTTCCCAACATGAATTTGAATTTTTCCAACTTATTTTTATTCACTAAAAAATAAAATACAAGTATTAGATATCAAGAATCATATATTTGCACATCTTGAATTAACTTTTGCATATTATAACGTTATATTTGCATATCAATGATTTATGGTTGCATATCATAAGTTTACAAGTTGCACAACATCAATTTATAATATGCAAGAGAAACTAATGTAAGATGAAAAGACACTACTTTTAAGGCAATAAAAAATAAAAATTGTTTGAATTTAAAATATAAAAGTCATTCAATTGATATAGTAGAAGATTATAAATTGTAATTTTTCAAACATGTAAGCCTTAAAAGTGCATATGTAATGTTGTTTACAAATATGTAAGTTTTATTTTTTTTGCGGCAGAAATGATTTTTGTTTGACATTGATCATTTTTTATTTCTTTTTATAGCTATCTTAACGAGTAGGAACCAAATTATTGCATAACTGTTAAGATATTTTTATTTAAATCACATGTCAGCAGAGTAATAGATTGTTAGATTACCTCAATTCATTCTCAAATAGGAAGGAAGGTTTGGATGTGCATAATCATTTAAATCTAATAGCATAACATCTGATTTTATTTTATCATTAAAAGCCAGTAGCTAAATATCTTTTATTTGGCTTAGTCATTTTATGTCAGTAGTACCAAATTTTTGCATAAGTATTACAGGTTATTAGCATAGTTGTTGTTTTGTTGTAAATATCCGTCTTGTTAATTACATATTTACTCTTTTTGTCCAGGCACCATTGTTCCCTACTTATGGTGAATTTGCAAAAACACCAGGGATGGTGTATAGTGAAGAAGTTGCTGATAAAAGATTTGATGACATTGCTCAACCTGTTTTCCCCAAGTTGGCTGGTGGTCTGTATGAAAGTCACCGATTGCGTACAAAGGCATATAATAATAGGTTCATACGTAATGATGCTTTAGTTGTTGCTGTTGGGAATGATGAGGGCAATTTGGTCGAGAAACAGGATGTTGTTAATAATGATGATTTAGATGATGTTGTTGGGAATGATGAAGTCAATTTGGAGGTAAAACATGATGTTGTAAATAAAGGAAAGAACATGAAATCTTTGAGAAGGGGTCGTTCTGCAGGTACTTTTCATTCCTCCCCCGTTGTGTCTTTAGAGGATAAGAAATCAAATAAGAGGAAAGTCACTAATATGAGGAAGAAGAAAGAGTCAGGTAAGAAGGTTCAGGTTTCAGGGGCTGAGACAGATGTGCTAGTCAATGAGTCTTTTATACATGTTGTTGCTGGTGATAAGGTTGATCAAATGATTGAGTGCGAGAAGCTTGTACCTTTAAAAATTGTTTATCACAGTCTGAAGAAGAGGAAGACTGGTGATAACGAGACTAGAAATATATTCTATACAGAATGTGCTGAGAAGTCGTTATCTTTGCAAGTCGTGTCTACTGCTGCTACATTGGCCATTGGTGGACTGTCTGATGAAAAGGGTGATGTGTTTGGTTCTGATCGTGATACTGGTGGGGTACATGACGATGTTGTTGCCCCTCATGTGCATGAAACTAGGGGGGCCTTGATGATGACTTTGGTGGCACCCATTCTGTTGACTCTACTGGGTCAACTGTGTCTCCTATTGGTTCTTCTTATGCCCCAGTTAACTCATCTGGTCCAGAGATTCAAGACATACATTTGGGAGTTGATTTTGATGTAAAAAAACCTGGTGTTTGTGTTGATGATTTGATTGATGATTCAATTCATGAAGCTGAGACATATGGTCATGTACCCGAAAATGGTTGTGGTATGGGGGTGTTTGTTGTGAGCTGAATCTGCCATGTTTTACAGTAACTTTTATATCGTTTTCTGCATACATTGCATGCATTTGGGTTAGAATAATACAGAATCAATGTAGTTTACACTTATTTGCCAAATTATGGAGTCTACACAAGTTTTTGTTATATTTCGCATAAATCGGAGGCACTTTGGCGCTTAAAGGAAAGTCATGAAGAAGCTAAGGATGGTGCAGCTGGAGAAAAGAGAATTTTTCACCATTCATCATTCTGAATCAAGCTTTGATGTCTTCATGAGAGTTGTAGCCCTCGAAAAGAGCTTTCCAACGCATGGTCATATGCGTCAATCCGACGAACGAGGACTCGGGAAAGTGTGTTTCAAGAACAGAGCAAGATGCTGAGAAGACTGGTCGATATCGACCAAGCACACTCAATATCGACCAGATTTAGGTCGAAATTCTCCAAATCGACTCAGAGTTGGCCAGAATCGACAAAGCTGAAGAACAGTGGTCGATATCGACTTAACCAAGTCAATATCGAGTGCCCCATATCGAGTCAACGTCCTGGAATCGAGTCAAGAAAGCTGGAGCCGAGACATGCTGGTCAATATCGAGTAACTCAACTCGATATCGAGTACAAATCAACTCGATTTTCATCTCTGGAGTCAATATCGACTAGCTGAAGAGAAACCGAGGAAGCACAGGTCAATATCGACTTAACCAAGTCAATATCGACTGGACCCACGGCGGCGAATTCCGAGCTTAACCGGCTTCTTGTTAAGTTTCTATCCCGAATCCAATTGAGATATTTTCGAGACCAAATTCTACCCACATCTATCAAGATCTATCAAGTCCAAGGAAGATTTATCCACTTTAGATATAATCGTAGTTGATTTAATTCTTTTATTCCATGTTTTATCTTTATGTTATAAGATAAAGTAGATATAGATATAGATAGACTTTCTTACCTTGATTAGCAAGGGGTGGAAGCCTATAAATAAAGCCTTAGGGGCTAGATTTTATTCATTCAATTTCAGAGACAATTAGTTACATAGAGAGAAGGAGAAGAGGTTGTAAGTTTGAGTTTATTAATGCAAGTTAGTTCTTTTTCATCAAAGATGTCTGCTATTGCGATGAAGAGCGAGTAGTCCACCCACTTCTAGGGTCGGGGTGAGCCCGACGGTGGCCATGTAAGGTGATGCGGTGAAGGTACGATCTTTTTATGCAATTCGTCTTCTATCCCTATGAGTATGATTCTTTTTCGAAAGTTGAAGGTGATCCTTGTTTGTGTTATTGAAGCGAAAGTGATCTTAATGCAACTTGGGTTAATTATGTGAAAAGGGTTAGTAACAATTAGGGTTTATGCGAAAACCTCTATATGCCTATTTGTTAATAACGAAAGTTATTCGATGGAAAGCATGATCTTTTATGCCTTTATGTGTTACTTTGCATGGTTATCGTTGTGGTGTTGATACCCTGGCTTTGGAAGTCTTTTAGTATATTGATTTATTTCATTGAAAATCTGAGTTCTGTGTTCGAGAATTTGCAATATAAAGTTTCTGCTGTTTGTCGATCTCGGGAATTGTTAGTCGATATCGAATAGCACTTAGTCGATATCGAGTAAAAGTTATCAATATCGAGTTAATTCTGTTACTTGCTTTATTTTCTGCTTTTGCTTTGTTATTTCTGTCTTTCTTTCTGTCTTTCTGCTTTTCTGTCTGTGAGATTTACAGCTACCTAAGATCCGCTGACACGCTTCCTCGAGGATCGATCCTGACTTCCCACTGCTGCATAGGGAGGGAGTCTTGTAATCATTTGCAAGGGACGGAATCTGGTTTGCTTTGATTTATTTATATTTTATTTGCATACTCGCTTTCCTCCTACAACAAATTGGCGCCGTTGCCGGGAAAGCAATCATTCGCGCCTTAGGTAGTCAGATCTCACTTTTCTCTTGAGTTACTTTGCAGGTATATGCGCCGTTCTGGTCGAACACCTGAGTTTGACGCCTTAGACGAACCGGAGCACCTTATACACATCCAAGCTAAACTGAAAAGAGCCATGGCGGCTGCAGAGACACAGGAACAGCTGATTGAGAGGCTTACGAGGGAACTAGCTGCTAAAGATACTGCTCTCACCGTTGAGAGAGCACGCACTACAAGGGAAGCTGAGCGTGCGAGGCTATTGGAAGATGAGCTTGCCCAATACCCAACAGCTGCAGAGGATTACATGCACCCGACGCTCATAGTGCCGGAATCGACCATTCTAATCCTTGAAAATAACTATGAAATTCGCACTCCTTTCCTTATTGAAATCAAGAATAATGCTTTCTTTGGTAGATTTAATGAATGCCCTCTTCAGCATATTACAAACTTTACTGACATGTGTCGTACTCTTGCTGAAGGTACCACCTTGGAGTACATCTTGATGAAGGCCTTTCGTTGGTCCCTATCTGTCCAGCACTGAAGTGGTTTGAAGGGCTGAAACCACGATCCCTCACGACATGGGCTGAAGTAAAGCAGGAGTTTCTCAACAAGTTCTTCCCACCTGCCAAGACAACACTCCTCCGCCAGAAGATTACAGCTTTCAAACAGAAGCTTGGGGAACCGCTGGAAAAAGCTTGGGAAAGATATAAGGATCTGCTACGATCATGCCCTACACATGGACAGCAACCCTGCGTAGTTCAAGATATCTTCTTCAATTCTCTGGACTTGGCTGCAAAGGATAGGATCAACACATATACTCACTATGAGTATCTGACAATGCTGCCTGCTGACGCATGTGCTGCTCTAGATAAGCTGACCAACTATGACAACAAGTATGGGACTCCAACCAACTATGAAGAGAATCCATACGCCAGACCAACACCATCCATGCCCCTCTATGAGCCCTCTAAAGAGATTGACCCAGATGTCAAGGAGCAGTACTACATAGATCAGAATCGCAACCTCCTCAAACAAGTAAAGTATCTTCCTGACAACCAGCCTTGCATTGAATGCGGATCACAGAGGCACACCACTACTGAGTGCCCACACACAGAGCAAGTCAGGCTGACAGAATACCATGAAGAGGCAGCTTACGCAGGGGGTCCCAATCGCTACATGGGGGACCAAAGATTCCAACAACCTGATGAGCGGTTTTTAGTCGCCTAAACCGTATCAAAATAAAACTCAAACCTACAAACTAGTATAGCAAGCAAGTAAGAGGTCGATCCCACAGAGAATCAAGTATTCCTCAGCAATGTGTATTTACCAATTAGTAGAAAGGGGGGGTTTTGGTTGATTGAGATTGAAAAGAAAAGAAAACAAAATAAAAACAAATAATGCAAAACAAATTAGAGAAGATCGCTCTACCTACAACTATCCACTTTATTTGTTTGAATTGATATTGTAACTTCCTCTTGTCCTTTTAGTCTTCCTATGAATGCCCTTGTCCCGACCTAATATAGTTACTAGTCCAATCAGTCCTAGAAACCCTTATCAATCGAACAGTCCCTAAAGAAGGATTTAACCCAATTGATAGCTTTAAGTCCAGAGATTAGCCAAGGTATTTGCAGTCCCTAAAGAGGGATTTAACAACACATCCAACTTCCTACCCATCCAATTAGTTCAATCAGCCCTAAAGGGATAAGTTTGCCACTTGGGTTAAGGTTCGCAATCAGGAATCTACAAAACCCTAGCAATTGAATTGATCTAACTAGTTGGCCAGACGAGAAAGAACAAAACAATAAACAATCAAGCACAAAGAAGTTGAAGCATTCAATATAGGAAATAAGGAACAAGATTCAGAAACTCACAATCAATCCAAATAAAGCTTCAAATTGCAAGTAGAACGAAGAGAGTTTAGTCGCCCATGGCGAACATCGCTCTCTCTCTAATTGCCTAAGTGTTCAATGAATAGAATGAATGATAAAGAAAAATAACATAAAAAGCCTAAAACAAACATCCAAAGTCGGCCCAAAAGGAAACAACTAAAAACTAGGGTTTTTGGTAACAAAACGGCGCGCGGCAGTACGTGCGGCGGCCGCCGCAAGAGGTGCGGCGGGCGCGGCACAGGAGCAGCGGCGGGCGCAGCTGAAATCGGCCCTCTGGCGGCGGGCACCGCAGGTGACAGCGGCGGGCGCGGCAACTTTTGCGGCGGGCGCTGCATTGGGTTTTCCCGAAAATTCCGTCTCGAATTAGCTCTCGACGTCAACATGAAAGTTGTAGCTCTCTGAAAGAGCTTTCCAACGCATGGTCATAATAGTCGATCGGACAACCGAGGCCTCCAGAAAGTGCAAAACAAGTTCAGCATGTCTGGCGACAACTTCTGCAGACTTGTTCTTCGTTTAGGTTCGCTTCTTCTTCTCAGGACCTCTTGAGATCTTCATGTAAGCTTCTTCGATCAACTAGACATTCTCATCCAATGCGTTATGAACCCATGTCTCCTCCTCGGATCCACGATTACCTGAAATAATCAATAAAAGCGTGTAGATTCCGATTCCACCAACATAGAGAGCAAATATGCAAATTGTAATCAAATCATGGATGAAATGCATCTTAAATAAGCTAAATGCAACCTATTATGCCTACCTAAATGCATGCTATCAAACTCCCCCACACTTAACCTTTGCTTGTCCTCAAGCAATGATAGAATGAACATGAATCAATGTATCCCACAGGAAATCCCTTCAAGTTTCAACCTCATCAAAAAGCAACATCATAGCAGGTGAAAACATAAACCAAGCAAACAAACGTCATAGCATGTATTCCAGTGATCAAAGCTTAGAAGTAGACATCATCCAACCTCACCCGAAATATGTGTTTCACTCATGTGTTTAGGCTTTTAAATACAACTCTCAACTCAAACCAATAATGCACTAAGCTCATAGACATTGACCCCCATATCACCAATTAACTACCGAAATGTCATTACTTGCGGGACACAATAAAGAAAATAAAATTCAACACTTTTTTTTTTTCTTTTCTTTGTCTTTCTTTCTCTTTTTTTTTTCTTTTTCTTGTCTTGGTGCTTTCCTTACGCGAAGCGCAAACATGGGTGTCATGAATGGCCCCGGTCTATCAACACCTCAACTATTAATATGAAGTCCACTTGAACACCTTTTGACGCGAGTTGCAAACATGGGTGTCATGAATGAACCTGGTTACTCAATGATCAAGCTTTCTTTCCTAGTGGATAGTTTTCAACACCTTTTTGCGCGAATCATACCCATGGGTGTCATGCGTAGACCCGGTTACTCAGTGCATCAACCATTGCCACCTTATTCACTAAGTATGCATAAAATGAAATAAAAAGACTCAAAATATAAACATAAACTCCGCAAGCAACAAACATGTGCATCGGTCTTCAAAAATAGATACTGCAGTCAATATCAAGAGGTAGCAACACTAGGCGAGTAATTCACACAACTGAGCAAAAGAATTCAAATAAGGCCAAACATCCTCACAGGGTCATGTTTTTAAGACTTCAATCATACTTTAGCTCAATCATACATGCTCAATTAAATTTGCTAGCTCATGTTCCACAAAAATCAAATAGCAATAATCAAAACATCCAGAACTCCATGGGATTTTTATGAATCATGCTTGAAATTTAAAATAGAGGACAAACTAAGTCAGATGGGTATTTAATAACACTTAAATGCAATGATGCTCTAATTCTACTAATTTTCGAAATTAAATAATAATAATAAATTTTTTTTTTTTTTAAATGCAGTATATGAATAAAAATAAACATGACAACATAAATAAACATGATAACATAAGTAAACATGATATGCAAATTCTATCTATATGCAATGCAATCCCTCCCCCACACTTAAACCTTTCATTGTCCTCAATGAAACATAAAAGACAACAAAAAATAAAAACATAGAGAAAGAGATGAATGAAATACTCACAATGTGGTGGAAGGGGCGATATAGGTCGGATCTGAGCATTGCGCGCGTCGGGTTAAAGAAAACTAGCTAACTAGGAATTGAAATAACTAAAGCTTACCTCGGGTTGCCTCCCGAGAAGCGCCTCTCTTTAATGTCATTGGCTTGACTTATTCTCAATCTCAAGATCTTATTTATCAGACATTGTCAATGCCCTCAGTAGCCTATCATATTCCTGTGCACACATCTTACAAGGCATATCATAGCACAATAAATTGAAAGCATAAAATGTGGAACTCACGAACCCTTTCAATCTATCAAAGAGTCTAGCATGACTCTCTGCAGAAGGAATATGATACCACCAACACAGTTCCGCTGGTGGCTTTTCAAAATAGCAATCAAAAGGATCAACATATACACCATTAACTTCAAAATTGCAAAAGTTTACCTTTATTACCTCTTTAGCCTCAGCTGATGGCTCTAGACCTGGTTCATTAATGGGCGAGCTCAGAATGGATGTTGCAGATGGAGTAGGAGACACATCACATGTAACCTCATGCGTCGACTCATGAGATTCCAAGCCAGGAAGCACTAGACCATCTCTTCCATCATCTAAGAAACTATCGTTGTCCGCAACCAATTCCTCCTCATTCGACATGTCATTGTCATGTTGAAACCACATAGGAGGGACTGAACTAAGTGTAATGATTTCGATAGGATCTTCCATTCTTTCATCCTTTAAAGACTCAAGGGGTGGTGGGGTGGGTTTCTCAAAATCAAGGGAAGTTGATGGGGGCTCATTAGTAGCAGTACGGTGATCGCCGCCCTCCTGCGACGGTTGCCGCTCCTCAAAATTTTCACCCTCCGTTATGACTTCAACTCCTTCTTCTAAGCCCCTTTCCTTCTCACGTTTTGCACTTAAAATTTGAATGAGTTTGTTCAACTGATTCTCCAAGTTCTTACTACTCTCAGGAGTCTCAGCTTGCTCTTGCAACCTTTGTGTAAGGCTATGGAATGGATCCTCCAGGTATGTGACAGAGTTCTCCATTGGCGGAGGAGACATGGTGAGCAATTCTTCTTGTGCAACATGGTAATCCATATAACAGAAAAAATCCCACAACCCAGGCAATCCTCCTAACCGTTTCAGGCCTCCATTACTCATGTACTCAGCAAGCGCTCGCGTCTCAACAGTCATCCCATCAATTATGCAAATAATCATATCTCGGATGCTGAATTGATAACCCCATGAACCAAGATCGTCAACATACTCATGCAATCTAGTGAAGTATTGGTGAAAGTTCTCACCTTCAAACTGCAACAATCTCAACATCTTAAAAAGTTAGTAGCAAGGGGGTTGTGAACCGTAAGATAGGTTCACAACAAAGTTAGATATATAAACAAAAATTAATAAATACACACAACAAAGAAATAAACTTGATTCCCCGGCAACGGCGCCAATTTGATGAGCGGTTTTTAGTCGCCTAAACCGTATCAAAATAAAACTCAAACCTACAAACTAGTATAGCAAGCAAGTAAGAGGTCGATCCCACAGAGAATCAAGTATTCCTCAGCAATGTGTATTTACCAATTAGTAGAAAGGGAGGGTTTTGGTTGATTGAGATTGAAAAGAAAAGAAAACAAAATAAAAACAAATAATGCAAAACAAATTAGAGAAGATCGCTCTACCTACAACTATCCACTTTATTTGTTTGAATTGATATTGTAACTTCCTCTTGTCCTTTTAGTCTTCCTATGAATGCCCTTGTCCCGACCTAATATAGTTACTAGTCCAATCAGTCCTAGAAACCCTTATCAATCGAACAGTCCCTAAAGAAGGATTTAACCCAATTGATAGCTTTAAGTCCAGAGATTAGCCAAGGTATTTGCAGTCCCTAAAGAGGGATTTAACAACACATCCAACTTCCTACCCATCCAATTAGTTCAATCAGCCCTAAAGGGATAAGTTTGCCACTTGGGTTAAGGTTCGCAATCAGGAATCTACAAAACCCTAGCAATTGAATTGATCTAACTAGTTGGCCAGACGAGAAAGAACAAAACAATAAACAATCAAGCACAAAGAAGTTGAAGCATTCAATATAGGAAATAAGGAACAAGATTCAGAAACTCACAATCAATCCAAATAAAGCTTCAAATTGCAAGTAGAACGAAGAGAGTTTAGTCGCCCATGGCGAACATCGCTCTCTCTCTAATTGCCTAAGTGTTCAATGAATAGAATGAATGATAAAGAAAAATAACATAAAAAGCCTAAAACAAACATCCAAAGTCGGCCCAAAAGGAAACAACTAAAAACTAGGGTTTTTGGTAACAAAACGGCGCGCGGCAGTACGTGCGGCGGCCGCCGCAAGAGGTGCGGCGGGCGCGGCACAGGAGCAGCGGCGGGCGCAGCTGAAATCGGCCCTCTGGCGGCGGGCACCGCAGGTGACAGCGGCGGGCGCGGCAACTTTTGCGGCGGGCGCTGCATTGGGTTTTCCCGAAAATTCCGTCTCGAATTAGCTCTCGACGTCAACATGAAAGTTGTAGCTCTCTGAAAGAGCTTTCCAACGCATGGTCATAATAGTCGATCGGACAACCGAGGCCTCCAGAAAGTGCAAAACAAGTTCAGCATGTCTGGCGACAACTTCTGCAGACTTGTTCTTCGTTTAGGTTCGCTTCTTCTTCTCAGGACCTCTTGAGATCTTCATGTAAGCTTCTTCGATCAACTAGACATTCTCATCCAATGCGTTATGAACCCATGTCTCCTCCTCGGATCCACGATTACCTGAAATAATCAATAAAAGCGTGTAGATTCCGATTCCACCAACATAGAGAGCAAATATGCAAATTGTAATCAAATCATGGATGAAATGCATCTTAAATAAGCTAAATGCAACCTATTATGCCTACCTAAATGCATGCTATCACAACCACAATGGAACCAAGGTGCCCCTTGGAACCCCCCGCCCTACAGAGCTCCAGGACATCCAGAAAGGGACCAGAAGAGGGATGATCTACAGACTGTCCTAGAGGAGATACGGAGAAATCATTCAGACACAAAGCAATCCTTCAACTCAGTCTACACTCAGATTCAAGGTGTCAACTCTAGGCTTGGGGAGATTGATATATGGCGGAAATCAATTGATACAAAGATTGGCCAGCTAGCAGCGAGAGTCCCCAAATAGTCAGGTTCGCTCCCTGGATCTTCTGAGCCCAATCCCAAGGGGAAGACCGGACACATCGCAGCCGTAAAGCTCAGGAGCGGACGCAAACTGCACGAAACAGAGACCGGAGAAGCAAAAGACGGCACTGAAGAGGAGGTCGATATCTACCAACACCTAGTCGATATTGACCACCCCCAGGTCAATATCGACCCATCTGCACCAGTGAACCCGAAACCGACTCCAGCAGTCGATTTCGACCAACCACCGGTCAATATCGACCATACTGCAGTCGATATCGAGTCCTCTCCAGTCAATATTGACTCATATGCAACACCTCTGACATCTGTTCTGGCTCAGAATCAGAAAAAGAAGCTGCCTTTCCCAACAAAATCTCCAAAGGATCCAGCAGAGAAGAAATTTTAGCGTTTCATCAAGATGCTTCAGAAGCTCAATGTCACCATTCCCTTCACATAAGCTCTCAATGAAATGCCATCCTATGTCAAGTTCCTTAAAGAGATTCTAAGCAAGAAGAGATCAATGGCTGAAATTACAGAGGAGTGCGGCCATATGGACATCCTTGAGAAGAGGCCAGATCCAGGTAAGTTTGCTATAACCATTGGATTTGGTCAATACAAATTTAATGCTTTATGTGATCTTGGAGCTAGTGTGAGTATAATGCGTTTAACAATATGGTCCAAGATTAAGATAGGTGCCTTAGAGCCTGTAGATGCTAAGCTGCATATGGCCAACAACACGGTGGTCATTCCAACATGCATGGTGGACAATGTGCCAGTACAAGTAGGTAAATTCTTTGTCCCTGCTGATTTCTTAGTTATTGATATGGCGGAGGACCCTGCTTGTCCAATTATTCTAGGAAGGCCCTTCTTGGCGACAGTGGATGCCAACATAAGCGTAAGGAAGGGAGTGATGTTGTAGGAGGAAATCAAGTATGCAAATATAAAATACGACTAAAGTAAAGCAAATCAGATTCCGTCCCTTGCAAATAATTACAAGACTTCCTCCCGATGCAGCAGCGGGAAGTCAGGATCGATCCACGAGGAAGTGTGTCAGCGGATCCTAGGCAGCGGGGAAATCTCATGGAAGTCGACAACAGTGGTCCTAGATCTCGAGTACAGCAACTCGGTAGAAGATCGGACAGTCGAACATAGCGCAGCAGCAAGCACAAGGTGGTGGTCGATCTCGACAAAGGCTACTCGAGATCGAGTAGGGTCCTTGTCGACGTCGGCTTGGTTTTTCGAGTACCTGCACACAGAAGCTACAACGACTCGGGTCGAAGATCAGTAGTCGAGATCGAGTTGTGCTATTCGATCTCGAGGACGACAGAGAATAAAAGCGAAAGAAAATAAATGCAAAGGCTTTGGGATTTTGAACTAAACTGTATAAAAAGGACTTCCAAGATTGGGGTTTGCAACAACGATAACCAAGCATGCATAAGGCAGAAATAAACAGATAATCATGTGAATCGCATCAAAGGATTAAGTTTTCGCCTTTTCCAACAATTAGACAACTCTTTCAAGAAACCTTAATTGTCTCTACTGATTTTATGTTTACAATCCAAGTTGTTAGCATGGACCTCCATTAGATGGGTAATAAACACATAACAAGTAGTAGATGCTCAAAACATGATAAAAGTCGGATCTTTACCTCAGGGACGCATGGCTATTGTCGGGCTCGCCCCAACCCTAGAAGTGGGTGGACTACTCGCGCTTCATCGCAACCTCAGACATTAAACTCAAGAAAGTACAACCGAACAAAGTCAACTTGCTCTCGCTCCTTTGCTCCACTTGGCCTCACTTTCTCTCTCTACTACTACTACTTCTCCTACTAAATTCAATGAATAGAAATCAGCCCCATGGGCTTTATTTATAGGCTTCTAAACCTTGCTATTCAAGGATAGAAATATCTAAAACTATATCTAAAAGCATTAAAGATAAATAAAAGGAACAACATAATTAAATCTAAATAAGGGAAATATATCTAAAAGTCTTAAGTGGATAAATCTTCTTCTTCCATGATGTATCTTGATAGATCGGATAGAACTATGCAACCTTCGGCTCCAAGGAATCCCAATCCGAGTAGGATAGATCAAAACGCATTACGCGGTTTCTGGAGGCTTCCTCGATCTCGAGTAAGGCTACTCGATCTCGAGTAGAAGTGTTGGTCGACTGGCTGGCTCGGCGTCTCGGCTAGCTGGTGCTCGACTGGCTCGGATAGGGCTCTTGGGCGTCGTCGATCTCGAGTACCCTTACTCGATATCGAGTTGGATGCTGGAGCCGGGTTGTTCGTCTTCGGCTTCTCGACATGATCCTCCTCGATCCTGGCAGGTGTCTAGACATGGTTTGTCGAGATCGACTAAGGCTTGTCGATGTCGAGTAGCTTTGAGCTCCGGTTCTCGCTTCTTGATTTTCTCCCGAAATGGTTCTATATTCTGCAATATTAAACAGAAACTTATGTAGATCTCCATTTCTGACAAATAAGCATATACTACATAAATTCGACATATTCCTAACCCGAAATATGCAAAATGTATAAAATATGGAACTAAAATATGCATAAAGACATGGCTACTTTGGAGACATCAAATCACTCCATACTTAGACTTGCTTGTCCTCAAGCAATAACCAAACAATAACCAAGACCTACAACACATCCTTCAAGTCTTCGCCTTTGTCAAAAGCAACATCTTAGTTTGTAGCAATGTAAGACAAGTGAATTTAACGTCATCACACATATATGAGCGATCCATAGACATAGGCAATATAAATCCAACCTCACAGGGATAATGTGTTTACTCTCAACTCTCAATGTGTTTAGGCTATGTAGATCATCTCTCAACTTAATTCCATATACAATCTCATAAACATTGTAATTTAAATATAAATCCACTTCGCAACCAATTATGAAAATGCAACAAGAATTATCAGGAGGACTTCGCTCAATAGAAGTCTTCAAAGAAGATTCCATTCGGCGGGGTTGTAATGGGGCTTGGTAAGAAATAATAAGGGTATGGAATTTATTTGGCCATGTGGTGCTTAATAAAATTTGGGAATCAAGACTCCTAAATCTCTAACACAACTTAATCAAACCATAACTCTCAATCATAGGCATTAACCAAACTCTCCAATTTACTTCAATAAAGTATGTAACCTTTCAAACTTCCTCAACCTCTCCAAAGTATGTATCTTGCGAATAATGAAAGAAATAAGGTAAATTTGGCTCCTGCACTTTATTCACAAATATATACACTTTTTTTCTCTTCTTTTGTTGATTTGTTTTTTTTTACGAAAATAAAAACAAAATAACACTAATAGTGCATTTATAATGTGAGCCAAAAATCCTTTTACATAATATGCATAGCAAGATAAAAATTTAAAACCAACCCATATCTCAATAAATTCCAAAAATCCTTCTTACTTGAAATACAACATAAGCTCATTCTTTCCACAAACCATTCTTTCAACCAACTCTAAGTCTTAATTCCCAAATGGGGGTCAGGGTCAATTTGGCTAAGGATAATTTTGTGGAGTTCACAATAAAAGTCTCAGGCTAATGTTCTGGCTTCAAGCAGGGATAATGTAGGGTAGGTAAAGAGAGGATAAAATTGGCTTAAAAGGTGCCTCCATCATTTAATTCTTATTAACATAAACATATAAATGCATTGGCTTTGAATAACTATCACAACATTTAGAGATGTATAGGAAGAGTAAATACACTCAAGAAAGCAGAGGGATTTTTTATGTTCTCCCTATAAGGCCAAAATTCTCACTAGGACAATTTTTGTTGGATTTTAACCTTTGGCTTAGGATCATATGTGTTCAATTTCATCACAAGTTCACAATCCACATAAAAACCATTTTCGATGACTTAGGCTAAACCTTCCAAACATGCCATAGGATTTACATGATCAAGTCAATCATTATTCATCATCATAGGACATCTAAGTTAGGGTATAAAAACTAAAACAATGCAAAAATTGAAACATGCATATTTTTTCTTCTTCGACATTTTCTATTTTTTTTTATATTTTTATATTTTTATGTAATTCAAAAGACAAGACTAAAGTATGACAAAAGACTAAAATGCGTAAAATTTAAACATGAATGCATAACATAAAAATTAAAATTTCACCATGCAAAACCAAAAGCAAGACTAAAACATATAATAATGATAATGAGCCCTTCACCCACCCCATACTTAAAATTTACAGTGTCCCCACTGTATAAAATTAAACAAGAGTAAAGGAAGGAACTCACAGGATAGCATATCGAGGAGGGCGAATCAGTGCAGGTCGAGGAAATAGGCTTGTCGATCTCGAGTATAGGGTACTCGATCTCGAGGAGCTTCGTCTGCGTCCAGTGGCTTCTGAAGTCGAGGAGCTTCTGGTGGCTTAGTCGATATCGAGTTGGCCTACTCGACATCGATGAGTTTCTGGGCTGCTCCTCCTTGTCGTCGTCGGCTTGGCCTTCGTCGATTCTGACTGTTTTTCAGGGACTTCTTTATTTCACTTTTTGCGATCCTTATATGCTTGCCGACCTAAAAGAGTTAGATTGCACACAAAAACAAGACTATCCACATGAAGTATTCTAAAAGAGATAAAACCAAAACCAAAAACCAAAAAAATCCCAAAATTCATAAAGTTTTATATACATGCTCTAGATTTTGGAGTCGCTAGGCTGACTTTTCCGTTTGCGCTCAAGGACCATTAGTGTGGGGCTCGCTCATGCTTGGCCCTTCTCCTGGATCATCTAGGTCCTGATGGTAGTATGCAAGCTCAGCTGACAGGGGGTTGCTTGCATCATCTTCCTTCTCTTTCTTCTTCTTCCTTCCAGCTCTTAGCTTTCGCAGATTTTCTCGCCACGGGGCCTTACCTCCCCTTAAATTATTGATAATTTTCTTTATGGACTGAGGGGGAGTAGAATTCATACCTGAACTTACCTTTTCGGACCCAAAACAGAAATCTTTGGGCTTGGGGCTAGTCGATGTCGAGTACTGCTGGTCGACCTCGAGTATAGGGACCCCATACTTAGGTTCTTGGCAAGTCAGTGGCTCAGCAGAGGCTGTCGACATCAACAAGGGCTTGTCGAGATCGAGGAGAAGCCTAGTCGAGATCGAGTTGGCTTGGTCGATCTCGAGTACAGTGCTGTTGCTTTCCTCCGCTGTTCGCTTGGTCTCGTGGTTGCTGATGCTTTTCACCTCCAACCATGATATTTCCTCTTTTGCAGGGCCAAAAGAGAAATCCAAAACCTCATCGCCTATGGTGAAGGTGAGCGAGCGATTCTTAACACTAATTCTGGCATCTGTAGTTGCTAAGAATGATCTACCAAGAATAATAGGGCTAGTAGGATCTTCAGCACAGTCTATGATAAGGAAATCTGCTGGAACAAAGAATTTACCAACCTGGACGGGGACATTCTCAACTATACCTATAGGGATGACCACTGTATTGTTTGCCATGTATAGTTTGGCATCCACAGGCTCTATGCATCCTATCTTTACCTTCCGCCAGATTTATAGAGGCATGATACTTACACTTGCTCCTAAATCACACAGAGACTCATATTTATATTGTCCAAAACCCACAGTAACAGAAAACTTACCAGGGTCATGTCTCTTTTCAGGGAAGTGGAGTACTTTGCATTCGCCTGCGATCTCTGAGATGGATCGCTTCTTACTCAGGATTTCCTTCAAAAATTTGACATATCCAGGCATCTCTTGCAGGGCTTCTGTAAAATGAATAGAGACATTCAGTTCTTGCAGCATATTAACAAATCTGGTAAACCTACCTGCAGTGGGATCTTTCTGTGCTTTGGAAGGGAAAGACAGTGGCTTTTTCTGCTTCGGAGCCAGATCAGACGTCGGAGGTGTTGCAGAGTCATCGACGTCGGCTTGCTGTTCCTCAATCTCGATCAGAGGCTCCTCGAGATCGATTTGGGTGGTCGACCTGGAGTTGCTGGGTTGCGCAGTGGAGTGCGAGCTTAGCTTCTGGTCTGTGTCGAGTAGCTTTTTGTCGAGGTCGAGTAGAGTCTCCTCGAGATCGAGTTGAGTCTGCTCTATGTCGAGTTGCTGCTCTGCCTTGTCTTGATGTTTCCCGACCTCTGGCTCGTGTAATTGATGCCCACTTCTGAGTTTGATAGCTGCGACGTGTCCGGTCTTCCCTTTAGGATTTGGTTCTGTTTGCCCAAGGAGCTGTCCGGATGGTCGTGGGATCTGTGCAACGATTTGACCCATCTGGGTCTCTATTCCCCTTTTTCAGATATCTAGTTCTCCAAATTTTATAGTGATATTCTGGAACTGGTTGTTGATGGTTCCCTGATTCCGACGCATCTCTTCAAGGATCAGCTGCAGATCATCCTTCTTTTGATCCCTTTCTGGATGTCCTGGAGCTCTGTAGGGTGGGGGGGTTCCTAGGAGGACCTTGGTTCCACTGTGGTTGATAGATTCTTTGATCTCCCATGTAGCGATTAGGACCCCAGCGTAGGCTGCCTCCTCATGTGTTTCTGCCATCCTGACTTGCTCGGTGTGTGGGCATTCAGTAGTGGTGTGCCGCTGTGATCCGCATTTTATGCAAAGCTGGTTGACAGATAGGTATTTGACTTGCTTGAGGAGCTTGCAATTCTGGTCTCTATAGAACTGCTCCCTGACATCTGGGTCAATCTCCTTTGCTGGCTCATAGAGTGGCATAGATGGTGCTGGCCTGGCATAGGAGTTCTCCTCATAGTTTGCAGTAGATCCATATTTGTTTTCATAATTGGTAAGCTTGTCTAACACACCCCAGGCGTCAATTGGCGGCATCGTCAGATACTCATAGCGAGTATACTGGTTGATTCTGTCCTTAGTGACTTGATCAAGAGAGTTGAAGAAGATCTCCTGAATGACGTAGGGTGGCTGTCCATGAGTAGGGCAATATCGCAGCAGTTCTTTGTAGCGTTCCCATGCCTTTGCCAGCGGTTCCCCATGCTTTAGTTTGAAGGCGGTGATTTTCTGGCGGAGGAGTGCTGTCTTGGCAGGTGGGAAGAGTTTATTCAGAAACTCTTGCTCTACTTGGGCCCATGTTGTGAGTGATCTTGGTTTCATCCCTTCAAGCCACTTCAGTGCAGGCCCAGCGAGAGACCAACGAAAAGCCTTCATCTTGACATATTCGAGAGTTGTACCTTCAGCAAGAGTACGGCACATGTCAGAAAAATTGGTAATATGTTCAAGAGGACACTCATTAAATTTGCATAAAAAGCATTATTTTTAAGCTCTATAAGAAATTGAGTGCGAATTTCAAAAGAGTTATTAGGGATTAGAATCGTTGATTCAGGCACGACGAGAGTGGGATGCATATAATCCTCTGCAGTAGTTGGGAACTGGGCAAGCTCAGCTTCTGCTTGCCTTGCGCGCTCAGCTTCTTGTTCCCTCGCTGCCCTTTCAGTGGCGATAGTAGTATCCTTTGCGGCTAGTTCCCTTGTAAGCCTCTGTATCAGTTGTTCCTGGGTTTCTGTGGCCGCCATGGCTCTTTGCAGTTTAGCTCTGATGTGTAGAAGGCGTTCTGGTTCGTCTAAGCCGTCAAACTCAGGTGGTTGACCAGAACGGCGCATACACCTGAAAAGTAACTCAAAGTAGACGTGAGATTCAACTACCTAAGGCGCGAATGATAGCTTCCCCGGCAACGGCGCCAATTTGTTGTAGGAGGAAATCGAGTATGCAAATATAAAATACGACTAAAGTAAAGCAAACCAGATTCCGTCCCTTGTAAATAATTACAAGACTTCCTCCCGATGCAGCAGCGGGAAGTCAGGATCGATCCACGAGGAAGCGTGTCAGCGGATCCTAAGCAGCGGGGAAATCTCACGGAAGTCGACAACAGTGGTCCTAGATCTCGAGTACAGCAACTCGACAGAAGATCGGACAGTCGAACACAGCGCAGCAGCAAGCACAGGGTGGTGGTCGATCTCGACAAAGGCTACTCGAGATCGAGTAGGGTCCTTGTCGACGTCGACTTGGTTTGTCGAGTACCTGCACACAGAAGCTACAACGACTCGGGTCGAAGATCAGTAGTCGAGATCGAGTTGTGCTATTCGATCTCGAGGACGACAAAGAATAAAAACGAAAGAAAATAAATGCAAAGGCTTTGGGATTTTGAACTAAACTGTATAAAAAAGACTTCCAAGATTGGGGTTTGCAACAACGATAACCAAGCATGCATAAGGCAGAAATAAACAGATAATCATGTGAATCGCATCAAAGGACTAAGCTTTCGCCTTTTCCAACAATTAGACAACTCTTTCAAGAAACCCTAATTGTCTCTACTGATTTTATGTTTACAATCCAAGTTGTTAGCATGGACCTCCATTAGATGGGTAATAAACACATAACAAGTAGTAGATGCTCAAAACATGATAAAAGTCGGATCTTTACCTTAGAGACGCATGGCTATTGTCGGGCTCGCCCCAACCCTAGAAGTGGGTGGACTACTCGCGCTTCATCGCAACCTCAGACATTGTTGAATGAAAAGAAACTTGCATTAAATCAAACTCAAGAAAGTACAACCGAACAAAGCCAACTTGCTCTCGCTCCTTTGCTCCACTCGGCCTCACTTTCTCTCTCTCTACTACTATTCCTCCTACTAAATTCAATGAATAGAAATCATCCCCATGGGCTTTATTTATAGGCTTCTAAACCTTGCTATTCAAGGATAGAAATATCTAAAACTATATCTAAAAGCATTAAAGATAAATAAAAGAAACAATATAATGAAATCTAAATAAGGGAAATATATCTAAAAGTCTTAAGTGGATAAATCTTCTTCTTCCATGATGTATCTTGATAGATCGGATAGAACTATGCAACCTTCGGCTCTAAGGAATCCCAATCCGAGTAGGATAGATCAAAATGCGTTACGTGGTTTCTGGAGGCTTCCTCAATCTCGAGTAAGGCTACTCGATCTCGAGTAGAAGTGTTGGTCAACTGGCTGGCTCGGCGTCTCGGCTAGCTGGTGCTCGACTGGCTCGGATAGGACTCCTAGGCGTCGTTGATCTCGAGTACCCTTACTCGATATCGAGTTGGATGCCGGAGCCGGGTTGTTCGTCTTCGACTTCTCGACATGATCCTTCTCGATCCTGGCAGGTGTCTAGACATGGTTTGTCGAGATCGACTAAGGCTTGTCGATGTCGAGTAGCTTTGAGCTCCGGTTCTCGCTTCTTGATTTTCTCCCAAAATGGTTCCATATTCTGCAATATTAAACAGAAACTTATGTAGATCTCCATTTCTGACAAATAAGCATATATTACATAAATTCGACATATTCCCAACCCGAAATATGCAAAATGTATAAAATATGAAACTAAAATATGCATAAAGACATGACTATTTTGGAGACATCAAGTGCTCACTTTCAACATCAGCGATGAGGTAATTGAGTATTCCTTTAATAAAACTGAAAGGCATACAGGTCCCATGGAAGAGGTAAAATCTATCTCAGCTGGTTACATCACTTGCGGGGAGCCTAAGGTAAGAAATATGACTCATGAAGAGCTGGAAAAGAGGGATATGGAAGCCCAGGTGAAACATATCATGGCCATCCTGAACGAAGAGGCAGAGAATCCAATCGAAATAGACCAAGGTAAGTCGATTTGGACTAACTATTTTTCGGATGCCTTGCTAGGTCTTAAGTATGGGGTCAATATCGACCCGGAGAAGTCGACAGAGCCACAAAGGCACTCAATATCAAATACCATAGGTCAATATCGACCTCCCTATGCTGAGACATCCCCACCGGATATCGAGCAAAACGACTCAATATCGACCCCCTTTGGTCAATATCGACCTGCATCTCCTGAGTCGATTCCTTCTGTTGAGCAGAAGCTAGTCAATATTGAGCCAGTCAAGTCAATATCGAGTGACCTTACTCAATATCGACTTGAAAAAATCGACCCATCTCCCTCCATATCGACTGAGAGTCCACCTGAAGAGCAGCACAACTCGATATCGAGTGACCTAACTCGATATCGACCAGACCCTCAGGAGTTTCCAACATCCGATTATGCGAAGGTAAGCCAAGGTATGGATCTTTCCTCTCCTATTTCAATTAAAGATCTATCTATACATGGGAGAGGTTTGCCTTGGTATGTGCGATTATGTAGGGTTTCCAATGATGAGCCTAAAGAGTATGAAGTTGGAGACAAGCTCTATGTTTCCAAATCAAAGGATCATTGTTTTCCTAACAAATTCAACAAGAAAAAGATGGGGCCATTTGTGGTAAACAAGATTTGATGGAAAGCATGTCTTCATGAGAGTCGTAGCCCTCGAAAAGAGCTTTCCAACGCATGGTCATATGCGTCAATCCGACGAACGAGGTCTCAAGAAAGTGTGTTTCAAGAACAAAGCAGGATGCTGAGAAGACTGGTCGATATCGACCAAGCACACTCAATATCGACCAGATTTAGGTCGAAATTCTCCAAATCGACTCAGAGTTGGCCAGAATCGACAAAGATGAAGAACAGTGGTCGATATCGACTTAACCAAGTCAATATCGAGTGCCCCATATCGAGTCAACGTCCTGGAATCGAGTCAAGAGAGATGGAGCTGAGACATGCTAGTCAATATCGAGTAACTCAACTCGATATCGAGTACAAATCAACTCGATTTTCATCTCTGGAGTCAATATCGACTAGCTGAAGAGAAACCGAGGAAGCACAGATCAATATCGACTTAACCAAGTCAATATCGACTGGACCCACGGCGGCGAATTCCGAGCTTAACCGGCTTCTTGTTAAGTTTCTATCCCGAATCCAATTGAGATATTTTTGAGACCAAATTCTATCCACATCTATCAAGATCTATCAAGTCCAAGGAAGATTTATCCACTTTAGATATAATGGTAGTTGATTTAATTCTTTTATTCCATGTTTTATCTTTATGTTATAAGATAAAGTAGATATAGATATAGATAGACTTTCTTACCTTGATTAGCAAGGGGTGGAAGCCTATAAATAAAGCCTTAGGGGATGGATTTTATTCATTCAATTTCAGAGACAAATAGTTACATAGAGAGAAGGAGAAGAGGTTGTGAGTTTGAGTTTATTAATGCAAGTTAGTTCTTTTTCATCAAAGATGTCTGCTATTGCGATAAAGAGCGAGTAGTCCACCCACTTCTAGGGTCGGGGTGAGCCCGACGGTGGCCATGTAAGGTGATGCGGTGAAGGTACGATCTTTTTATGCAATTCGCCTTCTATCCCTATGAGCATGATTATTTTGTGAAAGTTGAAGGTGATCCTTGTTTGTATTATTGAAGCGAAAGTGATCTTAATGCAACTTGGGTTAATTATGTGAAAAGGGTTAGTAACAATTAGGGTTTATGCGAAAGCCTCTATATGCCTATTTGTTAATAACGAAAGTTATTTGATGGAAAGCATGATCTTTTATGCCTTTATGTGTTTTTTATTTATTTTAAAGGTTAATTGTATTAAGAAAACGATGAGAATATGTACATAGAGAGGTTGGCCTTGCCTGTAGGCTATAAAGGCCTCTAACCAAAATCATGGAATCAACATAAGTTGTTCCAATCTATGTGGTGTGTTGAACACTAGGTTCGGTGCAACTCCTGTTTCTTCAAGCCAAAGCTATAAGAGGTCGGACCCACACCCTAAAGTTGTGTGAATATAATTCTCCCTTCGGCTCGGCCATCAAGAGAATTACACTCACGCAACTTTAGCACACCAAAGACCCAAAATCAAGTTCTAATGTAGCTATTACAAGAATAGCCGAGGCTATGCCTTTATGTGTTACTTTGCATGGTTATCGTTGTGGTGTTGGTACCCTGGCTTTGGAAGTCTTTTAGTATATTGATTTATTTCATTGAAAATCTGAGTTCTGTGTTCGAGAATTTGCAATCTAAAGTTTCTACTGTTTGTCGATCTCGGGAATTGTTAGTCGATATCGAATAGCACTTAGTCGATATCGAGTAAAAGTTGTCGATATCGAGTTAATTCTGTTACTTGCTTTATTTTCTGCTTTTGCTTTGTTATTTCTGTCTTTCTTTTTGTCTTTCTGCTTTTTTGTCTGTGAGATTTACAGCTACCTAAGATCCGCTGACACGCTTCCTCGAGGATCGATCCTGACTTCCCACTGTTGCATAGGGAGGGAGTCTTGTAATCATTTGCAAGGGACGGAATCTGGTTTGCTTTGATTTATTCATATTTTATTTGCATACTCGCTTTCCTCCTACAACAGTGTTGTCTCCATCCCTGTTATTGATAGTTCATCTCAGCTGGTGCAAGAAATTTTTAGGCGTCTTGATAAGCTAGAACAGTTGCCTGAATGTATAAAGGAGTTGGCTACCAGTGTAGGTGAAATTAAGACATGTATGGGAAAGTTAGATGGGATTATTACCATGTTTTTTGTTATTGGGGAGAAGTTCACTTCACTTGAGAATAAGGTTACAATGCACACGCACGTACGGGTGATGTGTCTTAGCCATTGCATTCCATTCCTAATGATGATGCTGGTACAACAGTTAATAGTGAAGTTGTCCCTGATATACAGATGGATTTGCCTGGTGCTCACGGAGTTGTTTTGGATTTCAATAAAGGAGATGAAGTAGTTATCTCAAATGTTGATCTAAATTTACCCTCTAATGAAATGTCATCTGAATTTGTTGTAATATCTTAGGCTGACATTGAAGGCAAGTGTCACATTGAAGTTGGTGATTTGAATGATGCTCAACCTGAAGTTGATGGGGAACATTCTGATGTGAAGGAATCGAAAGGAGTTATTGAGGATGTAGTTCTGATGGATGTTGATGTCATTCCAACAGAAGATGAATTTGGCGATTCACATTGTACTAAAAGTGATCCACAGTGGTTAAAAATTGCATGTCCTGAAACTGAATATGAGGGTGTAGGTTTTGATATGGAGGATTCGATTAAGTCTTGTGTGGGAGGTGTTAAAAATGGCGATGTTATCACATTAATGGGATTGGAAGGTGGTGCTAAGAAGCTTCATCCAGATGAATCTGATGCTCTATGTCCTCCATATAATATTGTTGATGTTGAGGTGCGTCCCTCCTCAAAAAATGTTGTTGGTGATATAGATAAAAATGACGTGGACATATCTTTACTGGGGGTGGGCGTTGGAGATGCAAAGGGTCTTCCTGATGCTGACATCCATATTGATGCTGGCATTTCATCGGGGGATGTGGTAGGTAATGAGGATGATAGTAGAGGTTGTAAAGTTTATTCCACCGAGCAGGAATTTCATAACGTTCAGACTTGCTTTGATTTGAAGTGTAGTGGTGAAGTTGGTGATTTGAATGAAGCTCAGAATGAAGATGTTGATGTCAAGGAAGTGAAGGGAGTTATTGAGGATGCAGGTGGGATGGATGTTGATGGGAAGCAAATGAAAGGTGGAATTATTGATGCACAACGCCCTCAAGCGGATGCACAGATCGAATGAAGTTGACGGTGAAGATTCTGATGTCAAGGAAGTGAAGGGAGTTAGTGAGGATGCATGTGGCATGAATGTTGATGTGAAGCCAATGGAAGGTGGAATTATTGATGCACAGTGTTTAAAAATTATGTGCGTTGACAGTCAAATGTCATCAGATTTTAATGTATTATCTAAGGCTGACATCGATAGCAAGTGTAGCGATGAAGTTGTTGATTTGAATGCTACTCCGTCTGAAATTGATGTCGAAATTTCTGATGTGAACGAACGAATTGAATTTATTGAGAATGTAGGTGGGGTTGATGTTGATGCCAGGTCATTGGATGGTGATTTTGTTGATGCACAGTGCCCTTTAGGTGATGCAAAGTGTTTAAAAATTGCTTCCCCTGATACTGAACATGAGGGTGGAGGTTCTGATATGCAGGATTCAATTACTGGTTGTATGGGAGGCGACAAAAATGATGATGATATCACACTAATCGGCTTGGAAGGGGTTAATATAAAGCTTCAATCAGATGATTCTGATGTTCTGTGTCCTCCATGTAATGTCGTTTCTCTTGAAATGGATTCCCTCTCAAAAAATATTGGAGTTGATGTTGGGAATGTTGATGACATGGGATGTGGGGCAGGATATTCTTATCCAAAGGAATCAACGTTTGCTGGTGACGTGCAAAATTTAATGGTTGGTGATGTAAATGTAGTGGGGAAGGATGCTAAATGCAACGCAAATGCTTGTGAGATGCCATCATCTCCATCTATTGTCGTCAGTGAGGTTCTTTTGTCATTAAAAGATGTTGTTGAGCGTGGATTGTGTGATGTGAAAGGTACTGTCGTTGGCGATGCAGATGTTGTTGGTAAGGCTGCTGACATCTCGTCCACGGAAGCTGGGGATGCTTCTGTAAAGGGTTCTGAAATTGATCATACGACTATATCATATTCAAATAAATTACCTGTTTCTTCTATTCTTTTTGTATCAGGCAGTCGTGTTCTAGTTCCAGATGATTATGTTGCCACACGCTTTGTTGATTGGGATACATATGCAAAGGATCCTACTATCTTAAGTGACATTGAAAAATTAAAGCAATCCAACAGCATTCCTATGGACAGTAGCTTTTTGTTCAGCCCACGTACGTGTAGATGAAAAGGAAAAGAAATTGGCACAGTACAATGCCAAGAAGTCACTGATTAGCAACAAGGATCATCAGTTTATGTATTATATTATAAAGAGCAACCGATATTTTTTTTATTATGTTATTCAATTACCTATATATTAATCTGCTTTTATTATTTATTACTCTCTCTCTATGATTGTTGTAAATTTATGTGTATTGTATAATCTTTTTCAGGAATTTTTCTGTTGCTACTCCTTCTGGACGGTTCGGCAAATCATTTTTCATGAATATTTTAAGTAGGAGCAAGTGGTTGGATTCAGAGGTAAGAAATGCCGACATCAACCAAATATGGGGATGTTCCCCTTTTTCCTTTGCTTGACAGTAGTTTGTTTTTACAGAATCTTGAAGCAGGGTTATATCATATGAGAAAGCGAATTTCTGTAGAAGCTGACAAGTACAAGGATTGTGTTGTTTTGGATTGGCTTTTTGTCATTAAGTACTGGCCTTCATGTGCTTCAACTTTTGTGAAAGATGATAAAGTTGAAAAAGCTATTGAGGATTATTTCATTGGCATTTGTCCTTATGGGTATCCTAAACCTTGGGCGTCAGCAAAGAAGATTTATACACATTTCAATATCCACAACATGCATTGGGTAGCCTTGGAGATACTAATTGATGAAAATGTTATAAATGTGTATGATTGCAATGTTACTGGAATTCCTGCTGGGTTAATTGAAGAATATTTGCAACCAATTACTAAGTGGTTTCCAATCCATTTGGCAAAAGTTGGTGTCTACGAAAATTTCACCTCTTCCCCCTTCAAGTTATTTAGGGTGCCTGATTTAGTTCACGATCGTACTTCGTACGTATTCTTTCTATGTTGACATACTTTTTTTTATTTTTATCATATATTACACTTTTTTCCCCTTTTTATTTTTTTCTTTTGTTGCAATTTTTTCCCCCTGACAATCCCTTTTTTCCCCATTTGTTTGTGTGTTTGAATTGAAGGTGTGCTTGTGGGGTGTTTGTATTAAAAGCAATTGAAGCTCTTATATTTGGAGGAGATGGGAAGGAAATCACAAATGAAAAGCTCTTTCGATATCGAGAACTTATCTGCTTAGATTTGATAAAGGAGAGATAGAGCTTTATAATGTAAATATGTATTGTCATCAGACATATATTAGCTGAATTAGCAACTTTGTATTTTTATTGAAGATTCTGTATTATTTTACAGTGTTCTCATTTGAATTTCTTTTAAGATTGGTTTAAAAGAGCAGTCACTTTATCAATTTCAATATAAATTCGTGTCTATAGCACAAATTATTTTTATGCATATCACATGTCAGCAGAGTAACAGATTGTTATATTTATTAAATTCATTCAAAGAGGGAAAGCAAGCTTTTGATGTGCATAATCATTACAATCTAATAGAACATCACATTGCATTTAAGCATTAAAAATCAGTAACTTAATATCTTAGATTTAGCTAAGTCTCTATTTGTCATCAGCATCAACTTATGCATATTTTAATCTTACATTTGCATATCAGTCAAACGTAGTTGCATATCAGTAAAATATAGTTGCATATCATACTTGCACATTTGTACAAAATTAATTTAAGTTAGTTGCACATCAACCTATGCATATTTTGGATGTGCATAATCATTTCAAGCTACTAGCAAAATATCTCAGTGCATTTTAGCATTAAATTTCACTAACCCAATACCTTAGATTTAAGCTAGTCTCTATATGTCAGCAACATCAATTTTTGACATAAGTGCTACAGGTTTTTAGTAGCATAACTATTTTTTGTTATAGATTGATCCCTTTTAATCTATTTTAAGATTGGTTTTAAAGAGCAGTAACTTTATTAAATTGGATCTAAATTCGTGCCTTTGGCATTAATTCTTTTTTGTTTTTTATAAAGTAAAATGTCAGCAGAATAACAGATTGCTATACTAATTTAATTCATTTCTAGAGACAAAGCAAGGCTTTGATGTCCATAATCATTACAAGTTAGAAGCACACAATCTCACTGCATTTTAGCATTAAAATTCACAAATCTA
Source organism: Persicaria tinctoria (assembly GCA_037127255.1). Classification (NCBI taxonomy): domain Eukaryota; kingdom Viridiplantae; phylum Streptophyta; class Magnoliopsida; order Caryophyllales; family Polygonaceae; genus Persicaria; species Persicaria tinctoria. The sequence continues at coordinate 56,579,144 of JBANSL010000020.1, forward strand.
ATACCTTAGATGTAGTGCAGTCTTTATCTATATCACATGTCAGGAGAGTAACAGATTGTTATATTAATTCAATTCATTCAAAGAGGGGAAAGCAAACTTTTGATGTGTATAATCATTACAATCTAATAGAACATCACATTGCATTTAAGCATTTAAAATCAGTAACTTAATATCTTAGATTTAGCTAAGTCTCTATATGTCATCAGCATCAAGTTATGCATATTTTAATCTTACATTTTCATATCAGTCAAATGTAGTTGCATATCAGTAAAATATAGTTGCATATCATACTTTTACATTTGTACAAAATTAATTTAAGTTAGTTGCACATCAACCTATGCATATTTTGGATGTGCATAATCATTTCAAGCTACTAGCAAAGTATCTCAGTGCATTTTAGCATTAAATTTCAAAAATATAATAACTTAGATTGAAGCTAGTCTCTAAATGTCAGCAGCATCAATTTTTTGCATAAGTGATACAGGTTCTAGATTGATCCGTTTTAATTTCTTTTAAGATTGGTTTTAAATATCAGTAATATATGCATATTTAATAGGTAGTTTTTGGTTTCAATGAGATGTTAAATAATTTACTTAATCTTCGAAAAGGAACAACAAGATACTACCTATAGAAAAACGTGTCTGTTTAAAACCCACTTCATTAATAAGATTATATTTTAATGTTATTAAATTTAATACTCACTCCGGTTATTTTTATAAGATGTTTTGGGGTTGATCACATTAATTAAGGAAAATGGTTGATATGGATTATGTACTGACACCCCTCTCTCACACATTTTAGACTAGCAATCATGATAATATACAAGATCCATTTGCAATTTGACACATACCCCCAGAAATTAATGTGATGATAAATGAAAAATACAAGAAAATTGTGTAAAATTCCTAGAAAATCTTAAATTTCTGATCAGATCCATTCCCCTCAATCATCTTAAAGATAGGAGGGAGTATTATTAACTTTTATAATTGAAATTGCAATTTTAATTAGAAAACAACTATTAAAAGGGCATTACCTATTGGGTAGGAGAAAGGGGTAGGTGGAAATTGAAGGGTTAAAAGTGAATCATTATAGGCTATAAAAACATACCCTTTCCAACCTATTGCATATCCTCTCATTTCAACTTTCTAATCAGTTTTTATCCTTCCCAAACAAACCTCTCCTCTCCCAAAATGAAAAAAAAAAGGCTTCATATGATTTCAAACCATTTGATGTCCTCCAGACCTTCTTCCAAAATATGGATGAACTGGATGAGAAACTATATCCAGGATATCATATGAATCTCTTAGAAGAGGCAGTTGGAACCTCCAGGCCTGACAGGGTTCACACCATGAGAACTGCTCAAGTCCAACAGTTCTTTTATGAGGAGATATTGAAAGATATATCTCACATGTCTGCTCAAATATTCTCTGCAACTCGATCGGGGAATGATGCTCTGGCTACAACTGTAAGTTATTCATCCTTTATAAATTTATTTGTATATTTTTTGTGAATAACTTTAAATTTTTATTCGGTTATTGTAGTTGTTGGAAAGGAAGGAGAATGAAGAAGGTATTCTGGCAGAGGTGAAGGACTTCATCACTGGACTCATTTCTACTACCTTTGAGGATGAGTTTGAAAGGAGGGATAAGATTGAAGAATATATAGGAATCTAGTTTTATTGCTCTTTCAATCCCCCTATGTTTGTTTGTAACTTTTCTACTGCTTTTTGGAAGAACATGTTCTGTATTTTGTTTTTTGGCACTTTTTTATTTAAAATATTAATGTCAAGTTGCATTTTATGCTACTATTATGAATATATATTATTAGGCACCCAGGGTGAAAACGAGCAAGCTGCTCCTCAGTAGACAATGTTGGTTCCGACAGAAAAGGTTAATGACAGTTCAAGTAAACAAGAGTGCCAGCAAAATCATGAGCAAGAGAAATATGAATGCATAGAGGATGAAAGCAAATGGTCCAATGTGGCAAAGAAACATGCAGCTAGGCAAAAAAATTGTAGCTAAATGTACCAGCAAAGGGAGCAATAGCAAAAAAGGGAATGTGAGTATCAATGGGAGGAATTATACAGTTCTGAACATGAATGCCAGTTATGACAGTAATGACAGCAATGGGGAAGTTGGCTCTGAACAGGAGGATAAGAGTGCACGGGACCTGAATGTAAATGGGAGTAGCACCCATGGTCAAGCGTCTCATGGATAGAGTCCGGATAGCGGCTTGGAACGTTAGGGGATTCAATGATGAGATAAGAAATAGCATCATTACTTCCTATATTTTTGAAAATGATATTGCCTTAATTGCTTTTCTGGAAACTAAAATGCTTGAGAGAAACATTGATGATGTCAAACATACTTTGATGAAGGGATGGAGTCATGTGATCAATGGGCATGGTACTGAGAAAGGTCGAATCTGGCTATCCTGGAACCCACTGATTTTTGCTGTCAATGTCCAACGAATGCAACGACAGGTTATCCATTGTGAAGTGCAGGCGATAGATGGGAAATACAGATTTGATGCTTCGTTTGTGTATGGAGCTAACACACGAAGGGAAAGAGAGGAAATATGGGCGGAGCTCCATGAGATTGCTGCAGCTGTTACTCGCCCTTGGACTGTCATGGGTGATTTTAACTGTGTTCTGAACATGGAGGAGAGATGGCCAGTTAAAATTCCACAAAGAGACATTTTTGAGGAGTTAAGAGAGGGGATGGCAGTTTGTGGGCTCACTGATCTTAAGTACTCCGGAGCCAAATTCACATGGACAAATAAACAGAGTGGAGAAGATCGAAAGGAAAGGAAGCTTGACAGAATTTCGGTGAATGATTACTGGATGGAAAATCTGGAGCAAACAAGTGCTTATTTTGGTACTCCCGGATGTTCAGACCACTCTCCTGCAATCCTAAATATTAGAAATGCTAGTGTGCGAAGGAGGTACCCATTTAAGTTTAAGAATTTCTGGGCAAAAGAACCTGACTTTCCATCTTTGGTTCAGTGCGCATGGAACCAACAGCACAGTGGTTCTAAACAGTTTCAGCTAGCTTGCAAGCTGAAGAATGTTAAAGAGTCCTTGAAGACATGGGACAGGGCGAGGTTCCCGGAACTACAAACGCAGATAAAGCTCGATAAACAGAGCCTGCATGAACTACAATTACAGCTGCAAACTGATATTGGCAATGCTGGTCTAATTGCTCAAGAAAAACGGGTTGAGGAGAGACTAAGGAAAAATGTTGCTAGACATCTTAGCTTGGTTACTCAACGAGCAAAGCTTCACTGGATTACTATGGGAGAGGAATCTTCCTCAATGTTCTACCGAAGCTTGAAAGAAAGAAGAGATAGAAATGCCATCTATGCTATGACGGATGACACAGGGAGAATGATGGAGGATGAGGAAGAAATCAGAGCTCACATTCTGGTTTCGTTTCAGAAATTGTTTGCAACTGAGCCAGACGTTGTTCAAATGCCAGCTATACCAGTAGGGACTGTTGTAACAGTTGAGGAAGCTGTGAATATGTGCAGAATGCCTACGAATGAGGAGATCAGAAAATCGGTTTGGGCAATAGGCTCTAACAAGTCTCCGGGACCGGATGGGTTTGGGAATCAGTTCTTCAAGAGCTGCTGGAATACAGTGGGCAAGGATGTGTGTGCTAGCATTAAAGAAATATTCTGGAATGGGATTATCCTGAAGCAATCCAATGCCACTTTTGTATCTCTTCTACCGAAGGTGAACAATCCCACTTTGGTGAAGGATCTACGCCCAATCTCTTGTTGTAATACAGTAATGAAGATGGTTAGCAAGATGTTGGTTGCCAAAATCAAGAGCATGATGAGCCAGTTGGTGTCGGATTGTCAAGGTGCTTTTGTGCTCGGGAGATCATTGGCTCACAACAATGTTGTTGCCTTAGAAGTTGTGAGAGGATACGGTACCAAGAGAATGTCACCACGCTGCACATTTAAGGTTGATCTTCAAAAAGCATACGACTTTGTCAGTTGGGAATTCGTACGTTGCACGTTACAACAGCTGCAGTTCCCGGAAAAGTTGGTAGAACTGGTAATGGAATGTGTGACGTCAACAACATTCTCAATTATTATTAATGGGGCGCCAGAAGGGTATTTCCAAGGGAAAAGAGGGCTGAGGCAAGGCGACCCTCTCTCGCCTTACCTTTTTGTGTTGTCCATGGAGATGCTCAATCGTATGCTGAATGAAGGAACCATGAGCCCAGATTTCCGATTCCATCCGAAATGCAGAAGAATGAGACTGGTCCACTTAGCGTTCGCTGATGATTTGCTGATTTTTTGTAAAGCTGATATTAAATCTGTCAAGGTGATAAAACAGGTACTGGACAACTTTTTCAAGGCCTCAGGCCTCCGAGCTAACAAGGACAAAAGTACTGTCTACTTTGCTGGGTGGATAGAGAAGTGGTGGAGAATATTACGAGAGAACCGGGGTTTCAGGAGGGTCAGCTACCTGTCTGATATCTAGGCATGCCGTTGCACTCAAAGAGAATCTCTACTCATGAATACAGTGACCTTACCGAGAAGTGTGGTAAATATATACAGAATTGGGCGACTAGGAAATTGTCGTATGCAGGCAGAATGCAATTGATAAAGGCTGTGTTTGGGGGTGTGCTTTCTTTCTGGAGCCAGTCTACTCTTCTACCGAAAGGGGTTATTGCTAAGCTGACTGAAACTCATCGCCATTTCCTTTGGAAAGGTACGATAGAAGGTGGCAAAAATCTGGTTGCTTGGAGTGATGTGACAAAACCTTTTGATGAAGGTGGCTTGGACACCAAAGAAATTCTTGGCTGGAATAAGAGCATATATGCTAAACTTCTAAGCGATGTTGATAGCCAGAAGGAGTGTATATGGGTGAGATGGGTAAACCATAATCTGCTCAGAGGCAATTCAGTGTGGGATGTCGGCCCGAGACGTGATGATTCATGGGCTTGGAAGGCGCTCCTGGAGGTGAGAGATGAACTCAAGGAGCGTCTGCAACCCCAAGGAATCGTCGAATGGAATGATTTACATCATCCTACTGAAGGCCTGGCGAGTGGGAAAGTTTATGAATTGGTACGTAACCATGGAGAGAATGTCGAATGGGGGAGCTTCATTTGGAAGCGAGCCCAGTGCAAGCGCTGGTCTTTTGTTACGTGGTTGGCTGCTCGACAGAGACGGGGCGTGTAGTCAAGCACTGGATGGGCCCAGATGCAACCTAGTGTGTACTGTGCCATGAGGAGGAGGAAACAGAAGATCATCTCTGGTTCGGATGTAGAGTAATCAGGGAAGTGCATAGCAGAGTGTTTGATTGGTTAGGAGTGGGGGTCCGATACAGTAACCTCCGTGAATGGCTTATGTGGTTCGAGAGAGAACCAGAAGCCAACAGAAGAGGGGCGATGTTCCAAGGAAAGCTGTTGGCGTTGTGTGCATTCGTGTACACTACTTGGAGGGCGCGAAACCGGGTCATATTCGTGGGTGAGCAATTCAGCCCGGCTACTTGCGCTATTGAGATCATTAAGGCATGTCAGAACAGAATCTCCATCAAATGCAAGAGTAGAACGAAGATGGAGAAGTTGTGGGTTAGGAGGCTGATGCAATAGACGAGACTTAGTTTATGAGGATGGATGTATAGAGGACGTGATGTTTAGGGGTTTTTTGACGAGTCTCTTTTTGTGGGGTGGATAGTTTTGAGGTTTTTTGGGAGGTATACGTCGTATGTATTTTTCCACGGGACTCTTGGTTTGGTCTGCGTGTCTTTTGTAACCTGGTTACACCATCTTATATATATTTACCAGTTCAGAACTTACACAACACAAGTGTACATTTGCATATCAGGCGATTATGACTGCATATGATGTTTAAACATGTGAACTTATTGAAAAAGGAAAACATAAATTTTTTAATTGTTATACTAAAGAGATAAATAGAAGATATTACTATCGGTAATTTTGCATAACATAGTAGTCAGATTGAATATCATTATAATACGGTTGCATATAGTCACAGTATATTTGCACATCAAAGTTCTAACGATGAGGTTAAAAAACAATAAATTAAAGGAACATAACATATAGGTAAGTCAGCCAAGATACCACATAAGTTCACAATATTCAACATAGGTAAGTCTTAGAAGTTATTACATAAGTCCAACCCAAAGAAACACAATGTATTAGAAGTTATCGATAGTTGAGGTTAAAAGAGACCGATCAAGACACAACCCAGCTTTGACTTTCCGTTCTAACCCAAGTTTAACTTTTATGGTTTAACACCCTTCATGGTCAATTTTGCATGTGCTCTTGCTGCGTTTACAACTTCTCTCCGATTTTCATTCACGTCTGAGCAAATCAGTTCAGCCAAATACTTCAACCGCAACTTTGAAATATTTTTGTCATTCCTTGGCTCGAACCCGCACTTGTAGCCTTTTTCAATCCCCAAGAAAGTTTCCATTTGACGCATAACGCATATTCCTGAATGAATAACCTTGTCCTCACCAGCCCATGGAAGGTCCGACACCTCTGTCTTGGAATATGGGATTATATTTGCCTTTGCAATACACCCCTTTCCGACCAAATACTCATTGACTAGGTCTACCTGCATAAGCCAAGGAAAGAGAAATTAAACTTAATATCAAACTAACAATCTATAATTTTTTAAAAGAAAAGTAACTTTGAATATCTAAATTGGCAATAATATGACTAACCAAATTGTCAATCAAAGGCGGGCAGTTGCATTTTGGTTCATAACAGGAGGGAGATACATCCAGGATCTGTGTGATCTTGGTCTTCAAGTTGAAAACCACCATGTAGATGTAGTCTTCAGTGTGAATACCAAATACAAACTATACACCAAAATCAAAACTATATCAACATCTTGAATGTCAGCAGTATAAATTTTACAATGACAGCCTAACTATATTGTATCTGAACTTACATAAAAAATAAATAGGGTTGTAGATAAAAAAATTTAGGATTTTAAAAACAACTAGAAATTAAGAAATAACTGCCATAGGTATAAATATATCAAAAGATGTCTATCAGAAGTGATTTTTTATTATCAGTGTTGACATCTGTATTAGTGTTGACATCTAAAGTGGGTTTTTGTTATCACTTTTATAGTTACAAAATTACATTAACATATCGTATCAAAAAACAATACTTATTATCAATCTATGTATATTCATATCATATGAATACATATATGTACTATTCAACCCACTACATGTCAGCAGTAAGCAAGTCAGCAATACATTTTTTTACAGGAAATTCAACAACTGTGTTTAAATACTTATGACATAAAAAAATAATCAGTGATGTAGGTATTTAAAAACAACTAGAAATTAAGAATAATTGTTATAGGTATAAATACATCAAAAGATGTCTATCAAAAGTCAGTTCTTATTATCAGGGTTGACATCTGTATTAGCGTTGACATCTGAAGTGAGTTTTTCTTATCAATTATATAGTTACAAAATTACATTAACATATCGTATCAAAAAACAATACTTATTATTAATCTATGTATATTCATATCATATGAATACATATATGCACTATTCAACCCACTACATGTCAGCAGTAAGCATGTCAGCAGTACATTTTTTTACAGCAATTCAACAACTGTGTTTAAATACAGCTGACATAAAAAAAATAGTAATATAGGTATGGTATTGCATTTAAAGTTCACTTCTTTCAATTTAATATGAGAAGCCAAGGACAATGCAGTGTCAACTCGGAGACTAAACTTTTCAAACTGCTGCACAGTTTCAGATAATGATACTTCCGTTGGATATTTCTGGTTGGAAAAAAATGTTAGAACAATGGTGGAAAAATGATTGATTTTAACTTGGTAAATTTATTAAAAATGCACATGAAATTGAAAGTAAAATAAAAGTTGCAATCTTACAGACGAGTTGATAGACAAGAAAAGCCTTGATGGAGACAAATCACTCCTGTATTGCTCTTTATGATTTAGGATTGCCGCCCAAGCATCAATAATGTTGGGAGATACTATACAATCCTCCTCTAGAGATCTCATATCAGCCCTAACTAAGTTTAGAGCTTTGTATTTAAATAAGGTTTCACTGCAATTAGAGGCATCAAGAACATAAAACAAATGTGAATAAAATTAAGTTAGAGAATATAGATTAAAATCTTAAGTAATTAAATGAATGGAATAAACTTACGTGTTAGACGCTGATCTCCTACTAACACATGCCGCTAAAATCTTCTCAAGTTCAGACATATTATCACTGATGTCAACAACACGGGAATAATAAGGGCTTCGCAAGGATGCAGTTGGTTTATGTGCTCTTTTCCCATCTCCGTCTTCCTTCTTTACGTGAACTTGTTCTTTATCACCCAAAACATTAGTACAACTGCGAGTAGATCTACGAGTTGGCATAGGAGCAGCTGGTTTGGGTTTCCTTGAATACACTGAAGTTTTACCAGATTTAGCATTATCAACTTTTTGAGCAGGCAGGTGTTCAACAATATCAGCTTCTTTTCTGGCATGGACTGCCTCTTCAACATTTTTATGTGCATCTTGTTGTTGGTTAGAAACATGCGTTTGTTCTTCATTAATATTTTGTGGAGGCACATCTTTAACATTCTCTGCAGCTGATTCATTGTGAATTGTTGCATGAACAACCTTATCCCGACCTTTTTGTGTAGCAGGAGCAGCCTTTGGTGCATCATTAAAACCCTTCGTTGCATCTGTATCAACCTTCTTTCCGGCTTGTGCATAATCTTTTGAGGTAGGTCTTGGAGGTGCTGAGTAAGTATCATACATATCAAAATCTGGCTCTTCAGAAATTCACACCTTCTTTTTGCCATTTCCTTTCACATCAAAACTAGCTTCTTTCTGTGCAGGTGCTTTATTTTTTCCATCTAAGTGTGAGGGAGGATTTGTTGCATCATTAACAACCTTCTCTGCATCAGGTGTTAAGAAAGCAGGATCAGACTCAAACAAATCAAAAGTTGGCTCTTCAGAGATATGGGCTTTTCCTTTTCTCTTTCTCTTCGCATGTAAAATTTCTTTTTTCTATAGATCTGTAAGATGCACTTCTTTGTTAGTAGCAGTTTGTTGTGCTGGAGCTTTAGTTGTCGTAGTTGGACAAGCAAAAAAAGTTAAGTCGTCAACAGGTCCTTCTTCAGGAAGTTTATCTTTCATTCGTTCCTTGTTCTTTGCAGCTAAATCAACCTGAGTTAGGACATCCAAAACTCTGGATCTGACCAAAAAAGATGCTGAGAATTGTTCCAGATTGTGTTGGGAGAGGCATCCATATAATTATGATGATGATCTTCAGGTGCAGCTTGGTCCGGCTCATTTACCAACCCCATAAGATTATTAGCAGCATCAATGAGAGCTTTGACCTTCTCATTATCTTGAAACTCAGAAGGAACCTTTGTAGACATACTAGCAAATTCAAATATTGCAGATGCTAATGCAGTAGTCTTCTGAGCCAAAGCTTGTATGAACAACTAAATATAGATGCAAGTAAAAGAGGGAAAAACCAATAGATTTTAATTCATATTAAAAATTAAGGGATGCAACAAAAGAAAATACCTCAATAGAAGTTGGCTCTTTATTCGGGACAGTTTGTTCCATAGGGGGGGAGATGTTGGAGCAGTTGCTGGATTACTATTTTCAGAGCTAGGGATGCATTGACGAGGTTGAATTAATCCAGAACCAAAATCTCATGCCTCAATATCATCCTTTTCACGTTGACGAAGCATTGCTGACGTCAATCCAATAAAAACTGGGATTGATCTAGTGAATCTTCTGAACAAAATGCTCGAATACAACTTCACTCTATCAACATAGAACAACTGGAACATGAAAACATTATGTTAATTATATATTAGCCGCAATATGATATTAAAATGTAGAATTAGATATAATATTTTAAAAATAAATACTTACGTTTAAAAAAAATACAGGACCTCTGAACTGCCCTTGTTTGGTTTTCTCCCAACTTTTCTTTGAGTCAACTAAGCATTCTAATAAGAATGCACACACCAGTTAAACTCCTTGAAATCTTCTTGGCCAGTAAAAACTCTAACTAAACTTTGGTTTATGTGCCCACTCTGATGTGTGTCCAGTAGCAAATAATGGAACAAAACTGCAAAGTTCAACCGGAACTGATCACCAGCATCAACATCTTTAACCATCTTTTCTATCAAAACAGAAGGTGAAATCATTTCCCCAGCTAAAAGAGAAGCACGCCACTGTCGAGTAACCTCAAAGTTTTCTTTACAGCTCTTCTTGCATATCAACTTCTTTCCCATTGGTAGGCCCAAGGAAATGTGTACATCCAAATCACTTATCGCTAACCTATCTCTATTAGGTAGAATCAAAGAGCATTTGTTTGCATCAAAATTATCAACCAACCAGTAGGAAAGCAATAATGGGAGATTCATTATTTTCAAATCAAGCAGATCTCCAAACCCAATCCCTTTAATGCACTCTTTCTGTTTATTACTTAGCCTCTCAATTGCAGAAACAAACATCTTCGGGTTGGATCTTGTCTTTAGTGTAAGGAACTTTTTACCTTTTGGAATTCTCTGTTTCTTCAACAACACAACTCTATGAGAAGGACCAGGCTCTACATCGGATTTGTGAGTTGGAACATCAGAGGATTCATTCCGCAGATTTGGATCTTCATGCAAGTTACCACCATTAGAAGTTTGTCTTTTATCAGGCTCTAGGCATCCACCCAAAGAGACTGTGACATCAATATCCCTGCCCTTGATAGTTTGTTCTTTCCGATGCATATCATCCATAACATACTGTTGTTTTTCATTAGCACCAGTCTTTAAATCAGTAGTAGGTGGGACTTCAGGAGATTTGTCTTTATCAGGTTCTTGACATCCAGCAGAAGACACTGGGACATCAGTATCTCTGGCCTTGACAGTTTGTTCTTTACTATGCATATCATCCATAACACAATCTTGTTTTTCAGCAGCAGCAGTCTCAAAATCAGAAGCAGGTGGGACCTCAGGAACTTGCTGATCTGCATTTTAATTTTCAGAATCCAATCTAGTACTACCATTTACAGAAGGGAATGAATCAGAAGATATATTTTGAGGTAAATTAGCACCAAGATAAGAACCAGATGGAACTTCAGGTGCTGCACAAGTTTCATTTTGAGAATCAGAATTCAGATTAACAGTACACTCAATAGACTCAAAAGCATCAGGATTCTCATTAACAGTACAATCAGCAGAATTAACAGGATCTGGAAATCTTGTAGTCCCATCTGCTGTTGCACAAGTTGCGTTTTGAGAATCAGAATTCAGATTAACCGTGCACTCAACGGACACAAAAGCATCAGGATTCTCATTAACAGTACAATCAGCAGAATTAACCGGATCTGGAAATCTTGTTGATAGAATTTCAGGACAAAGTACGGGAGGCTGTGAGGCTGAACCATCAGTGGTTGGACCACCAACACTCGTTCCATCTTTACAAATAATGGGTTGCTCTTCTTCAACTTCTACTGACCCAGTAAGCTGTGATAAATCCGGGAAAATGGGAGAGTCCCTTGACAGATCAACTGCCTTCTGGGCATGACGAGAGGTTGCAGATTTCTTAACACGTTTCTTACTAGAGGTAGGAACAGCATTTGAACAGAAATCACCTCTAGTTCGTAGTCGTTTACCTAAGTAAATACAAGTAAAAAATGACAATAAATATGTGAAAAATCAACGCGGGGTTAGTTACCCACATCCAGCTAGCTATAAGCTCTATTAATTACTTCAATAAGCATTAATGGCAACAAAAATTTAAGAAGCAGGACATTGTAAAAAGTTGCATAAAAACTTGCACAACATTAAACCCTAACCTAAAAAACGAAGAAAATTTGAAGATAGCAAAGATTTACCAGATGAATTAGATGACATGGCAACAGAGAAGCTCAAAATAAACGCGCAATGATCACTCGAACGAAGAAATGGTTGATCAACGCAAAACGATCACTCGAACGAAGGTGGTGGAACAAGCTTGTAAAAAGTGAAATTAGTAAAGTGATAAATCGATCAAAAATAGAAGGGCGGTGCTGTATTTATTTATACTACCACATTTAATATTTATATTTTATTTATACCCTAAATGATTTTATATTTGCATATCATCAAGTTATATTTGCATAACATAATCTTATATTTGCATATCATCAACTTATATTTGCATATCATCAACTTATAATTGCATATCATAAACTTATATTTGCATATGATTCTTATACATTTTGCAGAACGGATGTGTATCTATTTATACTACCATAATATTAAATTACAATTAATATTTATATTTCATAATCTTATATACACGTTAGATGATTTTATATTTGCATATCATCAATTTTTATTTGAATATCACCAATTTATGCTTGCATATCAAAAATTTATATTTGCATATTATAATCATACATTTTCCCAACATGAATTTGAATTTTCCCAACTTATTTTTATTCACTAAAAAATAAAATACAAGTATTAGATATCAAGAATCATATATTTGCACATCTTGAATTAACTTTTGCATATTATAACGTTATATTTGCATATCAATGATTTATGGTTGCATATCATAAGTTTACAAGTTGCACAACATCAATTTATAATATGCAAGAGAAACTAATGTAAGATGAAAAGAAACTACTGTTAAGGCAATAAAAAATAAAAATTGTTTGAATTTAAAATATAAAAGTCATTCAATTGATATAGTAGAAAATTATAAATTGTAATTTTTCAAACATGTAAGCCTTAAAAGTGCATACGTAATGTTGTTTACAAAATGTATAAGTTTGATGAAAGATGGCATAGAAGTTGTGTTGTTGAGACAGTTACTTTGAGTGCTTTATTCTTCTCTTGAACTCCGAAAGAGAAGGTTTTCTTTTACACGGTGGTCTGCCTGCCCTTTTCTTTACAATGGGGTGATAACATTTGATAAATTTTATAGCATCAGGGAGATTTTCTTCATCTTCACGCAACACTGGATATATCGTTTCCTGATAGGTTAATGCCCAAGCTTCATTCGTGTAAAAATCTACCACAAAATCTGATATATTTGTTTTTATGTGCTTAATTGTTGCCAAAGCATGCACACAAAGTATTTGATCTACATCAAACAACTTACACGTACAACTCCTTTTTGACAGATCAACTATTACCTCTGCTCCTTCTCCTGTGATTTCAAACTCAAATTCATTAATTTTCTCCACCTTGTATGCTCCAATCTTCTCTTGTAAATTGCTGATCACTTTTAGTATTTCCGGGGTTATTTTGTCTTGGTTTTGCAGTGCCTTTTCTCTCCTTTCTTGAAACCAGAAAGTGAGATTTTCTCGTACAAACTTTAATAGGGCTACAACTGGATAATTTTTCTTCCCTGTTATTATAGAGTTCAGGGTTTCAGCATTGTCTGAAGTCATCATGTTGTATCTGTTTGATCTTGCATGTACTCTAACCCTGCATCCTCTAAATATTTTGCTAGCTTGGGGAAATTATCTTGCATGCGCCTGAATTTGATGTTGAACTCACCAATAGTGTAACAATCTGCTGCGTCCTGAAACCAGCCTGATAGATACTTTTTCTTGAATGTAGCTTTGATGTTTTGCTTTAAGTGCCAAGTACAAACGCAATGTGTAGCAGTAGGATAAATCAGGGCAACAGCTCTTGCAAAGCTCGCATGTCTATCAGAGACAAAGACTAAATTATTTTGTTGCGGCAAAACCTTCAGCAGCTGCTTAAAAAACCACTCCCAAGAGTTTTTATTTTCAGTGTCAGCAATTCCAAATGCAAGGGGGGAAATATGCCTATTTGCATCTTGTGCAGTTGCACCAAGCAAAGTTCCTCTATACTTTCCAGTTAAAAACGTGCCATCAACAACAACTACTTGTGTAAAAGAATTGAAAGTACATCTGATTGTAATTAATTATCTAAATAAAAAGGATGAGACTGTATGCTGACACACAACAGGACATACCTTCTTTAAAATAGGGAAAGCACGGATGCTAGCTCCAAATGATAAGAATAAGTACTTAAATCTGTCATCATTATCAGTTGAGATTACTGCAATAGTTCCTTCATTTTTCTCCCTGAGCATATGGCAAAATGATGGCAGATTAGCATAATTAGATTCTGGTGTCCCCCGAACTTTTTCCATTGCTATTTTTTATGCTCTCCAAGCTGTCCAGTAGCTAACTGGTATTTTTTTTTTTTTCATTTCTCATCGTATCGATTATCTGCTTTGGTTTGAATCCACTGTCGACACTTTATAATTATTGATATGTTAGAATAAATATAAAAAAAATGGAAGCAATTAATGTAAAGACCGAGAAATTTTAGAATATTAAATTATTAAAATAGTTATTTATAATCATTTCGATTTGTAAGATTTGGAAGGTTTGGAATTTCCGTCCTTGAGCTATTGGTTTTATTCTAAATATTTCAAAACGAGTTCCGACATGATTTAATTAGAAATTTAAAATATGATATACTCTGCTTTTATATACCGAAAATTGGAAAATAATATTTGAATTTTATTATTAAATTCAGAATTGGAAAGTTAAGCGTTAATTTTAATCGCGTCGTAATCAGATTGAGTAAGCAAGTTTTTGGATTTATTTATTTCTTTATTTTGGAGTAATTGAAAATGTATTTTGGGATCTCTTGCTTATCCTTTTCTTTTCAAATTATAATTGTTTTCCTTTTTCTTTATTTTTCTCTCTCTCTTCCCTCTGATTTCCGAAAGCCTGCAAGTTCCAATTTTATCAGATTACAGCTGTTCATTGACCTCACCATCAACACTCTCCTCACACACAACACCGTCATACATTTGTGTTTTGTCTCTACCTTCTCCTAAGGAAACTGGGAACCCTAGACCTTATCCCCAAATCCACCAAGCCTCACATCACCTCATCTCTTCTATTTCAGGAGCCCAGCTCCAAAACAGCCACCATTGGCCCGGAATCCCCGAGCTACAAACGCCACCCATCGGAGCCTTGTTCGAA
Source organism: Persicaria tinctoria (assembly GCA_037127255.1). Lineage (NCBI taxonomy): Eukaryota > Viridiplantae > Streptophyta > Magnoliopsida > Caryophyllales > Polygonaceae > Persicaria > Persicaria tinctoria. The sequence continues at coordinate 56,594,160 of JBANSL010000020.1, forward strand.
TCTGAAATCGCCACCGAACCAATCACCACCGCCTCACCTTGCTGCCCTTCGCCCCCCCTCTGCTTCATTTCCGGTTCCGAGCAGCAGCAACCTGCGTCTCCGAGGTCCGAGGAGGCAGAGCCGAGTATGAGCCCAAGCCGCCGGCGCCGAGCCCTTATTCATTCTCTCTCTCGCTTCCGGTGAGCAACAGCAGCCCACCAACCATCCGAGAACTCCCACACCCTCCCACCGACGGCCACAGACGGATTCCAGCCGCCAAGATCCCCCGTCGAAGCCGCATTCACCCCTCGCCTCTCCTGTTTCATCCCAAGGTCGGTTTTCGTTCCGTTTCATTTCCGACTTAGAAACCGCGTAAAGGTCCTCTTTTATGACCTATTCTGTCCACCCCAGGCCCCTCGGAGTTCCCTTCCTCTCCGACGAAGATCCCCTTGACGACGCCGCCGAATCCCACGGATCGAGCATTCCGGCGAAACCTATCGGTGAGCTCCTATTCTATCTTCTTCCTTTTTGCGTTTGAGTTGTTTTCTGTGGGCATTGGTCGGAAATCCTTGTCAATCTTCTGGGTAGAATTTGGGGAGGAAAGATCGCTGGAGTCCCTTGATTTCCCTTCCTTCCGTCGTCGCTTTCCGTTGGAGGCGTCCTCGCACTGCTCTTCTGAGAGAGGTTGAAGACAAGTTTGTGGAAGTGGGCTTGGGCCTATTCTGTTTCCGGATCCGGGTTCCCCTCTTTCTTTTCTTTTCTGGGCCGGGTTGGATATTTCCCTTTTCTTTTGGATCCGGGTATGAGTTTGGGCCGGGTCTTCCCTCTCCTTTCTGTTGGTCCGGGTTCTGGGTTTGGGGATCCGGTTTTAAGATTTTGGTTTGGGCCTTTTCTTCTTTCAGAATTTTGGGGTTTGTTTTGTTGGGATAATTATTCTGATTTAATTGTTATGTATTAATCATACCTTTATTTATTGATTAAATGTTAGAAATATGTAATAAAAATAGTTGATGTTCATGAGATTTGTATTTATTAATGATAGATTATTTAAAAAGGTCTTAAGACTTACATACTTGGGTAACTAATAATAAATAGAATATAATATATTTTATAATATTATTGTTGTGAGTTATAATATAATTGGACTTGGATTTTAAAAAGAAAGAAATTGGAAAATGTTTTCAAGGATTAGAATTGATTTAATAAATGTAAAAGGAGGATTTTTAGAAATGATCTAACCTTGTCGAATTTGTTTTGATAAAATAATAATAATAAATTGATTTGAGGGACGATGTTTTATAAATGGATTTTTGAGCCAAATATGATTGAGAAATTGTTTTAAAAATGAGTTGACTTAATTTGAGATTTAAGAGTTGGAAAACTTTGGGAAATGAGTTTGGAAATATTGTTGGCGAGATTTATCGATGGTTTTGATTAAATGGTTTTGGTTGATGTCGATCGTATTGGAAGGGTTTTACAAATGGTTTTACTATCGGTTGGTTTTGAACATATTGAGAACTTGGGTTTTGTGCGAGTATGAATGTTGGTCCATCGTCTTATGACAATGACTTGATGATAGGTGTGTATTGCTAGTGGATTACTCTGGACTTGCATTTGGGCCCTTACTTGTATTATCCTGCTGTTCTGCATCTTCAGGTAAGTTCCCTAGGGGGCTTACTTAGGTTGGACATTCATGCCTGTTGTTGCATTTTATGTTAGGTGTTGCATATGCATAAAAGCATGCCATGTAGTATCCTGTTTAGGTTGCACTAATTGAATGAGCATCTGCTTACTTTATGCGTTTGAAACAGAACGGCCGTTATCTGTGATAGTCCTAGAGTCTTTGCTAGGGTCATAGGGTAGCCCAGCCTCATCGGGTACCCTGAGTCAATCGAGTCATGAACTTCCTTATATTATGAGATGCATGCGGGCTTTATTGTGGAGCGGGTTAGGCATGCGTGCCGCCCGATTATGATGGAATGCATTCACGAGCTGGCCAGTCTCCGCCCTATCGGAAGAGGGTGGAGGTAGGAGAGGGATATGCAACTTGGCATTGTCTTGGGCCCTTTACAGCATTTTTACACATTATTATAACTAGGAACATGCTAGTGTGTTTGACTTTCGTACTGCATTAGAGCATCTTTATTAGGTATAGCACATACTATGTGGCCTCAGCGAGGACTGCCGGTCCCGCATGAGTGGCTCGATCTGACTCCTTTCCCCGTTCTTTTTTTTAAGGTATTTTCTGCAGATTTGATTGCTCGATGTCTATATGACGGGGTTCCCTTTTTGCGAATCGAAGAACCTGGCTAATTCTCTAACTTGGTGTAAATGGTAATAATTCGCTTATGTTTTGGTTTTGACCCGGCTCTGCCGATACACTTTGTATCTTAACTTTTCTTCCGCTTTACTTTCATTTGAATTAAATTTCGCGACATAGTCCTAAGACAGGTTAAGGGTACCCAACGACCCTTCGTGACTTTTAGGGTTTGAAATCCCTCTTTCTACTAATCATAAAATGAGTTTGAAACCTCGAACCGTACCTGGATTGCAAGATCCGAACAAGGGGTTTTATCCCTTGAAACGTAACCCGGAAATCATAATTCTGGGCCGTTACAATTAATTAAAATTTTATTTTGTACATAATGCGCACCTAGATTCAATGATTCTTGCAACAACTAAGGAAGGAGCTTTTTTTCAATATTTTGTTCTGGCATCCCATGTGCAAGTGTGTTCCTCATTGTACGATGTGACTACATAACAAGTTTGAGAAACAGTCTTGAGATCCATTTTCCAGTTGCCTTTAGCATCCATGCAATGCACTCTAAAATACTTCGGCGCTGATTTTGTTACTCTAAAACCAAATGTTTGTGTTACTGACAAAATTGTCAAACCATCCTTTGCTGCTTGTCTTGACACAAAAGTTTTTCCAACATACAGAATTTCTCTTGAGTTGTTTGGTAAAATAGGCTCACTGGATGTGGAAGCATCCCACTCTTCCTTTAATGTGTCTCTTCCCTGCATTGAAGAGTATAGATTCCTTCAAACCTCAGCATCTGATTCTGTTTCACTTTCAGTATATTGAGACCAATCATCCTCTTCCATATTCTCTATTTTTACGCTCTTCATCTTTGAGTCAGACATCACTGATGTGGTATCTTTTTCAATAATGCTTTCAACCAAATTCATATTATATTCAACTAACTGCAATTGTTCAGATGTAAAAGATCTCCAGCTTTCTCTATCATCTGCATCAACTATTGACAGAGCTAAAAACTTTTTGCTAACACATGGCTCAACAGCAAATTTCACATTGGCAAGTGTTATCAAAGTCAAAAATTCTTGAAAATCAGCATCACAGTCAACTTTCAGCGGCGCTCTCAGCAACTTGAAAGGGTGTAGGTGGTTGAATTCCAAACCAAGTGCAGTATCAATATTGAACCTACTACTTACTTTTTCTTTTAGCCGCTGAAAAGTGATTGAATTATTCAATATAAACACCTTAGAAGTTTTGTCTCCAACAAACGAAAGCCCGGTCTCAGCAAACCTCCATTCTCTACCATATACTACTGTAATCACATATGGAGCCATATTTTTGCCTACCTATGATAAAACAAGACCACACACATCAATACAACAGCTAAACATATCAACTCAATTAATTTCAGTACTATATATGACAGATCAAATTATGCTTTGTACATCACATGTCAACACAGTAACAAATTGCTATATTACTTCAATTACTGGTAAAACTAAATATCATTGTGGATGTGCATTATCATTACAGGCTAGTAACACAACATCGCAGTACGTTTTAGCATCAGAAATTCAGAAGTCACTAAACCAACACACGAGATTGAGTTTAACTATTACATGTCAGCAGTACAAGAGTTTTGCATAAGTATTACAGATTTGTAGCACAACTGTTGTTTATTTTAGGGTGATCAATACTAATTTCTTTTAAGTTTCAATCCAAAGAGAAGTAACTCCCTAAATTTAAATTTAAATTTGTGCTGATGACACAAATTTTATTTCTTATATTATATGTCAGCAATGTAACAGATTTTTGCAATAATTCAATTCATTATAAAGTCAAAATCACATTTTCGTTGTGCATAATCATTAAAAGCTTTTTTAACAACATCTTGGTTCATTTTACATTAGAATCCATTGAACCAACACCTTAGATTGAGCTCAACTATTACTTGTCAACAACACTAGATTTTTGCATAAGTGTTAATTAATAGTTGCACAACTATTCTTTCTTTTAGAATAATCACTACTAAGTTCTTTTTAGTTTCAATACAAAAGAGTAGTAACTTCATAAATTTCAAATCTGAATTTGTGCCTTTGGGACAAGTTTTACTTCATTACATAAAATGTCAGCAGTGTAACAGATTTTTACAATAACTCAGTTCATTCTGAAATCAAAATGACAGTTTAGGTGTGTATAATCATTACAAACTATTTACACAACATCTAACTGCATTTTACATTAGAATCAATTCAACCAACACCTTAAATTGAGCTCAACTATTACTTGTCAACAACACCAGATTTTTGCATGAGTATTAATTAGTAGTTGCACAACTATTCTTTCTTTTAGAATAATCACTACTAATTTCTTTTTAGTTTCAATACAAAAGAGTAGTAACTTCATAAATTTCAATTTGAATTTGTGCCTTTGGGACAAATTTTACTTCATTACATAAAATGTCAACACTATAACAGATTTTTACAATAATTCAGTTCATTCTGAAATCAAAATGACAGTTTGGGTGTGCATAATTATTACAAACTATTTACACAACATCTAACTGCATTTTACATTAGAATCAATTCAACCAACACCTTAGATTAAGCTCAACTATTACTTGTCAACAGCACTAGATTTTTGCATAAGTATTAATTAGTAGTAGCACAACTATTATTTCTTTTAGAATAATCACTACTAATTTATTTTTAATTTCAATACAAAAGAGTAGTAACTTCACAAATTTCAATCTGAATTTGTGCCTTTGGCACAAATTTTACTTCATTACATAAAATGTCAGCAGTGTAACATATTTTTACAACAATTCAGTTCATTCTAAAATTAAAATCATAATTTGACTGTGCATAATCATTACAAGATATTTACACAACATCTAACTGCATTTTACATTAGAATCAATTCAATCAATACCTTAGATTGAGTTAAACTATTACTTGTCAGCAACACCAGATTTTTGCATAAGTTTTACACAGTAGTAGCATAACTATTCAAATAGCAGGAAGTTCATCAACTTCAATCTAAATTTGTGCCTTCGGCACAAATTGATATATCAGATCATATGTCTGCAGAACCAGGTTTTCAAATGTTTTTTTTTCTATTTTCGAACTGGATGAATTTCAATCAAAATTTATGCCTTCGGCACAAATTTGGTTCCAACGATTATTTCAACTCGATATCGTTAAATTCCTACAATCAGTATGAACATGTAATCGTTAAACAGTTTCATATTTTTTATGTTTATCAATTGCTGGTGAAAGATCATTATTTCAAAAGACTTAATTCGATTATATTTGCATAGTTTAGTAGGATATTGTGTGATTTCATACCTTTGGTATGCGAGAAGTAGTGCTGATCTGATGTATTTCGGCTTCGAGATGCACTGGAGAAGGACAGAGGAACGAGGAATGACGACGGAGGAACAACGACGGAGAAACGATGGCGGACGAACGAACGAGGAATGGCGACGGAGGAAGGCAATGGGAGAACTGTGAACGAACGCGGACGATGGATAGTTTTGCAAAATTTTCAAATATATGGATACTCCTCTAATTTAGGCCATTTTTATGGATATTTCACTAAAGGCCCCAAATATTAATAGATAAATATGTAGTATTTGATAGGTGTTATTTTATTTATATCTAGAATATTTATTGGTGGAGAGAATTATTTATATCAAAATTAATTATTTAATCATTATTATTTCATTTATATATTTTTTATTTGTTGAGGCCAAAAATAAATTATTAAAATATTATGTAGTCATAATGTTTATCCACAATCCATCCGTGCATAGATACTTTTTTTGGTCAAGCCGTGCATAGATATTTTAGTAAACTAACGTAATAAATATGTACTGCATATTTAATAAAAAATAATATTAAAATATTTTTTAAAATCAACTATCTATTATACCCTGGAGTATTACATTAGATTTAATTAACGATAGATTAGAAAATAATTATTCATATATAATATGTTGAACTAATTTTATTTATATCTATACTCTATCCGTCTCAAAATACATGTCTTTTTAGCCCCTAAAATTTTATCAAAAATATATGTCTTTTTAGATTTAATCATTACCCCTAACCTAGTTTTACATCTAATCATTACTCTAATTTTTACACCATCAATACTCTTCTTCTCACAAATTTAAAAAAAAAGGCAAATACTCTAATACTAAAGTCTAATCATTACACTTACCCTACTTTTTACATCTAATAATTACACTTAACATATTCCTTAATTCTCGTGCTCCGTCCTAAAAAGACATGTATTTTAAGACGGATTGAGTATTATTTTTTTGTGGGAAAAGGTATTTATATTTAGATTATTATTTTTAATTTATTAAAATCTATCTAAATTATTTATAATATTGTATTAATGTATTCTCTGTGTACGGAACGGGACCTACACTAGTAATAATAAAATTGTATGTTAAGCTAATTAGTCAGTTTGTTAGTGGTATTCACACTGTGTTTACGTAAAACATTACTGTATGAAAGTAAATCTTTTTTTTTAACCGAAAATAATTTGGCAATAAGAAGAACTTATATGCCAAGAGCATCCCATTGGATGAAATCAAGAAGCGTAGGATCGTCAGGAGTCCATGGGCCAGAGAAGGCATGTGAGAGGTGCAAAAGTCGATCAGCAACTCAGTTAGCCTCTCTAAAGACGTGAGGAATCGAAACAGATTGGAAAAAACCAAAGGAGGCTCGACTGTCTGAGACAATCATTTCGAAGTCCCCCGGAGGTTTTTCACAGCTCTTAAGGCTGTTTATAATGGTGAGGTTATCACCTTCAATAATTAGGTTTGTATATTGAGTTGTCTAGCCGCATTGATGCCATGCCAGAGCCCGAGAAATTCCGTCCCGGCAACTGAAGCAATAGATGTAGGACCAGCACCATAGAAGATTGGTTTGCCAACATGGTTTCTAATTATATATCAAAATGAGCCCCCCAAGTTATGGTAGTATTTTGCTCAGTTCCTTGCACAAAACAATTGTTCAAGGTGATGATCATCCTTGGGTCTAGGTTTGCTAATAATGCTCTAGAGATTGGGCAATCCCAACTAAGTGCTGGAGATCCTCGTAATTGGAGTCACAGTGAGGGCAAGATGTCGGAATTCCCAAACCCCGAGAAGCAAGTCTAACTGACGTGGGTAAGCCATTTTTTTGTGATTTTCCATAATAACATTTTGACTTTGGAGGGAATGTCCAAATTCAAGATCCATCTCATATCTGATTTATGATGTCTTTTGGAGTAGCTGATCATTTGGATAGCTGAACTTGTGCTAAGCCATCCGTTTCTGCTCCATTTCTAGTATAATCTATCCATGTGAATATTTTTGGGGATTGGGGAAGTAAGAATTAGATCCACTATTTCCTTATCCAAGATGTTTTGAAATGTGGCAATTAGTTTTTCTGAATTCCATGTTTTATGTTGTGATATAAATTGGTCTATAGTAGTACTAGTATCCACTGGTGTCATATCGTTAATTGTGGATATAAGAGATGATGTATCAATCCAGTGATCGGACCAGAAGTTGATATTCATGCCATTCCCAATTGACCAACGAATTCCACTCTTAAAGAGTGGAATAAGATTGATAAGTTGAGACCATTGTCACGAAGCATTACCCTTCTTGTGATATTGGTATGAAAGTAAATCTTATTTAGTGCCCAAGACTGAAGTGGTGTTTAGTCCTACGAAAAACAAACCTTTATTTCATCTTTAAAAAAGCTACAATAATTTCTAAAAAAAAAGGCGTTTTAATCCCACCATTTTGAGAGTGATTTCTCGTTCTCACAACAAACAAGGGACGAAGCGAGGCAGTAAAACAGAGGAGCCGATCAGAGTCATGGAGAAATCAGCAGTGGAGGTGGAGAAGCTCCAAGAAAATGCTATGGAATTGGAAGATGACAAGCTGCCTCGTCCGAATCACCGCGGTATCAAGGCCATGCCCTTCATCTTAGGTACGTTCTTATTTGCCTTTTATTCCTTCCGAATCGGTCTCAAAATTCTTGTTCTTATTGATTTTGTACGTTAACTTAGGCTACGACACATTCGAAAAGCTCGGAACGATCGGAGCCACAGCCAACCTCTTGATTTACCTGACATCGGTTTTCAACATGAAGAGCATTGCAGCAACCACCCTTGTCAATTTCTTCAACGGCAGTACCAACCTCGTCCCCCTCTTCGGAGGTTTCCTTTGCGACACATTCTTCGGTCGATACAAAACCCTCGGATTCTCCATCGCAGCCTCCTTCGTCGTAGTACTCCGCTATTTATATTACAATCAATAGTTTTAAGATTCAAAGCTCTTAATTTTGATCCCAAAAACATTCCACCAGGGCTTGCTCATGATAGCTATGACAGCAGCAATCAAGCAGCTGCATCCGGCCCAATGTGGGGCAAAGCAGACTACATGTGAGGCGCCTTCGGCATGGCAGATGAGCTTCCTCCTAGCGGGGCTCGGGTTCTTGATAGTGGGAGCCGGTGGAATCAAGCCGTGCAACCTGGCTTTCGGGGCGGATCAGTTCAATCCAAACACGGAGTCTGGAAAGCGCGGGATAGATAGCTTCTTCAACTGGTACTTCTTTACCTTCACCTTTGCGGAGATCATCTCGCTGACGCTGATCGTGTACCTGCAAACAGACGTTAGCTGGGTGATTGGATTGTCGATTCCGGTTGGATTGATGCTGGTATCCAATCTGGTGTACTTGATGGGATCCAGGATATGCATCAAAGTGAAGCCGCAGGGAAGCCCGTTGATGAGCGTGGGGCAGGTGTTTACTGTTGCGTTCAAGAAGAGGAACCTCCAATTGGATCCAGCGGAGCTGTTCAATTATATCCCTTCCGATTCAATCAACGCTCATCTCCCCCACACTCCCCAATTCAGGTGAATTCCCGCTTCCAATTCAATTTCACCATCTGAGTGATTTGCGTTTCTAATTTGGGGGTTAGGGTTTGATGGAGACATTGATGATTGATCAGAACAATTCCGATTACCATTGATGAATCGATCAGGTATCTGGACAAGGCAGCAATTCGGACACAGGAAGATGAGCTGAACTCAGACGGATCACCAGCCAACACATGGAGGCTCTGCACAGTGCAGCAGGTGGAAGAAGTGAAATGTCTGGTCAGAGTCATCCCAATTTGGGCTTCCGCCATACTCTACTTCGTCGCCATCAACCAACAAAGCACATACGTCATCTTCCAAGCCGTCCAATCGAACCGCCACATCGGCCGATTCCAGATCCCCGCGGCCTCCTACGTCGTCTTCCTAATGCTCGCCCTCACAATCTGGCTCCCAATATACGACCGCATCGTCGTCCCCGTCCTCCGCCGAATCAGCGGCGGGATCACCATCCTTCAACGAATGGGCACCGGAATCGCACTCTCCATACTCTGTACGCTCGTGTCCGGGATCATCGAACGGGAGCGGAGAACCCTAGCTTTAATGTCTGATCCTGAAAAGCTAAAATTCGCGCCAAGGAAGGGGGCGATCTCGCCGATGTCGGCCATGTGGCTGGTGCCGCAGCTTGTTCTGGCGGGCTTAGCGGAGGCGTTCATGGCGGTGGGGGAGGTGGAGTTCTACTACAAGCAGTTCCCGGAGAACATGAAGAGTCTCGGCGGATCGTTGTTCTTCTGCGGGGTCGCAATCGGAAGCTATCTGAGCAACTTTCTGGTGTCGGTGGTGCACAGGGCGACGAGGAAGAAGGGCATAGATTGGTTGGCGGAGGATTTGAACAGGGGGAGGTTGGATCTGTTTTACTACATGGTGGCGGGATTAGGGCTCGTGAATTTTGGGTATTTTCTGGTGTGTGCGAGGTGGTACAGGTATAAAGGGACTGGCCAAGATTAGGGGGAAGGTGAGGAAATGTAAATATTGATCGTATAGGCCCCGTTTGGATCACGAGTAGCATGTATAATGTATTATATATAATAATGTAAACATTATATATATTATAATAATGTATGAACTTGTAATATGAAGTCTAAAACTTTGGAAGCTTTGTTTGCCGGTTAGGAATGTGTTTTTAAGGCATTAATGCAATTATATATTATACAATGCATGCATAAAATACATAATTATATTACTCTATCCGTCTCGAAAAATAAGTCGTTTTATACTAGTTGAGTTTTATCATAATACATGTCGTTTTAGGTTTTCTAGGTAGGGGGATAGTAATGATTTGTATTGGTTTTTGTGTTGTTGATTTTTTAAAAGAGTTTGATTGGTTAAAAAATATAGTGGGTATTTAAAAATAATAAAATTAATGAAAAAAGTTAGTGGAATGATGATGTTGATTGATGGATGATTGTTTTATTAAAACTAGTGCACAATGTTAAAACGACTTGTTTTTCGAGATGGATGGAGTATATGTGATGTGATTCAAATGGACTCTTATGCTGAGTTTTCATAATCATTGATTATTGTAATGTCATATGAGACTTTATGGGTTACCTAACATTATTTTTACAAATTTTACCAATGTAATTATTAGACTTGTAAATGGATGACTTTGTTTTTTTCCAATAGGCAAATAATTGGACACCTTAGACAAGGACATCATCCTTCCATAAGGATGATGTTACAGAATTCCCTTCTATTATTATAGAGAGTCGATATGTTACAATAGTGCACAATTAATCTTATAATATTTGTAAGTATTATTTTATTGTTATTAACCATAATGCACCATTAGTCCATTAGTCATTTTATCCCTATACGTTTCTTTATTTGGAGAAATAACCACCAACAACCACCTCTATTCACCAAATAACCCTCCACTATGAATCCGGATCCTCTCCTTATATCAGGAGTCCTAATAAATCAATTACCACCCTTCAAATAATTCAATGGCTATGATCTCTTTAATTAAAAAAAAAACCTCCTTTTGACTTCTCCTCCCATAGCCCACCATCCGCCCCCGTCTGATTCCCAGTCAACAAACACTGTTGTCACCGCTATTCCGTCCACCTCCTTGCTGCATCGCCCTCGCCACCGCCCGTCCTCCACTCCGCCACCGCCCGCTCCTCTGCATTTCATCCCTTGAAGGAAATTATGATATTCGCAAGCGGATTAAGCATTGTTCTAAGCCTGGACGGTTGCCTCTTATTAGCCCTAATTGCAGAGCTCTACTACCTACTATGGTGGAAGAAGCTCCGAGTCACCACCCCACCCGTTGAAGACGACTACGCGACATCCCTTCTGTTGGAATAAACCCCCAATTCCCCCACCCACCACCGTCGACCGCCGAGAATCCGCGCATGGGAACGCCGAATCCGCCATTGACAGACACTCCAAAGGACTCGACTTGAAGCAATCTGGACGCTACAGCCCCCACGGGTTCAAGTTCAACCCTCTGTTTGAGTCGTCCGACTTGGAGGCGGAAATCAACAGGCTAAGAACTTCCCTGTCGTCGTCGTTCAAGTTCTTGCGAGACGCGAAGGAGAAGTTGTATCGGAGATTGTTCTAAGTTGTACCGGTGAACAAAGGAAACCCTCTTTTTTTTTTATTATTAATCAAAGAGAAGATGTACCGGTGAACAAAGGCGGAGCTTTCAAAGAAGGTGAAGGAAACCCGCTTTGAAACGGAGAAGTTGTACCGGAGAAACATTTATTATTATTATTATTAATCAAAGAGATCCTGACCATTGGATTATTTAAAGGGTGTGGATTGATTTATTAGGACTCCTAATATTTGGAGAGGATCCGGATTCACCACGACACCCCTGCCCCTCTCCATCTCCGTCTTGGTCCCACAAATCTAGCAATCCAAGGACTTTGTTTGATTGGTTACAATAGCTTAATGAGGGTTTCGAGGAATTAGAAGAGTAATGTCTTAAAGCAAACTCCAAGACTCGGTATTCGATAAAAACGTCTGAAAGCATAGTTCGTGACTATAAATTTTGGCTCATATTAAGTTGACGATTATTTGATGGAGATTTCTTGATGAAGTGTCGTGAGTTGTGACAGTACATTGAAGATCTAATATACTCCCTCCGTTCAAAAATATATAGATTTTTATTATTCATGTACGTTTTTTTTTGAGCTAAAAACTACATAAAATATTAACTTTTTTATTAATTTTTTTTAATAATTACAAACTTATTGATAATAAGTTTGTAATTATTAAAAAAAAATAATAAAAAAGTTAATATTTTATATAATTTTTACCTTTTTAAAAAAACCTACGTAAATAATAAAGTCCATGTATTTTTGGACAGAGGTAGTATATGACTTGCGATGTCATTTGTCATTCTCCCTCTTCTCGCTTAAAAGGGTTAAAACTTGATGCGGGAAAATGCTTTTATTATTTAAGCACGGTAAATTTTTTGCATCCAAACAAATAAACAATGTTAAATAGTACTCCCTCCGTTCACATTTAATTGTCATTTTAATACTAAGACACATTTTTTAAGGTAATAAAAACTATATAAAATATTTATTTTTTTAATATTTATTTTAACAATATCATACTTATTAGTAAAAAGTACGAGATTATTAAAAAAAAATTAAAAAATTTATATTTATATAGTTTTTATCATCCTAAAAAAACGTGTGTGAATAGTAAATGCCAGATAAAACTAAACGGATGGAGTATTCAACAATATGCAACATAAAGCCTTTTTTTTTTCCGTAAACAACATAAAGCTTTATTTATGTTGACCAAAAAGAAAATATAAAGCTTTATTTATAATGCATAAAGTGTTGTGTTGTGCGTAAGCATTTCTCTATTATTCTCCGGCAGGACCGGCACTGCCTTTATAGTTTATACCTGTACCACCTTGCGCAAACCAGAAAGTAGCCCAAATTCACAAACCCTAATCCCGCCACCATGTAGTAATACAAATCCAATCTCCCCCTGTTCAAATCCTCCGCCAACCAATTCCCGCTCTCTCCCCTCTCCGTCGTCGTCCTGTGAACCCCCGACACCAAGAAGTTACTGAGGTAGCTTCCGATTGCGATCCCGCAGAAGAGCAACGCCCCGGCGAAACTCTTCATGTTCTCCGGGAACTGCTTGTAGTAGAACTCCACCTCCCCCACCACCATAAACGCCTCCGCTAAGCCCGCCAGGCTCAGCTGCAGCACTAGCCACATGGCTGACATCGGCGAAATTGCCCCCGTTCTCGGAGCGAAACTTAGGGTTTCATGAGCCGTCAATGCTAGGGTTCTTCGCTTGCGTTCGACGACCCCGGAAACGAGCATAGAGAGTATGGAGAGTGCGATTCCGGTGCCCATTCTCTGAAGGACGGTGATCCCGCCGTTGATATGGCGGCGGAAGATAGGGACGACTATGCGGTCGTAGATTGGGAGCCATACGGTGAGGGCGATCTGGAGGAAGACGACGTAGGTTGCCGCCGGGATTTGGAAGCGGCCGAGATGGCGATCTGATTGGACTGCTTGGAAGATCGCATATGTGGACTGTTGATTTATGGCAACGAAGTATATGATGGCGGAAGCCCAGACCGGGACGACTCTGACCAGGCATTTCACCTCTTCCACCTGTTGCACTGTGCAGAGGCTCCATGAATTGGCCGGTGATCCGTCCGAGTTCACCTCGTCTTCCTGTGTCTGAATTGCTGCCTTGTCCAGACACCTGATCGATATGGATGAAATTCAGCATTAATCGGAATTGGTCGAATAGAATCAGTCTCCCCACTAAACCCTAAACCCCCAAATCGGAGGCTGAAATTTACCTAAATTGGGAAGTGCGAGGCAAATGAGCATTGATTGAACCGGCAGGGAGGTAGTTGAACAGCGATGAGTTTGGTCCCAACTTGAGCTTCCTCTTCTTGAATGCGACAATAAACACCTGAGTTGTGCTGGTCAAGGGGCTGCCCTGCGGTTTCACTTTGACGTATATTCCGGATCCCGTAAAGTACACGATGTTGGAGATCAGCATCAGAAGTGCTGGGATCAGCAATCCAGTCGCCCAACTAATGTTGGTTTGGATGTAAACAATCACTGTCAGCGAGATCATCACTGCAAAGGTGCAGCTGAAGAAGTACCAGTTGAAGAAGCTATCAATTCCCCGTTTCCCTGACTCGGTGTTCGGGTTGAATTGGTCCACCCCGAAAGCCAGATTGCAGGGCCGGATTCCTGCAGCTCCTACTATCAAGAATCCGAATCCGACTAGCAGGAAAGTCATCTGCCAAGCCGATGGCCCGACACATGTGATCTCCTTTGCTCCGCAGTGGGTAGGATGTAGCTCCTTGATCGCTGCTGTCAGAGCGATTACCAACAATCCCTGATCGATGCAGTGTACTTTTGGATCAAAAAAGAATGGTAAATTGTGCAGGATATATAAGCTTGAGGATTCATAATATTTACGAGGAAGGAGGCTCCGGTGGAGAATCTGAGGGTCTTGTAGCGTCCGAAGAAAGTGTCACACAAGAAGGCACCGATGAGGGTAACGATGTTTGTGCTGCCATTGAAGAAATTGATGAGGGTGGTTGCTTCAATGCTTTTCATGTTGAAGACTGAAGTGAGATAGATTAAGAGGTTGGCCATGGTTCCTAGCGTTCCAAGCCTTTCGAACGTCTCATTCCCTAATAGTCCAGTACCATAAAAACAACAACACAAGAAGGATTTCATCCAATTCGAACATGGAGTCGGATTGAATAAAGGCTGATAAGATCAATATGATGGTTGGTTTTACCTATGATGAAAGGCATGGCCTTGATTCCGCGGTAATTTGGTTGACTCAGCTTGTCATCTTCTAATTCCATAGCAGCTTGTTCAAGCTTAACCACATCCTCCATGACTCTGCTGCTGTGTTTCAAAACCAATTAGGAGTAATCTATATATAGAGAGAGAGGATATATTGCATAACAACTGGTTGTAAATTATCAACTAACCAAGCCAATTATGCAGGAAAGGCCTTCAAGGTTTGATGTCTGCAACAAACTATGTTGAATTTTATGAAATGGGCTAAACGCAGCGGCAGCTTAAGCAGTTGCACTTGATTTAACCTCATAACTTTATCAACCAAGTTGTCTTTGATACTTGCTCCCTCCGTTTTGAAAGTAGCTAAAAAATTTTTTTTTTTTTGGTGGGCAAATAATATTATGCTTATTAAGTAAAATATTATATTAAAAAATAAAATAAAAAAATTAATATTTTATATATTTCGAACTCCTTAAAAAGCGTATGTCTTACGATTAAAACGCATGCAAATCCAAACACACCCTTAGACAGCAAAGGTTAATGTATAGGGCGATTATACGCAAAACCAATTTTGAACCAAATGCAGTCAAAATTTGGTTGTTTTTTTTTAATATAACACTTACAATTACCGAAAGTCGGTAAATTAACCATGATTTAGGTAAGATGGCCCAAACTAGCCCAACTGAACTGACATTCATTTAATGAGTATCTGATAGACAATGACTGAAAACAAATTTCACCTATGGATTTGGTGGGATTTTTAGGAAGGGAAAAATAAAATTAGTATTTGGGTTAAACTGCTCATTCCAGGGAAATCCCTCCCCTTTCTTTCTCTTTCCCAATAAAAATACCAAGTGTCAATCCAGTGGGATTTTTAGGAAGGGAAAAATAAAATTGGTGTTTCCTTTCTCTTTCCCAATAAAAACACCAAGTGCCAATCAGTGGGATTTTTAGGAAGGGAAAAATAAAATTGGTGTTTGGGTTAAACTGCTCATCCCAGTGAAATCTCTCCCCTTCCTTTCTCTTTCCCACTAAAAACACCAAGTGCCAAACATTTCCCAATAAAAACACGAAGTGCCAAACAGACTGTTAGGGAAAAGAAAATTCAAGTGTATATTCAACAAACAGGGCCTAATTTTGAGAACAGGATTACAGAGGGCACGCGAACACAGGCCCCAACTGACAAAAATTTTGGCGTACACTCTCCCGCTTGGGGAGATGTTAGGGTGGCAACCCTCCGGAGTGTGCAATGGAGGTCACCATCCCAAGCCATAGGCCTCCTTGATCACCCATTGACTCCGCCCAGGTAAGTATGTTTAATAGTCCGTACTACCTCTTTTTTTATATGCCACGTCTCTCTCAGCCTCCCACTGTCTTTCGATGTGGGATTATCCCAAAACTCAATACCTCCCTGCAGTCGCAGCTGTCGGCTACGAAGATCAGCCCCTGGGTGCTCTAGTAGTAGTACTTCCACAGCAGGCGGATCCTACCGAGAGTTGAGGTTCCGCCAAATCCACCCGGTACTTGATCGTCTCCATGTTGAAGCCCACGATGGGTCGTGGGGATCGGCGCTATGACCGCCCCGAACTTGAGCTTGTAGAGGCTGGTATTGGCGGTCTTGCCGACATTGTCGAGGCCGACCATTAGGATCTGGACCTCCCTCTTGTAGAATAGTGGTCATGGCTTTTGTTAGTATCACTACCATGTGTTTCTCTGTGTTGTTTCAATTTTCAACGCTAGCTTGGTTATAAGTTACTCCCTTCGTTCAACAAAACTTGTCGTTTACTATTCATGCACGCTTTTTTAGAATGATAAAAACTATATAAAATATTCATTTAAAAAAAAAAAATTTAACAAGTTTGTACTTATTAATAATAACTACGAAATTGTTAAAAAAAATTATTTAAAAAGTCGATATTTTATATAGTTTTTAGCTCTTAAAAAAACGTGCATGAATAGTAAAACGTCAAGTTTTGTTGAACGGAGGGAGTATGTTTTTGGGTTAGCATGTAAGGATTCATAAGCTATTTTTGTAATTCGTATAATAATTCATAGGTTTATTGATCTACGCTGAGATTTGATAAAACTAGTCAACAAATAGTCAAATGTGGAGGAGAAAAAATCAAATTTAATTTTGACGGATTTACACTGAATAATAGGAAAAGTAAATAGCATATGTCTTACAAAATGAAATTTCGGAGACACGGTTGATGTGAAAAATGCGGAACCCAAACACCCATAAAGTTCGAAGTTCTCACTCTACTCAAGGGAATCAAAAAGGCAAAAGACCTAGGTATTATAAAAACTGACAACCCATTCATGGTTATCAACGTACTCTATGTTCGAAAAATAAAAATGTTCATGGAAAATCGAGACAATTATCTTTGATGCCCTCTATCACTCGTCGTCATTTTGTTATCTATTCAATTGCTGACAAGATTGCACATCTTGGTTGCCAATCTTAAGATATTGCTATCCAGAAAGTCAGGAACACCTTTGTTTCCATGATATCATTCGAAAAGATATCCTCGAGTGACACTAGATTGCAATCTAGAGTAGTCGATCGAATTTTTCCTCATTAAAAAAAGGAAAATATGGACGCATTATTATTTCTTTTGGCTTTGTGATATGTTTATTTCTTCTGGCTTCGTGTTATGCTTGTGACCCTTCGAAGTGGGCTACAGGGATTGTCGAGGCATGTAAAACGAGATTGACTCGCTTGTGTAAAGGCCAAACACAATAAGAGATAAGAGGGTTAGGTAGAATTATAAGGTAAAGTAGTTCATGAGGATTTAACACTATCTAATTTTCAGGTTGTGTAAAAATGGAGGAAGACAAGAACTAGAAAGACTATAACTTAAATCGTAATCAAAATTTTAATTCAACTTATGTTTTGTTTCAAATTTATGTATTTGTTTGTAACATTTGTGCTTTGTTTGACTTTCACATTTAAGATTGTGTATATACTCGTCCATTTTGGGCCTTTTGTCATGTAATTCTCAATTTGAACTCAAACTAGCTAAAAAAAACCAAACTCAAAACGAGAAAACAAGCAAACAAGCTTGAGTACAAAACGAGCAAACGAGCTCATGCTCTGAAAAAACAAGCTAAATAGCCTCGAGCTCGGCTCGAACATAATCGAGCACTGTTCTCATCTCGTGAGTCGAGCTCGAGCACCTATTTAAGCTCGTTTTCATATGGAGCTCAAGCCTTGAGATCGAGCTCGGCTCGTTAATACCAGCTACTCTAGCTCGTTTAATCGAAATGAAGAAATCCAACGCCATTAACCTTACCGTTTTCAACAAGTACATTTCATTTCCTTTTGTTTTATTTTAACGAGTAGAATAAAAAACTTTATTGGTAGAGTTTCACCTTAAACTCCATCGGATCCCAACCGTGTCCCCTTGTACCTGTACCACCTCGCACAAATCAGGAAATATCCCAAATTCACAAACCCTAATCCCGCCACCATGTAGTAAAACAAATCCAGTCTCCCACTGTTCAAATCCTCCGCCAACCAATTCCCGCTCTCTCCCCTCTCCGTCGTCGCCCTGTGAACCACCGACACCAAGAAGTTACTGAGATAGCTTCCGACTGCAAGCCCGCAGAAGAGCAACGCCCCGGCGAAACTCTTCATGTTCTCCGGGAACTGCTTGTAGTAGAACTCCACCTCCCCCACCGCCATGAACGCCTCTGCTAAGCCCGCCAGGCTCAGCTGCGGCACCAGCCACATGGCCGACATCGGCGAAATTGCCCCGGTTCTCGGAGCGAAACTTAGGGTTTCATGAGCCGTCAATGCTAGGGTTCTTCGCTTGCGTTCGACGACCCCGGAAACGAGCATAGAGAGTATGGAGAGTGCGATTCCGGTGCCCATTCGCTGAAGGACGGTGATCCCGCCGTTGATACGGTGGCGGAAGATGGGGACGACTATGCGGTCGTAGATTGGGAGCCATACGGTGAGGGCGATCTGGAGGAAGACGACGTAGGTGGCCGCCGGGATTTGGAAGCGGCCGAGATGGCGATCTGATTGGACTGCTTGGAAGATCGCATATGTGTACTGTTGATTGATGGCGACGAAGTAGATGATGGCCGAAGCCCAGACCGGGATGACTCTGACCAGGCATTTCACCTCTTCCACCTGTTGCACTGTGCAGAGGCTCCATGAGTTGGCCGGTGATCCATCCGAGTTCACCTCGTCTTCCTGTGTCTGAATTGCTGCCTTGTCCAGACACCTGATCGATGAAATTAAGCATTAATCGGAATTGGTCTTATCAATGTGGCCTGTAAACCCTAAACGGAAATTCACCTGAATTGGGGAGTGTGTGAGAGATGAGCATTGATTGAACCGGCAGGTATGTGGTTGAACAGCAACGAATCGTGTCCCAATTTTAGCTTCCTCTTCTTGAATGCAACAACAAACACCTGGGTTGTGCTGGTCAAGGGGCTGCCCTGCGGCTTCACTTTGATGTATATTCCGGATCCGGTAAAGTACACGATGTTGGAGATCAGCATGAGAACTGCAGGGATCAGCAATCCGATCGCCCAACTAATATTGGTTTGGATGTAAACAATCAGCGTCAGCGAGATCATCACCGCGAAGGTGTAGGTGAAGAAGTACCAGTTGAAGAAGCTGTCAATTCCCCGTTTACCCGACTCACTGTTCGGGTTGAATTGGTCCACCCCGAAAGCCAGGTTGCAGGGCCGAATCCCTGCAGCTCCTACTATCAAGAATCCGAATCCGACTAGCAGGAAAGTCATCTGCCAAGCCGATGGCCCGACACATGTGATCTCCTTTGCTCCGCAGTGGGGAGGATGTAGCTCCTTGATCGCTGCTGTCAGAGCGATTACCAACAATCCCTGATCGATGCAGTGTACTTTTGGATCAAAAACTAAGACTTGAATGGTAAATTGAGCAGGATATATAAGCTATAGGATCAATAGTGTTTACGAGGAAGGAGGCTCCGGTGGAGAATCCAAGGGTCTTGTAACGTCCGAAGTATGTGTCACAGAGGAAGGCACCGAGGAGCGTGGCGATGTTTGTGCAGCCATTGAAGAAATTGACAAGGGTGGTTGCTTCAATGCTTTTCATGTTGAACACTGTAGTAAGATAGATCAAGAGATTGGCCATGGTTCCTATCGTTCCAAGCTTTTCGAACGTCTCGTTCCCTAATAGTACAGCACAATAAACAAAAAAAGTGAACAAGTGTTTCCTTCAATTCGAATATGGAATCGGATTGAATCGGCTGGTTTTACCTATGATGAAAGGCATGGCCTTGATTCCGCGGTAATTCAGTTGAGGCGGCTTGTCATCTTCCAATTCCATAGCAGCTTGTTCAAGCTTCTCCACATCCTCCATGGCTCTGGTTTTTACTTACTCGTCTGTAGCTGCTGTTGAGATATATAGTGAGAAAAAGGGAGTCAGCAACAAACTGGGGTTGATTGTTGAATAACAAGTGATCGAGGCAATCATGTACTGGCAGAGTAAAGTGACAAATTAGTTGGTCATGATATATGGAAGAGCTCACATTAGTCGTTATGTCACATACTCCGTAATGCACTTGTTCGTTACAGTACTTTCAAGTGATTTGAAAGCTCGCATTGGGACAAATCAGATCAGGGCGGAGAAAATGTATCCCGTGGATTTGGAGAACATAATTTTTTTTTTCCCTATATAAAAACAAAAGAATTGTAAACACGGCGCTTTTGTTGAAAATTGTAGTTCAATTTTATCACGGATATTAGATCTCTTAATCCACCATTACGGTGTAGTTTGTATCGTTTGATTGATTGTGTTGAATTATTTTATTATTTTTCTTAATAATGAGATAGTTTTAGAATTGTTTTTAACCATTAAAAGAAAGAGGACTATAAAAGGGATCATAAAGACGGACTAGAGGATCCTGGCCGACTAAAACTCCATTTGGCAAAATCAATAGTTTTATAGATGATTTTGATATTATACATTTTTATATCAAATAAATACTCCCTCATTAAAACTTGTCGTTTACTATTCATGCACGCTTTTTGGAATGATAAAACTATATGAAATATTAATTTTTTTCAAATTTGTTTTTATACAAGTATGAAATTATTAAAAAACATATTTAAAAAGTTAATATTTTATATAGTTTTTAACACCTCAAAAAGCGTGTGTGAATAGTAAAACGTCAAGTTTTAATTAACGGAGTGAGTATAGTTTTTAACACCTCAAAAAGCGTGCGTGAATAGTAAATCACTAAGTTTTAATTAACGGATTGAGTATAATGTTTTAGCTTAATTATCTTATGAAATTGGAGCTTTTCAACGGCTACTCACCTAAGCTTTTGAAATCTTATAATTTTCTATTCAAGAGTTTAAATCACCTAGTGTATCAGTTAGGTTTACCAAAAATCATACTAACTTATTAACATAAATACAAATTATTCATCACCGATTTCAGCTACCAAATCACAAGTATCTATCTATAATACACTGCATACAAATAAAAATGATGGGATAATAGTGTGATTAGAAATCACTTGTATTAAGATTTACATGATCCCATAGCCTATATCAATATCATTGTCCATGTTTACAATTTGTATTTTTTTTCACTACGGACAAACGAATAGAAGAAAAAAATGATCAACATGAACTTAAATTCAAAGAATTTCCAAGAGTGAGAAAAGTACATAGTAGCCTACGACAAAATCTCTCTCTTTTTCTTAAGACTTTTGGTGTTCTCCATGTTTGAACTATCTTAAATTAAGAGATGTGCTGAAATGGAATAGTGCAAAAATGGCATTCACTTAAATTGGAGGATCTGATCGAGACACATTTGAATCATTGAAAACAAATCTTCACTTGAATTAACCTCATTTCATAATCGACAAAGTGCACCGAGTACATGTGCTAATATACACTTAATACGAACGAATCTTAAATCTATTTGAACCTCAGCTTGAGATGAAAAAAAAAAGTAACGAACGAATTAAAGATCCGTTCATGTTTTTTTATAGGAAAAATAACTCAAAATAACACGAAGTATCGACTTTTAATATTTCTCACAATTTCACATTTTCCAAATTAAACCCAAAATAATATAGTTCTCAATTCCGACCATTTTTCCGACAACAATTGTCGAAATTGAGAACCTTATTGTAATTTGGAGAATGTGAAATTGTAACAACTGAGAGCATGCCCAATAGTTTCTTTAAAACAATCTCCAATATAGAGAATTATAAGTTAAATATTCTGAATATTTTGTGGCTCAATTCCAAAAGCTTCTCCACTATGGAATTTATCCCAAAATATATAGAATTTTCTTCAAATTTAGAGAATAGTCTCTATATTTTCTCTCCATTCCCTATTTTGGAGAATGTGATGGGGAAACTGTTGGACTTAAAACCATCTCAATATTCTCCAAAAAATCAAATGGGGATCCGTTGGACATACTCTAACAAATATTTCCTCCGTTCGCGAAAACTTGTCATTTTAGCTCTTAGCACAATTTTTAAGAAATCCAATAATCTACTCTATTTTTTACTAATTTACCCTCATTTATTATTCTACTTTTCACTTTATCGAAAACTAAAACTCACAACCCATCTATTTTTTACTAATTTATCCTCATTTATTATTCTACTTCATTTATTATTCTACTTTTCACTTTATCGAAAACTACAACTCACGACCCATCAAGGGCATTTTCGTAAAGTGAAAGCTAAAATATCTACAATGACATGTTTTTATGAACAAAAAAAAACCGAACATCTAAAATGACAAGTTTTCGTGAACGGATGGAGTACTAAAGAAGAAGGTATTTTGGCATAATTTTAAGTTATTTTTAAAAAAATACCTAACATAAATAGATCATCAAAGACAGAAATAACCTTTAAAAATTCAAGTCAATTTAACATAATTTGGGGGATTAAGGAATTAAACTATTAAAACTGGAATGCTTAGGGGCCGCGCGAACGCAGGCCCCCGCAACAACAAATTTTGGCGTACACTCTCCCACTTGGGGAGATGTTAGGATGGCACCCCTCCAGAATGTGCAATGGAGGTCACCACCCCAAGCCATAGGCCTTCATGATCGCCCATTGACTCCGCCCAGGTAAGTATGTTTAAAGGTCCGTACTATCTCTGTTTTTATATGCCAAATCTCTCTCAACCGTCCACTGTCTTTCGATGTGGGATTCTCCCAAAACTCAATACCTCCCTGTCGCAGCTGTCGGCTACGAAGATCAGCCCTTGGGTGGTCTCGTAATAGCATTATAGCACTTCCACAGCAGGCGGATCCTGCCCGGAGTTGAGGTTCCGGTACTCGACCGTCTCTATGTTGAAGCCAACGGTGGGATCGTGGGGCTCGGCGTCACGACCTCCCCAAACTTGAGGTCGTAGAGGATGGAATTGATGGTCTTGCCGACATTGTCGAGGCCACCCATTAGGATCTGGACCTCCCTCTTGGACAATAGAGTGGCCATAGCTTTTGTTAGTATCACACCCATGTGTTTCTCTATGTTGTTTTTCAACGCTAGGTGGGTTATAATGTTATGTTTTTGGGTTAGCATGTGAGGATTCATAAGCTATTTATGTATTTCGTACAATTATTCATAGGCTGATTGATCAATATTTTGAATTGGAGGACTGTCTCAAATTTGTGTACGCTAGCCAATTTACAATTAGTCTGTAACATAGATAGATTTATGAATCGATTCATAAATTATGCAGAGGGAGATCATAGTCAAAAGTGGAGGAGGAAAGTTCAAATTTAATTTTGACGGATCTATATTAAATAATAGGGAAAGTATAATAGGATATATCATTTGAAATGAAGTCGGATATATTAACATTGATTTGAAAAATGTGAAACCCAAACACTCATAGAGATTGAAGCTCTTGTACAAAACTTGGCCCCCCTACCCCAATAAATTGTTGGCTCCGTTACTAAACACATCACTCGGGAAGGCAAATCAATTGCTCACACGATTGCACCTCTTTGATTCTTGATCACCGCTCCTAGCTGGATCTCCTAGCTGGATATTGCTATATAGAAACACCTTAATCTTCGTAACCTCGTTCAAAATTACACCCCTGAATGATATGGTAAATTAGCCATTGATATTATTTCGGAAAGCAAATCAAATTTTTATAATAGTTAGAATTTCTAAAAACTAATCTCGACTTATAAATGTGTTACATTGATTTCTTTTCCATTTTCTTTCAATCTTATACAAACGACCCCTTAATCACCTGTACCTGTAAATTGGAGTTTGATTATACGGAAATCCCATTATCCGAATTAGCAAATCCGACGCCATTAACCTTTCCATTTTCAGCAACGTCTTGTTTTCCCTCCACCGTCATCATCATTCCATCACCTTCCCCTGTCCCCTTGTACCTGTACCACCTCGCACAAACCAGGAAATATCCCAAATTCACAAACCCTAATCCCGCCACCATGTAGTAAAACAGATCCAACCTCCCCTTGTTCAAATCCTCCGCCAACCAATCCTCCCTCCGCTTCGTCGCCCTGTGAACCACCGACACCAGGAAGTTACTGAGGTAGCTTCCGATCGCGAGCCCGGAGTAGAACAACGCCCCGCTGAGGCTCTTCATGTTCTCCGGGAACTGCTTGTAGTAGAACTCCACCTGCCCCACCGACGCGAACGCCTCCGCTAAACCTGCTAGACTCAGTTGCGGCACCAGCCACATGGCCGACATCGGCGAAATTGCGCCCTTCCTCGGCGCAATGCTTAGGGTTTCATGTGCCGTCAAGGCTAGGGTTCTTCGCTTCTGCTCTACGATCGCCGAAACGATCATACTGAGTACGGAGATTGCGATTCCAGTCCCCATCCGCTCAAGGACCGTGATTCCGCCTGATTTGTTGCCCATGAATCGGCGTAGGACGGGGACGATGATGCGGTCGTAGATCGGGAGCCATAAGGTTAGGGCGAGCATTAGGAAGACGACGTACGAGGCCGCCGGGATCTGGAATTTGCCGATGTGGCGGTCCGATTGCACTGCTTGGAAGATGGCGTATGTGTTCTGCTGATTGATTGCGACGAAGTAGAGGATGCCAGACGCCCAAATTGGGATGACTCTCACCAGACATTTCACCTCCTCCACCTGCTGCATTGTGCAGAGCCTCCATGAGTTGGCCGGTGATCCGTCTGAGTTCAGTTCGTCTTCTGGTCTCTGAATTGCTGCCTTATCCAGACAACTGATCCATTCAACAGTAATTGCTTAAAATTGACATCTCCGTGTACAATTGCCTGAACTGATACTCCTAGTAGTTTGTTTTGATGAAATCAATTCATTGTGTACCTGAATTGGGGAGTGTGGGTGAGCTGAGCATTGATTGAACCGGCAGTGATATGGTTGAACAGCGCCGAGTGGTCTGGCGGTGCATTCAACTCGAGGTTCCTCTTCTTGAATGCAACCACCAGCACCTGCGCAACGCTGGTCAAGGGGCTGCCCTGCGGCTTCACTTTGACATATATTCTTGATCCCATGAAGTAAACAACATTGGAAATCAGCATCAGGGCGGCTGGTATGGACAGCCCGATGGCCCAGCTGATGTCGGTTTGCACGTACACAATCAGGGTGAGTGAGATCATCTCCGCGAAGGTGAAGGTGAAGAAGTACCAGTTGAAGAAGCTGTCGATTCCCCGCTTCCCTGACTCTGTGCTCGGGTTGAATTGATCCACCCCAAACGCTAAGTTGCAGGGCCGGATTCCTCCAGCCCCCACTATCAAGAACCCGAACCCAGCTAGGAGGAAGGTCATCTGCCATGGTGATGGTGTATCACATATAATCGCTTTTGCTCCGCAGTAGGCTGGATGCAGCTGCTTGATTGCTGCTGTTAGAGCTATTATCAGCAAGCCCTGATGCAGTTTCATAGGATACAATTAAGGCCATGAATGGTCAATTGTTAAGGACATATAAGTTTGATGAATTACGATGAAGGAGGCTCCGGTGGAGAATCCAAGGGTCTTGTAACGCCCGAAGAAAGTGTCACAGAGAAAAGCCCCAAAGAGGGTGCCGAAATTTGTGCTGCCATGGAAGAAATTGATGAGGGTGGTTGCTGTAATGCTCTTCATGTTGAAGACTGTAGTCAGATAGATCAAGAGGTTGGCCGAGGTTCCAATGGTTCCAAGCTTTTCGAATATCTCGTTCCCTGGTAATTACCCGAAAAAGACAATAAGAATGTGGATTCAGGCATGCTTATTCACTAAGATGAAGGCCATTGTTAGCTTACCTATGATGAAAGGCATGGCCTTGATTCCTCGGTAATTCGGTTGAGGCTTCTTATCATCTTCCATGACAGTTTCTTGATGCTTTTCCATGGCTCTCCCCTACTTACTCCTTAGTAGCTTCTGCGATTCGATTCTAGTTGCAGGTTGTGTTGCATAACAACTAAATTTATAATAACAGATGGACTAAGAAGGTAACAAGCCAATTTTGCAATAACCTCTTTGACAGCAACTCAATTGCCTTCGTTTTGTGTTGTTGCCAATCATGATAAATGATAAAATGAACCCTTTCTCACTGAAGGAGTGTCTAACATGCACTTGTTCCTTGCATAGTTGCATTGACTGGAGTCGTTGCACTTGAACAACAAGTCAAGCAACTTTTTACCTACAAGTCCACTGTGTGGATTACTCAGATCTTAACTAATGTCTTTACTTTATAGTGGGAATGTTTTTTTGGATTGTAATGGACTATAATATAAATCAAAAGCCTGGTTTCCTCCAGTGTAGAGGTACAATGGATATTCATATTCTACTCAATGATGACTGATGACAGAAACTGCAATTCAAACAAACAAGAACTCCTCTTTGTGGAATTTTCAGAGTAAACCATCTGAAGATGGTGAGGTCGTCTCATAATGACACTCTTATGATGTCGCGAGTTCTTCTTGGAGAATTCGTTGTGGACATTGACATTGCTGATGCCTGATAGACTAAGGGAGGATACTAGTTGGTGAGAAGGGTAGAAAAAATTGGCAAGCAAAGGTGGTCCACTCCTTAGTGGAAGATATGCATTCAAATCAGTGTACCTTGAAATGAAGAAACATTGTACTCGTCTGTGCAAAAAGTCTAAATATATTTTGCATTCAAATGAGTGAAAATATGGTTGGAAGTCATCCCTAATTTGTGTTCAATGATTGTACAAGACCGGTTCTAAATGTCACCCTCAACAATGAACTCAACTTAGACCCGGCGAAACCTCCATAGTTGGTACACATGGTTTCATTAAGTTCCAAGATATAAAACTTGTCCTTGATCAGCAATTATTTTATTTTATTTTAAAAAAAAAAACAATGCTAATTTAAGCCCCCAATTGTTTGTAGTTAAAAAAAATATGTTGTTTTAAGAAGAAAATTTTGTTAAAAAAAAAGAGGTCCAGTTTTCATAATTGTCACTGCAATGATTAGAGTAGTTGTTTTTAATAAAGTGAAAAGGTAGAATAATAACTAAAGATATACTCTGTAAATGTTTTTTTTATTTGTTTTATTTAAAAAATATAAAAAATTCTAAAATGACATGTTTTAATTAACGAGATAGTAATGTGTATATGCAAAGCACTTTGAGCATGAGAGTTGTTCTTGGTTGGTTACACGCCATTTTCTCTCAGGAGTAGAGTCTCAAGACGTTCTTCATCGCCTTCTCTATGAGCCTCAAAGTCTTTTTCATCCGTTGTTGTCTTGTTCCATTGAATCACCCCTCTTGTAAGGATGTGTTATTTATTTGTTCTCTTCCTTGACAGTGTTGTAATGAACTTGGTCAATGTCAACAAATGTAATCAAGGATACACTCGAATGGAAAGGACGTTTGTCGGGAGAGAGAATGAAAGGAAAGGACGGTGACGATGTTCGAGCAAGAGACGGTCGTCACGGTCGTCTATCCATGGATGATGTTTGCGTCGAAACACCCTCGAAAACAAAAACCATAGTGTTAAAATCGAGGGCTATCAGATGCAAACATCATCCACGGATTGAGGACGATCCCTTAATCCTTATATTGGTAATCTTTGTACAACGGAACTTGGGCTGATTGGACTGATCACGTCCAAAAGCGACAACGACAGGCCCATCTTTGTATTTAAGCCGGTTCAAGGCCCGTTAAATGGCAGGCCGGAAAACACCCCCAACACAATAGACATGGGAAGCCCACATGGACATGGAAGGCGTATGTTATACAATACTCCATCCGTTCAACAATATAGATCCTTTTAAATTTTGCACGTTTTTTAATAACCTAAAAAAATGATAAAATATTAACTCTTTTATCAATTTTTTTTAATAATTTCATACTTATCAATAATAAGTATTAAATTATTTAAAAAATTGATAAAATTTAATATTTTAACATCTTTTTTAAGTTATTAAAAAAATGTGCAAACTCTAAAAGAACTTATATTGTTGAACGGAAGTAGTATTAAATATTTATTCAACTTGTTTAGACTTTAGCCCATGTTAAGCTTAGTTGATCGGGTCAAGTCACAATTAATTTTATTAGGTCTCATGATAGGCAATTCACATTATTAGTGTGTTTAAAAATGAGAAAAGTTAGGTAATTACAAGGATGAGCCGGATCTTGTTCGAGCCAAGTCAAGGACGGGGTGGATATGAGTCGGCTTTCTACCCACTTGGACATCCGGTCCAAACGAATCTAGCTCGTGTTTGGATTTAAATTGCTCATGACGCTAGATTTTTGAGTTTGTCTATATTTGTATCCATTTTGCTATCTCTATCCAAAATAAAATACCACAAAATTTAAGAAGTGAAAAATCCTTATACAATAATTTCAACTTTTGTTTTATAAGGTGAATGTGATCGCTCGCTTTATATGATCTGACCAGGGTTTCTCACATCTAACAAAGGAAAGCTCAACTAAAAAGGAGCAAACAAACACTATCTCAAAAATTTCTGGGCCATTTGGGCCATTTTTTTTAAGATAAGAATTTAAGGGCCAAACATGTTCGACTATTCGAGTGGCCAACAAAGTCGACAGACGGTGAACCGTCAATCATACAATGTACAGAACTAAAGGTGCGTTGTAAAACCTAGATTCGTCTAGAAATCGGTTTTGGGTAGCGGAAGCGAAATAGATCTAAAACGATAAACGAAAGATCAAACGAAGAATCACAAGCAATAGAACACTCAAGCAGTTTTACGTGGTTCGGTATAATACTTACATCCACGGGGCCTCAAGAGTTGGCCGAATCCACTATAAGAGAGTTCGTACAAGGGATGATACAAGCAATGAAAGCAAGCAACCCTAATCTAACATGCATGTGAATCAGAGGTACAAGAAGAAGAAGAAACCCCCCTGTATGGGATAAAACCAGAAGATCGATAGAGAAATCGATCTCTAGAACCCGAGATCTCAGAAGACGAGGAGAGCGGCCACCCAGGAGGACGCCGGAGCTCGATCCACCTTCCAGAGAAGCCACCAACAACCTTTCTTCTCCGAGCGCTCAAGAACCGACGGCAAGAGAAGGAGAGAAAGCTCCAAACCCTAGAAACCCTAATCGGAAGAGAGAGCGTTTGTGAGGAGAGAGAAGACAGAAGCTGAAGTGTTGCTCTCAGAACAGGAAGCGACGCTTTATAGCTAGGTCAAGAGCCAAACACCAAAACGCAGCGCTCCAACTAAAGAGGTAGGGTTAGCTCCGCGTCCCTGGGCTCTGGGCTACCAACTCATCCATCGTCGAGATCCAATGGGTCGAGTAATGGGCTGAAGCCCAATACCAGGTAATGATACTTCTTCCCAATCATACCTTATACAAAATATATGTATATAGTATAGTTTATACATATATATGTTAACCCCGCTATGGTATAGTCTCGTTAGAGGATCAAGCCTAAACAGACTCAATATGACTCAGTCGAGACGCATACCTATAGTGCAACATATATGTATAATATATACTATAATCAGTGTTCTAAATATCGGATATATCGGCCGATATATCGGCGATATATCGGGGATATTTAGAATCCGCTACGATATCGGCGCATCGGGTGATAAATATCGGTCAACGCTATATATCGGGTCAACGCCGATATATCGGGTTGACCGATATATCGTTGCCTTGAAACGACGTCGTTTTGATTATTATTTTTTGGTTGACATTTTTTTATATGGAAAAATCAGAAAAATGGGTTGAATTGTTGAGTCTGATCCACTGTTTGAGAGTTGAGACCCGAGTTACCGATCACAGGAGTCTCCAATTCGATCCAAACCTAGGGCTTGCGAGTGGCGAATCTGCGATTGCTTCTTCTCCGGCTGCCCCTACTCATCCTGCTTCTTCTCCGGTCGGCGGCCGCCCCTGTTTCTTCTCCGACGCCAAACTACATCTGGCGTTCAACGAATCTTCTCCGACTGCCTCAGGCGTTTCTTCTCCGACAGCCTCAATCGCTCAGTGCGATTGCTTCTTCTCCGGTCGCCCTGCTTCTTTTCCGGCGACCCCTGATCTTCTCCAGGCACCTCTAGTTGATAGCTACCACTTACATTGTCTCCCTCAGTCCCTCGGCACTTGTACGGTAAATCGTGAAAAATTACGGAATTGGGAGCAATTTGTGAGTATGTGTACTGTGGTCTGTGTAAATTGTGTTTAAATTGAGAGGTTCAATGAATCTGCATACATCGAACAGATATGGCTTTCAAACTTTCAATTTGAAAGGATGATTAAGTTTCGATTTATGTTAAAAATACTGGTTGAATAGGCTATTTTTCAAATTTAAAGTATAAATAAAATATTTATGGTTAAAAATTAGCGAATTCGATAAATCTGTTATATCCCGATATATCTCCGATATATCTTTTTTACTCCTAACCGATAAGACCTCGATACACGATATCTAGACCATTGACTATAATATACCTGTATAATCATCATACACACATACATGTCCAAGCATACATATAAAACAATATTACATGTCAAAGGAAAAGCTTAGGAAAGTAAACACATAACATTACAAACACCCCTCTACTTTTCTAAGTCTTGCACTGGGCAGACTCAGACTCAACATGTAAGTGGATTCTTCATGGCCAAGTCCGTCCTCAACCCAAGCATACATCACACACAGAGATCACTCAAGTTCCTCCAAGTGGAGGAAGTTACTACAAAACACAAATTTATCATGAGGGACAATTTTAGTGCCAAAATCTGCAGGATTAACTCTACCATCAATTTTCTTAACATGAATGATGTTATCTTCAACTTTTTCACGAATGAAATGATATCTAACATCAATATGTTTAGTACGCTCATGGTACATAAGATCTCTACACAAATATAGAGCACTTTGGCTATCTATATGCAACACAGATGTATAATGCTTTAATTCCACTTCTTTCAAAATACCCTGCAGCCAGATAGCCTCTTTACAGGCCTCTGTAGCTGCAATGTATTCTGCTTCAGTGGAAGATAATGCAACTATAGGCTGTTGTTGGGACTTCCAGGAAATACAATTACCTGCCCATGTATAAACATAGGAAGTAATAGATTTCCTAGTGTCCTTGTTACTAGCATAGTCAGCATCAACAAAGCCATGTAATTCAGATGCAGAAGTATGCTCAGTATACAATAATGACAGATTAACAGAGCCAAGCAAGTATTTCAACAAGTATTTCATGGATAACCAGTGCTTCTCAGAAGGATTAGACATAAATCTACTTAGAGTACTGATAGAAAATGCCAGATCAGGCCTAGTACAGATCATAGAGTACATAACAGACCCAACAGCAGCATCATATGGTATAGACTTCATATTTTTCATCTCAATAGCAGACAAAACATCCTTAGACTTAGTCAAATCAAGATGAGGACCTAAAGGAATGTTATTCACTTTGTCACCAGAAATGTGAAATCTATCAAGCACCTTATGAATGTAATCACATTGATGCAACCATAATTTTTTATGCTTTCTATCTCTAAGAATGGACATTCCTAAAATTTTCTTAGCAACACCCAAATCTTTCATGTCAAAATGCTTCTGCAAGTTCTTTTTTAATATCTAAGATGCAATCTTTAGATTTAGAAATCAATAGAATATCATCAACATATAAAAGCACATAAGCAGCAGGACCATGTCTTTTAACACCTTTAAAATACAAGCATGTATCAAACTTACTTCTTTTAAACCCTAAACTGAATCTCATACATCTATCAAACTTAATGTTCCATTGTCTAGGAGACTGTTTAAGACCATAGATAGATTTATTCAGCAGGCAAGCATAGTTGGGATGCACAGAATCAACAAAGCCTTTAGGCTGTCTCATGTATATAATCTCATCCAAATCACCATGCAAGAAAGCAGTTTTAACATCCATTTGCTCAAGTTCAAACTCATGCACAACAGTCATAGCAAGTAAGAGTCTAAGAGTCTTATACTTAACCACAGGAGCAAAGATTTCATTATAATCTTCACCCTCTCTTTGGGTGAAGCCTTTAGCAACAAGCCTGGCTTTATATCTAGGTGGATCAGATTTAGACACACCATCTTTAAGTTTAAAAATCCATTTGCAATCAATAAGTCTTGCATTTTCAGGTTTAACAACTAAAGACCAGGTTTGGTTAACCCTCATAGACTCAATCTCTTCATCCATAGCCTTTTTCCAATTTTTATAGTGAGCACACTTTAAAGCATGTTCATAAGTTTCAGGTGTAAATGATTTAACCACATCAGAAACAAGGCAAGCAAACTCAACAATGTTATTTATGAACCTTTTATTTGGAATGACAGTCCTAGGACTCCTATCTCTAGTCAACTGCCAATAAGTGAGATCATGTCTTTCAGCAACTGAAGAACTAGAGGAACCAGAACCAGAAGCAAGCATAGACTCATCAATAATATCCTCATCCACAGAAATAGGAGAAATAGAAGAGGCAGGTAAAGCAGTAGGTTCAATAACAGGTTCATTAGCTTCCCCACCCAATTGGTGAGGTTGCACAACCATAGAATCAGAAGGGGTAGAAACAGAAGAGAGAGTAAGAGGAGGGGAGGGAGAATAACCAGTATCAAACTCATCATCATAATTAGTTTCATTGTTCTTAGGAACAAAGAACTGATCACCATTTTGTTCCTACAGGTTAGTATTATGAACAGTAGGAACAGAAGTCATTTTAAAGTGAAATTCATTCTCATTAAAAATAACATTCTTACTCACAATAGTCTTATAAGCTCCAGGTTGAACAAGTAACAATTTATAGCATTTAACACCTTGAGGATATCCCAATAGGACACACTTTTGTGACCTGGGATTCAACTTACCTTGGTTAATGTATGAATATACAGTACAACCAAAAGGTTTAAGATGATCAAGGTGAGGCTTTCTTTTATACCACGGTTCATAAGGAGTCTTAAAATCAATCACAGAAGAGGGGGTTCTATTTATCAAATATGCAGCAGTCATAACAGCTTCACCCCACAAAGAATGCTTTAAACCAGAGGATATAAGCATGCATCTAGCCTTTTTAAGAAGAGTCATGTTCATCCTCTCAGCAGTACCATTCTGCTGGGGAGTTCCAGGAATTGTCAAGTGTCTTTTAATGCCATTTTGTTTACAATAAGCATCAAACAAGGAATTACAAAACTCAAGACCATTGTCAGTTTTTAAGCATTTAACAAATAATCCAGTTTCCTTTTCAACCATAGTTTTCCAATGTTTAAAAGTTTCAAAAGCTTCATCTTTAGTTTTTAACAGAAACA
Organism: Persicaria tinctoria; assembly: GCA_037127255.1. Classification (NCBI taxonomy): domain Eukaryota; kingdom Viridiplantae; phylum Streptophyta; class Magnoliopsida; order Caryophyllales; family Polygonaceae; genus Persicaria; species Persicaria tinctoria. Next base: position 56,627,804 of record JBANSL010000020.1, read on the forward strand.
CCCAAACTTTTCTACTATAATGGTCAATCAAGGACATAAAATATCTTTTCAAACCAACAGTAGAGATTTGGGCAGGGCCCCATAGATCAGAATGAATATAATCCAAAGGAGCAGTTGAAACATATGCATATGATTTAAAACTTTTCCTAGTATGCTTACCTAAAACACAGTTTTCACATAATTCAATGGAACATGGTTTAGCAGGAATAACACCAGATTTATACAAGTTCTCAAGACCTTTATTACCAATATGACCTAACCTAACATGCCATAACATAGAATCATGCATAGACATGGGCTTATCAATGGCAGTAAAAGCAGTAGCAGAGGAATTCACACCAGGAGTAGCAATCAGTTCATATAATCCAGCTTTTCTTAGGCATTTAATCACAGGTTTACTATCCTTAGTAACAATCCTCACACCATCAGAACTGTACACATCATATTTTAATTCCTCAAGAGCACTTTCAGACAATAAGTTTCTTCTTAAATCAGGCACCCATTTAACATCCTTTATAACTCTAACAACACTGTCAAACATTCTTAAAGCAACATAACCAACACCTTTTATTTTAAGCACAGAATGATCACCTAGCATGACAGTACCTACATCATAGCATTTAAGGTCAGAAAACCAAGACTTATGGAAGGTAGCATGCATAGTACATCCAGAATATAAAATCCAAGCATTGGAGTCACCAGAATTTAACAAAGCAAGCACTTCATGAGTATAATAAGGATGAGATTCAAGCACAGCAGAGACATTAGGCTTTTTACCAGCAAGCCTTTCATCTTTCTTCCTCTTAAAGCAGTGTTTCTCAATGTGACCAGATTTAGAGCAATAAGAACACATAAGGTGAGATTTATCAGGTTTACCACTTTGATGATTTTCAGTTTTACTGGAATCTTTTTGAGGTGGTTTATTGTTGTTATTGTTGTTATTAGTCTTATTGCCTTTAAACCTACCTCTAGCAACAAGCACTTCATTCTTATTGTCAGGTTTATGGTCATTTTTAAGCTCATACTTGTTTTTAAAGACATTTAAAGCATCATTCTTCTGAATAATGGACTCAAGAATAATTTTCTTTTCCAGTTTATCAGTACTGTATTGCACAACATCTTTACAAGTATCAAATTGAGCAGGCAAAGAATTTAACAACAAAACACATTGCTGAGTTTCCTCAACTTTATCACCACATCTTTGCAAATCTTGAAGAATAGTCAGAAATTTATCAAGATTATCAGACAAGGGGCAGGAAACATCCATCTTGAAATTAAACAGCTTATTAAACAAATTAACACAAGAATGGAGAGATTTTACCAAGTACAAACCTTCAAGACCTTCCCAAAGCTTTTCAGCAGTGTCAAAATTTAATACCTGTCTAGCAACTTCGTCACTTAAAGGAAGCATGACTTCACTGTGCGCTTGTTGATCAGTTTCAAAGATTTTTTTCCTTTGATGTCCCTTCTGGAAACTTGTTGGTTACAGCAACCCAACATTTTTTCTTGATGAGAATAGCCTTCATCTTCAGCTGCCACATAGCAAAGTCCGTGTGGCCATTGAAGGGCTTCAGGTAAGTGCCTTTATCACCCATAGCTGTTTTATTGTACCTGTCAAACAACTAAACAGTTAGTAAATGACTTAAAGAGCACAAAAGTGATTCAAGAAAATATGAATCTAACAGTGCAACTAAGGATCCTATCAAGTCAAGCACAAAACAAGAAAACTTGAAGATCAGAAGCACTCAAAACACAAGATCCAAGCACAAAAGACCTAGATCTAGCCAACAAGGGTGTGGTACGTCGTGCAGGGGGGGTGTTGCACCAGCGATGTCGCCTTTTAGGTCAGCCCGAGGCCCTACACCCGTTCCATATCCCTAGAACTCAACAATGAGCCAGGAAATCAAGAACGTGACACTTAAGCTCTGATACCACGTTGTAAAACCTAGATTCGTCTAGAAATCGGTTTTGGATAGCGGAAGCGAAATAGATCTAAAACGATAAACGAAAGATCAAACGAAGAATCACAAGCAATAGAACACTCAAGCAGTTTTACGTGGTTCGGTATAATACCTACATCCACGGGGCCTCAAGAGTTGGCCGAATCCACTATAAGAGAGTTCGTACAAGGGATGATACAAGCAATGAAAGCAAGCAACCCTAATCTAACATGCATGTGAATCAGAGGTACAAGAAGAAGAAGAAACCCCCCTGTATGGGATAAAACCAGAAGATCGATAGAGAAATCGATCTCTAGAACCCGAGATCTCAGAAGACGAGGAGAGCGGCCACCCAGGAGGACGCCGGAGCTCGATCCACCTTCCAGAGAAGCCACCAGCAACCTTTCTTCTCCGAGCGCTCAAGAACCGACGGCAAGAGAAGGAGAGAAAGCTCCAAACCCTAGAAACTCTAATCGGAAGAGAGAGCGTTTGTGAGGAGAGAGAAGACAGAAGCTGAAGTGTTGCTCTCAGAACAGGAAGCGACGCTTTATAGCTAGGTCAAGAGCCAAACACCAAAACGCAGCGCTCCAACTAAAGAGGTAGGGTTAGCTCCGCGTCCCTGGGCTCTGGGCTACCAGCTCATCCATCGTCGAGATCCAATGGGCCGAGTAATGGGCTGAAGCCCAATACCAGGTAATGATACTTCTTCCCAATCATACCTTATACAAGATATATGTATATAGTATAGTTTATACATATATATATTAACCCCGCTATGGTATAGTCTCGTTAGAGGATCAAGCCTAAACAGGCTCAATACGACTCAGTCGAGACGCATACCTATAGTGCAACATATATGTATAATATATACTATAATATATACTATAATATACCTGTATAATCATCATACACACATACATGTCCAAGCATACATATAAAACAATATTACATGCCAAAGGAAAAGCTTAGGAAAGTAAACACATAACATTACAAGGTGCAATATGAATAAATTGTAATCCTTTTGTACCAATTTTTTTGTCAATCCTTTTGTATCAATTTGTAATCGGAAACGATATCTCCACCGCTAATTTTTACTATTTCCACCGCTAATCACCGCATAGGTATGCGGTGGTCTTAATCCACTTTTTCCCAGACTCACCGCATATACATGCGGTGGGTCCGTTGACCGTATACGAACCCACCGCATACCTATGCGGTGGGTTATGGCGACGGTATACATGCGTTGGTTTTTTTGCAATTGGAAAGGGTTGTAGAAGTTATCCAAAACCGTCGTCATAACCCACCCCATACCTATGCGGTGGGTTATGACGACGGTTTTGGACTGTTATGGCGACGGTTCAAACCTACCGTATACCTATGCGGTGGGTTATGGCGACGGTTTTGAACCGTTATGGCGACGGTTTTTGGCATGTGTACGGTGACCCACCGTATAGTATTGCGGTGATCCACCGTATACCTATGTGGTGGGATCGTTGACTGTCATTAAACCCACCGCATATCTATGCGATGATTAGCGGTGAAAATAGTAAAAATTAGCGGTGAAGATATCATCACCCATTTGTAATGGCTAGGTCATTACCAATTTTTTTTTTTTTTTTTTTTTTTTGCAAGCGCTAGGCCCAAGTTCAACTCTGAATCTCTGATAAATAACGTAAAAAAATGATTATGATCGAGATTGGAGTATAACAATAATTTAAGTTAGAAAAAAGGGGAAAAACTGTGTACTCTCCACAATAATTAGGCGTCAACGGCTTCCCGATCCCGATATAAATATTGGACTTCCTTCCTACCCAAAAAACACAGCTGTCCATAATTAATGCCGGGATTAGCTTACATTACAATTCCCCAAGTACCCCATTTTACCAAACACTTCATTTCTAATTATCCATTTTACCAAACCTTCATATACTTCATATTATTGACAATTTGTTTTTGGTTTTTTTCAATATATGTCAGTCAACAAAATCGAAAAAACTCCCCATATTTCTTTGTATAAATCCTAAGAAAACCATTCAAAAAATTAACATTTAAAAATATTTTTCAATTTGCCCCATTAATTAAGTTATATATCTGAAGTATCGGAGTAATTGAAATCTGATAAGCTACTTCTCATGCTGTCAATTGATTTTAAAGTAGAACTTATTAGTCTTGTATGATCGATTTGATTGGTACATAGTGCACTCGAATGTGACCTTTTTCCATGTCATTTAGCCCACCAAAATTTAACAGATTGTATTGAGTATATATTAAAAAAAATCGTTTATAATCTTTACTAGTAATATTTTTAGATTGATACGAATTTCGGGATCGGATATCAGCACTAATTAAATATAATTGACTTAATTAACTACAGAATAGAGAGTATCATCTTTCTTTCAAAAACTTCATCATTAGTTAAGAGTCAAATAAAGAAAATAGTGGTCAAACTTTATCATGGACTACTGTAATTTAATAGGGACATCTTTTTTGTTACATAGATAGATATATTCAAAATAAAATAATAAAATAACCAATGGGAAAACTTTGCCCACCATTTTTAGAAGCTCTAAATATATCTTTGTTATCCTTTTCTCTTTTCCATCCGATATTGCATGTTGATCGAGGTACAGACAGTGGAACCAAGAGAGAAGAAGAAGAAGAGAGAGAAAAATTGAACTTTGTATTATGAAATTGATGATCAACTGATTACACATAAGGTCTATTTATATGCTTACTAATACAAGTATATACTAACATTGCATAATAGCTTTCCTCAATATATGTTAGGATGGGATGTTCGAAGTTGAGATAACTCTACCTTGTAATTTAACCCTTTTTACCAAGGTTAAGGTTTGTTAGGTAAAAACTGAAATATCCAGTTTCGACATTTCATCCGTGAGGCTAATAAGCTAGCTGACTTATTAGTAATATCTACCTCTCATGTTCTTTAGGTGTATATGTTGGATCCTCCTCAAGGTTGTACTTAATGTTTTATTTGCTGACTCTTAGAGCATCCGCATCCATAAATTGTGTTTGCTCAAGCAAATGGTGGGTCTAAAAGCAAATAATGCTTCAAATAATTTTTGCTCAAGCAAAACAAATTTTCACACACTCATTGTTCAAGCAAATGACGAGTCTAAAACCCATTTATATAAATAAAAACAAAACAAAAGGCAAAAAAAGAAGGACAAGATATTACTACTTGCTCAATCAAGTGAAGGAGCAAATTTTGCTCAAGTGATTGGTGGAGCAAATGCAAATGCTTAATTGCTCAAGCAGTTCAAGAACGGTGTGAGCTCTGAAATGATTTTACTTGAGCAAATGAATAGGATCCCACCAAATACTCATGGTGGTTTTGCTCCCCGATGCGGATGCTCTTGGGTTTATGTTTCACATTCTGTATGCTTGTAATCATAGTTTTGTGTTAATATATGGGGTTTAACACCCACCAGGCCACCATTATGAATTTATGATATAAAAATGTTGAGAGTTGAAGTTATTTAATTTTTTTTAACAATATTATAAAATCACATCCCCTTCTCTTCATGGTTATTGCATAAAAATGTTCTACATGCATGTCTTCCTATATAAAACAATTTTTTCTTAAAAATTATATAATAAACTGAAGGGTAATTTACACATACTAACCGTAAATTAGACTAGTTTTCACATGACCACTCATAAAATTATAAAAAATCGCCCATAAATTTGATTTGTTTCAGAAGACCACTTATTTGTTAAATGTCCACTCGTTTCATTTGTAAAGACAAAAATGTTGTCATATCTTATTTTAATCTATTTTAAAGTAATATTTGGGTTTATTTTAGATCTTATTCAACACTAGAGGAGACTTGTAGGAGCCACTGGAAATCTCTGCTCTTCCCATTGTAAATTCAATGCAGATATATTGGTTGGAGCATTTATATATGCGCTCTACAGTGTGTATTTAATTATCTTACCCTTTTCAAGGGAAAATGTCAAATTTAATAGTAAGATAAATATAATATCTTTCCTTAAAAAGAAATAAATTTGTATTAGAGGTATTTTAGTCTTTCAAAATTACAGACGAATCCTTTGTGAGACCGATAGAGAAGTTGACTTTGACAATACTACCAAACCACTATTGATGTTAATTTGTCTTTGAATTTTGTACATATATACATATATACATATTTTCTCTTCAATGAGTTCAAATCTTGAAAATAGAACACATTGCGTACAAGGATAACATTGTGTACAACACTGTTGCTTCTTGTTATGCTAATACTACTTTCTTTGTGTTTTTTCCCCTCTATATATGCACTTTATTTTTCACCCGGTATCGATCTCTTGAAAAAGTATATACTACATTCAACTAGTTCGGAGAAATGATGCATAGATTATTAGATTATGATTTTCAAACCCTACTTTATTACGAGATATATTTAGATATTGTACCTAGCTTGTGGTTTATTAATCGTGCATTTTAAATTTTAATTAAATTCATCAGTAGATATATTGTAAGTAATAATTTAAATCTTATTTATTTAACTTATAAGAATGACATCTAAGAATTAATAGGTCAGGAGTTCGACTCTTCCCTCCCTGTAAATTTTAAAAATACCTACCCACATGAAGTGGATGCCTGCCTAGCTAGGTCGCTGCAGCAAAGCATCAAAATTTGGCGCAATTAATGATAGGTAGTCATCTTTACAGGTGCACATACTTTAGAAAGTCTAGCTAGTATATAATAAGTTAAGTATTACCAAAAAAAAAAGAAGGTATAAGGTCTATTCTAAAGTTCATTGATATTGAAAGAAAATAATTCATTGACCCAAACCTTATATTTTAACCTTGAATAATATATTATTCAAATTAAATTAATCAGTCTGTTATGTCCCTAGTATTAGGGGTTTAGGGTATAAATACCCTTGGATATTGTAATTGGGGGTATCAAAAGTAATAATCAAAACTCTTACCTTTCTTATCTCTCCTAATCTCAATCTCTCTCCTAATCTCTTCCCGTCTATCTTCTTCCTCACCCTCCTCTTAACTCAAATCTCTCTTTCTCCCCTCTCAACCCTCCATGGAAGCTCAAGCTTCCGTCTAATTGATCTTCGGGTCGTAACAATGGTATTAGAGCAAATCTTCGGCCAACGTGTTTTCCGTTGCCACATCTGCAACTCCGGCAATGGCGGAAAGGACTAGATCGAAGACGACAGAGTTACAGTTTCAGGAGTTCAGGGACGATACCAAGTCTTCCATGGCGTCCACAGCAAAGTCATTGGCCGATTTGCAGAAAATTCAAGAAGAGCAGATTTGGCAGTTCGAGGATTTCAAGAAATTCAATGAGCAAAGGATGGAACAGCTCGCAGATTTCGTTCGCAATCCACCCGATCTTGTCCATCGAAGGGAGCAGCAATCAGATGCAGCTAATTCGGATAGACGGAACAGCGTCAGAGGGGGATCGGAATTGATGGCAGCCGACCAGACACTTCTCATCAAGGTTCGTCTAGAGTTTTATCCAATTTTTTGGGAAATTTTGGATAAGATTTTTTCTAAGTTTGGGATGATAGAGTATTTAGAGGTGTTATGTCGAGGCGAGGAGTACCATTCCATGATTCGTTTTCAGAAGAGAGAGTCGGCAATGGAAGCAATTGATTCTTTGAATCATAGAGAAATTTATGACAATTGGCGCCGATTGGAGTTGTTCTTGCTGAGTTTGATAGAGCCCCCGTCGTTATCGAATCGAGAGGTCACATGCGGCATACCTATGACAGTTGGAGCTCCAATGGTTGGAGTTTCAAACCCAGGAATTGAAGCCATCATGGAGGATTCCACAACCCAGGAGATCAGTAGGAGTCCGAGCGAAACCGAAAGTTCCCCAATTGAAAGTGACGACATCCAAAACAGTCAAGAGTCACCGAGAAACGCTAAATTGATGGTCGAGGTGCTCTTGGGTAAGGTTCTCGGTAATTCAGGCGAAGAGTTGAGCAACGTCAGCAACCCAGTTGAAGAATCTGAAGTCGAAGTCACCCCACATGTCGTCGAGGAAGATTCGAATGAGCCAGATAGGATTCAAGAAGAGGTCTTTGTTCCAAGCCCGGAAAGTTTCGAGTCAGTAAAGGTAAATTCCTTTCCGACTATTGCTTCTGATTACATGTCTGCGAAATTGGGTGACCTAGTTGTGCTGTTGATAGAGTTGATAGAAATGAGGTTGTCTAATTTTAGCACAAATTCAGTTACGTGCTTTAGAAATCTCAGCACACACATGGTGTTTGTAGAAATGCCCACAAAACATGTTCAGGTGCAGACTGGCTTGGGAGATGGAACAATCATTTTGAGTAAAAAATGGTGTTTGAATTCGATCAATGAGTAGGGGCACCAGTACATATCTTCTTGTATTTGATCCGGGTAGAGATTTTGATGGCCTATGTATTGGAGACAATGAAATGCTTTATGACAGGGGAAAAGAGGAGTCACTGTCATGTTGTTTGCACAACTCAAAGGGTGGGTTTGATAGCCTTGATGATGTAGCAGGTGAAGCTGAAGGCACCAACATTAAACCCTCATCTAATCAGCGGAGTTGCATTTCAGTGGTTGGAATCACGAATAGTGACCTTAGATGCATACGAAATGGACAGTCTGCATTGCCTTTTGATAGAGGAAGGGTTGAGGTGATCCCCATTGGTCTAGGAGGAGTGGGTGTGGCCTTGTATATAGGCAAGATTTTGATTATGGTTTTTGATCCGGGTGGAGCCCTTGCTTGCCTGTTGTGTTGTTGCCTGAGGGCTTGTATAAAAAGCAAGAAGCAACATAACAATGGCTACAAGTGCAGTTGTGTAATGTGATATGGGAAAGCAAGTGACGATGTAATGTGTGCTGTTGTTGGCAAGTGCAGGGGTATTGATATTAGCAAGTCATGTCCGATTACGATTGCAAGTGATGAACTGAATTGAGAAGTTGTTGCTGCGTGCTAGGGGGATTGGTTGAAGATTGAGCTTGAAATTTTCTTGAGGAAATTGGTTGTCCTGAGAACATTTCATGGCTGTCATTGTGCCCACAATTGCCTTCTGTCATAAATATTTGCTTCTTTTGGTGTGGCTGCTGGGATATATCAGTGAGGGTGTGGTGTCAATTTTTTTTGGCTGTTGATGTTCTCATCTCTCATGAACTGATTGAAGAATTGAGGAGTAGAGAGCAGGAAGGAGTAGATAGATGCAACAGACCTGGGCAAAGATTGAATCTGCTATATCCCTTATTTTGTGGTTTCCATTGCTAATTGAGCAAATCAACACTCATGGCTAATTGTAATAAAGCTTTGGGACAAAGCTTTTGTAAGGGGAATGCATTGCTATGTCCCTAGTATTAGGGGTTTAAGGTATAAATATCCTTGGATATTGTAATTGGGGGTATCAAAAGTAATAATCAAAACCCTTACCTTTCCTATATCTCCTAATCTCAATCTCTCTCCTAATCTCTTCCCGTCTATCTTCTTCCTCACCCTCCTCTTAACTCAAATCTCTCTTTCTCCCCTCTCAACCCTCCATGGAAGCTCAAGCTTCCGCCTAATTGACCTTCGGGTCGTAACACAGCCCTAGTACGTTTAGGTGCGTTGACGGTAATCCCATAGCGCATCTTAGGGACTTCGTCATTGAAACCGTATGTGTTAAGCTTTTAGGACATTTTTCGGCATGTCACAGATACTTTTTACTCGAGCACCCCCTCATTGCCCTGTGCGAATACTCGATGTTCGTTCTTCAACGTCCTGAGCACCATGGGCACCCTGATGCCTTGGTGACCGAGCATCTCAGCGCCTCGTGGTCTTGGTGCTCGATATCAGATGTTCGCAAGGTTATTATCCAACACCTCGGTACTTTGTGTGTCTTAGTGTCCGTTGTTTGAGAGAGCTCAACATCTCAATTTATAATTTTCTTTCAATATAAAAAATATTAAATTTTATTTTATGAATTTTTATAATAAAATATCATACTTATACTACAATTTATTATTTTCTTTAATATATATAATTTTAAAAATTATTTATTATATATACTGAGAAAAAAAAATTCTGAAACAAATGCAAGTCAAATGTAAAACATGGCATATACTACTAATTAGGCCAACCATGTTGATATCATGTAGATTTGTGGCAAGTAATCAATTTACATATTGACATTTTGTGGCCCTTATATTAGACTTGCTTAATTTTCCTTGCAGCATAGTACAATATCCATTGTTTCATCATATATAGTTGACTACGTACTAGCTAGCTAGCTTTATTACTAATCGATATGGAGGCGGCGTAGAATTCAAATTAATCATATACAGGTATACTGTACGTATAAATTAGTTTGGGGAGAATTAAGTTTAGAGGGGGGAGAGAGAGAGAAATGATTATATATTATAGTATTCTATTTCTAAGTGATATGGTTATATTAAAATTAAAATTGGGTAATCAAGAAAAATGAAATAATTTTTACATAAAAATAAATAAATAAAAATAATAAAAATATTAATTAATAAATCTTAACTTAAATATAAATTAAATTTGTAAGACTAATAATTAATTTTCCCTAATTAAAATCAAATGAAATTAAGGGTGTGTTTGGATTCCATTGCATTTTCATTATAATGCAATTATTTTACCTCGTTTGATGTGTCCGTTTGGTTGTAAAAATAAAAATCTCGTAAAAACCGAAGTAAAACTGTAATTTAACCAAATAATCACATAAATTGAGATAAAATAATTGCATTTTAATTAATATATCGTGTAATCCAAAACTATCATAATTTAAACGTCTTAAAATTTTTGTTAAACAAACACCGTCTTATCATTTTGCATTATAATGATAATGTATTTGGAATCCAAACACACCCTAAGGATAAAATAAAATATAAAACTATCTACATTTTACGGAGTATTTATTAGGTATATACAGTTGACACGAAATGAGACAAGAAACATGATCGAATAAAGATAACCCCATAGGATATAGTATCCACGTTAGAACACTGATCGAAGTACCCAGCCGGCCATCCCTCTCTCTTGATTGGATATGTCTTTATTAATTTATACGACGCATTTGTAATTTTGTTTTAACATGACCAGAGCACACTACTTGACAAAATTAAACATGTAGATAATGGATTAATGTGGTGCAAAACTTTCAACTTAGATGGAGCCCAATTTTTTTAATTAATTATTTAATTTATATATATAAACTCTTGAAATAGAAGACTTAATACTTACACGACATTTTTAAATTTTTGTTTAGGTCTTTCATCCAATTGCAGATTTTTATTTTATTGTTTTATTCTTCTTTCCAATTATTTTTTATATATTTTTTTCCAACCAATTACATTTTTTTAACATTTGGCATAAAGGTACTCGTCAATAAAATAAATGACATTTTTCAATTCGAATCATTCGTGAAATTAAGTTGTTTAGGCTCCTAAGACATCTTGAAATGATCGAAATTAAGTGCATTATGTTGTTACCTTCAAAGAGGGACTTTACCAACATATATATATATATATATATATATATATATATATATATATATATATATATATATATATATATATATTTTAATGATTGTTGCCTTTTTTTTATTAGGAAATAATTCGAGAGTCGGACCCAACACCTTGAGAGGCCGACAAAGTCGGCAGACGACGGACCGTCAAGACATATAACATAAGAAACAGGAAAAAAAGGTGCAATACAAAAGGTAGGAAGCATACAAACACAATCGAACAAGCGAACCTAACCTAAACAAAGGGTTTGATTTATACAACTATAATATATAGGGGTTTGATTTTTTTTTATATAAACGCGTTATGGTATATACGGGGATTGTACGTACTAGTTATTATTTGAAAATGAAAGAGATCAGAAAAATCTGCGTCTAAAATATCTGTATAAATGAGAATTTAAAATTTTAGTTTTTCTAATCTATCTCCACTATATAGCGCTTGCTTGAGGTATAAGTTAAATATATATTTCGATAGTCTTCATTATAAAATATTTTCACAATTTTAGTTATTTTAACATTTTTTAAAATTGATTTTCTACGTTCACTCTTTCTATATTAAAGTGAAGTTCTTTAGGACTCGTGATCAGAAGGTCGTGTGGATATACACACATGCGCTCTAAGTCTATATATCCCATAAGCTCAGTGAAGTTTCATTCTAAAATTATTTGACAAAAGAAGGTAGTGTAGTTCACCACCGAGTTATATATATAATAAGTTTTTATTATTCAAACTTTCAATTTAAAACAATTTTGTGTCTTAACATCCCAACATTAGATTCACCTAATCCAAAGGATAAAAAAAAGAATCACCTAATCCAAAAGTATTAAATTGTAATTTGATATTTCCATAATTAACCCTAAGCCAAATCTAATGAAGAGTTTATGTAGATTGAAATTGTAGTTACATTTTTTTTTATGGATATTATTGAAAATAAAATCAGCCCAAATTTAAAAACGTGTTTTCACATATAGGAGAAATTATATCAGTTAATAAACATGTAAAAAATATGCTCGAATAATGCATTTAGTCAAAAATGAATTCATGCTAGCTAGAAGCTAGTTTCAAAGATTTTTTTTTTTTTAATTAGTTGGAAGTTTCAAATATTATATGCGGACCCAAGAAAATATCTTATGGTTAATTAAAACCTGTCAAGTTGAGCTAATGATCGATTTGACTTTCGTCATTTAGAAAATTCAAAATGCAAAGTATATATAATATATCCCTTAGTTAATTAGGTTTAAAACATAATGTGGTATGTTAATTAAGAATCGGATTTTAAAATATTTTTTATGGATTTTAGACACTGTTATTTATCTAATTTCTACTCAGTGTATCTAAAAAGATGAATAATTAGGATATAATGGAGTACTGGTTTAGAGTTGTTAAATATTTTTCCACCTAAACTATATAGTATTATACATATGTCTATTTTTTTTTTTTTTTTTTTGATAAGATAAAAATTCGGGTGGTGGTTAGCCTACCCGAGAGTATCCCGAAGGATGAGATCACGAAGATCTAAAAGAAATACAATCTCATAATACAACAATAGAACCACTCAAAGCAAACCCAAAACAAACTCAAACCCTAAGCAAACAAGTAGACACAACATCGAGAGGAAGGACATAGAAGATGCTGTTTTAAAATTTCTTTAAAATGGAGAAATAAAATATATATATATATATATATATATATATATATATATATATATATATATATTAAATTATTTTTGATTAATTAACTCAAATGACTCTTTCATTTCGAAAATTTGAAAATTGATTTAGTTTTGAAAAATGTTTGGAAATTTAGGAAAAATCTCTATTTTTTCTACTGCTTTTTCATTTTCGACAATGAGATAAAGAATTTGTATGAAAAGAAATCTTAAAATTATCACTACAAAAAATAATTAATTTAGCTTTGGCAAAAAGCCGTGGCAAAAGGCTATTCAGGCGTGGCAAAAGGCCATTAGCTTCGGCATTGCTACGGGAAATGGGGGGTGGCGAACTTTTGGGTCGCAAAAGTTGGTAGCGTCGGCAAGTAGCCGTAGCAAATAACTTTGCTACGGCTTCGCTACGGCAGGACAATCAGGGAAAAAACATCCACTTTGCTACGGTAGAGAGCCGTCGCTAGGGAAGTGAAGGCGTCAATTTTATGGCGCCAATTTTAGGGCGCCAATTTCCCTTGGTTGCTACGGCAACTGCCGTAGCTAAGATTTTTTATGGCGCCAATTTTGGGTGAAATTCGGGAGGGAACGTTGGCGACGGCAATTTGTCGTAGCTGCCGTAGCTACACTCACAACTGGTTTTTCCTGAACGTTTTGTAATAGTTGCCACGGCTCATAGCCGTTGCTACGGTTAATGCTACCCTAAATTATTTTATTCTATATATATAATTGCACCCTCTATAAATTATATAAAAGTGCATTCATACAATCTGCAAAACCAATTGAAGCCAACAAATGACATGCAAGTGCATTCATCACAAGTGAATTCAGCAAAAGGTCCCTTGCATACACATTTGACGTCCAACGACTACTTCAAACAAACAAAAGTATTTGACGTCCGAAGTTTACGTCAAGCCAACAAAAGTCTTAAACCTACATATTGCCTAACATCTAGTGTCTATAGTCACAAGTGCACGATAATTAAAACATACTTAGAGCAACCTTTGATTTGTCTCATCCTCAGCAGCTCTTCTCCAAGTGTGCTAGACTTTGTCTTCTTCTTCGATCAAGTGACTGATCCTCAGCGGCTCGTTTATTCAGTCCGGGGGCAGATTGTTGAGTTGATGTGTTAAGAGGTTGCTTGTTGGTGGATAGAACAAGAGCTTCTTCTCCAATTGACTCCCTTTGATTTGTTTGATGAACACTTGTCTACAATATAGAAAACAACAAACGAGATATCAGCCGCACACTCGCTTCTAACCGGATAATGAGTTGAAGCACAAACGAGATATCTGACTTTCTATTGCCTACCGAAGAAAGAAGCAAACCTTAGCACTGGCACACATTCAGACAACTGATTTTTAAGGTATGCAAGGACTTAATTAAAAAAGCAAAACTTGACTATGCAAGGCACTGATTTTTAATATAAGAAGCAAGGACTTCATTCAAGAAGCACACCTTCGAACTTGACTATGTAAACAAAGTACTGATTTTTAATCTTTCTCCCTCTTCAATTGATATATGGCATATCATAAAGAAAAAAGAGCCCATCATACATCATATATGTAACTTAATCCACAACCATACAAAGTAAAAGATAATCAAAAGAGAAAGGGTCCAGATGAAATAACAAACACAAATATATATGAACAAGACTCAAATTATACCAATACAGATTTTATAATATACTTTTTTGGCTTTCACCATTTCATTGGTGATGAGATTCCAACCAAAAGAAAGACCACTATATATGCATGCATATATGAGTATAATATATCAATTTCGCCTACTCTCTTCAGAACTCAAAATATGCAAATTTACACAGCACATCTAGCATCCAAATTAAACACTACCTGATCGACGACATATATATGTATATTATAAAAACCCAGAAAAGGGTAAAAAGAAGAAGAAACAACCAGCGATGAAACCCAATCAACAAAGCAGCCAGCGATGAAACCCAATCAACAAAAAGTAAACCAGGTCAAACAATGAACAAACAAGAGGAAACCCACTAACAAAACCACCAAAAACAATGAACAAACAACAAAAAGTAAACCAGCACAATCAAACACAAGAGGAAACCTTAGCACTCAGGTCAAACAAATCATGACTAACCTGTACGTGTGAAGGTGAGCCTCCCCCGTCATTGGGCCGGAAAGTCTTCATAAATTCATTTCGAAAGTGCTCAAATCTTTTATCTATGTGGTTCTTTAAGTGGCTTTTGAGGTCCCCTACAAACTCTTTGACAATCTCCCCTACAAACTCTTTGCCAATCTCGCACATATCTTGAACACCGAGAGGAGTTCTTGATGAGGAGTTATACACCAAACGCGGAGGGGCACTGGCACCATAGGTCCGACAGTATCCGTGACCATCTTCTCCAATAAGCCGATGGAATATCCTATCCTTCACTTCGTCAAAATCTCGCTGATCCTCAGGTTCCATCAGCAAGAGGGCGTTGAAGTCCTTCTATATTAGTAAAACAAGTCAACATATGCAGTTCAATAATGGTAGAAAATTAAAAGGGTCCAAAGAAACTTACAATGGTCTCAATCACATCACGATCATCTCCATTTCGAGATGAAACCCACATGCTCATCTTGTCAGTAGGTTGCCTAGCTTTGCGCCGCTAGTTAAATGGCAGAAATCACTCAAGTTAAATACGAATGTCATGGAGTTGATACACAAACAAGTAGTCAAAAGTGCAAGAACTAAAAACAACTAAAAACTGAACGATATGCACTAATTCAGACAAGTGCACATACGGATTGTTTCTGGACTGGCCCATGCTTATCTCTATTATTTGAGTTCTGGACGGATTGTTTCTGGACACACGAATACGTTACAATAGGATGCACCAAACTTGCAAATGGACCATCTAAGATAAGGGGGAAATAAAGAATACCTAGTCAACCTCACTTCTCCAATATGCAATGAGTGTAATCCAATCAGGTGGGAGGACAGTTGGAGGATTATGCTTCTCCAACTCAGGGTCATCTTGGCAACAAGTAAAATATTTCGCCTTTGTTTTAGACTTATATCCCTTCCACATGATGTTTAACATTATCAAGCAAGCCTCTTTGAACCCATCGGGAGGATCCACCAAATTTTTCTATAAGTGTTAAAGGCAATAAGATAAAAAAGAACCAAATGGTCAGGTGAAAGTTTGTACATGCTGAAAAAGAAAGTATAAAGAAGAAAGAACATCATCCATATTATAAAAGTGACAAAGTAGAAAGCGGAAAGAAAATACCTTAACTTCTTCCCATATACCATCCATCACATCTTGTCTGAAAGAGGTCCAGTCCAGCATAGTAAGAGGAAACCGTTGGCCGTCACACACTAGTATCCCCAGTTGCGACTTGAGATGTTTGGCATTAGCCCCAACTGGTTGGAACTTGTCATTGAATTCGACTGCAACCTTGGCTCCAGTGTTCCACCCCAACACACCGTTGCTATGACCTCTAGGGGTCGGACGTTCATCTTCATCTTGAAACACCATATATTTTATTATTTATTCACACAACTATAAAGGATCGAGGAAGATATAAGGGTTGGATGCAAATTAATGCCTAACCAGATGAATCGACGTCGAGGTCTACATCAGTAGGAGCATCTGCATCATCTGGTGCAGCTGATTGTGGAGCTACATCTGGCTGCGTTGTCAGTACATTGTTGACTTGAGTGTTCGATTGAGCAAGGAGCGGAGCAAGTGACCGAGGTTGACCTAGAGCAAGAACTTCATTTGGTGGTGGAGTCGTGAGAGGGAGGGTTCCAGCTACTGATGCCGACATTGAGCACACACTTGGGGAGGATCTATCTCTGGTAGGCAGTAGAAAGTCAGATATGGTTCGCGGTCTGCCTGGTCGACCCTTTCGTTTCTTAATGGTTGAAACACGAATACACTATAGTTAGGCACTCATTAAAATATATATGGAAGTCTCATGACTTGATTGAATGTGCAAGTATCAAAGAACTATGAATGTTGCTGAAATTAAAATAAAAAGCAACTTAACAGAATAAACAACAGCGAGAAATGGAGCACCAACGAACCTTTTCTTCTGCTGGACATGGAGTCGGTGGTGGAGCTGTGGGAGGAAGTGTTCCAGCTGTTGATGCGGACGGTGACGAGCCACTCTGAGAGCCACGTGAGTCAGTAGACACTAGGAATTCAGCCATGGTTCGTGGTTTGCCGGGTCCACCCTCTCATTTCTTTATGATTGCCTACAAGTGACATGGATGATTGCTTATCAGATAAATGATTTATGTACTTGTAATCAAAATTCCAAATCTCTAACATCTTCATTAACCCTAAGGCACTGTCTATGACAACAACAAAAAAGCAGAGAAAAACACAAGAAAACCCTTCAATTAAGACAACAACTCCGGATGTCAACATCTTCCAAAAACACACATTTGTGTTCTACACAAAATAAGCAGCAGTAGCACAGATGGTACTGACCTCTGGTCGAGCTCCAACTCATCATCAAAGTCCACATTGTAATCATCTACATGGGCATAGTCCTTAGATTCAACTTCACCGACATTTAACCATCCATGTCCAGACGCATCCGGATTATACCACACTTGGCGAGCTTGCGATGCCAAGATAAATGGTTCATCCCCAATTTTATCACGTGGGCATAGTAACCTATCAAAGTTTACTAAGGTGCATTGAAAAGGATCCAATTTAACCCATGTTGAAGGATGTGCCCACTCACACCTAAATAATACGTATTCGATATCTGAGGCATATGTAACCCTTATAATATCCGTTAATCTCCCATAATAGGGTACAAAATCTCCTTGCAAATACACCCCACAATTTTGTCTCGTTCTTTTTGTGTCAACACTTTTGACATGAAATCTCCCATAATATCGAAATCTCCCATAATCTCCCTTATAATATCTCCCACAGTTTTGTCTCGTTCTTTTTTTGTCAACACTTTTGACACGAAATCCCTTATAATATCCGTTAATCTCCCACAATAGGGTACAAAATCTCCTTGCAAATACACCCCACAGTTTTGTCTCGTTCTTTTTGTGTCAACACTTTTGACACGAAAGAAATATCCATTCGATGTGTATGAGGTCAACTGTGCTTCCACAGGGGACGGGAAGTTTGACAATGAGATAACTTCATTACTTAAGGACACATCCCCTTCCCGGCGCAACTCTGCGACCTGAAGATGTAAAGGTAAAAGGTTCATTTGGTAGGTACTTTACATATTACTCTAATATGATAAAGCACATTAATTACACGTGGAAACTTGAAGCTGGTACTCAAGTGTGACTTGAACCATTGCGGGAACTCGTTGAAATGAATGGATGCCACTGACGTCTCATTTGCCATAAGATTGTGTTGTTTAATATATGCCAAATATTCCCTTTTGAAGGTTCGATAAAGTAAAACAAAGTAATATAAAGATACTCTAGAAGGGGGGTTGAATAGAGTATGCCGGTTTTTCGCAGGTAATCTCAAGACTTTTGAAGCTCGTGAAAAACCCTTTGAGATTGGACTTAATCTTTTCTCTGGAAAACCTGAATCACAAACAAGTTATACAATTCGAAACAAGTGCGGAAATATGGTAAAGCAATAAGTAAAGGATGCAACGAATTATTAACGAGGTTCGACACGAACTTGGCCTACGTCCCCGCCTAGGGTTCTTCCACAACCCTAGGATTCAACCGGATTTTATTGATTCACACGACTTAGGATCCTAATAGATCACCGAGAAGCCTCTCTCCTATACAATTGCAATCTAGTCAACTCACGTTCCCCTGGAGTCCTAGACCAATATAGAAGAGCCTCACCTCTCTATGCTATCTAGTACAATCCTCTTACACTTAGTGAATCAATCGCCTAGTGTTCACTTCCTGAGTTACAAACTCTTGAGTATAACACTCTCTCTGAATATATCCTATAAGCTCACTGTGTAACTCTCAAATGCTTTGAAACAAAATATAAGACTCTTAAGAACAAGCAGAGAGAACACGCTGAAGAGAGATCGTAAACTTGAGGGCTAATTGTGCAATGATATTTGTGAATGTACGTCCCTTCTTTCTCTCTTCTTCATCTCCTTTATATAGTGAAGATCATCGGCGCCACTTAAGGAAGGAATCTTCTCCAACGGCTTGGCTCATCATGGCTATCTTCGAGATCTTCTATACTTGGAAACTTTTGAAGCCATGATCTCCGATTGTGTCCTTCTTCACTTTTCGACTTTGGAATGAGATAATATTTGAAAAACTTCCTGAAATGTTAGTATGAATATCTGGGAGCATAAAATAATATTCGAGCATAATATAATAAAGTACAGGTTTTGTGTTTCATCAACACTGCTAAAGCTTCAAGACCTTTGACAGAAACAGACTGTCAAAGCCTTTGAAACTTATTCCGATTTTCATCAAGGGAGGGAGTTATCACCTTTAATGTTAAGAAGGGGGTATAATGTTAGCAAGTCATATAATATTGCTTTGATATCCAAACAAACCAAATGCACTTAGTCTGAAAAGGACTTACTCCAGATATTGTGTGACTCCAGCAGCATGAAACAAGACCCATCGGTGGGTTTGGTTACGCGTCACTTCGGGTAGAATGAAGCCCTTTCCCTTCTTCTCGACATCATCTTTTCTTCTTGGTGGTCTTTGCGACTTGCTTTCCACATCTTGTAGATATTGAGTGCAAAAGTTCATGCACTCTTCCATGATGTAACCTTTGGCTAGTGATGCTTCCGGGCAAGCTTGTTGTCGAACATAATTTTTCAAAGTGAGTAGAAACCTCTTGATAGGGTACATCCAACGAAAGTGTAGAGCTCCGCCGAGTAATGCTTCCTCCGCGAGATGCACAGGTAAATGCTCCATCACATCCATGAAAGATGGCGGAAATATCTTCTCAATCTCACATTGGGTTAGAATGATCTGAGCGTGTGCCTCTTCCAATGAAGTGTTTTTATTAACCTTTGAGCTCAACACCTTGAAGAACTTTCCAACGTCAATCAGAACAGATACCACATTCCTTGGCAAGGAACTCCGAAGACAAAGCGGAATTAGCTCTTGTAAAAGAATGCGATAATCATGGCTTTTAAGCCCTACAATGGTGCGATCCCTTAAGTTCACCCTCCGTGCAATACTGGAACATGAACCATCCGGCATTCTGGCCTTGGATAAGGCTAACAAGAACTTGTCCTTCCCGACATTTTCCATCTCAAATTCAGCCCTCTCATAAACCTCAGTGCCCGATTATGTGAGCTTCACATGGTATTGCTTGCGAATTCCAAGTCTCTGAAGGTTGTGACGAGCAGAGACATTGTCTTTGGTTTGACCTTTAACTCCCGATATTGTATTCGATACATTTTCGGCAAAATTCTTCTCGGAGTGCATCACATCTATGTTGTATGGCAACATATTGTCTTTCCAATACGGTAGCTCATACAAGATGGTTTTCTTCTTCCAATTATGCTTTTTTTTTTTGCTGGATCTCTTTCCGGTTTGTCAGGTCCCATCTTCTTTCTCAATAGCATGTCATCCTTTTTATAACAAGTAAGCACTCTATTTTCATCAAGTTGTGAGAGGTGATCAGCCCCGGTCATTCTAGGAGGCGCGGAATCAAATTCCCGTCCATCATAAAATGACTTCAAATCTCTTCGATACTTGTGATCATATATAGGGCAAGAACTGCTTATTCCTATCGTACGACCACTTGTGGCTAGCTTTTAAGTACGTTGCACCTGACCTTATGTTTCAATTTGGACATGCATACTCACCTTTAGTACTCCACCCAGACAAATTCACATAGGCTGGAAAGTAATTGATAGTCCATAGCACAGCAGCACGCATTTGAAACATTTCATTGGCAGAAGCATCAAATGTTTCTACACCCACTTCCCACAATTCCTTTAGCTCCTCTATCAAAGGCTCTCCAAATACACAACTATCTTATCTCCAAGTCCTTTTGGTCCATCAATAAGCAAAGAAAGGTATATATACGGTTGCTTCGAGATGTACATAGGTGGTAAGTTGTAAGGAACTAGGATGACCGGCCACGTGCTATGATTGACATTTTGATTACCAAAAAGATTAAATCCATCAGAAGCAATACCTAAGCGCACAATCCTCATCTCAGCTCCGAAACTAGGGTGTTTGGCATCAAGGTGCTTCCAAGCAGGAGAGTCGGTCGAGTGCCGGTACACACCATCATCAACACGGTTTAAGTAATGCCATTTCATACGGGTGGCAGACTCCATTGTTGCAAACAACCTTTGCAATTGTGGTTTCAACGGAAAATACCTAGCTTGTTGGCAGCTTTTCGTGTGCCTGATTGACAACCATCAACAGTTTGCCTCCAACGCGATTCATTGCATATTGCACAAGCATCTAGCCTTGCATCTTCATTTTGAAAGAGCATACAACTATTAGGACATGCGTCCACAATTGTGAAAGTGAAGCCTAAATCGTCCACTAACTTTTGCGCTTGATAATAAGATTTCGGAAGGTGAACCCCATCTGGCAATACCTCAGAAAATATCTCTAGCAACTCTTTGAATGAGTGGTCGGTCCATCTGTGTAAACTCTTTGCTTGTAAGAGATGGACACCGAAGGACAATGACATGTGCTTCTTAGAACCCGGATATAGAGGAAGATTAGCGACTTCCATTAGCTTTATAAACTGGCCAGTGCACTCAGTTGGACCATGAATAACACCCTCACGGTGTCCATCATGATCTAGATTTTCCGACGTTGGTACGTTAGTCCTTCCGAAAGCATCTTCCACCATTCTCTCCATACCCACATCCATATACCCATCTAACTCAGGTGGCACTTCATTCCTCTCCCGTGGTTCCTCGATCAGATCATGAATGGTCTCCCCGTGTTTAGTCCATAACTTATAACTAACCAAAAATCCATTGTCTTGAAGATGCTTCCGCACAACTTTTCTAACATAGAATACCCTATTCTTGCATTTCCTACAAGGGCAGTATATGCAACTCCCAACCTCCTTGTTGGCATATGCAAAGTCTAAAAATTCATCTAGCTTTGCAAAATATGCCTCAGAAATCCTAGTACTCCAATCAATCCACGACTTGTCCATACGCATTGTCATGACCTATATAGGCACTAATTAAGGAAACCTACATCGAATACGGTAAACATTCTAGTAAGTAACTAAAATGCTTACAGAAGGAATAATATGAATGAAGATAGAGAAAGACAAACTTTCCAGGTCAGAAGGAGGAGGATTCTCCTAATTAATGAAGATCGAGAAAGACAAGATTTGATGGTTAGAAGGAGGAAGATTTTCCTTCTTAATGAACATCGAGAAAGACGAGATTTGATAAGGCTAGCATGAAGTCTATGCATCCATGTCTTTAAAAAAATAGATCACCTTTAAGTTTTCGTGCAATAGAAGTATGAATGGGAAATCAAGTGAAGGCATGCTATTAGAGTTATACAAGTTAGTAACTAATAATCTACAAACAAACACAACTCACTTTGCATCAAAGAATACCAATCAGAACCACATAATAAACCAAAGTATGAACGGGAAATTAAGTATATATTTCTTTAATATATTCCTTATGTAATTTCATTTTTCTGTAATATACACTCATTCAGAAGGTATTTCATTTTTCTTGTTATTATAAAGGAATATATGTATTTCTTCTTTAATAATAATAATAATTTCATGTTCATAATAACAACTGTATTTAGATTATCTAAAAGAGTTGAGCCCCGTTTTCTAGTAATATCATTAATTTAGTAACATTAAATTGTACATTAAAAAACACAAGAGGATACCAGAGATGTTGAGGTACAAGTTCTTGCTTAATTAGTTGCTAGTTGTATATCAATGCCTTGTGTAAGCATGCTACTGTTCTTTGAGTACATAACAGTCATAAGAAAATAGAAAAAGGAAACACATGCATCAGTGGCCATCGAAAATATTGAGGGTGTACAGAAAAAAGAAAATACAAGAAAAAGGAAAAACAGAAAAGGACCTTTTATGATTACATAATAGTCATAACAGTCATAAAATAACAGAAGAAGGAAAAAACAGAAAAAGGAAAAAACAGAAGAAGGAAAAACCAGAAAAAGGAAAAACAGTGACATGCTATTGGTCCTTTTCTGAGGACATAATAACAGTAAAAAAAACAGAAAAAGGAAACTCCAACAGTGGTCATCGAAAATAGTGAGGGTGTACATCATTTGTAATGTTTCATTTTTGTCTTCTTGTTTTTGTATGTTTACTCAATCAGTGCATTGAAACAAAACAAAGACATGGAAACAAGCAAGCATATGGAGACATGGAGACAGCGGTAAAAAAAACTAATGACATGCTATAAAAAGCAACTACAAAGCATACAAAAAGCAACAAAAGAAGCAACAAAAACCGAGGACCCGAACAAATGCACCTGATTGCTACAATACCCAAGTGAAAGTTAGTCACATGCTGAACATTGGCCTCTCCCCTGCCATTCATAACCTCTCCCCTACAGATTTCTACCCATTCATAACCTCTCCCCTTCAACGATATGGAATCCTCTTCATACCACCACGACTCCTCATCTGGCCTCCCTCCCCGCCCTGTCCCCATCAATATATCGTTCGATAGCTCGGACGAAGGGTATGATTACATAGGTTATTCACTGATTTTATCGGTTTAGTATTTATTTTTTTACATGTATCCCTAAATTAGCTTGTCTTTGGTTTGTATGCAGCACCAATGCCGGGGCCATACCGGCCAAATCAGAGAGTGGAATTCATAGGGGCAGAAGGTGGGATGCTAGGATCATTGTACGAGGCGACTGTTCTAAGGAGAGTGGATCCAAGCCACTATGAAGTGGAGTACATCACCCTCACAAACGACAACCATGAGCCACTTGTGGAAATAGTGCAGGCTGGACGACTACGTCCACAACTGCCTCGGGTTAGGTATCGGTTGGTTTACATGATCGATGACCGCGTCGATTGCCGCGCCCTTGATGGGTTTTGGACAAGTAAGGTCATTGGACAGGGTCCATGGTTTGTGAATATTCCAACTTACAATGTCCACTTCCCGTTGACCGGGGATACGCATGATTATCGTGCCCGTGAGATGCGCCCACACTTCGAGTGGAATGGAACCAGATGGACCACGCAACCCCATTTTCGCTACTTGCTACGATAGACTACTATTTGAATGTGTTGTATTGGTTTATTCCTACTGTGTTTTATGGGCTTCCTTGTTTGTTGGAGGATTTTAAATGTTTATGTCGTTGTTGTGTAATCCTATGGTATTTTGCTACTGATTGTTTGGTTAATGTTGATCTATTAATGTTGGATTATGACACATTATTGTCGGTTTCTTAAAAGAAATGGTTTTAATGTTTGAAGATAATCTTCTCTCAGTTTACACTTGAGAAAATATGACTATTATTTAATACTTGAAATTAAACTAAGATTACAACTTGTGTGTTGGGTAGTTTTCTTAAGGAATTTTATTGGTGATCTTATCGTATTCACACTTTTTGTGCTTACTTCAACTGCTACCTACTGTTTTCACATCACTTGCTTCTCTTTGATTATATTATTTGTACATTTATTCTTTAACAATTATTGACTTCTTAAACTTGTCCCTGTGTCCTAGCTATCTCTCTCATTGTGTTGGTGTCATGTCATGTAGGGGTGGGCATGGGACGGGACGGGACGGGATTAGGGTAATCCCGCGTCCCGTCCTATGTATATTTTGCGGAACGGGATCGGGACGGGATTTAATATTTTTTTTTCAAATCCCGCCGGGTCTTACCCCTCTCGGGATGGGACGGGACGGGATTTGTCCCTCATAAAAAAAATATTAAAATACAATCCAAAACTAATAAGTATAAAGTTACAAATAAGGTGCTAATTAAAGTTATGCATAATAATAACATTACATAACAAAAACAGTAGGCAACAATTTAAGCATTAACACATAGCTTTGCAAAATAACATTACATAACAAAAACAGTAGGCAACAATTTAAGCACTACAACATAGCTTTGCAAATGAAGGAAAACAGTGAAAGAAACAGCACTAACATGACAGTAGCCCAATATACTACTAACAGTAGCCAAACTTCTTATTTCTTTGATATTTTATTTTTGAATATTTTTATTATTATTTTAAATTTTAAATTTTGGGTTTAAATAAATGTTAATTAATATAAATATATTCTTATATATTTTAATTAATTTTAATTAAATATTTAAATACAGTATAATTTTATATATATGCGGGATGGGACGGGATTTGCGGGATTCGAACTCTCCGTCCCGCGTCCCGTCCCGCGTAATTTTTGCAGGACGGGATCGGGACGGGATTGAAATTTTTCTTTCTAAATCCCACCGGGATCGGGACGAGATGCGGGACGGAACGGGATTTGCGGGATTTGTGCCCACCCCTAATGTCATGTCCTCAAATAAGAGGTAGAAACCCAACCCTTGACATGTTACTATATATTGGGAGCTAAAATAAATCAAGAGGTGTCAGGGCTGATATACGAGCTAACGAGCTCGAGTAGTGGGTGTTCAAGCTTGGCTCGTTTACAAACGAGCCGAGCTCGAGCTCGAGCCTCATTTTCTCGAGCCGAGCCGAGTCGAGCTCGAGCTACTCACAAAATGTAGATCTGTGATTCAAAGTGAATGGAGTCCAAAAGGCAAATCGGCTGACAGACTCTTTAGAAGAAGAGGTTAAATAAAACCTAGGGACAGAACTGTAATTTCACCTACGAAATGAGATATACGTCCTATTTACAAGGGGTTAAATAAAACCTATTTACATGGGGTTAAATAAAAAATAGGGGGGGATATGTAATTTTGCCCATAAAATGAGCTATACGAGCTACTCGAGCCGAGCTCGAGCTCAGAATTCTACTCAAGCTTGGCTCATATTTAATTCGAGCGAGCCCAAGTCGAGCTTTTTCCGAGCCGAGCCCGAGCCGATCTCGAGCTACTCGGCTCAAGTAACAGCCACCCAATGATAAATGGGATAAAGATCAGATTAAACCATATGAACATGTTCACCACTAATCTAAAAGAGAATATAATTAAAACAATAAGTGTTAGGGCTTCTAGTAGTTTTCCTTTAAAATGCACGTTTAGCACACAAACACAGGAAATCTTCATTATAAAAAAACATAATAGTAGCTAGCTTTGTAATTCTGAAGCCAACTAGGCTAATTAGAATAACAATGGATACAATAGGGTTCAAGGTTCTAAAACCAATTCAACTTTCCTGCCCCAACTTACAAACAACAAATTGATTCAAGGTTTTCTATCACATTAAAAATATATACAGTTACACTAAGTTTTAGAAGCAAGGACAAGAAAATTGATAAGACTTTATGCACTACGCAGTACACTAAGTTGTTAGGATGGTTAGTTCCATAAATATAATATTTTTAAGCTAATGTGACTTGAAGCCTTGTTAACAATTCATGCTTAATGTGAGGAAAACATTAACCGATGAATAGAAAATTTAGACATGACAAACATGAGTAAAAGAAAAATGAACTCACCGTGGAAAGTCTTCAAAAGCTGATAGCATGCATTTAGGTAGGCATAATAGGTTGCATTAAGCTTAGTTAAGATGCATTTTATGGATGATTAAGTACAATTTGCATATTTGCTCTCTATGTTAGTGGAGTCGGAATCTACACACTTTTATTGATTATTTCAGGTAATCGTGGATCCGATGATGAGACAGGAGTCGTTAACGCATTATATGAGAATGTCTAGTTGATCGGAGAAGCTTACATGAAGATCTCAAGAGGTCCTGAGAAGAAGAAGCGAGCCTAAACGAAGAACAAGTCTGCAGAAGTTGTCGCCAGACATGCTGAACTTGTTTTGCACTTTCTGGAGGCATCGGTTGTCCGATTGACTATTATGACCATGCGTTGGAAATCTCTTTCAGAGAACTACAACTTTCCTGTTGACAAGAAGAGCGAATTCATGATAGATCTTCCGTGAAAAGCCCCTGGCTGCGGCCGCAGCAACCTTGCGGCGCCCGCCGCCAATCAATTTGCAACAGGATACAAAGAAACAGTGTGCGGCGGGCGCAGCATAGGTGTTGCGCCCGCAGCATTGGTCGTCAGCGTTAATTCGCAGCATTTTGATTAATGAAAACCCTAGAACTTATTTATTTCTTTCATGGCCGACTTTGATGTTTTAAAAGGCCAAGTTTTATGTTATTTTCATAACTTCTATTCTATTCTATTGATTAGACGCTTTAGAGATTTTGAGCAATGTCTTCCATGAGGAACTAAACTCATCTATTCTGCCTGCAATTTGAAGCTTTATTTGGATTGATTGTGAGTTTCTAATTCTCGTTCCTTATTTCCTATATTTGAATGTTTCAACTTCTTTGTGCTTGATTGTTTATTGTTTTGTTCTATCTTGTCTGGCCAACTTGTTAGATCAATTCAATTGCTAAGGCTTTATAGATTCCTGGTTGTGAACCTTAACCTAAGTGGCAAACTTGTTCCTTTAGGGCTGGTTGAACCAATTAAATGAGTAGGAAGTTGAATGTGTTGTTAAATCCCTCTTTAGGGACTGCAAATACCTTGGCTAATCTCTGAACTTAAAGCTATCAATTGGGTTAAATCCTTCTTTAGGGACTGTTCGATTGATAAGGGTTGCTAGGACTGGTTGGACTAGTAACTATATTAGGTCGGGACAAGGACATTCATATGGAACTTAATAGGACGAGAAGAAGTTACAAGGATCGTTTCGATCCAATAACGTGGAAAATTGTAGGTAGAATTGCTTCTCCTAATTGTTTAAAAACCAAATTCGTTTGCTTTGCTTTCTTTACTTTGCTTTGATAAAAGGCGAAACTTTCACACTCAAACCCCCATCTTTGGTTACTTTGATTGACACTTAAGTCATACTTGAGTTATAATTTTCCCTGTGGATCGACCTCTTGCTTATTGCTATACTAGTTATAGGTTTGAGTTTACTTTGACGGGATCAACGATAGGTTTTCCCTCCGTCAAATTTGGCGCCTTTGCCGGAGAAATTTATTGATTCTTGTGTGTTTTTGGTGCTGATTTTTGGTGTGGACCACTTACATGGTCCGCACTCTTGCTACTAACATATGTTGAAGGTGAGGTTATTGTAGTTAGACGGAGAGAGTTTTCATCAATACTTCATCGGATTGCAGGAGTACATTAACGATGTTTATTCATGGGGATATCAAACTAGTATAAGGGAAGTGCTTCTATGCATCTTTGATGGCATGACTGCTGAGACACGAAGTCTTGCTGAGTGCTTGAGTGATGGAGGTTTATTAGATGTGGGACTCTTGGAGATGTGGGAATTTTTCTGCTACATGGATAATCAATGTGCGCAGAACGAGTCACTTTCTCCAGTATCTCAAATCGTTGAGACCTCTGTTACACCTCTTGAAGTCATTGTGGAAAATCACATTGAGAAGATTGAGGAAGAAGACACTCCATCTGATGAGATCATCCCTAGCTCGCCCATTGATGAATCAGGTCCAGAGCCTATTGCTGAGGCTACAGAGCAGGTAAAGGTCGTCTCCTGCACTCGAGAGAATATTGGTGAATACATTGATCCATTTGACTGCTAATTTGAAAAGCCACCAATAGAACTGAATTGGTGGTATTATATACCCTTTGTGGGTAGTCAAGCTTCTGAATACAATAAGTCTAAACGATTCTTAAATGTATTATTATTTAGTTTCAATTTATTTGTATGTAGCGCATGTTTGTTTGTTAGTTGTGCACAAGAGTTTGACAGGTTGATGAGGGCTTTGACTATGTCTGATTAGTGTCGTAAGCTTAAGCAAAACGTCGAGCCAACGACTTGAAACAAAGGCGCTTCTCGGGAGGCAACCCGAGGTAAGTTTTCTGTCTTTTTCCTTTTCTTCTCCTTCACCCTGATTATATTTGATTCACTTTTGTTGTCTTTACTGTTTCATTAAGGACAATGAAAACTTTAAGTGTGGGGGAGAAGAATTCTGTATATAGATGCATATAGGAGATCATATTTAAATTTTTGCACCATGTTTAATTTATTTCATTTTTTTTTATTAATTTCTTGTTTATTTCCGTAATTAAAAAAAAATCAAAAATCCCAAATATAAGCATGCATTGCATACATATATGTTATTCAAATACCCATCTTGCTTAGTTTGTCCTCTATTTTAAATTTCAAGCATGGTTCATAAAAATCCCATGGAGTTCTGGATGTTTCGATTATTGTGTGTATTTGATTTTTGTGGAACCTGAGCTAGCAAATATAATTGAGCATGTATGATTGAGCTAAAGTATGATTGAAGCTCTCAAAACATGACCATGTGAGAATGTTTGACCTTATTTGAATTCTTTTGCTCAATTGTGTGAATTACTCTCCTTGTGTTGCTACCTTTTGGCATTGACTGCAGTATCTGCTTTTCAAGACCGATGCACATGTTTGATTGCTTGCGGAGTTTATGTTTATATTTTGAGTCTTTTGCTGAATTTGTGAATATTTAGTGAATAAGGTGGCAATGGTTGATGCACTTAGTAACCGGATCTATGCATGACACCCATGGGTATGATTCGCGCAAAAAGGTATTGAAAACTATCCACTAGGAAAGAAAGCTTGATCATTGAGTAACCAGGTTCATTCATGACACCCATGTTTGCAACTTGCGTCAAAAGATGTTCAAGTGGAGTTCATATTAGTAGGTTGAGGTGTTGATAGACCGGGGTCATTCATGACACCCATGTTTGCGCCTCGCGTAAGGAAAGCACCAAGACAAGGAAAAAAAAGAAGAAAAAACAAAAGAAAAGAAAAAAAAAAGCGTCACATTTTATTTAGTTGTCTTTATTGTGTCCCGCAAGTAATGACATTTCGGTAGATATTTGGTGATATGGTGGTCATTGTCTATGAGCTTAGTGCATTTTGGATTGAGTTGAGAGTTGTACCTTAAAGCCTAAACATATGAGTGAAACACATACTTCTGGTGAGGTTGGATGATGTCTACTTCTAAGCTTTGATCACTGAAATACATGCTATGACGTTTGTTTGCTTGGTTTATGTTTTCACCTGATATGATGTTGCTTTTGGATGAGGTTGAAACTTGAAGGGATTTCCTGTGGGATACATTGATTTATGTTCATTCTATCACTGTTTGAGGACAAGCAAAAGTTAAGTGTGGGGGAGTTTGATAGCATGCATTTAGGTAGGCATAATAGGTTGCATTTAGCTTAGTTAAGATGCATTTCATGGATGATTAAGTACAATTTGCATATTTGCTCTCTATGTTAGTGGAGTCGGAATCTACACACTTTTATTGATTATTTCAGGTAATTGTGGATCCGATGATGAGACAGGAGTCGTTAACGCATTAGATGAGAATGTCTAGTTGATCGGAGAAGCTTACATGAAGATCTCAAGAGGTCCTGAGAAGAAGAAGCGAGCCTAAACGAAGAACAAGTCTGCAGAAGTTGTCGCCAGACATGCTGAACTTGTTTTGCACTTTCTGGAGGCCTCGGTTGTCCGATTGACTATTATGACCATGCGTTGGAAATCTCTTTCAGAGAACTACAACTTTCCTGTTGACAAGAAGAGCGAATTCATGATAGATCTTCCGTGAAAAGCCCCTGGCTGCGGCCGCAACAACCTTGCGGCGCCCGCCGCCAATCAATTTGCAACAGGGTACAAAGAAACAGTGTGCGGCGGGCGCAGCATAGGTGTTGCGCCCGCAGCATTGGTCGTCATCGTTAATTCGCAGCGTTTTGATTAATGAAAACCCTAGAACTTATTTATTTCTTTCATGGCCGACTTTGATGTTTTAAAAGGCCAAGTTTTATGTTATTTTCATAACTTCTATTCTATTCTATTGATTAGACGCTTTAGAGATTTTGAGCAATGTCTTCCATGAGGAACTAAACTCATCTATTCTGCCTGCAATTTGAAGCTTTATTTGGATTGATTGTGAGTTTCTAATTCTCGTTCCTTATTTCCTATATTTGAATGTTTCAACTTCTTTGTGCTTGATTGTTTATTGTTTTGTTCTATCTTGTCTGGCCAACTTGTTAGATCAATTCAATTGCTAAGGCTTTATAGATTCCTGGTTGTGAACCTTAACCTAAGTGGCAAACTTGTTCCTTTAGGGCTGGTTGAACTAATTAAATGAGTAGGAAGTTGAATGTGTTGTTAAATCCCTCTTTAGGGACTGCAAATACCTTGGCTAATCTCTGAACTTAAAGCTATCAATTGGGTTAAATCCTTCTTTAGGGACTGTTCGATTGATAAGGGTTGCTAGGACTGGTTGGACTAGTAACTATATTAGGTCGGGACAAGGACATTCATATGGAACTTAATAGGACGAGAAGAAGTTACAAGGATCGTTTCGATCCAATAACATGGAAAATTGTAGGTAGAATTGCTTCTCCTAATTGTTTAAAAACCAAATTCGTTTGCTTTTCTTTCTTTACTTTGCTTTGATAAAAGGCGAAACTTTCACACTCAAACCCCCATCTTTGGTTACTTTGATTGACACTTAAGTCATACTTGAGTTATAATTTTCCCTGTGGATCGATCTCTTGCTTATCGCTACACTTGCTATAGGTTTGAGTTTTCTTTGGCGGTATTCAACAATAGGTTTTCCCTCCGTCACTATACTTGATCAACTGAGTACCTATCCTCAAAGAAACAAGGACCTTCAATAAGCCTGCCAAAATACACACATTTGAGATCTCTTGATAGTTCACACAATCATTGTAATCACATATTTGTATGTTCTCCTCGTGATCTCCCAATTAATTTTGATTAAGATAAGAAATATGAATACTATCTGACTGATCATGTTTCAAGGGAGGTAAACTCAGCATCAAAAAAGTGTTGGAGAAGATCAAAAGTAAATATAAGAATTTAAAAACACACTAAGACATCTAGGAGACTAGGACTTATGAAACATTCAAGTATAAAAACTAATATCAAAAGTAAATATAAGAATGTAAAAAAGTATTGGAGAAGATCATCGAAGAAACAAATGTTGCGTAAAAAAGTATGATGGGGTCAAACTTACTTAGAGTTGTGGTCATCAAAAGATTAATGAAATGTTATATACATGCTAATGCAACAAGAAAAAGCCGCAAAAGCCTCAACCTTTCTAAGAAATACCATGAGCATTGTTCATTAATCATCAGCCTAGGTAGATATAAACTCATCAGTCCTTCACTCCTTCCCCCCTCCCCCATATAACAATTCTTACTGTCTCATTTTTATAGTATAGGTCTTTTAGTTTCACCATAATAACATACTGAAAGTCTGCAAGCAATATACCATGTCATATATATATAGAGATGAGCATTGTTCATTAATCATCATCCTAGGTAGAGATGTAAAGTCATCAGTCCTTCCCCCCTTCCCCATATAACAATTCTTACTGTCTCATTTTATAGTACAAGTCTTTTTGGTTTCACCATAATCACATACTGAAAGTCTGCAAACAATATACCTAAATCACACAGCAAAATCCTTCCTAAACGCTAAAGGTAGCCACTTGGCTATTCACAAGGAGATGACACTTGAGCATAACAAATCAAGGTTGAAGAGTGTCAAACACAATTAGAGTAAGATTCTCTCTCGTTCGTTTTCTAAGTCTCCATACACATGCTAACACCTAATATTGAAGCTATCAAACTAATGGTTCTATACTTGCACCTTTTTTGTGCAAAAGCTCAGTGAAAATTATTAAATAAAAACCAAATCAAAGCTCAGGAACTGGGAACAAAGGGGAAAAGAGGAGAGTAATCATCTCAACTCAGAAGCTAATGTACGTACTTTAGATTATCAAATAGAGATGATCGGCAAGCATATGTATGTCGCAATCTCACATTCTGCAAAGAAAAAAGAGAACAGAGGTATTACGGCGAAGATTTCCAGATGGAAGAGGAAAAAGGAAATCTCATATTCTGCAATTGATGTCTGCGAAGTGAACAAAAACTGGCAAATCAAAACCCTATTTCATTCCCCACATTTGGAACAAATTTGAAAAACCCTAGATGGAGAGAGATTACACAAATTCGGAACAAATCGAGAGATTACCTAGTAATTTGACACAAAATCGAACAAACCCTTTTCCCCACATTAAACCCTAACCAACATATTCCACTACCGCTTACTTCGACACAAAATCGAACAAAGAACCGTGGATGAGTACCTGCTGCAGGAGAGTCTCCGGCGACCGAGACCAGCACCTTGGCTCTACAGAATTTTCCGCTGGCGACCTTCGATCTACACTCTCCTGCGACCGACGCCGACCTTCGAGATGGTTAGGGTTAGGGATGACGGTGGGAGCAGCGTTCCATCTCTTTTCTTTTGGTAGGGAGATACTGAGAGGTCGAGCTGGTTAGGTTGTTTTCTAATTGGGTTTTTTTTAATTTTATTTTTCACCGAATTGAATAAAAAAGGTTCTTTAGCTACGGAAGGAACGGAGCCGTGGCAAATTTTACAAAACCGCCTCTTTTTTTGCGATGGTCGAGCCTTGCCGTTGCTACCATCTGTAGCAAATTCTGTTTTTTTTTTGTTTAGCTACGGCAACATCACCCCGAAGCTACTGTTTTGATTTTTTTTCCCTGATGCAACGCCCAGTGCCGGTCCTATCATTTTATAGGCCCAGGGCGAACTAAAATTTTAAGGGCCCGATAAACATTAAAAAAAATAAAAATTGTGTATAACTTTATAAAAATTTCATATTATTTTTATGTTTGAATTATTTTTCATATTTAAGAAAATAAAAGTAAGTCAATGAATAAAAAAATAATATACATTAAAAAATTCAAAAATTTAATTTTAGTGAAAACTATTTTAAAAGGGGATTTTTTTAATTGTAGTTTAATTGAAGTAAAAAATTTAATTGTAGTGAAAACTATTTTAAAAATAATATATGACATCACCTATATATGAACTAAAACAAAAATTTTAAGAGGGGATTTTTTTTATAAACAAAAATTAAAGGGAAAATTAGATACATCGAGCATATATGAAGAAATAAAAATAATACATTTTTTCTCAAATAAAATAGAAAGAGTTATATAAGTAAACTATAGAGCTTTATTTGTCACATGAATAATTGTCTAATATTGTATTGAAAAGGTAAAAGTACGAAGAATTATGTCAAAATTAAATGAATATATGCTCCTCTATAAAAACATAAAAAAAATGTAAAGTTTAATGGATATGAGGCATCTCTATAAAAAAAATGTAAATAGAGAGATTTGGACTCTACCCATCTAGGAATCCAAGTTTTGTTAAGATTTAAACTTATTATTGAGTCAAGCTCGTATTTTGTTATATTTTTTAAATATATATACTCCCTCCGTTTGGCAAAACTTGTCGTTTAATATTCACGCAAACTTTTTTAGAATGATAAAAACTATATAAAATATTCATTTTTTTAAAAAAAAAAATTTTAACAAGTTTGTACTTATTAATAATAACTACGAAATTGTTAAAAAAAAATTTTAAAAGCTAGATATTTTATATAGTTTTTAGCTCCTAAAAAAACGTGCGTGAATAGTAAAACGTCAAGTTTTATCGAACGGAAGGAGTATATATAACATATATTTTTAATGGGCTCCTACCGAAAATGAGTCATGGGCGGTCGCCCACCTTGCTCCACCCTTTGGGCCGGCACTGGCAATGCCTACCGTAGCAAATTTGCAAAAGGGTACCAATGGCTACACCACACATCTGCCGAAGCTACCAAGGGTGACAAATTTAATTATTTTTTGTAGTGTATCTAAAATTTTCAAAATTAATATGCAATTTCATATCCCTAAACGACACCAATAAACCTTTCTATCATGGTGTTTAATAGTACTCGATCCGTATTAATTATTAAATATTGCGGCACTATAATCCAACAGATCCATCCTCTAATTAAATTCCCAAGTAAATTAAACTAAGACATACCATAATTTTTTTTTTAAAAAATTTACATTAATAGTTGACAAAGAAAAGCCTTAACGTGCACGCCTTCAAAGAATATCCAAGTTCAAGTGAGAGGCTTTGGGTTGAAATTTTATTAATTTAATAGATATGTACTTTAGATTGCAACCGTCTTACGGTGATAATGTGATATAGTATTTTTTTTAAGGGTAAATTAAAGAAAACCACCCACTAAATATTAATTTTTCATTAACTATCCGCTAAATTTAAAATTACACAAAACCACCGACTAAATACGATTTGTTAACAAATCACCATTCAAGCAAAAACATTAATTTTTACAAAAGTTATAAAGATTTTAATGTTTTTAGTAATGAATAAGATTTCTTTAAAATATAATTTTTTTTAATCATATAAAAATATTAATTTTCTGTAGCAACTAATTAGAGTAATTCAAAATATAATATGGAGTATTAATAAATAATATGCTTCACTTACATTTTTATTTAAGTAATACACTCTAATAATATTAAAGTTGAACAATCTTTATCTAATTAATTATATTTTATTTTTTAAATTATATTGTTTCAACTAATATTTCTTAATTGAAAGTAACTAATATTTTACGTTAAATTTTATCAATATATTTCTTATATTTATTATATTAATATGTTATATCATTATTATTTTATTAATTTTAAAATAAGCGCATAATGGAACGAGAACTACACTAGTGTGTATATATAGAGAGTATTCGTTGCTCATGATCGATTATTCATCTATAACTATGTAATTATTCGTCCGTATAAATAGTGTAAACAAAAGTAAATTTGATTCTAACGAACAATCGCTTAATACTACCAAATAATTTCTTTCTAACGAATAATCAGAAGTTACTTTTAATCTCATCTGTTGATCTTATTAATTCTCAATTTTTCAGATTTATTAACATGATACACAATAAATGTTGTGTTTATATTATACGATGTATTATTTTCGATCTCTATATATATTGAAACCCCGGCCCGACGAATTAATCTAAAAATTTGTTTTAATATGAAGTCGAATATACATTTATTTATTTATAATATAGAATAAATTGATAAATCTAGTATCAATCCTTGATATAATATACAAGTATACTACAACCGTAGTTGACACCCCAAATTCTCGCCTGTATCAAAAAAAAAAAAAAAAAAAAAAAACCAAGTATACTACAGTACATAATTAAATAATTAATAATTAAGATCACCGTAGCGTCTAGCATCGAGTTAGGTTAATCAGGATCGTACGTATAAGCCCTCAACAATTCAAGATCACCGATTCACCGCCTTTTTTTTGGACTCCATATTTTTTGAGGAATTTGGACTCCATATAAATCAGTCAGCAATTTACACATGCAAATTACTCCAGCTAATGTTAGACTATTTTGTTAATTTTATTTAGAAAAAAACAACTATTATAAAAAAAATGAATTAATACTTTATTTCCTTAATTATAAGCATTTGGCCAAAATGTTGCAAAAAAAAATAAAAATACAAATGTGGAAAGTCCTAATCCATAACTTAGCTTACAGGGCCTTTCTTGGATAACCAAAATTAAAGCTCAAACATTAAGTACGTACAGAGCAAATAAATGTTGTTTAAAGTTTGATCAATTAATTAAAGGAAAAATAAAATAAAACAAATAACATAGGGGCGGGGGGGCCCACATCTCCTCGGCGCGCTCGCTCCTCCGCCATGTGAGCTCTGAAAATTTTCAACCATCTCTCTCTCCCTCTCAAAGAAATAGGAGTAAATATAAAAGAAAAAAGAAAAGAAGAAGATGGAGTCTGAGTCTGAGATGGTGAACACCGGCCAATGCGGTTCCAACTTCCAAGTCAACTCCTCTCCATCTCCCTATCTCTTGACGTATTATCACAATCGTTGAATTCGAAATTGAATTCGTTTCCGGATCCAATTCATTTTTAAAACATCCACTTGTTAATTAACTTAATTGGGGTTCATAATTATATATAGATTATAGATATTGACAATTGTTTCTTAAAAGATAAAAACAATAGATCCATAGAGTTGAATCTTGTGTGTTTACATGGGAGAGCGCCGTGAGGATTTAGCTTTCGTTCGACGACGGAGCCCTCTTTTTGAATCTTTCCCCCCTTCAATTTTGATTTTTCTTATTAAATAAATAATAATACTAATTGTCAAGAGTCAAACCCTCCCCAATTCACTTTCCAGATCTCTTTGCCCAGCCTTTTTTATACAACTCCTCTCCGATCTCCTCATTGATTGCTGAATCGAACCTAAGCTATGGAGACTATACAGAATAAGAAACGCCAAGAACGAGATCAAGATAGTCCAGATGATCTCTCTCTCAAGGTAATTAATTAATCAAGTTTAAGCCTCTCTTCAATTGTGCTTTCCTGAAATTAATCGTTATATATTTACTGACTGATTTTTAATTTCATATACACTAAATTTATTAGCGGTCAGTTATGATGGGGAAGTCGAAGATGGAGACTAACGAGGTCGAAGACGAGGATGATTTGAAGCCATCTTCTTCGACACACAAGGCTTTAAGCAGCATCAACAAGGTACGTCGTCAGTCGACAGATTGAAATTTACTAAATTTTCCTCATTTGTTGCATCAATTAATGCAATAAAAATGGCGATCGATCAATTATTAATTCAATTGAACACACAGAAAGAAGAAGTAGTGGAAGCAGAAATGGGGGAAGTGATGGAAGAGAATCAACGGCTGAGATCGCACCTGGGCCGGCTCATGAAAGACTACGAAGCTCTTCAGTCCAGGTTTAATGAAATCGCCGGGGGGCAACCGATGGAGGAGGAGGAAGCTAATGACCAGCTCTCTCTCAGCCTCGGCCGAAACTCGAGCATCGATTCAAAGAACAAGGACGATGACAACGATAGGAAGATCATGAGTGGGTTGGGCCTTGCCTTGTATCCCAAACAAGATCAAGATCAAGATCAAGAACAAGGGGGAGGAGTGCTAGTGCCGGATTCGAGCACAGACAATAATAGCTTTGAGGGGCCAAAGGAGTATGACGCCCAAGCACCTAAGGTGGTTCCGGCCACCAGAAACGGCGGTGGTGGAGATGTCGACGGAGGTGTGCAACAGCCTCCGGTTAAGAAGGCTAGGGTTTCGGTCAGAGCTAGATGTGATACTCCAACTGTAAGTACTTTATTTTAATTTGTATATATACATATATTATATACTTCTCAATTAATTTTGTCTTAGATGAAATGTTGAATTGAAATTGAATAAATATAAATATACATATATATAGATGAATGATGGGTGCCAGTGGAGAAAATATGGGCAGAAGATAGCAAAAGGAAATCCATGCCCTCGTGCTTATTATCGTTGCACAGTTGCTCCCTCTTGCCCCGTCAGAAAACAGGTTTGCTCCATTTCATTTTAGTTGCCTTAATAGTTAATATTATACCCTTTGTTAATTTCTACTTGTATATACACTATACATACTATTTTTGGTAATACAATATATACATACCCCTAAGATTGTGGGTTTAATCAAATTTAAATTTAAATTTGGGTATAGACTTAAATTTTCATATATAATAACGGATAATTTTCATTAATCAAATTTTGAATGTGATAAACAAATTGATAATTGTTATCAAATTTCTCTTACATAATTTCATTTCCCTATTTTTAATGTTTAAAAAATGGACCAAGCTCGCATTATTGTTCAGTGTTTGGTCAACTTCTACATAATTACTTTAAACGGTTTTTTCTAATTTATAGTATAATTAAGTTTTCGAAAATATTTTTTAAAACGGTTTTTCTATCCTATACCCTTGAGACAGAGGATAAAAAACTAAATTGGAAAATATTTTCCCTAGATACACATGGTTTAGTCATTTTTAAATTAAATTACGGGGTTAATCCATTTCTTTTTAGAATTTTCTTTCCCAATAAAGTATGTTTATCATGTTTTCTTAGGGCATACAATAGACAAATCGTTTCTAAAATTAAATTATTAGTTTTTCTTAATATTGATTTCATAGAGTTGCTTCTATAGAGAATCTTTTCGGATTGAGATTCTTAAGCGTACACGTTAGATTACCAATTTCGATGATAAAATTTTAAAATATATGATTCATGTATAATGTCATATATATGGAAAGAAATACAACTTTAATTTTTGACCTGATAGAACTCTCATTATTTATTTATTAATACAGGTACAGAGATGTGTAGATGACATGTCCATCTTGATTACCACCTATGAAGGGACACACAACCATCCCTTACCAATCTCCGCCAACGCCATGGCCAACACCACTTCCGCGGCGGCCTATATGCTAACATCCGGCTCATCTACCTCTACCAACGCCCTCGGAACCGGCTACTACACCACCAACAACAACTCCGTCATCACCGATCTTAGTAGTACTCTAAACTTCATCTCTAGCGCGACGAGATCAAGGCCTCCACTCCTCTCTTCCAATATAAACTCATTCTCAACCTACCCTACATCACAACCAACAATCACACTCGATCTCACCACCGCGGCCTCATCAGCCCCATCCACATCCACATCTGATCCATTTAGTAGGTTGGGTTCCACAAATAGTACTACTTTTGCACCGAGATCATCGTCGTCGTACAATCCATATCCAACCATCACAAACCTCACATTCAACTCCTCAGACATGTCCAGCAACAGTCATCCTAACCCTAATTGTAGCACCCTAAACTACACTAGTACAACCCAAGTGGGCCAGCCTCCATTAATGACCGTTGGAGCTAGGCCTGGACCATCTCATCAAGATAGCTTGTTCTACCAAGCTCTTGTACAAAACATGAGAAACCCTAGCCCTAACCCTAACCCTAGCCATGGCAATTGTCAACCGCCTCAACCGACTCATCCTGACAGTACTGTAGAGGCAGCAGCAAGGGCAATTACGTCAGACCCAAGCTTCCAATCGGCCCTAACTGCAGCCCTGTCGTCGCTCATCACCGGGAATTCGAGTAGCGGATCCGGAGGAGATAGTAGTAGTAATTCTCTTACCCAGAAGCAGTTGCAGAAATAATAAAGGGGATCAAATTAACATCATCAATTAACTTTCTACCCTTAGCTTTAATTTCTTAATTTCCCTCTTTTTGTACCTTCCAATTGATTTTGGATCAAAGATACTTGTTGTTTCATACCTTAATTGTACATGTTTGTTTATATGGATATGATTTTGTTTTTGTAGGTTCGCTAATTTATGCCTTTTTAAAGTCTGCATAAGTTCCATTGAGTAATTATTTATATTTTTAGTTTTAGAATCGTACCAATACTATGCATATATATTACTCGATCTAGTAGTATTGTACCACTAGAGGAGATGCATTTGGGTTGCTGATGTTTAGAGTTAGGGGTATGTTGTTGTGTCCGTTTGTCTATGCTTCATTTCTGACCTCTATTATGCGTCTATACTGGCTCGTTTTCCTGCTGTGTAACATGTTTCCATGTGATTCTTGTCTCCTTTCCTTCTGGGTCATTCGGAAACACTCTCTCGACTCATTCGGGAAAATATTGCGTACTTTCTGACCCCCAAACCCTGCTTAATTGCGGGATCTACTGAGTTGTTGTTGTTGTGGTTAGTATTGCTAGGAACGTACACGATTGAAGAGAGAGAAAAATCATTATATATTGGAGAGTACTATATATCCTCTCCTGTTGGGAAATGATCGATTCGACAAGCTAGCAACTAAAATCGACTTGCAGACAAACTGATTTGAAAACAAGAATGACTAGTTAAGGCACATTTTGTTGTCTGATTGACATTCTGGAGAAGGCTAGACAAACTGATTTGAACACAAGAATGACTAGTTAAGGCACATTTGTTGTCTGATTGACGTTCTGGAGAAGGCCAAACTGCTTGAGAAGCTCATTCGCTATGATCTGATTGGCAGAATCGCTGGGGTGGTATTCATCCCAAAACACATACTCGCTTCGAACTCTGCATAACTCCGAAGTTGGAATGCAAGTCAGAGAAGGCCTGATCCTCCCAAATGAGCAACATGGCGCGTCTGAGTTCTTGAACCCTAACAAATTCAGGAGCGAATATATGACCTAAAAACTTACTAAAAATCAAACTGGATAAATGCTTATTTTAGCTACATTAAGTTACCATGTTTGCGTGGATCCGAAATGAGGCCGTGGACAAAGTCGTAGGGGTCTGCATACCGGAAGCTAGCCTTGGGGAATAGGGTGTTGGCGAGCTCACCTACCATCTTCCTTGTGGCGTTGTTGAACTTTCCGGCAAGGATGTTGGTCTCGTCTTGGCAGTCTCCGGTATTCGTTAGCACTCTCTGAAGAGGGATGCACCCCAACGGACCGAGCCCTAGCACCATCATTTTTCGCGCTCCTAGTTGATGCAACATCTACAAACAAACAAGAACACAATTTAAACATACACAACTTACTCAATTTCGCAAAGTAAGGTCATAAACACGGACCTGGAGCTGGTTTCGGAAAGTCGCAATGAGGTAATCCATGAAGGCCTGCTCATCGAATTTCCAAGAATCGCGGTAGATAGGCATGAGATAGTTGTTGATGAAGTCATTGCTACCAAATGCAACAAGGTATACCGACTTTTTGAAGAACTTATCCGACTCATTTTTGCCTATCTTTTTCGTTATGTTAGCTAGGGTTTCACTAAATAACTCGATCTGCCTCTGGAAACTAAGCCTCTCTATCTGCATTATCAAAAGTTCAGTGGGTCAATCAACGATCTGGGTTTGTACTTTGTACTTTGACTCACCTAAAAACTAACTACTTACAAAATAAGAACCGGTTTCGTTCAAGATGCCAGCACCACCGGATGCATAGTTAACTCCATTCTTCAGGATCACATCATCTTCTAGGTTTGGATCGAGCAACGCGGGTGGCCTTGGGAGACCCATGGCGTCGCCTAGTAATCAAGAAGGATAGATAGATACAATGAAACAACCTATATACTTTAGGGTATGGTCATTTGATATTGATATCTAGACATCGCCCGATATCTGATATCTAGTGTTTGATATTGATAGATATCGATATCACTTAATCTGATATCTGATATCTGTGTTTTGTATAGATAGATATCGATATCATTTGATATCAAATTTGGACCTATTTGATATACTAGTTTTGATACTGATACTGATATCTTGATATATCTAGATATCGATACCAAACGACCCTTTATATAATGTAACGGAAAAAAATGTAACGGCGTTATAAAAATGTACCCATAAAGTCGGCGACGGTGCGGCCATTGGTGAACCTGCCATTAGGCAAACCATTCCCAAAGTCGATACCATACCAAGGAAGGCTGGCCTTAGCGAGGCTTCTTGTGAGATGCTGGTTGTTCCCGGCGTCGGAGAGGGAATCTCCAAAGATGAACATTACGATCTTACAATCCGAGCCTCGAATCGAGGCCACAGCCGAAATCACAGCCAATAGCATCAACAACGACATTTTAAGCTCTTTTCTTGGCTGGAGGTAACTGTATAACTAGTATGTGTGTGTTGTGCTTAGATGCGAACATATGTATATAGGAGAGGTTGCGGAAACAGATGTGGGTTGCTTCAGAAGAAATTCAGGGCGGGTATCCGGATTCTGAAACCTAATGATCTGAAAGATAACAAGGTAGATGAGGGAGATGATGAAATTACGGAAGGTTAGGGGAAAGATATTGTGATGTAGGTTTGGTAGTTCTCAGGATAAGTAATTGTACGTACATTACAATGTGGATGATGCACCTACCATATATCTCTCTTTTTTTTTAAAAAAAAATACGGATTTTTAACGAGGTAGC
Organism: Persicaria tinctoria; assembly: GCA_037127255.1. Classification (NCBI taxonomy): domain Eukaryota; kingdom Viridiplantae; phylum Streptophyta; class Magnoliopsida; order Caryophyllales; family Polygonaceae; genus Persicaria; species Persicaria tinctoria. The sequence continues at coordinate 56,670,683 of JBANSL010000020.1, forward strand.
CCTGAGGAAGGCGTAATTCACATACTGTACAATTGTTCCACATATTTCACCAATTGGGTACTCAGGCTTTTTTTTTTTTCCACCAAATAACCTTCCATTTCCCACTTATGGAATTTTCGAAATCACCGTTCGAGGAGCTTATTTGTGAGATTGATAACTCCTTTATCAGAACTCTGTTTGCTAAGTTCGACCTATCAAATTGACGAGGAGATTGCGTGCAAGAGCTTGACGCTAACGATATGGTCGGAGGAAGCAAGGTGACGTCGTAAAAGAGCCCACAAATACGCTGCAGAACAGTTTTAAATCAGAGAAAAAAATACAAAATCTTGAATTCGGATTGAGGTGTAAAACCCTCTAACAACTTGGAATGGGATGGGCCTTTTTATTCCCAATATTAACTGAACCTATTTGATGGATGTACATTAATCTCTTACTTGTAATCTTTTAATTGTAATACATGGGCATAATCAAAAAGGGAAAACAAAGTAAAATCTAGAACATGAATCTCAAACTCCTATTTCTATAGCTCACATTAACACTAATACATCATAATATGTAGGTACCAAGTGGAGAAGAGATCGATCAAGTTTAATCTGTGTATTTGCTCCCATGGCTCGTCCGCTCTTCGACAGCGCCATTGGGCCTCCGGTACTTCCTCTTCCTGTGCTGATAACCCGTCTTCGATAGCTTGCGTGAGACCGCCTGCCAAATCATGTCGACAGCATCATCAGGCTGTGACGGAAACTGGTACTCGAAATGGTGAGCGACCTCCTTAAGGCGTCTCCACATCTGGGTCCACTCGTCCCTTCCGATCCCTCTGAGCAGATTCACCAGGAAGCCAGGCTTGACAGCATCCGACGAGAGCACGAAGACGGAGAAGTCCGAGTAGTCGAGCACGTCCTCGTAGGGCAGCTCGAGGTCATCGCTTACAATGACGGGGACACAGTGGCTGACTATCGCATCGAATAGACGGTTTGAGGAGGGCGTGTCCCCTGCAATGTTGAAGCAGAACTTGGAGGAGCCCATGCCATTGCCCGCTAGCCGGGCACCATTCCTCTGTGACAGGCTCCCGGATGTGAAGTGCACATCTTTTTCATCTTTCATCAGTCTGTACAGCCTTTGCCGGATCGCTCCTCCCTACACCCAAACATACAGAAACCGCACATCGACGAAACTATGTCAAAATGATCCAAATCCACCTTCTAGCACAAAAATCTTCCCTATATAGTTTATCAATTGCTGCCTACAACAACAACAACATCCCAGTGTATCCCGCGATTAAGCAGGGTCTGGGGTCAGCATTTACACACTCTTTCCCCGAATAAGTCGAGAGAGTGTTTCCTATAGACCCAGAACAATAGTACATAAGAACCACAAGGTAGCAGATCACACAGAAGGCATAAGAAGTCTATAAAGCATCATAAAAGAAGCCAAATTTGATCATTGCAGGAAATAAATCCCATTGATGAAACTATGTCAAAATGATCCGAATCCGCCTTCTATCACTAAAATCTTCCCTATGCAGTTCACTTGTTCAACCTATAGTTTATCAATTGCTGCCTAAAATGCTGAATTTGATCATAACAGGAAATGAAGAGAGATGGATTGGGTGTGCTTACATCTTTCCTGTGTATGGCACCTTGGAAATACGCGAGTATAGGGCGCTGCTCGAAGGGCGCTGATTTGTTCCCATCAGTGGTCCAGACCACATGCCTGTAGGGGGCAATGACATCCTTCTCAAAGTTAGCAACCTTGGAAGGATACCTTCCGAAATCAGCGAGCACATATCTCGCCGACCCCAGTCTCTTCCTTGCATACAACATGCTGTTCGGATGGTGCGGGACTATCAGATGGTCCTTCCCGCCGTATCTCTTCCACTCGCTCCTGCCCATCAAAAACTCGACAAGCTGATTCTGCAAAGCTCGGTCCAAGGTAACCTGCTCATTTCCGCGAGCCCTGGCTTTGGAGTGTCGGTTGTAGCTCAGGGCAGCAAAGAAAGGCACGAAAACGACATCAGCTTGGGTTAAGTTCCGAACCCTTATAGCAGTACATGGTCTAACTATGTTTTCCTTGTTGGATGCCAGAAGATCAAGAGTGAGCCAATACTCGACACTATGTTGCTTGTTCAAACCTCCAGGGTAAGACGGAACTTGACTGATGTTTCCAACATCTGGCCATACCTCATTTGCTTCCCCCTTCCAACCCAATAACCCGAAGTGAAACTCGGGAGGCATGTCATACATATACACTCTTAGACGAGCTCGGTTTGGGTCACAGATGTCGCTCTTTTTAGCTGTTTCTGAAGCATCCTTAGGTGGTACTAATTGAGGATTTTGTGGCCCAATGGTGTCAAGTAATAAGAGGCTAGGATCTTCCAAGGGAGGATATTCGGTTTCGGTTATGTTTTCGCAATTTTCGGGATCACAGGAATCCGGAGATTCATCAGAAGGAACTGATGTGGGGATTATTAGAGGAGTGTCATCGGATCGAAAGAGGATGGCGGTAGACGACATCAGAAGCAGCGTCGAAATCCAGAAGAGGGCGATGAGGAACCGGGTGGATGAAGCTGATTTCTCCCCCATTGTGAACACAAAAACCATTGAACTGCAAATCAGTTCTACAGATACAAAAATGTCAGCTTCAAATCTCAAGTAGGGTCAATTTTAGAAGCTATCAGTGCCCGATTTTCGGTTAATTTGATGGCGCCAACAAGAATTCTGATAAAATTGACCCGCAAAAAAGATCAATTTCCGCTTCTGTTGCATTGCATCATATGCAAGAATCAGTTTATTTCTAAAGGACAACCAGGAACAAAAAGGCACCTAAAATTACCTAATTTCAACAGCAAAAATCACAGAAAGCACCAAGAAAAGCAATTAAATAAAACCAAATGAAGCACCAACAATATCAGATATAAAGACAGGGGGGAAAGAGCTTAACCTTTTTGTGGTCTGAACAGAACTGTCAAAACCTGCAAAATTGGGGCATCTCTGTGGTTCTTCCAATTGTTAACAGCTTCGGGAAACCCTAGGCTGAAAAAAGTTGCAATCTTTGACCTAGCCGGAAACGATCAGCGGGGCAAGGAGCCCCAGCAAGAGCTACGAATGCAAAATTGAAACCCGCTCAACAAAGACTGAGGAATGAAAACGAAGAAATCAATTTAGCTGATTTTGATCAATCAATGCGCAAAGAAAAATCAATGGAGGACAAGAAAGGTACCGGATTTGGAGGTTCTTCGGGGGCGTTTAGCTGGGGAGGGAGGTTGATGTTGAAGTGGAAGCCATTGAAAAGAAACGGCGAAGAAATTCAAGAGGAGATCGAGAAAGGGGAAGTCTCTGGTTTCTGAAATCGGTGTTGCGTTTGTTCTTGGTTTCGGCGTTTTCAATGGGTTTCTTGAATTTTGAATTTTGTGGGAATTTGGTAGCTCATGCAGCAGGAGGAGGCCAAGTGGAATTCAAAGGTGACGACATGACGAAAGGTTACCTCCTCTGTTTTCGTTTCTTCCTTTCCAAATTTATTTATATTTGCTCAAGGGACCCACAATTTTGTTTGAATTTGTTTTTAAATTATAATAATAATAACAATTTATTATTGAGATGTCTATATAGTATTGATATATGGATCAAAATCAAGCATTTGTTATATGATGAACCCATAATTTATTCTTGAAAAGCTATCCTTGGCGGGTTTGATTGGTATCAAAGGTTAGATGTTGATCGATTTCATATGGTCAAGTCAATCATCCTTTGTTAATGCTCAATTTGACAAATATTATAGTTCTCCATAATTGGTAAAAAGAAAATAAAATAAAATCTTTATGACTTCACAGACAACCTGTATGACTGTATCAAATGATTTGTAGAATAAATCAATCAAAAGTTAGTGTAGTGGTTACATTTCGCGTCAAGAGATTTGAAGTTAGAATCCTTTTGAAAACATGGACTCGCTTGTAAATGGAAGGGTCGGTCTTTTAAATGAGTCAGACATAATATCCAATTCAAATGTAGAATAGCTATGTCAATCGAACTATAATTCGACTAAAAACGCCCTTTGCAGGAACATGGCAGTAGCCTTGAAAAATGCATTATTTATGTTTTAAAAAAAAATACTCCACATTAGGCGGTAGTTGTGCAATTTGAGCATGGGATGTTATGGATTTAATTATTGATTAATTAGATATGTTTTTTTTATATTACACACAAGTTCATTAATTAAATGAGATCAATGCCTTTTAAATCAACTAAACCTTAGGGGAAGTTTTTAAAAAAAACTTCCCCTAAGGTTTAGTTGATTTAAAAGACATTGATCTCCTTTAATTAATGAACTTGTGTGTAATATAAAAAAAAACATATCTAATTAATCAATAATGAAATCCATAACATCCCATGCTCAAATTGCACAACTACCGCCTAATGTGGAGTATTATTTTTTAAAACATAAATAATGCATTTTCAAAATAAATAAAACCTATTTTGTGAACCCAAATGAATCTTAAAGTACACAAGTAAACCTGAGAAACAATTAATCGGCCCAAATTGTTTTCGAATGGATTGTCCAGTCGGCCAAAACTGACGGGCCAAACGAAACTAAGCCCAACAAGAAGGCCCGCGATGGAAGGAAGCCCATTTCAAATAATTACTATTGAACGAGTCAAATGACAACTGTAGAACAAAGATAACGTAAAGTGAACGATACCTACCATATCGATCAAAAAAGAAAAGTCGGGCCTTAATAGATTAATAGTGTTTGTACACACTGTTAGATTGTAAACACCATTCAATTCAATGGATTAAATGTAATCTGGCATACCCATTTTATTTCGGTTCAGTATTTAGTTATGCACTTTGATTAAATAAGCTTCAAATATATATTATGTGTACTTTCTATTCATAAAATGGCACACTTTTTAAAAAGTGCACTTGTTCCTTTAACCAAAAAATAAAAATACATGAATAAATGAATACACTCTTATTCTGGGTTTGCCCTGGCATCACACAAAGATCTTATTTATCTCATCCGAAAAGATGATATTGACTAAGTTCAACCAGTCGAATTTTTACTCTATCAAGAATAATAAAAAAAAGTAAGGCGCGAGTTCTCACTTAGTCACTTTCACACACAGGGGCGGATCCTCTTTAGTGTCAGGGATGACAGTTGCCCTCGATTGAAAATAAAATTTAATATACATGTTCCTCTCGTCAATAGTTTTGAGTTGATATATTATAAGCTCAAATCCAATACCTGAAAAAAAAGTTATAAACGGTTCAAAACTGAACAAAGATAAATTATTTCCGACATCATTTACCAAACTGAAGTACTTCCAGCGTAATTATTGTAGTATTTGTTAAACTCCATACCGTAATATTACACTTAAACCCCAAGAACTTTAAATTAATAGGTACGTTAAAATATTGAAACCGTGAAATAAAAGTAACTCGGTTTAAGTATTGTATTCACATACATATATTGCACTTGTATGCGATTCTTCGATGAAAATTTCCGTCCTTGAAATTGTTGTAAGGTTTTGGGAAATGTGGGTCATTTCCTGTAATTAGGAGAATAAACAGGTAGGCAGTTAGAACTCCCCTCCTTCCTTGTAACAGACTTAAATAGGGGTGTTTGGCCTCACTGTAATCTGTTTTTCGACATAATCAAATTCTATAGTTTGGGAGGTTAGTTTTTTTTCTCTTCCTTGAATCTGAGTGTTCTTGAGTGATTCAATCATCATTCATCATGGTATCAGAACTACAGGAGATCATGCGGATCTTCGATTGATCAATCACTGGGAGCAATCGAAGCAAATCGCTGTGCTGCAAGCTGAGTTCTGTTTCCGCAAAATTGGTACTCGTTTCAGATCTTGATCGCTCCAGTCGTCGGAATTGAAGTGCTGAGAAAGCGCCATGGCTGAAGATAGATCGCTGGAGAGAGAGTGAAGACGAAGCGAGTTGATCACAGGGACGAATCTGCAGAATCCGCTGTTCATTCACCCATCCGATAACTCTGGTATGATTCTAACCACAATTCAATTGACTGGTGAGAATTTTCTTCGATGGAAGAAAGCTATGTCAAAGGCTTTGTCTGTGAAGAACAAATTAGGTTTTGCAGAAGGAACTGTGATTGAGACTACTAAAAACACTACTCTATGGACTAGGTGTAATGACATGGTCTGTTCTTGGATATTAAACACTGTGTCTAAAGAAATCTATGCAACTTTAGATGAGTTTGATACTGCCAAACAGATGTGGGATGATCTTGCTGAGAGTTTTGGCCAAAGAAATGGTCCATTGCTGTTCCAATTGAAGAAAGAATTGCAAGACTGTGAGCAACATTCAACTGGTATCACTGAATACTTCACTAAACTGAAGGGATACTGACAGCAATTGTCAGAGATGATTCCACCAATTAGATGCACTTGTGGAAAGTGTGAGTGTGATCTAAATAGGAAGATTGAAGCTGTTGAGTCGGAGGAGAAACTCATGAAATTTCTCATGGGGCTAAGTCCTCAATACATCCATGCTAGAAGGCAATTTCTACTACAAACACCTCTTCCATCTGCAAGTTTGGCTCATTCTCTGCTCTTGCAAGATGAATCCAGCTCTAAGATGAAAGATATTGGGGTGAAGACTGACACCACTGCACTGATGTCCAAGAAAGAACAACAAAGAGACACTGAATCTTCAAAGAAGGATACATCTGAGCAGCCAAGAAGGAAGAAATGTCACCACTGTGATGGAAATCACCCAGCTGATAAGTGTTGGGAGGTGATAGGCTATCCATCTTGGCACTCCAAGAGCAAGTACAAGCCACAAGGAGGTGCAAGATACACAGTTGATCCAAAGAAAGGACAATTTAGAGCTAATGCCAGCACTGAAGGCTCAAGTGATGGTCATCTGAAGCTGTTCCAAGGCCTGTCTGATGACAATCAAAAGTTGATGGCTTCTCTTCTGCAATTGATGAGTCAACCTAAGGAGAAGCACACTGATGTCCATATAGCAGGTACAACCTTTCACTTTTGTTGTAATGTCTCTGGCTTGTCTGATGCTTGGATAATAGATAGTGGTGCCACACACCATATGACACACAAACAATCTATTCTGTCACAAATAACACCTATTACACATCCTTCCACTATCCATTTTCCAGATGGCAGTACCAACCCCATCACTCACAAAGGTACAGTCATCTTACCCCAAATGACCTTATCCAATGTTCTATACATACCTAGCTTCAAATTAAATCTCCTATCTGTCAGCTCTCTCATCCTTGAGTACCAATGTGATATTAACTTTAGGGATAACCTGTGCATTATCCAGGACCATGCAAGGACGAGAGTGATAGCTGTTGGTAAAGACATTGGGGGACTGTACTATCTTGTCAATGAGCCAGAAAAGAAGAAACTGTTAGCCACAACCTTCTCTGCAAACACAGCACCTCAGTTACCTTTGTTTCTTGGGCATTCAAATTGTAAATCTGATCTAGGTGCTCTCTGGCATCTTAGATTGGGGCATGCCCCACCAAACAAACTTCTTTCTGTTCCTTACATTAAAAAAGACATCAATAATATGTCTGACATTACTTGTACTGTTTGTCCCTTGGCAAAACAAACAAGGAAAAGTTTCAATTCTAGTACATCTCTTGCTGCACATAATTTTGAGCTTTTACATTGTGATATGTGGGGGCCCTATGAAACTCCAACATACAATGGCCATAAGTACTTCTTAACCATTGTTGATGACAGAAGTAGGAGTGTATGGGCTATCCTTCTCAAATCCAAAACTGAGACACCATCCTCTCTCCAAGATTTCATCACCAGAATTGAGACTCAATTCAATACAAAAGTAAAAAGAATCCGTTCTGATCAAGGCACTGAATTCTTCAATTCAGATGTCTCTTCCTTTCTAAACACAAAGGGCATTATACATGAGAGTTCTTGCACAGCCACACCCCAACAAAATGGGAGAGTTGAGAGAAAGCATAGATACATACTTGAAACTGCACAAGCACTTCGATTTCATGCCTCTCTACCTCTCAGATTTTGGGGAGACTGCATTCTCACAGCTACATATCTCATAAACAGACTACCTACCCCACTTCTTAATCACATATCACCTTATGAAACTCTATTTCATCAACCACCTGACTACTCTACACTTAGAGTTTTTGGGTGTCTATGTTACATCTCCACTCTTGGGAGTAACAGAAAAAAATTTGATGCTCGTGCTGATCCCTGTGTTTTCTTAGGATATCCTTTTGGGTTCAAGGGATATAAGGTCTACAATTTAAAATCTCAAAAATATTGTGTCAGCAGAGATGTTGCTTTTCTTGAAAACCAATTTCCTTTTGCTACTGATCACCCTTCTTCTACCAAGCCTTCTATGCCTGTCATATCACAAACAGACTCTCATCTCTACTCTGATGACTACCTCTCACCTTATGCCCCATTGTTTGAGCCTATTGAACCCCATATCCCAACACAGTCCCCATCTCTCAATCCTATCTCACTTGTTGAGTCCTTAGCTAATTACTCACCCTCACCTGTCCCTCCTTTGTTTGATGAGATTCCCACTGAGATCTCACCTGAATCACCTGTTCCTGAACCACCTCCTCGAAAATCTACAAGGACTCACTCTACTCCATACTGGCTCAAAGATTTTGTATGCAGTACCTCCAATGTTGATACTAAGGCTACACTCTCAACTAGCAGGTTTACTTCTCCTTATCCTATATCTTCATGTATGTCTTATTCCTCATGTTCACTATCATACAAAGCCTTCATTTCCAATGTGGCACCTCTTTCTGAACCAACATCAATAGCTGAGGCCTTACACAAAACTGAATGGTGTAAAGCCATGCTAACTGAATTAAATGCTCTTGAATCAACTGGAACATGGGACATTGTGTCAAGGCCCAGTGATCAGTCAGTTGTCACTTGCAAATGGTTATTCAAACTGAAATACAAGGCTGATGGTACTCTGGATAGGTATAAGGCTCGGCTTGTTGCAAGAGATTTCTCTCAAGTTGAGGGAATTGACTATAGTGAGACATTTGCTCCAGTGGCCAGAATGATTTCAGTAAGAACTCTTCTTACTCTAGCAGCTGCTAAAGACTGGCATGTCTCACAAATGGATGTGACAAATGCCTTTCTTCATGGTGAACTTGAAGAGGAGGTATTCATGGAACTGCCTCCTGCCTATGACCATCTAAAGAAATTCCAGCATTGCTCACAGGAGGAGAGGTATAATGAGAGCAATACTGTCAAGAATACAAGAGCAGGAAAAGTCTGCAAACTGAGAAAATCTCTATATGGACTAAAACAGGCATCAAGACAATGGTTTGCCAAATTTTCTCAAGTTGTAAGGGAAGCAGGATATGTGCAGTCAGAAGCTGATCATTCTCTATTCACAAAGAAAACAGAAGAGACATACACTGCACTTCTAGTTTATGTGGATGACATGATCATAGCTGGAGATAGCAAGAATGAAATTCAGAGACTAAAGGAGCATCTAAACAAGAACTTTCAGATGAAGGAACTGGGAGAGCTCGGGTATTTCCTAGGAATTGAAGTGGACAGAACTGAGCAAGGTTTTTATCTAAACCAGCGAAAGTATGCACTTGAGGTACTAAAAGAAACTGGTATGACAGATGCTAAACCAGTGACTACTCCCCTGGATCCAAAGGTGAAATTGGATATGAAGGGAAGCAGATCAAATGTGAATCCTATAGCCTACAGAAGACTAGTGGGTAGATTGATATATCTAACCATCACTAGGCCTGATATTTGCTATGCAGTGCAAATGCTCAGTCAGTTCATGCATGCACCTACTGATGATCACTGGATAGCAGCAAAGCATGTGTTAAGATACTTGAAGAATGCTCCTGGACAAGGATTGCTACTGGCCAAGAGTAAGGATCTGGAGCTAAGAGCTTTTTGTGATGTTGACTGGCAAAGTTGCCCCATGACCAGAAAATCTCTCACAGGTTTTTGTATAATGTTGGGGCCTTCTCTAATCTCCTGGAGATCAAAGAAGCAGTCATATGTAGCCATGTCCACAGCTGAAGCAGAGTACAGAGCAATGGCTATGACCTGTTGTGAAATTACTTGGTTAGTGAAACTGCTAAAGGATCTGGGAGTGATGATAGACTGTGTCAAGATGTTTTGTGACAATCAATCTGCTCTACACATAGCAAGGAATCCAGTGTTCCACGAGAGAACAAAACATATTGAAGGAGATTGTCACCTTGTAAGGAACAAGGTCTTAAGGAAGGAAGTTGCTCTTGGTTACATATCAACAAAAGAGCAACCTGCAGACATCTTCACCAAAACTGTATGCAGTGACATATATGACAAAACACTTAGCAAGTTGGGAGTTACAAATCAATTTGCAACCACAACTTGAGGAGGAGTGTTGTAAGGTTTTGGGAAATGTGGGTCATTTCCTGTAATTAGGAGAATAAACAGGTAGACAGTTAGAACTCCCCTCCTTCCTTGTAACAGACTTAAATAGGGGTGTTTGGCCTCACTGTAATCTGTTTTTCAACATAATCAAATTCTATAGTTTGGGAGGTTAGTTTTTCTTCTCTTCCTTGAATCTGAGTGTTCTTGAGTGATTCAATCATCACAAATAAACATTTTCAGGATCTGTCACTATTTGCATACATATATAAATTGCACTTGTGTAAAATCATGCAACTTCATTTATATGGAGAAAGGCCCCATGGGGCAATCTATATACATATTATATATATATCACGTCTTATAATTTAGCAATAAGTTATAACTTTGGAAAATTCTAGAACTTCTTTCTCTAATAAACATTAATTGATGTAGTAGCTATAAATAAATATGATGGAAGACGAATCAGAATTGAATAAATTAAGTGGCCATACTACAAATAAAGATACTCTCATCCTTTTTATTTTTATGTTTTTGGGACTCTCTCATCTTTCTCCAAACAACAACCAAAAAAAATTAAAAAAAGTGGTGACTTAAGTTCGTCTATTTTACGTTAAGTATGATCAATAAATAAACGGTTATAATGTCGATTTACATAATTATATGTACTTTCTAAGGTGCTTAATTCAAATCAAGATCTATTGTTTAGGAACGAGTGATATATAAGTTAGGCCCGTTTGGTATAAATTTTAAAAAAGGTAAATGAAAACGAAATAAATTCAATCTATTTATAATTCAAGATATATTTTTAAAAATTTTAATAATTACCTAATATCACAATTTTTCATATAAAATTTATTTTATTTTTCCTTCTTTCAATTATCCATTCGAATAAGGGTTAAGCATATCCCCTATACTTCTCTAATTATTATTTCTATTATCTTTTTTTTTATGCAAAAATGAGTATTCTTCAATCAAATGGACCCACAAAACTCCGCTATGAAAAAATTTATTATTTGCACATAACATCATAATTATTCATCTGACGCAATGTAATTATTCGTATGTGTTAACGATCTTTTCATATAAAAACAATTCGTTGATTACAATATGATAATTCGTATGAGTTATGTACAAATAATCATATTGTTCCAACCGAATAATTAATGTTGATATTCAAATTTCCTTTGAATCTTAACCGTTGATCTTCTCACTCCAAAACTCTTATATATTTTCACAAAATATATATATATATATATATATATATATATGGAGTGGTTCCCTTGTGCATACTCTTTAGAGTGTATCTAGTGCACGAATCCTGACCGTAGATATGGATGGATCGGATGGTCATGATTACAAGGATTTTTTATAATTTTAATGTAAAAAAGGGTGGACTCCACCATCTCTCCATGTTCAACTCTCCCGTAGAGCGCGCGTGGAAAGGGACAAAATTGGTGAAACGCAAATCTCGCCAAATTACCATCACATGTATTTGCAGGTGGGTCCCGTTTATTTTTAAAAAAAATTCCATTATTGAGTACGTATTACCAGATATCATTTCTTAAATTATTTATAAGTTTTATACAGTAATTTATAATTTTATAAATTCAAATCGATGGGTGTGGGAGTGATGTTGTTATAGATTGTGGGTAAAACAGTCTTCGAATTCTTCTTATTAATTATTCATTTTGCTATTTTATAAGTTTATAAGTTTTATCATTTTTAAATTTTTTTTTTTGGTCAAACTCAACAAAGTTGTATTTTTATCTACAAATAACGATAATCGATTAACCAAATAATCCATATTTTTTTATATATAATTATTTCAAACTTTCTCTTACATATAAATAATCTTTGCGAATTCACAAAACAATGTACAATTTTATTGATTATTATTTTAACACTACAAAAACTAAAAAATTTGTCAATTCCACTTAATAATATTTCACATGCTACCGAATAATGTTCAGTTTTATTTTTGAATCCAGTTCAAATTAAAATTTACCAATTCTACCGAATAATTTCTCACATGCTACCGAATAATGTTTTTTTTGTCAATCAATTTTAGATAAAAGAATCTCAAAATCCCTAAACAATGTTTACGATTTATACGAATAATGCTTCATATTTCACCGAATAATGTTTCACATTTCACCTTCTACCAGATTATCGAGGATAATTGTAATTGTCGCATATTCCCATCAAAATTTTAAATATTCTACCGAATAATGCATCGAAGTTAATTGAATAATCATGAAATTTGCCACAAACGTCTCATACTTGATGTGTCGAGTTAAAAAAAAATCTTCTATAAACGAATAATGATTAGAGATTCACCGAATAATACTTGTATTCCACTGAATAATGTTTCATGTGTATACGAATAATAGTAATCATCGCAGATTTTTCCTACACAATTTGCTATATTCTACATAATAATAATCAGATTGATCAATCAATAAAGAAATTCGACAATCTACTTACACTCTTAATTAATAAATTGAAAAATAAAAAACAGAATAATATTCCTACTAGGAATATCACTGTAATTATTTAAATAAATTGAAAAATACAAAATACAAAAGCACATGCGTACGATGCGTGGACCACAATCTTTTCAAGTAGAGATTTTGGATTCAAGCACGCGCTAGTTTCCATGCGTTGGGCAAATCATAATGTGGGACCCACAATTTATTTTTAAAAAAAATCAGAAAAATCCCTTTTAATCTACACCCTTAATTTATTCTTATTCAATGGTTTAGATCTGTGCACAAGATACACCCAAAGGGGTGTGCACAAAGTACCCATACTATATATATATATATAACTTAAAAGCTTATATGTAACGCATTAACCACTAAAAACTTTATGAGGGTGTGAAAGCTAATTAAGGGTCAATAATAGTTATAGGTAGAAAAAGTCAGTTAAGTTGTTGTATGTATTTATGATCATAATTTCTGATTGGGGTGTGGCCAATTCGCACGTTCACTCATTTCTGAATCGTAACATATTAACATGCATGTTGATTGTTCAGTTTAATCTCCATCATATCATATATGTGTACTGTGTACACCTAGCCACTACATACATTAATACACGTATTGCGTATATATAATTAATTAATATTTAACAATAAACCATACACGTATTCGTATATATATATATATAATATAATATAATATAATTTTTTCAGAAAATAATAGATCGACTAAATAATATATGTAAAAGAGCATTCTTGTTAGAACATTGCTGGCATATACATAAATGATCGATCCAACTATATCTAATATATACGTACAAAATTATTTTTGTTTTGTCATTTGAGATTTGACGTACAACTTATATATCACACAAATCGATCAACGAGTTGGAAAAATGTACCTTAAATAGTAGATCATGATATATAGAAAGTCGAGTTTAATTAGGAGTCGTACGTTAAAATAAAAGGAATATAGCATCTACCAACCTTAGCTTGATAAAATTGGACTAACTAATCATATTTTGGGGCTAGATTAAAGGGAATTAAGAGTGCACCTATATAAATATTGTAGGTTAACTTTTAAATGAGTTTAACAAAAGGCAGATCTATCTATCAATAATTTATAGCACATGTAATTCTGCTTTTACAGTTTACTTAACCATGCATTCTACTAATGATTGAGAAAATGATAGGAAGGCATTTTTGGATAGTAGATACAGGTGCTTCAGATCATATATTGTGGATATTTTCCATATGATGCTAATTAAGTTACTCATAATTGCAAACCAGTCGGGTTTCCTTTCTCTTGTGGCCTCAAACTGTCTGTTGATAATGGAGAGTTATACTTGCTAGCTACTAGAAGAATGCATGCGTCTTGTTGGAAGATTGCTCTATCTGAATCTTTCTAGACCAGAAGTTTCGTATTCAATTTAGCATTTAAGGCAGGTAGTTTGTGAGCAATCCTAGAGCTCCCCATGGATTAGGGATTGTTCTATCCAGGTGGCAATGATCCGAGTCTTTATGCCTTCAGTGATGCGAATTGGGGTTCTTGCCAGATCTTTAATTAATTGGTTACTGTGTTTTTAGGCAATTGCATTGTCTCTTGGAAGACAAAGAAACAAAAAACTGTATCGAAGTCATCAGCTGAGTCGATCAGAGTGCAGGAGTATGAGCACAACTTCATGTGAAATTGTCTGGATTGATGCTGTCTGGATTGATGCCATCTTAAAGGACTTTTCAGCAAATGTTCCGAAACCTATGACTCTTTACTATGATAATAAAGTTGTGCAACACATTGCTGCTCATCCAATTTATCACGAGCACACTAATCATCTAAATATCGATTCCTATTACATTAGAGAACGCTCTGATATAGCACAACAACAACTCAACAATAGTAGAGGAAGAAGAGTGCAAGTTTGAGCGGGAAAAGAGGTTCCTAGCTAGGACATGTGTATGGTTGAGATACAACCGGTTGTTAGATGCAGATGTATAGAAGGGATCGAGTATAAGTACCTGATGTACACCGTAACAAGAACAAAAAGTTTTCCGGATGAATGAAAGCAAGATCTTCATCTTGGTTTAGTTTTCTTCTTTCCAAATTACAATTTGTGTTCTTTAAGTTTGATCTTAATTAATCTTGAAGCTGAGTCAACTAGCTTCATAGATTTTTCTAAAAAAAAACATGCTGATTGGTTTATCGTATAATGAGGATCGATGTATTTGGGTGGTGGTTTATATATTTTTTGACGTATCCATCATTCTTTTTCGAAAAGATGTCCTGGAGTACTGATGGTTCAACAGAATCTGACTGTATATAAAATCTTATTTTATTTAAAAAGAGAGGCACCTACTCCTTTCTCAAAATATAAGTTGTTTGATTGAAGAAAATATTTTTAAATAAGTTAAAATTTATAAAATATTAATTTCTATACATTTTTTAAATATATTTCTAATTATTAGTAACAAGTATGGAATTATTTTAACTTTAAAGTAATATTTTATAGAGTTTTTGACTTAAAAAACTTACTAAAAATCAAATTATTTATATTTTAAGACAACAACAATTGTTTACTAGGTATAGGGTGGATCATATATAAAGATTTTTATATATAAAGATTTTTTTATAATGTAATTTGAATGATAGAGGATGTAGAGGTTAGATCAATTTAACCATAAATAAAATAGTTTATTTAATTAATTATGAATGTGTGGGCTTCAAATGCTATGCCCTTAAAGGGGTTACTATTTCCCATCTACCAACTCGTTTCCCCTTCCAAACCACGCCAAATTATCTACAACAAAGTATCCCTCTTCTTATTATTTTCCTGAAATATGGGATTACGATCATAAATACATAAATTGGATGCCAGTACACGATAAATCTAGAGCAAAAGCAGCAAAGGAGTCGACGATGAAGTTCGCTTCCCTAACATAAAGTATCTGAAACTCACAATTGATGCTAATAAAGCCTTGACATCGACGCACCAGGCTAGCTAGACATCAGATGACTCTCCACCACACCCTTGCTAATCAAATCATGGGCGACCTTCGAGTATGTCTCAACCTTGACTTTGCGGAAGCCCATTGATCTTTTCTTGTTAAATGTACGCACTTCATATCATTATATGTCAATATTTGCGCCTTTTAATTGTGCAATGATAATAATCAATATTTTGTGAGCCTATAGGAGGGGTGAGAGAAATGATTAAATAGCATTATAGGAGAAATAGTTACCCTCTTTAAAATTAAGGAATGAAATACGGGGAAAAGTATTCGTCCATGTTTGAGATTTTAGTTGTCAATATGCAATTCCTTCATTTTTTATGTACATTCTTAAATTGTGCCATTATAATATAAAAAACTAAGAAATTGTAGGATATAAGGAAAAGGAAGGGTGAAGCTTTCCACCTAGCTAGTTTAAACTTTTGTGTTAGACTGCTAGGTACTTAGTGAATCTCAACTTTATAACTATAAAAATAAAAATAATAAATCCGTGGACCGATGACTGGGGGTCGTGTTCACAAGCGCCAATGCGCTAGTAGCCTAGCACACAAGCTGAGTGAGGTTCTATTATAAAACTAATTAGCAATAGAATGAGTAGCCCACCAACTCATATATTAGGGCTTGTTAACTTTCGATGTGAGACTCTTTTAATTGGTTTCATTCACATCTCTCAATACTCGATAACGATCTTAATTAATGGGAGAAGGTTGAGATTATTCGTGCATAAAATAGAATTAGTCGTAGTAGCATATAAGTCAGCATAACTAACAAGTTAGCTATCATAAATGTGAATGATTTACTTGTTTCACAATTCACACACATTGAAAAGGTATTAAGACTTGGCTATGTATTCAGAAATTACATAACATGCCACACTCGTACAACTTATAACAGTAATACGTCTTAACTATATATTAATTGATGTACACTTATGTTTTCTCATCCTAACCATGGATCCTATACATAGCTTAAGCTATAATTAAGGATCCATGTTGGGATAAAACCTAAACATGCACTCACTATATATAAAAACTTACCACCAAGTTTAAACTCATCAACCCGCCTGTTATAAAAAAAAAACTACTAAACAAACATAACCTTGATTGGAAAAAGAAAAGAAACATAAGTTTGAAGATGATCATCACACTAGTAGTCCCAGTTTTCTCCAGCTTCGTCAAACAGCCAATTCTCAAGGGCCAAAAGCGGGCCCCCAGCCTGCTGCTGGAGGCTCGCGACATCCTCCTCTGACTTGGCCTTGTCAGGCATCCACATCTGGAGCAGCCTGGCGATGTTGTCCGCGCTGGAGGCATATGGCTTTGTCTCCACCGGAGGCCTGGAAGACGAGGAAGAAGTCGAATCCGATAGCTTGGAAATGCTAGTTGAAGCATTATTGTTGTTAGGGTTTGGGGTAGGGAATGAGATTGGGGTGTCAAGTGAGAGGGCTTCCCTTAGGGCTTGTTTGGCCATGTGGATGTCCGTTTGGAGTGTCCTCTCCCACTGGCCCTTGCTGCTTGACCTACCTTTGGTGGTAAACTCTGAGGCAGCAGTGGCCCCTGCTTCACCGCAGGTATCTGGTTGTGCCCCCTCACTTCCACCGCTGCTGCTGCCAGCTTGTTCGTCTTGTTTGTTGAGTTTCCTCTTGAGGTGGGTGTTCCAGTAGTTCTTGATGTCGTTGTCGGTTCTCTGTGGAAGGTATGAGGCTATTGCTGCCCATCTTTCCCCATCATCACAAATTCAACATTATTAATTTATACGTACATATATGTACATATTGTGCCATTCACTACACAATCCTACATAGCTATATCTATTATATATACACATCAATCAGCTTATTAGATATGCATCTTAATTTTTTTATTTTTCCCCATCATCACAAATTCAACATTATTTATACGTATACATATTGTACGTGTCATTCGTTCACTACACAATCCTATATAATTATATTCTATACGATCTCGATCAGCTTATTAATTAGGTATGCATCTTAACTGATTTATATATATATTATGACAGTAATATATGAACAAATCTGAAGCGTTTGATTAAAAAAATAAACGTTTGAGATTTAAAAAAAATTTAAAGAGAAAAATGATTTGTCTGTAACAACATGATTATTTGTAAATAAGTAATATAAATGAATACAAATAATCGTGTTACACCATACGAATAATTTTCATATATGAAAATTAAAACTACTAATAAATATGAATAATTGTACTAGTGTGTGAACTGTAAAAGAGGTTCATAATCAATCAATCCTCCATATAATATTTATATATCTCAATTGAGATGCATGTATATATACAGAATCACAGATGCATGTTATGATTTTTATTTACAAAAATTAATTAAAAAAAAATACCTGTTGCCAAGAAGGGCTTGGAGGTGGATGATGGTCTTCTCCTCTTGGTGGGTAAAATTGCCGCGCTTGATCCCCGGCCGGAGATAATTAGTCCACCGGAGCCGGCAACTCTTGCTACACCTCATCAATCCTGCACCAGATTTCAATTAATTTCTTCATTAAATATCAATTTCATCTACATATATATATATATATATATATATATATATTGTAAGACAAAGTACACTACTGATGGAATTAATTAGGGCGGTGTTAAATACACACCCAATTCAACGGCGAATTAAATCAACCCGGCAAGATCAATTTTTATATACATATAGATCTATATATCAATCATCATCGCATGAAGATGTAGCAAAAAAAAAAAAAAGGAAAAAGAAAAAGCGTACCAGTGTTAGTAGGAACGGTTCGCCAATTGCCAGGGCCGTTGTGTTGGATGTAAGACACCAAGATGATGTCCTCCTCGGGCGTCCACGGGCCCTTCTTCACCCCTGCTTTCTCGCAGCACGGCACCCTCCCCATCGATCTGTATCTATATCCACCGATCGATGGATCCTCAATCGATCTGGTTAATTGATTTGGTTTATCCTCTCTGTGTTTGAATTTGAGAATTTGATAGCACTTAGCAGTACCTAATTTCAAAGGTAAGCTGATGGATGGGAGTAGAAAAATCAAGGGGGCAAGGAGTGACAAAGACCCAAGTCTATATATTTATACAAATATTAAAACATACTTATAATCAGACAAAGTTGCAATCAGACTATCAAGAGGAGGAGGAAGGAGACTCCCATGACGCGCGCGATGACACAGGGAGGGTAGGGAAAGAGAGAAAAGAGTCAAAGAGGCCAGCAATCTGCATTTACTCCTCAACGGATACTTATGTAATCCCCTCCCCCTATATATATATATATATATATATATATATATATATATATATATATATATATATATATATATATATAAGTCAGCTTTGCTTTCCTTGTTTGAGGCTTTCAATCACTGAACTTACTCACTATGAATTTATATAGATACGGAGGGAGATAAGGAGGGAGTAGTATTCTATATAATTGCATTTTGACAACCTTTTTTTATAATAAAATATTTGTCCATTTAAAAAACATTAATGATAATTTTTTTTTAATTTTGTCAATTCATCTTATTTATTGTATTTTATTTTCAAGATATTTTATTAATACTACATATTCTCATACTACTTTTTTTTTCCTTCATTGGTCCATTTTTTTTCAAATTATTTGTTTGTTAAAATTTTAGCTATTCTAACTTCTTTCTATTTTTAGCTTTCTTAAAAATCAAGTTTTAAAAGATATAAATTATTTTTTAAAAATTATTATTTTCAATTTTTTTTTTTTTGTAAAATATGAACTCCTAAAAGTTTATAAATATATCCATATAAATGTACAAAATATGAACATGATTTTTTTAAAAAAATATTATCATATGTTAAAAATAATTAAATGATACCATGAATCAAGATTACGTGGTGTGCTATGGAGAACCCGCACTTGACTTCAATTCCGCAAGGCGGTGGGCGTTTTTCTTTTGTATTTATTACCTGCGATTTTGGGTGTTTTTAGTTATTAAAGATAAAGTAATTTGAAGTACAGTATTTATAAAAAAAAAATATGGTAAAATGATAGATTTTGTAACCAATTAAGATATATATGAGATAGACATATAGGATAAATACGTGGATAATATAAATGAGATTATTGCCTAACATAATTTAAAAATATTGAATCATCATTAATAAACGTGTAAAAAAACTCAACTCAAATTACATCAGAAAACGACACAAGATGAGACTTCATGTCTCTGCTTTAGTATATCATATAGATTGATATATAGATTTCTCCCATTTTATTTAGGCTGATTCCATACAAAATGAGATGCAGCACTAAATTATTTCAAATATAATTTGATTTTGAAAAAAAAATTGTGTTTGTATTTTATACTTTTATATTTATAAACTTTTATTATGAAAGAAATTAATTTAGAAAATATGATCACTTATATTAAGACAATATTTTTTATTAAAAAAAATTATTATAAAAATTTCTAAACATATATATAGTTTATGAAATTATCAAAAATAATTTAGTGGTAACAACCAAATAAAATTAAGGTGATCAAAGTAGGATTCTACGGGCGCAGATGAGTTAATAAATACAGTAAGATTATTAGTTTTAAGGTAAATGATGGATGGTATGTAAAATGCATGTTAAATGCAGTGGAGACCTAACATTTATATTTTGATTAACTAATTTATTATTTGCATTAAGTGTTCACTTACCTACCATTTATGACCCGGTCTTAATAATTCACTTCTTAATTAATACGTTTTCTTTATTTCTTTATTCTTCTGTAGATACAAATTGATATATATGCTGTCGAATTTTTATAATATATTGTAAAGTTGTTATAAATACCAACATTATTTTAATAATATGGTGTAATTATCCACATGTAGTAATTATCTTTTTATATGAAAATTATTTATTTTTATTTGTTGAGAATATGCTATGGGATAGTATCCACAATAAAAATATAGTGAATCCAAGCTTTGTACACATAACTGGGTGGGCTACTCGATCCTTCTAATGCTAATTGGTTTTAGGATGGAATCTCACTCAGCTTGTATGTTCAGCACTTGTGCACTTGAGCGTGTGACCCCCACGTTGTATGACCCATCGTAATTTAACAATATCAACAAATTATTCATACAAAACAATTTATTTATTTTTTGATCCGAAAATAATTTGGCCATGTGAGAGGAACTCACATGCCAAGAGCATCCAGAAGGATGAATGATGAAAGCGCATAATAACCGGGGGGAGTGGCCAAAACGCGAAGTCAATGTGCGAAAGGTGGTTAGGAGCTCGATTAGCTTCTCTGTAATCATGGCAAATCTGGAAGGAGCTGAAACAGCTCAAGGAGAAAAGAACGTTAGAGATGATCATTTCAGAATCTCCGGGAGGAGTCCAACCGCCCTCAAGGTTGTTGATGATCGATGGCGAGGTTGTCACCTTCTATTAGACCTGTCAAACGGGTCATTCGGGTCGGGTTCGGGTCGGGTCACTTCGGGTCTCGGGTAAAACGGGTCCCGGATATTTTCGGGTTGACTAGAACCCGGGTTTGACCGGGTTTCGGGTCATTTCGGGTCGATTTCGAATTTGTCAATTTTTTCCTTTTTAAATTAAAAAAATCATGATTTGATAATTTTGTAATAAATTTTAATTATATATAAAAAAATTTAATTATATTTAATTAAAAATCAACCGGGTCAACCGGGTCACCGGGTCAATCGGGTAAAATCGGGTCAAAATTACCGGGTTAATCGGGTCACCGGGTCGAAACCCAGATGACCCGGAAAATTTCCGGTTTTTCGGGTTCGGGTCGAAAAAAAATTCCGGGTCAAAATTTCCGGGTTCGGGTCGAAAATTTTCCGGGCGGTCGGGTCGGGTCGACCGGGTCGGGTTGTGTTTTGACAGGTCTACCTTCTATGATGAGGCTGGTCAATTGCTCGTACAAAACATATATGAATAATCATATTACAGCAAACGAATAGTTTTGACGTTTTAGTTTTCTTCGAATCTATCTCATTGATCTTCTTACTTACATAACCCTTAATGTGTACTCGTGTATACATAAATTATTCGTCTACATATATAATAGTATAATTATATTCATCCGTATAATTTTTTTTTAACGAATAACCATTAGTACAAATGAATAATTTTATCATGTATAATCACCTAGTACCAACAACAACAACTTAATTACTTTTAATCTTATATGTTGATCTTCTTTAAGTCATTGACTTGTTTAGATCTATTAACATATACATATATTTGAAAGGGTTGTTTAAACATAATCCCTCAAATAAGAACACGTACTAGACATTTTAGTTCTGATCTGAATATACTATATACTCATCCAAATTATCCAATTAGGCAATATCTATTATGGTACGTTGGTTTGGTCCTATTGCTAATTTGGATGATACGTTAGTTAGTTCTATTGCTATTTTAGATCATAAAAATTAAATAAATAAATAAATAAAAAGTGGGGCCCAAGTGCCCAACTAGCTCAACCCTTATTTATTTTCGCTCTCTCCTGACTCGTTCAATTCGTACATAGTTAGTTCTATAAATTCTATAGTTCTATTGCTAATTTGACATCTTTCTACTACAAACTTTCCTCATAAATCATAATGAACAAGTTATTCAATGAACGTGGATAATTGATCAAATAGCAATATATACATATATGGACTTGGTCTTATATATGGGGCTGTTTTTGGAGTGTTTGGTAAGCTTGAGATTGAGCCAGATAGGGTTCTATTCGTAGATCTCGAAGAGAGCTTTATGAAGGAGAAGAAGATGATGATGGATTTGAACAATCAAACCAGGTTAGCTAGGGTTTCGGGAGAACATGATCGAGTAACATCGGTGTAAAGGTGGGCTGGGAGCTAGTTGGCTAAGTGACAAAGACTATAATAAAGTCTGACGGGACTTATTATTGTCGTATATATGCACATATGCACTAAAATATTCTTTCTTGTATGCATACACTCATATGTAATTCTATTTATTTTTGTTTGATTTTTTTAATAAGAAAAATATTATATTTAAACCTCTTTCAATAATTTTTTTTGAAAAACTATTCATGATATATACCTAAAAAAATTATCCAAAACAAAGAATTTTCCTCCCTCTCTACGACATACAAAGCTAAAAGCCATAATAAGTTCTATAAAGTTTTAGTGTAAACATTTTTCATAATCAATGTGACATGAATATCACATCTCAATATAGAAAGACCACATGCAATATATATAATACTAGTGGGGTAATTAAATTGGGGCTAAAACCCTAATTTCATTCCAAAATGTAACCAACCATCTATCTTTCATATTGAATACCATATCTTTTAAACCCTATTGATTGTAACCAAAAGAAGATTTCCTACCCATACCCTGGTAATTGTGTTGCATTTTTCATG
This sequence comes from Persicaria tinctoria, assembly GCA_037127255.1. NCBI lineage: Eukaryota > Viridiplantae > Streptophyta > Magnoliopsida > Caryophyllales > Polygonaceae > Persicaria > Persicaria tinctoria. The sequence continues at coordinate 56,693,954 of JBANSL010000020.1, forward strand.
TGGCATGTCTCTTATGACTTATTAGATACAGTAGTGATTATGACTCTCTTCTTTTCTTCTATAGAACATTTTCATTATCCAAACTATTGAGTCAACATGTTGTTGTCGTGTCTTCGGATGATTAAATCAAGTTACGGACAAAGTGGCTCGTCTCAGTTAACATTTGGACTACAATATCTTGGTATCTCATTCAAAACTACAACACTCGTCCATGTCATTGAGTGATGAACTAGCAAGCTCTATCACCACTGAAAAATCAATCCTTTTTTCATTTTTTTTTTTAAAATAGCATATTGTTATGTCCCTGGTATTAGGGGTTTAAGGTATAAATACTCTTAGATGTTGTAATTGGGATTTTATCCAAGTAATAATCAAATCTTTTACCCTTACTCTCTCATAATCTCTATCTCTCTCTTAATCCCTCTCGGTCTATCTCTCTCTCTCTTCTTCCTCTTTCTGCCCTTCATCTTCTTCTTCCCTCTCAATCTCCATGAAAGCTTTAAGGCTTTCCTTCTATCCGACCCTAGGGTCATAACACATACAAAATCGTGAAACTTGTGCATGATATTCTTGATATTAGATACTCCGTATTTTTTCTCTTATTTATATTAATTTTACATAAATTATATTATAATTTAATTTAAATAAATATACAGCACAATGGTTTTATAAGGTGTATTTAAATTATTAAATAAGTTTAATTATTTATGCTATTTTTTATACTTTATCAATCTTAAAGCCTTGTGATGTGAACGAAAAATATAAAATTTCTTAAATAGGGGGCAAAATTTTCACAATTGATAAGAATTTGTTATTTGTCATGACGTAGTACGTCAAGTTTTGCGTCTGTTAAGGGAAAAGTCATAAGCTGCATTGTAATTTGTTCACATATACATCAAAGTGACATCTAAGATGAGGAAACATTTAAAGGCAGTTTTTGGATGCATCTGTTATGTATAACAATCAAAACCTTGCAGCTATTCTTAGGTCAGAAAGATAACAGATGGTGCAACTACAAGGAAGCAAACAGCAACAATACCGTAATGGATAAATTAGCTTACGTTTATGGACCACCATAGATGCTCAAGTGTGAATGTGTTCAAAAAATGTTGATAAAGATGTAAAAAATGGATAAAAATCAATCACCCAGGTGTTACATTCAGACGTCGCTTCGAACGTTTCTCTCAATCTTTCAAGGTACTGTACAAGAATGGACAAGTGTAGTGACAGTACCTCAAGTATTTACTTTCCAAAGGCGACAATAACTCCATTACCATCACAAGATTCGAACTTCAGATCTCATGCCTAAGAGATTGACATGATTTTTAAATGGGCGAATAGGGCAATTAAATCGACCATGATTTATAGGGTTTTCCTACCACAAAGTATTCAGATGGTACTGTCCGGTAATTGGATCACAATTTCAGTCCAATTATCAGCTTTTTACTGATTTCAGAATCAAATGGAATCACTCAGGGGAATGGTAAGTGAAGCAAAGACTTCATGGTAACTTAAAAATCTAAAGCAACCATGTAAACATTCGGCCTCCAAAATGAGAGTAATAGTTTTACCCCAAAATATCTGTCAAAATTTAATGTATGCCAAAACAAAACTGCTAGTTAAAACTTAAAAGTGAACAGAGGCAGTCATACCAATATTATGCGCAAATAGTCTGCAAAGAGGTCATATGAACTCCCATCGCAACAAAAGACAACTTTCATATTAAAGATATAACTTGAGCTGACAGCCATTTTAAGCATTCCGGACAGATTGCTTATCTTTAGCTTTCTGAATCATCAAAACCTTCTTCACAATCTTTTGCTCCTCAGTCAGGAAGGACCTTATGATCCTGTAAAAATATTTATAATGCAAGAGCTCAAATTCAGAAGAATGTTACATTTGAGAATATAGCTCAGCATTCCTCACAGGCACGTACCTTTCACGGACAGCACTACCCGACAGCACACCGCCATATGCACGGTTGACAGTGCGCCTGTTCCTGGATAATCTGGATCTCTTGTATTCAGTGGGTCTCAAATGAGGAATCTACAAAAGACCACCATAAACAGTAAACAAACTATGACAATGTAAAACAGCTTCATCTCTAGTGCCTTGCTAAGGAAAAACTCGTGACAGACTGAACCCGCCAGCAAAAAAACACTACCTAAGAGCCAAACTAATCGGATTCAAGGCACTTAATCATTTCCTAATTCAGGAGTCGGGAGTGCCGAGGGAAAAAAAATACAGAAAACCAGCAAGCTAGTAACAGCAAACCATCATATCATTAATCCTTCAGCACATGGCTAATCAATCAATCAAGTTCAGAGTAACTGGAGACTGATACTCAGTTTGTCAGTTACTTGATTAAAGTTACACACGAACTACTGAATCGGTCCATACTTCAGTGTTAATGAGTCATGACGGATAACATAAAAAAAGGGGATGGCCCAAATACTTAAGTATGCTTCCAATGCATATCAAAGAATTCGGGAAACAATATATAATCCACCAGTCAAAACTTCATTCGGCATTTACATAGATTGAACACTTGATCCTAATTTGTACAGCAAGCCTACAACTAGATCCAATATACAGTGATGGAAAAGTACTGGTTGAAAACAGATCAACGATCTTGTCAGCAAAGTTAACGAAACATACCCCTTGAATTCTTTTTCCAGTAACTGGACACTTCGGTCCACTGGCTCTCTTCTTAGTGGTCTGATAAACAAGCTTTCCACCTACACCAACCGACAATCAACTGATTGCATTGCATTTCAAATAAATTCATGAATAATGTACAGGTGAGGCCATGATATAAACAAATACAGCTAAAACAGCAATCCGAAGTCCACGGCGAAGTATCTAGAAATCCAAAGTTTATAGCTTCATGTTTCAATACGAACCGTTCTCAGAATCAGAAAAACAATATCTACAGTGCAACTGAACAAAAGAAACCCTACATTGCCTATAATACAAACCGTGCAACAAATCTGAAAACCTAAAACCTAACCCTAACGATTCTCCGGTTATGACAATCCAAGTAATTAACTGATCAATTGCAATTCACAAAAATTACGATGTTTAATTGGGATGAACATATGACAGAAGAAGTGATCTGAGATGGTATACCGGGGGTTTTAACGATCCTGTGCTGGTTGGATTTGGTGGCATAGCTATGGCGCTTGCGGTAAGTGAGACGCTGCACCATTTTCGAACTCCTCGATCTCTAGCCCTCTGCGCCTGTCACTGTCTCTCACGAAGGGAAAATCGCACAGGGTAAAGGGTTTGTAGCTGTGAAATACTCAAATGTACAACCGAGGAGGCGGAGAACAATCAGTTTTGGAAACCCTTATTTCAACAACTTAGTGGGCTTTTGCTGGCCCATTGGGTGTTTCGATGGGCCAATGGATGTTGGGTCGTCACCAGCCCAAAATCCATGTTAGAATTCGTTTGGTTGGGCTTGATTTCTGACCTGTAAGGTGTTTCCAAAATCGAGAACTGATTTGTCTATTCTAAAAGCATGGGTAATTGGGGTTCTTTAACCCAAATTTAAGAAATTTAATACTATTTTATTTGAGATTGTAAAAAATAGGTTAAGGACCGATTTGACATATCCTCTCCTAAGAGCACTTTTAACGGGGGGACTGTAGGGATGCTAAACTGGAAAAAAAAAAAATTGTGGGGGAAGGCTGACGGATGCTTATGGGATACCAAAATGGTATCGCTGATATAGGGTGTAATAAAGAGGGTGTCAGATTCATTTTATTTTTTTCGGAAATTAAATAATTAAAACGACGTCATTTAAGTGCGGAAGAAGGCAAAACACAGCGTTTGGAGGAAGGGGGGCTGGCGCAGATGGGCAGGGCACGTGTCGCCACACCACAGGTTGCTGGGATAGACGGCTGCGATTGCAAGGAACGGACGGTCCAGATTGCATCTGGCCGATTTTAATTAAATTCATATAATACTAATTTCGGTATGTAAAATGTAAAAAAAAATAATTAAAAATTACCATAATACTACATTCATTTTTCTCTACACATAGACATCAAATTTGAATATGTTTCGACGTAATATGAAAAAAAAGATTTATTTTGATATAATTATATTGTAATTTTGCTCCGTAAATTGGATCTTGGTCATTCGGTGTCCGAATGCTTATTATTATACCTTTCCGGATAGGGAATCGCGTCACGAACAAAACTCACAGCTTTGCAATGACCTACGGGCTTTTTAAGCCATTTGAGGTCGTTTCAGGGTTCAAATTAGGGTTTTACTGTGTTCAAAACTTTCTAACAATTTTCGAAACTTCATACCGAGTCCAGTTATTTTTTTTTGTTCGTAACACACTTCATTGAATGTTTGGAGGATGTAAAAATGAGGTCAACTCATTTGTGACATTGGTATAAATGATCTGTATAGATGAAGTGTGTTGTCCCGTCAAATGCAGATTTATTGAGTTGTCCCATCAAATGCAGATTTATTGATCTGTATAGTTGAAGTGTGTTGTCCCGTCAAATGTTTGAAGGATGTAAAAATGTGGTCAAGTCTGATTTTGGCTATAAAACCTTATCATCACAACCATTTCAAAACACACCAACTCCACCAACTCTTCTTCATCTTCTTTTCATTAAGGATCCATCTCAAAATCAAGCTGATAATTTCTTTTTTTCTGGCTTGAGCAATATGTCCCTTTCTTCAGAATATGAGCTAGGCTATTACGAGCAATTGCTTTCTTCAAACCCACAAAACCTTACCCCAGACACTGATGGAAGTGAAAATTCACAACAATCCCAACCTATCCCAACTTATAGCACGCAACAAGGTGTCGGTTCTAGTTCTCGAGGTCGAGGTCGTCTCAGTGCTCGTGGGCGAGGTCGTGCCGGGGCTCGTGGTTCAGGCCGTGGTGAAGTCGGAGAAGGTGCTGATGTAATTCGTTCTTCTCGCTCCACTTGGAGTGTGGAAGACGATAATCTTCTCGTTAGCGCTTGGATAAACATCTCGACCGACGCGGTCATCAACATCGATCAAGATGCAAATGCATTTTGGGATAGAATTGGAGCCTTTTATGAGAAGTATAGGAAACCACACCAAGTGGAAAGAGATGGAAAGAAATGTAAAGCTCACTGGCAAAAAATCAATTCGAATGTAGCTAAGTTTGTTGGTTGTTTTCAGGAGGCAAGTCGAATGAGAGCATCTGGCGAGGCGGACAAGGATGTCATTACGAGGGCACATGAGCTTTATGCTTCAAGGACTGATGGAAAGCGATTCAAAGAGGAGCATGCATGGGTACTACTGCGTGATGAGCCGAATTGGAGTGTTGATTATTTAGATAAATCAACCGTTGCAATGCAAGTAGTGGGAGTTCAAAGAGATCTCGAACAACTGGTGGAGAGGATACCCCTGGTTCAGATACTCCCACGAGTGTCTTTACTGTCAACCCAATTCAGCGTCCAATGGGCATCAAGAAATCCAAGAGAAAAGGAAAAGAAGTCATGTCATCCAATCAAGCTGCATAGAGAGAGGTTGTTGTCGAACAGGTAAAGGAAGAAGCCGAAAAGTTCAAACAAATGTATGAGTTGCAGATGGCGAAGGAGGTTCGCAAGAGGGAGAAGGCGCAAGGGTACACGCAAGTCAAGAAGATTGACTTGCTTAGTCAACTCATGGCAACTCCAAATCTTCCACCGGAAGGTGAGAATCTCAAAATGAATTTATTCAAGGAGCTTGCGGAGGATTCTTTCCCATGAGAGATCAAAGCTTAAGTTCATTTGTGTTTATGCATGTTTTCTTAATGTAATGCATGTTTCCTTAATGTAATGCATGTTTCTTTAATGTAATGCATGTGACCTTCATGTAATGGAAGTTATCTTTATTTAAAATGTTGTGTCATTTTTAAATTTTGAATCTCCATGTGATAGAGAGTTGTCGGTTTGTGATAGAGCCTTGTTTACTCAATGTCAGTCTTCGAGATTCCAAATTCTGAAATTGCATGTGATAGAGAGTTGTCGGGTTGTGGTAGAGCCTTGTCCACTCAATGTCAGTCTTCGAGATTCCAAATTATGAAATTGCATGTGATAGAGAGTTGTCGGTTTGTGGTAGAGCCTTGTCTACTCTATTTCAGTCTTCGAGATTCTAAATTCTGAAAATTGCATGTGCCTTCTAAATTTCTATATAAATGAACATTGCATACTTTGAAGATAATCACACCACATCCAGAACTCATCCCTTCCAAAAGCACCAACAAATGGCTAGCCCCGATTCAGATTCTTCAAACACCAACCCTTTCATTTCTAGCAGTAGTTCTGACGGAGATGGTGAGCTTCAAGCTTGCTTTGAAGCATGGAAAGCTGCTACTGTTCGAGTTCAAGAAACTTTTCAACAACCTGAAAGTTCAAGAACGAGACATCGCCGCACCCACATTGAAAGAGGGAGGGAGAGAGGCTTCGCTCAATTGTCAAGCGATTACTTCTCGGAGGTGTCAACCTACCCAGATGAGGTCTTCCGACGGAGGTTCAGGATGAGTAAGGGAGTTTTCAACCGCATCGTTCAACGTTTTGAATCGGAGATGGTGTACTTCCAGCAACGACCGGATTGCACTGGACGGATGGGCATTTCTGCATTGCAGAAAATCACAAGTGCAATTCGCATTATGGCATATGGCCTTGCTGCTGATGCTTGTGATGAATACCTTCATATATCAGGGGCCACAACAAGATTGTGCTTGTCCCATTTTGTTGATGGAATCATCAACTATTTTGGAGACGAGTACCTTCGACGACCAAATGCAGCAGACATCCAACGTCTGCTGAGCGTAGGAGAGTCTCGCGGTTTTCCAGGAATGTTGGGTAGCATTGATTGTATGCATTGGGCTTGGAAGAATTGCCCAACTGCATGGAAAGGTCAATTCGCGGGTGGATATCATGGCCATCCAACAATTATACTCGAGGTCGTTGCATCCTACGACCTATGGATATGGCATGCTTTCTTCGGAGTCCCAGGTACAAATAATGATTTTAACGTTCTTGATCGATCCCCTGTGTTTGATGATATTTTACAAGGTACAACTCCGAATGTTAATTTCAATATCGGGGGGTCACGAGTACTCCATGGGGTACTATCTTACTGACGAGATCTACCCTGAATGGGCTACATTTGTCAAATCACCAAAGACTCCTCAAGGAACCAAAATGAAGTTGTTTGCTCAATATGTGGCTTCCGCCCGCAAAGATGTGGAAAGAGCATTTGGAGTGTTGCAAGCTCGTTTCGCAATAGTTCGCCATCCAGCATTATCTTGGGATCCAATTTTGGTCGGGAAGACAATGAGAGCATGCATCAGTTTGCACAATATGATCGTGGAAGACGAGCGAGAAGATTATAGTCATCATGGATACGAGATTCCACAATTCGATGAAGGTATAAGCGATGAGGCTGCACCGATTGACGACGATGCTTGGACGTTTTCGACCGAGCGGCACTAGACTATGCAACAGTATATAAAGAAGAGGCATGAACTTCATGATAATGGTACGCACCGCCGACTTAGGGAAGACTTAAAGGAACATATTTGGCAAAAATTTGGATCCACACGTGGAGGCAATTAGATTTCGCAAATTTCGTATTATGTTTCGTACGTTGCAATTTAGTTTATGTATTTTAATCAATGAAGTTTTCTTTTTTTTTTAATGATAATGTAATTTCTTTTTTTTTAATCAATGAAGTTTTCTATTTTATTTTAAATCTAAATTTAATATTTACATTTTAGTAATTAAATACTAATATAATATTATAATCATATTATAAACATGTTGGAAATAATTATTATAGAAGGGTATATTTGTAAATTGAATTGGTAAAAAAAGATGAATTGTGGGATGCTAGGGATGCTATTGTTAAACTGGAAAAAGTGAGAAAGGGATGCTATGCTGATGTGGCGGAGAGAGATGAATAAAAAGTAGTAATTTTAGAATCTTGAATAGTAACTGATAAATATGGCCTAAGGAACTCTTAAACACCCTACAAAAGAGAGAAATTGGGGACCACATCAAAAAAAAAAGTTGAAAGAAGAGTGAAGAGATAAAAGATAAAAAGGGAGTTAAGAAACTCTTATGGGTTCTAGGGATGTGAGTGAAAATGTATAATATGTTGTTTATTGAATAGTAAAGAGAGAGAAAGATAAAAAGTGGAGTTAAGAAACCCAAATGGGTTCGAGGGATGCGGATGCTCTAAGGCCATGTTTATCGGTCAAATACTGTACACGGATACTAGCTCTTATATTATTAAAATATTGGAATAGTTGAGTGAGGGATACTTGAGCAATACTATCCCAGCATCGATACTTGAAAATTTAAGTGGGCCTGTGTCAGAGCAAGTTGGTTCATAAATTTCTTCCTTCCGGAATTTCTACATGAAAACGGCACCGTATTGTAATTGATTTGGACAAAATGTGGTGTTTGGAGGCCAAACTCACCTGCTGGAGCCCTGACACAAATGGGCACATGGCAACCTCTAATTTGCTTGCAGATTCTTTTTATGGATGGATGACACGCCGCCGACAATAAACGGTGGAGATTAAATCTGGGTGGTTGTGTTTTATTTATTTAAAATAAAAATTTCGTTATTGAAAATATAAAATAAAAAAATTACCATAATACTAGATTCATTTTTCTTTACACATAGACATCAATTTCGAGTATGTATAGTCATATTATGTAAAATAATATCGAAAAAAATAATTTTAATTATTTTTAAATAGTAAGAATAAATAATTTAATATTTTTAAGTTTTTAATAATATTTAAAATTAACATTATAAAAAATATTCATTTAATAATAATATTTTCATAATAAAAAATGAATATAATAATATAATCGATAATGTAAATAATTATTGGAGAGGGGTATATTTGTAAATTGAATTGGTAGTAAATGATGGGTTTTGGGATGCTAGAGATACTATTGATAAAGTTGGAAAAATGTGAATGAGATGCTAGGATGATGTGGCGGAAAGAGAAGAATAAAATATTAGTATTTCTAGTATCTCTAGCATCCCTTGATAAACATGGCCTAAGATTTTCAATTTTTCGCTATGGATGCCACATGGAATGAAGCAAAATCTCTCCTAGCTAACGGTGTGTATAAGAACGAGTTTATAATCTAGTTAAAGTTGAAGAAATGAGTTAAATTAATTTTTATCTTTGAATTTTAAAAGTAATTGTAATTGTGTTTTTCTCGAGAATATAATTGTTCGATAGGACCCAATACGGTCGTGTAATAATTGTTAGATTTCACGATTCTACTATTGGGTTCTATCAAACGGAATTTATCCACCCCTTATACTTATAATTTTAGAAGCAATGTCTTTGTAAAAAATTGAGTCACGTGTCAAACTTTGAGCAATCTAAGAAACCACTTTCTTTCTTCCTCAACCACGTTCTTTCAACCGCTCACAAATCCCCTTCACTCTCTCATCTGAAACCACTTTCTTTCCTCTCTTCTTCATTCCTCAATTTTCTCAAATCCCAGTTTTCTCACGGCTACCAAGGTCGTTGTTGCCCACATCGGCGAGATGAGGAGAGGACGCAGCCACCGGGATGAGGAGAGGATGATGGCGATGCGCGAGCTCACCGCGGAGGTAGCCTTGACAGGTCCTCCTCGTGATCTCGATTCATTTGCCAGATCGAGAACGGTTCACCCCATGATAGGTTCTCTCCTCTCCTCTCGATCTCCGATGCTCCAGGTAACGAAACCTTTCTCGCTTTTATTGATGCTTAGGGTCTTTTGCGGATTTCGGTCGTTTTAGGTTTTCTTTTCCCCAATTCGTTGATGTTATTTGGATTGTCATCGTCTCTAATTTTTACGGGTTTATGGATTTGTTGTTTGTTCTGTCAATTTTACCTTTCATCTTTTATGTAATTTGCTCTTATGTCTTTGTTTGACTCACAAATTTATGGAGAGAACATGCGAAAATAGGTTTTGTAATTGTTGTGAGCGGAGGTTTAACTAGATTTTGTTTTTATTTGTATTCTCTAGATTTCCAATTGTAATAGTTGCTGGCGAAATTTATGTTCTCTAGGTCAAAGTTAAACATATTTCAAGAACAACAAAAGCAAAAAGATTGCAGCACAAGCTTAAACTGAGAAGAGAACACAAGGAAGCTCACTGTTTTTTTATTCTGGGTGTAAAATTTTAATTTGCAGGTCATGTTCAGCACTGATGGTTATGCATTTCCTGAAGCACTAATTCTACTTATGGTAATTCGTATCTACTGAAATAGAATTGATAAAGGAATCATTTTACAAATGTAATTGCTCCTTTATTTTACAAATGGCATTTTCTGAATCATTCTACACATGTCATTACCACTTATTTTATTCCATATGAATTAAAAGAATTGAACATGCATTTTTTTAATCCTTGGATGAAGTGACTGCAATTTAACATCCATCATTGTCAAGTATGAAAAGAATTTTACAGTATTGCCATATCTACTGAAATAGAACTAATAAAATCTTTCTTTCACCCCAATGGGCATCCTAATTACCTAGGATTGATTTCTGTAGGACACAACTTCATGAGTTTACCATCTCACTTAGTCTTGAATCTTCATGACCTATTTCAAGTATTCGGATTTGGCCTAAAGCAGCTAGAGATTTACTTTCCATTTGCATTTGACCTTTTAAGTATCACTTGGTTGTTAGATGCTTGCCTCTTCCTAGAAGTATTACAATTAAAGGTTAGTTGTTTTGTTTCAATTTTATATGTACCCTGATTTTATTTGTAAGATTTATTCTTGACTACTCTGTTTCTTTAAGAGTCCTCTACAACACTATATTAAGCATAATTCTACACTATGAAGGGTTGCTTTCTCCTTAGGGGAAAAAACGTTCTCTTAATTTTCATTCTTAAGTAAAATACTGACTTTATGTTGCCTATGACAAACTTGGGGATGGGATTAAGATTACACAAGAATGCAGTGGTCTCAAATGAGGGGATGCTCACTTTGTTTATTTAGACTTTATTTAGAGCAACATTCACTTGAAAGTTGAAACCATACCTTTTTTTGAAGAGGGTTGAAACCACACCTTGTAAATCCCCAAATTTAGAAGAAAACAAGTTGGATAATTTGTTTCTTAATTACTTTCCCTAACCTTTAATTTATGATGTGTCTAGGTTGAATCGTCCAATCTCATTCGTTACCATCTTCACCAGATTCAAGTTTAAAAATAATGCCTTTTATCTTGCCTGCATATTATTTATTAATTTCGTTCAAATTTTCATTTTTTTGATTAATTGGCTTCTGAAATTTGTGGGATTGATGGCTGGAAACTTTTGTCGGTAGAAATTCGCGGTTGCAATTGTTTAAAGCCTTGATTCTACTATTGAGAAGCTCTATTGTTGTTTCTGAAAAAATCAATTTACATACTGAATTTGCAGATAGATTTTCTAGAGTTAAATATAGATATCCGTTTCTCCCTTTCAGGGTTAGATAATATCATTAGTATCATTATAGGGAAAGTTTGACCATGTAAGATTAAGTGTTGTAGACTTGGAAATGGTGTAGTTGCTTTTGAGAACTACGTTACAACCATGCTGCTAATAATAGTTGTAAAACAAATAAACACAACTAACCAATCACCATTCATTCTTAGAAATTCAAATAAATGATCTATACCTTATAAACTAATTAAATGAATCCTAAGAATGTTTTATAACTATTATTTTTAATTAAAATTAATCATATCAACTTTCTTGAAATAGAACCATGTCATACAATTGTTTATCAAGATCAGTTGTGTTTTTTGTATTTATTAGCTTGGGAATATATGGTGCAGCGTTACGAGGTTGTGGCCAGCAAGACCAAGATTTACTTTGTGTTGGAGTATGTGAAAGGCGACGAGCTTTTCAACAAGGTGGCCAAGGGGAGGCTCAAGGAAGATGCTGCTAAGAAATACTTCCAACAGCTGATAAACGTGGTTGATTACTGCTATAGTAGGGGCGTGTACCATCGGGATCTTATGCCGGAGAATCTTTTGCTTGATGAGAATGGTAACTTGAAAGTGTCGGACTTTGGCCTGAGCGCCCTGGCGGATTCCAAGCACCAATATATACAATCTTTTGCTTAGATGAAAGTGAATTTGAAGTGTTTTTATGCTGTGATGCAACAAAAAAATTGAAAAAGAAGAGGATGAGATAGAGTTGAAGAAGATTCAAGAAGAAGAAGAACGTGAAGCACGAGCGAGGCAAATAAGGTTGGCAAAGCGAAAAATGGATCAGCGTTGATAACATGGATGTTGTATCAGTTCAAGTTTATTTGCATGTGCAGCTAAATCATTTACCACTCTACACCAAGCAAAGATGCACCCATGTTTGTTATGGGTGTCAATGAGAAAGACTACAAGCCGTAACTCGACATCATCTCCAACGCTAGCTGCACCACTACTGGTAATTTCATGCCCTCTTTTGAGTCTTTGTTATGCCAAAAATTCAGCTTATAGTTCATACTTTGTGTGTACAAAGTTTGATATGACACCCATGGACTGAGATTCTCAGCTTTAACACATGCCCTCTTTTGAGTCTTTGTTATGCCAAAAATTCAGCTTATAGTTCATACTTCGTGTGTACAAAGTTTGATATGACACCCATGGACTGAGATTCTCAGCTTTATCACATGAGCTCATACCACCTTCAATTATAAGTATGAATATGGATAAGCAATGTTATATTCTTTGACACGGGTGTCTAATCCTGCAATTTGTAAAACAGCTACACAAAAGATGGTTGATGGACTATGAAACAAGGATTGGAGGGGTGGAATGGCTGCCTCCACCAACATTATCCCGAGCAGCATCATGACTACAAAGGTCTGCTCTTAACAACCTTTCATTCAGTTGACGATTCAGATGGATTCTTGTAGAGTGTGTTTGTTTGAATTTGCACCGTTATGTATTATTGTATGTCATGGTTTTAGATGGTTCTCCCGTTTGCCGGCATGGCCGATCCTCGAGTTTCATATATGTCTGAACTCGAATTCTTATCTAATCAAAATTAAAAATAAAAATTAAGTGCATTTTCTCTTGATTTAAAGGGTTGTTTAAGAACGTAAACATACAATTATCTTTTTCTAATTAAGGGACTAAAAAATTATAAAAACACACACTAAATAAGTAAATAGTAAATATCATTTTTTAGTACTTTAGCTTCATAGAGTTTATACATTTAAATCTATGGTCTTTTTTCTCAAGCTGGTTTATAATTTAGACCAATTTGAGAGGTATAATATGTTATGTAACATTGAAAGTGACATTGAGAATCCGGACTCAGTTTTCTTAGGTCAAGAACTATAATACTCTTTTTTCTTTGGTTCCAAGTAGAGCGCAGGTTAGAAGAGGTGTGAAAGCGGTCGGTCTACTATTCTTTGTCAAATTTAGAGCATCAATCGTCTAGATAAAAGAATTCACAATGACAATTAAAGATTTTGAAGAACAACAAGGTGAGAAGTATATTAGTTGAAAATTGACGTTCGACAAAAAATATACTGAAAAAACCCGAACATGGTTCGGAAAAAGTACTAGTTTTGTTAATTTTAATATTTTTACATAGTCATACTAACATCTAAACATTTTTTTTTCACTTTTAGACCAAGCATCTCAATTTCTTTTTAGTATTTGATCGGATAAAACATTTGAAGTTCCAATTGAAATCCGCTTGCAAATCTATATCTATCTTCTATATAATAATAATAAACTCTTAATTTAGAAGACTTTCTGCCTACGTGTCAGTCTCTCCTTAATTCTCTCTCTTCTACTAATCATGTTTTTTTCACCCTTCTTTAATTATTTATTTCCTCTAATTTTTTATTTCTCCATTTATCACTTTAAATCAATTACATTTTTTCTATTCTTTTTTAATATATTTACTAACTATCTATCTATCTATCTATATAAACTCTTAATTTAGAAGAGTTTAGGATGATGTGTCAAGCTTAGACGAATTTTAGGAGTCTCGACCAATCATTTTGTTTTTGCCATTTTTCTTTGATTTTCTTTAATTCTATTTTTTTTGAGAAAATTTTGTGAAATATCACCTTTTTCCTAATCTAATTAGGTTATTAGCACCTTAAGTTTATTTATTGGCCGCTCTAGCACTCATTCAATTATTTTTAATTGACTAACATCATTCATATTTTTAGTCTCTCCTCACTCAGCTCCCCGCGTGCCCTCGGTCATCGCTTTCAGGTGGCGAATTCGGCATAGGAAGAAGAAAAAGAGAAGAGAGAGAAACCCTAATAGCCAAACCATCGCCACCCTCGACCCCGCTGAGCCGTCTCTAATCCGACCACCGAGCGCCGCCTTCGACCACCCCAGACCATTCCCTCAAACTAGAAACCCAATATCCACGAAGAAACCCCCAAAACGGGATAAAAAAACCCACACCATTCAAAGTGGGTCAAGAGGAAAAAACTACTCGAGACCGACATCCAGATGCTTGGATCTGCAATTCCTTTACTCACTTCTCCTAAATCTCACTTATACAAACCCAGATCTGCAGAAATCAAAACCAAATAGAGTGGGATTGCGAGAAGAAGAAAGAAAAGAGCATGAGAGAAATAAAAATTGGAGGAAAAGAGAGGCTTATTCCGAGATCTATAAGCGAGATTTCAGAAAGAGAAGATTGGGTGCTTCTTCCGGTGGCGTGGGTGTCTGGCGGCGGCGCCTCTGTTGGCGGGTTTGGGCTCAGCCCTGGCGACACTGGCGGTGGCACGCCATATTTGTAAAGCCCCCTTCTTGATCACCATGGCTCAAAAACCAGGTCAGTTTCATCTCTCTTCTGTTACTCCCAATCGAACAAAAATCTGTCATTGAATTCGGTATTTTTGTGTTCGATTTTGCATCTGGGTTTACGCATCTGGCTATTGTGGGTTATCGCTTATTAGTATGAGGTTGTGATATTGGGGGTTTGTTTGGCGATTTGGAATCAAATTAGGGTTTTATACTTCACCACCCGATTTCAATTTTGAATTGTCTGATGCAACTGTAGGCTAAGATTTTTATGAATTGAGTGAGTCATGAGGAATCAAATACTATCACTTTAACAGTTGTAAACTTGTTTGTGATTGATTGATTGATTCTGTTGCTTATGAACTAGATGTGGCTTGCCTATTTAGTTGTCTATGGTTGAAGGCGGTTGAGATGTGGCTTATTATGATTAGCTGGGTTCGTTCCCTGGGATTCTCAAGTTAATTGGGAGTGTAGATTCAAGTTCATGGTCTCCTAAAATGACTAGTAAAATGATTTGAGTGGAAACTTACCTTTTGGGTTGCTTAATGATGGAATGGTTTTGTTGCTTTCACTAGTTCCTTGTATGTATAGACGGAAGGGGGTTAAGATTGTGTTTGAGCATTTGTTTGTACGATGAGGTGACTTTGGTATTTTTATAAATAGTTTTTTTGCTTTTATTTTAATAATGGGAAGCTTTCTCTGTATTGCATCTTTTCAACAGCTCAACAGGAAAGAGTTATCATTCCAAACAAATATGGAGAGAAATTGGTCGCGGGATATTACACGATACAGGTTCAAAAGAGATAGTAGTAGTATGCCATGGTTTCACTTCCAGCAAGGTTTGCTCTGCTATAATTTATTTATTCCGGATTAACTAGATTAGGAGTACTTACAAATGTTTTATCTTTTGGTCCCATCATGGATGTGAGTCCAAAATATTCTAGGAAAAATATCATTCAATTATAGATTCATTCTCTTCAGCCGATTTTTAGAAAAAGAGGCAAACTACGAGTTTCACTGTTCTGTTGCAAACCATGCCTTTCTTTTTAATCTCTTGACTTCAACAATTGTGATCTGTCGGTAACTAGTTACTCTTCTTAGTTGTACTTCCTTTTCGCTAAAAAATATTTGGTATATATTTGTTTATTGATAGCTAACTAGGTTGCTAACTAGGTGATAACATGTTTTTAACTCCGCTTGTGTTTTGGTACTCAACCGGTCCCAAGCCCGGAAAAAAGGAAGAGGGGAGACATGTTATGTAGTATTTCATGTTATTAGATTCTTAAAAGTCATCACAAATGTGTCACCAATGAAGTGTAATCAAATTTTATGTTCATATGTTATCAATTGTATAAAAATGTTATAAAAAATGACGTCATCAACAAACCATATAATTACAAATGATTGAGATAATGAGATACGGAGTAAATGTCATTAATGAATAAAAGTCATCAATAAAATATGTCATCAATCAAGTTTAATCACACTTTACGCTCTTGTGTCATCACTTAAATTAAAAAAAAAGGCATCAAACGATTTGATTAATAAAAAATGGCATCAAATAATTACATTAGAAAAATGGCATCAAAACACTACTTTGAAAAAGTTGCATCACATTAAAGAAAAAAAATGTCATCAAAACGCTACTTTGAAAAAAAATGGCATCACGGTAAAAATATCATCAAAAAATTGACATAAAAAAAGTGTAATCAGTAAAAAAAATGGCATCAATTGTCAACGTGACATCACAGCAAACAAAAATGTCATCAAGGTTTGTAAAAATTGGCATTAAAAAAGTGTCATCAATCCATTTTATTAGAAAAGTAGCATCAAAGCGAAAATAAAATGTAATAAAAAATGGCATTAAAGCGGCAAAAAATGGCATCATGTAAAAAAGTTTTTTTCACCCTTCTTTAATTATTTATTTCCTCTAATTTTTTATTTCTCCATTTATCTCTTTAAATCAATTACATTTTTTCTTTTCTTTTTTAATATATTTACTAACTATTGAGCTTAATTTAAAATATTCAATTCAATCTAATATTACTATCTATATTCTATATCTCTATATAACCTTAATTTAGAAGACTTTGTTTACGTGTCAATCTTAGAAGAGTTTTAGGAATATTGACCAATTATGTTTTTTTCCTTGATTTTTTTATTTCTCCTTCTCTTTTTTTCCATTAATTTTTTTTAATCCTCCATTCTCTTTTATTCTTAACATATTTACTAACAATCTATATATATATAACCTTAATTTAGAAGACTTTGCTTACGTGTCAATCTTAGAGGAGTTTTAGAAATATTGACCAATTATGTTTTTTTCCTTGATTTTTT
The DNA here is from genome assembly GCA_037127255.1 of Persicaria tinctoria. Taxonomy (NCBI): domain Eukaryota; kingdom Viridiplantae; phylum Streptophyta; class Magnoliopsida; order Caryophyllales; family Polygonaceae; genus Persicaria; species Persicaria tinctoria. The sequence continues at coordinate 56,711,067 of JBANSL010000020.1, forward strand.
TATTTCTCCTTTTCTCTTTTTTTTTCCATTAATTTTTTTAATCCTCCATTCTCTTTTATTCTTAACATATTTAATAACAATTGGGTTTAATTCAAAATATTGAATTCAATCTAATATAAGTATATAACCATTAGGGTTATCTCACATTTATGTACTAACTATTGAGCTTCATTCAAAACATTGAATATAATTATTAGTTGTGACACGTCACATTTAAATGCATGATTCAGATTTCAAAATTTCTAAAAAAGTATTATTATTATTGGGTGATTTAAAATATCTGCATTTATGTATTATGCTTTAGACGAGATATAAAAAAACATTTTAGAATTATAAGATACATTTATGGTAAAGTTTTTTTTATCTTAACTTTTATTAGTATTTTATAATATATTTATATATATTATTAATATTTTAGTTCTAAAAAACTGCGTCATGGCGCGGGAATTGTACTAGTAAGCACTTAATTTAGAAGAATTTCTGCCTACGTGTCAGTCTCTCCTTAATTCTCTCTCTTCCACCAATCAAGTTTTTTTCACCCTTCTTTAATTATTTATTTCCTCTAATTTATTTATTTCTCCATTCGTCTCTTTAAATCAATTACATTTTTTCTTTTCTTTTTTAATATATTTACTAACTATTGGACTTAATTTAAATTATTAAATTAAATATAATATAACTATTGTGCTTAATTTAAAAGATTGAATCTATATAATTTAATGCTTACGATTAATCAATATCATTTTAGATTATGATTATGTCACATCGCATTTAAACAAAGTCACAATGATATTATTATGATTTTTATTGTATGATTTAAAATATCTATATTTATGTATGCTATTTTAAATGAGATTTAAAAAAAATATAAAATACTTATAAGATACATATATGGTAAACATTTTTATGATTTTTATCTTAACTTTTATTAATACATTTCAATATAATTTTTATTATTTTATTAAGATTTAAAAAATAAATCGCGTCATGGCGCGGGAATTGTACTAGTTGCAATTAAAGAAACAAAGTTTTCAGATTTGAACATTTCTTATTACCATTGTTGCTGTGTCTTTGTTGGGTTAATAGTTGTATTAGAAGATTGTGTTGTATTTATTTAAGTCCACGGCCTAAATATGTGCCCCCCTCCCCTACTAAACCTCGCTCATCGGTTATGGATAAAACAACCAGAGATCAGATTCGACGCCTTCCCCTCTTGCAATCGTCGCCGCCGTTGCTGTGGCTCGCTTCCTCTCTTGCCATCGTCGTCGCCGTTTGTTGTCCATGTTGGCTCGGATCCTGCGCCTGGTCTCGCTGTCCATCGTCCCTCAATTGGTGCTCGACGAATTCAATCGTCGTCGGAGCCAGGGGCAGCCACAGGGTGGGGCGCGTGTACGCAGCCGCCCTACCCTTCGACCCACGAACCCCGAAGTTTAGAAGAAAAAAAATATTTTATTTATATATATTGTATTTTTGTAATAAGTAAAATTAAAATGGATATTGAATCAATTAATCCAGTTAGCTTAGTTGGTAAATGGGAAGGAGAGAAAATTTAATGATATCAAAGGGTCTAGGTTCGATTCCCCACTGCTCCTCTTTTATTTCTTGTTTGAATTTTTTTAGCCCACTTTTTCTTTTTCTTTTTTTACCCACTTTTTCTTTCTCTTTTTGTTTTATTTGTGTTGTGCTTTCTCAATGCTTTTGTTATCCTTTTCTTTATTTCAATTATAGGATGATGACATTTCAAATTATTTTTTCTCAACTTTAGTAATATATAAGATTTCATAAATTAATATTTTATATTCTACAAAAGCATTCAAAATTTCAACATCCTATTAAACAAATTAAATTTACTTAAAATTAATTAGAACCCATAAAATAGACTAATTAAAAAAATTATAATGAAAAGAGACTTATAATTCATTGAAACCTTTGTAGAAAAAAATATTTCAAATTGTATAATGCTCTATACTATTTGTACTATATCATATGACATAAATATAAACTTTTTATTGTAAAAAATCTCTACAATGAACTTTATAACCAGAAATATTTTAAAGTTATGAGAATTAATTTAATGTTGTAAGAATTCAAATACCCTTACATAAATAATAATATTAATTTGTATAAGAATTCAAGTGCTCTTTTGTAAATAATAAATTAATAATATTCATTTGTAAGAATGACTATAATATCGTAGGCCTCATTTTAATAATTGTACAGGGCCTCCAAAATCGGTTGAACGACCCTGCAAAATTCCGCCCCACCTTTCAGAGAGTCCTACGGCCGCCACTGGTCGGAGCCTCCGCTCCATCACCCTGGCTCCTCTCTTCGTCCTCGCCCACGGCGGTTCACGGCCATCATCTGGCCGCTGATCCGGAACGATTTTGATGTCGCTGATTCCATAGCGTTTCATTCCGCTAGATCAGTTGCTGAAATTACCGGCTCGATCTTCGATCTCTAGTTTCTGAAGCGTCGTTCCGGCATCGATCCCGACTCCTCCTGAAATCCGTCAACGTTGTTCCAGTGGCCTGAAATCGAGGACGATGCTCCAATTGCCTACTCAGATCCGCATGATCGATGAGGCTCTCCGATTCGCCTGTGTTTCTGGTTCGTATTTCCATCTTCTTCTCGAATCTCGTCCCTCTCGCTTTCAATTTCAACACCACTGGCTTCTAGATCTGTAATTTCAGTACCACTGGCGACCTCAAAGGTAAAGCCCGAGCACCATCTTGGATTCTCCAATTTCTTCACTTTGATCAAATTGATGCTGAAAAGGCCGAAGAAGAAGTTAAGCTTGCAGGTAAATGAATGTTTGGATTTTTGTCCTTGTTCTACTTGAATTCAATTCACTGTTCTGTGCTGAAATCATCTGTTTGTTGAATTTCCTTTTTGCTACATGTATATGTGCTGAAATCATCTGTTTGTGCTGCCCTTTGAAGCTGGTGGTGTTGCTGTCACTTGGGGTCTGCTGCTGCTGTTCGCTGGGGAGCTGTTGCTGTTTGTTGTTGATATTGGTGGCGTATTGTAGGTGAGCTGCTGCTGTTCGTAAGATGGAATGGATAAATTAGCTTACGTAGGTGAGCTGCTGATATTGGTGGCGTATTGCAGCTATTCTTAGGTAAGAAAGATACCAGATGGTGCAACTACAAGGAAGCAAACAGCAACAATACCGTAATGGATAAATTAGCTTACGTTTATGGACCACCATAGATGCTGAAGTGTGAATGTGTTCAAAAAATGTTGATAAAGATGTAAAAAATGGATAAAAATCAATCCACCAGGTGTTACATTCAGACGTCGCTTCGAAACTTTTCTCTCAATCTTTCAAGGTACTACAAGATTGGACAAGTGTAGTGACATCTATTTCGAGACAGAGGGAGTATTTACTTTCCAAAGGCGACATTTAACTTCATTACCATCACAAGCTTCGAACTTCAAATCTCATGCCTAAGAGACTGGCATGATTTTTAAATGGGCGAAATAGGGCAATGAAATTGACCATGATTTATAGGGTTTTCCTACCACAAAGTATTCAGATGGTACTGTCCGGTAATTGGATCACAATTTCAGTCCAATTATCAGCTTTTTACTGATTTCAGAATCAAATGGAATCACTCAGGGGGATGGTAAGAGAAGCAAAGACTTCATGGTAACTTAAAATCTAAAGCAACCATGTAAACATTCGGCCTCCAAAATGAAAATGATAATAGTTTTACGCCAAAATATCTGTCAAAATTTAATGTATGCCAAAACAAAACCGCTAGTTAAAACTTAAAAGTGAACAGAGGCAGTCATACCAATATTATGCACAAATAGTCTGCAAAGAGGTCATTTGAACTCCCATCGCAACAAAAGACAACTTTCATATCACAGATATAACTCAAGCGCACAGCCATTTTAAGCATTCCGGACAGATTGCTTATCTTTAGCTTTCTGAATCTTCAAAACCTTCTTCACTATCTTTTGCTCCTCAATCAGGAAGGACCTTATGATCCTGTAAAAATATTTATAATGCAAGAGCTCAAATTCAGAAGAATGTTACATTTGAGAATATAGCTTGGAATTCCTCGAAGGCACGTACCTTTCACGGACAGCACTACCCGACAGCACACCGCCATATGCACGGTTGACAGTGCGCCTGTTCCTGGATAATCTGGATCTCTTGTATTCAGTGGGTCTCAAATGAGGAATCTACAAAAGACCACCATAAACAGTAAACAAACTATGACAATGTAAAACAGCTTCATCTCTAGTGCCTTGCTAAGGAAAAACTCGTGACAGACTGAACCCACCAGCAAAAAAACACTACTTAAGAGCCAATCTAATCGGCAAGCTAGTAACAGCAAACCATCATATCATTAATCCTTCAGCACATGGCTAATCAATCAATCAAGTTCAGAGTAACTGGAGACTGATACTCAGTTAGTCAGTTACTTGATTAAAGTTACACAAGAACTACTGAATCGGTCCATACTTCAGTGTTCATGAGTCATGACAGATAACATAAAAAAAAGGGATGGCCCAAATACTAAAGTATGCTTCCAATGCCTATCAAAGAATTCTGGAAACAATATACTATAATCTACCAGTCAAAACTTCATTCGGCATTTACATAGATTGAACACTTGATCCTAATTTGTACAGCAAGCATACAACTAGATCCAATATACAGTGATGGAAAAGTACTGGTTGAAAACAGATCAACGATCTTGTCAGCAGAGTTAACTAAACATACCCCTTGAATTCTTTTTCCAGTAACTGGACACTTCGGTCCACTGGCTCTCTTCTTAGTGGTCTGATAAACAAGCTTTCCACCTACACCAACCGACAATCAATTGATTGCATTGCATTTCAAATAAATTCATGAACAATGTACAGGTGAGGCCATGATATAAACAAATACAGCTAAAACAGCAATCCGAAGTCCACGGCGAAGTATCTAGAAATCCAAAGTTTATAGCTTCATGTTTCAATACGAACCGTTCTCAGAATCAGATAAACAATATCTACAGTGCAACTGAACAAAAGAAACCCTATATTGCCTATAATACAAACCGTGCAACAAATCTGAAAACCTAAAACTAAACCAAACGATTTTCCGATTATGACCATCCAAATAATTAACTGATCAATTGCAATTCACAAAAATTACGATGATTAATTGGGATGAACATATGACAGAAGAAGTGATCTGAGATGGTATACCGGGGGTTTTAACGATCCTGTGCTGGTTGGATTTGGTGGCATAGCTATGGCGCTTGCGGTAAGTGAGACGCTGCACCATTTTCGAACTCCTCGATCTCTGGCACTCTGCGTCTTTCTCTGTCTCTCACGAAGGGAAAATGGCACAGGGTAAAGGGTTTGTAGCTGTGAAATACTCAAATGTACATCCGAGGAGGCGGAGAAGAATCAGTTTTGGAAACCCTAATTTCAACAACTTAGTGGGCTTTTGCAGGCCCATTGGGTTTTGCGATGGGCCAATGGATGTTGGGTCGTCACCAGCCCAAAATCCATGTTAGAATTCGTTTGGTTGGGCTTGATTTCTGACCTGTAAGGTGTTTCCAAAATCAAGAACAGGTTTGTCTATTCTGAGATTTTCACTATGGATGCCACATGGAATGAAGCAAAATCTCTTCTAGCTAAGCTAAGTTTGTGTATGAGAACGAGTTTATAATCTAGTTAAAGTTGAAAAAATAAGTTAAATTAGTTTTTATCTTTGAATTTTAAAAGTAATCGTAATTGTGTTTTTCTCGAGAATATAATTGTTTAATAGGACCCAATACGGACGTGTAATAATTGTTAGATTTCACGATTCTATCTATTGGGTTCTATCAAACGGAATTTATTTTGTTAATTTTAATATTTTTACATAGTCATATTGACATCTAAACATTTTTTTTTCACTTTCAGATCAAGCATCTCAATTTCTTTATAGTATTTGATCGGATAAAACATTTGAAGTCCCAATTTAAATCCGCTTACAAGTTACAAATTAAAGAAACAAAGTTTTCAGATTTGAACATTTCTTATCACCATTGTTGTTGTTGCTGTGTCTTTGATGGTTTAATAGTTGTATTAGAATAACGCAGCTCCAGCTAGATGAGTGTGTTGTATTTATTTAAAATTTTAAACTTTCTATCTTAAAGTAAGGGTTAAAATGAAAATTGTATATGGATCCACCTATTGATTTTAATTAATCAACCAAGGTTTCAATTAACTGATTCTGTACTTAATTAACCAAAAATAAAAGCTCAATGATAATTTAAAAATGGATTCTCTAACTATGAAACAAGTTAAGTATATAAAACTATTATTTGGTAAGGAAAGATATTTATTAACTTGAGTCATGGGTTCAAATATAAATCCGTCCATTGGAGTGTATACAACCAAAGATGGTCCGAGGGGCGGGTTGAATCCGCTCAAGTCCGTCCCATTTTTTTTTTAAAAAAATAATAGATAAAAATATTAAGAAAAATTAGTTAAATCTTTTAATTAAATTGAGGATTTTGTTAATAAAAATTATGCGTATAAGAAAATTTTAACCTATTTAACTCACCCGAATTTTAATTTTTGGTTTCATGCATGTACATAGCACACAATAATATTTAAATTAATGCATTAGAATTTCTCTTTCTTTTTCTTTTTTGATGATGAGGAACCCACATTTGGCGGTAACCCCCGATCACGTGATCCAACCGACAAGAGCCATGTACCAAGTAAATCGGTTTGCGTCGACCGGCTCAACTCACTGGTAGGGAGCAAGGCAAACTTTGGATGGAAATCCCAAAAAAAAGGGCGGATGCAGGGATCGAACCCGAGACCTTTTTTTTTTTAACAAAGGTATGTGACCAAAAATAAAGATTTTAGTTAAACAGAGATCGAGTTTGTTGTTACGAAGTACTATAAAAAAAGTGTAAAAGTTTTTTATACGGCTCTTCCATCTGTCAACTCGTCCGACCATCGAGTTTCACATTTGTCCGAACTCGAATTCCTGCATTAAAAAAAATTGTGTAAAGATTGGGGGGTCCCATAGTTGCTACTAGTACTAGTAGGTTGGATCGGTCAAAGAAAATCATGAAGTAAGTACGTCAGCCCTAAATTTCATGGAAGCAAATTGGACACGTACAACTTCCCTAATTCCGTTGTAATTAATTGATGAAAAAAGGTTAATGGGAGTCGGAATTCGGAACTCGTCGTTTCAGGTCAATTCCGTTAAATCAGGTTTGGATTTATCACAATACTGACACTTTATTTATAGGCGATCCACTTTGATTTTGACATTAATTGAGTTATTTAATCCTCCCTGCAAATCTGTTTTTTATACGCACCCTCAACTTTTGGCAATCACTAATTAATTTGTCCCAACAAGGCAACAATTATCGTCCAAGGAACCAAATTAGACAAATTTAATCTTAAATATATTATTTCTGATATCTTCGAACCATCATTATCTATATTGAATTTAATCAATTTCACGAATCTTATGCCTTGTTTTTTAGCTACATAGCTTAATTATTTTAATGATTTTTCTACATTGCATCCATATATATAATATAAATTAGAAAAATAATACTTCTTCCATTAATTCAAACTCGTCATTTTAAAAATCTATACATTTACTCTGCTTTTTTACTCTGTTTTTTTACTTTATGAAAAGCTACAACTAACAACGGCAATTTCGTAAAGATTTGCTTCCTAAAACGACGTATTTTAATTAACATGCAGGGAGGGAGTATTAGAAATAATCATTTCTTCATTAATTACAAAAAATTAGTTGTAAAATTCAAGCAAGTGAGCGCCCCAATGAAGCAGTATGTAAAAAGTTTTCATAGGTTCAATAAAATTACAATATATATGGGCTCCATATATGTTTGAGCGTATCATGCGTTAATACAAATAGATCACATAAGATTAGTGAATTTACATTCTAAAATCAATTGATAATAGTAGAAATGATACACTAATTTATACTCCTCTGTTCGACAAAACATCTCATTTTAGAGTATTAGTTTTATTTAATAAAACATGTCATTGTAGACATTTTGATATCTTTTTTACAAAAATGCCCTTTTAATAATTACTCGTAAACTGTTAATTATTGATTTACTTAAAATTAGTGAAATAACCTAAAATGATATGCTTTGACGAACGGAATGGCTGAATGAGTATACTAAGCTCGAGATTCATATGTTTCCAAATAAATATTCAAAAAGGTTCAATGACAAATCACATGTTTACTTTGTCTGAATATATATCTTAAATGATATCTTTTTATAAATAGATAAAATAATTAGGTACCATTTGTTAAGTCTAAACTATGATCGATAACTAGAGGTCGTGTGTACAAGAGCTAGTAGCTTATATGCACAAGATAAACGCGTATCCATTTTAAAATTAATTGACAATAAAAATGAGTAATATATATATACTTATATATAAAATTAATTCTGAAGCTCGTGTTTTCGCTGTTGTCCTTTCACAACTCAATACCATTTATCTAAAAATATACCTAAGTTAAAAAAAACCACAGAAAATTATGACATCAGCTAAAAAGATAATCAATAAAATTATTGGTCCATCAAAATTTGACTAACCGTGAAATACTTGGCAAAGTAGATAGATAATCATGTATATTTTGCACCATCTATGTATTTTATGTTTGTTTCGATGATTATTCGTCTGCTGACTTATTGACCTTGGAAGTTCAGATACTGATTTTGAATTTTCACATAATAAAAAAAAAAAAGGTAGATAATGTATTGATCAAAGAGGGAAACAGAGTTAAATAGGGAAAGGTGGCATTCACGTCATGGAGTGCTTATGGAGAGTGGGGCTATATATATATATATATTAAGACTAGCAAATTAGGTGACATATATATAATAAAGTATAGGGAGAGGGAAAAAAGAGTTTATAAATTAATTAGGTGTCAAACTCAATGAGTTACAGGGCAGGCCAGGCCATGGCCAGAGGGAGGTGGAGTTACGTTAACTAGATGTATGTTGGCGGGACACCGGCCGGCCGCCCTTGAATTGCCAACTCCATTTCCGACAACACCATCTCTTGGCTTTAGGGTGTGTTTGGCAAATGTGGGTTTTCGGGTGGTTGGAGCTGGAGTCGGAGTTAGAGATGGAGTTAAAATGGAGAGTTAATATTAGTTTTTGTTTTATTTTAAACATTAAAGAAATCTTATTGAGTGTACGTTTAGTATTTGGTTTAGTATTTGGTATGTTTATAAGTAGATTTTTAAAGGAGAAATTTTCAAAAAGCTCTTAAATAATAATAATAATAATAATAATAATAAAAGGAAAGAGAATGGCTAAAGATGTGAAGGGGTATAATAGAGATTTTTTTCAAAGCTTCAATCCAATTCAAAGCTCTCAAAGCTTGTCCAGGGAGATCCAATTTTTGTTAGAATATATGTAAGCTCTATCAAAACTAACGTAAATCTCCATCTTCTTCAAAACTCATTATACCAAACACTATAATGTGAGTTTTTTTTTTTTTTTAAAGCTATGAAAGACCCCTCAAACCTCTTGCCAAACAGACCCTTAATCCCATCTAACTTAATTGTTATATGTGGTTTTAACTAGTCCTGCCTCTCTTAATTTATATGTGCATGTGTATGTCTTCATAAGTGTAACAACCTAAAACAGTTTTTTTTTTATAAGTGTAACGACCTCCTATAGCTATTTGCTAAACACTATGCGCGCCATGACCCATAGTAGTGATTCAGAGTTGAACCACCATGTACAGACACACTATGGTAGCCAAACATACCCAAAGCGGAAATTGGTCGAGGTTTAGAAATATTTTTTATTGCCGTTCAAATCAGTGGTTTAGTTCACCTCATAATGGATAGGCTTAATAAGAAGGTTATAGTGCTCGAAAGTACTCCGATCTGAGGACTTGAACCCCAAATATATCTCTGATTGAAGAGTTCTCTATCATCAAACACGGACACAGAGGTGGGCTAAGCTTTGTTTGCTATAACCTAGCCACCCCATTTTGCTATTATAACCAAAGTAAGTGTGTATATATATATATATATATATATATATATATATATATATATATATATATATATATATATATATATATATATATATATATATATATATATATATATATATATATATATATATATATATATATATATATATATATATATAAACAAAAAGTAGCAATTGCCCGGATGGTTTTAGCTTCTTACCCTAATCCCTAGTCCTAGCTAGGTTTGATTTCACCCAAGTACTGCACTTTCCATAATTTTTCTTCTTGCCATGCTATATTTTCCTATTTATTTGTAGCTATATAACCTATATTCAATTATTCAAACATATTTTGTCAAAACAAAAATCACAATAAATTTAGTTTATTGGGTAAGGCGATTTCAGTCCACCCTAATTTTCAAACCTGATTTCGTCCCTGCCTACCATATCACAAGTCACAAGTCTGCGCTCATTGTCGGTAAAGGTTTGAACATTGAATGAATGATTTGTGTACAAACTATTTCGTAATAACTTAATCTTAATATGGTTTAATATTACGATCACATTTTTCGCAATTCATGTTATTAAATACACAATTAAAATAATATAAAAAGGGATAAAAAAAATTGATACAAGTGGGAGTTTGAAATTAAACAAAGTACAAATTAGAGCAAAATTTATAGTAATATTTTCTTTTTTTGATTAAGTAAAGATTTGAGACGCAACGAAATAAGCAGAAACAAACTATATAAAAAGACGACCCAAGCAGAAATACTCCCAAAAAGTTTAAGAAACAAACCTAATATACAAGCCGAATGAGGTTCCATTCTAAAACCAATTGACAATAGAAAAAGTAGTCCACCGACTCATATACATGTTCAATTTTCGATGTGAGACTCTTTTGGTCTCATTCACACCATTCAGCCTATATGAATGATTTAATACTAAAATGTTGGGATAGTGTTTTGTTATAGTTGATTGTTTGAATCATGTGCATTGTCAATTTGTGGATAAAATGAAAGATCAAGGTAGCTAGGGAGAGGGTTGCAGCTAGATATGAATTGGCTAGGTGGGAGCTAGCTAGTTGATCCAACACTTGAATGGGAGTGGTAATGGTAATGTTAATGTGCACAAGCGAGCAAAATGACGGGTAAGCAGTCGACGTCAAGAGGGGGTGGGGCCCAGGCTGGCTGAAGTACTGGTGGTGGTGGTGGGTGCTGGCTGGCCGCGCCCCACCACGGTCTCTTTAAAGGTAGCAATTGGAAGGACTTAGCTTTCAGGGGGCCCACCTAATCCTCCTCCCACTCCAATTTTCCCTTTTTTCCTTTTGTTTTTATTGCTAAGCTTTGGAATTTTGATGGTGAAATTCCAAATCACGTGGAAGCAATTCAAAGTGCTCTTGCCTCCATCACTCTTTCTAATTTTGAAAACCCAATTAGCTGTTTTACATTGTTTTCCCACACTATATTGTTTTTTTTTTTTCAGTAAAAGGTAGAGACTTGATTATCCTGCTTGATGATATTACAAAGATTTCTATTAAAACGAAGAGTTGATAAATTATTATTTTTTTTCTATTTTTAGTGATATAATTTTCTACTTTATTTGCTTCTCTATAACAATGTTTGAACTGAATATAGTCAACGGAACCTAAGAGTAGGTTGATCTTCTCCACATGACGCCAGCTAATTTCCCACTTGATATTACTGCTTTCTCTAATCGCCTTTTTAACTTCCAACTTGTCCCCTTCAATGATGACTTATCAAAATCCTTTGGAGATATAGCTTGCTGAATTCCTACCATATCGCAAAAGGCTTTGTTTGGAGAACTGAACCTTGAATTGTCTTGTCTCCTAATGAAAAATATCAATAACCTGACCGTCAGAGTCTCTGATGACTCCCCCTACATGGCACCCGCCAATGGAATTAACCGAGCCATGTACATTAATTTTGAGGATAGTTCCTTGTGGTTTGTTCCATTTATCTTTTAATCTTTTGGTTTTGGACTTGTTTTTTTCCATATATATTTACATTTGTCAAATTCCAATTTGTAATATTGCTTATAGTCCTTTGAATCATATAGATGTTGTAGCCTCCAAGTTTTTGTTGTTAAAAATGATTCAGTTTCTAGTTTTCCATATTGTTTGCCAAATGAAACAAAGATCTTCAAAATATGAGTTTTCGTGTCTAATCATCATAATATCGTCATAAAAAGATTATGAGTATCCTTCTTCAGAGTCACAGAGGCAACATTGAGATAAGACTCTATTAATGTACATGTTTTGCCTAGCCTTTGCTGATAAACCATCAATTGTTATCTTCCAAACCAAATTCTTTAATCTAGGTGGTATTTTTAGTTTCCAAATCCATATATAGTCAGTTTCACCTTGTTGTCTAGGGCTTGTTATTTTGGCCGTGGATTTAGTTGTGAAGTTTTCATTGGGGTTCCCCTACTATATTGTTTTTTCTCTTCGAAAAGTCAAGTGCGTGACACTTATTTCTAAACATGGAGTAGTTAAAATATTATTATTAATTATTATTTTATAATAATAATTAAACATATATTAAATAATAATATTAATAAAAATATATTGTTTTTTTACAAATAATAAAATAAAATAAAATTTGTGTAAAATAAGAAAATGAAGGTGATAATAATAATGATGATGACGACGACTACGATGAATGGATGACGATGAGAATGATTTTAACCCTAAAATGGGAATGGATGATTTTCGATAATTATTCCAATTCTAAATTTTTATCATATCGATCAAATACTAATTAAATCATGAATTTTCCATATCAATTCCCATTTTTCATTTCAGGAATGCATACCAATGAAAATAGGCTCTAATATTCATATTTAATGTTAAATATGAATACTAGCTAATTGGTTGTACAATTTGATATTTAAGTTACAAACATTAAGCTTTAAATATGAATATTTAATAAAATTATTATGCCATTGAATATAAATATTAACTATCATAGTTCCCATGTCATGACATGATTTTTAAAAAATAAAATCTTTGTAATAAAATGAATTAATATTATAAAATATTAATAAAATATTAACAAAAGTTATCATAAAATAAAAAAAGCAGGTTTGACAAAGCAAAATATTGCAAAAAGATATATAAAAGTATCTTAGAAATATTTTTGAAAATTATTTTATATCACCCTCATTGTTTGTTCAAATAAAGAAAAATATTAATATCAAATAGATAAAAAATAATATATATATATATAGGGAAGCTTTAAAATGTAAAAAGTCCTTAATGTGTAAAATTTTAGTAAACCGGACCCGTGCCCTTTTTAAAAAAACCGAACCGGTTTGTTTTAAAAAAATTGAACCGTCATCTCCTTCCTCCCTCTGCGCAAAAAATCAGAAGCGGGCATGGCGCCATGGCCTGGGCGAAGTCTCAATCGCCGAGCATCGAGCATGGCAGGAGGCAGGCCATCGAGCATCGGACTGGGCGGTGTTAATCGCCGGAATATTCCTCGTCGAAATCCTCGAAATCATCAGAATCGAACTCCTCCGTCGCAATCGTCGGAATCATTGCAATCGCCGGAATCGAGCATTTAGCATTGGTCAATTCGACAAGGCGGGTGTGGATCCGGCTTCTCCTCCTCGCAATCACCGGAATCCTCATCGAAATCGTCGGAATCGCCAACAATTTCCTCCTTGCCCAACAACACCGAAGCTCCCTTCGTCGCCTTCGACCACTGTCTTGCCGCCACCGAAGCCACCACGATTGCCACCAACGGACTCGTCACGCCCCCACGGTCCCGTATCTGTCCTCCCCTTGCGCCGCCGTGCCCTAGCCTGGCACTGGGAGCTTGCCGAAGTCCACCGGTGTAACCGCTGTTTCTAATCGGAGGGTTACAGGCGATGTGAGGAAGATGATGATGAAATTACAATTTTGACCCATTATTTTCCCTTTCTTTCCAAATATGCCCTTATCTAAATTTAATAAATTAAAAAATTATTCCATTGTTTATAAACGCACAATAAAATATTATATTTGCACAACTTAAAATTATATTTTCACAAAATAGTGTTTGAATGATTTAGATTGAGATTGAAAACCTAGGGTTTGATTTTGGAGCGGAATTTGGGTTTTTTTTGCCAAAAGCCAAATTGATTGAAATTGATGATATGATTGTGTTGTTGGGTTGATTTTGAGCTAATTTCATTTTCATAGCGTTGTCAAATTGTTTATGGATAATGAGCTAATTGGATTTTAGAACTTTAGTGCAATATGTTTTAGAATTTGGGTTTTTTTTTGCCAAAAGCCAAATTGACTAAAATTGATGATATGGTTGTGTTTTTGGGTTGATTTGGAGCTAATTTCATGTTCATAGCATTGTCAAATTGTTTATGGGTCATGACTCATGAGCTAATTGAATTTTAGAATTTTAGATTGCGATATGTTTTAAAATTTGGGGCTTTTTGCCAAAAGCCAAATTAATTGAAATTGATGATATGGTTGTGTTGTTGGGTTGATTTTGAGCTAATTTCATGTTCATATCATTGTCAAATTGTTTATCGATCATGAGCTAATTGAATTTTAGAATTTTATATTGCGATATGTTTTAGAATTTGGGGCTTTTTGTCAAAAGCCAAATTGACTGAAATTGATGATATGGTTGTGTTGTTGGGTTGATTTGGAGCTAATTTCATGTTCATAGCATTGTCAAATTGTTTGTGAATCATGATCTAATTGAATTTTAGAATTTTATTGCAATATGATTTAGGTCGATTAGGTTATTCTATTTTAGAGCATCTCCCACCATAGGGTAAAAAATGGGTTTTAGCCTTTTTTTTCTCCCACCATAGGCCAAAACTCATTTTGGCCAAATTTTTTTTGACCTATTTCTAAAATGAAGGCCAAATTTGGCTTGGCATTTTAGAAGGCCAAATAGGAATTCCACCATTTTTTGTATTTATTTTTAATTTTTCATTATTAATATAAATTTATAAATCACACAATTAATTGTATATAAACTATATAATTATAATTTTTATCAAAACTAAAAGTTATAGTTTGTAAATATATTGATGAGTTCTTTGATATGGCTATAATATTTAATATGTTTGGATTATATTTGCATAAATAATTAATATCTTTAGAAAAACATATTCATTTTATATTATTACATCTTCATCGAAATCATATCTCATAAATAAATATCGAGTTGCATAAATTACTATATTTGAAAATAATAATAAAAAATCTCAAAACACATCAAAACCATAATATGAAGTAAATTTATAAATAATACAATTATAAATCTATAAATTATATATTTATGATTTCCAATTAAAAATAAAATTTGTAGTATTGTTACGATATTCAAGAGTTCTTCGATATGACAATAATATTTGACATATTTGAATTATTATTGCATAAATAATATTTTTAGAAAATGACATTAATATTCTTTTATTATAGATTCATCAAAATTATAAAACAAATAAATATTAAGTTGCTTAAAGTACTAAAGAAGAAAAATCAAATATAAAATGAAACAACCAACTATTGAATCATGGTCACATTTAATATTCTGGTAGATCCGCATTACTCTCTTCATAACCATTTCCTGTTCCGAAGCCATCATGTTGATCATCTTCATGCATATATTTGTCATTGCTCGTTCGAAAGCTACCATAGCCATAATTTTCACTACTAAAATTTTCATTATCACATGCAGCTTCTGATTGACTTTGGAATTGGTTAAAGTTACCATAACCAAATGTAGTCGGTGGTGCCGAAGGAGACTGAGTAGATTGTTATTAGCATACATACAATGTAAGACATTTTGATCCTGTTCAAATGAATCAAAGATTGAATTAGAAATCTCAATAGTTTCATTTGAAGAGTGAGATGATGATGATATTTGAGAAGAATTCATTGTTGATTCAAATCGAAAGGATAACGATAGAATCGAGTGACGGAAATGAGTATGAAAATTTTAAATTACATGAGTTTTTATAGAAAATTTACCTCCCAAATTTGGCCTACGATGGGAACACCAAAAACATTTAATAGGCCAAAAGAGAATATTCTATAGAATATTCTCTTTTGGTAGGCTATTTCCCTTCGCTATTCTAGCCTACGGGGGAAGATGCTCTTAGCATAAAATCATAATTTAGCCTATTAGCTCAATTGGTAGAGCAATGCGCATTTGCACAAAAGATGTGGGTTCAAATCCCACATATGTTACATAGTAGACAAGAGCGCAACAATCGCAAATTGTTAATCATGCACATTATAATCTAAGTTATGCACTTTTTAACCTTAATTATGCACATTTTAATCTTATTTATGCACTTTAATTTTAAAAGCTTATACGTAAAAAAATCGATTTCAAACTTACATCTATCAACCTAAATTATCCGAAACGTGAACCTAAACTCTCAAAAGTAAAAAAAAACAAAATTAAAACATCGATTTCAAAAGCACATATTTTGTCTTATTAATGCACATTATGATCTTACATTTGCACAATTGTATTCTTAATCTGCACAATTGTATCTTACTTTTGCACAACTGTAGTTTAAATTTGCACAATTGTATCATACTTTTCCACACTTGTATTCTAAATTTGCACATTACAATTTTATTTTCACACTTTATGTTCTTATATTTGCACTTTAAAGTTGCACAAATGCACTTTAAAGTTGCACAAATGCACTTTACAGTTGCACAAATGCACTTCACAGTTCCACAAATGCACTCCACAGTTGCACAAAAGGTATCGAAAACGGGAAAAAGTGCATTTACCCATAAAATTAGACATATTTACCAATTTACCCATAAATTAAACATTAGAGAGAGAGAGAGAGAGATGAAGTGTTTACCAATTTACCCATAAAATGGGCCTAATTTTAATTAGACATATTTACCCGTAAATATGTCTAATTTACCCATAAAATTAGACATATTTACCAATTTACCCATAAAATGGGCCTAATTTTAATTTACCCATAAATTAAAATTAGGCCCATTAGTAATTAAATTAGGCCCATTAGCTAATTTTACGCGATAAGCAAATTTTACACGTTAAGGAGTTTTTACATTTGAAGTAAACCCTATATATATATATATATATATATATATATATATAGAGAGAGAGAGAGAGAGAGAGAGAGAGAGAGAGAGAGAGAGGGTAACTTGTGCACAAGGCTTAGGATGTGCATTGTGCACAAAATATTATTCGGTGAAATGTGAAACATTATTCAGTGAAATTTGAAGCATTATTCGGTGAAATGTGAGTATTGTTTAGGGGAATGTGAAACATTATTTGGTGAAATTTGAGGCATTCCATATAAATTGTAACTATTGTTTAGGGAATTGAGGTTTCTTTTATTTGAAATGGATAAATAAAAAAAACTAAATATTATTCGGTAGAATGTTATAAATTATTCAGTGGAATTGGGACGTTTTCATCTGAACTGAACGGAAAAAAAAAACATAACAGTGTTCGGTAGAATGTTTCACATTTCACCGAATAATGCTTAAAATTTCACCGAATAATGTTTCACATTTCATCGAATAATATTTGTGCACAATGCACACCCTAAGGGGTGTGCACTCTGGAACCACTCCCTATATATATCTCACAAAATAAAAAACGGAATGAAGAAGAGAAAGGAGTAAGAAGAAGAACAAGACATTGCTACAAAGGAGATGTGTTTGTCGTTGTTTGAAACGGGATGAAGAACGAAATTTGTACTCCAAGTTCCCTCCGTCATGTAAGAGGTAACCATCGACATGTAAAAATCAAGGGATGGAAAGTTTCGAAACGGGGGTTTTGACGAGGGGGGGTAGAAGGGAAATTGGGGAAAATTAACAGTTGATCTTGAACATTGGGTAAAATTGGGGATGACTGAGGTGAAATGGAGGAAAATGGATATATAAGTTGTAGTTAGATGGGGAAACTGGGGGAATTGGGGAAAGTGGGGAACGACTATGTGGAATACGAAATATCCAGAATAGGCATTGACACAATTGGTGTCTGTTTGTAGGGGGGACTGTACGACCATACATCATCAGGTACATGCAACAGCTCGCGATCGGGGACCGCGACTTTTAGGGTCTGGACGA
Source organism: Persicaria tinctoria (assembly GCA_037127255.1). NCBI lineage: Eukaryota > Viridiplantae > Streptophyta > Magnoliopsida > Caryophyllales > Polygonaceae > Persicaria > Persicaria tinctoria. The sequence goes on from JBANSL010000020.1 coordinate 56,729,169, forward strand.
CAACTTCCTCGCTGTGTACTGACAACTACTATGTGTCGCTATCTTCCATCGTGGGTTCGACATGAGCACCGATCCTCAGTAGTCTCTCGCTCCTTCTACTCTAAACTAAACAATGTTGTTTGGATTTTTTTAGTTTGCTTTAACACTAGTACTGTTGTTGGATTCCATGTGGTTGACATTTCTATCTACTTTCACACTGTTTCATTTGGTTTTAAGGACAAGTTGTGATGTACTCTACTTTTGTACTGTTTATGGTATATCTGTTCTCGATTTTGAACCGGAATCGGACGTTCTGAAATAAGTGTCATGTGCATATGTCGTGCTTGGCGAAAATGTAGTTGTCCTGTATTCCCTTCTCGATGCTAATATGGCGGTCAGATACCCACATCAGATCAGTCGTACGTGTCTTCAACAACACGCAATATATGCCTGAAGAAGAACCCTCACGACCCATCATTCTCCCCGTCAATCATTGCGAATGCGATTGGGTATACGGAGTGGTCGGCATCCTATGCAGATGCAAACATCAGGCACCCTCGGAACTTCCCCTTCAAGAACCACCCGTCTACTGAAATGACCTGGACATTCAACGAGTGCAATCATTATTTGTGTCATGTGTATTAGAACTATTGGCATGTTATACGTATTGGGTGTCATGTTGAAGACTTGAGGCCGTCATGGAGGTGAGTCATGGGTCGATATAATGGTGGTATTGTTGCGTTGTAAGAGCAGTGAAAATGAAGGACATATAAGGTGGAGACAATGAGGGACTGACCTTTCGTAGGTGGGGATGACCCTCTGCAACACTCCAAGGCTCACGAACGCATACTTGAATCGGCCCTTTGTGTCGCGTTCTATCCGGGTGTACGTGCCAGGGTTGGCCTACTCCAGCATGTGCATGCACGAGTACATGCTCTGATAGCTTTCCTCGTTCGTCCTGTAGGTGGTATCCCCCGCCCTCAACCGGGCTCGTCGCGCCTTCTAGTAGCTGCATGTGACCCCCATCTGCAACTTCGTGAGAGAATGCACTTTCTCTGGCACAAGTGGCTTCTTTGACACAATGAAACTGAACATTTCCATTCACAAACGAGTTGAGTGAGTTATTTTTACCGTATGTCCAGTTTGAAAGCAGTAGTTGGCCAACTAATTTTAACGCGTGTCCAGGTTAAAACATCTTGGTGACCAGTACAGTCGGTTAAGGTGTACACTTATTGTTACCTATTGGGGAATTGCATCGGATGGATACTAATGTGGTAAGGGTGAAGGACATATTTATTCAACATCTGTTGCCCCATCCGAGTGTATGTCGCATGGCGCTTTTGTGTCATCATGTCGTTCAGGTCACACGTGTGCTCGTCCACAAGCTTCCGAATAATCCAAAACTGCGTTTTCTTGTAGGTGGAAACTCGACATGCCCACTTACAGTTGAGAGCACCGCAACGCACAACATACAAGCTCTTCGTCGACTTCTTCACCTTGGTCGTGAAGCACCTAGCTAGACCCGCCCACTTTATTGTCTGCAGGACCTCCTCATTCGACCGAAACATTTTTCCCTCTCGGAGCTGAACGGTGTGCTGACGGGGATCCAATGGGTTCACCGCAACCATTGGTTCACTTTTAACAGGCTCCGGAATCGGTCCCGACTTTCCTTTTCCACTTTCGTATGCTTCATCTACTTCACTCACAGCTTGCTTGGCCTCAAAATCCCATGACCATGACTTCGTTGGAACTGCACACACGAGCTCAAGTTTCACCGCATTTGGGAGTACTTCATCGTCGGAGGAGGAGCTGCCGATGTCAATGGGCACCCGTCCATCCCCACCAAGTGGGATGACTACATCTTCGGGGTCACTGCTCACAGAAATGACCTGCTTCCCACATCTAACTGCCTCGACTTTCTGTTCCTTCTACGCTAACTCCAACTCTAACTCGTCATTTATCCCTAACTCGTCAGTACTTTGATCTAACTGGACGCATTGCTTATCTAACTGGACGCCGGTTTAGTTTGCTTGGACACCTCCGGTTGCCACTACTTCGTCTTCTTCATCTTCAGCAATCGGGGGGCCGTATGTGCGTGATCTTCTTGGGTCACCGACGGCCCAGTTAACGATACTATAAATTCCTCACCGCCCGACGCAGAGATACCCACTCAGATTGAGTCATCCGTTGTTGATCCTTGTGTAGGTGCCACATTCCAAGCAAACTTGCTTCGTAGGGAGACATGGAGGTCGATAGGCCAGGTTCGTTCTCCAGTTAGACTGTTTACAAACTTGAAGGCCTACAGGTGTTCGTCATCTCCTATTGTAAACGGAATGCACTCCTCCTTCTTCGGCTTGACATATGTGAGCTCCACCTCATGCCTCCTCTCATCGACGTTAAACTTTTCTATCATGTGTTTCTTCAGTGCGACGTAGTCGATACGTTCGTCCACCAGCACGACCTTATGGCTCCATGACCCCTTGAAGACCCAAGTGCCCCCTTCACAAGCCCACCATCCTCCAAACACAACAGTCACACATACGATTGACTTGTCCCCTGTTCATTTAGATAGCGAGGGGGATACAGTCAGTTTTACAAGAAGACGTACTTATTTTTGTGGCACACGCTTCTCATAAACTTAACGGAGAGACTACTTACCCATTTTCTATCTGCAGGCGGTGGCGAGTCTATCCAGTATATGCCAGTAGTTGTATCACGTCTACTTTAAGATAAACCCCGACCCACTAGCTTCTTCTACGATGACTTCTCTCTGAATCTTTAGATTTAATTCCCCCTGGTTCCCATTAAATGCGACGCCCATCATTCTCTCCCATCTCCTTAGACTACAAAAAAAATTGCTTTTGCTATCCAACGTTAGAAACGGAAATGATTTCCCGTCACAAATGTGGGGTATTTGCAACGGCTTTGCAACGGCATTGCACCCGTCACACAAATTTAAGACAAATCGATATGTATCCCTTGCTACCTTTTGTGACGGTATGATGTTGCCGTCACTAATCGATAATATATCCCTTTTTTTTAACTCATTGGAACCCTAAAACTCTTATCTTTCTTTTCCGCCCCTTCTCTCTCTTCCTTTTGCTTCTTCCAGATCTACTAGAGGAGATCCATTGTTCCTTTGCATTCTTCCAAAAATTGACCCCCTTCACAACCGTCCCATGCCATGCCTCCCAGATCCAATTTCCTCGAGGTTGGATTCAAGCGAGTACGAGCCGCCTCTGTCCGAATCCCAGCCCACCACCGCGCCTGGAGCTTCCTCGTCGTCGCCGCCACCGCCGCTAGCCTCTCCTTGCCTTGCCGGATCTGCTAAACTATTGAGCCCGACAACCGGCTGTGAACCCGATGTCGAGCAAGACGGGCCTCTTCATCCTCCTCTCTTGCTGATGAGCTCGCGGGAACCGACGCTGTCCTCCTCGTTCCTATCAGATCTCGACATCTCTCTCATCTCAGCTCCAATATAGGGCTCCATCATCGCCGGTCCGATTTCTATTTCAGATCGGTGAGTCATTAATCTCTTTCTCGCTCTTGTTGATTTCAAAGGCCTTGAAGGGATTAAAGCATCTCAACCTCCTTATCTTCCTTTTCAATGCTACTATGTTTGGGGTTGTCACCAACACTATTCCGTCGAGCCTTATTCAAGCCATCTCGGAGTTGCGGTGAACCATGAACTTCTAGAACCTTACCTGGGCTCTTAATCAAAGTCCGGTATATCTTCTATAAATGCTACCCTTTCTGTCTATGAACTAGTGCTATTTATACTAGATTTGTACATACTTTGTACGTATTTAATGCAAATATCAAACAAAAGTGTGAAAGATTAGCTTAAAAACTATCTAATTATGGAACCTAGTGTTTTAGGGACTTAAACTTTCATAGATTTCTCAAGCTGTCGTAATGAAGAAAACAAAGCAATCCAGTTGACGAGACTTAGACATTCATGGATTTGATCATTTGTTTTGTATGACTTGCATTGTTTGTTGGGTTTACATGGTATAATAAATGACTAATCTTGTTTACTTGCTTTTCATGTGCGCAAAATCTTGTGTGTGTTATATTATCATATCTCAAAGCTATTTATCAAAATAGCTCATTCTTTAAGGAAAATCTTATGCTATTTTTCATCTTTGATCATAACTTTCAGATATTAACCGGAGTTGAGAATATATATGTTGTTTCTTGGTCCTATGCTATATGATAGTGTGTATAGGTTGCTTGAAACTAGAGTACCTGAAATGATATGATAAGATTTGGATCTTTTTATGTTTAGCCGAAGGATAGTAAATATATATAGATCCTCTTATAGATGCTTGATGAGAGGTTTTCCTTTTGGAGCTCCTCTAATCCAAACTTCTCTCTTTGGGGCAGCTGGCCATACATTTTCGTACACTATGCTCTTCTTGTAGCCTATGTTGTTTGCTCTTCGGATATCCTCTCGAACTACCTTGATGTTCCATTGTATGAACTTTTTTTCATCCGACTTGTGTGATATAAAAATGTTCCACTTCTATGTTGTAGACAAGATGATCCTTGATTCTAAAATATGCTTTATCTTCTTGATTTCTCACCACAATTGTGTTTCTCGTTGTAACAATCATTATGGTTCTAGAAATTTACTGTCATCATTGACGTTCCAGTTTAATATATTTTTTCAAACTTTATTTGGTTGATTAAAATCAAACTTGAACAATTTATTTGTCCTTTGATGCTCGAAAATGTTCTTACAAATGGGGAGTTGTAGCCTTCTTTTCACTCACATTGGGAGGAATATGTTACTTTTCAAGGTGAGTACAATGCTCACTGAACCATCCATTTTCACTGTGCCTTTTTGTGGTCCACAATGAACCAATTCAGCAACTTTCTTGGTTTCTGCAGTATGTTGTTTCTTGTTGCCATTAATGGTGCTCTAGTGTTTGGATATCTTATGAACAGGTTTATGCAGGCTTTAGTCTCCAAGGTTCCATTGATGGTGATTGAAGGAAATCATGAAATAGAAGAGCAAGTTGATGATATTAAATTTGCAGCTTATAGTGCTCGGTTTGCATTTCCCTTCGAAGAAAGCCAGTCTTCATCGCCGTTCTATTATTCATTTAATGCTGGAGGGATACATTTTATCATGCTTGGGGCTTATGTTGCCTACAATGAATCATGTAAACCCTTTGGATCTTTTCCCCTGTCATAATTTTAAATGCTAATGCTATCATTTCAGTTAAGAAAATTGAGTGTTGTTCTGAGCTTAAAAGTTTTGTCACACACACAGCTGATCAATATAGGTGGTTGGAGAGAGACTTGGCTAAAGTTGACAGATCTGTAACCCCATGGTTGGTTGCTACTTGGCACCCACCTTGGTATAGTTCTTACAAGGCTCATTACAGAGAAGCTGAGTGTATGAAGGTAGCAATGGAGGGACTGCTGTACTCCTATGGTGTTGACATTGTCTTCACTGGACATGTAAGTAACATTGCATTTTTCCTTTCTATTCGTCAAATTTAGGCTTATTTGCTTGGTAATGCAGGTGATCTCAATATGTCGAGTCTCAACAATCTTGTCTCCAGATGTTAGCAAGCTTATTTTATTTGAGGAAAATATATATACTCATTTTAGCCATTAGGTTTAGTATTCCATGAGTCATGTGCTTGTGTATAACAAATGGCAAGAAAAAAGTGGGCAGGGCCAAAAACTAATAAAGAATTCCTTTTTTCTTTGCTGCTGCAGGTTCATGCATATGAGCGATCTAACAGAGCATACAACTATACTTTAGATCCATGTGCTCCTGTTCATATAACAGTAGGGGATGGTGGCAATAGGGAGAAAATGGCAATTGAACATGCCGATGAACCAGGTAAGTGCCCAGACCCATCAAGCACTCTTGATCATCACATAGGTGGTGGGTTATGTGCTGCAAACTTTACTAATGGCCCTGCAGTGGGCAACTTCTGCTGGGATCGCCAGCCTGATTATAGTGCCTATAGAGAAAGCAACTTTGGACATGGGATCTTGGAGGTACCTCTCCCTATCTGTATCACCCCCTTTTCTCCGTCTCACTCCAATGTGTTTATATGCACACAGACCTACAACTAAACTAACCAATACATCACGTCATCACCACTGGATCTTCCATGAAATGAATCAATTTTAGAAGAAAGCTGAGGTTTGACGTAGTTAAATGGTCATAGACTTTTCTCATAGCCATTAAGCTTGTCTCGACTTTGCTTGCTTAGTTTGCTTAATTGAGATTCTGAATGTTTTTTTTTCCATCCGATTGCTTCGGATTTAGCTATTTCATCTGACTTCTGCTTGCTCAATTGAAGTTCCTGCGCATGACTCTACTCTCCGCTGCTTATTTCATTTGTTTTGCTTCTGATCTCTATTTTCTGGTGTGAAATTACTCCGATTATGAGATTCTGCACTTCTGATATTGCTTCGTCTATTATTGCTTGCATCAATTGTTCTGATCTTGAAGTGAATTGTGAGATTTTGCGATCCTGATGATGCTTCACTTGTTATTGTTTGTGTCGGTTTTTCTGACATTGCAATTCTGTGTCTGTTATCGATTGTGAAAGTTCTGGTGTGTGATTGTCTGCTACATATTGTCCGATTGTCTGCTATGTATTGTCTCTCGGTGATTTCGATCATCGTTAGTTGCTAGGTCTGATTTTTCCCTAATTCTGTGTCCTGGTGTCTTCTTTTCGTCAGTTGCTTTGTTGTTTTGTTGTGTTCAACCATGTCCGAGCGGCTTGGATCTAATCTGAACAGAGATGATGAGGTTCTTGGAGGTGGTCCTCATCAAGTTGTGCATAATGGAGGGAATTTCAATGATCCTCTTCACCTGACAAAATTATGGTGAGCCATATTATCATCTAGTTGTTTCTACTTTGTTGTGATTCTATGCGTATTTACTTTATCTTTTACTCTCAATTTATAGTGCTTTTTTGTGGTTCTGAAACACACAGTCTCTCTACAAATATTCTATATGATTTTCTTAATTTATCCCCTTCCCTTCTTATTAGCTGCTAGGTCTTTACTTATGTGCTTGTTCTCTTTTTCTAGGCATGTGCTACATCAATATACAAATGAAGACGTCTCTCCAAAATCTTCGTTAATCGGGTTGGATTTGAGCACATCGATGACCAGAGATTATGCTGTGGTACATCACTCGGTAATTGTCTCTCAATTTCTCTCCCAATGTTAGGACATAAGCCAAACGTTACTATTTTGCAAAAAAAGGAAAACTTGTGTACTAAACCAAGTATACAAGGATGTTAGGGACTGATTGGTTAGGTAATAATGCTCTAATTAGTGTTAGGGCCTAGTTTGGTGAATAATAGATGAAAAACCTCTACTTTTATGGTTGTAAATCTCGTTCAAGGATATTATAGCTCTTGTTAATTTAAGCCTATTAGCTCAAACGGTAGAGCAATGTGTTAATGCATATTGCTGCGGGTTCAAATCCCGCATAAGCTATTATAATACGGTTTTTCTTTTTTTTTTTTTTTTAAAAAAAACAATAATAATTTATTAACCCTTAGCAACGACATATTTACCGTCGCAAAAAGGTCATGTTGTACCACATGGGAAAAAGGCGGGAAAAAATTATTTGCTACGGTGATTTCCGTCGCTAAAGATTTTTTGCTACCCCATTGCTAACGACCCTTGATTTGCCGTCGCATAGCCGTAGCAAATACTTTTTAGCGACGGCAAACCTAGCTTTTGTGATGGTAGAGTGCCGTTTCTAAAACAATTTTTTTTTGTAGTGTTAGATAGATCCCCACATCATTGGCCACCAACACTCCTTCTTCAATCTTTGACGACACTTCTCTTTCCTCCATTTAATGCTCCCCCTGCAGTGCATTAATGTGGATTAACCACTAGGCTGAGGTGGAGTTTCAATGGTTATATACTTTCCCCTCCTCTCTCCTCTTCCTCTTCAGGCCATTTTGGCGTTATGGGTTGGCGGAAAAATGGCATCTTCTCACTGTTCACCCCGTCAGTGTCAACCTTCAAGTGCTCTCTCTCTCTCTCTTCCAAGTTGTCCCGGAAATCCATTGGCTTTTCTCTCTCTTTTCCTCTCTCCTTTGAGGTCATCAGTACTCTCTCTCTCTCTCTCTCTCTCTCTCTCTCTCTCTCTATGCTAGGGGTCGCACAGTAGAAGGTTGCACCCCCCTCCCTTACCTGCTAACGGTTGCAAGGTTTACCCCAATATCCGGTTTGGCCCAATTTAAAACCGGGTTGGGTTAACCTTGTAATAAAACCGGTTTTTGGGTCATTTTATGCTATTCCCTCATAAATATAGAATTTATAACTTTTACACATTTTCCCCTAATATATTATTGATTTTTTTTATATATCCTACCATAAATATAATTTAAATATATTCAAGTTTCAACTTTAAATTTTAAGTATTAAATATTAAAATATAATATATTTAATGAATTTCGAATGAAAATATGTGATGGATGGCGTTTTGTTGATGGAACTCATTTCATGGGTGATTTTTTATAATTTTATATTTAACAGGTGATTAAGTATAAAAAAAAACTATTTTTAACAGGTGATTTTCTGCAAATTCCCCTTAAAAAAATGATTTTCCCACAAGTATGATGACTGTATGAAGATATGTGAGTTAAATGAGAGTTGTGAATAGTGAACGTGTATAGTAAAATCATAAAGGCTATTGTCTATATATTGATAAGGTACAAAAACGTTTATTGAAAAAGACAAGTATAGATAAATTATACAGTACTCAAGTTGTTTTTCACTCTAGAAAATATTTACAAATTTAGCGAGAGGAAAAAAAAAATCTAAATCAAACTATAAAACAAAAATCCAAAGTTGATGAACAAATGAATTGGCTAAAAACTTTGATATTATTGATCAACAACATAAAAATTCAATTAATCTTAATTACAAAGCACTAATGTACAAATTTTTTTTTTTTTTTTTTTTTTTTGCTTCAAATGATGGCTAGTGCCTTATTATTGAATTGAAGAAATTAGTGGGATACTCCAATTTGGCATACAGATGAAGACTCCAGGCCTAAGCTGCTAGGCGCACTAAAATGCTCAGCAAAGACACTAGATAGAGTAAGTGCCCAGTTAGCTAAAGAATCAGCCGCAGTGTTCACTTTCCTTCGCACCAGATGGATCTTCACCACTCATGATGGCTCGTCAAGGCGTTTTAGGCACTGGTTAATCAAATGGTACTCGGGATGGGGGGGTGTTGTGTCTTTCATTAAGTAACCTGCACACTGTTGCCGAATCCGTTTCTATGATCAGTCGAGAAACCCCCAAATCAGTAGCCACCTTGATCCCATGGTAAACCGCCAGAACTTCAGCCGTGAGCGCGGAGCAGACTCCGCATTGGAATGTGTACGCTCTTAGGAACTTGCCGGTAGAGTCCCGGAAGATCCCTCCGCCTCCGGCCTTTCCCGGGTTGCCTTTCGAAACGCCATCGGTGTTTAGCTTAACCCAGTTAGTGGGTGGAGGAGTCCACATGTCGTGGGCAAAGTTGGGAGGCTCCGAGGGGCTTCTGTTTGCTTGGGATGTCATGGCCTTGGCTTTAACCTCGGCGAAAATTCTGGTTTGGGTAGCAACCGTATGCAACAGGCCCTGCACCCGATCTTTGCCTTTGAAAACAAGCAGGTTCCTACACTTCCAACTGTACCAAAGCATGTGAGCAAACATTGAACTCCAGTTGTCTTCTTTAAGCACATTGGCGAATATCCACGCCTGCACATCCACCTCGGTGTAGAACTGACTAGGAAGGGAATTGTTTGACAACTTTCCCCATCCCTCCCTGATCGGTCGGCAATCCCTAAGAAGGTGGAGAGCCGACTCCTCTTCTCCGCATCTTGGACAGCCGTCGAAGTTGGACAGATGCCGACGAACTCTATTTTGGTTGCAGAGAATAGCATTGTGCGCCACCAGGTAGAAGAAGGCACGTATCTTCTGTTGGGCCGGCGATTTCCATATATGTTTCCATCCTCCCTCAGTTTCACCTCCTAATCTCTGGTTAATCAACCGCAACGCTGATCCAGTGGAGAAGTCCCCTGATGATGAGTAGCCCCAGTACCACCGGTCTCTCGCCTCTTGCTCATCAAAAACACTAATCGCTTGGAGTTTCAGGAGCATTTCCGCGGGCAGCAGCTGCGAGATCGAGTTCCAGTCCCATCTCCCATTCACCCAAAGTTCGCCGACAGTGTCCCCTAGCCTCTCCTCTGGGATCGGTTGAGTTGCCAAGTCCATTAGAGGAGTTTCGCCCAGCCATGAGTGCAACCAGAAAAAGGTTGTTAAACCGTTTCCTATAGCCACTCGGAGACCCGGCAACAAGAGTTCAGATCCGTGTAAGATTGCCCTCCATGTACTGGATGCCCCGCCATGTTTGCCAAACATATCTACATCGAGCCGTCCCTGACAGTATTTGCCTCTTAGCATCTGACTCCACAGAGCTTATGGTTGTTGCAGGAGCCTCCAACACAGCTTGGCTAGAACAGCCTGATTCGTCTCTCTCATTCCTCTAATACCCAGGCCACCTTCAACTGCTGGCTTTGTTACAACATCCCATCTGATGAGATGAATTTTCCTTTGCTCTGAAGTTGAACCCCAAATAAAGCCCCGAATGATCTTGTCAATTTCATCGCAAATCAGTCTAGGTATGAAAGACGACTGCATCACATAAACCGGAAGACTCGTTAGGACTGATTTCGCTAAAGTAACTCTCCTAGCAAAGGAGAGCGCTTTCGATTGCCATCCTCTAAGCTTAGACGCCACTTTATCCACCAAATAGTTGTATCGATCGCTCGTCATCCTCCCACAAGCGGTTGGCACTCCCAGGTAATTACCGACAACTGCCCATTCTCGTTGGTAGAACACCACCGGATAACCGTCTGGCCCTGGAGCTGTTGGTAGGAGAAAATCGGGACTTGCAATAATAAAATATAAATAAATCACAGCAAACCAGATTCCGTCCCTTACAAATAATTACAAGACCTCCTCCTGATGCAGCAGCGGGAAGTCAGGATCGATCCACGAGGAAGCGTGTCAGCGGATCCTAGGCAGCGATGGAATCTCACGGAAGTCGACAACAGGGTCCTCGATCTCGACTAGGGTAGTCGACAGAAGATCGGACAGTCGAACACAGCGCAGCAGCAAGCACAGGAGCTTGTCGATATCGACTAGAGGCTAATCGATATCGAGTAGACACCTCGTCGACTTCGGCTTGTCTTGTCGAGTACCTGCACACAGAAGCTACGGCGACCTTGGTCGAAGATCAGTAGTCGAGATCGACGAGTGCTATTCGATCTCGAGTAAGACAGAGACTAAAACGAAAGAAAATAAATGCAAAGGCTTTGGGATTTCGAACTAAACTTAATATAAAAGGCTTCCAAGATTAGGGTTTGCAACAACGATAACCAAGCATGCATAAGGCAGAGATAAAACATATAATCATGTGAATTGCATCAAGGACAAGCTTTCGCCTTTTCCAACAATTAGACAACTCTTTCAAGAAACCCTAATTGTCTCTACCGATTTTATGTTTACAATCCAAGTTGTTAGCATGGATCTCCATTAGGTAGGCAATAAACACATAAACAAGTAGGAAAATGCTCAAAACATGATAAAGGTCGGATCTTTACCTCAAGCACGCATGGCTATCGTTGGGCTCGCCCCAACCCTAGAAGTGGGTGGACTACTTGCGCTTCATCGCCATCTCCGACATTGAATTAAAAGAAATAACTTGCATTAACTAAATTCAAAGCCTTTACAATCCCGACAATCAACTTTCGTAAACTGCCAAAACCTTAAAACCTCTGAACTCCCTAAACCGTCTCTGTGGAACTACTTCTCTACCTCTGAAATTGAATTCTCAAACTGAGCCCCATGGGCTTTATTTATAGCCTTCTAATCCTTGCTACTCAAGGATAGAATATCTATATCTACATCTAAAACTATATCTAAAATGCTTAAGGATAAATAAAAGCAATAAGGAAATTAAATCTAAATATATCTAAATGTCTTTAATGGATAGATCTTCTCTTCCAGGATGTGTCTTGATGATTTTGGATAAACTTTGGCAAACTTCGAGCCCAAGGAATCCCAATCCGACTCGGACTGCTCACGGCGACGCGTTTCCAGAAGCTGGTCTACTCGACATCGACAAGGGCTCATCGATCTCGACTAGGATTCGTCGTCGACTGATCTTCTCGGGTGACTTTGCTCGACAAGCTCGGATCTGGGCTCCTGGGCGTCGTCGATCTCGACTAGGGTTCCTCGAGATCGACTAGGAGTGTACTCGAAGACGGCTCTTCGGTGATGTCGAGGATTCCTCCTCGGCATGGACTCGGACTAGGGCATGGTGGCTCCTCGATATCGACAAGGCCTCCTCGAGATCGAGTATGGTTGCTCAGCGCCTTCGTCCTCGGCTTCTCGATCAGCTCCTCTCCTCGTCGACTCTGGGTGTGGCGTTGAGGTGTAGTCGATCTCGACTAGGTCTTGTCGAGATCGAGTTGTCTTCCGGAGTCAGGTTGCCTCGGACTTGGTTTCCTCGAGCAGGCTTTGTCGACTAAGTCTGCTCGGGCTCTCTACTCGAGATTGAGTAAGGTGTACTCGACATAGAGTAGCTCTGGCTTCAGCTTGGTTTGTCCTGGTTCTGTACTCTCGGATTCTGGACTTCTGTAGTTGTTTTCCGAGCTTTTCTGACCTTCCTTAGAATTGCTGTAAAACGCCTCGAATTCTGCGAAATTAAACAGAAACTGGTGTAGATTCCATAATTTGGCAAATAAACACAAACCACATAGATTCTGTACTATCTTAGCCCAAATGAATGAAATGTATGCAGAAATTGATATAAACTTAAATGTAAAACATGGCAGATTCAGCTCACAACAGGAGCCTTATGAGGGCCTATCAGGTGCACGACTTCCTTCACTTCCTTATCGGTGAACGCCTTGCCCAACCACTCTCGTTTGCTCTCGGATAAGACCGGGAATGAAAGGGGGCATTCTAGTTGGTCCTCGATCGCTCGGGTTTGTCCCTCCTCAGCGTACAATCCTCGAAAGAAATCCAAGACCATCCCTTGAATTTCCTGCGAGTCCTCAGTCCAGATTCCATCATCCCTTTTCAGCGCTGAGATCTTATTGTGTGACCGACGGATGGAGGTGGAGACGTGATAGTACCGTGTATTTCTGTCCCCGTCCAGGAGAAAGCTCGACCGAGATTTTTGGAACAAGTAGACTTGCTCCTGCTGGAGGACCGATTCCAACTCGCTGCACACCTCCGCCTCCAGATTCAAGTAGTGCCTTGTCACCCGGATAGCCAAACATTTTCTAATCCCCTCAAGGCGATTCCAAAGATTCCTTTTCCTTCTAAAAATATTTCCAAAGACTTCTCTGTTCCATGTAGACAGCTATGTAGATAGTTCTGTTAGCGCCTGACACGCTTCCAAATCTGATCTCCAACTGTCAGAAACAAATTCCGCGAACTGCTCGTGCAACAACCAGCTCTCTTGGAAGCGAAAATGGGAGTTGCGACTCTGAGTCTCCCTATCCTCATGGGCAAGACTGATTACGAGGGGGAGGTGATCCGAATGTGGCGCCGAAACATGTCGAACACATGCTTCAGGGAACCGAGCTTTCCACTCTACATTGCACAAACCTCTGTCCAGTCTAGCCGTCATACGGTTATGTGTATTCTTTCCCCTCCACCACGTGTACGAGACGCCGATGTATCCCAATTCGATGAGTTGCAAAGCTTCCACCTCTCGTTGGAAAGTCTGTGAAGCCCTGTTGAAGCTTGTGGATGACTGAGAGCGTTCTTGCGCATTCAGGGTGACATTGAAGTCTCCTGCTAAGAGCCAAGGCAAGGAGTTTCTCTCTGCAAATTCTTCCAGCGATCTCCAGAGACTGTCTCTATCGGCCGGATTGGGAGAGGCATAGATTGCCGAGAGGATCCACGGCTCCTCTCCCAATCTATATACCTCCACAGTAATGTGCTGAGGGTGTGTGACGAGTTCAGTTACCACAACTTCCGTTGATCTCCATAGCAGCCAGATACCACCGGAAAAGTCCTCGACTTCCACGCGCAGCTTACTTTCATAGTCCATTATGTTACAGACTTGGTTCGCCCTCTCTCCACTAATTCTCGGTTCAACGAGTGCAATGACACTAGGACGATGTTGCCTAATTATTTCCCTTAGAGCATTAAGGAACTCTATACTGCCTGCTCCACAGACGTTCCAAACCAAAACATTGATTTCTTTTAACATGGATATAGTATGGTTGAAGAAGTAGCTTCTGTGTAGGTCAAACCACGGTCGAATGCTGTCAAAGCGGGCAAGAGCATCAGGCATGGGCTGGGGTAGTGTTACCTGACACAGGATTGACCGGGACACCATTACCATCGGGAGAAAATCTATCAGCATGCGGTTCGCGATCCTTGGGAGGGCTGCCAGTACTAGACCCGTCCGGTGGCTTGAGATTAGAAAACTTTCCCGAGTATGTACTCAAATTAGTTCTATTCTCTGGTTCATTGTTCTTGGATGTGTCGTTGTGGTTTGAGGGGTGGATGGGATCAGATTGTTTCGTATGGGTGGGGTTGGGATGCGTAGGCGATTCCGAGGCGGAGGAGGATGGCTTAAAGTTGGCGTCTTTGGTTATTGGGGAAGTGATTGGAGGCGAGCCCGGGGTTTGCTTCTTATTTTCATTGACGATCCTCTTATGTGCTTGTGTAGTCTTCTTGACAGTCACACCACCGTTCTGAGGGTTTGACTTTCTACCTTGGACTTTCTCGGTAGTTTTGATAGGCTTATCTCCCGATTGTGATGTAATTTTATCTTTTTCTTTATCAGCTTTATTGGGTATATCTTCTTCCATATTTTGAATATCCTCCTGGAGATACTCTAAGGCGGCAAATCTTTGAGATTGCGGGATCCCAAGATTCACGGGATTTTCCTTACCCACCCGATCCTCCTCCTTCTCCGGCTGATCGTCTCTTTGTACCTCCGGCGAGTTCTCTTGTGGTTTCGTGCCGGAGTCATCCCTATGTTGGGTTCCATCAGCTTGATTCTTCTGATTTACTCGGCGCCTCCCTTGCCTTGCAACATGCATCCAATCTCCATGGTGGCTTTCCTCTAGGCTTTGCTGGTTCATTGAGTTCTTTTGCCCTGTTGCCACCTGCTCCAGGGTCTCCGATGCAGACTGCATACTTTCAGGAGCGCACTCCCCTGTTTTGTGGCCTATTTTCCCACACTTGAAGCATATCATCTGAATCCCTTCGTACTGGATGGGCCAGGTCTTGCCATCTAGTCTGAACTTTGAAAGGAGAGGTTTTGAAACGTCTATTTCGACGATCAATCTTGCAAACTGCCCTCTGTCTGCTGCACTCGTAGTATTATCAATTCTTAGGACCTTTCCGATCTTCTTACCAATTCGCAGCAAGATTCTCCGATCAAAATATTCGATGTGTAGGCAAGGGATCCGTACCCAGACTGTGAGCTTCGAGATTTGTTCTACGCTTGAATTGAATCTCGGAGTCCACTTTCTGATGGATAGGTAGTTGTCACCCAGCATCCACGGCCCCTCCATTAGCACATGATTGTAATCCAATTTGTTTGCAAATCTGACCACGTAGTAGTCATTTCCCAGGTCGATCAGTTTGAAGGGTGCTGTTAAATTGATTTCAACAATATGTACTAATTGGGAGATCGATCTAATTCATATGAAACATGTGCTCACGAATTGGATTAAGGCTATTTTGTCGTCGATGAAGATGAATTTAGTTTCGCGTGGTCAATTTCGATCGCTAGCTATCCTCTCTTTATAAAGTTTGGTCAACTTAATGATACTGGATTTTGATCCAGTAAATGGGATTGAATTGCTAAATTATTAATTCTTGTAGATAATAATGACTTAGAGTTGGCGGTTTTAACGAATCTTTTGGACCTTCCCATTTAACACTGGATGTTCAAAGGTATCTCAAATGTGTTTTTTAAGAAGACTCTTCATCTATCTACATTGTTGCTGTAAAGGAGGAGATGTGGCACCTACATACGCGCCCGTTGTAGTCGTCGTTCGACTCGTACTCTGAGATTAAAAAATATCTTATATCCACTAATGCTTTACAACTAGACCTGTCAAACGGGTTTTTTTTATTATTTCTCGTAATTTTTAATAAAATGTAATAATATATAAAATATCAATTTTTCAAATAATTTTTTAAAAATAATTTTATGCAATTAGTAATAAGCATAGAATTGTTTTAATATTTTAATATTTTTTAGAATTTTTATCTTCTTAAAAAAGTCAGTTGAAAAATAAAAAATCAAATACTATCGATCGGACGGAGTATTACACAATCGGGTCAATTGGGTCAAATGGGTAAATCGGATCAAAATTACCGGGTCAATCGGGTCATCGGGTCGAAACCCAGATTACCCAGAAAAATTCTGGGTATTTCGGGTTCGGGTCGAAAACGGGTTTGGATCGAAATTTTTTCGGGCGTTCAGGTCGGGTCGACCGAGTCGGGTTGTGTTTTGACAGGTCTATTTACAACACACACTGAGTTCGGCCTACATCTACAAAGGCAACCATGGACATGGAGATATCCTACAAAAAGTTGTTTGCTAGAGCTTTTGGATAGTCAAACTACAAGTGTTAGTCCCAGAAGATGACCATCTTTTTTGAACAATTGTAGATTGATCTGAAGATTATTGCATAATTTAACCGATTGAAGTTGTTGGATAGGTTTGTTGTTGTTTTTTATCTCAATTCAAATTGTAAATATTTTCTGAAATAAAATGACTTCATCTTGCTAAACGCTAATAGAGGTTTAGGGCCGCAACGGTGTCGGTAAAGACAAAGGAGCGCTTAAATTCAGAGTTGAGAGAGAGGGTGACGGCGATGGACAACGGGTGGGTTTTGTAGTGGTGGTAACAAGCCCGAAGTGGGCCCTACATATCGGCATCGCCCAGTCACACCCCCTTCAAAATTCAACACCCCTACTGACCCCCTTAAACAGCCCACTAGCTAGCCAGCTACTTACTGCAAAGTGCAAACCGGCCTTTAACGCACACTTTCACAAGTTCTCCGTATTTTTTATTTTCCAAATGATTGGGCCAATTACTAATCCCGATCTAAAATAAAATACTTTACTTTTTATATTTTAAAAATATAAATATTATATTTTTTATTAATTTTTAAAATATTAACAATAATAATATTTTATATAGTTTTTAGTTAATTATAATATGAGATGAGATGGAAAAAATAATCATTTATATAGTTTTAAAATATATATACAGTTATGTTATGACTCAAGCATAACATGGTCTATAAATAGACCTTAAGACTAGAGGATGGGTATGCAATTTGATAATTCATATTTTCCCTCCCAGATTACTCTTCTACCTCTCATCTATCTCTATCTCTCAACTCTACATTTCACCTCACATTCTTCCCAATTCCGGTTACTGTTTCATTGAGAAAGAGCTCAAATTGTTCTATTGTAAGGGACACAACAGATTTGGTATCAGAGCAACGATTTCCGGCCGACGCATTCCGATTCAATGGCAGAGGGTACCAAGTCGAAGACGGCGGATCCTCAATTTCAAGAATTCTGGGATGACACTAGGTCATTCATGGCTTCCACAGCAAAATCCATGACCGACCTGCAGAGGATTCAAGAAGAACATATCAGACAGTTCGAAGAATTCAAGAAACTCAATGATTTGAGGATGGAGCGGCTCGCGGATTTCGTGAGGAATCCACCTAATCAGAGTAGGCAAGAGCGACAGCAGGAAGAAGCCAGAGGCGAACCACATCAATCCAGGGGTGAAAGAGGTTCCTTGCGAGGATCTGGACCAGCAGATCAAGAAATTTCGGGATCAAGATGGCACCCAAGCTTCAATGGAGGATCTGGCCAACCGAATTCGAGTCAAGGAGGAAGCGACAATCGGTTTTATCGATTTCCTAAGTTGGACTTTCCGAGCTTCGATGGAAGGAAGCCACGAAACTGGATCCGCAAGTGCGAGAAATACTTCGGTATTTTCTCGATTCCAGATGCACAACAAGTGGAGATAGCGGCCATGTACTTGACGGACAAGGCGGATACATGGCTACAGGGTTACTTGATGCAAAATCCGAGAGTTTCTTGGACGGATTTCTGCGAGGCCATATGCCGGAGGTTCGACGATAGTCGGGAAGCTGAAATAGTGGGAGAGTTCAACAAATTAGAGCAACATGATGATCTAGATGAGTACAATGAACGCTTCGAAGATCTGCGTGCAAGTATGCTCTCTTTCAATCCCCAATTAACCGAATCATACTTTGTCTCGAGTTATATCAGTGGTTTGAAATCGGAGATAAGATCATTGGTTAAATTGGGAAGATCATCGTCCATGGTTGAGGTGCTTGAACAGGCGAGACTTCATCACAAGGTTGTGCAGGCTTTGTTCCGAGTCTCTAAGACCCAATGGCGCCCACAACCAAGCGGATCTCTCTCTTCTAGATTGAGGACCCAGTCTTGGAATAGAGAGAATGTGAGCAAAGGGGATAAAGGTGATGCAAGGAGTTTGGGTTCAGCGATCAAGCCCACTTCATCTTCAGGTTCAGAGGCCAGCACTAGCAGTCTAATGACGCCAAGAAAGGCTTATGTTACGAGTGTGGTGACATGTTCTTTCATGGACACAAATGCAAGACTCAATCTCTCTTCAGCCTGATTGCTCAAGAAGTCGAAGGGAAAGAGCAAGAAGTGCACATGTCTGGCCATGATTGGGGTCCTGATGAGGAGCAGGAGGACACTGAGGTTTATCTGCACGCCTTGACAGGGGGAGAATCAGAGAGCACCATTCGTGTCAAAGGTTCAGTAAAAGGCATACCCATCACCATACTGATCGATAGTGGTGCAACACATAGTTTCTTGGACTCGAGAGTTGCTAGAGAAGTTGGGTTTGAGGTCAGTAAGGCAAGCATTATGCAGGTCAACACTATAAACGAGACAATGTTTAGTAGCAAAATCTGTAAAGGGTTTGTTTGGGAGATGCAAGGGTGCAATTATGATCATAACATTCGTTTATTGAAAATGGAAGGAAGTGATATGATCTTGGGAACCGACTGGTTGGTTGGGTTCAACCCTGTGTTATTTGATTTTGTGGAAGTTCAGATATCTTTCACAAAACTAGGGAAATAGGTGGTGATCAAAGGCTTTAAAGAGGATCAGAATTCAGACCAAGCTTGTGTGAAGATGATCACCTGTAAGCAGTTACAGAAGTGGTGCAAGGTGCAGGCTCCATTGGACATGACTCAGGTGGTACAGATTTGCAGCCTCCAAACAACCATGGCAGCACTTCCAGTAGAAATTGAGACCCTGTTGCAGGAATTTGGGGATGTGTTTCAAGAGCCAAAGGAGCTCCCACCTGTTAGAGACCATGAGCATTCCATCAACTTGAAATTCGGGGCATCTCCAGTAGCTTCCAGGCCCTACAGGTATGCATACTTCCAGAAAACAGAAATTGAGAAACAAGTTTCAGAGATGCTGCTTAATGGGGTAATAAGGCCGATTCATAGCCCTTTTGCTTCCCCAACATTGTTAGTAAAGAAAAAGGATGGGTCATGGAGGTTTTGTATTGATTATAGAAGGTTGAATGATATTGCAATCAAAGACAAATTTTCCATACCTCATATTGAAGACTTGCTGGATGAGTTGAATGGTGCTAGTGTGTTTTCCAAGTTGGATTTAAGGGCTGGTTACCATCAAGTGCGGATGGTGGAGGAGGATATATCAAAAACGGCATTTCGAACTCATCATGGTCACTATGAGTTTAAGGTAATGCCCTTTGGCCTCACTAATGCTCCAACTACCTTTCAATGTTTGATAAATGATGTGTTTGGGAAACTGTTGAGAAAGTCAGTCCTGGTATTTTTTGATGATATTCTGGTGTATAGTAGAACCTTGGATCAACATGTGGCTCACTTAAAGGAGGTTCTATCTTTAATGAGGCAGTATACACTTTCTGCTAAGAGATCTAAGTGTGAGTTTGCTTAGGGTGAGGTAGAATACTTGGGACACATTATCTCAGCTCAGGTTTTGGTGTGTCAACTGATCCCAAGAAGATTTCTGCTATGTTAGCTTGGCCACCTCCTAAGAATCTTAAAGCATTAAGGGGGTTCTTAGGTCTCACAGGATACTACAGGAGATTCATTAAGGGTTATGGTTGTATTGCCAAACCTCTTACTGATTTGCTTAAGAAAGATGGGTTTGTGTGGACTGAAGCTGCAGACAAGGCATTCAGTAATCTCAAGCATATTTTGACTTCTCCTCTTGTCCTTGCCATGCCTGATTTCACCTTGCCTTTTACCATTGAGACTGATGCTTGTGACTCGGGCATTGGAGCTATATTGATGCAAAGTGGCAAGCCTTTAGCATTTCTGAGCCAAGCCCTTCATGGAAGACACTTGCCGTTGGCTGTGTATGAAAAGGAACTACTGGCAATTTTATTGGCAGTGGATAAGTGGAGGCACTACTTAGAGGGCAGAAAATTCCTTATTAAGATAGACCATCAACCCCTTAAGCATCTACTGGATCAAAAGTTGACAACTCGGATTCAAAGAAAGGCAGTTAGAAAATTGCTTGGGTTGCACTATGAAATTGCCTACAAGAAAGGTGTGGAAAATAGGGCAGATGATGCCTTATCCCGGGTTTTTGATGATCAGGGGTGAGTGTGCTGCATTGTCCATTGTGCAACCAGTGTGGCTCACTGAGATTTTTGATAGCTACAAAGGTGACCGGGTTATTCAAGGGCTGCTGCTCACTGCAATGTCTGCTTCTCCAGGGTTGTTCACAGTCACAAAAGGTCTACTTAAATACAAAGGGAGGTTGATCATTGGATGCCATTCAGATTTGAGGGTCAAACTGCTGAGAGCATTTCATGAGGACTCTGTGGGTGGCCATTCAGGCATCCAAGCTACCTACCAAAGGCTGAAGAGCCTTTTCTACTGGCAAGGATTGAAAGCTGCAGTGACTGATTTTGTGAATTGTTGTGATGTTTGTCAGAGAAGTAAGAATGAAAGTGTGGCCTCTCCAGGGTTGCTACAACCACTTCCAATCCCCGAGCGTCCTTGGAGTCACATAAGCATGGATTTCATGGAAGGGTTGCCCAAATCTCAGGGCAAAGATACTATCATGGTGGTAGTGGATAGATTGACAAAGTATTCACACTTTATTGCCCTTTCTCACCCTTTCTCAGCTACTTCTGTGGCTGCCTTGTTTACGGAGCACATTTATAAGCTCCATGGCCTACCAATCAGTATTGTATTAGATAGAGATAAAATCTCTGTGAGTCAATTTTGGCAAACACTCTTCAAAGCAATGCATACAAGCCTGGACATGGGCTCGGCCTACCACCCTCAATCTAATGGGAAAACAGAGCGAGTGAAAAGAGATTTGGAGACTTACTTGAGGTGTATGACATCTGAGAGTCCTAAAAGGTGGCGTCAGTGGTTGTTCTTGGCCGAATGGTGATATAATACCACCTTCCACTCATCTATTAGAATGACTCCATTTGAAGCTCTTTATGGTTGCCCTCCATCTCAGTTGGGTTTGCCTGCCTTGTCTGCTACCACTACATCAGCAGAAGATTGGTTAGCTTCACGACAACACATGGTTAGACAGCTCAAGCACCATTTGCAGCAAGCACAATCTCGGATGAAGCAGTTTGCTGATGCCAACAGAACTGATAGGGAATTGAAAGTGGGAGATTGGGTTTTCCTCAAACTCCAACCTTATAGGCAATCCTCAGCTGCAGTAAGGAAAAATCTAAAGCTAAGTACCAGGTTCTATGGGCCTTATCAAATCCTGGCTAGGATTGGCAAGGTGGCCTACAAACTGCAGTTGCCTTATAACTCCAAGATACATCTTGTCTTCCATGTATCTCAATTGAAACTCCGGAAAGGTCCTGCTATGGCAGCTATGCCACCAGAAACCGATGAAGAAGGCTAGATCCTGGCGGAACCTGAAGCCATTCTGGACACACGAGCTCATCACTTATCCAATGGTGACCCTATAACCGAATGGCTGATCCAATGGAAGAATTTACCTGCTTCAGAAGCTACATGGGAAGCGGCTGCACATATCCTTCAACAATTTCCTCAGTTTTCATTACACCCTTAGCTTGTACATGTTATGTGTAAGCTTGATTGTAAGCCTTGAGTCAAGGCTCCTTAAGGGATGGGCAATGTTATGTGTATGCTTGATTGTAAGCCTTGAGTCAAGGCTTCTTAAGGGATGGGCAATGTTATGGATCAAGCATAACATGGTCTATAAATAAACCTTAAGACTAGAGGATGGGTATGCAATTTGATAATTCATATTTTCCCTCCCAAATTACTCTTTTACCCCTCTCATCTATCTCTATCTCTCAACTCTACATCTCACCTCACATTCTTCCCAATTCCGGTTACTGTTTCATTGAGAAAGAGCTCAAATTGTTCTGTTGTAAGGGACACAACAAGTTACTCCACATATATCAACTTTAATATAAAATATTTTTTTTTTTTTTTGTAAAAAGATAAAAATTCAAAATATAGGCAAAATTTTGCATACCAAATTTAGAGATCGTATAAAAATGAATGACAGGAAAACTATTGAGAATGAGAACATGTAGAGCAGTTCAGGCAAACAAACGAGGTTATAAACATCCATCGAGGGAGTAATTTTCTTTTTTATTTATTAATGACAAGTATACAATTATTTAAAAATTGATAATTTATATAATTTTTATGATTAAAAAAAATGTGTATGAATAGCAAGTGATAGAATGAAGGTAATAATCATTAGGACGTTGTCAAATCCATTTGAAGTAAATATTACTGTAATATACTATCATCTAGTCGATATACCTTTAAATCAATATTATTGAGATATACGGAGTATATGATATGATTTATAAGGATCTGTTTGGTATGCATTCTTTCACGAAACCCCATATAAAAAGTCTCCTTTATCATGGGATCCAGCCCTAGAGGTAGAACGTTGGAGGCTTCTCGTATCATTCACGGGCTTACCTGACCCGCGCAGATAACATCTATACGGCCCAACCTGTGTCGTGTGAACGCATATTATTGGAGCCTTTTACGCCTTCTCCTTTACTGGGATCGCCCGAGATTTATAGGATAGGATTTACTTACGTGGTCGCGAACAGTTGTCCCAACAAAGGTTTGTCGCAGCTGATGGTTTCCTTTCCCTGACTTGTGACTCCCGAATGTTAGAGATGTGAATGAGACCAAAGTGTCCCACGTTAGAAAGTTGAACATATCAAGCCATAGTATATGAGTCAGTGGGCTACTCCTTATACCGTCAATTGGTTTTAGGATGGAACCTCGCTCGACTTATGTGCTAGACCCTTAGCGCAAGGACGCACGTGTGCACACGACCCTCGATCCCGAGTCCCAACGGACTTCAGTATGGTATCAGAGCGGGGCCCGACTCTCGATCGGGCTAGTGGGTTACTCCTCCTATTGCCAATTGGTTTTAGGATGGAACCTCGCTCGGCTTATGTGCTAGGCCCTTAGCGCAAGAGCGCACGTGTGCACACGACCCTCGATCCCGAGTCCCAACAGACTTCAGTACCGGAATTCAACTGTTCTTTGGACGCGGGTGGTTATGCTTTTTCCCCTCGGAGCTACTGAAGATCAGGACTTCTTTATCCAGGTTAAGGATTTTGTGGTCTACTGCGTCTGCTCCATTTTGTTCTCTCTCTCTCTCTCTCTCTCTCTCTCTCTCTCTCTCTCTCTCTCTCTCTCTCTCTCCTCTAGTCAATTTTCAGAAAAAAGTTCATTTCTATTGTTTCTGTTTTGCCCTTTTATAGGGATTGACGACGTGTTTCGGGTCTTGACATTTGTCATCTTGGTGAAGGCACGTGTCTCTTTTGTGGGTAGTGGGCATGCAGGACACACACCCCTCTTTCATCCGTCAGCAGATGATATTAGGATGTTTGTTTATTCGCGACGTCGTTCTTGGGTGTGGTCAGCCGCCTCCTTAGACAGTTCTAGTCGTGGATAATGTCTGATTATTTTATTTGTTATTATTATTTTCACTTTTCGGACATTTTCGACCGATTTCATCATTCATTCGAAATAAAAATGAGAATCGCAATGGATGATTCCTGATGATATGGATCATATTCTCAGGTTTATTAAATAATTCAGAGCCTAACTAATATAGATATGGTAAAATATCTAACTAATTAATCTAAATGAACAAATCGTTTGAAAGAAAATTAATTGTAATTTATTTAAAAGATAGAGTATAATTTAGTTGTGTTTGATATCCTCGCATCAGAAAGAAAAATCGTGCTTGATATGGCCACTCCAACATGTCGAGAGTGAAAATGGCTAGTCATTAATAAACTATTGTATTGCCTTTTGCTCGCTGTGATATAAAATGCATCTTTTCATATAAAAATACAAATTTCCCAATCTAATAGGAATAGAAAAATAAATATAAATTAATAAACCGAGCGAAAAAACTATACAAGTAAAATATACTACTTTCTTTATATCAATATATATATTGATCGTTTTTTACTAAGTTATTTTATATGGAATATTGGAATCCGATATGAATTCGTTGTCAAGTACAAATTATATTTGAAATGGTGTGTCAAGAGGTTTTGTACATATTAGCTCCTGTTTGATATTGATATCAGGATATGTGATATGGGTATGGATATCATTGATATTATGAGTATCAACTTGATATCTCCCATATACCATTTCTTTGTAAAAAAAAAATCCTCTCTCATACCCCTAAAAAACCACCGATATCACATTGGGATTGAAATAGAACGTCTTCTTTGCTATGGGGAATTCACACTCCTCCATCGCTTCTCCTCAACTCCTTTTTCTATGTCATCTTCTTCGCACATCATTCACACCTCCTCTAGGATTGTTCTCCACTTCTCTGAGTGTGTGATTTTCGACATCTCCATACCTTTGTTTGATTTTGGGTTTGTTAGGTTTCGACATCTCTAGATCTGGGTATACGCTGATTTTCGATCTATTTTGTTTCAACCTCTCCAGGTCTCTATAGGCTGAGTTTGGTCTGTTTATTTTTTTACATCTCTTTCTGATTTTTTGTCTTATTTTCCAGATCTATAGGGCTGATTTGAGGCTGATTTTTGCTCTGATTTTCGACATCTCTAATTGTTTTCGATATTGTTGGCTAATTTGGGTGATGCTCGACATTGTTTACTAATTTGGGGCAAATGTTGTTAGGTAGTAGTTGCAAAATACTCCTTAGGAGGGCTGATTTTTGCCATTTATATAGGCTCAATTGTGGCTAATTTGTGGCTGTTTTTTTTTTATATTGTTGGGTATATGCTGATTTTTTAATTATTGGCTAATTTGTGGCTATTTGTTTCATCAGCGTTTTGATTCCTAAACAAATTCCTTGATTCCTATACAAATTGCTTGCTTGCTTGGTTATAATAGATGCTGAAATTGGGGCGTTTTACTACTTGTTTAGGTGTTGTATTTGATGTATCTACGATCACAAATGGATTCATTTGAAGTAGATTTGGTTGTTTTTTGGCACAATTGGGAAGACTATGTTGGTAGGTTGACATAACACTATTGGTACTTGCAATGTCTCATATCATTTGATATTGACTTTTTTAAGCGTTGTGGTTGTTTCTGAATCGAATGTCGTATGAAATTTTGTATTGAAATCCTTGAAGTAGTTGTTTTTTAATTCATGAATGATGAATGTCATATACCACTTGGCTTTATGAACTCTGCAACTCATATCTTGATATCCTGTAATACCAAACAGGGATATGATATATCATATATCAGATTTGATACTCATATATATATATATATATATATATATATATATATATATATATATATATATATCTTTGATATCCATATCTGATATCGGGATATGGATCCCAAACAGGGGCTTAGACTGTTCATCCTACATCAATTAAGTGGCGGATCGAAAGGGGGTTTGGGGTGGCTGAAGTCCCCTTAGCTCAGGGAAAAAATTGTATGAAACAAAAATTATGGGATTTTTGGGTAAATTTTACTAATTTTTGAGGTAAAAGGGTGTCAAAAGAATACTTTTTTTTTTGTGATACAAGTAATAATTTGGGTGGGGCTAGTCCCTACTAGACCACCACCCAAGAGCATCCTTGCGGATGAGAATACAAAGGTGTCTATCAGCCCGAGCATTTGGAGATGCGTCCGTTTGGAAGAGGCGAGAGATGAGGTCGGCACATCTGTTAATCTCCCGGAAGCAATGCGAGAGGCTAACATGCTCGAAGGACCGTAGAAGTAGTAGAATCTCCGTGGTGAGCATCTCGATTTCCCATGGACAAGACCAACATCCCTTGATTGCATTTATTACAGTGAGGCAGTCACCTTCAATGTGGATGCTAGACACACCCAGCTCATTCGCCATTTGGATGCCCAGAAGAAGACCCATAGCTTATGTCTTGAGCGGCGACCCGAGTGTAATCTGCTTGCCTCCGCAACCAACTAGCGAACCTCTGTGGTCGCGAATGATGAAACCTCCACCAGAAGAACCAGAGTGATTGTAACTACCATCGAAATTTAGTTTGAATTTACCTTCAGGTGGTTTATTCCATCGCAGATGTCGTTTCTTTGATTTCTGATCTTTTTGGGGTACCATTAATGTTAGGTTTATCCAAGTGTTATGTTTTTTTCCAGTTTATAATTGTTTGTCTTATCATTATTTCCATGTTTTTTATTGTCACATTGTTTTCATTGTCGAAGATTTTCTTATTTCTGGATGTCCAAAGACACCACCAAGCAGTCACCAATTTCTTCTTTTGCTCTGGAGTTATTGTTTCAAAAATCATTGACATAATTCTTTTTATGTTCTGTTCATTTCTGTCTAATTCGTCCAGTCGTTTTTCTATTTCAGGGTAGGGGTGTTATGTGAGACAAGCTACTCGTGATCGGCTCGGGTTCGGCTCGTATAAAACTAGACTCGAGCTCGTTCATTTTCTAAACAAGCCGAGTATGAGCACATTTTTAAGCTCGTTCCAAAGCTCGGGTCGTTCAAATTAAACTCGAATAGCTCGAATTTTATGAAATTTCTAAAATTTTCTTAAAGCTATTGTATAATGAGCAAGTAGAATTGCCTAAAGCTCGGCTCGAGCTCGCTCATTTCCTAAACGAGCCGAATATGAGCACATTTTTAAGCTCGAGTCAAAATTTAGGCTCGGCTCGAGCTCATTCATATTCTAAATGAACTAAATATGAACAAGTAATACTCGGCTCGTTCGACTCGAATAATAGCCCTATTTCAGGGTCAATTTTCCTTCTGAGATTTCTACTAACATAACACTGAGTGAATAAATGAAGTAGGGTTTCGTCACAAACATCACATAGTTCGCATGCGGAGGGGAGGGCCACTCCTTTTTCGTTTAGTCTAGTCTTTGTTGGAACTCCATTATTATACAATTTCCATAGAAAATTCTTTATTTTCGGGGCTATATCTATTGCCCAGATCCATGCCGTGTTGGGTGTTGTAATTCTGTTGTTTTCTGTAATATGTCGGAGCGCACTGGTTGTGCTGAACCATCCAGATTTTTCTTTTCTCCAATATAGTCGATCCTCTATTTGGTTTTCCGGATGAAGGTTGCTTTGATCTTTTCGATGATCGGTGTTGGTAGCATGTCCTGAAGTTCGATAGTGTTCCAACATCTATTTTCATTTATGTATTTGTCTACCTTGTCGCTTTTGTTGATTCTATCTGGTACAAGACATCTATTTTCTAGCGTTTCATCGTCCAACCATCTATCCGTCCAAAAGTTGATCGTTTTCCCATTTCTCATCTGCCATATGAGACCTTTACAAAATTCTGCTTTTATCTCCATTAGTTTTGTCCATTGCCAGGAAGCTTTTCCTTTCCTTTCGTAGCTTAGGATATGTTCATCTTTCAAGTACTTATGGGATATGGTTTGGACCCATATATTTTCTGGTTCCGCAAGTATTTTCCATAATAGTTTCATTTGTAATGCTGAATTCATGTCTTTTGTTTTGTGGATTCCAGCTCCACCGTTTTCTTTTCTTTTGCATACTTTGTCCCACCCTATTAGCGGTTTATATGACATATCTTTGTTCCAAAAGAAATTTCTATTTATCTGATCAAGTTCTTTGTGTATCGAGTTTGAGAGCATGAAGTTTTGCATGATAAAACTTGGTTTTGCCGCTAGGTTCGTTCTAATGAGAGTGGCTCTTCCTTCTTGGGTTAGCGTGTTAGCGCGCCATTTTGATAGTTGTGATTTTATCTTGCAGATCGTTTCTTCATAGGTTATTCTATTGACTCTGCCATTTATGATTGGACAACCAAGGTATTTGTCCAATTTGTTTTGGTATGCGATGTTTGTTAGCCGATGGATTTATTGTTTCTCCATTTCCAGTACTTTTGGTGTCGTCTGGAAGGCCGACTTGTGAAAGTTAACAAGTTGACCCGAGATCGAGCAATATTCATCAATAATTCTTTTAATTTTAATCGCAGAGGAACTGCATGTTTTGGCAAATATCATCATGTCATCTGCAAATGATAGAAATGGAATCCGAGGACCCAGTCTGGTAATGTTGAATCCTATTTCTTGGTCTGCTTGGTTGCTTTCTGTTTGTAGTTTTCGGGCTAGTATTTCTGCTCCCAAAATGAAAAGGAGTGGGGATAGTGGGTACCCTTTTCGTAGGCCTCTTTCTGGTTTGAAAGGTTTCGACGGTCCGTCATTGACCAGGATTGAAAAGGAGACAGTTTTGACACATTGCTCGATCCAGTTACAGAATCTGGTACAAAAACCGAATTTCTTTAGCACTTGAAAGAGGAAGTTCCATTCAACTCTGTCGTAGGCCTTTTCCATGTATAATTTTATTGACATCCAACCATTCATTCCTTTTTTCTGTCTGAATGAGTGGAAAATTTCATGGGCAATAAGGATATTGTCCTGGATAGCTCGGTCTGATATGAATGCTCTTTGAAGGGGGTGAATGAGCTTATTCATTACCCTTTTTAGTTTATCAGCTAGGATTTTCGCGATTGTCTTGTATATCGTAGAGCATAAACTTATAGGTCCATAATGAGACGCCGTTGTCGGGTTTTCTGTTTTCGGTATTAAAGTAATGAATGTCTGGTTAATTTGTTTCAAGATTTTGCCGGAGTGGAAGAAACCTTTTATGGCCTTTGTAACAGTTGGTCCTACTATATCCCAATAGCCCTGGTAGAACTCAGTTGTCATTCCGTCTACACCTGGTGATTTGTCTTTTCCAATGTTGAAAATGGCATTTTTGATCTCCGAGTTTGTGACTTCTTTTATCAATTCTTGGTTATCAGAGTCATTTATTTCCCTGTTTATGAGTTCTAAATAGAGTTCAAGGGTTGTATCGTTGACTTCATGTTTCTTGAAACGTTGAATGAAGTCTTCTCTGATTTCTGCTCTAATGTTTGCTTCTCCTGATATCGTTTGACCTTCCGCATTCGATATTTCTTTGATATTTTTTCTGTTCCTTCTTCCTGTTGCTACTTTGTGAAAGTATCCAGAGTTTGTGTCTGATAGTTTAAGGTGTCTTGTTTTTGCTTTTTGACTCGAATATAGTTTGTGAAAGTTGAGGATTTCTTCTTTTCTTTTTATGATTCTATTCTGTTTTTGGATGTCGGCTCGTGATTGTTGAGATGGTTTGTTGTTTTGCATTTCTATCAGTTGTTCATCTATTTCTTTTAATTGTCTGAAAATGTTCCCAAATGGTGTCAAAAGAATAATAAATGACTAAGACAACTTAACTTAGTTCAAATTCCATTAGATTCATTTTCTGCGTAATTAAATAACAAATTTAAGGTCTTCTCAAATATATTTTAACAAAAAATTTTTTCCTATATATATACATATAAAAAATTCTCATTTTTTTTTATCATTTTGTTTTTCTTTAAAAAAAATTATTTTTTTATAAATACATGAAAAAAAAATCTTGATTTTTGTTTACCCCCCCCCCCCCACCCCAAATTATGAATCTGCCATTGGATCAATTATAAAAAAAATTAAAATAATAGGATTATAAAGAATGGAGAAAGCAGACACAATATAATGCTTAAGTCAAAATAATAGGATTATAAAGAAGGGTGAAAGTCAACTCACTGGGAGTAATTTTGCTTAGGTCATCTTGTTGTATAGTATATTTCTGCTTGTTTCGTTGCGTCTATTTTTTGTTTGTATTGTATGTTTCATTAGACGGTTTTCGCTTGCCGATTCGTTGACTTCTCAAGAATCAGGCTTGTCTGATCTAGAATCTTTACTTAATCAAAAAATGAAAAATAATACTCAAGTGTTTGTATTTGTTGGTGGATCTCCGCCATATAATCTTTAAGATAGAATAATAATAATAATAATAATAATAATAATAATAATAATAATAAATCAATGTAATTCAACCCCTTTTGGCCTTAGCTTCTATAAGAGCACGAACACTCGTGGACCTTGAGGCCCTCAACATCCGGGCTCTTAACTTACTTTTCCTCTGCCACATTAGTTTAAGGACACCATTAATTGCAACTTTTAATTATTTGCAACCTCATTCGTGAGGTCGGACCCCGGCCCTTAAGTTACTTTTTACGATTTAACTTTTCTAATTACTCAATCATCATCATCATCATCATCATCATCATCGTCATTTATTATTATTATTGTCATTATTATTTAGTATTATTATCATTATTATAATTACAGTGTGAAATGGAGAAAAAATATACAAAACACAACATTGATCTTGACACAAGGGTTACACGATACAACGATAATCAAAATAAAACTGAAAGTACAATGAAACAAATGTTACCATACAAGGAAAGAAGCAAAAGAAACGAAAATGCAATTGTTGAAACGGATAGATTGAACACTTCTGGCCACCTAATTCCCATCTTCTTGAGGAGGGATGGCATTTGGGTTCATAATAACATTTGAGGTTGGATGAACAATTTGATTTGGATCAACAATCCCGTATGAATTGCAGTAATAAGCTTGAGGAGGGTAGTAGAAATTCTGGTTGGGATCCATCTTATAAATGAGTGAAGATGGTAGAAGTGAATGTGTGAACTGTGAAGAGTGGTGGAGGGTGTGGCCTTATTTATAGGCGAAATGGGTGAGAAATTGGCTTTTTATATGGTAATAAAATAATAGTATATGAGTATTATTGATATATATATATATATATATATATATATATATATATATATATATATATATATATATATATATATATATATATATATATATATCACAGATAGAAACACGCGTGATTGCCTCGAAGTACTGGCCTCAGAATAATTCGAGGTTAATTTCGATGTTATTACCCTCGATTTTACTCTCGAACATTTTTTTCGATACCAAAATAAGATTGAAATATTATTGAAGCTAATATTTGAGGCTAATTGGGAACGAAACAAATTTCGACGCCCATTTCGTGGCCGTATAGCTATGGCAAATACTCACGGCCAAACTTGAGGCCTTATTCGAGGCCAATTAGCCTCAGACTAAGATGGAGGCTATTTTCGATGCTATATTCGCGTGTAGTGTGGCAACCAAATTGATTTTCGAGGTTAAATTCAAGGATAATGCTTGATCAAGTTTCTAAAGGTAAAGTCGATTACATTTTTGAGACAGACATGCAGTATATACATTTGTTGTGAGCATCTTTGAGGCTGTCTTCGAGGCTAATGTGTACCAATAACATTTTAATATTATTGAGAACTTTCACCAACCACATTTACTATAACAAATTTACTATACATCTTCAACAAGGAATCCAAAATCCAAACTCGTGTCCACACATTATTCATTCTCCTTTTTGTTCAACTTCTCAAATGTGAGATTTCACTATTTTGCCTTCACTTGGTTAGGGAGAGATTTAAATCTTCTGCCTGTTTGAGTTTGGTGAAAATCAGTCAACTATATTAATCGGTAAGTGTATCAATCCTATTCTTCAATTATTTACAATATTTAATCATATATACATGTAATTTATTTATCATGCCTAGTAATTAAATATATTTTGTAAATTTAGTTTGATCTAATGTAAAATGAAGAGTTGAGTATTTGTGATATGATTTTCAAAATCCAAAACATCTTGAATTAAAATTATAAAAAATGAAGAAAAATGAAATGCCTGAGAAAAAAATTGATTAATAGCCTTGAAAGTACCAATTCAGAAGGTATTGGCATCGAATATAGCCTCGAGTTCCTTGTTTCGAGGCTATACTAATAGCCTTGAAAGTGCGAACTCGAGGGTATATTTGAAGGTATTGGTATCGAATATAACCTTGAGTTTTTTGTTTCGGGGCTATGCGAGAATTTATAGCTATTTTGATGTCAAATTTGAGGGACAATTCGATGGCAATATTTTCGTCATCTTTGATGGATGGGGAGAAGATAAAATGCCCTAGTGTGAAGTGTAAGAATGGAAAATTTGAGACTGAGGATAATGTTCGTTGTCATCTATATTGAAAAGGTTTTGGTGGTAATATTATGTGTTATGCTAAATAATCTAAATTTGTTATATAATTATAGGATGGCATGTCACGAATAAGGATGTATAAACTATATGTTATAAAACTCTTATATGGTAGCTTAGGCGTATAAGTTGTATCAGGATTCGAGCTTTGTAAATGGGCCTTTAAGCCTAGCCCAACTCACTTGCTTTGGTGAGAGAGAGAGAGAGAGAGTCGAAGAGATCTCATTCAAGCTCCCTGTGTCCGATCTTTGCTATATCCTTGAAGACGACGTTCGCTTGTTGTGTTGCTCGTCGTCATGCACTCATATCTCCTCAGATCCAAGATTTGAGAAGATCAATGAGTTTTCTCTTGTGTCTCGCTTCGAGTTCATCATCTTGTTCACCTTGTTAGCCATATCTAGAGTAGATCTATAGTTTGTCCGTGTTTGTGACATGCAACCATGATTTGTATCTTTGATCTGCTTAGTGGATTATTCTGGGGTTGAGTCTCTCCCTCATGAGGCTTCAAAGAGTAGGTTCGTCGAACACCTTACTAGCTTATAAAAACCTTGCAGCTCAGCTGGACTGCAAGCGCGCAACAACATCTTTTTCCTCACTTTGATTATATTTTCTTAAAACTTGAATTGCATTTCACGGGTCCTTAGCTGGAAAAACCCGACCCGAACCCGAAAAACTTGACCCGATCGACTAGAAACCGATTATTCTGAACACCGACACAAGCCGTCCATTTTGGACCCGAAATTCGAATGAACCGAACCCGATTAACCCGAAACCCATTAAGATCCGAACCCGTTATAACCGAAACCCGAAATTTAAGCTACAATTTAGTAAATTTTTTTAAATGAATATTGAAATAATAAAAATCCAAGACAACCGAAACCCGAACCCGACCCAACCGATTGACCAAATTATTAGATATTACCCAAAACCCGAATGATTCGAAACCCGACTAACCGAACCCAAACCCGACCCGACCCGCCCGATTGCCACATCTCCTTGAGCGTTCACAATGAAAGCACTAAGCAGCGGGATCTTTACCAAAAAAAACATGAAAGTAGCGTTTTCACCTTTCAATTAGGCGGGATGGGCCTAAAATTTCCCAAGAAGCGGGATTTACAAAATTTCACGCTCTCTTTCATTAGGATGTAGGAACCGCCTAATGTGAAGAAAAAACCCTAACTCTCTCTTTTTCGCTTCTCGTCTCAGTACCTCCAATTTCGAAGGTTGAGAGCGCTCAGCCTGCTCCTGTCCTCCCGCTCCTCTTCGAAGCACCTATCTCCTTCTCATCCAATGTCGAACACGCTCGGCCTGCTCATGCCCTCCGTCCAACGCCGCTGTTAAGGTGTTGAAGTCGATCTTGCTGTCCGGCCTGCTCCTGTCATCTCTCTCCTCTGCTACGCAACTCCCTCTCGCTCCTGCAATGTCGAACACGCTTGGCTTGCTCCTGTCCTCCGTCCTTCTGGTGTCCGGGTTGCTCTTGTCCTCCCTCGCCTTTTTTATGCACCTCCCTCCCTCTATTTTTGAAGCTGATTCTGCCGAGCCTGCTCATGTCTCTCAAGTAAGTGAACCCCTCTCTTCTCGTGTTTTTTTCTTGCTCTCTTTACCTTACTGTCAATTACTTGTAGAAGGTCATGCATCATAGATGTAAAGGGGCTGAATCGGTAGATAAGCTGAATTTTTGGATGTGTTGTGTTGTTCTTTCTCTTGGGCCTTTTTTATTTCCTCATCAGCTATATCAGTAATTAAGTTAAACTACTCAAAACCAAAGGATATGTTATCTTAATCTCATACCCTATTAATGTTCTTAGGTGAAATTTGCTAACTGAACTCATATCCCTGGTGGTTCTTAACAATTTCTTGTTTAACAGGTGATTATATGAAAAGTGTCATATTTTGCATCTGGTTTTCAATGTTTAAACCAATAAAAAAATCTGTTAAAGGCACATATCAATATCGATAAGGTCAAATGAGTATCATCTAACAGTGTTTGGGGGGTTTTGGACTTGTAGAGCATCAAGTTGCCGGAAGCTGATTTTAGAACATAGTCCTTGACAGACTTGATCTACCTATTCAAGATATCTGTTTACACTAAGTCTCAACATACATCCACCCTCATAACTTACTGCACTATGATTGGAATGATGTTGTTCTATGCTGCATGTTACACCTAGTTCTTCTGATTTGCATTCTTCTATGCTGCCTAAATCACCTAGTCACTTCTAGAAATTTGCTATTTAACATCAGTTAATAGCCAATGTCTTTCAAAAAAAAATCGATGTCTATGTGGGGGATGTAAAAAGTCAAAAGTTTTTCACATCGGCCAGAACCCGATGTCTTTTTATGTTATAACATCGCTTATATTTTAAAATCCGATGTCTTTGTTATCCTATAACATCAATTGTAAAATATAACCGATGTTATAACATACAAAGACATCGGCTTCTGGCCGATGTGAAAAACTTTTGACTTTTTACATCCCCCACATAGATATCGAATTTTTTTTTAAAGACATCGGCTAATACCTGATGTTAAATGACATATTTGTAGTTTTTTTTTATCGTAGCCTATGCGGGATTTGAACTCACATCTTTGTGTTTGCACGCAACGCTCTACCATTTGAGCTAATAGGCTTTAAATAAGATAGAATATTCTTACATAATAGCAAAAAGAGCATGTGAAACTTAAGAGACATTTATTAAACCTTATGAGTAATAGGAACATGAAATTATAAGAATACATCCAAGTAAAGGATACACAAGAACTTTGCTATGACAACATACTAACTTAAGGAGCATTAATCAATGTTCGTTTAAATTGCCTTACTAAAGGACTTATTGCGCTTTTTCTACCTGAAAATTCACCCTACAAGCCAAAGAACAAAAAAATCAAAGCTGAGGAGATGATCCTTGGAGAGCAGCATAGTTCAATTTAAAAACATTATCCCCTCAATTAATTGAGGGGATGATGTTTCATGAGTAGTATGATGTATGAGGACCCTCGTCAACTAGTATCAGAATAAAAAAGATCAATGAAGAAGAACATGAAAAAATCAACCATGTACAAAATATAACTAACAAACTAGGAAATTTAGAGTGACCAGAAACATGTCAAATATAGATAAAGAAGAACATGCAAAAAAAAAGTCACAAAAATAATTTTCAATGCAAGAGAGTATCCCAACTTCTTGTTGTTGAGAGTAATGACAAACATCAGTTTCTCTCCAAATTACATGGAAAATGTAAGATAAATAATGAAGAGTATCGAGTAGTAGTATACAAACCTTCATTTGCTTAGAAAAGACATTCGAGTGGAAGCAAATATGATATGAAGAAACATACGTACATGCGTCCATGATATAAAAATGATCTCTCCAAAGTACATGAATAACTGCTATTAACGATCTGCAACAGAGCCTTGGCATGTCAAAAGAAATGTTATAGTCAGCAGTGTACAAACATACATAAAAGTCTTATCTAACCTAGAATCTAAAGACGAGATATTGTTATGAAGGTAAAAGAAGCACATACCTCATCTGGAGGCAGATTAAATATAGTTTGTAAGGGTCCTGGTTTCTGATGAACTTCCATGGGCTCAGGTTTTTCCAGTGGCATCCTTCTTATGACATTTGCTCCAGCATAACCATTTAAAACCCTAAGTGAATAGTGTTCCAATAACAGATTAACTGAAGGTAAGAAAAATGACAGCATAGCATGTGCTTGTAAAGCTGGAAAAACAGAAGATTGCACATATACCAAAGCAAGAAGAGACAAGAAAGAGTTTTTTACCTGGTGGAGAATACCAGAACTTGGAGGAACAAGCAACATGTTCTGAAAAAGGAGTTGCTTTGAGGAAATGTGCCCAATCAATTGAATGGCAGTTTGATGACATTATTCGCTCCCTCCATTAAAATCAGAAGTTATATTGTATCTCCTACAACCCAACACACAAGATAAACACGATGTCAATACAAACACATATCAATTAAGGAGTTGTAAGAGGATGACATAAGAAGTCACATAAACACTGATTACTCAAGTATGATAACACTGTTGCAGCAGTTTCTGATAGAGTTAAGATTGGAAATCAACACAAGATGTCACATAAACACTGATTACTCAAATTTAAGACTAAAAGCAATGCCAAAAAAAACACTGAGAGAAACCAAGGCAACCCAAAGAATCAACTAAGCTACCAGCAAAACCAAGCTCTCTGGCCATCAGAAGAACATGCACTCATTGGCCAAGAACGTAACTGCCTTTAAAAAAGTATTTGTAAATACCTAGAAAAGAAGTCTAATGCCTGATTTATAAGATACTAATGCTCTGGAGTCTGGTCACGGCAGGTGACTTTTATCTAATTCTTGGTCTAATGATTTCACAGCAATAACAAAAAGGTGAAACACACAAATATGGCACACTTCAGTATGCAACGGAAACCCACCCATAAATAGAAATTGCCTTGTCAAAATAGGAAAAAGTATTTTGATTGTTACACTTCATGATAGATGATTTTCAACAAACTTTACAAACTTGCATAGAAACAGAGAAATAAAAATCGAAGCATTGTTTTTACCTTCAGGAAGAGGTTCAGTCATGTCATAGGCATCACAAGTAAAGCTCCCTCCCAAAAATTCCGCATATATAGTTGCCCCTCTTTGCTTCAGAATTATAATGGAATCACCTAATAAGAACAAAAGACTGGCAATTTAATTTGTTCTTACACAATGAATCAACTACAATGTTGTACCCTAGCATGCTCCAATTTCTCAATAAGCAGGACTCCAGCTCCTTCTCCCATAACAAATCCATCACGATTCTGTTGCAAGACAACAAGATGGCTAAGCAATTACAGGTCCGGGTTTAAATGGTTGAATATGTTAAAAATAAAAAGGGCTAAATTACCAATATATAAAATTTTCCAACTTTATTTACCACTGGCAAACTCACATTTTTAAATTAGAATAATGTTACTCACCCTTAGTAGTTATACCAAAACGCTACTTATTCCACATTACAGGTGTGCCAAATGGTTTTCCTACAAAATATGAATATTATGACTTATTAGCTTATTAGAATCAGTGCTATAACATTTTTAATAAGGCTATATATAAAAATGAGGGGAGATTTTCTACCATTATACTATTTTACCAGCGTTAGTAATATTATTTTATGTTACTATGTGTGAGTATAATTCCTTCCTAGTGGTATTGAAAAAATGTGAGTTTGCTAGTGGTAAATAAACATGAAAAAGTGTGGTTTTAGGCAATTTCTCATTAAAGTAATATAGTACTAAATTTAATGAATATTCTTAGATTTTGCATTGCTATCCTACTGTATCCCAAGGACATGAAGCTTTAGTAGCAAAATCTGAAGACTGGGAGAAGGGGTCAAAAAGCTCAAGAAACATATCTTGGTTAGAGCAGCCCACCAAATCTTGTTCA
Source organism: Persicaria tinctoria (assembly GCA_037127255.1). Lineage (NCBI taxonomy): Eukaryota > Viridiplantae > Streptophyta > Magnoliopsida > Caryophyllales > Polygonaceae > Persicaria > Persicaria tinctoria. The sequence continues at coordinate 56,767,142 of JBANSL010000020.1, forward strand.
TGCCTAGAATCATCTAATATCCTAAGCATTAGCCTCTGCAAACCAGCAAAGAAATAAAGCTAATCAGATGTACATATTTTTTATGCCAACAAACTTGCTCATTTTTTGCTCATTATGTTCTCAAAATCAGGAAAAGAAAAATCTACCTCCTTCCTTTAAATCTACGTCATTATGTTCTCAACACACCATAGATTAGCATCTCGCCTGCTGTCTGGACATGTAAGAAACAAGCCAAATTCGGTGATTCCAAGCCCGGTAGTTCATTTTTGACACCTATAAAGAATGTGAATATCCGGTTAGTTTTGGCATGGACGTTGAACAGAGAAGAACTGCAACTCTCTAATATCAAATAACATCAATAGCCATCAACCAAATGTATATTCATATATGGACAGTAAAATGACACACTCACTCTATCCAGACGAAATATAATAATACCAGGAAATGGTGAACACTATCCAAGAAGGGAGTACTAGATGAACAATAAAATCAAATTTCAAAATAAAAACAACACTCCCACATACATAGCAGATGATAGCATGCATTTAGGTAGGCATAATAGGTTGAATTTAGCTTATTTAAGATGCATTTCATCCATGATTTGATTACAATTTGCATATTTGCTCTCTATGTTGGTGGAATCGGAATCTACACGTTTTTATTGATTATTTCAGGTAATCGTGGATCCGAGGAGGAGAAATGGGTTGATAACGCATTGGATGAGAATGTCTAGTTGATCGAAGAAGCTTACATGAAGATCTCAAGAGGTCCTGAGAAGAAGAAGCGAACATAAACGAAGAACAAGTCTGCAGAAGTTGTCGCCAGACATGCTGAACTTGTTTTGCACTTTCTGGAGGCCTCGGTTGTCCGATCGACTATTATGACCATGCGTTGGAAAGCTCTTTCAGAGGGCTACAACTTTCATGTTGACGTCGAGAGCTGATTCAAGACACAATTTCCGTGAAAGACCAAAGCGGCGCCCGCCGCATTGGTTGCCGCGCCCGCCGCTGCCACCTGCGGCGGCCGCCGCACGTACTGCCGCGCGCCGTTTTGTTACCAAAAACCCTAGTTTTTAATTGTTTCCTTTTGGGCCGACTTTGGATGTTTGTTTTAGGCTTTTTATGTTATTTTTCTTCACCATTCATTCCATTCATTCGACAATTAGACTTTTTAGAGATTTTGAGCTATGTCTTCCATGAGGAACTAAACTCATCTATTCTGCCTGCAATTTGAAGCTTTATTCGGATTGATTGTGAGTTTCTAATTCTCGCTCCTAGTTTCCTATTTGTGAATGTTTCAACTTCTTTGTGCTTAATTAATTATTGATTTGTTCTATCTTGTCTGGCCAACTCGTTAGATCAATTCAATCGCTAAGGTTTTGTAGATTCCTGATTGTGAACCTTGACCTAAGTGGCAAACTTATTCCTTTAGGGCTGATTGAACTAATTGAATAAGTAGGAAGTTGAATGTGTTGTTAAATCCTTTTTTAGGGACTGCAAATACCTTGGCTAATCTCTGAACTTAAAGCTATCAATTGGGTTAAATCCTTCCTTAGGGACTGTTCGATTGATAAGGGTTTCTAGGACTGATTGGACTAGTAACTATATTAGGTCGGGACAAGGGCATTCACAGGAAACATAATAGGACGAGAAGAAGTTACAAGGATCGCTTCAATCTGATAAAGTGGAAAATTGTAGGTGGAATTGCTTCTCTAAACTGTTAAACCAAATTCACTTACTTTGCTTTTGTTAATTTACTTTACAACTTTCACACAAAAACCCCCTCTCTGGTTACTTAATTGGCATTAGAATCACACTAGAGTATAAATTTCCCTGTGGGATCGACCTCTTACTTATTGCTATACTAGCTATAGGTTTGAGTACTTTGACGGAATCAACGACAGGTTTTCCCTCCGTCAAATTTGGCGCCGTTGCCGGGGAACTTTTATTTAATTCTTGTGTGTTTTAGTGTTGATCTTGGTGTGGACCATCTTATATGGTCCAGACCCGTGCTACTAATCCATCTTTGTTACCGTTTGATTCAGAGATTGAAAGAACCCTTGCCGCTCTAAGGCGAGAAGTTCGTGATCGCTTTCGCGAACTCCCTTTTGATCAAGAAGAGCCGACAACAGAGATGGCGGAAGAGGCGAACCGCACTCTTAAGGAGCTTTCTGCTCCTGATATGACACAGCAACCCCTGGCAATCCAATTCCCTGCGCTAGCAGAAGGGGTCAAATTTGAGCTTAAGTCTGGGGTAATTCATCTTTTACCCAAGTTTCATGGGTTGAGTGGGGAGGACCCCCACAAACATCTGGCTGAATTCCATAGGGTGGTAGTTGGGATGAAACCCGAGGACGTCACAGCAGAGCAAATCAAATTGAGAGCTTTTCCCTTCTCTTTGAAGGATGATGCAAATGAATGGTTCTTCTATCTACCGCCCGGATCTATTACCACTTGGGCTGAGATGAAAAGAGTTTTCTTAGAGATGTACTTCCCCGCAACAAAGCTAAATGCTTTGAAAAGATCAATCAGCAGCATTGAGCAGTACGCGGCAGAGTCTATACATGAGTATTTTGAGCGCTTCAAGAAACTCTGCGCCAGCTGCCCATGCCATGGGTACTCTCAAAAGGATCTGGTTCTCTTTCTATTTAATGGGCTGACTGATATAGAGCGAAAAACAGTGAATTCTGCTTGTGGAGGTAACATGCTGAACAAGACGCCTGCCGCAGCTTGGGAAGTGTTTAAGGAGCTATCTGAGGGCTCCAGACAGTTCAACAAGGGCCCTCGCGCTGGGGGTGTACTCGCTGTTGATGCTAATGTGGCTGCACTTCAGACTGATATGGCAGAGGTAAAGGAGATGATGAAACAAATGGTTATTGATAGGACTCCTCAACAACTGAAGGCATGTGGTCTCTGCAGTCAGTACACTCATCCCATGGACATGTGCCCGCTTCTACAAGATCCTAATTTTGATCTGAATGCCATTGGGAATTTCACTCAACAAAGGCCTAGGCAAGGCAATTATGGAAATCCTGGGTATTCCAACAACAACAATTACAACAGAGGCTATCAGCAAGGCTATGGGAACTATCAAGCTTTCAATCAGCAAGGGGGGCAACAAGAAAGGCCTCAACCACAATATGAACCTCGACAGGGAGGTCAGCAGCAATCCAATAGGGATAATGAGGGTCCGTTGCATAAACTGACAGAGCGGATGGCGAATCTAGAGAAACAGCAATCCGATCGGATGACAAATCTTGAGAATCAAATGAGTCAGCTCATTCAAATCTTAAGTGCTAAAGAGGCAAATAGTTCTGGTAAGCTACCGTCACAGACCATCGAGAATCCGACAAAGGAAAATGTCAGTGCTGTAACACTTAGGAGTGGCAAGGAACTGGTTGTCACAAAGCAAAAGGACGAGGAGGAGATAATGGACGAAGAAATAGAGTTAATTGAAGGTGAAAACGGAGTAACTGAGGTGCGGCGCCCGCGGCAACCTCTGCGGCGCCCGCCGCTAGCCTCTGCGGTGCCCGCCGCCAGAGGGACGATTCCAGCGGTGCCCGCCGCTGCTCCTGCGGCGCCCGCCGCTGCACCTGCGGCGCCCGCCGCTACCTCACCCGCCGCCGATTCGTCTTCTGGTATGATCTCCTCTCCTCTCCCTCTTTCTCCTCTTTCTTCTTCTTCTACTCCTTCTTCTTCTTCTTCTTCTACTCCTTCTTCTCCTTTACCTATGGAGACTCCAAAGCCCGTTCCGCCCTTCCCGGAAGCTTTGAGGGATACAAGGAGGTATGAGAACGACAAGGAAATTTTCGAGACATTCAGCAAGTGCGAGGTAAATATTCCTTTGCTTAATTTGATCAAGAGCATTCCTAGATATGCTAAATTTTTGAAGGAACTTTGCACTATCAAGCGGAACCAGAAGCTGAAAGGTAAGCAAAAGGTGAAGGTAAGCGAACATGTCACTGCTGTATTTCAAAAGCGTATGCCTGAAAAGTGTAGTGATCCTGGTATGTTTGCTATTCCATGTGTGATAGGTGACACTAAATTTGACAAAGCCATGCTAGATTTAGGAGCATCTATCAATGTTTTGCCTTCTACTGTTTATCATGCTTTGGGGTTGGGACCTCTGAATGACACTCGGGTAGTAATTCAACTTGCTGATCGATCTACTATCTACCCAAAAGGGATTGTTGAAGATGTCTTGGTTATGGTTGACAATTTGATATTCCCTGCTGATTTCTTTGTGATTGACATGGGTCCTGGTAACAATGAAGGCCCTATTCTATTGGGCAGACCTTTCTTGAAAACTGCTAGGACTAAGATAGATGTCTATTCAGGATCTCTTACTATGGAGTTTGATGGTCAACGAGTTGAATATAATATTTATGATTCCATGAAATTCCCATCTGATGATCCTTCTCTGTGCTTTATGGATGCTATTGATACTATGGCACAGGATTGTTTTGATTTGGAATGTATTGATGAGATGGAAGTTGCTTTACAGGCTCCTATAGATGAAATTGCTAGAGAATATGTATTATCATCTGACTTGCAGGAGGCTATAGTAGCTTTGGACCATCGATCTCCCACGTATGTACCACCGAGGGGAGATCGCATCGAGCTGACAATTCCTACCGAAAAGCTTCTGCCATCTATCATCCAAGCGCCTGATGTTGAATTAAAACAACTTCCTAATCACCTTAAATATGCTTTTCTTGGTGAAAATGATACTCTACCTGTCATTATTTCTAACAAATTGACATTTGGACAGGAGGAGCGATTGGTGACTGTTCTAAAGGAGAACAAGGAGGCGCTAGGATGGACGATAGCAGACATTAAAGGCATCAGTCCTACCCTCTGCATGCATAGGATACTATTAGAGGATGATGCCAAGCCATCTAGACAACCTCAGCGAAGACTCAACCCGCCAATGATGGAGGTGGTGAAGAAGGAGGTGCTGAAGCTCCTTCAGGCAGGTATGATTTTTCCCATATCTGATAGCAAATGGGTGAGTCCTACTCAGGTTGTCCCTAAGAAGGGAGGTATTACTGTGGTTGAAAATCAGGATGGTGAATTGGTCCCTAGCAGGGTTCAAACTGGATGGAGAGTCTGTATTGATTATAGGAAATTGAATGCAGTTACTCGCAAGGATCATTTCCCTCTCCCCTTTATTGATCAGATGCTTGAGCGCCTTGCCGGCCGCTCCTTTTATTGTTTCTTAGATGGCTACTCAGGATATTTTCAGGTACCCATAGCACCGGAGGACCAAGAAAAAACGACTTTTACATGTCCTTTTGGCACTTTTGCATATCGCAGAATGCCTTTTGGGCTATGTAACGCACCTGGGACTTTCCAACGGTGTATGGTAAGCATATTTTCTGAGTATGTGGAGCGATTTATTGAAGTATTTATGGATGACTTCACTGTGCATGGAGATGATTTTGATACTTGCTTGCATCATTTGTCACTTGTGCTTAAGCGGTGTGTAGACACCAATTTGGTTCTTAATTCTGAAAAGTGTCATTTTATGGTTGAGCAAGGCATTGTGTTGGGTCATATTGTGTCTAGCAGGGGTCTTGAGGTAGACAAGGCTAAAATTGACGTTATTCGGTCTCTACCTTACCCCACTAATGTGCGTGAGATTCGTTCTTTTTTAGGCCATGCAGGGTTCTATCGCAGGTTTATTAAGGATTTTTCTAAGATTTCTGCCCCTCTTTGTGATTTACTGAAAAAGGAAGTAGCTTTTGAGTTTGATGACAGGTGTAGAGCATCTTTTGATGAGCTTAAAGGTCGCCTAACTAGCGCTCCTATAATTCAAGCACCCGTATGGTCGCAACCTTTTGAGATTATGTGTGATGCTAGCGATTATGCTGTGGGGGCTGTTTTGGGACAAAAGGAAGGAAGGAGCTCTCATGTCATCTACTATGCCTCCATGACTCTAAATGGAGCGCAGAGGAACTACTCAACCACTGAGAAAGAGCTCCTGGCTGTGGTTTTTGCACTGGAGAAGTTTCGCTCCTATCTCCTAGGAGCTAAGGTAATTGTCTTCACTGATCACGCTGCTCTTCGTTATTTATTAACTAAGAAAGAAGCGAAACCAAGATTGATTCGATGGATTTTACTTTTGAGTGAATTTGACATTGAAATCAAAGATAAGAAAGGTGCAGAAAACTTAGTAGCGGATCACCTCAGCAGACTTGTCCAAGGAGAGGACAAGCCGGAAGATCAAAGACCTATTCACGGTGAGTTCCCTGATGATACACTGTTCTATTTAACTCACACATCTTCGTTGCAGCTGCAGGAACAAACAAGGACGGAGAGTCCTGATGAGGTAAGTCCTGATATTTCTGAATTGTTGATGGGTGTCCATACTCCTCGACCTTGGTTCGCCAATATGGTGAATTTCTTGGTCACGGGAGAATTTCCACCGTCATTTACAAAGGCTCAAAAGGACAAGATTCGACATGACTCTCGCTTCTACGTCTGGGATGACCCCTACCTGTGGAAACATTGCGCTGATCAGGTGATTAGGAGGTGTCTGCCGGACAATGAGGTACAATCTGTCCTTACTTTTTGTCATGCTCATGAGTGTGGAGGTCACTTTGGTCCTCAAAAGACTGCTAGGAAAGTGTTAGAAGCAGGTTTCTTTTGGCCTCACTTGTTTAGGGATGCTAATGCTTTTTGTAAATCATGCGATAGATGCCAGAGGATTGGGAACATATCAGCTAGAAATGAAATGCCACAAACTAAGATTATATTCTGTGAAATTTTTGATGTTTGGGGTATTGATTTTATGGGTCCCTTTCCTAGTTCTTTTGGGAATATCTATATTTTGCTTGCGGTGGACTATGTCTCCAAGTGGGTGGAGGCAAAGGCCACCAGAACTGATGATTCTAAGGTAGTTGCAGAATTCCTAAAAGACACAATATTCGCAAGATTTGGGGTACCTAAGGCTCTAGTAAGCGACAGGGGGACACATTTTTGCAATAGGACCATCACTGCTCTGCTCAAAAGGTATCATGTCACACATAGAGTATCCACTGCTTATCACCCGCAGACCAATGGTCAGGCAGAAGTATCGAATAGGGAGATTAAGAGCATTCTGGAGAAAACAGTGGCTCCTAATAGGAAAGATTGGAGTCTAAGGCTGAATGATGCTCTTTGGGCCTATCGAACGGCCTATAAGACTCCCATTGGCATGTCTCCCTATCGAATTGTGTTTGGCAAAGCTTGTCATCTTCCGGTGGAACTTCAGCATAGGGCATACTGGGCTGTCAAGAACTGCAATATGGCAATGAATGAAATAGGAGATTTCAGGAAACTTCAAATGCAAGAGCTGGAGGAATTGCGTTTGGAGGCATATGATAATGCAATGATCTACAAGGAGAAGACAAGAGCTTGGCATGACAAACATATCCTGCGGAAGGAACTCAATGTAGGAGACAAGGTCCTCCTATACCAATCACGTCTGAAACTCTTTCCAGGAAAGCTCAAATCAAGGTGGGAAGGACCCTACATCATAGCAAGGATTTTCTCTCACGGAGCAATTGAACTCTATGATCCCAAGTCTAAGGAGCTATTTAAAGTCAACGGTCATAGAGTTAAGCCTTACTTTGAGAACATACCGCATGATGAAGATGAGGAGTTGGTGCTTGCTGAACCAACCGACTAGGCCACTCAAGGGCCATTACGTCGAGCCAACGACTTGAAACAAAGGCGCTTCTCGGGAGGCAACCCGAGGTAAGTTCCCTATCTTTCTCATTTTTATTACTGTTTTAGTTAATGACCATTAGCTAATCTAGGAGTATCATATAGGTAGTTCATAAATTAACTTAACTTAAAAAAAAAAAAAAAAAAAAAAAAGAGAGAGAGAAAACCGAACACAGCGAGCGGCGGCCGCCGCAACCTCTGCGGCGCCCGCCGCATCAGATGCGGTGCCCGCCGCCAGGGGCCTGTTCCAAGCGGCACCCGCCGCAAGGGAGCCCAAGGCTGTTGCGGCGGCCGCCGCACCCTCTGCGGCGCCCGCCGCAACGGACCCCCATCTCGGATTTTCATAATTAAAAAAAAAAAATAAAAAAATAAAAAATAAATAAATAAATAAATAATAATATAACATACATACATGTCACTTTTCAACCCTACCTCACCTCTCTCCTTCCTCTTTGCCGTCCCCTTCCAAGCCCCAAAACTCCAAACACCATTGTTGTCTTCCTCCTCCCTTCTTCCACCTTCAATCCTCTTTCTTCTCACCATACCCACTCCCAAACCTTCTATTTCTCTTCCCCATCACCGGATCTATAACTCTCCTCACCGGATCCACGCCGAGAAGCCGGATCCAAGCCGCCGCTGCGCCCCCTGCTGCGCCCGCCGCCGGCCTTGCTGCGCCCGCCGCCGCCACCTTCAGCCAAGATCCGGAGCCTGTAGCGCCTTTTATTCCCCCAATTCTTCAAGTTTTCCACTCTTTAAACCCTCAAGGTATGTTTTTTTTTCTTCACCTCCTTCTCTCCATATTTGAGATCTTTGAATATGTTGGAAACCTAGGTAGGGATTTGATATTTGAGTGTTTGGTTAAGGTGGAAATTTTGTGTTTTATATGTGTGGGAAATTGGGGGCTGATTTTAAGTGATGAGATTTGAGGATGGAGGTTTGATTTGGGAGTGATGATTTGAGCAATGGTGAATTATTGTTCTCTAAGGAGTGGAATTTGTGCACATATGATATGTGGGGGGCTGATTTTTTCGATTCATATGGGGCTAAAGTTTATTTTGTGTGAATTGAATATATGAGGGGGATTATTGTTCTATTATGAAATGTTCTTGAGTTTGGGTTGTTATTAGAGATCTTGAGCCAATTGTATGTGCTTTATGTGTGTGTTTTATTGATTGGCTTGGATTATGTTGGAATTATGCTTGGTTGTGTGGAAATCTGAATCTGTTTGGGTTGTCAATGCATACTGCTGGAATTTGTTACAGATGGTGCGCAGACTTAAAAATGCATCCGACGAGCAGAGAAGGATCTTTAAGAATTTCGACGCTAAGCGCTTCGTGCAAACGAAGTTCTTTCACACTCCAGCACTACAGACGCTGGGAATGTTGGATGTCACTCAACAGATGCTCGGCCATGGCGGCCTGGGGGGTTTTCTGAATCGAAGTGCCCCGACCTACCCCGAGCTCGCATGGGAGTTCATAGCTACTTTTGAGAGGGTTGACGCCTCTCGGATTAGGTTCAACTTGTTGGACCAACCCCATGTCTGCACACTGGACAACCTCCGCCAGCAGTTTGGTGTATCACAGGCGCCCACCCCCAATTGGTCTTCTATGACTACTGAGCAGCAACGCCACGACATCTGGTTCAAAGCTACTGGTGCTGCTTTCAATAACCACAAAGGGGAGTACAACTACAACTTTGTCCACCCCTGCTTCCGTCTGATCCACAAGATTTTGGCTATGTCCTTTACCGGCCGAGGTGACGTAAACAAGGTATATGCTGCGGATCTAGCTTGGTTATGGAGCTTTGCTCCCCAGTCTCGTGGTACACCAGACTGGGTTGAGATATTTATCGAGAGCTGTCTGAGGATCCAGGGGACGAAGTCAGGCAGGTTTGGCTTGGGAGGCTTGATTAGCCTCACTGCCTACCAATTCTTATCACCTGACGAGTGCGGTGCGCCCATGTCTGGAGAGTACACTTATACTATTGATCAGCTGCGGAGGGCCCATTTGATTGAGATCCCTGATGGGCCAGGTTACATTTGGAAGGCGGGGCAGAATGGAAACCACCGCCTGACCCTGCCTATGGCCTTACCTTATGGGCCTACTAATGATTCCCTCTACATACAACCTGTTCAGAATGTGGTGGGGGAGGAGGATGATGATGAGGATGATGAGGACGAAGAGGAGGATACCCCTGCAGCAACAGACTATCATATGGGGGATGCCCAGCAGGAGGCTGGCCCGTCTGCAGGCCAGCGCTTCGCGTCTAATGAGGGCAATTACTTACAGGACTACCTGGCCAATGAGTTTCATCGTATTTCCCTACGCCAGGACGCAACTGATTTCACCCTTAGCGACCAGGGTCGCTCTGCGAGGGAGTTTGAGGCCAACATGGAGGCAAGATGGAATGTGACACACTACCAGCTAGAGGAGATGCGGAGGGAGCAGCAGTACTACTTCCGCCAGCAGTTTCCTCACATTCCGCCATACCAGTCACCGCCCTACCAGCCTCCGCCTCAGTGATGGTTAGTCCTACCCTCCTTCACTCTGAGTTTTATGTTTATTTTAGTTGTCTGTACTGTTTCAGTGAGGACACTGAAAAATTTAAGTGTGGGGGAGGAGACTTATATGTATTTTATGTTATTTCCATTTAATTTTAGGACATGTTAAGTTTCTGAAAATATTTAAGTCTGTAATATTTAGTTATTTTAATTCTGCATTTTCTGCATTTTATTTAAATTAATTATGCATTTTCGAAAAAAAAAAAAAATAAAAAAAAAAAATAAAAAAAAAAATTAATTTCGAAAATATTAGAAATAGAGCATGCATTGCATACATATGTGTTATTCAAATACCCATCTTGCTTAGTTTGTCCTCTATTTTTAAATTTCAAGCATGAATCATACAAATCCCATGGAGTTCTGGATGTTTTGATTATTGCTATTTGATTTTTGTGGAACATGAGCTAGCAAATTTAATTGAGCATGTATGATTGAGCTAAAGTATGATTGAAGTCTTAAAAACATGACCCTGTGAGGATGTTTGGCCTTATTTGAATTCTTTTGCTCAGTTGTGTGAATTACTCTCCTAGTGTTGCTACCTCTTGGCGTTGACTGCAGTATCTATTTCTAAAGACCGACTCACATGGTTGTTGCTTGCGGAGTTTATGTTTATATTTTGAGTTTATTATTTGAATTTTATGCATATCTAGTGAATAAGGTGGCAATGGTTGATGCACTTAGTAACCGGATCTATGCATGACACCCATGGATATGATTCGCGCAAAAAGGTGTTGAAAACTATCCACTAGGAAAGAAAGCTTGATCATTGAGTAACCAGGTTCATTCATGACACCCATGTTTGCAACTTGCGTCAAAAGGTGTTCGAGTGGACTTCATATTAGTAAGTTGAGGTGTTGATAGACCGGGGCCATTCATGACACCCATGTTTGCGCTTCGCGTAAGGAAAGCACCAAGAAAAAAAAAAAGAGAAAAGAAAACCAAAGAAAAAGAAAAAAAAAGTGTCACATTTTATTTAGTTTTCTTTATTGTGTCCCGCAAGTAATGACATTTCGGTAGATATTTGGTGATATGGTGGTCAATGTCTATGAGCTTAGTGCATTTTGGATTGAGTAGAGAGTTGTACCTTAAAGCCTAAACACATGAGTGAAACACATATTTCTGGTGAGGTTGGATGATGTCTACTTCTAAGCTTTGATCACTATAATACATGCTATGACATTTGTTTGTTTGGTTTATGTTTTCACCTGCTGTGATGTTGCTTTTTGATGAGGTTGAAACTTGAAGGGATTTCCTGTGGGATACATTGATTCATGTTCATTCTATCATTGCTTGAGGACAAGCAAAGGTTAAGTGTGGGGGAGTTTGATAGCATGCATTTAGGTAGGCATAATAGGTTGAATTTAGCTTATTTAAGATGCATTTCATCCATGATTTGATTACAATTTGCATATTTGCTCTCTATGTTGGTGGAATCGGAATCTACACGTTTTTATTGATTATTTCAGGTAATCGTGGATCCGAGGAGGAGAAATGGGTTGATAACGCATTGGATGAGAATGTCTAGTTGATCGAAGAAGCTTACATGAAGATCTCAAGAGGTCCTGAGAAGAAGAAGCGAACATAAACGAAGAACAAGTCTGCAGAAGTTGTCGCCAGACATGCTGAACTTGTTTTGCACTTTCTGGAGGCCTCGGTTGTCCGATCGACTATTATGACCATGCGTTGGAAAGCTCTTTCAGAGGGCTACAACTTTCATGTTGACGTCGAGAGCTGATTCAAGACACAATTTCCGTGAAAGACCAAAGCGGCGCCCGCCGCATTGGTTGCCGCGCCCGCCGCTGCCACCTGCGGTGCCCGCCGCCAGAGAGCTGATTCCAGCTGCGCCCGCCGCATTGGTTGCCGCGCCCGCCGCAACACTTGCGGCGGCCGCCGCACGTACTGCCGCGCGCCGTTTTGTTACCAAAAACCCTAGTTTTTAATTGTTTCCTTTTGGGCCGACTTTGGATGTTTGTTTTAGGCTTTTTATGTTATTTTTCTTCACCATTCATTCCATTCATTCGACAATTAGACTTTTTAGAGATTTTGAGCTATGTCTTCCATGAGGAACTAAACTCATCTATTCTGCCTGCAATTTGAAGCTTTATTCGGATTGATTGTGAGTTTCTAATTCTCGCTCCTAGTTTCCTATTTGTGAATGTTTCAACTTCTTTGTGCTTAATTAATTATTGATTTGTTCTATCTTGTCTGGCCAACTCGTTAGATCAATTCAATCGCTAAGGTTTTGTAGATTCCTGATTGTGAACCTTGACCTAAGTGGCAAACTTATTCCTTTAGGGCTGATTGAACTAATTGAATAAGTAGGAAGTTGAATGTGTTGTTAAATCCTTTTTTAGGGACTGCAAATACCTTGGCTAATCTCTGAACTTAAAGCTATCAATTGGGTTAAATCCTTCCTTAGGGACTGTTCGATTGATAAGGGTTTCTAGGACTGATTGGACTAGTAACTATATTAGGTCGGGACAAGGGCATTCACAGGAAACATAATAGGACGAGAAGAAGTTACAAGGATCGCTTCAATCTGATAAAGTGGAAAATTGTAGGTGGAATTGCTTCTCTAAACTGTTAAACCAAATTCACTTACTTTGCTTTTGTTAATTTACTTTACAACTTTCACACAAAAACCCCCTCTCTGGTTACTTAATTGGCATTAGAATCACACTAGAGTATAAATTTCCCTGTGGGATCGACCTCTTACTTATTGCTATACTAGCTATAGGTTTGAGTACTTTGACGGAATCAACGACAGGTTTTCCCTCCGTCAGCAGACCACTGCCACCACCTGAACATCAGGAAAAAAAAAACAAGTATGCACGACATTATTTTCAAGGCAAAAAGAGTGCCTTCTTACCTGAAACTCCAAATCTGATATATGAATTATAGGAGTATGAAATATCCAAGTAAAACTCCAAATATGTAATCACAATTTCACATTTACAGCCTTAGATCTACAGTAAAAATATCGCAACCAACAAACCCTAGATCTACAAGTTAAAATCTCCAATTACAAGTTCACATTACAACCTTAGATCTAAAAAAAGAAAAATCGCAGGAAACAAACCCTAGATCTACACATTAAAATCTGCGGTCACAGGTTCACAAAATCGCAGCAAACAACAATAAACCCTAGATCTATGTAAAAAAAATTGCACAGCCAAGAATCCTAGATTTCCAAATCATAATTAGCCATAGATTCGAGCAAGCGAAGCAAAGAAAGAGAAGAGAAACAAGCAAAGCAAAGAAAGAGAAGAGAAGAGAAGAGAAGAATGAGACCATACCTGTTGTAGAGAGCAAAGAGTGTTGTCTATAAGAAATGAAGTTGGAGATGGGATCTGGCCAGCGGAGAGGTTAGGTTCCTGGATTCCTGGAAACCAGAGGCCACGCATTGGAGACACGACGATGAGAACGAAAGGGGTTTCGCCGCTGTGGAGGAAAGAGCAGAGAGATGGGGACGAGAGAGATGAAGCGGGATTTCACCGGAGAACCTACATCCCCACCGAAGCCACCCTCGGGTTCGAAAGCCGGCGAGATTGGGGCTGAACAGGGAGGAGTTGGAGGAGGAAGCGGGATTTTGCGGTCGCAGAAGGCTAAGTCGGGTTTGGAAGAAGGAATGAAAAGGATGGGGTGTGTTTCTTTTTTCTTAAAAAATTTCTAAGTGTGAATTATTTCACGTGTATTTCATATAGGCGGGATTTGTCCGCGCTTATTTTTTTTTCAAAAACTTTATTTTTAACATCGGTCAAAAAATCGTGTGGTGTCTGTTTTATTTTTAACATCACAAATTTCTAAATCGATGTTAAAAAACTGTTTTACATGGCAGGTTTTTTTAACCGATGTTAATAGACCGATGTTAAATAACAGAATTCTAGTAGTAAGTCCTTCTGATTTTGCTGGTTGAAAATTAAAGGAAGGGCTGGTAAGTGATGATTTAAGCCAAATAATTGAAAGTCTTGATTAGAAGATTACTCTACTAGCTAAGTACTTTGTTTTGCAATGCTTTCTGTATGTAGTTCAACTTGTAAGCTGAAACAGTCAGCTTGCTATTTGTAGTTGATCGAAATTGTATACATTTGATGAAATTTAGCTTGCCCCCTTGCAATTTTAAGGTCATTTATTTTTATTCTCTTTGCTTAAATGATTTTGTTTATCATTCTTTTAGGATGAATTTGTTCGCCTAGTAAGTTATGGTTCAGCTTGATGTTTGTGATTAAATCCTACAATCTAAATCTTGCAATTTTATGGTTATTTGTTTTTATTTTCTTTGTTTAAATGACTTTTTTTAAACATTCTCTTAAGAGGAATTTGATTATTTAGTTGCTACTCAATTTCCTTCATCCGAGGATGCTTGTAATGATGAGCCTCTTCAAGAAATGAGTAAAGAACTTGAGACAGAATTATGGACAAAAGCTTCTGATGAACCTAACTATGGGAGGATTTATGGGTTAGGAGAAGGGTGCAACACTTATTCACAATGGAATGGTGAATACTTGTCTCTCTAACATGAAGACCTCAAGTATATCACAGTCATTTGAAGAGGCTATGTCTAACAACTTAAGGATGAGATAAAAGGGATGCGATCACCTTTGCAAGAATTCATGCAACAACAAAACCAACAAGGAGAGTTCATGCAACAATTTCTTCAACTTCAAGGAGGTCAAAACAAGTTGTCCACTTCAAATAGTTCCAACTCCAATCCAACTCCCTAGTGCTACTATTTTATGTCTTTTAGGTTGTTTTAGCTACTGCTTTAGGTTGTTTTTAGCTGCTTTTTTTGTTGGGCTGCAGGAGATGATTATTTTGTGCATTTTGCTTATCTTATGTCATAAACTATGACACACAAAAGTAGCCTTCTATTTTCTAACTAGCAGGTGCATATTTAGGAGGAATATTAAGTCTTAGGTTTCATCTATATTTGTGAATGGGCAGGTATATGTATTCTAAAAGCCTTTACATGGTTTGTTAAGGAGCTTGAAGGTATATTTTGTTAATGGAATTAGCTATTACTTTATGGTTGAATTGCTTGTTATGTGTTATGTGTGATCAAAAGTTTTAACTGTTGAAATTTATAATTTCTTTTATATGATGAATATAAATATAAAGAAAGTGAGATAAAATATGTTGCTAGATTTGTGGGTAAAACAACCTTGTAATTCGCCTCGAATGTAACTATGACATTTGGAAAAAAATTGATGTATTTTTAACTAAATTTTCGTGCATGTTAACTAAATTTTCGAGGTTAAATTTCAGGGTTGTTTAACCTCGAAATTTACCATCGAACAAATTCGTGGTCAACATTTGATACTGTTTAGCCTCGAATTCTTATGCCTCAAATAGTGACTCAAAATTTATTCGTCCCTAAATTTAAAGTTATAGCCTTTGAGCTCAAGGTTACGGAAATTGCCCTCAAAGAAATATTCGATGCTATTTAACCAAATTTAGCCTCGCGTTTATTGGGTCGGATTTTAATTCGAGGTTAAATCCGAGGTTATTTTAATTCGAGGGCATTTTCAAGGTCACTTCTATGACAAAATTCGTGGCAATGACGCGTGTTTCTAGCATATATATATATATATTCACACTTGAAAAAATATAGTTTTTTTTTTACAAAAAATGACTACAAAACGGTTTAAAAAGATTAATTTAAACGCGCTGACACATGGCGTCTTGGGATTGACCCACGTGTCAGCGCTTGTAGCTTGCAATTTATCCTGAGTGTGTTCCGAAACGCAGTGTAATTCATTTTCGGTCGGGGCTTGACAACGTCGTTTTTGTTTTGTTTGGCTGATACAAAGCATGTGTCTCTCATACTTCCTCGTTTCACACGCTTTGAGCTCGGCATTTTGGGGCTCCTATATACGAGACTTTCTTCAAGGCCTTTGGCCCATTTCACATTTTTTTACCATATCTGGTGGAGTTAAGGGTCTTCAGGCCCACGAGAGTTGATGCTCTAATAATCATGAATATCGACCTTTTATAATCACAAAAATTAAAGGCGATATATAATCCGAGACTTGCATCTGTACAATACATCGTCACGTCGGAATATTTCAAGGTTATATTAAAAAAAAGCGATTGATGTGGAGATGGTAATTCTATAAAATTTGGATCAACAAAATTAAATGATGTGTAAGACCATCCACAATGGTTTTGCTTAAAATATTCACATTTGCACAAGATGTGTAAAAATACAAATCACTTTTTGGTAATTTGCTCCATTGGTAAAATGTGCATTTTTTACACATCACTCAAATACAATTCATTTAAAACAAAAAAAAATCAAATCATAAAAAAAACCAATTAAATCGTCTTGCTTTTTGTAAAAGTTTATGCACATGGGGGAGGTGGTGTGCTCAAATTTGCACATCACATGCTCAAATGTGCACATTTGAACACACCTAAAACAACCAATGGAGTTAAAAAATGTCTAAAAAATACACATTTGTACATTTGCACACCACCATTGTGGATGGTCTAACAACTATGGATAGGGATGGCAATGGGGCGGGGACTCCCCGATCCCTGTGGGGAATCCCCGTTGCGGGGACGGGGATGGGGAAATTAAATGGGGACGGGGGCGGGGATGGGGGCCAAAGTGATTCCCCGCGCGGGGATGGGGACGGGGATAGTAGTCTCCACCCCGCCCCGCTCCCGTTGGGGAACCCTGCAGGGATCCCCGATGGGGAGTATAAAATCCTCGTTTTTATTTAGATCTTACCGAAATTTAAATAATTTTGCTTTTATTTTTAAACTTTTACCTTATAATTTACATTTATGAGATATTATATGTAATATTTATATAATATTTTTTACATAAGTTTAATAATATCTTATAGTTTTCTAATAAATGAGGGGAACCATGAGTTTTAAATGGGGAACCCGACGGAGAAACCCGCAGGGAATGCAAACGGAGAAAATTACACGGGAACGGGGATTCCCCGATGGGGACGGAAATCCGACAAGGATGGGGACGGGGATCCGACGAGGATGGGGACGGAAACATTTTTTATCCCTGAACAATGACGGAGACGGAGAACTTTTTACAAACGGGGATGGGGACGGGGAGGGTACTCTCCGCCCGTTGCCATCCCTATCTATGGAAATGGTCCTAAATTAAACTTACATGATGTGCAAGTTCAAGAAAATGTATATCCAACCCAAAACACTGAAACAGTACTACTTGCCACTTGGGAGTTGGGACATGCACCTTAAATATCTGATTATTATTTAATCTGATAAATACCCGATTATTACAGTATTATACTACTACAAACAGATCGATAAGGGAAGGAGTGAGGGAAGGTCAATGGTGGAAGGGTCAAAGCTGGTCCTCCACGTACGTCTGACCACCTACAGACTACAGTAACAGTCCCCACTTCCGTCCCGTTCGCCCCTCCAATTCCACCCATTCCAATGCATTCGTTATTACGGAGTACTAATACACACAAATCTTCCCTTTTTACTCTCTTTCGAATTTGGTGAGACTGTTATATGAGTCGAGTGTCGAGTATCGAGTAGTTCGAATTCGATTTAATTAAAGTTTTAACTTGAACTATACACTTTACCAGAAATTAAAATTCTTAATTTAATAAATAAATAAATAAATAATTTTTATTAAATTTCTTTAATTTTTTTACATATTATTTTATTTTTGTAAAAATGGTTGGGTCCATCCTTGACTTGAACTCGTTCATTTTCTAAACAAATTTAGTAGGTGCACATTTTTAAATTCGGTTTAATGCTCGGCTTGCTCCAAATTTGTAAAATTTCTAAAAAAATCCTCTAATTAAGTTACTATATTATGAGCAAATAAGGCCGATTAATGCTAAAAAAAATAATTTCGAACTTGTTCATTTTCTAAACGAGCTGAGTATGAGCAAGTTTTTAAACTCGTGTCCAAATTCATGATTGGCTTGGGCCAATCCTAAAATTAAGCTATCATGGGTTCTCGCCATGAGAAATATTAGAGCATAAACCCACCAAAAGAAAAAATGATATATCTTATAGAAGGGTGGATCGATAACAGTTCTCCAATCGACTCAATTCACAAGATACATGAGACTGCAATTTCATATGAAATGAAATACAAACACAACCCCATCACCTAGTAGGACGAGTAATTTATAGTCTAAAGACGATACATACATACATACATTCAATCAACAAGCAATAGTACGTACAATACTTTAAAATTTGTTCTTGGTCAATGGTATATACTTAAGATATAGTATATATTTATATAATTAATTACATTATGTGGGATGCAGTACTGCCCACATATATAGTAGTACGTTGTCCGGCTAACTATAATAACAAACATATTTCCCGGCCACCCACCAAATTGCATCTGACATCATCATTTCCTCACAATTTAATTAATTGCACAGTAATAATCTCAAAATACAGTGATTCTCGGATTAGCCTAAAATCGACGAGAGTGAGGCATGTGGAGCCATGTGGCTCTGGTGGAGTGGATATCATCAGCTGGAGTTAATTAATTATATATATAGGGATGATGGCATATATATAGTTTTACTGTGTAGACGCAGTGAAATTTGGGTGTTAGATATGGGTTGTCATCACATCCCCTTACTATTTGTAGCTTACCTAGCTAACTGCCCCCTATCTATATCAAAATTACTACAGTACGGAGTATACATTTACTATTCTGGATATGTGTATTTATTCATTTATTTATTTAAAGAAAATAAAAAGAAAGAAAGAATTGAAAGTGGGAGAGGGGCATATTCAGCTGGTTGCTTTTTGAAGGTTTATGCCGTTTTGAGGCTAAGCAGAGCCTTTGCTGCTACTGCTTCCCACAGATGACAGACACCCACCTTCTCTCCCTCTCCCTCTCTCCTTTTGTGAAGCTTTTTCTTCAACTGATCCACCTAATATTCTCTGCTCTTTAGTCATTACCCTCTCGCCTCCCCATAACCAACAATTCAATTTTACACATACAGTATACATGGGTCAGTATATATAAGAGTGCTACTTATGTACTCAATATTAATTTTCGACATATATATATATATAGGTCGGTCAACTACTTAATTAATCTAAACACCATAAAATTAATGAATATATAAGTCAGTGCACAACTTCTTTCTTGAATTTGTAAATAAAGAGCGGTCATTTCAGGGTTTGAACCGGGGATAAGTCCGTGGACAACTTCTTCCATTATCATGCATGTGATCCTTTGCTTTCTTTATGGATATATCAATCCCGGTTTATGCTTTTGAGAGAGAGAGAGAGTTGTTATAGCTTCGTTCATGAATTAATGATATGGGTTATAGGTTTTTTTGCTTGCCCATATACCAACATGGAAATTATATAAGGGGTGATACATACACTACGTCCTGGTCCAACTCAGGCAACGGACATAAAGTCGTTACCTGAATGCCTCTCACGTCACCTAAGGATTCAAGCAACGGACATGTCGTCACCTGAAACCCTGTTGCTTCAAGCCCGTGCCTCCGATCTACAAGTGACGAACAAAACATTTGTTCCCTGAATATGGTCAACGCCCTTAGAAATGGTTTAAGCCAGTCAAGCAACGAGGAACGTCCGTGGCTTGAGTCTTGTAGCAACAAACATACTATCGTTGGATTCGTTGCCTGAGTCTTGAATAAGGTGTTTTCCATGTTGAAGCAACCGAAGGAGTTGCTTTGTTCGTTGCCTGATCGTTCAAGCGACGAACATAATCTCGTTGCCTGAGCTCTAAAGGAGGTGTTTTCTACATTGTAGCAACCGCATGAGTTGCTTTGTTCGTTGCCTGGTCGTTCAAGTGACGAACATAATCTCGTTGGATGAGTCCTGAAGGAGGTGTTTTCCATAATGTAGCAACAGGAGAAGTCGCTTTGTTCGTTGTCTAGTCATTCGAGCAATGAACATAATGGTTTCCATGTTGTAAGATCTATTCGCTCCCTGTTGTTATGCACCAAATCACACATACATACACAACACCTGTTTCTCAGACATTCACAAACATAAACATTCACAATTGATGAAAAAAGTGCATTCATTTGAGATTCATACGCAAGTCACATTCATAGTTTTTGTTCGAGCAAAATATTCACAAAACCTATTCCATCAAAACCCACAAACACAGCAGTTTATTTTGTACCAGAAGTAGACAGATTCAGAAGCCAATCACAGTTGTTCAAAAGTAGAGCTGAAGAGGCAGAATCTGAGTAGTTCTAGGACGAGAAATTCACATTCAAACCTTATGCATCAGTCGGGCGAGGGCTGTGTTGGTCATCCGAAGAGCGGGATTGCTTGTCTGCAACTAGGCTCTGCACTACATTCTCCAATGCAGAAAGGCGGGATATAGCTTCTTCAGCCTGCTCCATGGCCACCCTTGCCTCCTCCCGAGCCTTAGCAGCAGCCTCCTCAGCCTTTGCGGCTTTCTCCTACAGTTCCCTCCTCTCTTCAACAGCTGCAGCAGCCCATGGCCCTCTTCTCTTTTTGGGGATCTCCGGTGAATGCCTCCCAATCCTACATAATCACCATGCAAATATGAGTGCATGATGCTAAAAAAAAAAGGCTGAAACCTAATGCTAAAGAAAAAAAGGTAGAAGAAGAAGAAATTATAAGTTTGTGTACAGTTTATACTAACTTATGGTAAGTTATAGAAAATACATTATTACAAGTTAAGTTTGTATACAGTACTAAAATCTAATACTTTATGAGTATTAGAAATTATAACAGATAAATACCACCTTAGTAATAATTATCAGTTTTTATATAACTGATATTTATAACTAATATTTATAACTGATATTTAAACTGATAATTTAAATGAAAAAAAGATAACTCAATAAGTAACATAAGTTAGTAATAGTTAGGAAATGTTTTTTATTATAAGTTTGTAAACAGTATTAAAATACTGATATTTATAACGTATATTTCTAAGTTTCTTGACAATGTTTTTATTTTAGTTTCCAATCAAGTTTTTATCTTCATTTGTCATCAAGGTTTTATAGTCATACAGTGTTATTATAAGTTTTTATGTGAAATTTTAATCAAGTTTTTATAGTTGTATAGTGCTATTATAAGTGTTTATGGTGATAGATTGTTTTTATAGTTATAAAGGGTTTAGGGTTTTTTTAAGATATTATGATTCATTCTAGTTATCCAGTGTCTTTATTTTCACTTCTAATCAAGTTATAAGTTATAATAAAACCACATTCATGTAGTTATATAGTGTTTTTATGAGATATGATCATTTATCCAGAATTAATAGTCAACTAGAAGTTTTTATAGGACATTGTAATTTGTAAGTTATTATAAGTATTTATAGTTATCGAGTGCTTTTATTTTAATTTGTAATCAAGTTTTTGTAGTTTTACAGTGTTATGATAATTTATCCACAATTACAGTGTTATGATACTCCAGTTTTTATATTCTTACAGTTTTTATAAGATATGATAATTTATCCAAAATTCCAGTGTTAGTATAAGTTTTTATAGTTTTTGTTTCAATTTCTAATCATGTTTTCATAGTTATACAGTGTTATATTTTTTTATAGGTATACACTCTTTTTATAATCCTATCCACAACATCACAACCAAGCACCAAATCATTTTACTCTAGATTCAAAAGCAAAAAAAGGCCCTAATCTACCATAACAACACATACCTGGGCAAGATCCTCCTAAACAATACAGTAATAAACTGCAAAGTCTGCAGCACCCAAAAAAAATTAAAAGAAAAAGAAGAAACTTAGAGAGGAACCAAAGAACACATTTGCGTTAGGCTACCTTGATCTACATTTGAAATCCAGAAATCAATAAACAAAGTTTAAGCAAATTTTCCAGAAATGAAATTGAAGCCGAACCTTGTTCAACTTTGAAATTAATAAACAAAATTTAAGCAAAACCTAAATCTATACATAACAACCAAAATCTAAATAGAGGAAGTCCAGTGGAGAGAGAACCTCTTTCCTAGAAGTGAGGCTGAGTAGATCTGCGAATGGCGGACCAAAGAAGTGGAAAGAGAAATTTGGAACAGCAGGCCAAAGAAGTGATGCCTCCGGCTACAATAACAACAACAAAATGAAAAATAAACGTCATTCAGAAAGGGGAGAAGTAACAAGTTAAAGCCCTAATAAAGGATAATAACTCAAAGAATTCACATCATGCAAGCTTGTTCAATGAAAACATGAGGCTACATGCTTCAATAAATGGCATAGCCTCCTAAATAAAAATATACATTAAACCTTCTCTTTTCAGTTGATATGAAGGTAATTTGCAATGAAAAGAAAGCATGAAGTTAAATAAAAAAAATCAGATGCTTCTATTCTTTAAAATCTTATATAAGTTGAATACTTGAATATGCCCATTCGGCCATTATTCAAATTAACACATACATATTCCCGAGCTGCAAGTTTTTCCTATGAAGCAAGCAGCTCTTCTTCTTTCTTGTTTAATGGCATCTCCTTTTCGTTTAGAGCCTAGATAAGACAGCCATTGTGTTCAGAGACACAAATAAATGTATCAAAATCAATCAACAACCATTGAATAAGAACACCAAAACAACAGAAAATAAGACCCTCGATCTCTTTCAGAAATAGATGCTAGTTTCATATCGATATCAGATTCTTTATCTGTCAAAACCTTCCCCTTGAATGAAATGTTCTCTCTCAAAGTTTCCAACGCTTCTTACCCTAACCAATCTAGCTCTCTCTTCCCAATCGCCTATTTCCTCAAATCAAACCCTAACCAGACACTAATCAAGCTCCTAAATTGAAATGAAAGGGGTTTGAAGCCTCATAATGAGGATCGAGTGAATAGTACAGTTCTGAGGAAGAGAGAGAGGGAACGATACCTGTTCTCCGACGAGAACCTCTTGGTCAACAGCGAAGTTCGATGGCGATGGAGAGGAGTCGGGGTACCTAGAGCATGTCCTTTAAATCCCTAATTTCAAAACCCAAAAGGGAAAAATGGAAAGGTTATGAACCGAACCAAACGAGCGAGGGCGGAGGAGAGGGGAACCGATAGACTGTGCTCGGAGGAGGCGCGGAGGTGCTAGTTTGCTCTCTGTATGCGCCGACCGGACTGGGGGCTGCTCGGAGGAGAGCATCGAGAGGCGCCGGTATAGGGTGGCCGAAGAGGGTGGTCGGGAGGTGGCCGGACTAGGGGCTTCTCGGAGGTGAGCATCGAGAGGTGGCCAGACTCGGAGAAGAGAGATCTTGAAGCGGGCGATCTGGGTTTGGGAGGGAGATCTGGGTTTGAGAGGAAGAGACTGGAGAGAGGCGATGGTTCTAGCCTTCTAGGGTTAGTGGTATGGTACCGCCCAAGCAAAATTAAAAGCGGGAATTATACCGCTCAATTTTCACAAGCCGCCCCAAAAAATTAACAAGCGGGACTTATATACCGCCTAAAAATTAATTTCACTTACATTAAGATCAATAATTTATTTATACATTTAAAAATAATTATGTAATATATTTAAATATAAACTTTTATATATTTTGAAAAATAATTGATTTGTTTATACATTTATTTGTATGGTCTTTTTTTATGCCACTTATATATTTAAATAAAAAAATTATTTTGTTAACTCGGTTATCTATAAAATTAAAATCAATATATTCTATAAAATTAGAACTAATATATCTTGATCTGAATCTCAATCTCAACTCTCGATTCTCGATCTCGATCTCAACTTGTATCTCATATCTCAATCTTGGTCTCAATCTAAATTTCAAGCCTCGATCTTGATCTTAATCTTGATCTCAATATCAAATATATCTCGATCTGAATCTTAGTCTCATATTATAATCTCAATATCAAATCTCAATCTTGGTCTCCATCTGAAATCTCGATTTCGGGATTTCAAATCTCAAATCATAATCTCAATCACAATCTCAAATCTCGATCTAAGCTTTTAACTCAATCTCAAAGCTTGATCTTAATCTTTATCTCAATATCAAATCTCGAACTTGATCTCAGTCTCAAACATTGATCTTGACTTGATCACAATCTCAAATTTAATCTCAATTTCAATCTCAATCTCAAAGTTTTATCTTAACCTCAATCTCAAATATCAAATGTTCATATTGACTTCAATCTCAAATCTTGATCTTTTTCTTGATCTCAATCTCAAATATCGATCTTGATCTTAATCTTGATTTCAATCTCAATCTCAAACAAAAATTGGAAATTCATACTTTAACTTATATCACATAAAAGCTATATATAACAACCAAAATCTAAATCTCAAACAAATTCGTAATAATCTCAAATGAAAATTGCTAGTCGGTTCCGGTCCAATTTTCATGTAGAAACTTTGAGTATTAATAATGAAATTGACTTCAATGTGGTAGCTAGGCTAGAACCCGGGTGGGGCACAAGGAAATCATGACTTCAATCTCCATCTCAGTTCCTAATCTCGACCTCGATCAATGTTTATTTCGATATAAAATCTCAATCTTTGTCTCAATCACAATCTCAAACCTCGATCTTGATCTTCATGATTTCAATCTCAAATCTCAATCTCAATCTTAATCTCAAATTCAGATCTTAACCTCAATCTCAATCTGAAATCTCTATCTCAAATCTTTATCTTAACCTTTGACTGAATCTCAAATCTCAATCTTAGTCTCAATCTCAATCTCAAACATCGATCTTGATCTTAATATCAATATCAATCTCAATATCAACTTCAAATCTCGATCTTGATCTCAACCTCAAACATTGATCTCAACTTAATCTTGATGTCAATCTCAATCTCAGATCTTCATCTCAATCTCAAATCTTGATCTTAACCTCAATCTCAATCTCAAATTTTGAAAAAAGTATCATTGTCATAGGTGATTAATGTTAAATTCCAACCAAGAGGTGAAATGAGTGGTCAAAATAATTCATAAACTATGAAATATTATTTCAACATTCATAATACTTCAATGATAAAATTATAAGCTTGTGATTTTATTAAAAGACAAGGAAAAATGAGACTAATATTTATATTTTCACCAAAATTAAATAACATGATTTAAACGATACGAATAATAATAATAATAATAAAATATAATACTAAAACAGAGACTTAATTTTCTATGTGTCAAACCCTGGCTAAATTCGCTTATGTATCGTTCCCTAATGCAATTTGACTCGATTCTTTTTGACACGCCAATTAATGATGATACAATGTATTTAAGCCATGTCAAACAATGACCCTATCTATTTGAGTTATTTAATTTATCAATATGAGTGGTTACAATTAGTTTTTATATCATAAGTGTTTATAAAACCTATATATCATTCCGCCTTTAGTTATTTTATAAATATTTTACCTAAAAAAATCTACACAACCTTACAAGGTTAGATTAATTTACATAATCTATTATGATTTAGTATAATCTAATATATTGAATCAAATCATATCTTTTATATTATATAATTGTTTTATTTAAACTCTGGAAAAATATATAAATCAAATAAAAAAATATCTTTTATATTAATGTTATTCAATAAAAAAAAAAGCATCTTATTATATATAAAAATTGGATTTATTGAGATTCTATCCCAATATACCGCCATTAACATAATTTCATTTATTACAATATCTTAATGAAAAAACAACCTTATGACTTTGGGATTTTGATAAAAAAAAAAGAGGGAGAAATAGTTTATTTATATAAATAAAATATAAGTAATTTATATATAAATAAAATTATTATAAAAATTAATTTATTATTTAATTTATTAAATCAATAAACATTACTATAAATAAATACATTTTATATAAAAAAAACGCGTACGACGTAGGTAATAAGAATAGTAATAGTATTAATAAAGGCAATCTTTGTGTTATTTTTCAAATTTTGTTCAAGTGACCAGTTCCAAACATGTTCGTTGCCTGAGTGCATTCAAGCTACTAACATTGAAAAATTCGTCGTTGCTTGAGTACTACCAATTTTTGCCCAGCTTTCAACATTTGTTCAAGTGACCGCTTCGAATATGTTCGTTGCCTGAGTGTATTCAAGTAACGGACATTGAAAATTTTGTCGTTGCCTAAGTTCTACCAATATTTGGTCAACTTTCAATATTTCTTCAAGTGACCACATGTAATATGCCCGTTGCCTGAGTGTATTCAAGCGACGAACATTGGTGGTCGCTAGAAGTTAAGTGGTTGGTGGTCAAGTTACATGTTTGTTCATGCGACAATTTTCCCAATGTTCATCGCTTGAATATAGTTCAAGCGACGAACATTGGAATATGTTGGTTGCTACAAGCCCATCCAAGGTAGAGGTTGCCTTGGGTCCGGTTGGAGTGACGAAGGTCCCATTGTCCGTTACCTGAGCCTTTTTCTAGCAACGAACTGAAATATGTCCGTTGCCTAACTTGCACCATGACGTAGTGATATGAGTAGGTTAAGATAATGCATATGTACAATTGTTTTTTGAGCCGAACGAATTGAATATTGCTTGTTCATATTCATCTCATTTAAGATTTAAGAATGAGCCGAGCTCAAGCCAAATCTAAATTTTGAATCGAACTTAAAATTGTGCTCATAATTAGCTTGTTTAGTAAATGAACAAGATCAAGCCAAACTTTTTTTTTTTCCGAGTATTAAACAACCTTACTTGCTTTTGATATAGTCACTTAAAGAAGATTTTGTAAATTCCACAAAATTCGAGCTTGAAAATGTATTCATACTCGATCCATTTAGTAAATGAACGAAGCTGAGCTGAGCTGTTATATAGTCGAGCTTGAACTACTCGATTTATTTTACCAAAAAAAATGGCGCACCATTTTGAGCTCACATATATGTGCATATATTTAAAACAAAAACATTTCACATTTTAGTTTCCGTCAGAAATTGTGTATCACGTTTGATTCACATTTTGAGCTAAGCTGTTTGTTTGAGTAGTAAAGAATATAAGGAAAATGAATCAAATTTTATGTGTAAAATTTGTATTATTATCACTTTCCTGTGAATCTATATCAGAAGAGGAGAGATAAATGATTAGAACATCATAGGGGATATGATTACCCTATCCTAAAATTAAGTAATTAAATGGGGATAAAGAAAATAAATTTTATATTAAAAAATAAGGATATATATATAATTGTTAGAATATTAATCAATAAATCTATCTTAACTGAAAAATGGGGTAATGTAAATTGTCCTCACTTGAGAATGAACACCCTTATCTAGTCCATTTATAGAGAAATGGTGTG
Organism: Persicaria tinctoria; assembly: GCA_037127255.1. Classification (NCBI taxonomy): domain Eukaryota; kingdom Viridiplantae; phylum Streptophyta; class Magnoliopsida; order Caryophyllales; family Polygonaceae; genus Persicaria; species Persicaria tinctoria. The sequence continues at coordinate 56,794,614 of JBANSL010000020.1, forward strand.
GATGTTTGTTAAAAAAAGGAGATAAGCACAAATATGGACTAACAAACAAAGAATTAAGGGAGTCTAATGAGTGATGATTACCTAATTAATAAGTTTCATGTGATTGGACATTGTAGGGTAACCATCATCATACACACATATATAAAACCCTGCGTATGTACATAACATAAGCTAATGCATCAATATATATGAACCAAGCTTATATAGCGCCCGGCCCCACTTGTAGACCTTCTTCAACCTATAGCTACCCATAAAGAGCTAGCTAGCTGTCCCTAAAGAATCCATGGCGTAGGCGTCCTCTGCCTGAAATTCGTGTCATCAATTGTTATTAATTCCCAATCAATATATATATATATATATATATATATATATATATATATATATATATATATATATATATATTTGGAACTCCACAAATAATTGAGTGTTTGTTTGTTTGTATTTTTAAGATATATAAACGGGTGTTAAATTGTATAATTGTGCAACGTATATGTGAATAAAAGAAGTGAAAAATAAAAAATAATAGTAATAATAAGGGTTTTAATTAGAACATAGAAGTATAGAAAATACCAAAACTCTAATCAGAAAAAGAGTGCAGAGAGAGAGAGAGAGGAGGAAGATGAAGATGATGATGATGAATGAGGAATCCCAAAGGCGCCCAACAAAGGTGCAGAACAAAGGTAAAGCTACAAAGGCACAACCCAAATCATTACTTGTGAATGAATGGAGGGACGAGATTATACCAGTAGACTCCTGGGCCCCACCTAATTCCTTCCCTATTACTCCGTAGTAATAATGAATTAATTCATTTAAATGCTCAATTTTATTATATGTATACGTTATTGTAGCTATAAATAGTGTATCTTATAAATATTGGAATATGGTTTGAAATTTCTCAAGAGAGTGAAATGTGTTTGATTGACTTGAGGGAGGGAGGGAGTGGGACCCATAGAGGACTTGGCCACCACTGCTGTCTTTATGGATTGAATGATAGAAAAAGAGCACCTCACGTGGAGTCTGAACCCTCCAAAAACCCCATCTTCTCTCTCTGTCCATGTCCAACCACTCCCTACTAAACCTCCTCTTCCATTTTTACACCTCTGTTTTTTTCACCTTTTTACCCACTCATTACTCGTTTGGAAGACGGTAATTAAACTCATCAATGCTAAACAACTAAACAAGTCTTCATCAGCTATGATCGTTTAATTTGTGTAGCCCTCACTAGTCACTATATATATATAATGCATGACACGTTGGAAATATTTTCACTTCTTTGGCTGTTTCCGTTTGTGGGGAAGGAATTAAAACCACTGAGAGATGGTCTATTATTGGTAGGTCTTTCCTTTTTTTTTCTTTTGTTTTTGAAGTAGGTCATTCTATATTCATTTTAATTATATATATATATATAATCTAAACTTGGGATAAATAGGTAAAGAAAATCATTGCTTGATATTTATAGAATTTTTTTAATGAATAACAGTACCGTAACAAAAGATTGCCAGTACATACAAATCAATGAAATAATTAACTTGCGGTAACTTAGCTGACAAGTTTTACTAAATTTCAAAGAACAGATAAATATATTACTACTACTCTGTATTTTGATTTACTGTTAATCAAGTCAGGCCGATTGAGGTATAGTAGTACCTGATATGTATAACGTATGCAAGTTCTACTTCTAGCTAAGGAATAACAACAAATAAATTGAATATATGTATATATATATATAAGTAAAAAGAAATACAAATCATTTCCAGCAGGAAAATAAATAAATTAAAAATGATATGAAAAGCCACACAATTAATATCACAACACACACTGTCTCTATAATAATTCCCCTTGATTCAACAAGTCCCACTCACTCAAAAAAAAAAAAAAAAAAAAAATGGAATTTTCAATTTCCCCCTAAAATATGAATACTTTTTAAAGCTCACCCCCATAATTCCCACTCATTATATCTGCCCTTTTCCTCCCTTATCCCCCTCTTTCTCTCTCCTCCAACACCCTAATTTCCCCCCTTAACAAAACCCCTTTTATTTCTATTTCTATTTCTATACTGAGTTGAATTAGTGAGTGAGTGAGTGCCACAAGTTCATCCTCCATAGGTTTTTTGGCAAGGGTTTTACTGTTCATCCCCTTCAATTATTTCATCTACCAAGACTCTGGAAGGAATCAATCAAAGATTCAAATAGCTAGCCGCAGTTCGATTCGATCTCACTCTCGTACCATACCTCTCAATTTAATCTTATCATGGACGGTGGAGATGAATTTCATCATCCCCACCACCAGCAACACCACCATCACCACCAACAGCATCACCAGCAGCAGCACCTCCAACACCGCCCGAATTTCCCTTTCCAATTATTGGAAAAGAAAGAAGATCAAGATCCGCCTACTTGCTCCACCCCTTACCCCTCCCTCGCCATCTCCTCCTCCGCCGCTGCCGCTGCCGCACGGACTCCTGCCGACACTCCGACCTCCACTTCCTCCGCCCTCCAAATTGATCCGAATTCCTCCTCTTCTGCGGCTAACAATAGCAGCACCAAGAAGCCGCCACCGAAGCGGACCTCGACTAAGGACCGACACACCAAGGTGGACGGCCGCGGACGCCGGATAAGGATGCCGGCTCTATGTGCCGCTAGGGTTTTCCAGCTGACCCGCGAGCTCGGCCACAAGTCCGACGGGGAAACTATTGAGTGGCTCCTTCAGCAGGCTGAGCCGGCAGTGATCGCCGCCACCGGCACCGGCACCATCCCTGCGAATTTCACCTCGCTTAACATCTCCCTCCGTAGCTCCGGCTCCTCCATGTCCCTCCCCTCCCACCTCCGCTCTCCCGCCTCCGCCGCTTCCTACTTCTCCCCCGCCTTCTCCCAGCGCGGCCGCCACAGCTTCTTCCCTCCCTCCTCCGACCTCTCCTCCGCCACTCTCCTCAACTTCCAGGCCGCCGCCGCAGCCGCCGGTGGCGGCCTCAACCTCATGAGCTCCTCCAACCTCCTCCAAGCCAAGGAAGAATCCCGAGATCACCACTCCAACAACAACAACAACCAGCTAGCACTCTCCGAATCAACCGACGACGGCGGCGGAGGCCGCAAGCGGCGATTAGACGAACAACCGGAGCACCACCAGCTCTCCGCCGCAGGCTATCTACTCCAATCCACAACCGGCTCAATCCCCGCGAGCGGGGCCCAAATCCCGGCCAATTTCTGGATGGTAACAAACAGCGGGAGCGGCACTACCAACGCCTCCGGCGGCGGCGGCGTAACCACCCAACAGGATCCAATATGGGCGATCAACAACAGCGGCGGCGGGGGATTGTATAGAGGAGGAGGCCTCCATTTCATGAACTTCCCGACGCCGATGGTATCAATCGTGCCACCTCATCAGCAATTAGGTGGGCCCTCCGGCGAAAGCCACCTAGGGTTATTGACCGGCCTAAACCCTTACAGAAGCCTAGGGAATTCCGACTCCCAGGGCGGCGGAGACAGTGGCGGCAGCGGCGGCGGACGAGGGGATCAGGATCGTCATGATAGCACGAGCCACCACTCGTGATGATTCAAAAAATACAGGCGTCGGTGTCAGCAGTGTCGGTGATACTAATATTAATAGTATTAGTACGTTGTTATTCTTGTTGTGTTCAACTCTTCGACGTCGAGGATCGGTGAATTCCAAGACGGATGTGTTAACATACAACACACAAAGTTCGAAGGAAACAATTCAGTGAGAGGTTTTTTAATTTTTCGCTGCATCTTCTTAATCATCCTTTTTTTTTTTGTTAATTAGCAGTTCTAAAATTAATTACCTGTTTGTTTAATTTTCTTTTTTCGTGTGATTAATATGAATGAAGAGAGCCGGGTTTTTGCTAGGGTTTCAAGAACAGTACTGAATTATTTAATTAGCATTTTCAATTCCAGTTTAATTCATCAAGTTGCAAGGTAGTTATATTAGTTGATACAATTTTGTTAATTAATTAATTCGGATTAACCTCATTTTAACCTATTGTCTATAAGTGGCAATTTGAATTGCCAAAAATCAAGAATGGGGGAGTTGGAGTTGTCATTGGAATGAATCCACACGTTCACAGCCAAAAAAACCCTCATCATGAATAGGGGGGGAGATAGTGATGGACACAGGATTTTTATTTTTCTGGTAAATGGATAGATTTACAAATATGGTTAAAAGTAAACAAAAAAAAATTACAGTAGGGAGAAAAAAGATGAAGAAGGGAAAGTGGGGCCCATGCCTTATGAGTTCCAGGTATTGCTCAGGTGGGAAGGGCTGCTAATTGCCTATACCAGTCTATATTGTTTCTGACAGACAGGTGGATCATTCTTTCTCTTTACCCTTTTAATCCTCTTTCTTTATTTTTTTTAAAATTAATTATCTTGTCAAAGAAATTAAAAGAAAAAAAAAGATTAGGGTCAGAATCTATGGGGATATAAATCAAGAAAAAAAAAATAATGCATGGTTTACTGACACCATGGCATACAATACACACAAGGTGTTTTAAATGAGCTTTACTGTGACACAGGTGTCCACCCACACCAGCAACTGACCTGATCAATTCATATCTTTGAATAAATTGAATCCATTTCTTTTATTTTATTTTTTAAAAAAAAAAGGAAAAGGGGAAACAAATTTGTTTAGAGCTAGGTGGGTAGGGCCCTTGCCCACAACCTCCCTTGATGGGCTCACTTGAATGATTGGGTCTCTATTAAAAAAAAAATGTACTGAAATTACCCATTTATGCAATTTCATCATTTCCCTGTTTATAAAGTTAGGGGAGATTAATTTGTGGCTTTAGTGAAAAAGGGTTTTTTTGACTAATCTTATTCCGTTTAATGTCCCTTGTTTTTTGTTATATTTGAGCTATCATATATCTACATGTACTAGTATTTAATTTAGTAATATTATATGTTGATGTTGATGATGATGATAAGATATGGGAATGTGTCAAAGAATCTGTAAAGCCTTGATGACCCATCACCCATCATGCAATGTGGTTGATAATGGTCACTTGGAAGTGAGTTGTAAAACCCCATAGGCGATCTATATATATATATAAACATGAAATTGGCGCTTTACAACCAATAGATACAACAATGCAAACGCTGTGATTTTTACTGTATTTTATAGATTTACTGCTTTGGGTTGCTTTATGAGCTGTGATTTGTAATTTTGAGGGAGGGGGTCTGAAATAGTACCGGCTGGGATGGAGATGGGTGTGTTCTGTGGGTGCAGTATTTGTTTGTTGAAGGAGAGAGCAGAGAGTGACCCCGCTCTCATTTAAGGTGCCCCTGCAATGCTTTCTGTGCATAAAATGTGCAAACTAAAAATATCTTTGATAGAGGTCATGAGCATGAATTTGACCAATAAATGAAACACATCTGCAAAGTTACAACCCATACATATATAAATATTTATATATGTATTTGTAAAATACAGTAAGTAGCTAAAAAGGCAAATGAATGTGCCCCATTTCAGAGCGCGCCGAGAGTGCTGTTTGCTTGCTTCTGTTTTCTACCAATCTCACACGAATCATACGTGCCGTTAGTTTGAGGCAGCAAGTATGTAGTCTTCATGACCAGTAACACATGGGATATGGATTTCCTTTATTGCTTATGTGATTTTTTTTTTTTTGGAAGTAGGGTTATGTGTTTCACTCGTTATGTGAAGAGATCGAAAGAGTTTCGAAAATGAAGTATAATAAGCATTAATATATAAGTGAACGAGTTACGTACTACTTCTGACTCTGTTAGTGTGCTAGATTCTGAGCTAGCTAAACGACTCTAGTTGTACTTACGAGAGCATGCTGAGAGATCTGAAGAGATCGACCAAAACAGTTCCACATATATTAAAAAGTTAAGTATATCAAACCTTAGTATAAGACCTTGAATATTTTCGATCGAATACAGAGTATTTGAAAAAAGGATAGAATTTTGACTTTATCATAAAATAATCTATTAAAATGTTGGTTTGGTAATGCATAGAAGAGTCATTTATGGGTTGTATTTGCATAGTTGCCTACATCACGGATGATTTAGGAAAAAAAATCCTTTTCAAAGGGCGATATTGTGTAATTTACACCCAAAAGAAAAGGATTTAGAACCCCAAAACAAACTGAAAATGTTTCATTCATACTGGCCGTCTCCGAGTAGTGCTTGACTTCGTCCGTCGTCTACGTCCTCATCTCGTTCGGACTGTTTTGTGTTTAGTTTCGTTTTTGTAGAGTTTTATTACTTGTTTTTGCACCTTCTTTGTATTTTGTATTTGTCTAGACACCTTTCCGTCTGCCGACTTGTCGGCCTTCGAGGTTCTTCACCTCAAATTCTTACCTAACAAAAAATATTTTAAAAAAATACTGGCTGCAGTATACAGTACTATACTGGGCTCTGTCTTCATTATCTGGGCTGCGTATTTTACATTTGCATGGGCCATTGGAAATCCTATATACAGACTGGTGGGCCACTCTAGATTTGGGTTAAGGGCTGTGGGCCTGTGGCAGACTGCTTGGGTTTTCTACGAATTGATTATGCGGAATCCATTCCGAGCATCCGACTGAAGGCAGTGCGATCGTCGTGTAATTACTTTAGATATATTTTCATATTATACATAATTTTAAAAATTATATTTATACTTATATTAATATATTTATAAACTTTTATTATAAAAATCTATTTTTTTTATAAAAAAAAATTCTATAATAATTTATCGTTAAATTATCAATAATTTTAAAGCGTATTTTTTGTAATAGATTTTTAGGAATACAAAATATAAATGTATAGTGTAATAATATTTTTTCCATAATGTGAAAATATAGCCGAAATAATTTAGTGTAACACTGGGTGAAATTACACCTGAATTTAAAAAAAAAAAAAAACACTAACCTAATCATACTTAGGGCTCATTTGGTTTAAATTTCGTAAAGGTAAAGGGAAGCGGAATGAATATAGTCCATTTATAGTTTAACATACATTATTAAAAAAAAAAAAAAGCGTTGCTCTTTTCTCCCAATGTTTCATACAAAATTGATTTTATTTCCCTCATTTCAATTACATAGTTGAACCTATATCTCGTATACCCTTCTAATTATTACCTCTCTTATCCTATTTTTTATGCAAATAGATATATTTTTCTATATAAAAATTGTTTCATTCCGTTTAACTTATATCTTTTACCAAACGAGCCCTTAAAAACAAATAACTCGCTCGAAATTTATGAAGAGTAAATCGAGGTAACCCATCCCGAGCTAATAAGACCATGTGCAACCATGGGTTTTACTTACCTTACAGGTCTTAAAAGTTAAACCCATGGTTGCAAGCCAAACCTTAAGGGAAGAGGTTGGAAGGGGTTACCCCTTCCAACTAAGGTAACCTCTTCCACCACAAGCGGCCCCCACCCTTTTATTCTTATATTTATTTGATGTATTAATTATTCAAATGTATTTATAATATATATTTATTATTATTATTTTCAAATAATAATTATACCATTAGTTTTATTTTATTTTTCTTCATAATTTGAGTATAATTTTTTCCTATATATACTCATCTTGACCTATTATATTGTTTGCACTTCTTTTTCATATTCCATTCTCATACACTAATGTAATTATTTTTGTTATTTGCTTATTATATAATGTTATTATTATTTTTATTTTTACTAAGGTAACCTCTTCCCATTTTATTTTTATTTTTTTTAACACACAAGTGAGCCACAACATATTATTCTTATTTATTTAGTATGTTAATAACTCAAATGTATTAATAATATATATATATATATATATATATTATTTTAATATATAAATTATACCATTAATTTTATTTTATTTTTCTTCATAATTTGAGTACAATTTTTTCCTATATATACCCTATCTTGATCTATTGTATTTTGCCCTTCTTTTTCATCTTCTATTTTCATAAACTGTGGATCACAATCATCCAAATACCCCACCCATCCCAAACATCCCTTTTTCCTATAAATGTCGTTGTTATTTACCTATAATGTAATCTTGTTATTTTTTTTTTATCTATATGAAATAAAAAATATTAATATCAAGTACTTATGAATTTTATTTATAATAAAAATAAATGAGGTAGAAAATGTAATGTTATTATTTTTGTTATTTTCCATCTATATGAAATAAAAAATATTAATATCAAGTATTTATGACTTTTATTTGTAATAAAAAATAAATGAGGTGGAAAAAGTGGGGAATAAGGTAACCCCATGGTTGCAAGGGTAACCTCTAAAGAAGAGGTATAAAAAGTAGAAAATATTTTAGTGAAAAAAATATATTAGGTGGCAAATTATGATAAGGGGATGAAAATTGGAAAGGGGAAGAGATAACCTCATGGTTGCACATGCTCTAACGTTCTCCAAAAATTGTGAGCCCAACTGATCTAATCCAAACACGATTGTCAACCGCCCATACGGTACGCGCGCGGCAACGGGTACAAGGACGATGGAAAAGCGTTTGAGGCGCGGGTAGCCAATAGTAGGAAGACACGTGGCTTCCTGCTACAAAACTCACACCGTCTTCTTGTGCTGTCCACGCGACGGGAGCGTGGCAACACAGGCTGTGTAGAGGGTAGGCCCACAGGATGACTGGGAAAAACCATCAACGGGGTAACGGAGAAGGAAAGCACGTGTCAACGCTCGCATCTCCAACCCCATCGTCTCCTGCCTCCCACGCTCCCCATGCCTCTTTCTCCCTCCTCGCCACACGCCCCGACGCCCCACTCTCTCTCTCCTCCCTCATCTACTATTTCTTTTTCTTCTCCTCCTCCTCATTCCTGTTGAACCAATTTGATTTTGATCCTGTTCCAGTTCTTTCTCCCCGCTGTTTCCACTATTTTGTTCGATCCCCTTCTCGCCGAGGTAGGTTTTGCCTTCCTTGTTCTGATTTGATTCGAAGCTGGTTTTTATTCTGATATATGGAGATTTGTGTTGTTAATTTTGCTTTGATCTGCTTGCACTCTTGGAGTTGTATTGTGTTCTCTGTGTGTTGTTGGGAATTAGGGTTTCCGGAATCTGGATGTTTGGAAACGCGGTTTGCTTAATGCTTGCTGTTCAATTCTCACAGCTGTTGACTACTCCCTCCGATCCAAAATATAAGTCGTTTGACTTTTCAACACGTATTTCAAGAAGCCCAAAACTATATAAAATATCAACTTTTTTAAAATTATTTTTTTACAACTTAATATTTGTTGGTAATAAGTATTGAATTGTAAAAAAATAATAATAAAAAAGTTAATATATTATATAGTTTTTAGCTCCTTAAAATACGTGTTAAAAAGTCAAACGACTTACATTTTGGATCGGAGGTAGTATCTAATAGTAGTTGAAGTGTGTTCATTAATGGGATTTTACTGTGTTACTCTCGCATGTTTTTCTTGACCCCGGAAATTTTGCTGTGTGGTATTGAAATTGGATCGGGCTTGTGTTTGATGCTTGTGTCTCAATAATTAATTGATCGCCTAATTTGTGTTTTTGTTGATCCCAATATCTGTTAATGATCTTATTAAGGGTTGGTTTTCACTGGTTAGGTTTGGTGATCCTGAAAATCGGTGAGCTGTTCACGAGTTGAAGAATGGATCCTGATAATGTTGATACTGCATACGACGAGGAGGATGCATCCACCGATGAACCAGCCGATGGGTTTGTTTTTTATACCTCTGCTCCATATAATTTCCTTGATACTGCATCATAAACTAATGACTGGAAATGTTATTGTACTGGTATAAACCATGAAATTCTTCATGATTTGAATCTGAAGTCATTCATATGAATAAAAAACCCTCTGATGATTTATACCTTTCTAATCTCGTGTAGTTTACGAATTTGATCACATAATTTCTTCTTTGAATTGATAAATGTCAGGTTTCCTTCAGTGAATTGTAGACATACTTGTGCTTTGCCTTTTGATTGGTTAAATTCCTTTTCTAATTTGGTATTGAGATGTTGCAAAATATTACTTGGGTCCATGTTAGCGAATCATCTTTTTGGGGGAAACATATGCATCTTGGTGTTAATGATGGCAACAGCGTTTTGCTTAACCCTTCCAACTTGGGGTGTTTTAGTTTTATCAATTAAATCACTCTGTTGCTGAAGCTGAACCCAATGTTTTCACTTTGCAGGTCTTGTGAATGTGCAAGCAAAAAGAAGCAGGGTAAAGCTCCAAGGAAAATTTTGAAGGCCGAAAGGGAGAGATTGAAGCGCGAGCATTTGAATGAGCTTTTCAACAACTTGGCTAGTGCTCTAGGTAGACCTCCTTTCCAAATGTTAAAGTGATGCTTTTTACTGCAGAGTATATTATATAAACTTGTGTTTTGCCCCCTCTTCATTTCATGAAAAGATCAAATTTGTGTGATAATTATCTATGACCTTGCAAGTACTGAAATATCTTTGTTATTATGCATTAAATTCAACTCAGAATTAACTGACCCAAATAGCGGGAAGGCCTGTATACTTGGAGAAGCTATTCGACTTGTGAATGACGTGACATCTCAGATCAAGTGCCTTAGAGAGGAGAATGCTACATTGTTGTCTGAATCTCATTATGTGAGTCCCCCAACTTCTTGTGATATCAACTTTTGCTTCTTTGGGATTTTTCATGGGGATTAACGCTTGATATCTTGAGTTCATAATAAGGTTTCCGGAGCCTTTTTCCTTTTCCTGTTCTAGATCCAGGATTTAAAACATGTGATAAGTTTCAAATTAACCTTTTTGGATATTGTAACAATGCAAGGTTTGACTACAAATTGTTAACTGCAGCTTTATAATTTGTGGTTTTTGTACTGGTTGAACCCCCGATCATCATTTGAAGTGTTTAGTTCACTAAAATTACAAATTTTGTTAGTTTCCTTTTCTGATGCATGGCATATTATATCACTGGATTGGACTTGGCTCTTCTTCTGATAGCTGATTATACTATTTTATTGTTTTCAAAATCAGGTAACTATGGAGCGAAATGAGCTGAAAGACGAGAATTGTGGTCTTGAATCTGAGATCCAAAAAATACAACAGGAGATCATGGAGCGGTCAGGGCAACTGAAGCCAGATCTAAACGCAGCTCCTGCTGAGAGTTGGCAAGAGACAGAAAGAGATGCAGACATTGCACAACAACCGCATATTCTTGGACCGCTTTATGTTATACCTATTGGACAGAACCTTCAGGCTGATATGACAGCATCAAAGGTGCCCTCTCATGTAAGAAAGCCTAATCCCAGGTATCCTACCCCAGGGGACTCATGGCCATTGCAGCTCCTTCAGAAGCAGCCTTAGTTGCACAGGAGCCACTTAGTTGAGTAGCCACTATCGAGAAGCAGTTAGCTGGTTCTTTCGCATGTACACCCACATCGTCGGTGTTGGGTCTTACATTCAGGATAGTAGTAGTAGATGGGTTTGGTGGCTTTTACTTGCAAGTGTTAAACCCCGTGGGGTGTAAATTCAGAGGGAATCAGAAACTGGTATAGTGGTTCTTGAGCTTGATATCAATGTAGACAGGTTGTTCAATTATATGATATGGCATTCCATTATCTGTTGGTTTCTTTCTCCTGCTTCTGTTGGCTGTTTTGAAAGGTTATTTTTAGAGGTTTAATTTTTGTGTACTTGTATGGATCATGCATGTAGCTATGAAATATTGAAATGTAAAGTTGATTAGGTAAAACCCTAGATGATATTCTCTAGATTTTTGGGATCAATTTCATTTCTCTGGAATGGTATCCAGATGCATCAGTGCATTATAATTATAATTACATTTGATCAACATTTGTTTTATAATGTGTTTAAAATAACTTGAATTTTAAATAAAATATATTACAAATTATACTAATTAATTACATTAAGTTTATAAATGTAATAGTCACAGTTGGATTGATATAACTTATAGAGTAAATTACAGAAAACCATCCTTAAAATAGGCGATTTTCACAAAATCACCTTTAAAATAACCATAAATTTATTTTTCTTTCAAAGAACCACCCATTATCATTTTTATGTGTAAAAAGTGTTTTAAAAATGTTAAATTCTCACCTTATGTATTGAGTATGAGTATATGACCTAATTATATACTACCTTTGTCTTAAAACACAAGTCGTTTGAATTTTTTGTATGTTTTTATGGAGCTAAAAACTATATAAAATACTAACCAAAACATTTAAGAAAATATAAAAACTTCACATTTTCTTATAACTTTTTACCCATAAAAATAGGTTCATGAGTGGTTCTTTGAAAAAAAATATATTTATGGATGGTTTTTTGTAAACTTTTATTTTAAGGATGGTTTTGTGAAAACTAACCTAATTTAAGGGTGATTTTCTGTAATTTACACTAATTTATAAGGTATTTTATTGTTAAATTTATATTATTTTAAATATATTGTAAAATAGATAAACAAAATACAATTTAATTATTTATAATTATAATGTAATTATAATTATAGTTAACCGTAACATTCAAAAGGCATGTATTATACAAAGTCCTGATTTTCTGGTAGGTAATCCAAACAAGAAAAGGACATGCAGTAGGTACTCCGAAACCGCCCAGCATCAGCCACGGAAGTAACCAGAAGTGGCAACTTGGTAATTAATAGAGAAAAATGAGGGTATTTGTTATTGGATTACACGTGGCGCCATTTGGTTCATAAACGTGTCACCATCAACCATACAAAAAAAAGTTAAGCGTGTCGACATGAAGTGATCTCATCCGTTCATCGGTGTGAATTCACCAAAATAAGGTACGCGCTGATGCAATTTATAATTTCTTTTTTTGAACCTTTTTATTTTCTGCATTTAGAACGACTTCGACTTCACACTCTCTTACAGCCTTTATTTATTATTTTTGCATATTTGATTTTTATTTTTGGTTTCAGACACTCAAAATCTCACATCATTGCTTTTGCTCTCTCCGAATCTCCGACCATAGCCATAGATTCGACAAGCGAAGAACCCTAGTTTCCGAGTTTCTGGTTGCGAACAGCCATGGGAAGTGGCGCTGCTACCTTCATCAAGGTGGTCTTGAAGAACTTCGATGTCCTCGCAGGGTTCGTTCCTCTTTCATTCTCCATCGCCCCCTCTTCAATTGCTTGAAATTTGAGCTTCAATCTTCCTGATTCTATGCTATTTTGTGATTGTCTTCTTTGTTTAATCTCCGCTCTTGTAGGTTAGATCTGATTTCTTAGTTTTATTTCCACTGACTGATCTAGATTCGCACAAATATAGAAATGTGATTGTTTTCGGAGATGAGATTTTGTCAACTTATCTGATGAAATATGCCTTAGTTCTTCTGAAATTGGTGGATAATGGTATGATTAAGCTGATTGTTTGTCTTTGTAACTTTGCAGGCCCGTAGTCAGTCTTGCTTATCCTCTGTAAGTTGATCTTTTCTCATTCAGCTCTAATTGGAACTTCATTGCTTCCTTTTTCTTATTGAGACTTGGTAGAAGATTTATAGTGATCTAATTGAGGAGATGGACGTGTGGTGTAGATTTTTCTTGTTAATGTGGCAATGGCTTAATTTTATATGAATTGAGATTTGTTTGTCATGTGTGGATTTTGCTGGTCAGCTATGCATCAATCCAGGCAATTGAGAGCAAGTCACCGCTGGATGATCAACAATGGCTTACTTATTGGGTGCTTTACTCTATGATTACCCTTTTTGAGCTCACCTTTATGAAACTCATTGAATGGTAATCTTCCTATGTTATCTCTCTTTTCAAATTCTTTACTTTATTTTGTGAACTTTATGCGTTCGTTCACATCTCCTTGCAGCATTTTCTTTGACTTTGCCACTGTCTCATTCCTTATTCAGCCACTTAGTCAGTTGATTTGTATGCTTCCAGAAGACAGATGATATGTTTAATTTTTAGGATTTATTGCTTTGTGAGTTGCTTGAGTGAAGGAAGGGGTGGGATAAGAAGGGAGTCAAGGGCAGGAGAGGAAATCAAAAGTTTCCTTGCTTTATGAAATTGTGGTATAGGTAGGGGAAGGATGAATGAAGTGTTTGTTGCCAATATATGTCGTAGTAACAATGGACCAATATTTGCTTCAGTGACATGGGTGCAGTTGAGGAGACTTATGAATTAGCCTGTTAGATCAGTTCAAATATCCCTGTATTCGGATTCTCGACACAATTAATTTTGAGTGTTTGCTATCCTGAACTTAGTCGTGCCAGTTGAACTGAGACAAGTAGTTCCTCTCTTTCCATCTCGCTCACAACATTGAGATGTTCAAATAGTAAGCATGTGATCATCTTCACACGTGTGACCTACATGTTATATTTAATTGCTAGATAGCTTTATACTCTTCTTGATCAAGCAAATTTTACCTCAGATGTTGGTTTTGTTTTCTCATCATTTTATGCAACTCTTCTACGTGATTAATCATTATGACAGAAGTGATAAATTGCACACTTTTTGGTAAACATGCATCTGCAATAATTAACTGCTTTGTCAGTCACCATATCAACACATTGTACATTATTATAAGTATGTTTACAAGACAGACCTTTAGTTCCTAAATGATCTGTTGATAATTTTTCCACTCAACTGCATTGGTATTATTATAGCTTTCTGGTATTGCTTTTGTGGCCCTAAAATAATAACTGGTCCTACCACAGGCTCCCATTCTGGTCTTATACGAAATTGATGTTAACCTGCTGGCTGGTCATACCATACTTCAGTGGTGCTGCCTATGTTTATGAGCATGTTATCAGGCCTATCTTTGTCAATCCCCAGAATCGCACTGTTAACATTTGGTATGTCCCAAAGATGAAGGATATCTTTAGCACCGGCAAGCGAGAAGACGTCCGAGAAGACATTATCACTGCTGCTGAGAGGTACATCCGGGAAAATGGAACAGATACATTTCGAGATCTCATCAACAAGGTAAAGGATCACGAAATGCTTTAACGATGTTCATGTATATTATTCCTTTGTAGAAGCGAAATTTTATGAGGCCGTTAATAACTTCAGTAGAGGTGTCAGACAATACCAAGGAGATTGATCAGACACCGAAATTTTGTATCTTATGCTAACATAAAATGGGAAAATTTACAGTTAGTTTATATGGCTTAACATATTGGGCCTTCTGTGAAGATAGGATAGGATAGCTAGCATCTCTAATTTATATGAAAGATAACAGGAACATGATAATGTTTCTTTACTTGGAGAGCTAGAGGGGAAAACGAGTCAGGAGTGTGGGGGACCAAATTGCCACTCAAGAAAATGTTGCCCTACGATCTTCATTTTGCTAATTGTATCTTTCTGCTTGTTGCGGTGTTCTTCATTCGCCGTCACATAGATTCCCAATTCCCTGATTAAACCAGCGTATAATCGCACATGTTTAGTAATTAGTTGATGTGTAGCCGATAGAAATCCATGTTTTGCATGATGCACCCCACAAGTGTGCTGAAACTTTGCTTTCTGCTGAATGTTTTCCCAGGCTGATAAAAGGAAGAAATCAAGCAATGAGCACCCATTATTTGAAAACGACTACCACGGATACTGAGAGAGTCTGCGTAGAACCCATAACATGTTGTCTGCTTGAAGGTAAGGGAGTTGAACCTTTTGTTGATAGTTCAACCAGTTTGTCCTGAAAATATGCCATTGTAATTATTCTGTTTTCATTGTCCTGTCATGACACCCTGCTTTGTGATCTTTAGTGTAAACTGTGTAATGTAAGGTCCTACTTAAGTAGTCTTTTTACTTTCTAATGATCGGTTTTACACTTTCACTTGTGAGCGGTTTTACTGGCAAGACTTGTTTAGAGCATCATTCTACAATTTAACCATTTATCGAAACGAATTATTATTGTTTACCAAGCAATCTGAAACAATTTATGGGCAAATGGCAGTCTTTCAAAATCTAGCTTGTTTTGGTTCAACGCAGGTGAAATCGCCCGTATAAGCTCTAATGTTATTTCTTTTAAGATCTTTCCAAAGTATCATACATTGCATCAAACAACCTATTCCAAATTTACGACTTTATTCCATTGATCACCAGTTCATACTCATGGTTATGCCACTCTGTTTTTCCTTTTTGACACCATGATGTAAAAAAAAGATTAGCTCTTTTCTACCAAGACATCACCCTTGCCCTAATCATTTACATTTCCTCCTATAGGAAATTATCAAGCCAATCAACAAACGTTATATTTGTTTCTGCTAAACCACCTAATTTTAGCTGCATCACTACATATTAGTTATTGCTGCTACTAAGCAACTAACAAAGAGCTATTCATAGCTCCCAACAGCTCCTCTGCTATGCCCGGAAGGTTAGGGTTCTTAATTATCTCCATGAACAAATTCTCTATTTCCTGTGAAGGTGACTG
Source organism: Persicaria tinctoria (assembly GCA_037127255.1). Lineage (NCBI taxonomy): Eukaryota > Viridiplantae > Streptophyta > Magnoliopsida > Caryophyllales > Polygonaceae > Persicaria > Persicaria tinctoria. The sequence continues at coordinate 56,810,945 of JBANSL010000020.1, forward strand.
TGTTTCCGGGACTGCTGAAATCTCGCCAATTGCTGCCAGGCTTTTGAGTTCGACTTCATCCAATCCCTTCGCCTGATTGCCATGGTCAGACTGCAGCTCTCTACTGCTGCACTTGGCCAATGCCTCTTTGAATTTGCTTATCTGAAAGCAGAAAGCACATGATCAATCTGATATTCAACCAAGCAATACAGATAAAATTAGTAGGTTGGTGTTTAGGTCTTACTGTTGATAGAGTGCAACTGAAGCTGCAAAGACGGCCTTTCGAACCCCTGTAGAATCTGAAGAAGGGGAGGACATAGATTTGCAGGGCGTGGCACATTTTCTTGAGATCTTCTTGGTTTACTTCCAGGAACAACGCATCTGGATTTGATTCTGCCAGCTGACATATCTGTAATATCGACGACAGTCAGATTACAGCTGCATTGCTGATCTGCGAGGCAGAGAGATTTGGTTTACCTTCGGATGACGAGCTCTGCAACCACCACAGCCAGGAGAGTAGAAATCAATTACAACGAGTCGATCACCGGCGTTGTTCAAAGTGTCAACTAGATCCTGTGCTGATTTCATCTCCACCATGTTTCCCTTCATATCCCTCTCCCACCATCTCATCCCTCTGTTGATGCTTCCACTGTATGATGCCTGTGCTTATACAGAAAACAAAAACATAAAGCTGAGATCTTTCTCCTCAATGGAGAAAGGCAAATCCAAGTGGACTACTGGAGTACTTACATTGACAGATAGTGTCTTGGAGAATTTAGGGCTCCAAACTCTTACAGGGGCAACAAGAGATTGGGTAAATGACTGAGATTTTGCAAATTGGATGTAATTGAAAGTGGGAGAAACCCCTAATTGCTGATGTGTTGCAGATGAACCAGATAGGAGAGCTCCAGCTTTGATTGAAACAGACATTACTGATTATCAAGGACCGATCTTTATCCAGCCACAAACACAAACACAAACACAATTAAGGGAGGAGCCAGCAATTTTTGCCAAATCACTGGGATAGATGAACAAAATTGCTCAGCTGTGTTTGTTTGTTTGTTTGTTTGTTGCTGAATTGGGATTTTGAAGATGAGACACCCAAGAAGAAGCCAGAAGGCAAAATGAGAGGGGAGGGCATACAAATAAAGATGATTGTAGTTTTTCATCACATTATCTAAAATCAAGGCGACAAACAAGACGGTGGTGGTTGGAATCTGGAGGAGTTCCGGCGATTTACTAATTTTATCCCAATTTAATCATTTCCATTTTGGAATTGGGATTTATCTACCAAAATCGCTATCAATGGGGAGTGTTTATCCACTAAAATTAAGGAGTAATCATATGGTAATATGACTAAATCCCTTTGTGGATAACGTTGCCAGCTCGTATTCATCCACAGCTGATGTGTAAAAATGGCTGGGAGTGAGACCTCCCTGAAAAGTGCAATGTGCAAACAGTTCATATTTTTACATGCTTTCTATTTTTAGCATTTTTGTTGAATAATTTTAGGTTTCGGCTATATACACCGCAAATCCCCACGTTCTTAAAGACGTGCTTGCACGTCCTTAAGGACGTGCAACTGGGGTGAGAGCCACCCGAACCCAGACGTACAAGCACGTTTTTTTTTTTTTTTTAAAAAACGTCTGTGCAAGCTCGTCCCTTAAAGACGAAGAGGACATGCCTCTTCGTCTTCGTCTTCATCGTCTTCAGAGAAATTGAGCGAGAGAGAGCAGTGCCGGAGCTAGAGACCGAGAGAGAGAGAGAGAGAGACCGAGAGACATGGAGACAGAAAGAGAGAGAGAGCTCGAGGCGGCGGTGGCGGCCATGGAGGCGGATCTGCTGGCGGCGACGGAGGGTGGTGGTGGTGGTGCAACGGCGATGGAGGTGGAGGTGGAGGGTGGTGGTGGGGTGGAGCTTCGGGGGAGGCGGTGGCGGTGGAGACGTGGCGGCTTTGGCGGAGGAGGAGGGTGGTGGTGGTGGGGCAGCGTCTGGCACCGGCGAAGGAGGCCGAGCAGTGGCCGAGGAGGAGGGTGGTGGTGGTGGGGCGGCGATGGAGGCGGAGCAGTGGCGGAGGCGGACGACGGTCTATTACCGCCGCGGAAGCGTCGGACGATTGAGGTGTCCCCGATCCCGACTCCACCGGTATGTTATTTGAATTACTTTTTGTTTAATTTATTTTTATAGTTTTAAAATATAATTTGATATATTATAATATAGTTTTATAATAGAAGTTTATAGAATATGATTGATAATATATACTGTTTGATAGAATATAATTGATAATATTTTGTTTGATTTATTTATATAATATAATGTTTTTTTATAGTATATAGTTTGATAGAAAAGAATATAGTTGTAATTTGATAGAATATAATAGATAGTATATATTCAAATACATAGAAAAAAAAATTACAACTGAAAGACAATAAAAAACATTAAGACAAATGACCATTCTTAGAAACGCTCTCTTTTGGGAGAGCACCAACACTCCTCCGGGAGAATACCAACACTCCTCTGGGAGACCTAACTCTCCTTCGGGAGCTCCAATCCGCCCTGTTCGGATGTCTCGTAAGCTCACGGTGAACCTTCGGTTCCCCACCAACCTTCGCTGGTCTCCGCCAGCGGCCAAACATCCTCCTCTTTTGCTCTTATTCGGCACTTGGAGTTGAGACAGCGCTCACATCTTCTACCCCACTATCCGGCGCCGTGGCTTCCTGATATGGTGTCCTTCCCCGGTCTCCGGCCGCCCATTGCTCCCTCTTCCATTGTGAGAGTAGTAGAAACCTCCAATTTAAAACCCATGTAAATCGCAATCGAAGAACCCTAACATGACAATCTGTTTTTGGTTTATTCTTTCCAACAATTAATTTGGGGCTTTTAAAGAATCGAGTCCCCTACTCCCAAATCTTGCAATCGTTTGGCCTACTTTGTGCAAATCCATCCTTCTTTCTTCCCCTTGGGACGTTTGGTAGGGTGGGTTTCGTTCACAGTTGCTCCTTCCCGCCGGTGTGCCTCTCTCCTTCGGTTGTGGTGGAGTGGTGCTCGATCTTCTCTTCTCTCTGCCAACGGTGCCGCTATGCCCGTTCTGGTCGAGTGTTTACTGTCTCCGTCGGGTTTTGTGGCCGGCATCGCATCTCTGTGGGTGCTGTCCTTAGTGCCACTGTTTTCGCTCCGTGGCTTACAAGCTTCACTTGGCCTGGATTTTTTTATCCAAAAAAAAATAAAAAAATAAAATAAAATATTGCCTGGTTTTGCTCACCTTGGCGTGGCTTCCTTGTGGCCCAAGGCCAATTACTTTGGGCCCAAGTGCTGACCCGTGGGATAAATGGAAAATTTAACAAAATTAATTGTAATTTATAATATAATAATCAATTTTATATAAATAATTCCCTGCGGGACTGTGTATATCCCGTTTGGGTTTCTGGTGCGTTCAGTTCAGACGTTGTGGGACTCTACGTTTGGCGCGACCGAACTTTCTTCTCCGTTTGATGGGGTTTTGGCAGTCGGAGTCGGGATAGGTCGGGGTCGTGGTAGTGTGTATCGAGGCGTCTCCTTTCTCCGGAAGAATGGTTCCTTGGAGGTTCGTCTTCACTGCCCACAGGTGACTCCTGATGTGCCGCTGGCCTACGGTGCTGCTTCAGGGTAGTGCTTGGCTTCGTCCTTCGTCTACGTCCCCGTCTTGTTCGGTTTAGTTTTGTTTAGTTTCGCTTTGTAGTGTGCTTTTGTCTGTATGTTGCACCATCTTTGTATTTTTGGTTTGTTTTTGACGGTTATCCGTCTACCGACTTGTCGGCCTTCGAGGTCCAGATATGTCTGGTCTCGAATTTTTACCTAATAAAAAAAAAAAAAATTTAAAAATAATAATAAAAAACATTAAAATATATTATAATACTTCAAAAGTATTTAATTAACATTAAAATATATTTGAATATATTCAAATATATTCAAATACATAAAAATAAATTTATATTGAAAGATAATAAAAAACATTAAAAAAATATTAAAATAACATAATTCTAGTAGTGACGGTTGAAGATCCGACAAATTCAAGTAAGAAGATTGCAGAAATCGTGTTCGGAAGCAGAGCGAAATGGAAGAGAACCTTGGAGCAATCCTTTGTCGAGAACTTGGGAATTTTAGCAACTCAAATGATCCGCTAGCTCTCTCCAACTCCGATCATCTTGGATCTCAGTTGGTGGCACACAAGTTTAACTGATCCAACTTCCTGAGTTGGAGCTGTGGGGTGAAAATGGCGCCAAATTCAAACTCGGCTTCATCGACGGAACCTTTTTGCAAACGAAGCTTAATCAAGCAGAGATGCAAAAGTGATTTCGTTGTGATTTCATGATCCGTTGTTGGATCCTGAACTCGATGGAAAGTAACATTGTTGAAGGCTTCATGTATGTGGAGTCATCAAAGCAATTGTGGAGTGAAATCGTGGAACGATTTGCTTAGACAAATGGTCCTATGTTGTATCAGTTGAAGAAGATGCTGAGCAACTTGACACGGGGAAATTGGACAGTTGTGGAGTACTTTTCTCAAATTAAGAAGTTGTGGGATGAGATTTTGAGTCTTGAAGGCATTGCGAAGTGTACATGTGGTGCTCTGAGCAACTGTACTTGCAAAATGTCCAAGAAATTGGAAGAAATGGGTAACAGAAACAAACTTCTTCAGTTCTTGATGGGACTGAACGATAGCTACGAGAGTGTTCGTAATCAAATTCTTGCTCAAGATCCACTTCCATAGGTCAACAAGGCTTTCTATATGGTCAAGCAGGTTGTCGTTGGAGAATCCTAAAAAACGAGCACTGATTCTAGTGCTTTTCCTGCACAGAAGCCAGTGAGTGGCAAGAAGGTGACAAAAGTGGACAAGGCGAGCAAGAAATGTGGTCATTGTGGGATGACAGGCCACCGGAAAAATGAATGCTTCAAAATCATCGGATATCCTGATTGGTTCAAGAATCCAAAGCCTAAATCTCAAGGGAAGTCCATGTCATCTGTTGTTGATGCAGAAGATTCTCCCTTGGATGATGATGTAATGAACAAAATTGAGAATTTTGATACTGGCTTGATCAATGCTGTCTGACAAGAGGTGTTGAGAGCAATGAAGGGGAAGGAGCCTGCACATACTGCTTCATTCAGTTACGCAGGTAATTACCTTGCTCTTGCTCTCAGTTTATCCAGAAATCTTCATGGTTGTTCAAATTCATGGATCATAGACAGTGGAGCGACGGATCACATGACTTTTAATGCTGAGTTACTTGAATGTAAGAGAAGTCCTAAGCATCCTATTAATGTTTTTTTGCCTGATGGAACGATTAAGAAAGTCATGACAGTGAGAGATATTCAGTTGCTTGGATTTATGCTTCATGATGTCATGTTGATTTCGGAATTCAAGAATAATTTGCGGTCTGTTGGGAAATCTATTGATGATAGTAATGTGGAAGTGAAGTTTCACAAAACACAGTGTGTGTTTCAGGACCTTAAAAGTGGGCATGCAGTGCTAGTAGCAAGAAGAGTCCAAGGAAGGTTGTTTAGAACTGATATTAAAGGTGGTAAAGGAGCTTTTGCCAACATAGTTCAATATGTTCTTGATAAGATGATGAATAAAGAACATTGTAATAAAGTTGTTCAATGTCCTAGTAAGTCAGTTTTGCATGTAGGCTTGGGCATATTTCTTATTCAAAGTTAAAACATGTTCAGGGGTGTAAATATGTGTTTGATGATGCACTGTTCTGTGAACCTTGTGTATTGGCAAAGCAACATTCTTTACCATTTTCAGCAAGCAAATCAATGGCTTCTTCTTGTTTTGAACTGATTCATATTGATTTGTGGGGACCATACAGAGTTTCCAGTTTGTTAGGTGCCAAGTACTTTGTCACCATCCTTGATGATTTCAGTAGAGCAGTTTGGACTCATCTGATTTTGGATAAATCACAAGTCCCATGTGTTGTGATGTCTTTTGTCAAATTAGTGGAAACTCGATTTGACACTAAGGTTAAGAAGGTCAGGAGTGATAATGGGACTGAGCTTCTCAAATGTGCACCATTCTTCATTGACAAAGGCATTGTGCATCAGAAGTCAATTCCCTATGTTCCTCAACAGAATGACCGTGTGGAGATGAAGCACATGCATATTCTTGAAACTGCTAGAGCCATTAGGTTCCATGCTCACTTTCCAATTCAGTTTTGGGGTGATTGCATATTGGCAGCCACTCACATTGTCAATCTTCTACCGTCTGATGTCTTGAATTGGGTTACGCCCTATGAGAGGATATATGGCAAGACCCGAGATTGTACTCATCTGAGAGTGGTAGGTTACTTGTGCTATGCATTGATTCGTGGAAGGTCTAAGGACAAGTTTGGTCCAAAGGCTCACAAATGCATCTTATCGGGATTTCCAAGAGATCGGAAGGGGTATAAACTGTATGAGCTTCAGTCACACAAAATCATCATCGGTAGAGATGTGGTTTTTCAAGAAACTATATTTCCCTTTATACCAATTACACCTTCTCCGGCACCTTCTACCTCCATGCCCATTGTTTCTATTGAAGAAGACATAGATTGGCCCCCTGTTCAAACACCTATGCCTACTCCTTCCACTTCTCACAATTCAGATCATGTCACTGATTCTCCTTCATCTTCTATCTCTTCTGTACCCACTCCTCCACTCCCTGCTCCTCTAAGGAGATCATCTAGACAATCCCACCCTCCTGTATGCCTTAAAGACTTTGTTGGCCCCTCTTTTACCTCCAACTCCACATCAAACATTTTTCTAGCCACATCCATTTCAAACACATATTATTATTCTTCTGAATATGTTGCTTCCTTGGCACATGTTCTAGCAATCCCTGAACCTATTACCTATAAACAAGCTATCAAAGACCAACAGTGGGTAGAAGCTATGAACACTGAGCTTAGAGCCCTGGAGAGTAATTGTACTTGGGAGCTCACTGATTTGCCTCATGGTCACTCACCTATTGGTTGTAAGTGGGTGTATAAGATCAAGTTCAAGCCTGATGGGAGTGTTGAAAGGTATAAAGCCAGATTAGTGCCCAAAGGATACAACCAAATCAAGAGAAAATACTATACACTTTTTCCCCGGTTGCTAAGTTCACCTCTGTAAGGCTGCTCATTGCATTGGCCACTCTCAAGCATTGGCCCTTACAACAATTGGATGTAAACAATGCTTTTTTGCACGGTTTTTTGGATGAGGAAGTATACATGATGATTCCCGAGGGTTATTCTAAGGCTGCTCCACCTCAAGTGTGCAAACTAAAACGATCTTTGTATGGATTGAAACAGGCTTCTCGCCAATGGAATATGGAGCTCACGAAATTCCTGTTATCATTGGGATATGTTAAATCTGTATACGATTACTCCTTCTTCACAAGATCTGGGTCTAAAGGATTGATTGCCATCCTAGTTTACGTGGATGATCTCTTGATCACAGGTGATTGCTTGGATGAGATCACTGAGATAAAGCAGTCTCTGCATCATGCTTTCACCATTAAAGATCTTGGTGAGGCTCGGTATTTTCTGGGTTGATAGATTGCTAGATCACTTTCTGGCACTTTTTTGAACCAAAGGAAATACGTGCTTGATATTCTTCAAGACACCAACATATGTGATTGCAAAGCTTCTCCCTTTCCCATGCCTAGAGGCTTGAAATTGTTGATTGATCAAGGTGAACTGCTCGAAGATCCAGAGAAGTATAGGCGCCTTGTCGGCAGGTTATTGTTTCTGAACATGACGAGACCTGACATATCCTACTCAGTGCAACATCTGAGTCAGTTTATGAGCGCTCCTCGTCTTCCTCATTGGCAAGATACCATTCATGTAGTCCAGTATTTGCGTGGCTCCACTGATTTGGGGTTGTTATTTCCAGCACACAACAGTGTTACATTGAATGGTTTTTGTGATGCTAATTGGGGAAATTGTGTGTTCTCTGGTAGATCGATCACTGGGTTTTGTGTTTTTCTGGGAAAAGCTTTGATTTCCTGGAAAATAAAGAAGCAATTGACAGTGTCCAAGTCATCTTCTGAATCAGAATATCGAAGCATGTCTAAGACCTCAAGCGAGCTTGTTTGGTTGGATTCATTGCTTAATGATCTTCGTTGCAATGTTCCCAAGCCAATTCCCCTCCATTGTGACAACAAATCAGCCATCCACATAGTTGAGAACCCGATTTTTTATGAACGAATGAAGCATCTCAAGTTGGATTGCCACTATGTCCGTGAGCAGCTTCAGTCAGGCTTCCTTGTGCCCTTTTTCGTTCGATCTCAAGATCAATTAGCTGACCTCTTCACCAAACCATCGGGAGAGGCTCAACATCAGCTTCTTGTGGGCAAGTTAGGCCTGGTTGTTTCACCAAATCCAACTTGACGGGGTATTAGAGTATACACTGGTTAGATCAATGGTGAGCTTGGGTGTGTTAGTTACAACTGTAAGGGCAAATTGGTCATTTAGGTGTACAACTATTATAAATAGCTTGAGCTCTATTGTAACAAACCCAGACGATTGAATACACAAACTCAAAACCAAAGGTTTCCCTCTTCTTCATTTCGTTCTCTGTTCTTGGTGATCAATCTAGGTCACCGAGCTCGATTTCCGTGATTTCTCAATTTTTTTAGCATTTTTGTTTACATTCTTATTCAACAGTAGAATTTTCATTTGCTTGTAATAATCCGAGTAATCAGTTTATGTTCTATCTCAAGTCTCAACCTATCTAAACAACATTCACACATCTGGAATTAGTCCAACTCAAGAAGCAGACATCGAGTGCCGGTCGAGTGAAATATAAAGACGATTAGCCTGACTTGCGACTTAGGAGAGTATAACTTTATCCCTTAACACCGCTTTTATAGTATCATTAGTAGAGACTGAGTCTGGAGAGTAACACTCTTATTAAAAGGGTGAAAACAGTACCGAAATCAAGCATTGCAGTCACTGCAATTAGGGCATACAGATTTCAAAGCACATTCAAATATACAACATCTTCATCAACAAGCAAAACTCTGCGCCTCTGAGGTTTCTCCAGTGAAAGAGAGAGCGCGAGAGCTAGGACAGCTTCTTTTGCTTCGACTCTTGCCATTCTTTGATCCTCACATCAACCTTAGCCTTTACGCTTGCATTAAATCCCTGGTACGGTTCATACCCGCAGAATCCCTGAAGTGCCTGCAAACGGCAAAACAATCTCCTCAATCCCTTGAATCTTATGTTCCTAATTCGCCACTATTTTTTTATTTATTTTTTTGTTGTTGAAAGAATATACAAGTCAACAGAACCAGTTTGATCAGTAGTATATGTTTGGAGAGAGTATACCTCAAGGAGCACAAAGAATGGAGCCATTAGAAAAGCTTGAGCCAAATTGTCCAGAAGAGCCGGTGCTCGTTTCTGCATATTTTTCAGTATAACATATGCATTCAATGAATTCAGACTCAATGTGCCTTGGATAGTTGGATGGAAAATAAAAGCAGGGAATTTCCAAGTTCAGGATACAGGATACAGAATACAGGTGAAAAGGTTACCTCAAACACTCCATGGCCGATGAACTGTCCCGACCAACAAAGCAATTGGGCAGCCAGGACAAACTGCACATATAAAGCACGGTGGTATTGTCATGCCCTAGAGCTATTGAGGTTGAATTTGGATAGAATTTGGGAAAGGAAGAGGAAGGAGATGAGAGATAGAGTTCATTCAGACAAGGGAAGAAGATAGCCAGAGGGGGTAGGAGATAGAAAGAGATTAGAGGAATTGATTGTGTGATTATTCATTGGATGCCTTCCTAATACAATATTAAGGGTATTTATACATAATACCCTTTTCCTAATACCCTAGCTACTATCCCATACATGCCAGGTATATAATTAACCGAAAACTTCATTTGAAAAACAAACAGGAAACAAGCAATATGACAGCAGGCTAAGGGATCTTTCCAGTCTTCATATTCTCGCCTCAGTCAGAGCCGTTAAAGTCCAGCACAAGAGCACCAGTTCTTAATGTTGAAATGACCAAAGGAATACTTCCTCTAAGAGAAATGTGAGCTACGGATATGACAACTAGATCTTAGGTATCGAGCTTCAAATGCAAGTCTTGCATGGAACTATTAAACCTCAAGACGTTGACTCGATGTTGAGCTTCAGGCGCCCTGAAGCTCAACACAAGCCCAACTTGGGTTAGATTTTCTACTTTTGAGTTGTGACGAAGGAAATAAGAATAAAAAGTAACAAAGAAAAGGTGAAAGATACTGATATCAGCTAGGTGGAAAAGGATGAACATGAGTAAGAACAAACACCCAGTGGCAAAGATCAAACAATCATTCATGAGGATGGTTTGAAAATCATATGGTGGAAAAACATGCCTTGAAACGGTAAATATATAGATAGTGGCAAAAGCCAAAGAGTAACAAATAGTAAGACCCTACCAAGAGTCTTACGTAAAAGATGATACTACCTGCAAAAGTCCTACTACATGAAGCTACCCACATTAGACCGACCACCCGGATGCTAACAGAATAACTGATGTCCTCAAGCTTAAAACACAGAATAACTGATGTCCCATTAATAATAATAATAAAAAGAATACCTGATGTCCCAATTTAAAACCTTTAAACCTATACTGTCAGTTGAGAAATTTATGGTATAATGTACGGAGTCCCACATTGCCTGAACAGATCAGATCCTCGTATTTCATAGGCCCCATTTGGTATTGTTATGTAGATATTAGATATTGGGAGTTGATATCTGATATCGTATTTAGTATAAACCGAAATTGGAAGATATCAAATTTCCCCCTTGTTGGATATATTAGATACATAGGAAGATATCAATATCAAGGAGGGCCATACATTTAATGACTGACTACACACCTCCTTCACTTGAAATGCCAAGAAAGAGATAATCTACCAATCAGCAATCAGGCCAGTGGCCCCAAAGGAACTGATCACAAAAGAAAACTAAGACTGAAATGAGTAAGGATACAACATGGTGAACAACTATACAACTAAGTCGACGAACAAGTAGAGAAAGCCTGGATTGCTAGGTCGATGATGTGTTTCATGATTCCGAGAGTCCAATCAAAATCAAAATCAACTGGTACATGATTCAATTGCAACTAAAACCGAAATATAATACCTTCCAGGCAAGAGAGTACCCGAGGCGAGTAGCTAGGGCGGAAGCCCCAAACCAACAGAGGAAGCAGAGGAGAGCGGCGAGGGAGCCAGCTTTCCTATCCCACTTGACATAACAGAGGGCGTAAATCGATGTGAGGACGAGGCCGAAATTGAAGGGGAGGAAGTGAAATAGAACAAGGAGCGTGTACACGATCGGCCATACAAACACCATGTGGATGAAGATGTTGATCGGGTTGCTATGGTAAGCACCGTAGAAGGCGAATTGCTCTTCCAGATCGAAAGAACCCATTTTTCCCCTTCTGGATTTTTCCCTAACCAGCTCTCGAATTTATTAGGGATTTGGAATTTCAATTTGGGGGAAGGTTAGCGCAAACTATAGGACAAAAAGTCACAGAGGTGATATGTGAACAGTGCAAAGTTATCAATACTCAATAGATAGAGAGAGATGACTAGATGAGTAGCGTCGTTGAATATCGAGGATACTTCTAAACTACTCCACTTCTAAACTACTCCACTGTTTTTTTTTATGACAGTAGGATTATTTTTCAATCTCATCGATCTCATAAGTATCATATCAAATCCCATCAATCGAATCACTTTTTCGAGAAATACAAGATATCTAAGTCATACAAGTAAAGAGATCTATTCATGGATAAGAAAAGGGCAAAGGTTTCAGACTCATGATGAAATAGAATCCTGGATCGAGACCTGTGATTGGTTTTTGGCTGAAGAGAGAGTTTACTCGTTTCATTTCTCCACCCTAAGGCCAGAAAAAGGGATTGATCAAATTCTATGGAGTTTGACTCATATTGATCGTTTAGTAAAGAGTGACTATGGTTATCAAATGTTTGAACAAGCGGGAGCAATTTACTTACGATACTTAGTTGACATTCATCAAAAGGATCTAATGAATTATGAGTTCAATACATCCTGTTTAGCAGACAGTCAAGTGAAATCCAATCCACGAAATAATTTGATCTATGGACAGCGTCGTTGTGGTAAAGGCCGTAATGCCAGAGGAATCATTACCGCAAGGCATAGAGGGGGAGGTCATAAGCGTCTATACCGTAAAATCGATTTTCGACGGAATGAAAAAGACATATATGGTAGAATCGTAACCATAGAATACGACCCTAATCGAAATGCATACATTTGTCTCATACAATATGGGGATGGTGAGAAGAGATATATTTTACATCCCAGAGGGGCTATAATTGGAGATACCATTGTTTCTGGTACAGAAGTTCCTATAAAAATGGGAAATGCCCTACCTTTGAGTCTGCCGACTCCGTCGGTCTCTTGATGAGTCAGGTTTGTCTGACCTTAAAGTTATTAACTAATCAAATATATATAGAGAGAGGGTATAAAATGCACACCTTTTAGGGTGTACTTTGTGCACAATTCCTGACCATTGATTTGGGGTAAGTAGATGGCTGAGATTAAAAGGAATTTTTCATACTCCATCCGTCTCGAAATAGATGTCATTTTAGCCTTATGCACAAATTTTAATAAAAACACTCATCCATCAATCCAAATCATCATTCCACTAACTTTTTCATTAATTTTATTACCCACTACATTTTTGAACCAATCAAAACCTTTAAAAAAGTTAATAACACACAAATCAATACAAATCATTACTTTCCACTACCTAGAAAACCTAAAACGACATCTATTTTGATACAAAACTAAAGAGCTAAAATGACATCTATTTTTTTAATTAAAAGCAAGTGGGCCCCGCACACAATTGATGGAAACAGGCTCATACTCTCCTCATGTAAGCGCGCGTGTTGTGTGAAAACAAACCCTAAATCCCTATTTAATTTCTTCTTTCGTTTGAGCGGTCAGAGAGATCCAAATCGGAATCCATGGATGGGGCTTCTTCAATCGACGGAACGGCGAGGAAGATGGCGATAGGGGGTGCCCGGCGACGAGGAGAGCGGCGGCGGTTGCCGGAGGGATCGAGTTCGGAAGCGCGACGACGGTTGCAGTGAGTTCGAGTGGACGGCGAATTTGGAAAACCGGTGAGTCGCAGTCCTTTTCTCCCCCTCCTTTTCAATTTCCATGGTTGTTTTCATCTTCTTTGTCATGTCCTCCGCCCAGATCTGAATATGGGGAAGCAGTTGAAGACGAGGAGGAGGTGAATCGAATCCATTCTTCGACTGGTTCGCAATCGCAGTTGGAGTTTGTGTCTGAATCATCGCCAATGGTCTTCGTCGCCTCCATCAGAGAAGGATCCTGGCCAGTCCAGTTGAAGGTCTCGACGACGATTTCGAAAGAGGCGACAACGATGTGAAGCGGCGACGACGATGATTTCGCTGGCTTCGGCGCCTTCATGTGGCCGATAGAGGCGAGGCTGGCCCTGACTCCCCTGTTCATTCTCCCTTCCCTTCAATTCGAATTCGAGCACGGCGGCAGATCTCGTCGGTGGTGGCGATGGAGGCGGACAGGCGGTGCTCGGACTCCCTGTTCTTCACTAACCATTCAATTTGAGTTTTAATTTTGGAATTAAGAATATTATTCAACTAATTTGCTCACATTGTTTTTTTGTTAGATTATTCAGAGATATAAGGGTAATTTTTTCGAGTTTGTTAGATTATTCATTGTTTTTTTGTTAGATTATTCGATAAAATCTTATTCATTATTCGCCTGAATATGGATAAGTATTCGGTTTGACAAACAACATAAAACAAAATATTATTCGATTTCTTTTATTATTCGGTAGTATAAGATAAATTATTCAATGGAATTGGTAATTTTTTATATGAACTAAATGAAAAAAGATAATTGAAATTATTCGGTAGTATGCGGAACATTATTCGGTGAAATTGTCAAAATTTTAAATCGAATTAAATAAAGCATTTATTTTCCACCGAAAAAAAAGCATTTTTATCACAAATATTTTAGACATTAAAAATAAACATTGATGGAGGGTGGAGGCACGCACCAAATGAAAGGGGGTGGGATTTGTTATGGAATGTGGGTCCCACCAATTTAAAAAGAAAAAAATCAAAGATCCCTTTTAATCCTAGCCTTCCATCTTTTATCAATTAAAGACCTAGATTTGTGCACAAGGTATAGTGTAAGGGGTATGCACAAGGGAACCACTCATATATATATATATATATATATATATATATAGGGAGTGGTTCCCTTGTGCACACCCCTTAGGGTGTACTTTGTGCACAAATCTTGGCCTTTGATTGAAAGAAATGGAAGGCTAGGATTAAATGAGTGTTTCTTTTTTTTTTAAATAAAAAAACTGGTGGGACCCACCTAAAAAGTCTGACGCGCTTTTTTTTTTCCGGATCTGATTTCGCTGTTTTGAAAAATTTGTTCATTCCACCGAATAATGTTTCATAATCTACCGAATAATGTTATATTTCATTTTCCCATCCATTTCAAATCAAATTTTACCAATTCAACTGAATAATTTGTTATACACTACCGAATAATGTCTAATTTTTTGTCAATCAATTTTCGTTTTGACTCCGATTTAATTTTTATGCATTCAGTTTTGAAATATTATTCGGTAAAATAGTTATATTTTTTGGGAAATTATTCAATAGAATGTATGAGTATTCGGTGGTATAGGAATGATTATTTGGTCGAATATGAGAGGCTTTATGCTATTTGTCAATCCGAAAACTCCATACGCAGACGAATAATGATCCCAATTTCACCGAATAAATAACAACTCCTTAACACTAACAATCAAAATTTCACATATTCATCCGAATAATTAACAAATATCGCACCGAATGCATTCGAACCACAATGCCTTCGAACGGACCACCCCCACCACCCTCACCACTCACAACCCAGACCACCCCGCCGGAAAAAAAAATAAAAAGAAAAAGACCCCTGCATTCGAACGGAGGCGGTTGAATGACCCCACCACCGGAACCGCTCGGAACCGCCCGGATCTGAGAGAGAGGGGAGGAGGAGGCCCAGATCTTAGAAGAGGGAAGGGGTGCCACCACCACGCTGCCACCGCGCTACCACCACCCAGAAACTCGAATCTGAGAGGGGAGGAGGAGGCGCCACCTCCCATCCTCTTTTCCGGCCACCTTCCGACCACCACACCACCGCCGACGCTCCCGCTCACCAGATCCGGCCACCCCGGTGTGAGCAGCCCCCTCCATTCGCACCCACACACACATCCCCCTCCATTCGCACCGCTCGCAGACCCATCTCAGCCCCCTCCATTCGCACCCACACACCACCGTACCCCCTCTCTGGCGCCGACAGCACCCATTCCGGCCACCACCCACCCAGCAGCGCCAGATCCACGCCCCTGAACCGACATCAACAGCCCACCGATCCCCTGCTCTTGTGGGCGGCATTGGAAGCGCCTCAACTGTTGTCGGCGGCACTGGAAGCCCCTCAACCGTGGCGATGGGAAGCGGTGGTAATCGACGACGACGACAATGGCTCCTACTGCTACCCAGATCGGATCCCTGGATGGGGAAGAAACCACCACCGGAGGCGGTTGAATTGGAGGCGGTTGTTTTGAGAAGAAATTGAAACCCTAGCACTGGAGATACAGAGAGAGGGTTGGGATCGGATGGTTTTATTAAGAGAGGTGCACGCGCTTCACGTTCACCATTGTGAAATTGGGCCTTCTTTTCCATTTTTTTTTTAAAAACCCATCAACGTGGCATAAATCTATCCATTGATTTTCTATAGATCAATGGCCCACAATTGTGCACAAGGTACATCCTAAGCCTTGTGCACAACTTACCCACTCTCTCTCTCTCTCTCTCTCTCTCTCTCTATATATATATATATATATATATATATATAAAAAATTTATTATAGGTTATTCTATTTAATTGTAGACAATATTCTTAAGGCATAGTTGGATATATATATACATATACCCATTAAATTTTATTAATTTATCTTTATACACATAAAAAAATTTCAAAATTTTGGTTTATATACATCAAAATATAATGATCTTATTAAATTATCCAAAGTATGATTTTGGTTTAACAATTATAGATTAAAGTTCTCATTTAACATATCATTTTAAGAAAATACATGAATTTTTATTTTATTACCTTCCTTTCTATATCTACCCAACTTCTAACCTATTTAGTTTTTGAGAAAATAAAATAAAAATTAATATGTTAAATAAAATAATAGTTTTTGGTCATTTTTTTTCACTTCATTATATACTCCATTTTCTCATCAGTGGTCCAATGCAAAACATTGAATTAATATTAATGTTAATGTTAATATATAATTGTAATGAAAAGTAAGTTTGAATAGGTGACATCATCACATTAATTATAGTTTTTCTTTAATACCTAGTATATTCTATATTTTCTAACCAAGGGGTTTAGTTCAAAATATTGAATTAATAAATAGTCGATACCTGTATATACTTCTTTGTATACTATATTAGTACGAGAACATATCTTATAAATTCTCTCTTTCATCTATGAGATTTTCGTAAAATTATCTTTAGTTAAATATTTTATATAATATTATAGTGATAGTAATTTTTTTCTTTCTAATAAGATTATTTTAAAATATCTATATTTATACACTTTTTTAAGTGAGAATCATTTTTAATGAGGTGTTATATATCCGAGGCTACTAGCACCCGACTGACGTGATCCCACAGGCCCTGAAGTTAACAACTAGGTAAACCCTCCAGTGGCCACCCGGGGCGGGATTCGAACCGGGGATCTTTGGGTACTTCTCGCAGGTCATTTCCAGCTCAACCAATTCACCCGAAATGGTTTACAATATTAATTTGTCATATTATTATGATTTAAAAAATAAACTGCGCAATGGCGCGGGAACTATACTAGTTGATATATTAAAATACTCTAAAGACAAATAGGTATATTGAAAGTGCTTGGTAGACAAATTGGTATATTAAATAAATGTTAAATATACCAATTAATGTTAAATAAAATATGAGAATTTTAATGTTTAAAAACCACACAAGAGCACTTTAGAGTTTTTTAATATATCAATTTTGTCCATAAAATCACTTTTAATATATCTATTTGTCCCTTAAATCTTTTAATATATCAATACATCTTAGGGGGTCATTTAATATACCTATTTGTCTTTTCGGCCTACAAAACTTGTCGTATCAATGTGTTTCCCATTCAGAGTTCTTCCGGTGGATTCGTCCCCTACATTACATGGACACATACTTTTGTTTTCATTTGCTTGTAATAATCTGTATAATAAAAGTTTATGTTCTTTCTCAACCTATCTAAACAACATACACGTCTGGAATAATCCGACTCAAGAAGCGAAGCCGGATACACACAAGCGAGTATGCTAGCAGGCATTGAGTGCTGGTCGAGTGAAATATAAAGATGATGAGCCTCACTCGCGACTTGGGAGAGTATCACTGTATCCCTTACCATCGCTTTTATAGTATCATTAGTAGAGACTTGAGTCTGGACTCTGGAGAGTAACACTCTTATTGAAAGGGTGAAAACAGTACATAAACTAAGCATTGCAGTCACTGCAATTAGGGCACATACAGATTTCAAAGCACATACATATATACAACATCTTAATCAACAAGCAAAACTCTTGGGTTTCTGAGGTTTCTCTAGTGAAAGAGAGCGCGAGAGCTAAGTCATCTTCTTTTGCTTCGACTCTTTCCATTCTTTGATCCTCACATCAATCTTAGCCTTTACGCTTGCATTAAATCCCTGGTACGGTTCATACCCGCAAAATGCCTGAAGTGCCTGCAAAGGGCAAAAACAATCTCCTCAATCCCTTGAATCTTATGTTCCTAATTCGCAACAAATTTTTTTGTTGTTGAAAGAATATGCAAGCCAACAGAACCAGTTTGATCAGTAGTATATATGTTTGGGGAGAGCATACCTCAAGGAGCACAAAGAATGGCGCCATTATAAAAGCTTGAGCCAAATTGTCCAGAATAGCTGGTGCTCGTTTCTGCATATTTTTCAGTATAACACATGCATTCAATGAATTTAGACTCAACGTGCCTTGGATAGTTGGATGGAAAATAAAAGCAGGGAATTTCCAAGTTCAGGATACAGGATACAGGTGATATGGTTACCTCAAACACTCCATGGCCGATTAACTGTCCCGACCAACAAAGCAGTTGGGCAGCCAGGACAAACTGCACATAGAAAGCATGGTGGTATATAATTAACCGAAAACTTGATTAGAAAAACAAACAGGAAGCAAGCAATATGACAACAACCTAAGGGATCTTTCCAGTCTTCATATACTCGCCTCACTCTGAGCCGTCAAAGTCCAGCGCAAGAGCACCAGTTCTTAAGGTTGAAATGACCAAAGTAATACTTCCTCTAAGAGAAATGTGAGCTACGGATATGACAACTAGATCTTAGGTATTAAGCTTCAAATGCAGTCGCCCTGAAGCTCAACCCAAGCCAAATTTGGGTTAGATTTTCTACTTTTGAGTTATGACGAAGGAAATAAGAATAAAAAAATAACAAAGAGAAGGAGGAGGATATTGATATCAGGATTATTAGGTAAGGTGGAAAAGGATGAACATTAGTAAGAACAAACACCCAGTGGCAAAGATCAAACAATCATTCATGAGGATGGTTTGAAAATCATATGGTGGAAAAAGATGCCAACAAAGCTTAAAACACAGAATACCTATCAGTTCAGAAATTTAGCCCCCGTTTGGTATCCATATACTGATATCAGATATCAGATATGGGTATTAGATATCGATATCGAAGATATGGGTATCAAATCTGATATCCGATATCTAATATCCTGTTTGGTATTAGAGATATGGGTATCAACCTAAACCTAATTCCCCTTTCTCCATCCCCGCTCCCCAAGCCCTAGCACACAAAGTTAATCTCAATCACTGAGAAAACCAGCCACACCCGAACTTCGTCGGAACCTAACTGCCGCCGGAAACCAACAAGAACCCAGAAATTTCAACCCAAAATCAGAGAAATTAACCGGCCACCGAACCTAACTGTCGCCGGAAACCAGATCTGGATAGGTGACCCACCGAACTTCGCCGGAAACCAAGCCAAGCTAGGAAAGGAGGAACGCACAGACCATTGGCATCGAGGTTGAAGATCCCCCATGGACTGAGAAGAAGAGGGAGGAGAAGCAACCTGTTATAAACCCATATCCCAATTTTTTGGGGTATATGGAAGTGATAATATTTACAAAGGAATTGGGATATGGGGATATGGGAGTATATCAATTTGATATCTATATACCCACCTACCAAACAAACATATGGATATGGGTGATATCCATACCCATATCCCATATCTTGATATGGGTACCAAACAAGGGCTTATGGTATAATGTACGGAGTCCCACGTTATCCTCGAATTTCTTAAGCCCCGTTCGGTATTGATAATTTGATATAACTTGATATCTAATATCTAGTGTTTAGTATAAACCGATATTGATATCACATGATATCAAATTTCCCCCTTTTTGGATATCCTAGATACATAGGAAGATGTCAATATCAAAGAGGGCCTTGCAATTAAGGCTGACTACACACCTCCTTCACTTGAAATGCCACGAAGGAGAGGAGATAATCTACCAATCATCAATCAGGCCAGTGGCCCCAAATTAACTGATCACAAAAGGAAACTAAAACTGAAACGAGCAAGGATACAACATGGTGAACAACTATACAACTAGGTCAACGACCAAGTAGAGAAAGCCTGGATTGCTAGGTCGATGATGTGTTTCATGATTCCAAGAGTCCAATCAAAATCAAAATCAACTGGTACATGATTCAATTGCGACTAAAACTGCAATGAGTAGCAGAGAAATAATACCTTCCAAGCAAGAGAGAAGCCGAGGCGAGTAGCTAGGGCGGAAGCCCCAAACCAACAGAGGAAGTAGAGGAGAGCGGCGAGGGAGCCAGCTTTCTTATCCCACTTGACATAACAGAGGGAGGAAATCGATGTGAGGACGAGGCCGATATTATACTGAAGTTCGTTAGGACTTGAGATCGGGGGTCGTGTGCACACGTGCGCCTATGCGCTAATAGCCTAGCACATAAGTCGAGCGGGGTTCCATCCTAAAACCAATTGACAATAGGAGGAGTAACCCACTAGCTTATATATTATGACTTCTTTGTTTGTATAATCAATGTGGGACTCTTTGTCTCCTCACATTCTCAACACGCCCCCGCAAGTGCAACTAGGGTCGTCTTTCGCCTCTAGTTGACACTTGGACAACGGGTCTAGCATCTCATTCTCTTTTTAGCTAGCCCAGGATCGAGAGTCGGGCCGTTTGGCTTTTCCGCTCTGATACCATACTGAAGTCCGTTAAGACTTGAGATCGGGGATCGTGTGCACACGTGCGCCTATGCGCTAATAGTTTAGCACATAAGCCGAGCGGGGTTCCATCCTAAAACCAATTGGCAATAGGTATATTATGGCTTCTTTGTTTGTATAATCAATGTGGGACTCTTTGTCTCCTCACATTCTCAACAAAGGGGGAGAAGTGAAGTAGAACAAGGAGCGTGTACGAAATCGGCCATACGAACAACATGTGGATGAAGATGTTGGTCGGGTTGCAATGGTAAGCACCGTAGAAGGCGAATTGCTCTTCCAAATCGAAAGAATCCATTTCCCCCCTTCTGGGTTTTTCCCTAACAAGCTCTCGAATTTATTAGGGATTGGAATTTCAATTTGGGGAAGATTAGCGCAAACTACTACAAGGTGATATGTGAACAGTCAAGTTATCAAATAGAGAGAGATGAGCAGCGTCGTTGAATTTCGATGATACTTCTAAACTGCTCCACCATAGGAGATCACCTGCAAATCTTCAATGCAACCTCTTCCAGTCTTCCCTACTACCCTCCCTGCAGGCTGCAGGCCTGCATCACAAAACATTTTAATATTTATTTAATCTTAAAAAAAAATAAAAGATTATAATTACATTACTAATATCTACTTTTATATATTTATAAAATTTAATTTTAAAAAATCATATTTTACAATATTTTAAAATTAAAAAGACAATATTTTACAAAATACAATTATCAAAAAATTTAAAAAATGATTTTTCAAAATTAAAATTTATAACAAACATCGCTTTTATAGTACCGCTAGGGTAGGTCCCGTCCCGTGTATGTAAAATATATTAATACAATATTATAAATAATTTTGATAGATTTTAATAAAAAAAAAAGCAATAACATAAATATAAATCATTTTTTCACCAAAAAATAATATAGATATAAATAAAAATTAGTTCGACGGATTATAAAAAAAATATAAATATCTTTTACTCCCTCCGTTCCATAATACATGTCCATTTACTTTTCGGCATGTTTTTTTATGAACGAAAAACTCTATCAACTATTATTGTTTTAATTAATTTTTTTATATAATATGATATTTATTAGTAATAAGTATCAAATTATATAAATTTTTTTATTAAAAAAACAATATTTTATAGAGTTTTCCGCTCATTAAAAAGCGTGTCGAAATGTAAAAGGACATGTATTATGGAACGGAGGGAGTATTTAGATTCTCTCAAAATATAAATAAAATTAACATTTATAAGATAATTTTTTTCTAATTTACAATTAATTGAATCTCATGTAATTTAGTAGATAACTGTTTTTTTAATATTTTAATATTATTTTTTAATTAAATATATAGTGTATATTTATAACATTAGTTTACTAAAATATCTATCCACAGATGGATTGTGGCTAAATAATATTTTGATAAATTATTTTGGTCTAAAAAAAATATAGATATAAATAAAATAATAATTATTAAATAAATAATTTTGATATTAATACTTTTGGAAAATTTTGGTCAAATGTCCATCTAGAACATCTAATTAACTAAATGTCCATTTTAAATTGGTTATTAAATAAGTGTCCATTCTATTTTAATAATACCCAAACTATCCTCATTATAATTAAATCACCTCCCCACCTAACCCCCTTATCCTCCTCTGTGAATGAACTCTCGATCTTCCTCCCCAATTCACTCCCTCCCGCCGGCAAGGCCCTCACCGTCTACATCCATTCCCTCGGCTCCTCCTTCCTCTACTGCGGCGCCATCACCGTCTCCCGCCCCTCTGTCATCCTCTCCCTACCCTGGCCCGACACCGGCGCCTACTCTACCTCTCTCCGCAGTTCACTGCCCTTGGAGCCGCCCCGCTCTCCGCAAACACTACAAAAAAAAGATTCAATTAGCCACGCTTGTTTGCCACGGTATTGATTTGTCATGGTCAATGGTCCAAAATTAGCAACGGCTAATTGATGGCACCACGGTTGTTACATGGTAGACCACGACAAACCCACACCGACGCAACCTCATGTCTAAACAAACCTAAAATCCCCCTCTCACCCTCTCACTTCACTTCTCTTACCTTCTCAGCCGCTACTCGGCCCCTGCCTCTCGTCGATGCACACTGCGTGCCCCCCATCCCCTTGCTTCACTTCTCTTCTCACTCTTCGCCTGCCTAGTGTCAACATCGCTCCTCTATCTGCCTCATCTCTGACGCTCGTCTAAGTCGTTCTCGTTGAAGCCGCTCTCACTGAAGTCGCTCTCACTGAAGTCACCCTCGCCAAAGTCGCCCTCGCCGAACACGTTGTCTCCACTCTCTTGAGAAGTCAAGCCTCACCTCCTTCAAACCTTAGGTAAGTATAATTTCTAATTCCAAATCTAGGGATGCAATATTGAATCTATTTACGGTTGCAATTTAAAATCTAGGGCTAGAATTTTGATTTTGGATTTTGGATTTTGAATGGTAACCTGTCATTCTAGGTTTACTTTGAATGGAGGATGCAGTTGGGATGTAATAATGTCTTTTGCCGACTTGTTTCTTACGGATGGATTAATAGCGTGCCAGTCATATTTTTTTTTATCATCTCTAAACTAGCCATGAATTCCCTAACTGGATGAATCATGAATGAAAAAAATATATACAGTTTTACGTTAATGATGGAAATGCTCATGTAGTTACTTAAATAATACAGTAGAAAATAATGTAAAATATTGCAACTTAAAATTGCCAAATAATCTAATGTTCCACTTCAACTTGTTAAATTTTCTTTTTACTTCCTGCATATAATAGGTACAACCAACCTCTACATTACAATGTCAGTAGATAAGTCATGGATTGATTGGCCTAGATGTTCTGTGTCGTATTTTGCCAAGTTAAATGAGTTTTTAGACTTTGCATATGCCAACAAGGATGCGAGTTTAAGCATATACTGTCCTTGTAGAAAATGTAAAAATAGGCTTCTTTTTGGAAGGGCAGTTGTGAAAAAGAATCTTCAGGAGAATGGATTTCTAGTGACATATAAGAAGTGGACAAAACATGGTGAAATGATTCAACGAAATGAAAAACCAGTCCAAATGGATGAAGTCTTACCTGGATTAGATGATTATATGGATGTGGAGATGGTTAGGTTGGTTGAAGATGCTATAGGGGTGACAAATGTACCTACACTGGATGGAGAGAATAGTGGTGGAGAAAGTGAGAGTACTAAATTTGGGCCAGCTGAGTCAACTGAGCAGTTTTTGAAATTGATGCAAGGTGCAAATAAACCTCTATATCTTGGTTCTAAGAAGCACACTTCCTTGTCCTTTGTGGTTCGCATTTTACAAGCAAAAAGCTTACATGGATGGACAGACACCTCATTCAAAGAGTTGTTGGAAATATTTAGGGAGACATTGCTGGATGGTGTGAACCTACCTAAATCTTTTTATGAAGCCAAGAATTTTATTGATGATCTAGGATTCACGTTTAAAACTGTAGATGTTTGCCCCAACAGTTGTATGTTATTTAGAAATGAAGATGCACAGCTTGATGAGTGTTTAATATGTTCTGCATCTCGATGGAGGGCAAGAGGTGGAGGTTCTAAATCTGGAAAAAGAAGAGCTGCAAAGCAAGCAAGATATTTTCCACTCAAACCAAGATTGCAAAGGCTTTTTGCAACTACAGACTCAGCAACCCTCATGAAATGGCATGATGAGAAGCGTGTGGATGATGGTGTCTTTAGGCATCCGGCCGACTCTCCTGCCTGGAAGCATTTTGACACTAAACACCCAAGTTTTGCAGCTAGTATAAGGAATGTGCGTCTAGGAATTGCATCTGATGGGTTTAATCCATTTGGGACACAAAATTTAAATCATAGTACTTGGCTTGTTGTAATAGTACCTTACAACGTGCCACCGATGTGTATCTTGAAACAACCGTACATTTATCTTTCGGTACTCAATCATTGATGGACCAAAAGGACCAGGTGATAAGATCGATGTTTACTTGCAGCCATTGATTGAAGAACTGAAAGATTTATGGGAAGAGGGGGTAGAAACCTTTGATGCTTCAACAAATCAAATGTTTCAAATGCGTGCTGCATTACTTTGGAGCATCAATGACTTCCCTGCATAGTACTAAAGGTGAATATGCATGCCCAAATTGCAATACGTCACCAGGATCAAGATGGTTGAAGCATGGGCACAAGTGGTCTTATGGAAGGAGTAGGAGGTATTTACCCTACCATCATAAGTATCGGAAAGATAGAAAGTCATTTTATGATAAAAAAAATTGAATATGATGGACCTCCTCGTATGTTGAATGGAGTGCTTACACAGTATAAAAAGGAAGATATGCTCATTAGGGCAGAGGATGGGGCCTGAGAAAGTGGAAAAAGATCCTACGAAAAAAAGAAGGCATAATTGGAAGAAAAAAAGTATATTTTATGAGCTTTCTTATTGGAAATACAATCTGTTGCAATACAGTATTGATCCAATGCATTGTGAGAAGAATATGGCTGAAAATGTACTTTTCACAATAATGGGAGTTAAAGGCAAAACGAAGGATAATTTGAGTTCTCGGCGTGATCTTAAAGACTGGGGCATTAGAGAATAATACCATATGAAGAAGAGGGAGTCGGGTGCTGAGTACTTTGAAAGAGCTGAATTTGAAATGGGTAATGAAGGGAAAGACAAGTTTCTATTAGGCTTATCCGAGGCCAGAATGCCAGACGGTTCTTGTTCAAGTATTGCACGACGAGTTAATTTGAAAGATCGTACAATTTGTGGGCTGAAAAGTCACGATTATCATATTCTTCTACAACAATTGATTCTGTTATGTGTCCGGAGCTCCTTACCTAGCAATGTGGTTTCAGGACTGATTGGTTTAGGGATGTTTTTTAAAACCTTGTGATTCAAAGTTAACTCCTCTAAATCTTTGGAGGAGGCACGTTCTCGCCTCATTGTTACTCTATGTGATCTTGAGAAGATATTTCCACCATCATTTTTTAATGTTATGGAGCATTTGCCAATACATTTGGTTGATGAAGCTTTAATTGGTGGGGCTGTGCATTTTCGTTGGATGTACCCAATAGAGAGGTTCCTTCTGACATTGAAGAACTATGTGCGACAACATGCATGTCCTGAAGCGTCAATAGAAAAAGGATATATAATGGAAGAATGCATGAATTTCTGCTCCCAATATCTTAAAGATGTGGAGAGAAAGTCAAATAGGCCTCCAAGAAGAAAAAATGATGTTGAGAAGAAGTTGCTCGAACACAAGTCCATCGATGGGTCCTGTTTCATACTAAAGCAATCACTACATATCTCAAGTAAGTGCCTCTTAGATGTATAGTGATCAATAAATACGGTTGAGTAAATATAAATTTTGTTCAAAAAAAGATGAATTTGTTTATATACACTTCATCTATACTATGCAGTGAACTTGTCACTGCTATTAAAAATCAAAATCCTGATGCAAGTGAGGAATCAGTGATGCGTACTCATTTTAATGAGTTTGCAAGTTGGTTTAAGGATCACGTAAGTCTTCATACTGATTTATATGGTTCAACTTTATTATGGTTTATGTAGTTATGTATCTAATAAGTGTACCTATTTATTATAGGTTAAACTTTATTATGGAACTCAGTCAATCGGGAAACGCGTGGACCACCACACATCACTGGTCGAAAGTCTCATGCCCAAGTTAGATATGATGTAAGTTGCCTCATTTTGATGCAAGGGGCCAATATATGTTATAGTTTTGATCTTTTGAGAGCTTTTAATGTTTCTATCATCTTGGTTATATAAGTGCTTTATTATTATATTATTGGACGGAATTGTTACTGTATATTGTACTTGACAGATGCAACAAAAGGGGGAACCCACTGATAAAATGACTGTTTGGCTGAAAGCCCGCAACCAAAATGACGCTGATGTTATTCAAGCCCGTGTATGTTGTGTATCATTGTATATATTAGTAAAAATGCCCTATGTTTGTCTCAATCTCTATATTATTTGATATTTAAATTCAATATTTGTAGATGGATTACCAAGAGGCGTTGGATAAGGAACCTGAGGACCAACGACAACTCACTTCTGTAAAAGATCGGATTTTCCATGAACTGATTGGACAAGATGGTCACGGTTATTTTCGAACATATGGTTCCAGTGTACCACGAAGTTTAGTGTATCCAAAAAACCCTACTTCACCACATGTTAGCACCTCAGAGCTCATGGAGAATATCAATAAAGAGGTAACAATGAGGTTGACCGAAGTCACCGAACAGTTCGATCTTCAGATAAAGGAATTGAGCAAGAAGTATGATGAGGTAATTAGTCAACTACGTCAGATGAGTTGTAGTGGCGAGAGAACCTCGGTTCCAAATGCCCCGGTTAGTCCAATTATTTAGTTAATGTCTTCAAGTTGATAATTTAGCTTTTTACTAGTGTTTCATAATTTAGTCTATTCAATTAAATTTTTTCACAATAGATTACAATTATCTAAATATATAGAGAGTAAGAATGGAATATTAAGGTAATAAAAGTGAGTGTCTTATTCCCCATGAGTAAATGCCCCCAAGGCTGAATTATAGGCATAAACATGTGAAAATAGAACAAAAGAAATCTGTTTTGGTGCATTAATTCAGCAGCTCCCCATTTTGATTCTTTAATTTTTATAGAATTTTAGCATAGTTTGTCAAGGAATAAAAATGCACGCTAGCTATCTACTCCTTTTTTTTTTTGCTAAATAGCTAGCTATTTAGCAACAAAAAAAAAACTCTTATTGTTTTACTTGGAAGAAGAAATAGCTCGTACTTTGCAAACAGCTGATTTCAATTTTTTTATTATGATGTGCAATAGGTACAATATGCTAGTAGTGGTCATCACAGGGAGTCCGTAGGAGATGGAATGAATCTATTAGCCGATAAAGATCTATTGCTCATGGATGATGACGAGGAAGAGGATTTGACATGATCAACTTTTTTCGTAGGAGATGGAATGAACTTGATCTCTCAGTTGCACGTTTTTATAAGTGGTCGAATGAACAAGTAATGTTTTGCGGTTATATTGGTGCATGTAGTTGCATTGTGGACCAAATTATGTTCATTTATGTGCTTCTAAAAATGTAACACATTTGCATGTTTGCATAATGACTTTGGAATGCTACTAATCCTACTCTATATATATATATGTACATGTGTGTTGAAACCTAATGTTAGGTTGCTTTTATTGTCATGGTGTATTTGTGATTATGCAAAGCCGTTGAGGGGAGTTGGATTTATGTTTCTGCAAATGTATTGTTGTCATAGATTTGAATTGATTAATAGCAAAAAGCAAATCTGTATTTTTCAGGTAAAATAAATTTTGCCACGGCAAGGTACTGTCGCCAATACCATGCTAATATTTATTAAAATGAAAAAAAAAACAATATTTGGAATAAAAAAAAGTTAGCCACGGCAATGTGCCGTCGCATGGCCACTACACCATGTTACGCTGTTGCATGGCCGAAGCTAAAACTCTGGCCACGGCTATTTGCCGTGGCAAATTGAAATTAATACGACAAAAGTAGCCATGGACAGATTGCAGACGCATAGCCGTGGCCATTGCCTATTTGCCACAACAAAATGAGTATTGGCTACAGCTTTTCCCCGTGGCAAATTGGATCTTTTTTTTTATAGTGAAAGATCGGCGTCTCCATCGAGGATCTAGCGTCCATGTCTCATCTCTTGACGCCGCCGGGGATCGGAGGATCGAGCGCATGACTCTCAAGGCCGTCGAGAGCACATGCTTGCTGCTGGCTCCGAATCTCCAATTCAATTTGCCCGCCTTCCTTTGAAATACCCCAAATTATCTTTTAGTATTCCGTTTTAAGTAAATATAATTTTCGTAATAAAATTTATTTTATTTTTGAACTTAGAAATTTTAAAGTGGATATATATAAGTTTTATAACTAGTTAAAGTTTAATACGGCATTTAATTTATACCGATTAAATAGATACAACAAATGTCTATAAATATAATATATATATTTATATGAAGATATTTTTTTCGTATATTTATTTAGCTACACACCGTCACGGAGATTAGTTAATAACACTAATCTAGCTGTTGCGTGCAACAGATCGAGCATTTAACGATTAGTTTCGATTCTTCAGGCTGATTTGGTTTCGGGTGAATCTGGTTGTTGGCGTACAAATCTTTCAGAGAGATTGATCCCGATCCTCTTTTCCGTAATAAATGTAGGCATCCTGTTCCTCACCCCCTATTCATCTACATCTCCTCTCGATCAACGCCATTTCATGTCGGCACCGGAGCTTTGGCCACAACGTACCGACGCAGGCGACCACCTGTCCACCACTGCACCCGGAAGTCGCCCAGGAGAGGTATCACGCAGCCGGTCGACAGAAGCAGTTCTGAACAAAGCACAACAGCCGCCTCAAGCTTCGAATTGAGGCCACTGTGTCGACTGGTTTCTGCAGCAACTTCCGACCCTTCGTTCTCTCTCGTTTCTCCACGGAATTTCAAATTCTTTATACCAAATCGTAGATCTGTAAGTCTACTTTCCATTTCCTCTAAGTTCATTCAATTCCGATCTAGCATTAGGAAATTATGGAAGCTGAAAGACAGCAGCGTTTGTGACTATAGCAACTGTCGACAGGTTCTTGCGGGATGTCCCTAGGAGGCTGTGATGGGTCGTCTCTATCCGTTGATAGCACGTTTCAAAGACAACTCCGTAACTCCGTGTACTACAACTTTTATTCACAAGTCATGGTCAAATTCTAAATGATTCAAGATTTTTAGAAGCATCAAGGCGGATGCAAGTGCCCAGGAAAATTCCGGACTGAGCGAAAACTGTGACGACTTGCGGGACCTCGTTCTCCGTCGTCTTTCGCTCAAACCCTTTGTTCTTTAAATCGAAATGAAGCTCGGTAAGTCTAGTTTCCAAAACCTTCAGTTTTTCTTAATTCCGATTTCATGCGAAGGAGTTATGAAAGGATGTTCAAAGGGCTGTCAGGATTCTAAACTAATCTATTCATGTGCATTGATCCACATTTCCGCAGCCATAGCCCAACGCCTTCGACCCTGAATCAATTCCACAGAAACCTTGCACATGGATGAGCAGTGGTAAGTTTGAAAGACCCATTTTCGGTGTCCCTAATTGACGTCGAATTGCAGTCGAACTTACCTAACCAAACATGTTTGTGCGTGTGCTGTTTTGTTCAAATCGCAGCAACTGTTCAGGCACTTGTCTCGACATTTTCTTTCACCTTCTGACAAAACAAATACAACCACGCTGAAGTAGAGTTTGCACTCGTCAGTTTGATAGGTCATAAGCATCAAACGGAGCTCTGTGCAAGGAGAACGGGTCGCCAGAACATCGCCGAAACCCACTGTTGAATCTGCGCGAAGGGATCCGTCGAGCTGTTGAAGGAGATGGTATAATTACGCCTAACCTCCCAACTTTTCTGTTTTTACAAAATGTGCCCTTGTTTTAGTTTTTAAAATTTCAGAAAGTATCCCGCAGTTTTAGATGTTGTTCTAACTCGCGTAATCTTCATCATCCGCAGTGTGATCATCCAATCCTTACCCGTCCTCACTGATTCAAAATTCCCAAGAAGATCATGTTGGTATTGTTTCTGACTCCTTAAATTAATTCGATTTTTAGTCGAATTAAATAAGTCAGATCCGTTTATTAAAATTCCAAGTATTAAATACTTCCTTGTGTTTCTTATTTCATACATATAGATATGTCCGTAGACTTCGTCAACTCCGTCACCAAGTGCTTTGAAGTCCATAGTTGGTACCGAAATCCAACAAGATGAATAAGGCAAGTGACATTCCGAGCCTTTATGCTCAATTGGTGCCTTCGTGTCTTGTTTGTTTTCCTGTCTTTGATTGCTTGCCAAGTTAAATAAAATAAATTACAATTCACCTGCTTGTGTGATTTATTTACCGTTCAGTTTGAACTTGGCAAGTTTAATTGGGTGACCTTAATAAGATAATAATAATATAGTTACCCACCGGTCATTTAAAACATGATTTATTTTTGTCCTTTCATGCTAATTGGTTAGGAATGGAACATGTTATTTC
This sequence comes from Persicaria tinctoria, assembly GCA_037127255.1. Taxonomy (NCBI): domain Eukaryota; kingdom Viridiplantae; phylum Streptophyta; class Magnoliopsida; order Caryophyllales; family Polygonaceae; genus Persicaria; species Persicaria tinctoria. Next base: position 56,841,411 of record JBANSL010000020.1, read on the forward strand.
TTTGATGCTTCCATCCTTTATTTTTAATTGCTTTCATTTCATTTGGCATCCATGTTACCTATAAATAACATGGGTTATTTTGTGTTGTGTGATCACCTAGGATATCTAAATAAAATAGTAATAATGTGAGGATTGTGTGATACGATTGGAACTCAATTAAATCAAGATCAATCAAATAAAACGTGTCAATCAATGCTGAGTAAAGTGAATGCAGTATGTAAAGTAATAAAAATAATGGAAACAGGTCGGGACTGTGTGTGCCCGGTCTATAAAGGGTTTCATGAAACTAACACATTTCCGTAGAGAAATGTTAAACTACCTCCGGTAGTAGGCTGCTATCTGCTAGTGAGAGCGGGGCCGGTATCATCATTTCCGTAGACAAATGTTAAACTACCTCCGGTAGTAGGCTGCTATCTGCTAGTGAGAGCGGGGTCGGTATCATATTATAACAAATAGTGTGTGTTGTGCAACATTCAATTCATATTAAGAGTGATAAACGTGTAAAGCATATAAAACTGTGTTTAAGCTACTCAATGTGAGGAAGTGAATGAAGTGTGTTATATCAATCTGTTTTAAGCTACTCAACGTGAGGAAAGAGAGCGAAGTGTGATATATATATACATCTTCTTAACATAGTAAGAACAAAGCTTTATAGTGATCGCAATTAATTCAAGCTATATCATATTCCATCTGTAATCGGAGTATGGTTCCTAAGAGTGCTTGTCGCTCGCATCTTTTGGTACTCAATCCTACTGGATTATCCGTGTCACATGAGTCGTGTCTTAAAATGTTAAGCCTTCACATAAAATATTCTTAATAATCGCATTTGGGTTTAGATTCATACCGTATTATGGTCACTGGGTCTGAATTCAGAGAAGTCCCAGTTTTCGAGCCGTTGCTTGCTAGTTCTTACGAACTAACCGTCCTATTATTTGTGACGGCAGGTTTAGGTCGAGTCTCAGAAGAGAAGACGAAGAGAAGTTGAGAAGCCATTTAAGTTATTTTAACATTGTATTTACATTTTAAAATTTCTAGATATATATTGTATAGGAGTTTAAATGCTTTCTTAAATTTAAAAGTCTTCCGTTGTAATGTTATCAGGTTGTAAATTTAAATCCTCAGTTTTAGAGGAAAGATTAATAAATAGTTTTTTTTTTATTTAAGTCTTCCGCTATTTAATTGTATTTCATTTATATATTTAGTTATTATCATCTTGTTTATGGGAGCATGGTTGCATGTCCCTATAAGCCTAAGGTGGTTACAAAGACATTAAAGTCCGAGTAATCACTGGCGCTGTGACATTCCCTTGGGTTATAAAAGGGGTGTTACATCCTTGACATACAGTGCTTTGGTTATTCACTTGTTGTCGACAATTAGTACTAGAAATTAGAAGTTTAAATTGTACCTTTAATTTTGCCTTTTATGCCAATAAAATTCTATTTTCATGAGTATTTGGTGGATTGCATGGTCTCTTTTCTACTAAGTGATTGATGACATTATGAATTGATATTCAATTAATTTCCATATTGTAGAAATGTGTAATGGGGAGTGTTGTGAGGTCATTTGATGTTTTTATGAGATTTGGAATTTTTTTTAGACATTTGTTTTAACCATGCACTCAATATGTTCGATAAAATGCCTAAGAGAAATGGGGTGAAGATGGTAGCTCTAGGGTTTTTCAATTGGGTGATTGTGAGATTGGATTTTTCCCATGGATTGAATTGGTTGGTTTTGGTTGATTATGCTTTTTTTTGAAGTTAGTGAATTTCTTGAATTGTGTTTTCTGATTTGATTCTGTATAACTTGAGTTTGGAGTGTGTGAAGGAATTGGAAATGGCGAAAGATATGAGTGAACTTTTATCATCAATTGAGATTTTGAGGTTCTCATACAATAATTGTAGTTGGAGGCATATTTTTAAGATTGGTGACAATAGGTTAATGATAGTGTTTTATACTATATAGTTGGTGACAATAGATAATCGGTGATATTGTTTTGTAGTTTATGACAATAGGATTGTGAAAATAATTTGGTGACAATGTTATGTTGTTGGTGACAATAAATTCCTCTTTGCTTAGCTTTAACCTCTCTAGGGTCTAATGTTTTGTCGTTGGTGACAATAGGGGTGGTGACAATGTTTTGTTGTTGGTGACAATACGTTTGTGAAAAGAATATGGTGACGGTGTTCTGTAGTTAGTGACAATAGAGTGGTGATATTTAGTATGGTGATGACAGTATTTTTGTGATTACATGGTCTTGGTGACAATATATTACTTACAAGAGGTTGATGACAATAGAGTGATGACATTGTTATTTTGTTATTTTTTTTAGATTGGTGACACTTAGTAGAGTTATATATTATATTTTGATGACAAATGGAATTTATGTTGTTATTTTTAGATTGGTGACAATTGGCAGAGTTATATATTCTATTTTGGTGACAAATGGAACTTATGTTGTTATTTTTAGATTGGTGACAATTGGTAGAGTTATATATTCTGTTTTGGTGACAATGGAATTTATGTTGTTATTTTTAGATTGGTGACAATTGGTAGAGTTATATATTCTGCTTTGGTGACAAATGAAATTTATGTTGTTATTTTGTTGTTATTTTTAGATTGGTGACAATTGTTAGAGTTATATATTCTGTTTTGGTGACAAATGGAATTTATGTTGTTATTTTGTTGTTTTTTTTAGATTGGTGACAATTGGTAGAGTTATATATTCTGTTTTGGTGACAAATGGAATTTATATCGCATTTAGCTATAATGTAATTTTCATTATCCTTCTGTTCAATTGTAGTGGAAGTTGTGGTATGTATATCATCAAATATATCGAGGGTCTTGCATTTTATGGTGGTATTGAAGCTATTTCAGACAAGTATATGGATGCGTATAGAGAGAGAGGATGGCTATAGAGGGTCTTGCTATTTTGGATGTTAAGTATGAATGTCTCAACTGTTCCCCTTTGTTTTGATATTTTTTGCAAGTTGATGTAGTCTGACAATTAAGTATTACAAAGTTAAACCGCACATCAAATTTCATCTACTTAGGGTTATTATTGTACAATACTCCCTCCAGTTCAAAATTTAAGTCATTTTAGTATTCTACACAAGTTTTAATAAAACACTCACCCATCAATCAACATCATCATTACACTAACCTTTTTAATAAATTTTATTGTTTTTAAATACCCACTACATTTTTCAACAATCAAAATCTTTTAAAAAGTCAACAACACACAAATCAATACAAATCATTACTATCCCCTACCTAGAAAACCTAAAATGACATCTATTTTGATACAACCCAACTAGTCTAAAACGACATCTATTTCGAGACGGATGGAGTATTATTTTTCAACAGCCACTACATTTTTTATCCAATCAAAATCTTTAAAAAAATCAACAATACACAAATCGATACAAATCATTACTATCCCCTACTTAGAAAACCTAAAACGACCTAAATTTTGATACAAGATTTATAGGCTAAAACGACATGAATTTTGAGACGGAGGGAGTATTGTACATCGAATTATTCGTTTGCTCAAGTTTAGCGCCTCTAGGGTCTATGCTCCCCTAGTTCTAGGGTTTCAGTTTCGTAACAAAAAATGTGTTAATATTATATGACAAATCTGATAACATTGGTATTGTACACACATTTTAGGGTTTAGGGAATGCGTTAATATTATATGACAAATCTGATAACATTGGTATTGTACACACATTTTAGGGTTTTGGGTTTAGTCGGGTTTAGGGAGGCCCTAAACCCTAAACTATATTGTACATCAAATTTTCGTCTGCTCAGTTTTGCCCCTCTTGGGTCTATGATCCCCTTGTTCTAGGGTTTCAGTTTTGTAACAAAAATGTGTTAATATTAGATGACAAATGTGATGACATTAGCATTGTAAACATTTTAGTTTGATGAAAGTGCTTTGTAGTTGGTGACAATCGGTTAGTGACATTGTTTTGTCGTTGGTGACAATTAATTTCTAAAAATAGGCGGTTGATACTAGATTGATGACAAAGTTTTGTAATTGGAGACAATAGATTATTGACCAAAGCTTGATGAAAATAGGTTGGTTACACTGTTTTATTGTTGGTGTCAATAGATTATTGAAAAGAGGTTGGTGACCATGTTTTTTATAAGTTGGTGACAATACGGTTGATTAAACAATATGAAAACAGTGTTTTGTAGTTGGTGACAATGTCTTGGTTATGTATAATGTTATGGTGACAATTTTTTTAAGGTTACAATATCATGGTGACAATATATTGTCATCAACCTCGTCGTTAATAGTTGTCACCAACAATTGACATCAGGGAAATCATCTATTAGCAGAAAAACCCCATTTGTCACCGAGGAAAATTGTTACTAGCAACTATCACTGGAAGAAAATCAATTTTCACCCAAATTTTTTTGTCACCAACAATTATCACAAGAAAAAAAAATCAATTGTCACTAGAAAAGATTTTCCCCTAACTGTCACCGGAAAAAATGAAATGTCACAAAAAATCAATTGTCACCAAAATAATTGTCACAATTAACTGTCACCAGAAAAATATACTCAACTGTCACCAAAAAATTGTCACCAAATGTAGGCGTTGACCAGAATGGTCAATGTTGACTAGTCAATGTTAAAATTAAAAATGGTCAAAGGGGGAAAGAGGAAGGGTTAGGGATGAGGAAGGAGGGGTATTTTTGAAAAAAATGGATATTTACTTAATTATGTAAAAAAGTGGACATTTACTTAATTTTGACATGAAAAATGGATATTCACCAAATTTAACCAATAATTTTTTCCACCAAAAAACAATTAATATAGATATAAATAAAATAGAAATTATCAAATACCACATATTTATCTATTAATATTTTTGGCAAGTATGACTATGAAATATCTTTTATTTATGTTTTTGTCAATTAACTAATATTATATATATATATATATATATATATATATATATATATATATATATATATATATATATATATATATATATATTATGGTTTATATAACTTTCTATAAACTATGATAATATATTAGGGCATGTTTGGTATGGATTACTGGGAATCAGAAATCGGTAATCGAAATGGATGATTCCTGTTTTAGTGTTTGGTAAGCTGAAAATCGGTAATCGGATACCAGTAATGGGTCATTCCCAATTTGAGGGCTAATTTCATCCCTCCCAATAAGGCGGGTAATCCTTCATTACCAATTTCCCACAAACACAACCCTCACCCATTCCATCTTCTTTGTACCACCACCGTCCATCTTCTTCGTCATCGGCACCGGCACCACCACCGTCCATCGTCTTCGTCTCGGCACCGGCACCACCACCGTCCACCGTCTGCCTCTCTCTGGCTCCCTCCAACGCCCTTGTCGTTTTCTCTCTCCCCCATTCCAGATCTGAGATCCCTTTTGCGTTCGCCGTCCTCCCGACATCACCACAGTCCACCACCGCCCCCCTCGCCGCCCCGTCCAAATATGCAGACGCTGCGCGCAGATCTGCCTCCATCATCGTCCTCCTCGTTAATTTATGAACTTCCTCCCTCGTTAATTTCTGAACTTCCTGCCGCGCAGATCGCCGCCCCGTCCATCATCGTCCTCCATCATCACCTTTCTCCCTTGTTACTTTATGAAATTAAGTTGCTGTTAACCTTATTTTGGGAAGAATTTTGCAATTTTGAATTTGGGTAAATGGATTTGTTCATTCTTGTAGGTTTTGATGTTTGGGAATTTCTCATTCCGACTTGGTACCAACCAACGTGCTTAAGAAATGACTGATTCCGATTTTTGATTCCCATTCCGATTACCATTGTGATACCAAACGGGGCCTTATTTTATTAAAAAAATTTCTTGAATCAACCACAATGCACCACATTGAATGTGGCGCGTTGTGGTTGATTCTGGGGACAAAAATCTTACGTGACGCGTTGTATTGTAGTTGATTCTAGGGAAAAATTAATAAAATAATATGTTATCATAGTTAATAGAAAGTTACATAAGCTACAATCTATCTATATATATTTATATTTTAGTTAATTGACATAAATATAAATAAAAAAATATTTCGTAGTAATACTTACCAAAATATTAATAGATAAATACGTAGTATTTGATAAGTGCTATTTTATTTATATATAGATTATTTTTTGGTGGAAAAAATTAATTTGTGAATAGATATTTTAGTAAACTAACGTAATAAATCTATACTATATATTTAATAAAAAAATTAAAATGTTTTTAAAAAACAGTTATCTACGGTATTAAATTACATGAGATTCAATTAATAGTATGTTAGAAAAAAAAATTTACCTTATAAATGTGATTTTTTTTATTTATATTTGAGAGAATCTAGAATCTAAATAAAAGATATTTAGATTTTTTATAATCCGTCAAACTATTTTTTTTATATCTCTATTAATTTTTAGTGGAAAATGATTTATATTTAGATTATTATTTATTTCTTTATTGAAAACTACCTAAATTATTTATAATATTGTATTAATGTATTCTCCGTACATGAGACGGGACTTACACTAGTAGATATTATAAATGATAAGTCATATGTAACATATGCCATCTTCTCCTTATCTTAATAGTAATAAGTAATAACCATTAAAAAAAATTATCTCCACCTTAATCAATTTTAAGATAATAGTTTTCATAAGTTTTTAGATATAGATATATTTTGGAAAGATTTTACCCTATTTTGTAAGATTTTGATTATAATTATATAAAAGTTTGATAATACTTTCAATATATTAATGAGAATCAATGATAATTTTATTTTAATTGTGTAACAATTCAAAGTGTTAAAATAAATTAATTACCTATCTGAACGGGTATTTATATCAAATTTATTTAAATTATAAAAAATCGCACACGGTGCGGGTACTGAACTAGTAGATATATAGATTAGTTGAGACAGTCTGGAGAGTAACACTCTTATCATACCATCTTATCATACCATCCACAATGGTTTTGGGTAAAATGTACTATTGGGTAAAATGTACACATTTGCACAAGATGTGTAAAAATACACATCACTTTTTAACAATTTGTTCCATTGGTGAAATATGCATGTTTTACACACTATTCAAATACAATTCATTTAAAATAACAAGGAAAATAAAATCATAAAAAATCAACCAATGAAATTGTCTTGTTTTTCTGTAAATTAAAAGTTTTTGCAAATAGAGAGGTGGCGTGCTCAAATTTGTACATTAATGCTCAAATGTATATATTTGCACACTCAAAATAACCAATGGAGTTAAAAAAAATGTCTAAAAATACACATTTGCACACAACCATTGTGGAGGGTCTTAAAAGGGTTAAAACAGTACCGAAATTAAGCATTGCAGTCACTGCAATTAGGGCATACAGATTTCAAAGCACATACAAGTATACAACATCTTCATCAACAAGCAAAATTCTGAGCCTCTGAGGTTTCTCCAGTGAAAGAGAGAGTGCTAGAGCTAAGTCATCTTCTTTTGCTTCGACTCTTGCCATTCTTTGATCATCACATCAACCTTAGCCTTTACACTTGCATTAAATCCCTGGTACGGTTCATACCCGCAGAATGCCTGAAGTGCCTGCAAAGGGCAAAACAATCTCCTTAATCCCTTGAATCTTATGTTCCTAATTCGCCGCTTTTTTTTGCTGTTGAAAGAATATACAAGCCAACAAAACCAGTTTGTCCGAACAGTAGCATATGTTTGGAGAGAGCATACCTCAAGTAGCACAAAGAATGGAGCCATTAGAGCAGCTTGAGCCAAATTGTCCAGAAAAGCCGGTGCTCGTTTCTGCATATTTTTCAGTATAACATATGCTTCAATGAATTCAGACTCAACGTGCCTGGATGGAAAATAAAAGCAGGGAATTCCCAGTTCAGGATAAAGTATACAGGTGAAAATGGTTACCTCAAACACTCCATGGCCGATTAACTGTCCCGACCAACAAAGCAGTTGGGCAGCCAGGACAAACTGCACATAGAAAGCATGGTGGTATATAATTAACTGAAAACTTGATTAGAAAAACAAATAGGAAACAAGCGATATGACAGCAGCCTAAGGGATCTTTCCAGTCTCTATATACTCGCCTCACTCAGAACGGTTAAAGTCCAGCACAACAGCACCAGTTCTTAATGTTGAAATGACCATAGGAAAACTTCCTCTTAGAGAAATGTGAACTGCGGATATGACAACTAGATCTTATTAGGTATTGAGCTTCAAATGCAAGTCTTGCATAGAACCATTAAACCTCAAGACACTAACTCGGTGTTGAGCTTCAGACGCCCCAAAGCTCAATCCAAGCCCAATTTGGGTTAGATTTTCTACTACTGAGTTGTGACAAAGGAAATAATAATAAAAAATAACAAAGAAAAGGAGGAGGATATTGATATCAGCTAAGGTGGAAAAGGATGAAGATGAGTAAGAACAAACACCCAGTGGCAAAGATCAAACAATCATTCATGAGGATGATTTCAAAATCATATGGTGGGAAAGATGCCACAAAAGCTTAAAACACAGAATACCTGATGTCCCAATTTGAAACCTTTAAACCTATACTGTCAGTTGAGAAATTTATGGTATAATGTACGGAGTCCCACATTTATTTTTTGGGTCGAAGTACCGAGTCCCACATTGCCTGAACAGATCATATCCTCGTGTTTCTTAGGCCCCATTTGGTATTGATATCTAGTGTTTAGTATAAACTGATATTGAATTTCCCCCATTTTGGATATATACATAGGAAGATATCAACATCAAAGAGAGCCTTACAATTAAGACTGACTACACGCCTCCTTCACTTGAAATGCCAGGAAGGAGATACTCTACCAATCAGCAATCAGGCCAGTGGCCCCAAAGGAACTGATCACAAAAGGAAACTAAAACTCAAATGAGTAAAGAATTAAAGATACAACATGGTGAACAAGTATACGACTAGGTCGACGAACAAGTAGAGAAAGCCTGGATTGCTAGGTCAATGATGTGTTTCATGATTCCGAGAGTCCAATCAAAATCAAAATCAACAGGTACATGATTCAATTGCAACTAAAACTGAAATGAGTAGTAGAGAAATAACCTTCCAAGCAAGAGAGAAGCCGAGGCGAGTAGCTAGGGCAGAAGCCCCAAACCAACAGAGGAAGTAGAGGAGAGCGGCGAGGGAGCCAGCTTTCTTATCCCACTTGACATAACAGAGGGAGGAAATCGATGTGAGGACGAGGCCGATATTGAAGGGGAAGAAGTGAAATAGAACAAGGAACGTGTAAAAGATCGGCCATACGAACAACATGTGGATGAAGATGTTGATCGGGTTCCTATGGTAAGCACCGTAGAAGGCGAATTGCTCCTCCAGATCGAAAAACCCCATTTTCCCCCTTTCTGTATTTTTCCCTAACAAGCTCTCGAATATTAGGGATTGAAATTTCAATTTGGGGAAGATTAGCGCGAACTAGTGCAAGGTGATATGTGAACACTCAAAGTTATCTTCTTTTTTTTTTTTTTTATTAGGAAAAAATTCGAGCTCAGACAAACCTGATACTCGAGAGGCCGACGAATCGGCAGACGGACTAGCCGTCAACAAACAACATACTACAGAGACAGACACAAATAAACACAGATGAAAGAAAAAGCTCAAACAAGCCGAAAGAGTCGTCCGCCAGCAGAAAAGACGAGGGAGATCCAAGGCGGGCCACGAATGCCGAGAACACGGGGGAGTGCAATGACTCTCACAGCGACTCGACGCCGAGATGGCGGAGAACAGTAACCCACTATCGGAAAGGGCAGAACCAGGGGAAGTGTGGATCACCGACGTTGAATATCGAGGATTTTTTTTTTTAGCTTGATAAAGATTATGTCGGGTTGGCCGCAGCAGAGCCCCTTTTTAGCGCATCATTCCGGACGAGAACATGCAGTTCTGGATCATCCTCACAGCTGACGTCGGAAAGGGATACATGGGTACTACGAGCAAGATAGTCGGCCACAGCATTAGATTGCCTGAAAATATGACGATTAACAACATAAGTAAAGGACGAGATATCAGACAGAATATTAGAGGATGCTTCTAAACTACGCCACTGTTTTTTTTTTAAAAAAAAATTGTAATACAAACAATTTTTTTTATATATAAAGTAATAATTCGAATGTCAGACAGGACTGACTGATTATTCGTGACGGCGAACCGTCAAACATACAACCTAAAAAGACAGAAATACAGACAACAAGCGAGTGAAACAAACAGAATAAAACTCTACAACAAGAAGACCAACTCCCAAGAAAGTTGTGAGGACGCCGACGAAGAGCGGAGCCAAGCACCACCGAGCAGGGGCACCGCGGACCAACAATACAGGCGTACAGCAGGACACTAACTCCTGTGGATAGTCCACACGAACTCCAAGGAAGCTCAATCTCGGATACGGAGTCGCCCTAAGCGCACCACCATGACCCAAGCTAGTCCCGACTTCAGACTCCACCCCCCACCCCACCAAGCAGAAGACCTCATAGAAACGTCGGAAGCAGATCCGCACGTTGCTCGAATAAAACGCCAATAAGATTTCGCCTACAAGAATTTCGTCAAGCCCTTGCGGTATTTGATCAAATCCTTTTGAGATTTTATCGAGACCCTTACGGGATTTTGATCAAATACATAAATTTATATATCTATATTATCTATATTATAATACTAAAGGAGAAGTCGCCTACGACATGTGGCGGTTTCTCCTTTAATGTAGCCTCTTTTTTTTTTAGATTAACCGATTTATTTTAATGGTTTTTAATTGATTTATTTTAATTGATTTTAACAATAAAATAACAATGTATTAGGAGCCCTGATGATTCGTCTAACTAATGCTTTCAATCCTGTCCGTTAATTCAGCATACTACATTTAATTCTCAACGAATTAAAATTTAAAAATGATGACATTATCATGCACTTTCACATCTAAACTTATCTAACCAAATCTTAAAAATCAACTATGTAAATATATATGATTCGTTTGGATCCCATCAATCCCTCATCCGACGTAGCTTTTTTAAATTTTGAAGATTAATTAATTTATTTTAATTGTTTGTTAATTTTTAATCAATTTATTTAGGAGATTAATGATTTATGTTAATTGATTGTTAAAATCTAAACAAACTTATTTTTTGAATAATAAAATCTAAATAAAATTTATTTTCCAAATAATAACAAATTTATTTTAATTGATTTATTTAGATCCAACCTTATCTAATTTAGATGATATAATCAAATCTTAACTAATTAATTTTTATCTTTATTAATATTATAATTAATATTACTAATTGATTTGGATATCCAGATATTATGGTTAGTTGGTTGAGATATTCAAGGGATCCTATCCTTAATAATTATCCTTACCAATTATTTAAATAATCTTATTTAGTTTTAAATATTTTCTATTTCTATTTAATCTATTCCATACTCTTGATGGCCATTATACGTTTGACATAATCGGTGAGCCCCAAGAGGGTTTGGCGGCCATATTAGCGGTTCTTGGCAGATAAAATGGTTTTTGATTATTTTGTTATATTTATCCCATAAACTAAGTATAAAACATATAATATGTAATAAACTATGTATTAATTTTAAGTTTATAGCATATCAAATAAAAAATCATCATGACCCTTTTTAAAGTTGTCTGAATCAAATATAAAATCATATAGGTATATTCAAATAAGTATCATGATTTTATAATAGAGAAATTTGAAAGCATAAAAACTAATAATTTCAATTTAAAACCGTCAAGATCGCTAAGCCTCCGTCCCGTGCCCGCCAAAACTCTTCCCCGCCAAGCCTAATTTGCACCCGCCAAGACCGCCAAGTCTCTGTATTGCACCCGCCAAGGCCGCCAATGTACTGTTCCATTCCCGTCAAGGCCCTCCCCCGCCAAACTACACTGCCAAGGCCGAATTCGGGACGGTGTGGGTCCGCCAAGCGTCTTGGCGGCCGGCAAGGCCGTTTTTTAGAACACTGGTTCTATGTGGTGTCATATTATTTCACCAATCCTTCATGTTAAATTGTGGTATTTTTGGACTTTGTTTTCTTTAAATAAATAAATAATTACTCTGTAATATTTAAGTGGTGTGTTTTGTAATCCTATCCGGTTGTTACAACAAATATTTACCATAATCTAGTACAAATTGAAATCATTATCTTCAACTAGCATCGGTTTAATAGGTATTTATTTTATTGGATTGTTTTGAAATTTAAATAACAATATATTTCTTGGATTGTTTTACAATTTAAATAATACTTTATTATATGTTTTAGTTAAGATTTGACCATATATTTAGGATAAGAATTAAATCAAGAGGTAGACAAATTTTCCAATTATATAAATAATTTATTTTACCCACGTATTTATGCAGTTTATTAATAAATTATATTATATTACTACTCCGTATATATTATTCATATTTAAATTATTTTGATTAAAATGTGAATATTTTTTATTTTAGTTTTTCTTTGTTAAAAATAAATCAAGGAATAATCAACTAAATGTGTAAGACATGCTAATGAATTATAAATTTAGTTCACAATTTTATTGATACTATCTCATTGTCATCATAAAATGTATATAATATAAAGAGAGTCCATTTTTAAAAGACTTATATTTGATTTGCCATATTATTTCTTTAATACAATGGAATTGAAGGAAACTTCCTATAGAGATCGATCTGTACCATCTATCTAAGATCGATAAAAAAAAAGTCAAATAATTTCAACATTTTCATGCAGTGTGTCATTGTATCTCTAAAATGAAAAGGTTATGTGAAATTTAATGTATGGTATTGTACATAATTAGATTTTAAAAAAATATCGTGCCTTGGGCACGGGAACTAAACTAGTATAGTATATATTAAGAAACACAACTATTTTTCCTTTTTTTTTAGGAACTCATTTTCGAGTTGTCTCGGGCCCATGAAATACCTTGGGCCTAAAGCATAAATGATCGACCCTCTCCTCAGGCACAAGGAAAACCTTTGGGCCCAAGCAGAGGCGAGACTTGACACACCACAGTCCATGGAGACCAATCAGTGGCAACGGAGCCACCGGGCCGAGGACAACGACAAACTATCACCATGTCAAGGGACGAGCAGCCAACCGGCTGGCGTTGTCGAGCTCATCGAGGCTGAAAAAGAGAGAGAAAGCCCGACACGAAGCCGGGAAGGAGACAAGCCACACAGGCGGTGCTATCGAAACCGACCGGAGTAAAAAACCAGTCATCGCACCGAAGTCAAACCCACAACAAGAGATGGAAGGAGGATGCAAAACCGAGCACCAAGCCGAGGGGCGACGTTGGAGGAGCGTCTGCACTCTGCGGCAACAGACCCATATATCAATCCAATATATGCCAGAGAGACCCGAGTACACCAGTGCGCATGTGCGACAATTTAACGATCGAGGGTGTGTGACGAGGAAGACAACAACCGGGGAAGAACTGGAACGAGGTGATTAGACATGACCTAGCTGTTATGGGACTCACAGAGGAGATGGCTTGTGATATGATATAATAAAGGAGTGTTATCCATGTTGTGGAGGGTTATCTATAGGCGACGTTAGAGAGTATGGAGACATATCTTGTACCCCTTGTTTCCTTCCTTCTCGCTCTTTATTTATTTATTTATTTATATGTTCATTTATAATATTTAGGGCAAATTGCATAAAATAGCACGAACTTTAGGGGTGGTTGCACTCAGTGGCACGAACTTAAACAAATACAAAAATAATCACCAACTTTGGTGTTTAGTTGCGGTCAGTGGCACGTATACCCCTTATCTCGCTAATGTGGACTAGTAGGGGTGCTTACATGAAATTTTTTTAATTAAAAAGACATATAGCGAGATATGAATTAATGAGAATGCTTATATGTTTTTTTTTTAAAAACTAAAATACATAAAAGATGTGCCAAAATTATGAAACTAGCTAGGTTCCAATTTTATTTTTTATTTCATGTAATTCCAAATCAAAGATAATTGTGACAAATATAACATTTGCAAATTGAAATTTGGTACTAGTTATTTTAATTTGCAAATGCTATATTTGTCACAATTATCTTTGATTTGGAATTACATGAAATAACGAATAAAATTGGAACCTAGCTAGTTTCATAATTTTGACACATCTTTTATGTCTTTTTTTTTAAAAAAATTCATGTAAGCACCCCCACTAGTCCACATTAGCGAGATAGGGGGTATATGTGCCACTGACCGCAACTAAACACCAAAGTTAGTGATTATTTTTGTATTTGTTTAAGTTCGTGCCACTGAGTGCAACCACCCCTAAAGTTCGTGCTATTTTATGCAATTTGCCCTAATACTTATTATGTGTCCCCTCGAAAATTCTCTCGACATAAGAAAAGAAATAGGTGCATACCATTCGACCGTCAGACCCTTCTTGTATCAGGGGAGTGACATACTGAAATTGTTACTCTTGTCCAACCTATCAATACAAAACTTTGCCAAATTTAACTCTAAAATAGTAAAATTCTTAAGATCAGGTTTGCTGTGTCCTTAAAGTGGCAATCGAGGTCCTACATCTCAAATCATAGCTAATTGTAGAACAACCATGAAATCCACATCTCAAGTATAAGCTCTTCTTCTCCTTACGCAAATTGAACAACAAAAAAGAATCCCAAGTATATCAAAAAAAAAAAAAAATGTATATCAAAAACATCGATCTCTAGCTGTTGGATCCACCAACGGCGACATGCCGGCGAATATCGAGCTGATCGACGTACTTGAGAGGCGCAACCGTCTCGTTCCTAATCCTCTTGATCTTGGGGCTCAGCAATCCCCTATGCCGGAATCCATACAGCTTCAGCACCTGATTATCGGCGAAGTTGAACGCCCTCTCCATGCTCCTCAGGCACTTCTCCACCGGGTAATCGCCGTAGCTCCCGCAGGGCTTACACCCTACGAAGTGCGTGACGAACGGCCACCTCTCGTCGCCCAATCCCGGGTGGTGCTTCTCCATCATCTCCTCATACTTGTCCACCAATCCCAGCCAGTATCCATGGAGGTAGTACGAGTTCTCCACATACACCTTGCTCATCCATTCGTCCTTCCTCGACACCAGCAAGTAAATCAGCGCCGATTGATCGTCTGCCTCGAATGCAGGCCTTCCTTTCAGGTAGGCGGTGAGGATCTTCCCGGCCTCGTCTCTGACGGGGCCCTTGGGGCCCATCGGAGCCCACACGTCGAGCAGATCCAACGACCACTGGCAATTCCGGAACAAGAAGCTGCCGGTGTTGAGCGCGATCCAGCTCTTCTGATCGAACAGCAGATCTGGATAGCCGTGGATGACGAGATTGTGATCGCGGTACTTGTCCAGCGGGATCTCGAAGGTCATGTCTGTGAACATGGCGTCGCTGTCCATCCACCAGATCCACTCGATCTCCGGGTGGGAGAGCATCAGCTTGCGGATTAGCGGCAGCTTGGCCCAGTATCCGGCGAGCTCCTTCTCCAGGTGAGCGAGGTTGTAGACGATCTCGATGCCGTGGAGCCTGCAGTAGTCGATCTTGTTCTTGACGCCCTTGAGGAGGTAGTGGTCGCCGATGGGGTTATCGCAGGGGCCTGGGGGCGAGCCGGTGACGAGCAAGATGCGGGGCTTGCCGTTGAGGGAGGAGGGGAAATTAGGGTTTCGGGAGAGCCAATTGCGGCGCTGGTCGTCCCAATTGGAGATTTTGGGGCCGAGGGAGTAGGTTAGGTTAAGGCTGAAGTACTGGTTACGGTCGCCGTCGTCGGGATCGGTGGGGTCCTTGTCGGATCGGATCTCGGCGAGTAGACGGTTCGTTTCTTCGATGATCGCGCGTTGCTCGGCGTCTGCGGAGGAAGAGGAGAGGCCGCCGATCCCGACAGTCCCCCTGAGGACGAGGATTGTGATTAGGCCACAGAGGACCGTGATTTTGATGTTATTGATGGTCTTCTGGAGCTTCTGCCGGCCGGCGCCTCCCCCACCGAGCAAAGCGCCGCCGCGGCCGCCGCCTCTGCTGCCGGCCATCTCGGTGAAACAGGGGTGAAATCTTGAATTCACTAGCGCTTTTTAGTTCAATAGAAACAGGAATCGATCTCTCCTTCTCACTCTCAAAACCAGATTTAACTGAAAATCGACAATTAATTTGGAGTTTGGAGGGAATTGAAATCTGCAATGGAGCAGTAGAGAAGGAGTTTGGCGGGAGGGGGAGTTGAAGAAGAAATACAAAGGGGATTACAGGGAATTTGCAGCTGTGGTATTACGGAGTGATATCATAAATTACGCGCATTCATTAAATATAATAAATAAACGAAAAAAAAGGAAGAAAATTAGAGAAGAAGATTGAGGAGGCGGGATGGAAACCGAGCAACGCTGAGCTTAGCTGTCAATGAACGAATCCGGCGACGGAGGAGTGTTTCGCCGCTACTTCTCATCCTCTCACCCGACGCGTCGCCAGTTTTATAAATTCATTTTTATTACTCCGTATTAAAATAATCGGCATTCATAAACACATCTACTCCGTAGCGTGTAAAAAGCAACCTATCAAATCATTCAATGTGGATTTCTCGATTACTGAATATTCAACATGAATAATGGAAGGGAATGGGGGAGAGAGTGGGGAAGCACCAAGTAGAGACTAGAGGAAGTCATGTGCGAACAATGCGGGGCAGCTCTTCTTTATTACATACATAGCATAGCCTGTTTTATTTTATTCCCAACGAGTAACGACTATTTTGCATTTCCTAACTACTTTCTTTTCCCTTTTAACAAGTTATAATAAATCAAATTAATTTCCATTTCTCATACTTACTCTCTGCGTACGTACTATGCCTATATCTTTAATTATCACTATATGGGCATCATTTGTTAGTTGTTACTGTATATAGGATTTTAATGGCGATGAAGATTAGATGATGGAAGCCAACCATGTGAAATATACATAGCCCCCATGTGCAATCATATGCTACCCTTTTAGTTTTAACCCATCATCAATGCAAATCCATCTCCAATGTTTAATGGATCGAAGATCTTCCCCTAATCCCCTTCGTAAATAATCATCATCTCCATCTCTACTAGTTAGGGCTTAGGGTTGTTATATGAGCTCAACAGCTCGAGCTCGGCTCGAAAAAAGCTCGACTCGAGCTCGTTCAGTTAATAAAACAAGCCGAGCTTGAACAGAAAAGAAAGCTCGTTTAAAAATTGGGTTCGACTCGGCTCGAACCACTTCATTCAAGTTATTTTCGCATCTCATTATGGATCCGGCCAGAAATTTCCAACGGACATCTTATGCATAACGCTCAATTTTCTTACACCATCAAATTAACCGACTGTGTTTATCTTAACTATTCTCAACCAGTTTGGATTCACGACTCGGACCGATAACTAGAGGTCGTGTGCATGGGCGCACATGCGCTAGTAGCCTAGCACATAAGCGAGGTTATATTCTAAAAGACTAAAACCAATTGGCAATAGAAGGAGTAGCCCCAACTCATACAATATGGCTTGTTATGTTCAACTTTCGATGTAGGATTATTTTGATCTCATTTACATCTCTCAACACGGTATTTGTTTGATTTAATTGTTGGGTTATCCCTATTTAGCACCAACATTTCTAAGGAAGCAATGTATCAGTGTTAAACACTCATACACAATACAACACTTATCCGACACTTGTCCTTTCTATGATATATATTTAGTATATTCATTTATTTGCATTTCAAGTTTAAAGTTTAAAGTTAATGATATTCAAATTTTAATTTAATTGGTATATTAGCTATAAACCTTGGTCACAAACCCATCAAAGTAGGCACGACAGTGTTGGTTTTAGTTCATAAATACAAGTTTATAGTTCATTTTCTAGTCCTATTCCTATCTATCCTAATATATTTACTTCACAACATGGGCTCACTAAGAAAATTGCCAATGGGCCTATGAGAGTGAGGATGAGGATTATTTGGAATTGTCTTGGGCTTACTATGATCCATTTTAAACTTGGGCTAATAGGCTCATGGGTGTGACTTGAATTGTGAGATACTTGGAAACTCTTTAGGGCCGTTTGGTGTCGAAGTCTAGATATTAAAATATCAATATCAAAATATCGATATCAGTTGATATCTTAGTATCAGGATATCGATATCGATATCAACTGATCTCTCTCTCAAAATCAGTATATCAAATAAGCCCAAATCCGATATCTAGATATCAAGCGATATCGATATCTGGTAATATCAAACACAGATATCAAATATCACTTGATATCTTGGGATACCAAACACTAGATGTTGATATCCCTTTAAGTGATATCGATATCTAGTCCTACCAAACACTAGATATCATATATCGAAGGTTGATATTCGATATCGATATCAATACCAAACGGGCCCTTAGGGCTAATAGGCTCATGGGGTACAAAGCACAAACACGTCACTACCACTCACTCCGTTGATTCTCCAATACAACGTAAACTTCCTGTGTTGAGTTGAGATTCCTTTTTTTTTGTGTGTTGTTATTCAATTCGATCTCTAGAGATTAGATTCCTATAAAACTTAAAAACTTATGCCCTAACCTATTATACAATTAGGTGTTGTTTGTTTGAGTAGTAGAGAATAAAAGAGAAATGAATTAAATTTCATCTGTAAAATTTGTACGATCACCATTTTATTTTATTTTTAGTTTAGAAAAGGAAAGAGGGAAATTGTTAGAGAATCCCAGGGGATATGATTACATTATCATCAAATTAAGTAATCAAATAGGGAAATAAGAAGTAAATTTTATATTGAAATTGAGAGAAAGATAGTAATGATGGTTCATGGTTAGAATATTGATTAATGAATAAGGTAAAAATGGTCTAAACAAACGAGGGGGTTAATCTTTTCCATTTAGCTAGTACATCATATACTATTCAACTTGGAAAAGGAATGAAAAATGACGAACATATACGAGATTACGAGTTGATTTCATGAGTTATTACGTGTGAACGGGTTGAATTCCAACTATGAGAAGTATGTACATAACGTTTGGGTTAAGGCTTGCCTATCTGACCTATTTTTATTTTAAAAAAAAGTTAATAATTCAATATGCTTGACAAAAATGTTTAATATGTTGATAAACTAAGCAATCTGGTAGATGAACTAACCATTATAAGAACAAAACTGACATCACCAGAGAAAACATGTTGTCAATGTCATATCACAAAACACACTAATGGGGAAAAATAACACATGAGGGACTATTTATATTGAAATGGGATCGTATTGATTTTTTTTATTTTTGTTCTTCTTCTTCTTTAGCAAGATTGGAATTAGCATATATGCTCCTTAATGTAAAACTTCAGACCTAACCTGCTATACAATTAATCTTTTCCATCTAGCCAAGTACAATACATCAAATACTATTCAGCTTGGAAAATTAAGGAATGAAAAATGAGGAACATCTTAGAGTACGAGTTGATGTCATAAGTTATTGCGTGTGAATCGGTTGAATTCCAATTTATGAGAAGTACTACTACACTACTACGTACAACATGCTAGAGGTAGGCCTGTCCACGGGTTGTACCCGATGGGTCACGGGTTAGAAACTCATGATCCGAATCTGGAGGAGAGATGGGTCGACGGGTCCAAGTGGCCCGACGGGTCGACGGATCGGATGTTTTTTTTTTAAATATTTCATTTTTTTTTAATTTTACATCCAAAAACATTCTTTTAAAAAAAAAATGTTGACCTGGCGGGTCATTTTCTCAAAACTCTCAACCCTACCCTAAACTCGTGACCCACCACGATCTTTGACCTGTTGGGTCCATGACCCGCCAAACCCGTCGGATCACGGGTCAACCAGTAACCCATGCATGGACAGGGCTAGCTAGAGGTCTGCCAATTTGACTTCTTTTTAATTAATATAAAAATATATAATAATTCAGTATACCAGACAAACATGTTTGATGTGTTGATAAATCGAACAAGTTGTTAGATGAATAAACCACCATGAGAACAATCAACATTAACAAAAAAAAACTCATGTTGTTACATCACATAAAGCATTGTCAAGCAAAAAAAAAACATCAAATAAACCAAACATGTTTGATGGGATGAGCTTTGTTGCAACCCACTCCATTTTGAATTCAGAATATGTAATATATAGTCGAATAGAGTATAGATCATATGTACTCAATCCTTATTGAGTAACATGTGAACACATCCTGAACGTTGATCTATAGAAATGGATGGCTAAGAAAATTACACTATTTTCCTTTTTTTTATAATTAAAAACAGTGGGTCCCACTCGGTGGAATTGCTTCACTTTCTCGTCACTGCGCGTGCTTAACATGAATGGGTGTTTAGATCCAAATTTTGGAAAGTGGGCCACGTTTGATTTGTGGGGCCCAATTTATATGTTTTTTTTTGGGTATTGTTAAAACCCCTTATGGAGTTATGGACATATGTTGAATTATTAAAATTATGTATTCGTAATTTTCATAAAAAAATAGATTAGGATTCTTTTTTTTGGTGAAAATAGATTAGGATTCTAATTAACGCTCCGTATTATTAATGTGAACTTTCCAAAAAAAAAGATTATTTGAAGGTATCGATAGATTATTCAAAAGTATCAATAGATTATTTCGATGGTATCGATGGATTATTTGATGATATCTATAAATTATTTGATTATATTAAAGGATTATTCAGTGTTACGACCGACTTTATTTTGTTAATAAATTCTAGTCGGCTAGAACCCTCAAACCGTCATGAACTTTTGTCATTGGGGGCGTGTGTGGTGCATTTTCTTTAAATTATTCGATGGTATCTCTTCATTATTCAATCGTATCGACGGATTATGCGAAAGTATCGATGCATTATTCTAATCGGCTAGCACCCATGAACTTTTAACAAGAAATTGTTCGATGGTATCGCTTGATTATTTGATTGTATCAATTGCTTATTCGATGGTATTACAATATTATTCGGTTACTTATATTGTTTTAACAAATAACTAAAAATTATTCGATGGTATCGCTTGTTTATTCGATGGTATCACATGATTATTCGATGATATCAATGTATTTTTCATTCATATGATTGCCAACGTTAAAAAAAAATCATCCATAAAGCCCAAAATCGGTCCTTATATATGAATAATTCGGCTTTTCATCCGAATATCTCTTAAATCTCATTAAAACACACAAAATCAACCATTCAAAAAATTACAAGGAATCATAGAACTACGTATAAATCAACCAATTTTGGGATATACAAATTCAAACGGAACGAAATGAACAACATATAATTCAAAATGTAAGAGTATTTATATTGCAAAATACCAATTTTTCTTCCAATTGCCCAATTGAAGCACGAACGCAACGATGCACCATCTATGAACCTAGGCTATGAGTTTGAAATCTTAGTCAAATTGTATGGATTATTAATTAATCTATGTAAACACCAGTAACGAGTAACGAATAATTAGGAGAAAGGGCACAAATCGAATTATAAGTCACCCAATAATCTAAATATCAAATTCCACAAAAAACAAAAAGAAACCCCAAATTCGTTCAACAAAATAAAAAAAGTTACTCATTGATGAACTCGATTGCTTCGTTGTAACCGGGGTATGCCGGAATGGATCGCTTCTCCTTCCTCCAACAGATTTCAATCGTCGGCGAGGTTACCTTCGGGAGATGCAGATGGCTGGATGTGGTCGCAATCCGCCTTCGACTGTCGGACGGACCCTCATCGCCGCAATTGCCGGAATCCCAAGCGATCGAACTACCTCAGCCCTAGCCGAACGGACGCTTTTGTTTTCGCATGATCGCCGCTCCTTCTATTTCTCTTTCCTGTATGGTGGAAAAGCACGATTGTGGGGGTAGGGTTGAGAGAGGGTGAATACACGCGCAGAGTATTAATAGTGTTGTTGGGTTTTTTCATTTTTTTATTTTTAATTAACCAATAGTACAGAATAATCTCAGCCATCCGATCCTCCTAAATCAATAGCCTAGATGTGTTCTCATGTTACACAATAAGGCATGAGTACCCATGAACCATCCTCTAGTTGAATATATGACACAAAATAGGTGAAGAGTCGTAATAGGTAATGTAAAACAAAGTAATAAACAATACTCTAGAAGGGGGATGGATAGAGCATGACAAATTTTTGTAAACTTTTTGCAAACGGAACTTCAAGGCCTTGAAATGAATCCCAATGTTTTGAATCAGAACTCAGGGTCTTGAAATTATTCCAGGAAATTATTCAGCAGAACATGTACGAAAATAAACTTATCAAAGTATAATGTAGAATAAATAAATAGATGGACACACGAATAGTTAACGAGGTTCGTCACGAACTTGGCCTACGTCCCCGTCTAGAGTTCTCCAACCCGTAGGATTCAAAAGCACTATTATTTTACTTCTTAAGGATTCTAGATACAACCGAGAAGATCTCTCCTTCTTCTAAGCACCTGAAGCCTCATCCGCTTCTATCTAGTCAACTCATATCCCTTAGAGTCATATATACAACTTAGAAGAACAACCATTCTCTCAACTTGTAGCCTCACCCGCTACTATCTAGTCAACCAAAAACACTCGTGAAATAATAGCCTAGTGAATACGTTTGAGTAGATGTATACTCTTAGTATAACACTTTAGACTTGTACAATGAACCTCTAAAAACTGTCAACTCTCAAAAGATAAACCAAGAACAACAATGGAGAAAGAGAGAATCAATGGGTGATCGAATGCAATGGAGAACGCTTTGCTTGTAGATTGAATGCTCGAGTGTGTTCTTCTTCTCCGCTGGACCGTCTCTTTTATAGGCTGCAGAGGCCGGGCTGATTTTTGAAAATTTGAATTCGAATTGCCAAATCTTTTCTTTCAACAAAATCATCCCACAATCTTCACTCCTTATCTTCATATCATCTCTTTCCTTGAATAGAAAATTTCAGCCCTTTCTAAATGATTTTTCAGCCACTAAATCTTCCATAATATGCATAAACAAATATGAGCAACCTTTTCAAATATTTAATATAAAATCTGCATATAAAAATCATTAACAAATAAATATATATAATATTTGACGTATCCAATTCGTCCAGTTTGCTCTTACTGTCAAGACCTTGAAACCAGAGTCTTGTTTTGTCTTTCATCATTATTTCTCAAAGACATGTAGCAGGTTAGCTCTCAAGATCTTACAATCAAGGTGGAGTCTTCAATATGAATTGCCCTATTAGCACGGGCTTTGCACTGTAACCCCTAAGACATAGGTTCAAATCTCTATTCTTGTTCAAAAATTTTCACAACAATTTTTTATTATGTACCTAATAAACTATATACGAGATAGTAAATCTAATTCTATCAATTTTAGCACTATATATCTCTATTTTCATTCAATTTTTTTTTCACAATAATTTTTCTTCGTACGTAGCACATGGAAATCCAGCACCACTCGACTTTCATCCCTGGTTTCGTCCCTGTCACCGACTAGAGAAATTTACACGAGAAACAACATAAGAGGGATCAAACAAGATTGATTATTTATATCCAAATGGGAACATATACATATTGATTAATTTATTTTTATATTTGTTTCTTCTTTAGCAAGATTGGAATTAACATATATACCCAATCCGATTGATTAAAACAACAAATGCATTTCTCAAAAAAAAAAAAAGAACAACGCATGCATATATAGTGATTTTCAAACATGTGCCAATTTAATCGTTTTCGAATTTGCTTATATATTCTTTGGTTGAAGTAGATTTCAAAATCAATCGAGTTCATCAACCCACCAATTGTATTGAATTAAAACGACACAAAGTAATCCAATAAAGCGAACTATATATTAGTAGTAGTTGATAATTAATGATTTAAGGTGAGATTTTGAAGCATACAAAATTACAAATTACGGAGCCTAAATATTACTCACACTATTTAAGTGAATTATTAAATGTATTTTTAACCTTATTTACAAAAATATTTTTTTATATAAAAATCTTGTTGGTTAAACTGATCAATGAATCTTAATTTAAAAATGAACAAACTTCGAAAGAACAACCATATATCCCATTGGAAAAGGAATGAAAAATGACGAATATTTACGAGATTACGAGTTGATTTCATGAGCTATTACGTGTGAATTGGTTGAATTCGAACTAGTAGAAGTACGTACGTACAACGGGCTAGAGGCTTGTCTATCTGACTTTTTTTTATTAAAAAAAGTTAATAATTAAGTAAACTAGACCAAAATGTCTAATCTACTAAGAAACTGGAACAAACCATTACGAGACCAATCGACAGAGAACACATTGTCATACCACAAGAAAACTCTATCACACGGACAAAGAAGAGACACCACAGAAATCGATAGTGATCACTAATGAGTAAAAATAACACATGAGGGACTAAGCACGATTGACTATTTATATCCAAACGGGAACGTATTGAATTTTTTTTCCCTTCTTAATTAGCTAGATTGGAATTAATTAGAGAAAATTTGCTAGAATATCACCTTTTGAACTTTTGATTAAGTCTCTAGCACCTTTAAATTTTGTATTGGCCTTCCTAACACCTCTTCAAAATTAATTAAATAAGTAGCAGTCCTCCTCCCTATCAGACTCATTCGATCGAATCCTTCAATATCTCGCTCACGCTTGCCGTCAGACGCCTCCACCGCCGTCTCCTCACTCGACCGCCTCCATCACCGGACCTCCTCCTTTGCCGACTCCTCTTCCATCTCCTCCTTTAGCTCTTCTGTACCCCTTCCGTCAATCCCAAACCCTAGACTCCAAAATCCAATCCTTTCAATCTCAATCCCATGAAACCCCATTTATGGTATCGATGGCCAAGAAGAGCTTCGGCGACCTCACCGGCGCTGACTTGAAGGGGAAGAAGGTGTTCGTCAGAGTCGATTTGAATGTCCCCTTGGACGACAACCAGCGCATCACCGATGACACTCGAATCCGCGTTGCTATCCCCAACATCAAGTACTTGACCGAGAATGGGGGCTAAGATTATCCTATCCAGTCATTTGGTAATTGGTATGTTGCTTTTCTTCTTGTACCTTCTCGAATTTGGTAGATTTGAGATCTCCTTCCACTATTGAGAAATTTGAAGGTGTTGGATAGCTTTGAATTGGGTGAGGTAAGAGTTGCATCCAAGGTGTTCGATGAAATGCCTAGATGAGGTAAGAGCTTTGAATTCGATGAATTGGGTGAGGTAAGAGCTTTGAATTGAGAAATTTTAGATCTCCTTCCTTGGTCTGCAGTGTTTCTCTAATCTCAGAGACAATAACTTTAGAATTTCTCTAATCTCTGAAATATCTGACAAGTTACTGTGGAATCAGTTATCAAAGATTTTCATGTAAGCTTTCAAACATTAATTAAGATTTCGTGTTCTTTGAGTGGGAGGTTGAGGATTCGGTGGAGAAAATGATGAAATGGGTGAAGGTTGGTGGATGTATCTTTTTCAGAGAGTCCTGTTTCCATCAATCTGGAGATCACAAGCAAATGAGAAATCTCACCCATTATCGTGAACCTAGATTCTATACAAAGGTGCTTACTTGCGCATCTTAAAATAAATTTTGTACCCGTGTTCTTAAATAATTATTTGTTCTTGCTAACTAATGAATTTCTTTTGAAGTGCAATGTTAAAATAAAGTTGGTTGTGTAATATAAGTTGATATCTCATTAGGCATAAACTTCAGTCTTCACTGAATCATCCCCAATATTTTACTTGATTAAATTTCTGCATCTGGTATATGTTTTTTAGGATTTGTATACTAAATGTAGGTGGTAGTATAAATATTTATAAAAGTTGCTGGCTTTTGAATTCTTCACCGTTATCACCTAACTAAGATGTTAACATTCTTAGGTGTTACCTTTATTCATAAAACTGAATGGGTTGAAGGTTTGTTTGGGTGTGGCAAGTCACAAAGGAGCATTGGGTTGGATGAAAAGATAGTGTAGTTTTTGTTACCTATTATTGGAAACTCAGGATTTTTTTTTTTAAAAAAAAACAAAACAAAACTCTGCCCTTTGGCCTCTAATCGTAATACTATTATAAATATGAGGTATTTATTTGGAAAAATGTATTTTTATAGTGCTTTGTAGTCTGATACAGTGAAATTGGGTTTTGATGGCTTGGAGTTGATTATTTTCTGTTATAGAGAAATTTGGGCTGAGATTTTGATGGTCTTGCCAATGTGGGCGTTTAGTGGTGGATGAAAGCAGAAAATTATGGATGCATTATTGCACATTAAGGAAGGGTTGAGATGTTCAAATTGGGAATGTGGTTAAGAGGCTACGTGAGAGACAACTTGATTAGCATGATTTGTATAGCTAAGTTATACTGCAATATAAATATTAACACTTGGGGGACAATGGTACAATGAGTGAAACTATGGTCAACCACTTTGATAGAATTATAGCTGAGTTTTCAAAGGTATCATTGTGGCTTCAGAGAGTTTTGAACTGGAATAGTTCCTTTGATTATTGTCATGATTATGCAAAGAAGCAAATTTGGTTTCGATGTGTTTTTTAGAAGCTCAGGTAGCTTTACTGATGAAACGTCTTGGGGATCTGGTTCATTCAGACTCTAGTTTGTGTTTCACTTAACAACTAAGGCTAGTTTTTTCCCCTTTATAATATATTGTCTAATTCTTCACCATTGAACAAAAAATTCTGCAGGCAAGAATGCAGCTTATGCATCTGGTTTTGATGACAAGTGCGCCACTAGCCGTGATGCGAAGGGGCAGCTTACTTTAAAAGTCAGTTATCCCTATTCTATCTAGCTTAGAATTTGTTCTTTATTAGATCCTTAAGATTCATTTTCATAATTACAGGTTGGTATAGTTGAGACATTGGACACCTTCCATTGGTGTTGTGGGTCTTCGGGCAACAGCAGTGCACATCCTCCCATTGTTGTTGTGGGTCTTGATTGGAAAATTTCATGAGATTAGTTTGTGATGCCAATTTCATGTACTCCATAGAGGAAACTTGTCTTCTACATGTATGCTTGCTTAACTATCAATTCATCGCATGTTCCAAATCCAGATTAATATCATCTCGATTAGCTTCATGTTTTTTACAATGAATTGATTTTTCTTTTATTCAGCACACAACTTTGTTTATTGCGGTTGATTAAGTTCAATTGAGACATGTTGATGTTGCTGCAATTTTTAGTTGCCTTTGGAGCTGTTTTATTTGCCTTTGGAGCGACTGATTCCATATTTTGATTCCATGTTTTAAGGTTCTCTGTCATTAATTATATAAAAATGTCACCAGAAACAATTACGATTGTCATCAATGAATAAAAGTCTCAATAAAATATGTAAAAATTCCATTTCATGCTCTTATATCATCAATTGTATAAAAAAATGTGATAAAAATGTCATCAACAAAAGATGTCATCACAAATGTCATTGATGAATAAAAATGTAATAAACATGTCACCACAAGTGATTGCATCAATGAAGTGGCATCAAACGATTTGATTAAAAAAAGTGGCATCAAATAATTAAATTAGAAAAACGGTATTAAAACATTACTTTGAAAAGCTTGCACCACATTAAAGAAAAAAATGTCATCAAAATACTACTTTGAAAAAATATGGCATCACGGTAAAAAAATATCATCAAAAAAATAACATAAAAAAAGTGTCAACAGTAAAAAAAAAAAAGGGCATCAATGGTCCACGTGACATCATAGTTAACAAAAAATGTCATCAAGGTTTGAAAAAAGTGGCATTAAAAAAGTGTCATCAAACCATTTCATTAAAAAAATGACATCAAAGCGAAAATAAAATGAAATAAAAAAATGGCATCAAAAAAATGGCATCATTGGTTTTTTTTTTTTTTTTTAAAAAAAAATAATCTAAAAGAGCCGGTCAACGGTCAAACATGTTGACCGTTGACCTTAATAGCCCATTTGGGAAGGGTGCTAGGTTAACTAAATAATTTTGTTTGTGTGCTAGTTAGCTAATTAGATTTTCAAAATGTGTTGGTTGCCAAAAACACCCAATTAATTAAGTATACTCCTTAATTTAAAACCTCTGACCTAAGCTGCTATACAATTAATCTTTTCCATCTAGAGAGGTACAATACATCACATACTATTCAACTTGGAAAATTAAGGAATGAAAAATGACGAACATCTTAGAGTACGAGTTGACGTCATAAGTTATTGCGTGTGAATTGGTTGAATTCCAACATTGAGAAGTACCTACAACCTGCTGGAGTGGGCACGAAATCAGAAATTAAAATTCGGGTAGATTGAATAGGCTAAAATTTTCCCATTCTGTATTTTTTTTATTAACAAAATCATTAATTTAATAAATAAATATTATTATTATTTTTGCTATCCATTATTCTATTTTTGTAAAAATTGGGTGGGCTGGACCTGGAGCGAACCTCAGCCCGCCCCTGGGTCCATGCTTGTGCTTGGTCTACCTGTCTGACTTCTTTTTTTAAATATAAAAATATATAATAATTTAGTACACCGGACAAAGATGTTTGATGTGCCCGGAGATCGAACAAGTTGTTAGATGAATAAACCATCATGAGAACAATTGACATTAACAAAAAACACATGTTGTTATATCACATAAAGCACTATCAAGCAGACGGAAAAAAAAATCATAGAGATCGATAGTGATCATCAACTGGGCACGGAAGGAGGGGAGCCCACTCCATTTTGAAATCAGAATAGAGACAAAGTAGAAATTGCCCGATTGGCATGGGCTTTGCATTGTAACCCTTAAGACATAGGTTCGAATCTCTCTCCAACAACCACTCTCAATGACTACTTTTCCCCTTTTAACAATAATATGTCTATCTAATTCTATCTATTTTAGAGCTAAATATCTCTATTTTTGCTAAAAAAAATTCACAATAATATTTTTTTATTATATACCCAATAAATTATATACGAGATAGTAAATCTAATTCTATCAATTTTAGCACTATATATCTCTATTTTCATTCAATTTTGTTCCACAATAATTTCTCTTCGTGGTACATGAAAATCCAACACTACTAGACTTTTATTCCTAATTCCGTCCCTGTTACCAACCAGAAAAATTAACGAGGGGATCAAAGATTGACTATTTATATCCAAATGGGAACATATTGACTATTTTATTTTTATATTTGTTTCTTCTTTAGCAAGATTGGAATTAACATATATACCCAGTCCGATTGATTAAAACAACACATGCATTTCTCAAAAAAAAAAAAAAAAAAAAAAAGAAGAAGAACAACGCGTGCATTTATTGTGATTTTCAAACATGTGCCAATTTAATCGTTTTCGAATTTGCGTACGGTTATATATTCTTTGGTTGAAGTATATTTCAAAATCAACCCACCAACGAGTTAAGAATATTTTTTTGAAAAAAAAACTCATTGACGATCTATTGAAATAAAACAACAACATTCCCAGTTAATTCCGTCTAGGTAGGGTCTGGGGGGTCAAGTTGTACACACTCTTTCCCCGACCAAGTCGAGAGAGTGTTTTCTAGTGACCCAAACACCCGTGAAAAACTCATAGCACATCTAAAGACAAAAGTATAACAAACAAATAGAGAAGACTAGGAAGGCATGGTGAGAGAAACGGGTGAAAGGCATGGTGAGAGAAACGGGTGAAAGGATACGATTTTTGCCACTCCGCTGAGACCCAGCTCAATCCTCTCTGACCTGGATGATGCTCTTCCACTGCGCCATATCCCTAATCATGCTCTCGTTAAGATTCAAAGAGGCCAAATCATGTCTGATCACCTCTCTCCAATTTTTCTTTGGTCTTTCTCTACTCCGTCTTACTCTATCAATATCCAAATTATCACACCTACGAACCGGCGCACTCACATCTCTCCTCTGCACATGACCAAACCAACGAAGTCTTGCCACCCGTAACTTATCTCGGATACTGCTTACCCCTACCTTTTCGCGGATCACCCCATTTCTGATCTTGTCAAATCTAGTATAGCCATTCATCCATCTGAGCATGACCATCTATAAAACGAGGAAAAGTAATCCAATAAAGCGAACTATATATTGTATTGAATTAAAACGAGGAAAAGTAATCCAATAAAGCGAACTATATATTAGTTGATGATAATTAATGATTTAAGGTAAGATTTTGAAGCCTACAAATCACGGAGGTTAACATCTTTGGTAAAAAAATCTCCAAAATAGAGATTAAAATATCAAAATCTCTAAAAAAAATTCACTCTAACTCCAACAGCTTCTCTATTTTACAGATTTTTACATTTATTAAAGACTATAATAAATAAATGCATTTATGAAAGATATTTAATTCTACATTTCTAAAAACTTAATTTAAACTTAATTCTAACATTTAGCCTAACATTTGTTGGTGAAATATTATATGTTACTCATCCTCTTGCACGATATATTAATTTTTATTTTTATTATTATATTCTCATGTGATATTTTTTAAAACAAAATCTAGTGATAAATTTGATATTTATTTTTTAAGTGGTATTAATATTAAATTTAGATTGTTACTATAAAAGTTATCATAAAATTGGATAAAATATTATTCAAACTTAATCTTATTATTTTCAATTAGTTAATATATATTTTATTATAAATTAGATCGGTGAATGATCATATATGATTAATTAATTAAATTAATTAACTAACAAGGCTTAATTTATCATTTATAAAAAAAAAAATCATTCCAATATAAGTTATGAGTTCAAGTGAATATTTTTTGAAGTGAAAATTCTATAGACTAATTTTTTAATGTGAATTTTATAGCATTAAATTGGATGAAATTAGTTGTGATGTTTTATTTATAAAAGTTAAGATAGAATTATGATGTTTTGTTCTATCTAGCTATATTGATTTAACATAATTAATTTATATATTAAATCATATCATATCAATTTTTTAATTAATTTTTAAAAATAATTATATTTTTATTATTAGTAATTAAGTATGAAATTATATTTTTTTCTCTATTATGGGTGAAAATGTGGGGTTGTATCATTAAATTTTATATAGGGACAAGTGAACATTAAATTATAGAGATCAAATTCTCTTCCTCCAAATTTAGAGATTTTTTACCTCTCTCCATCCATTTCTCTATTTTAGAGATGAGTTTGAATAAGCTGTTGGAGAGAAAAAGTGTCCATTTTCTCTAAAATCTCCCTTTTTCTCTATTTTAGAGAAGTTGTTGGGCTTGCTCTATATTACTCACACTATTTAAGTGAATAATTAAATGTATTTTTAACCTTATTTAAAAAAATATATAATTTTTTTTATATAAAAATCCCGTTGGTTATTTATTAACTTTTTGAATTAAAATTTAAAATGATTTTTTAAAAGGTTATAGTTTTAGTAAATAAGTTTGTCAAAAGTTATTGGGTAAACCGCAAAAAAACACCCATTGAATAGGGCATATTGTTCAAGGCCATCCCTTAAATTCAATATTGCAGAATATCACCTTTTATTTAGTTTTTGTTTACCAAAAACCACACTATCTCTGATTTCGTTAAGTTTTAGAGAAAAAATTGGCAAATTACCAAAATACCCTTCTCATATGGAGATACGATATTGAAGAAGATCTCGCATAGAAGTTGTGGAGAGATTTAGGCATGGATTGAAGGAGGCCTAATATAGAACCGTAAGAATTGTTGAATAATTTCAATTAACAACGTGTGTGTGGAGTTGTACATATGTACGGAAAGATAGGCGGAGAGTGAGTAGTGACAAGAAAATAATATGTATAGGGGTAATGTTGGTTTTTTCAAAGATATTTAATGAAACTCTAACAACACATAAAGGCGGGGTGATTTTTGGCAAACAAAAGCTATATAAAGGGTGATTTTCTACAATATTAAATTTAAGGGGTGATTTTGATCAATATATCCTATTTATGCATCAAAGCTAGGTACGTGAGCGAAAAAGTTTTAGTCCTGACAGAAAAAAAAAACATAACAAGTCAAAATACGATTATTATATAGTACTTCATAAAAAATACAAAATAAATAATATATAAAAACAATAAAGTATATAAATTCATTCGGGTGATGTTGTATTACAATTGACCACTCGGTAAAATAATATAAAAATATATAAAATAGATGATATAAGCATAAAAAAAATAGATGATATAAAATACTAATCTCATCTCAATGTCTACAATTAAATTACCAAACAATTCAAAATCCTAATTTAGTAAATTAGAAATTAAATAAAGAATAATTAAAAGAAAGTAAAAAAACATATCTATCGAATTAGATTAAAGAATGAGGTGATGTGACGGTGAGCCAGCAAATCAAAATAAGTCCCAATCAAAATACCGAAGCTTCTCATTTGAATTCAGAAGCTTTTGGGCTCAATTGCCCAAAATAAATCAAGCCAAGTAGCTCACCTAAAATTTTTATTTATTTTTTATACGTAACTTTATGAATTTTGACCCAACAAGCGTTGGGCTTGCTTCCACCACCATCCGCCACTGAATAACTGAATTAGGGTGTTATTAGATACACCACAAATCCTCCATCAAAGGTGCACATCGGAATTAACATTCAGATCTTTTCAATTAATTAGCACACTAAAAAAATTAATTAACCCACTTCAACTCTGCACGTTAATTCCGACTTACAAGATTTGGAGTGTAGTATACACGTTTAATTAACATACTTGAAACAAATCGTATTTCGACGGGCCAGTCACTCAGTCAGTATAACTATCAATCTATCTATCTATATACAATGATAAACATGATGAAGAAGTTGATTCGAAAGACATGAAAAGACATCACTCCTTGTCAAACTGGAAGCTTAGTGCTTACTCTAATTCCATAATCAATGATATGCCTTCTTGGCCCATTATCCCCCATTTTGTACGTACGAGATAAGTTAGTTTAAAACTTTCATCTCTCTCCGGAATTTGAGTTAATTAAATCTTGAAAACGGGCTCAATCGGGGTGGTCCAATGGTAAGGTGCAAGGGGATGAATAATGAGATTCCGGATTCGATCCCTGTCATTGGCCATCCGCCTCTTTCCTTTGATGAAAATCTCAAGGTTTGCCTTGCTCCTTATCAATAGGTCGAGCCGGTCGGTGCAAGCCGATTTACATGGTACGTGGCTCCTGCTGGTTGGGTCACGTGTTCGGGGTTTATCACCGAACGTGGGTTCCTCGTCATAAAAAAAAATCTTGAAAACGGACAACTTTTAAATTTATTTTTCAGGTATGTTTAATTATAAATGTTGAAATAATTTTGAGTTAACAATTCATTTTTAAGATATTTAAAATAATGCAAAATTTAAAATTATCTGAATTAAATACCAATATTATATAAAATTTATAATTACTAATGGGGCATGTCCGTGCTACGCACGGGATATATAATTGCTTTCTATATATAAATCAGTACATTGTGTGTTGTATACAAACATATATAGTTTATAATATATTATTTCAAATTCAGAATTATTATTTGATATATAAATCTTGCCAAATTTATTAAATTAGACTTATACATTTTTCAATATTTTCCTATTAAACTTGAATGATAAATATATAATAAAGATATTCTTAAAAGTTGAAAATATAGAAAGAAAAAGGTACAAATTAAAATAATTATATAGTGTTTAAAATGTTATCTATATGAAAAATTATTATGTATAATTTATTATTTTCTCATATTGTTTATTTAATTATTTTCTATAGTTTTATTTTATCTTCATTTGAACTCCTTTTTCAATCATCATTTTACTTTTTTCTATAACGTATTGAATTTATTGATAAAATGTTACCTTTTCGATTTTATTGAAGGTTCATGCTTCTATTTATAAATATATCTTTAGATGGTGGAGAGAATTGTGTGTGTGTATATATATATATGGTTTATTGTGCACACCCCTTAGGGTGTATCTTGTGCACAAATCTAAGCCTTTAATCTTATTGAAATGGATGGCTTATAATAAGCCACGTGTTACTGGTTTAAAAAAATAAAAAAATAAAAACACAATCTTCAACCTAATTAATAGAGAGTGGAGCGCGTGGGACGCTTGGAGAATTAAAACCCTACCTCTGGTCCTTCACAAATTGTCTCAGCCGGTAGGTTTCTTCACCCATTGTCTTCTTCACACCCCTCCATATGAAGCTTCGACGATTGCGGTACCCCATCATCAGCAATTGGCTTCTTCACAAGTGGGGAGGGCGCTTCGTCTTGGAGAAATCGGCGCCGATTCGAAGCGGATAAGAGCGGAGGCGAGAGGTGAAGGATGGCGAAGAAGAGGTTCCTGCTCATCGGCGAAGGAGAGTGTTCGATTCAGGAGGTCTAGCGGCGGCCTATCCTACAGAGCGCGAAGTGGCTCCGAGTCTTCCCGTCGAGCATAACATAACCGGTAAGCCTCTCCTCCTCTCCTCTCCTCCTCAATTTTCTATAAACCCCCCATTTTTGGTGAAATTGAAACTTGTTCACAATTGATTTGTGGTTGAATTTGATCAAGCCCGAGGGTGTTGTCTCTTCTTTACTTCTACAGTGTTGTCTGACAGCAAGAGAAAATAGGTTGTGGGTTTTGGATTTGAGTCAGATCGGACTGGAGCTGTCTGATTTTTTTCACTTTTCTTTTCTTCTTCTCTTTCCCTTAGCGGAATCAAGTTCATGATCCACAAAAGGGCTGCCGCAAAGAGATAGACGGAAAAGAGACATAAGAGGAGGTCACCGAGCACCAGCCAGCGACTGCCGAAGACCTTCTCGACTGCCTGCCCCAGCTTCATCGCCAAATAACAGCTCTGGACTCCTTTTCCCCATCTATAGTACCTCCACAAGAACACTACTTGTTGATGTTTATTAGTTATTACTTTCAAGTTGCAACAACTTCTTTCAATGGAAAAAAAGAGCTTCAAAAAAGGGTTCTTTAATCAATTTATGACGGTGGAGCTTAGCAAAAAGGGGAAGTTGGATTGTGATGATTCTATTTTCTGGGGTTTTTTTAATTTGTTGAAACACTATATTCATCGTTATGAGGGTCCTTACATTATACTTTAGAATATAAGAAATTGTGTAGGGAAAATATGATAGGATTATTATTATTCATGCATTTATGAAACAGTATTCAGTAGAATATAGACATTATTCGGTGAATCTCTTATGATTATTCGTTTATAAAAGGTTTTTTTTTAATATCACCACATCAACTATGAGATGTTAAGGTAAATTTTTTTATGATTATTCAGGTAATTCCGGTACATTATTCGGTTGAATTTATGAAATTTTGGATGAGTTATTCGTTTATAAAAGCCTTTTTTTTTAATATCACCACATCAACTATGAGATGTTTAAGGTAACTTTTTTATGATTATTCAGGTAATTCCGGTACATTATTCGGTAGAATTTATGAAATTTTGGATGAGAATATGCAAACGGTTACAATTATCCTTGATAATATGTTGAAAGGTGAAATGTAAAACATTATTCGGTGAAATATGAAGCATTATTCGTATAAATCGTAAGTAATGTTTATGAATTTTGTGTTTCTTTTATCAGAAATTGATACCAAAAAACAAAACAAAATATTATTCAGTAGTATGTGGCAAATTATTCAATGAAATTGGTAAATTTTGATCTGAACGTGATGGAAAAAAAAGATAATATAAAATTATTCGGTAGCATGTGAAGGACAAAAATCCCTCCCACAAAAATGCATCACACACAGGGCAAGGAGAGTAGGCTTGATTTCACGTGGGGCCCACCACTTTCTAATTAAAAAAAAAATCTATATTAATCTACACCATTCATTTCACATCAATAAAGGGTCACGATTTGTGCACAAGATATATCCTAAAGGGTATGCACTCTGGAACCACTCCCTATATATATATATATATATATTCTTATTTTCTTATTGACATGATACAATAATCATTGTGCTAGTAATATAATGTTTTAATGAGATGATATATAACAATGTGAAATATTTTTTTGTCATAATATTTTTTATGTGTGGAAGTCTTTTAAATAAACTTATTTCCAACCATTTAATTTTTTTTTGTTAGGCTCGCATTGATGGTGAATGAATCTTTTGTAAGGTGATAGGATTTTTCATATAACCCAATGTGAATTTAAAAAGAATAAAATAATAGCGTGTATTTTAATTAGAAACACCAACAATACTAAAATACTACTATAAAAAAAATCAAATACTACATACATACAAATGCAAGAAACTAAAAAAAATCTAGAACCATAAATAAAGAGAATTTGAAAAATGGAAAAGAAATATATCTAGAATTTAGTGAACTTAGATTTACAAATCATATATAAAAATACTATAACTATTGTGCTACTCACCTATGTTGATCGATCGATTCATCTCTTCACAAGCTTTTTTGCACCTACAAATTAAATCAATAGAATAAACATTAGAATACACAACAACAATCGTAGTAATAAAGAGAATATCATGAAAAACAATGAAAAAGTAGAAAACCGGTATATATATAGTATTAAATTTAAAAAAGATTGAGAAATAAACAAAGATTTCAACCATAATATAATGTGGAAGAATTAAACAAAATCATGAACACATAAATACATTAAAAAAATTATGCTACAGTATTAAAATTAGAAGTCTAAATCTCTCGTTATTCTTCACATATTTTCTTTTAAAATTAAAAAGTAAGGTTTTCTCTGAGAAAGTGGATATTGATCGAGCTTGAGTTGTGTACAAATGCATGACCTCCTTCTTCTTATATACATAAGCCCTTCATCATTTTTTGTCTCTTGATATTCCCTTTGATTAAAATTTTGAAAAGATAAAAGTTCACAACCACACAATAAATTACAATTAATATTATTATGATAAAGATGAAAGAAATTATACTCTGTAATTAATATTATTTTATTAGAAGGTGGAAATCTTAACAATAGATTATAATTACTATTTTTTAAGCATAATAATATTTTTATTTTTTTATATGTTCTTTTATTAGAGGTGTTTGAAAATTAAATAAAAGGATAAAACCACACAATAAATTATTATTTATTGTGCGGATTATTTTTTAAAATTCTTTATAAAATACAACAAAGTTCTGAATGAGAAAAAAAACTATGGCATAAAAAGATAAATTTAAATTAGGTTTTTATTATATATAACATAAAGTATATACATTTATGAAATGAAGACATTTATGGTATAAATTTATGAGTAAGTTTGAGAAGGTGGAAGATCTTCACAATAAATTGAAATTAATATTTTGATTAGTCATTTTTTTCAAATGTATGTTTTTGGTCTCTTGATATCTCCTTTAATTAGATTAGATGTTTGGAAAACAAAAGACCACAAAACCACACAATAAATTGTAGTAATAAATTGAAATTAACAAATAACAAATTATTGTTAGTAAATTGTTAGCTGTGATGTTTTGACAAAGTAAAACCAATAATCTGTGTATTTTTTAAAAAGGCTTAAAATATAACAAAAAGTCTAAATGATAAAATAGATATAGCCTAAATAATAGAGAAGTAGTGTTTATAGATAACAAATGACTCTTGAACCATATTATATATTAGATATATAGATTATATTAGATTAGATTGTCATTAAGTAGCTAAAATGACCGTGAAAAAAAATAAAATAAAAGATGTAATTGTTAAGGTTTTGATGATCATGAAGAGGTTATTATTATTATTATTATTAGTTAGATTAGATTGTCATTAAGCAGAAAAAGGACAAAGTGGGAAAATAAAATAAATGATGCAATTGTTAAGATTTGAACCTTGGTTGGAAGGATTCCCATCAACAACTACTACCATTGGGCTAAAGAAATTATATTGATGGATATTGAGCACATAAGAAAAAAAAGCAATTTTTTTGTGGAGTTAATAATAGCAATAAATTGCACATGAACACAACTTTTTATGTTATATAGATAGATAGATAGATATAGATATTATAAATTTAATTGACATAATTTAATACAGTATAATTAATTGACATAATTCATAAACCTCCTTCGGGAGGTAGAGAACGCGCTAGTCGACGCGCCCCCAATCCTCCATGTAAACTTCTTCTTCAAACCCTAAGTATACAATTTCTCCTCCCAAATCGATTAATTCGACTCTATCTCCCCGGTTTCGGTCGATTGCTCCCTTGTTCTCCTTGAATCGGTGTCCTATATGAGGTTTAGCAAGGTTATATAATCTCCCCAAATCGACATATCCTAATTCGGGGTCGAATTCGCTCTTGTCTTTCGTTCTACGAATTTTCAGTTCATTCATTCAAATCCTCTTCGTAGCCCCTGTTATGGCAAATTCATGTCCTTTGGGAGCGATTGTCGCCTTTTGCAGTTGGTTCTACTGTCGGTGGGTGTTCTCTCTTGTTTGGGTCGGGGTGTTGTGTTTGCTCGTCCCGGGGAGAGAGCCTCCTGGTGTAGTTGCGGTGTCTCGGCTGGTGGTTGCGTTGTCGACGGTTGTGGTGGTGTGCGTGTCGATGGTTGTGTTCGTCGGCGTTGTAGGATGGCCACCATCGTCGGTATGCCTCTTGTGCAGCAAGAACGTTGGAAAAAATTAGGGTCAATCCTTGAAAAAATATACCAAAGATTTTAGCTTCCAAAACAGCTCTCTTCTGAGGGCAAACTAAATCTCCTCCGGGAGCCCTAAATCTCCTCCGGGGGCCCCAATCCACCCCCCTAACCGCTGGTGTTGGCTTCCCCCTAACCCTCTGCCTTCTCGGGGTCGCTACTGCCTAACCCTCTACCTCCTACTCGGTCCTGAATAATCGCTGGTGTTGGCTTTTCGCCCTCTGTTTGCGGAAGTCCTTTCCTCCAGATTTGGGTCTGATTTCCGTCCTTTCATATCTCCGCCGCGTGGGCTGCGTGGGCGCTCGGATCTGTCCTATCGAGTTCCTCTTTTGCTTGTGCGTCGATGGTGTTGAGCAAAACCCGTTATGCCGGCTTCCATAGCTTCCTGGCCCTCACATTCGGTTCATGTCAACTCCTGTTGCTCACCTCCGGCCATCATCTTGCTCTGTATCGGCCTCTTCTCTCCAGTCGGTTGGTCCTCTCTCATAGCCCTTGTCGGAATCATCTATGCCTGAATCTGGCCTCAATCTAGGCTCCCGGTTACGCCGTCCTCGGTCGCCTTGGGATCCACCTCCACCGGCTCTTTGGCTGCTCCTGTTCTCCACCGGCTCTTTGGCTGCACTGGTGTTCTACCTGTCGGGCTGTCCTTTGGGCCCCAGTTTTTACCTTGGGCCCGGGGCAGCCCGAAAATAAGCCCACATAAAAAATAAAAATAAAAATAAAAAATCTTACCGGGTTCTTTAATACTATATACTATATACATAACCTTATGAATAAGTTGCACACAAATTTTCGTTGGATGCTTGGTTTTCCCTTATTGATCCGATTTTTGTTCGTTCGTTTGGCGTTGGGTCGTTGTTTTGGTGTGGTGGCGTTTAGTTTCGAGGTGGGTTGTAGTATCGGGCTACCAGTATGATCGAGAGGATCGTGGTTGTGTTCGTGGTTTTCGAAGATCCTTCATCTAGGTGGAGGCAACGTCGGTGATTCACACTTCCCCTGGTTTTGCCCTTTCCTATAGTGGGTTACTGTTCTCCGCCATCTCGGCGTTGAGTTGCCGTGAGAGTCATTGCACTCCCCCGTGTTCTCGGCATTCGTGGCCCACCTTGGATCTCCCTCGTCTTTTCTGTCGGCGGACGTACTCTTTCGGGTTGTTTGGGCTTTCTCTTTCATCTGTGTTTATTTGTGTCTGTACTCTGTAGTTTGTTGTTTGTTGACGGCTAGTCCGTCTGTCGATTCGTCGGCCTCTCGAGTTTCAGATTTGTCTGAGCTCGAATTTTTCCTAATCAAAAAAAAAAATTGACATAATTCATAATATATTTTATATAAATTTATATTAATATAATTTTTTTATACCGTTCACCCTCAATCGATCACCGATTTTTCTCGATTGATCAATTTTCACTAGCAACATAAATCCCACGTCTTAGTCTAAAGCTCGAGAGGTTGACAAGTCGACACATGACAGACCGTCAAACATACAACATGAATACAGAAAAGGTGCAAAAGAATATGCAATACAAACAACAAAAGATGAAACACAACACACCAAAAACTAACAGGTTGGAGACGTAGATTACAGATGAAGCCAAGCACCATCGTGAAATAACACCATTGGTCACTGATACTTCAGGCATCCCTGTGGACAGTGAAAACGAAACTCTAAAAAATCTTTTCATATGCGAAGTCGCTACCTATACACTAACACGATTCCAGCCAATCTCAACTCCGTATGACATAACCCAACAAAGTAAAAGATTAATGGAAATATACCTGAAGTCCTCATCATACTTCCATTACTAGTTATGTGACACATGTTTACTCATTTATGTCCCCTACCTCCGCCCCTATCCCCTCCTGAGTGCATCTTTTGTTGACCTCGTGCTCATTAACCTCGTGACTCTTTTGGTTGCATTTCGTGGGCGTGGTGGAATGGTTTCAATGCTAGCTCAATTAATTACTTTTACTTTTGACCTTAAAGAAGCTCATGGTGTTTTATCTGTCTCAGTCAATCTTGGCCTTCACGACTTATGAGCTGATTGAGCCTCATGTTAAGTTTGGCTCGCATGTGTCCTGGGTTAGGTGGGTCCACGGACCAATATGAGTGTCTCTAACAGTTTTTTTAAAATTAAAATTTTGGAGTTTTTGAAGAATTTGAAGGTATTTTTTAACCTAACAGATTTCTTATGACATTTTCCAAAATGAAGAAGCGGTATAAAAACTATAGAGGATTCTCTAAATCTGTAGCATTCTCCAAACTAAATGATTCTCCAAATCTTTAAAATGGAGAAGCTATTGGAGTTAAAGTAACAATAATTTAAAGAATATGTATTTTGTTTCTCCATTTTGGAGCAATTTTAGAGAAGTTGTTGGTGATGGTCTTATAGAGCAATCCAACAGATTCCGTATCTTTAGTTTTTGTAAAATATTACGTATTTGGATTGTTTTTGTTTAACCGTTTTCTCATTCTCTAAAATAAAGAATGAAAAAAAAACATAGAGATCATTTTCTGAATTTAGAGAAAACCTTATATATCTTGGGTAAACTCTATAATGAAATATTTGTTGGAATTTATTAAAAAAAAATCAGAA
Source organism: Persicaria tinctoria (assembly GCA_037127255.1). Classification (NCBI taxonomy): domain Eukaryota; kingdom Viridiplantae; phylum Streptophyta; class Magnoliopsida; order Caryophyllales; family Polygonaceae; genus Persicaria; species Persicaria tinctoria. The sequence goes on from JBANSL010000020.1 coordinate 56,882,542, forward strand.
TATATGTTTTGTAATTTTCTATAGGGGTTCTTTTTCAATATGATTTACTTATCTTATACCCTTATAAGATAGAAAAACCGTTATCTTTAAATTAACTTGTGTAATTCTTTTATAAATAGTTTAACGCGTTATTGAATAAGCGACTATTTCATGTGTCATCATAATTAGACCAAAGTATTATATACTTATATATATGAGGTCCCATTTTATCTGATATATCGCACACTAGCGTAGAATATACCACACACTAGTGTAGAATAAATCAAGAAGTCGAAATAAATGATAGACGGACTTACCGTCATGATACTAAAAAAAACAAAGTATTAAGTCCAATTCCAACAAAACATTACACGATGAAGTTATATCACTTGGATAAATATTAGCTCTTTGTTCGTATTATACAAAACGTTGTTCGTTTCCGGTTTCCGTTGTTTTCAATCAAACGGCCGGTCACTTAATTTGAAGATTGTATGGGACACATACACATCATTATATATAAGTTCAGTATTTCTATCATATGTCCTAAAGACATAATATAAAACTCTAAATCGGGGGGAAATTTCTACAAAAAAATAAGCGACTCTAAAATCTAATTTAAAAAAAATCTAAACTAATTAAAATTTTAAAAATATTTCTAAATTTGTGCAATTATCACATATATGATAGAAAAATCATTATAAGTTACAAGCCAATTCATATTAAGAAATCCCATTTTCCAATCCGAATTTTCAAAAATTTCACAACTTCTTCCTATTTCATTCCATAATTTTATTACAAGGTAAATATATTTTCTACTCATAGAATTTTTTTTACAACTCTATAACATGCAAATGATGCAAGGTAATATTAATTCTATATTATACTCTAATCATTTTTTCTTAAAAAATAATTATATACCATTTAAATATAAGATTTTATTGACATCTCCAAAGACATCATCCTCAAGATATGTTACCGATCAAATTTAATGGCCTAAGACTCAAATTCATATTTTCTTCACTTTAATTTGCTCTCGTATTTGGTCCTAATTCATACTCCACCACGTTTAATGGATTTTTTTAATGACGAGGAAACTACTGAAGTCCGTTAGGATTCGGGATCGGGGGTCGTGTGCACGTGTGCGCCCATGCGCTAATAGCCTAGCGGGGTTTCATCCTAAAACCAATTGGCAATAGGAGGAGTAACCCACTAGCTTATATACTATGGCTTCTTTGTTTGTATAATCAATGTGGGACTCTGTGTCTCCTCACATTCTCAACACGCCCCCGCAAGTGCAACTAGGGTCGTCTTTCGCCTCTAGTTGACACTTGGACAACGGGTCTAGCATCTCATTCTCTTTTTAGCTAGCCCAGGATCGAGAGTCGGGCCGTTTGGCTTTTCCGCTCTGATACCATACTGAAGTCCGTTGAGACTCGGGATCGGGGGTCGTGTGTACACGTGCGCCCTTGCGCTAATAGCCTAGCACATAAGACGAGCGGGGTTCCATCCTAAAACCAATTGGCCATAGGAGGAATAACCCACTAGCTTATATTCTATGACTTCTTTGTTTGTATAATCAATGTGGGACTCTTTGTCTCCTCACATTCTCAACAGAAACTGCTATTTAGTGGCAAATCTCAGATATGGGATTCGATCAGCCAACAAAAGTTATGAATTAGGTAAATCGGTTTACGCCAATCAGCTCAGTTCACTGATAGAAAGTAAGACAAATCTTGAATTTTCACTAAAAAAAAAAAGGAGCGGAATGATGGATCGAACCTGGACTTCCTAACTCCCTCCTTGAATTTTTTTTTTTACTGTGCAGTTAACATTTAAAATTAAATATTTACGCTATTACTAAGAGTTTATCCCTTTAAATTAATGCATTATTTTATAAATAGAACCATAACTGTCAATTTTCTTTTAAGTGCATCTAGTCCACTCCAATTTATATATTTTTCTTAGAATAATTTTTATTTATTTTTATAAGAAGGAATAGAAAACTCCACAGAAACAATTCGGGGTCGCTCTAAAAGGTGATTCAGATTCGAGATTGAGATTGTGATAGGATCAATTAACATTTGAGAAAGAGAATAACCCTATCCTAAACATATGCGACCACAATGATAATGGAAATTAAATTAGCGGTTTGTTAATATTAATATATAATCCACTGTAAAGACCACCGAATCTTTTTATGCTATGGACCATGGAGTATTTAATTGACGATGTTTCTATTTTATATTCCAATGACATCAGATAAGAGTTTTAATTGGAAAAGATTTTCTACCAAATAAAAAAATAATTTTTTTTTGAACAAATAAAAATAAATAAATAAACGATTCTAGAAAATCAATATTAAAAAAAAATTAAATTTTGGGAATTTTTCCCGATTAAGTTTGTTATCATATACTACCTCCGTTCAGGAATAAGTGACGTTTGACTTTTTTGGCACGTTTTTTAAGGAGTAAAAACTATATAAAATATCAAAATTTTAATAATTTTTTTATATTTTTTTATACTTATTAGTTATAATTTTAAAATTATTTTAAAAAATTATTAAAAAAGTTAATATTTCATATAGTTTTTATCTCCTTAAAAAAGGTATCGAAAAGTTAAACGACACTTATTAATGAACGGAGGTAGTACCTTGGAGCATAGGATAGAAATCCGTAACTAATAAAAATGTCGACATCTATGTATCTAACTATAATCTATCAATCCATCAAATTGCTCAAAGCTTGGAGCTACAACTGTTAGTTTTGTAGAAGGAGGATGTAACAGGAGATCAATCAAAATGAACGAGATCGGCCATTGCCATTGAAGCTCTCATTCATGAGTGAAAATATCGAAAATCTGTTACAGCAAAATTACCTTGCAAGTAGCTAGAAGTAGTACTTATACAGAAGGAAGATAAGAAAGAGTTGGGCCGGCCCATACAGAAAGCCCAGGCCTTTATTCTAACTATCAGAAAATGAAATGTACGAATATGTATGTATGAGTATCTTCCAATCTCCATATATGTCATCACCCCCCCTCAAGTTGGAGATGGTGAAACCAGACCCAACTTGGAAATGAGAGGTTGAAGATGGGTGCTAGACAGATTCTTGGTGAGAATGTCAGCTAGTTGGTGATGGGTGGAGACATGGTGCAATGAGATGAGCCCGTCAAGGAGTTTTTCTCGCACGAAGTGGCAGTCCAGATCTATGTGCTTCGTCCTTTCATGGAAGACCGGATTTTTGGCAATGAATATGGCGGCCTGGTTGTCACAGTTCAGTGCAATTGGTGTGATATTAGGCACGCTCAGTTCATGAAGGAGACGACTCAACTAAGCAAGTTTAGTGCAAGCTCTGAGCATGGATCTGTATTCTGCCTCTGCTGAAGAAAGTGACACACATTGCTGTTTCTTTGATTTCCAAGATATGAGAGTATCACCAAGTAAAACTACAAAACCACTTACTGATCGGCGTGTGATTGGGCATGATGCCCAATCTGCATCACAATATGCCTGTAATTTGAAATCAGAGGCACTTCTAAGGAACAATGCATGCTTTAAAGTTCCTTTGAGATACCTTAAGACATGTAAGCCAGCTGCAAAATGAGGCTCACGAGGGGACTGCATAAATTGGCTGAGATGTTGGACAGGAAAGCTGAGGTCAGGCCTTGAATTTGTCAAGAAATTAAGCTTCCCAATAAGCTTTCTATACAAGGTAGGATCCTTCATTAGCACCCCTTGATCTGGTAACAATTTCTGACCCAATTCCAGAGGAGAAGCAACTGATCTAGAATCAATACAATCAAACTCATTGAGCATTTCCAAAATGAACTTCTATTGACTGAGGAACATACCACCTGCAGTTCTATTGAATTCCATTCCCAAGAAAAAATGCAGCATACCCAGATCCTTGATTTTGAATCCGGAATGCAATTCATCCTTCAAAGATTTGATCTCAGTTTCATTGTTGCCTGTTACCACTATATCATCGACGTACATAGCTACAAAAATCTCAACATTATCAATTCGTTTGATGAACAATGAATAATCATTCAAGGACTGATGGTAACCTTTACTTTTGAGAAACTGAGACAATCTAGCATACCATTGGCGTGAAGCCTGTTTCAACCCGTATAGTGACTTGTTCAATCTGCAAGCCTTGTTCTTACCATCAACAAGTAGTCCCGGAGGAATTTTCATGTAAACTTCCTCATGTAAGTCGCCATGTAAAAAAGCGTTATTTACATCAAGTTGAAAAAGATTCCAACCTCTCTTCAAAGCAACTGTGACAAGGGCTCTAACTGTTGTCATCTTCACCACAGGTGAAAATGTCTCAGTGTAGTCTATGCCAAATTTCTGTGTAAACCCTCTAACAACTAGTCTTGCTTTGTGCCTATCAATCGAGCCATCAGACTTCTTTTTTACCTTATACACCCACTTACATCCAATTGGGCGTTTCCCTTTAGGTAAATCTACAACAGTCCAAGTGTTGTTCAATGCTAAAGCATCAAACTTAGCTGTCATTGCTTCTTGCCACTTAGCAAAAGAGCAGGCTACCTCATAGCTATCAGGTTCATTGTCAGGAATTGCATTAAAACTCTCATTGTGATGAATTGGAAACTGGACTGTGGATGTGAGGGTGTGAGCACAAAAATGATGTTCGTCAGAAGCTGAATCAATAGCTGCACAGACATAGTCATTCAAATAGCTTGGTCTAGAATGAGTTCTATCAGACCTGCGAGAAACTGAACTAATGTTGTCAGCAATTGGAGAAACAGATTGAATTTGATCAGTAACTGGATCAGCAGGCAGTGGGGAATCATCAACAAAGTCTGGAAACTGTGTACCAAAACTCTGAGCACTGAAAGGTGAACTGGTGTGACAAGGAAACACATTCTCATGGAACACAACGTCTCGAGAGATTTGAACCTGTTTGGTATCCAAGTTGAACACTTTATAGGCTTTTTTGCCTGAAGGATAACCAAGAAAGAAACAAGAGCTAGCTCTGGCTTGAAACTTATCTCTGCCATTTTTCAGTGTGGATGCAAAACATAAACACCCAAATCTTTTTAATAAACTGTAATCAGGAGGCTTATTGTGAAGAACAAAATAAGGAGATTGGCCTTTCAAAACTCTGGAAGGCACCCTGTTTATCACATGTGCAGCAGTGAGGATACTGTCACCCCAAAATTTCAAAGGCATTCTGGCTTGGAAAATGAGAGCTCGAGCTACCTCCAAGAGATGCATGTGCTTCCTCTCAACTACCCCATTTTGCTGAGGAGTGGCACTGCAACTGGTGTGATGAACTATGCCTTTGCTTCTCATAAACTCCTTTCCTGCTAAGCTTGATCCTAACTCAAGTGCATTGTCTGATCTGATCACCTTAACCAACTGACCAAATTGTTTCTCAACCAAATTCACAAACCCTGTCATAGCAGTCAAGGCAACACTCTTGTTGCTTAGCAGCTGAACCCATGTGGATCTAGAGAAGTCATCCACTATGGTGATGAAATATTTGAAGCCATCATAAGTTGGGGTGTGGTATGGACCCCATACGTCAACATGAATCATCTCAAATGGGTAACCAGTAGTGATGGAACTAGAAGTAAAAGCAAGTCTAGATTGTCTTGCTTTGGCACACACTTCACAATTTGACAACACTTCTTTATTCAAATCACTGGTTTTTACAAAGGGCAACAAACTGAGTTTGTAAAAAGGCAAGTGACCAAGTCTGGCATGCCATACAAGAATATCATCAGTGATATTATCACTAGCTTTGCAAGAAACATCTATATTCCTATCAACATATGAATCACAGTTTGGCTTGTTGTCCTTGATGAACTGAGGAACACTTGAGCTTGTGCTGATCCACCTTACTTCTGACTTCCCATCCAGGTAGTAAAGATGTCTATAAGCATCTCCAATGATCATACGCTTAGTCATGGAAAGATCCTGTAAAAAACACCTTGTGGGTGAGAAACTAACAATGCACTGCAGATCCTTAGCAAGTCGGCCTACAGACAGCAAATTGCACTTAAATTCGGATACAAATAAAACCTCTTTCAAACTCAAACCATTCAATACAAGAACCACACCAATGTATTGAATTAAGGTAACCTGACCAGTGGGCAAAGTGATACTGTAAGGAGTATCCAATCTAGTTCTCTCTCCAAATAAAGCAACATCAGAACACATATGGCTTGTAGCTCCACTATCAATTATCCAAGTTGCCTTAGCAAAGAGATGAACAATTGATTTTACTGTACCTGCAAACCCAGAAAAAGCATCATCAACACTTGCTGATGATCCCTTGTCTCCTTTCCCAAGTATTTCCATTAGTTGTGCGTACTATTGATGAGTCAGTTCTGGTATGACAGCATCTGAAGCTACCTCATCCTGGGCACATCCTGCAAACCTCTTTCCTTTAGTAAACTTCCCATTATTGTCTGGAAAGCCATGGAGAGTATAACACCTCTCAATGTTATGCCCAGTTTTCTTGCAGTGAGTACAAAACCTTTCTTGTCTTTTATCACCTTTCTTAGTGTAACCACCAGAACCTGTATTTCCTGAACCTGTACCAAAGTTTCTTGAACATGAACCTGTATTACCAGAACCTGAATTATCAGCTAATCCAGAATTCAAACTCGAATTGGACCCCACTTTAGAACCATCAGCAAGAAACAAAGACCCAGCATCAGTTGGACTCCCAGACTGTGATCCTCGTTGATCTTCTTCTTGCAATAACATTGAGTAAGCATCACTCAAAGACGGCAATGGATTCATCATAAGCAAATTACCTCTAACAGCTGTATACGACTCATTCAAACCCATCAAGAATTGAATTAATTTCTGAGTCTCATCATATTTGGTAATTTCTTGCATAGCGCCACAAGTACATACCGGGAACTTCATCATGCTACTCATTTCATCAATTAAAGCTCTGTATTTGGTGAAATAAGTAGAGATGGAGGCAGTACCTTGCGTAATTGAGACAATTTCTTTCTTGATGTTGTACATCTGAGTCCCACAAACCTTGCCATATCGGTGCTCTAACTCATCCCAAATACCCTTCACTGTATCAATGTAAACAACACTTTGTCTGATCTCTGAATTCAAACCATTAACCAGCCAAGATAAATCCCAACTTATTCTTGGCAGATATAGCAACTTTCATGAACCGCTTCCATTCACCGAAGTTCCTACCATCAAAGCTGTTAGACACCAGTTGCTGCCCCGGATGGTCACTTGGATGGAGGAACAAAGGATCCCTAGAATCTGGAATCGGTGCCGCCATGAATGAGCGATCAAGAATCAAATTGCAGAGATCCGAAGGAAAATTGAAAGGAAAATGCGGAAAAAACGAAGGAGTAGTGAACGAAATCACTGCTCTGATACCATGTTAGTTTTGTAGAAGGAGGATGTAACAGGAGATCAATCAAAATGAACGAGATCGGCCATTGCCATTGAAGCTCTCATTCATGAGTGAAAATATCGAAAATCTGTTACAGCAAAATTACCTTGCAAGTATCTAGAAGTAGTACTTATACAGAAGGAAGATAAGAAAGAGTTGGGCCGGCCCATACAGAAAGCCCAGGCCTTTATTCTAACTATCAGAAAATGAAATGTACGAATATGTATGTATGAGTATCTTCCAATCTCCATATATGTCATCAACAACAAATACCCTTATTTTAAAGAATCTCCTTTTTATGATTTTGTGTTAGTTTTTGTTGCACAACTGCCATGAGACAGGACTTCATCCCAACATTTTCAAAAAATACCCTTATTTTAAAATACCCTTATTTTAAAAAATATAAGTTGATATGCATCATATTTACTTTCACGGATCAGAGTTTTGGAAAATTATTTTAGGGTGTACAAGGGTATGTTTATAATCTAAAATAAAGTTGGAAAGTAGATTTTATTTTTAAGTTATAAAAATTCTTTTTAGATGTTTTTTCTTCTTCTAAAAATTACAAATAATTCCCACCTAACTTAGGGGCTTGGGGCTAATATGTTCCATACACACATCTGTAGCACTTTATTTATGATTGGGCCCAAAAGTATTTGAAAATGTTGGGATGAAGTCCTGTCTCATGGCAGTTGTGCAACAAAAACTAACACAAAATCTATGGGATAGTGAATACTTTAGGTAATGATTTAAGATTTTGTGTAGAAACACAACGAATAACAACGGTGATTTTCAATGGAAGCTCCAACGCGTTTTACCATGTTATTGGAATTTCCAACAAGAAACACCCGTTGGAAAAAAGGGCCTTGGAATTCATTCTTACCGTTAATTATGATGGAATTTCCATCGTTATGTAGATGTTGGAAATTAACCACGGCTAAAACTGTTAGAATACATAATTCAATTAAAGAAAAATAATTATAATAAATAATTCAATTAAAGAAAAATAATATTATTAAAACCTGTTTAACCGGTTGCTTTTATCAAGTTCCAACAACTTAACAATTGGAATTTTCAACAATATTTACTGTTGAAAATTCTTTATTGGAATTTTCCAATATATGTAATGTTGGAATCAATTTATTTATTTTTTGCAAAAATATCATTTTTATTAATACATTCCATCAACAATTACGTGGCTATTTGTATGAAGAAATTAATCTACTGGAAATATAAAAACCATGATATATAGCTATTATAAAGCAACAATATAAAAATTACAATACGACCAGTTTCATTTACACATCTTCAACAACTATACAAATCATGTTCAAAGACGTTCAACAAAATGCAAAATGTCTGCAACCAAAAAGTACCAAATGAAATTGTAAATGCATAAACTAATATCACCCGGCCCCTAGACTATCACTACTGTCACCAAGTGTCCAAGTGCTACCACAACTGGAATGAACAGTTGAAATGAGGAAGGTGCAAGGGAAATATACGATGGAATAGCTGGATTGAGATCTTGTGGCATTTCAATCTCCATCACTTTTGGATCTTATCCTGGTAGACATGGACTTGATAATTGAGTGATGTGGTTGTTGTTGATTCTTCTTGAAATCGAGTCTCCTTTGTCGCGTCATGCTATTATTTTATGCAATTGATACTGGGTCACATATGTAACCGTAAGTAGTGGAGAAGGATAATTAAGGAAGCAAAAAGAAGCACCACCAAAACTATCACAAGTGCTCAAAGATTTAACTTGATCAGGCTTAACTTATTCAACAATTGTTTGCTGCAAGCTATGTCTTTAGGCTTCTTCTTGATTGAATCTTCATTCTCAGACCAGATCAACTCAATGTGGGATGGATGCAACATGTAGGCTGCCAAGAGAATCATATATTAGAAAGATATGTGTGTATCTGATATAAATTAAATCAATTAATACTCAAAACCTAGTAAATAGAAAGATTTATAGGGTGGATCACTCCTTGAACACACTAAGGACGACATACCTGGTTGACTTGAACATGTAATCTGTAAACCACTTATTCATTCATAAGAATTCCGATGTTCATGATAGAGAGAATTCAAGATCGATCACTCTTCAATGAGAATTCACTGCACAACTGTTAATAGAAGAGAGATAGAAAACAGATTGAGATATATTGAGGGTCTGAAGAAGGGAGCCAAGCACGATTAATTAAACCGTTCATTCACCCCACTAAGGCACCCACTAATTAAGGATGTAATTGTTCAGTCCTGATGTACGTGATCCTTTCAATTGAATTTCTTTTCTTTTTAAAAAAAATATTTGTTTTTCCAATCTAACAGACTATGAAATCTCCCACATATTTTCTAAAAAAAAATGAGAAAATTGGGTAGAGTATACCCTTTTAAAGTTTTTTTTTATTAAATATACTCCTTGAGTTTTCTTTTAGGTAATTGTACTATTTTTTAGATGGAGATTACTTTTATACCCTTACAATCAAATTTTATCATTTTAAAAAGTAAAAACAAATTTTTTTAAAAACAAATTCTATCCTTTTAAAAAGTAAACGGTTAAATCATTGGAAGATTTGGTAGATGAAGATATTTTTCTCAACGATCATTGGAAGATTTGGTAGATGAAGATATTTCTCTCAACGTGGAATTGATTAGGGTGAATCTTCAAATTATTTGGTTAGAATTGTTTATTGACGGTTGTATTTTACAAACTCTAATTCATGTATGGAGTCGATTCTTGTAAGGCAATATCATTCTTGTATTACAATATTATTTATGTAATAGAATAGTGTTCTTGTTACAAAATCATGTAATACAATCTCATTCTTGTGTTATAATAACATTCCTCTAATACAAAATTATTCTTATATTACAATAGCGTTCATGTAATACAAGATCGTAACCACGTTCCTGTATTGTTAATCATCAATCAACCTTGCGTAATCAAACTCATGTAATACAAGATTTCGTGTACGGGGTGAATTCCTGTAATGAGCGGAGTCTTGTACCTATTACTATATCCGATCCGTAATTGAATTGTGGAGTTGAGTTACAAGAAATCACCTAATTAAATGAATCGATTATTGTAACAATAGGTAGCGATTATTGTAACCTACAATTATTGTAGTCATAGATAGCGATTATTGTAGTCTAAAATTATTGTAACTAAATAAACACTTCATCAAATCACAATAAACGATTATTGTGAATCTGTTCTTAAATATAAAATGAAATCATTAAAAAAATCCTAGTTGAAGGAAGCGTTGCATCTAATTATGAATCACGGCATAAATCACAAGTAATTCATCAACCTTGGTTGACCTCATAACCGATTCGTTAAAGACAAATTTGGTGAGTTTTCAAATAATAGTAACCGGTGGAAGTCATATTAGCAATCACTTGAATAAATAACACAAAACCAACCTTCAATATCTTCACAAGCAATACCCGTGCTTGAAGAGAGGTGTCTACGAACCTTTCTTGAAAGAGGAGCGTCAATTAATAGAAGAAGCATCAATGGAATAAGAATTAATTAGGGATTTGGATATTTATTGTTACAATCAAGTCATGGGCAAATCTGTCATGAATAAAATAAAATCTTCAAAGGTATATTTACTAAAACAAAAATTGAAAAAGGGATAGTTACCCAATTTAACCAAAAAAATTCTCTCACAGATCTATTTTTCCTTACTATACGGTGCAATTAATGATAAGTTAGATCCTTTCTATACGATGCGATTAATGATAAGTTAGATCGATCTTTACCTAATGGTCAGTTAGTGATTCTCCTAAAATTTTCAAGATCTAGATTTTTTTAAATTAAAAAAGTAAGATTTTGTTCACTCCGATTGTTGCATCGGAATTTGATGACGGTCAACACTTAATTGATATATATTGACATAAATTTAGAAGCAATTAATTTTAACCGGACGATGCAAAAATTTAAGAAGGAATTAATTTCTATTCATTTTTTAAATACCGTTTCCAATGACATTTAGTGATGGATGATAATTTATCTATATTTCCAACGATCCAAGTTATTGGAGTTTAATTCCAACAATGTGTAATGGTTGGAATAATTTTGGAAAACTATTTCCAACAACTTAGATAGTTGGAAAATTCTGATTACTTCTTTCCAATAACATGTATCGCTGGAATTATTTTGTCCATTGTATTTCAGCGTTGGAATTTCATCCATTGAAAAATTTCGTTGAAACCCTACTGTTGGAATTCAATGTGTTTTCAGTAACCTAATAACAAAATAAACTCTCGATATATATAACTTTAAGTTTTACACGGTTTGACTAGGGTTTTTTCAAAATTTCACATGGTATCAAGGTAGGTCTGAGTCGAATATATTTTTTTGGGGACAACCTGATCAAGCGGATTATAATTGAAGGGGCATGTTGAGATGAAGTTTGTTTCCACATTAATTAGACAACAAAAACTAGCACAAAATATAGGGAATGGTGAAGTTTCTATACAAACTAAACTAGAAAATTCAGATTTTTCAAAATTCCACATAAAATAATAAAATATGATATGAAATGCCTACCACTTATATTTGAACACACAATTTTTGTGTTTTTTGATGTATAAAGAGAGAGTATTAAGAAAGATAAAATCATAACGATGGTGTATAAAAAGTGAGAATATTTGGAAGCATCATATTGTAAGAAAGATAAATTCACAACGACAAAATATGCAAATTATAGTCTTTTATATACAAAAAAGTATTCGAGAGATCAGACAGCTGTTGAAATATGATGTTGGGATAGTATCTCACGTGAAAAATATAGTGAATTCAATTTTTGTACATAAGTGGACGGACTACTCATCATAATGCCAATTGGTTTTATGATGGAACTCACTCGGCTTGTGTACTCGACACGTTAGCGAGTGTGACCCCCACGTCGTATGATCCACTGTAATTTAACATGGTATGAGAGCAACATATATAACCGTCCTGATATATACGAAATAAGAAAAAAACAAAAACAGAATAGTCTTTTTAACTTATGCGTTAAGGGAATAATTGAAAAAGATGCTCTATCTAAAAAGGAACAAAACATAGAAAATCAATTATATAAAAGAATAAAATAATTAAATTTTGGAGATTTTTTTTTAATTCAGCTTTTTAAGCTATCCTCTAAAGGTATAAATTAAAAAAAAATTGTGCAAATTAAATGTGAATGTTGAATTGCTAATAGAGTCAGGTTTTTTAATTTAAAAGCACATTTTTATAGTGTAGACAAGATGAGGGATGTGTTTTGCATACCAAAAAAATAGCCTCATTTAAAACGTACAATAAGATACTTGTTCCTTCATCGGATCATTTTTTCTTGCACGTTTGTCAACCTAAAAGTATATAAATAAATAGGCACCGATCAAAAAAAATATTTGGAAAAAAAAATCAAAAAATCACGAAAAAAGATTTTTTCCAAAAATAAATATCCATAACAATGATATACTCCCTCCGTCCTAAAATACATGGACTTTTAGTCTCTTGCACAAGTTTTAATAAAACACTTTACTTTTCAAAAAACATCATCATTGCACTAAGTTTTTCATAAATTTTATTATTTTTTAACACCCACTACACATTTTAACCAATCAAATTACTTTAAAAAGTCAACAACACACAAACCAATACAAATCATTACAACTTCTTACCTAGAAAACCTAAAAACCCATCTATTGTTGGACAAAAATTTACCTCTAAAAACCCATGTATTATTGGACGGAGGAGTAATATTTTGAATTTTTTTATCTAAATAATTTTGTACAACATCACATGAACTCGTGAAATGTAAGAATTGATTTTAAACTATGGGTTGCTTTACTTGCTTATATATAATTTAAAAAATAGAACACATATACATATACTCCCCCGTTTAATTTTAATTGATTTTTTACTATTTGTGCACATTTTTTAAGGTGTGAAAAACTATATGAAATAACAATTTTTTAAAATATTTTTTTTAATAATCTCATACTTATTGGTGATAAGTATAATATTATTAATTTTTTTTATTAAAATATTAAAATATTAATATTTAATATAGTTTTTACCGTTCTAAAACTACGTGTATGACTTGAAAAAGTCACTTAAAATGAAACGGATGGAGTATAATTTTTTTTACCATACTTTAATTGTTCGGTAAAACATACTCTGTATTATTTAATATTTATGTATTTTTTAAATTAATTTTTTTAATAATTATATATTACGTAGTACTAAAAATTACGAAATTATTAAAAAAATAATACTACCTCCGTTCGGAAAAACTTGTCACTTTACTATTCACGCACGTTTTTTTAGGAGATAAAAACTATATAAAATATCTAGTTTTTTAAATAACTTTTTTAACAATTTCGTAGTTATTATTAATAAGTACAAACTTGTTAAAAAAAATTTATAAAAAAATGAATATTTTATATAGTTTTTATCATTCTAAAAAAATGTACATGAATAGTAAACGATAAGTTTTGTCGAACGGAGTAATAACCTAGATTGATATTCAAAAAAAATACTCCGTATGTATAAATATTACTCCGTCAGTCCCCAATTCCCAACTCAAAAGCAAGTGATTCCACTTTCCACTGCCTCCACCCCGCCCTATAAAAAGGGGGTCCGCTCGAAATTGCAGATTGCAGAACCCAAAGCCAAAGCCAAAACCCCAATTCGCTCTTCCTCTCCTCCTTCGATCGAGTTCCTTCCGCGCAACCGGGCCATTCAATGTCGGCTGATAGCACGGCCCCGACTCCTCCGGAGTCACGCGAATCGCTCGTGCTCCCGACGGCCCTCCAGGTTGTGGTGGAAGCTCGCGATAACACTCGCCCCTTCGCTCTACCTCCTCCCAAGCCCCCGATTGGAAGCGCCGATAAGGTCCTTCTCTCTCTCTTATAGTCTTATCTATTGCCTTTTAGTCTCTTTTCTCGACTGCGCTGTGCACTTCACTTTGTGTTTTCGTCTTCGTCCTCGATTTCTGCTTATGTAATTATTTGTTAAATATCTTCATCGGCCTTGATTTTGTTGCGAGTTTTGCTTTGATGTCTTGCTTCTTCTTTTTTCGGTCATCGAGAAGTTGTTTCTGCTGTGTAGATTTTTGAAAGTTTTCCTGAAGAATCTCAATCTGGTGAAACAAAATTTGAAAAACCAGAGTTTGTATCTCGGGGAAATCTAAGTGACAGATGGGGACCTACTTATATGAACTACTCGTATTCAACTGTACTATTTTTATGACTATTGTAAATTCGTACAGTAATAATGTTCATCAAATTTAATTTACTTGATTGCCTACATGATGTCCGCCCGTAACATTCACTTTGGTCTAAGATTCAAACCACAAAAAAATTGTGGATGGCAAGATTTATTTTCCAATAGAAGTTGCCAAAGGGATTCCTTTGATGTCGCCACTTCGAGTGCATCGTGGAATTTGGCGGGCCACACCTCAAAAATAATACAAAGAAAATTCATCTCTATTTAAAATTATCATAATTACGCTCACTTTTTCATGAATTTTACTATTTTTAAAATTTTCACTACTCTCTACAACCAATCAAAAGTGTTTAAAAAATAAAAAACATACAAATCAATACACATCGTTACAAATCAACAACTAGAAAATCTAAAACAGGTTGATCAAACTATACTTTCTAAAACATCTTATATTTATGATTGGAGGGAGTACTGGAAAAAACATGACCCATTGGGTCACAATTCACAAGGTGGAACCATATCCGGTCCCACCGCTTCACTCATTGCTTGACCTGACGGGTTACGGGTAGACTTGTCTGTACCCTTGAACCTGATGGATCAACGACTGGTCCAAACTCGACGGGGTTGGGTCGACCTGGCTACATGAACACGTCTCTACTTGGTGTTATTAGAACTAGTCAATAGCTCATTTCAACTACCAAACTTTGCTTTATGTGACTAATGACTTCACATGTTAACACTCATGGATTAGGTTATCTCACAGATGAAACAAAAATTGAAACACTATGTCACCCAATTGACATTTTTTAATTCAAGGATCCATCACATATAAATATAATTCTGCCAAATTTCATGGCACTTGAATAAAAATTTCCTACTTTGTACGTTAAAATCACTAGGCCAAATAGTGATGTATAAGTTTTACACACTACAAGTGTTTGTATAGGCAGTTTGAATTGTTGCTTGTTTCATTTGTTTGTTGGTATTAAAGAAGGTATTCCATGGAGTGTGGGGTACTCATGGAGTTTAAAATTCTAATTCAGAAGCTAGGATTGTGTAGGGGGGCAAATGGAGCACAGCTCTAATGACATACAGAACACTGGGTGTTGTCTTTGGAGGGTTGGTTACATCCCCACTGTATGTGTATCCATCAATGCCGCTGAAGTCTCCAACAGAAGCTGACTACCTGGGGATCTACAGTATTATGTTCTGGACACTTACTCTCATTGGTGTGGTCAAGTATGTTGGGGTTGCTCTCAACGCTGATGATCAAGGAGAAGGTAGGTTCAGGCCAACTTGTCTAGTTAATCTGTTTGCCTTTGCTCTTTCAGCGCAAAATTCATATGCTTAGTGACTGTGTTTATTTGTGTTCCGTTTTATCCTAACATATGCTCTACCACTTGGGTGATGAGCCTGAAACTGCTGTTAATGCCTTGTTAAGTTATACTAGCTTCATGTAGTTTTCATGCTAAATATGAATGATCTCAATTTTATCTGAGCTAGCTCTAGTTCTATTCTGCCTTTACTGTTAGGATCTGGATTTTCCTAATGACTTTTTTTTTTGTGTGTTAAAAGGGTGAAAAAATTTGTGCTGAAGCTTCTTTTTGCTGGGCACTTTCATGTATATGTGTGATCTGATGTTGTGATCTTTTACTACTCCGTATTGTGTGTGTTTTCGCCTCTATAGCAGTTGAGCTTATCTTGTTGTTCAGCCTTCACGATTAGCTTTCTTAGATCTTTATCAAATCGATAGATTGATAGACACCTAAATTCCTAAAAATTACCTGCAGTATTTCTGTTTCCTTCAGTTTCAAACATTTGAGATATTTGTAGGATGAAATTTACAACTGAGAATTTTCACAGGGGGCACATTTGCGGTCTATTCTCTACTCTGCAGGCATCTGAACATTGGAATCCTCTCTCCCAACAACACTTCAGGAATTTCGCGTTCTTCAGTTCGTGGAGGCACTCAAAAGTCGACTTGGCTTGGAAGTTTTTTTGAAAGAAATCTGCTTGCGAAGAGGGTATTGCTTTTTATCGCAATTCTCGGAATGTGCATGATAATCGGTGATGGTATACTTACACCAGCAATCTCAGGTTTTTATCTTTGTTTTGGTCCTTGTTGACATAACTTAAATTGCATAAACTTCAGTTTCCTAATGAAATTCTCCTTTTTTCCAGTCTTGTCTGCAATTGATGGAATAAGAGCTCCATTTCCTAAAGTCAGCAAATGTAAGTGCCAAAATTTGATGATCTCAGTTTCATTAGGGAGGTTCAATCATTCTAATTTGATCTGTTCGCGGTAAATATTCTAAAGTTTTTGTAGAAAATTGTTCCTTTAAAATCTTACCAGTAAACTTACTAGTATTCACCGCAATTACTTGTTTGTGAAGTATATCTCATTGGATGTTCTTGTTGTTGACAATTCTTGCTTCAAATTTTGCAGCACTTGTTGACATACTTTCCGCGGTAATCTTGATTGCCCTGTTTTTGCTACAAAGGTTTGGTACTTCAAAAGTCAGTTTCCTCTTCTCCCCCATCATGGGTCTATGGACCTTGACCACACCAATTGTGGGAGTTTACAACATTATTAAACATTACCCAAGTATATTCAAGGCCATATCTCCACTCTACATCATCAAGTTTTTCTCGCGAAGTGGGAAGGAAGGTTGGCTGTTACTTGGCGGCACCATCCTTTGTATAACAGGTCAGTCCATTGCCTCCACAATCACACAAGCTAATTGTAATGGGAGCCATTTTTCATGTGATCAATGTTAACTGAGCAGGTTCTGAAGCAATGTTTGCTGATCTTGGCCATTTCAGTAAATCCTCCATTCAGCTTGCCTTTTTGCTCACAATATACCCATCATTGGTTCTCACTTACGCGGGCCAAACAGCATACCTCATCCGAAACCCCTACGATTCTGGTGATGGTTTCTACAAGTTCATACCCCAGAAGGTTTACTGGCCTATGTTTATAGTCTCCACACTTGCAGCAATTGTTGCTAGCCAGTCTCTTATATCTGCCACCTTCTCCGTCATCAAGCAGTCGGTTGTGCTAGATTACTTCCCTCGTGTGAAGATTGTTCACACTTCCTCTAAGAAAGAAGGCGAGGTTTACTCACCTGAAGTAAACTACATCCTCATGATCCTTTGTGTGGCTGTCATTCTTATTTTTGGAGACGGTAAAGAGATAGGAAATGCCTTCGGTATGTCCTTAACCAGCCCTTGTATTCGCTATCACATTACACAACACATAGCGTGTGCTAAGGATATATGCTGTTTTGCAGGTGTTGTTGTAACCATGGTGATGATCATCACCTCTGTGCTGCTCACCATTGTCATGATAACCATTTGGAGAACGCGGACGATACTAGTCGCCCTCTTCGCTTTCACATTCATAGGAATGGAAGGAGTTTATGTCAGTGCTGTCCTAAACAAACTCCTGGAGGGCGGATGGATCCCTTTCGCGATCTCCATAATCCTCGCGTGCATCATGTTTGGCTGGTTCTATGGGAGGCAGAGAAAGCTCAACTACGAACTGACCCACAGGATAAACATCGAGACACTCGAGAATCTCCTATCCGACCCCCGTGTCCAAAGGGTTCCCGGCCTCTGCTTCTTCTACACCAACATCCAAGACGGCCTAACACCGGTCCTTGGCCACTACATCAAGAACATGAAATCACTCCACAAGGCAACAATCTTCACCACCCTTAGGTACCTAATGGTCCCAAAAGTCCCACCAAGCGAGCGAATCCTCGTCAAGCAGCTCGGTATAAAAGGCATCTACGGGTGCGTGATTCAGTACGGGTACTGCGACTCCCTTGAGCTAGAGGGGCGGAATTTCGTGGACCAGGTGACGAGCTGCCTCCGAGACCACCTCAAGAACTATCCAGGTGAGAGGCCACTGGGATGTGCCGAAGTCGAAGAGGAGGTCCAACTCTTAGAGGAGGCTAAGAATGTGGATGTAGTCCATGTAAGGGGGAAGACAAGGTTCTACATAGGGGAGGGTTGTGGGTGGTTTGATAAGGTAATGCTTAGGTTTTATGAAGTGATGCACAGTAACTGCAGATCTGCATTGCCTGCTACAAGAGTGCCTCTCCAACAAAGGATTGAAGTGGGTATGCTCTATGAGGCTTGAAGAGAGCTAAAAGGACACCATAGAGTATACCAAACTTCACATAGTTTTGATTGCATTCCAGGAAGCATTAACAGTATGAAGCTTGATGATGGCTTGTGCCCATCACTCGACGAATCGATTGTGGGTTCGATAGTGCAAGATGGCCGAGCCCTTTGCAAGTGTGGGTTTGTTCAACTATGTAATGTGACTTTGATGTAAAATATGGAAATGCAAAAGGTGTATTTGGGAGTCTTGATTAGCTATAGGGATCGATGTTGTGTTTGTAATATGGGTGACAACTTGTGTTTTCAGTTGGCTTTGTTTCCTTTCCAAGGTTAATACTTAATACTGCAGCCTACAACATCTTCAATTCTTCAAATGGATCACATATTAATTAAATCTTTGGTAACATATCATGAAAATGTTTTTTTTTTTTAAAAAAAAAATCAGATGTAAATTAAACCTTTAGTAATAAAATCTTAATGTACCGATATATCCCATATATATCTAGCAGGGTTTGAGGGATCCATTAGTAAGCATCTTTTTTCAAAGTTGAGATGGTATTGCGGTAATTATTTCCTTATATTTTAACATAAAACATATGTTAAAACATCCCGACTTTGGGGTTAAAAAAACCTAAGTCGATTAACCACCTGCCTATACGAGCTAAACGAGCCTAGGCAAAGCCTAGACAAATTTCCACCTAGAGATCTGTCTACGCTTAAAAATTCTTAGGTGCCCTTTTGTCTAGCACCTAAAAGCGATTTTTAGAACACTAGACTAGGTATATGATATGAGTAAACCCTAAGAAACTAAAATATTAAAATATACATGCAAAATATTTTTAGATCAATTTAAAAAACACCGTAATACAAAAATATAAGTATAGCCAATAATAATAATAATAATAATAATAATAATAATAAAAAGTATAATATAGCTAGCAGGTGATCCCTACGTGTTGCCCATTTACTCACCATTAACCTCAAGTTCAACATCAACACTTCCAAGTTTCAACCAATTGATCAATTAGAGTATAATTGGTCATGTTGTTTCATCTTAAGTAATTTTTTTCAACTTCATTTACTTATTAGCACACTAGTTTTTTTTCTAATGACTAAATTGATCAATACTATGTGATCTAATCTAATTAAAATAACTCAACCTTTAGAGATTAAAGTGTTAAAAATAATTCCTTATTTCTTATCTTTCAACAGTAAGAAAAATAACCAAATCTGTAAGGAGTCTTTTTTCGACTATAAATCCGGACTTAATCAAACTCCTGCGAGGCGGATGGGTCCCTTTCGCCATCACCAATGTACTCGCGTCACGCGTGCATCATGTTCGGATGGTTCTACCGGAGGCAGAGAAAGCTCGACTACGAACTGACCCACATGATAAACATCGAGACGCTCGAGAATCGCCTATCCGATCCCCGGGTCCAAAGGGTGCCAGCGGGCTGTGCTTCTTCTACACCAACATCCAAGACGGGCTAACACCGGTCCTTGACCACTACATCAAGAACATGAAATCACTTCACAACGTAACGAATAACGATCTTCAACACCCTTTGGTACCGTTGGTTCCGAAAGTTGCTGTATCGGGTTACCGTATGAAGTGGGCCGGGCTTGTGCTTTGTATAGAGACTAGGCCCAAGTTGTGAACCCGATATAAAATAATAAAATACTAGAGAACCGGGGGTTAAGCCACCTATTCGAACCGGAACGGAACCGGGGGTTAAGTAATGGTAAAAAAAAAAAATTACACATTCACAACCGGGGGTTAAGAGCATCAACAACCATGGGGTTACCTCTTCCCCTTTTTTTATTTTGACCCTCTTATCTTCATTTTACAATTTATTTATTTTTCTCTTTAAATAATTTTGTACTTCTTTTTACCTCTTATTAAGAGGTTTATCTTACAACCATGGGGTAACCTTGTTCCATTACTTTTCCATCTCATTAGTTTTATTTATAAATAAAATTAAAAAGTGTTTGATATTAATATTTTTTTTATTACATTAGATGAAAAATAAAAATAATAATAACATTATATTATAAACAAATAACAAAAATAATTACATTAATGTATGAGAATGGAATATGAAAAAGAAGTGCAAACAATATAATAGGTCAAGATAAGTATATATAGGAAAAAATTATACTCAAATGAGAAAAATAAAATAAAATTAATGGTATAATTATTATTTGAAAATAATAATAATAAATATATATTATAAATACATTTGAATAATTAATACATTAAATAAATATAGTAATAAAATGGTGGGGGCTACTTGTTGTGGAAGAGGTTACCTTGTGTTTACTTTTTAAGACCTATAAAGTAAGTAAAACCCATGAGAATCATGGTCTAAGTAATGCAAGTGAAAGGGTCAGATTTTTAAACAAGTCTAGCTAATAGTAAGAATTAAAGTTTTTTCTAGAAACATTGGAAACCCATTAATACAAGCCATATCACATTTTCTCTCATTTATAGTTCCATCCTTTATATATTATTGATTGATTAAATCAATCAAATAAAGGAAACTTCTGACTCATAATAGATTATCTGTGACACACGTAACGCATCTGTAAATCCGAAAATTTTCTGTCATTTATATTTTTTATCATCTACTAATGTTTAAATCAATCAAACAAAGGAAAATTCTTGCTCACAACAAATTAAATAGAATTTTCTTCCTACATTTGTCAAAAATTGAATAAATTAGAGACAAAAGTTTGTTACTGAGTATTTGTGACACACAAGACACATCATCCATACAAGATTTCTCCTCATTTATATATATATGTTCATCATCTTACCATATGTTGTTTAAATCAATCACAATAAATAAATTAAATATATGTGACGCGCCGACGCGTACTGTAATCACAGTTAGATTTACATTTGTCAAAAAATTGAATGAATTAGGGGAAAAAATAATTTCTTGTCCAACACTGCTACTCCAACGACGCATCACATTTTCCATTATGCTTATCTGAACCTGCATTTGTTACTTTAGAAATTATAAAATAAACGAAAAAGGATCAAAATAGGGGAAAAAAACATTAAATCTTGGCCCTTGGTTTTCCTTCCATTCCTCGTCTCTCCCTCTCTCAAGAGATTAGTATTTAGAGGGCCATTGCCTTCATTTTTTGAAGATTTTAATCATTTTATCCTTACAACTCTCCTCCATCTCATTGTGGTTCAGGTATTCAAAATTTCATTCTCTTGCAGCTATCTTTACTTTTCCATTCTATTTGTACTCAAGTTGCTCTCTAAAACCTCATAATCAATACATATATACACTACACAAATCCCAAATCTTGAAGATCATTGAAGCACAATCTTGAGAGTGAGAGCTTCAAGAGTGCCTCTCCAACAAAGGATTGAAGTTGGTATGCTCTATGAGGCTTGAAGAGAGCTAAAAGGACACCATAGGGTATACCAAACTTCACATAATTTTGATTGCATTCCAGGAAGCATTAACAGTATGAAGCTTGATGATGGCTTGTGCCCATCACTCGACGAATCGATTGTGGGTTCGATAGTGCAAGATGGCGGAGCCCTTTGCAAGTGTGGGTTTGTTCAACTATGTAATGTGACTTAGATGTAAAATATGGAAATGCAGAAGGTATAATTTGGGAGTCTTGATAGCTATAGGGGATGTAGTGTTTGTAATATTTGACCCACTTATGAATATGGGTGACAACTTGTGTTTCAGTTGGCTTTGTTCCCTTTCCAACGTTGATAGTGCAACCTATAACATCTTCGTATGCAGGGACGGAGCCAGAAATTTATCGAAGGGGGCAAAATTTTATACAAATTGTTGATTCACTCTCCGATAGATTTTTTTATAGTAGGTTTAGTGAACCAAAACTATGATATTTTAGATTAAACGATGATATTTTAGTTCAAACATAAGTTTTTTTTAGTACAAATCACAATGTTTTTTCTTTTTAAAACGGTGATGTTTTATTTTAAAATTGTGTCTGTAGTTGTTTTATATTTTTTTTCTCTTTAAACGATAAAACAATGTCGTTTTAATCAATAACAACATTTTTTTCGTCTAAAAATATATCGTTTGAAACCTACAAAGTCAATATGCACCTTGTTGTTCTCTTAGCATGCAATAACGTGTAACAAGATATGCAAACTTTAAACTTGCATAATTTCTTACATAATTATCGAACGTAGTAATATAACCTCTTGTTTCGAAGCTCTTTGGTTGAATTATATTGCCAAAATATCAAATTAAGTAAAATATAAAAGAATCATGGCTTATTAATAGAAATTTGAAATAATTAATTTGTGTTTAACTTTTAAACGATCATAACTTTTTACTCGTTTATCGGATTCAGGCTTATAATATATCAAAACGAAGCTATTGACGCGTAGAACAAATATAGGTGATTCGTCGGATGAAAGGGGGGTGTATGCTCCCGCTTGCCCCCGTCTAGATCCGTCTATGTTCGTATGGATCGCATAGTTTCTCCTATTTGACCAGTTAATTTGTATCAATTATTCTATTAATTAGCTGCTAATCAAAATCTTACTAACTTTTAAACACTCTAATCTAACATATATTTAACACACTTATTAATTCATCAGCTTCAACTATCCTATCAGCTTCAATCTGTGACCCTGAGACACTTGAGAATCTCTTATCTGATCACCGGGTCGAGTTGTGTTTCTTCTGCACCAACATCCAAGACGGGCTAACACCGGTCCTTGGGCACTACATCAAGAACATGAAATCACTCCACAAGGTAACGATCTTCACCACCCTTCGGTACCTGTTGGTTCCGAAAACATGTTAGTTGTGGTATTGGGGGTTACCTATGCAGTGGGCCGGGTTTGTTCTTCGTATAGATATTAGGCCCAAGTTGTGAACCCGATATAAAATGTAATTTCGGATGTTCAGTTGAATACTAGGGCTGAAAATAGGGCACAGATATCCAATTCACCCGATCCACCTGCATCATTTTTGAGGGTGAAAATCCCCAAAAAGTGGGTAACAAGTTAAGTGGATGGCGGGACAAGTATGGATGATGATTTTTCATCCAATAACCAGCCCCATAACCCGCACCAAAAATCACCCAATAAGTATCCAATAATCCAATTAAATATATGATTTTACTTTTCTACCCCTTAAAAACCCTAAATTTCTTTCTTTCGCTATCACTTCTTCACATTAATTTTATATTGTGCTTTTATATTTAGGTTTATAATGTTAGAAGATTTTGTAGTTAATTTAAAAAATTAGATTACATAATTAATCCAAAAATGTTTCTATGTTGTGATCTTATTGAGAATATTCCCATTGTTTTTTATTTTATAAGTTTAGTATTTTCTACGTATTCTTAAAGTAGAACCCGAAATATTTTCTATTTTATTAGCTATGTATTTTTCACGTACTTTTAAATATGAACTTGATATGTTAGTATGTTTTTTTATAAGCAAAAAATTCGCATAATATTTATAAAAAAAACTAGTTCGTCTCATTGGATATCCAATAATCACACCCGCACCATCCGCTCACTCGCACGAGTTGGATGCGGGTGATGGAGCGGGGCATGTGAAGATTTATACCCACAGTGATGCGGGACCATCCAAGACACCTTCGGATACACATGTACTTGGGGATGGACCATCATCACACAGGACAGGTGATGAAATTACGATTTTCACCCATAACCCGCCTCATTCCCACCCCTTTATACACACATTTTCCTCCTGTTCACTCCGTTTTCCTCCTTCTACCTCGAACGAGATCACCTGTCCGGTTGTCCCCAAAAGGGCAACCCTTGTATGTCCCTCCTCACCTTCAATTTTTTTTAAATAATTAAAATTTGAAAAAATTAAAAAAAGGTAAAGGATGGGATGGATTGGGAGAGGGTCGGGTATAGGGCGGAAACAGTGAATCCTCACTACATCTACCTCCCACTTCATCTATTTTTCTCTGTTTCTTGCTTAACAATCAACTGGTTTTTCTCATGGTATTAGAGCTTAGACGTTGATTTCTGACACAAATTCGTATAATCAAGCTTAAATCTTGTCGTATTATTCCTCTTAAACCACGATGTTGATATGGCAACAGAAACGGGAATGAAGTTGACAATCGAGTCGGCAAATCCTCTATTTCTCCATTCCAGTGATCATTCTAGACTCGCTATTGAAAGGCAGTACTGCATGAAGCTTGATGAAGTCTTGTAATATACTTTTTCCGTCTGAAAATAATTGTTATTTTACTTTTGACACGTTTTTTAAGAACAATAAAAACTATATAAAACATCAAGGATTTTTACTGATTTTAAAAAATAATTTCATACTTAATACAATTATATATAAATTTATATAAAACTTATATTTTATCGACTTTTAAATTTTAAAAAAAATATGTAAAAAAAATCAAACAACAAGTTTTTTTTTTAGATGGAAGGAGTATATAGCTTTTATATTTTTATAGGGATGTTTTGTTTAGCCAATTTGGCCATTTTCTCTATTAAAATGTCAGATAAATTAAAATAATAAAATACTAGAGAACTGGGGGTTAAAGCATCTATTCGAACCGGAATGGAACCGGCCGGGGTTAAGTAATGGTAAAAAAACAATCTACTGGCTCACAGGGGCGGAGCCAGGGGGCATGCGGTGGCTCGAGGCTCGAGCCCCCCTGAAAAAATGTAAAAAAAATAAAAAATATATTTTTTATATTATATAGAAAAAGAGGTGTGTTTCTAAGACAAGATTGTGTTATACCTCAATTGGTTGGATGTGTGTATGAGGAGATTGTAGGTCGGTAGTTCAAAACCACCTTTGGTCCTCATTTTAAATTTTTTTTTACCTCCTTAACTCCCTCGGTTGAAACATGAACCTGCAAAAAAAAAATTGAACCCCCCTCGGACATGATCCTGGCTCCGCCCCTGCTGCCTCGTCTCTTATTTTGTCATGGTTAAAATTGATCGGATACCCTTTATTTTTGGTTAAATACTGATCGAATACCTTGGAATCGAGGTAAAATAAACTTGGGAATTAAAACTTAAATAGCAAGGTATGAGCTACATTACAATGTACACATTCACAATCACACCACACGCGCACATTCACACGCCCTTTTACACATCTCATGATTTGCAATGCAAGCTAAAGGGGTCAGATTTTTTAAACAAGTCTAGCTAATAAGAATTAAAGCTTTTTCTAGAAACATTGGAAACCCGTTAATACAAGCCATGTCACATTTTCTCTCATTTATAGTTTCATCCTTTATATATTATTGATTAAATCAATCAAATAAAAGGAAACTTCTGGCTCATAATAGATGATCTGTAACACACGTAACGCATCTGTAAATCCCAAAAATTTCAGTCATTTATATTTTCATCATCTACTAATGTTTAAATCAATCAAACAAAGGAAAATTCTTGCTCACAACAAATTAATTGAGATGCATGCTATATATAAATAGAGTTTTTTTTCCTACATTTGTAAAAAATTGAATAAATTAGATACAAAAGTTTGTTGCTCTTAATAGAGTATTTGTGACACACAAGACACATCCTCCATACAATTATATATATGTTCATTATCTCCCATATATTGTTTAAATCAATCACAATAAATAAATTAAATATATGTGACGCGTCGGTGCGTACTGTAATCACAGTTAGATTTACATTTTTTTGAATAAATTAGAGACAAAAGGTTGTTACTCTTAATAGAGTATTTGTGACACACAAGACACATCCTCCCTACAAGATTTCTCATCATTTATATATATATATATATATATATATATATATATATATATATATATATATGTTCATCATCTTACCATACGTTGTTTAAATCAATCACAATAAATAAATTAAATATATGTGACGCGCCGGCGCGTACTGTAATCACAGTTAGATTTACATTTGTCAAAAAATTGAATGAATTAGGGGGAAAAATAATTTCTTGTCCAACACTACTACTCCAAAGACGCATCACGTTTTCCATTATGCTTATCTGAACCTGCGTTTGTTACTTTAGAAATTATAAAATAAGCGAAAAAGGATCAAAATGGGGAAAAAACATTAAATCTTGGCCCTTGGTTTTCCTTCCATTCCACGTCTCTCCCTCCCTCAAGAGATTAGTATTTAGAGGGCCATTGCCTTCATTTTTTGAAGGTTTTATCCTTACAACTCTCCTCCATCTCATTGTGTTAATTCAGGTATTCAAATTTTCTCTTGCATATATCTTTACTTTTCCATTCTATTTGTGTAGTCAAATTGCTCTCTAAAACCTCATAATCAATACATATATATATACACCACAAATCCCAAATCTTGAAGATCATTGAAGCACACACAATCTTGAGAGAGCTTCCCTTACCATTTCAAATGGAAAACTCTGGTTTTGAGTTTAATGGAGAGGAAGAACACTTGGAGCTGCCTCCTGGTTTCAGATTCCACCCAACCGACGAAGAGCTCATCTCACACTACCTATCACCAAAAGTTCTTGATGTCACCTTCACTGCAAAAGCCGTCGGAGAGGTGGATTTGAACAAGGCTGAGCCATGGGACTTACCAAGTAAGACTGCATCATAACCATCCATTAATCATTCAATTCATGGAATTTTCACTATGAAAGATTTCTCAATTCATTTTCAAGGGTTCATTTGTATCTTTATACATTGCTTTTTCGCTAATTGTCGGTGGGGTGTGTGTGTGTCTCGGTTCAGAGTTGGCGAAAATGGGAGAACATGAATGGTATTTCTTTAGTGTGAGGGACAAGAAATACCCTAATGGACTGAGGACTAATAGGGCAACTGATGCTGGCTACTGGAAGGCCACAGGCAAAGACAAGGAGGTACACAAGGGCACATCCCTTGTGGGCTTGAAGAAAACCCTAGTTTTCTACATTGGTAGGGCTCCTAAAGGGGAGAAATCCAACTGGATCATGCATGAATACAGATTATCCCCTCAAATCCTCCCCTCCCTATCTAAGGTCAATTTTCCTTACAACCCTAGCTTCTTCCTTGATTTCTTTCTTTCTTTTTTCGGGTAAGATTTAGGTTGATGTTCTAATACGTTTTCTATTTAATTTAAAAATCACTCGAACAGTCACAGATGATCTCAGTCACGTATACGTAACCCTTTTTTTTTTTTTTCCTCAATTGAGATAATCTTTTACACTAACATATATATGTATGCCATTACATGTTGATCCAATTCACCCAATATGAACTGTACGTTTTCCGGAGGGTGAATTGGATCATTACTTAAATCACTATAGATCTTTTTTCATAAGTTTCAAATTAATGGAAATATATATATAGATTTCATCTGATCTTGATGCTTTTATGTTTTGTGGCAGAGTGAATGGGTGATTTGCAGGATTTACCACAAGAGCTCAAGTGGAAGGTGCCAATTCACAGAACGAGAACTCCCAACATTGTCAGAGACATCACCTTACATTGATCAAACCAGCCTTGATGCACAAACCATGATCATGAACACTCAAGGCGCCGCCCAATCGGACCACAGCCCGATGCTTGGCGGCCTTCAAGCCGCCCCCATCAGCCCAACTTACCTCCCCCAAGGGCACTACCCTCCTCCTGTCATTAATGAAGCCCCATACCCGGTTTACCCTTTCAAGGGGAGTTCACAGAACCAGTTTGGGGTCTACCCGGATCATCATGATCACCAGGCAATGTACTTTGGGTCCAACCTTGGAACTGATCAGCTGAACCCAATGGGGTTTGGTGGTAGCATGTCACAGGATACATGCTTGTCCACTGATCTCAGTGCTGAAATCTCATCTGTTGTGTCCAACTATGGCATGGGTAGGGGCCCGTTCGATGATCAGGCAGGACCTTCGACTTCTCTCGGCCCTATCGACATTGATTCCATCTGGAACTTCTGATTTCTGCAGAATCAAGAAGATGAATGAGGAGAAGAAAGTACAATATTATACTACTACATGGTAGAAAATTAAAGTTGGGTTTGAAGGTGTTTATGAATGATAAGTAGAGTACTTAGTTTCTGTATAGATTTGTAGTGAATCTAGACAGGAGTAGAGATATAGATATCTGAGTGTATATGCATACATGAAAACATTATAGTTTTAAGCTATTTTTATGTAATTTATATGCATGTATAATATTAATACAAGTATATATATACAATATATATATTACAGTTTAGTATATACATACATTGCCCTTGAATTTCTTCTGCCTTTATCTGATGTATTTTTTTTCTTCTTTCTACTTTTTTTAATACGATGTCTAAAGTAATTAGGGTTTATTGAGTAATTTTTTTCATTAAGCTAAGAGAACCATATATATAGATAGAGAGAGGGGTGACAGTCCAGTCCAGTACAGTCCTGTCCAGGACCAAAAATGAGATGGTAATGGTCTAATGGACAAACAGAACAAGAAGAAGACACACGCAATTGAAAATTTTGTCACATTTTATACCCACTTTTAGATATTCAAACTACTGTTGTATTCTCAACAGAAAGCACTATTTTTTTTTTTTTTTGTAGAACTTAATTAAGTATTTTAAAATATTTACGTATGACCATGTGCTATATACATCCATGATCCATCCATCTAGATATCTATATATCTATCTATTTATCTATATAGAATAGAATGATTTCGATGGAAACAACTCTTATGGGGTAAATTGTAAACATATTGATTATGCATATGTAAAAATATAATTATACGCGTACATGTCTTATGTGATATAATTATTCGTATGTATTAACAATTTTTTCATATAAAAATTATTCGTCTATTGCAACCAGGGCTGGTCCTACGTACGGTTATCGATGCCCTGCTCTATAATAAATATTAGACCCTGCTAATAAAAAAAAATGTAACACAAAAATATAAAAGCTGTTTTATAATTATAATAATCTTAATTTTTACATATAATATATCAAAGACTTGATTAAAACAACAAACAATTTTGAATTCGAGTGTTGTGAAACGTCGATGCTTATAACCTAACCCATTCTTCGCCTCCACAGTACAATTAAATTTCTCCCCAGACCTTGCTTAATTGCGGGATACACTGTGATGTTGTTGTTGTTGTTGTTGTTGTCTATAGACATCGGTAATAACTATTGTCGAACCAGATTAAATCTCAGTGTCTTTATCATTCTCGTTACAATATATTGAAAAAAAAAGTATTGATTCATACGGAGTAATTGAGATAGGAAAATTCCCGTCATCATAGCACAAGGGCATTCTGGTCTTTTACCAATAAATTCGAGTACTCAATACAGCATTGATGCTACCGTTTCGCCTATTGATTACGATAGCGGTTTCGTGCATTAAGAGCGTTGACCGAATTAAATACGGTAATGGTTTATTTTATTTAATATCATAACTGTTTCTTTTATTTAATACTCGACTAGTATAAATATGAGGAGATTGATTCAGATTTGTTATCTATTGGAATCAAGAAAACTCCATTGATGGAGCTTGGAATTGCAGAGAAAAGGGGAATCGAAAGAGGAAGAAGGGGAGTTTGTTATTGAATCGAAAATCTGTTACACAGAACAACAAGAGGTAAAGCTCTTATACAACTAAAATGAAACGACGCGTTTTGGAACAAACATACAATCGGGTTTTAGAGCTAAAATAGAGAACCGGGTTCAACATCCCCCCTCAAGCTTGGAATCACATTCCGAGCTTGGACAATATGTATGAATGTTGAGGAGATGGAAGGATCTTCGTCAATACATCTGCTAATTGTTCCTTTGTGGGCACATGGACCAGCTGTAAGATGCCATCGAGAACGCGCTCACGGGTAAAGTGACAGTCGATGTCGATGTGTTTCGTTCTCTCATGAAAAACTGGGTTTTTTCGCAATATGCATAGCTGATGCGTTGTCACAGAATAATGTGGCTGGAGTGAGGTTAGAGACACCCAATTCCCTGAGTAAACGAACCAACCAAACGAGCTCAGCGGAAGCAAGAGCCATAGCTCTGTATTCCGCTTCTGCAGAGCTCCTAGACATTGTCGATTGCTTCTTTGATTTCCATGTAATTGGGGAACCTCCAAGTGTGACAAGATATCCAGTAACTTATCGTCTAGATGTCGGACAAGCCACCCAATCCGAGTCAGAAAAAGCATGGAGGACCAGATCAGTTTTTCCATGAATAACAATCCCTTTGTCAATTGATCCATTGACATATCGAATTGTGTGGAAGAAGAGCCTGGAGATGCGACTCACAAGGTGCATACATAAATTGGCTGAGGTACTGGACAGTGAATGACAAATCAGGGCGGGTGTTAGTGAGAAAATTCAATTTCCCAACTAAGCTCCTGTAGAACTCCGGATTGGCAATCTTGACACCCTGATCAGGAACCAATTTGATGTTGAGAGGTAGAGGTGTGAGAGGAAGCTTAGTATCTGAAGAGAACTCTATCCCACTGTCTGACACAATTTCTCTAGCAAACTTTCGTTGAGACATTAGAACTGCATTTTTCATGTAAGTGAATTCAATTCCTAGAAAGAAATTCAAATGCCCAAGGTCTTTGATGCTGAATAGCTGATGAAGGTGGGCTTTGAGTGCAGTGATGGCCTGATTATCTGAACCAGTGATGATAATATCATCCACATAAACTGCAACCACTACTGAGCCTGAGGAGGATGACTTGAGAAATAAGGAGTAGTCATTTTTTGATTGAAGAAAACCTTGCTTGAGGAGTGTTGCGGTCAGTTTAGCAAACCATTGACGAGATGCTTGCTTCAATCCATAAAGGGATTTCACCAATTTGCAAACTTTGTTAGTGGGATTGGGAATACCTTGTGGCACTTGCATATATATTTCCTCATCCAAATCTCCATGTAGAAAAGCATTGTTGATGTCTAACTGGTGTAATGGCCAATTCTGAGACAAAGCAACTGAAATTAAATACCTTACAGTGGACATTTTGACAACTGGAGAGAATGTGTCAGCATAATCAATTCCTTCAATCTATGTATAACCTCGAGCTACTAGACGAGCTTTGTATCTCTCCACTGAACCATCAGATTTGAGCTTAATCTTGTACACTCATTTACATGTAATGGGATGCTTTCCTGCAGGCAAATCAACCAAAAGCCATGTATTGTTGACAGTTAAAGCTTGTATCTCTTTATTCATTGCATCAACCCATTTAGGATCCTTTGAAGCTTGTTTGAAGGTTCTGGGTTCAGTGAGGGATGGAGAGGGAGAGACAGTGGTGAGGGCTAATGGACAAGCAACACAACATTTGTGCAGAACATCAAGGTTATTCACTGTATTGCAAACAAAATCTTTGAGGTGAGATGGAGCAATGTGAGGACGAGTGCTCATTCTCAAAGGATGAACAACTGGATCAATATCCTGAGCAATTGGATCAACTCTATGAGGCACTACAAAAAAAAATTAAATTTGCCACGCCATCTAGCTTCGGCAAAGGCTTGTCGTGGCAATTGGTACCCTTTTGCCACGGCATTAGCCACGGCAAGCCTTCAATCTGAAAAATAAGACAAATTCGCCACTAATGGTAGCTTCGGCAAGGACTACCGTGGCTATTGAGTCGATATTGCCACCCCTTGTAGCAACGGAGGAGTTGTCGTGGCTATTGTTCTTAATTTGTAGTTTTTACTATGATAAGGTGGGGCGGTTCAATTTTCCACCCCAATAAACTTACCGTGGCAAATGCATTTTTTTATGAAAAAAATAAAAAAAGAAACCCTAGAAATCAACCCGCTCGCCTCCCTCTCTCAGCTTGTTTATCATTCTCTTTCTCCTCTTCTCCATCTTCCCGATCTCCTCTATCACTCAACCTCTGCTATCCATTCCCGCTTGCCTCTTTCCGATCTCGTCAATTCGTCATCTTCCAAGGTATTGGTCTCTTTTTTCACGAATTTTCCCTGGAACCCTAAACTTCTCATTTCCTCTATTTTCAGATCCGATAAATCTGGATCTCGTTGATTCGAAAATTCTGGAACCCTAGAGTGGTAGATCTAACCTCCATCTCGTTCTCCTCCTCCTCTTCCACCCATCTTTGTCATTCTCCTGCTCTTTTATACGAAAAGCTACTTGATCACTTGATAATATATTAAGGAAATCCTTTTCATCTCTTCCCTGCTTTTCTATCTGCATTTATTGAGTAATGGTTGGCTTTGAGCAAGCTCTTGATGTTCTCTAGTGTGACAGGATGCGTTCAAGGGCTACTTGAAACTTTTGGTTCTTACTGCACCTTCAGATGATTGTAGCCATCATGAGACAATTTAAAGGTCAGTTTGTTCCTGCATTTTTTTTTTGCAGTAACAAAGATCTTTCTATGATCCTTGATGCCATCTTGAAACAAAGTCTCAAACAGTTCTGATCGATATTCTTAATAAAAATGGTACCTTATTCTCGATTAGTTATTTCATATGTACAGAAGGTGTCGCTTCCTTTTATATTCATCAAAGGTGTGTTCTGTTTTTTTATTCCAGGTCTACAAATGCTCCATTTATTGATGAAGAAGTTTAAGGGAAACTTCACCAAGATTCCAATCATGAGGAAGCTTCTGAAATCTAAAGGTTACTTGTATAGCTAGGTAGCTTCTCTTTTTGTAACAAAAGTCATTAAATTTTGTATAATTAATGAAAGTATGTATATTTATCGTACATAAATTTATGTAGATTTTTTGACATTTTAATATATATGGAAATTTTGTATAATTAATGAATTATATTATATATGTAAATTGTGTGTATATAATGTATATTTATTGTAAATAAATTTTATTTTATTTTACAAAATATTGGACTTTTTAGCCCGGGTCTGAAGATTCCGGGGTAAAAAGCAGTGTTTTTTTTATTTCCACCCACACCTTAGCTACGGCAGCTTGCCGTGGGAAATGAGTCGTGGCAACCAAAGGAAAAAGGAGCCAATTTTTTGGCGCCTTGAATTTCACTAGCGACGGCAACTTACCGTCGCATAGTCGTGGCTAATATCTTTGCCACGGCTAGTAGCCGAAGCTACCAAATTTTGCCACCGCCGAACTCGCCACGCCCCCATTAGCCGTCGCAGAGCCGAAGCTAGATGTCTTTTGCCACCCTAGAAGGGGCTTTTGCCACGGCTTTTTGCCGAAGCTAATTTAATTTTTTTTTTGTAGTGAGGAACAAACAGTGGATGATTTGATTGATATGTAGGATCATCTGCTGGCTGGTGTGTCTGAATAAAGTTGTTAGAGGCAATGTCTTAAGCAACCACAGGTAGGGTGGGAGCATTGTTGTGGGGAATGGATTTGAAAGGAAAGATATTTTCATGGAACACAACATCTCTAGAAGAGATAATTTGCTGACTGGGGATGTGCAAAACTTTGTAAGCCTTTTTTCCAAGAGGATATCCAAGAAAGATACATGGGTCAGCCCTTGGCTGAAGTTTGTCTTGATGTGGTTTAGGTTTGGTAACAAAGCATAAACAACCAAAGGTGCGTAGGTGATTGTAAGAGGGTGGCTTGGAGAACAGAAGTTCAAAAGGGGATTTGTATTTGAGGGAAGGTAATGGTAGACGGTTGATGATGTATATAGCTGTAAGAAGGCATTCACCCCAATATGAAATAGGTAGATTGGATTGGAAAAGCAAAGCCCGGGCAGTCTCAAGGAGATGCTTGTGTTTTCTTTCAACAATGCCATTTTGTTGGGGTGTATAGACACAACTGAACTGGTGAGTAATGCCTTTAGAGGAGTAAAACAAAGTGGCATTAGAGCCTGAGAATTCAGGAGCATTATCAGATCTGATATTTTGCACTTTGGTTGTAAACTGTGTTTCAACAAACATAACAAAGGACTTTAGGACAGTGAAAGCATCACTTTTAGATGACAACAAATGAGCCCATGTGAGTCTAGAGTAGTCATCAACAATGGTTAAGAAATATTTGTAGCCATTATAGGTAGGTGAATGGTAAGGTCCCCATGTATCAATATGAATCAAGTGAAAAGGAGAGGCACTTTTGTGATCACTTAAAGGAAATGGTTGCCTCTGTTGTCTAGCTTTAGGACATATACTGCAAATGCCATCATTTTTATTCAAGACACAATTTCCAGCAGATGGAATATGTTTCAAGGTATCAAAAGGGACATGTCCCAATCTACAATGCCATAGTACTGAATTTGAAAGTACTGAATTGACAGAATGTAATGAAGCTGAGAAAATGTCATTTGTGGAGGCTGTTGGCTGGGAATGACAGTCCAGGATGTAAAGGCCTCTTGAAATTTTACCAAGCACCTGTGTTGTCCTCGTTGAAGGGGCCTGAAGGAAACATGAAGTTGGTGTAAAAACCACATTCATAGAAAGGTCTGAAGATAGTTTGTGTACAGAAATCAAATTGAAGTGAAAGTCAGGGATGTGAAGGACATTGTCCAACTTAATGGAAGGGGTAACCTGGATTGTACCTTTGTGTTTGATGGGTATTTGAGAACCATTTGGGATAGTCATGAATTGTGGAGATAATAAGGGTGTATAATTGCAAAAGGATGACAAATTTGGACAAATATGGTCAGTTGCACCACTGTCTAGGATCCAAAATGAATTGATGTTTTGAGTAAGAAGACATAAGCTATTACCTGCCAATAGTGCACTTGTAGAAACAGAAGGTGAAGATGGCTGATTGGTGGAGGATCCTGGAGGACAGTGACTGAGGAGACTCATTAGTTGAGTGTACTGCTCGGAAGTCAATGTTGGAGGAGAGTCTTAAGTGGTAGCAGCAACTCTTCTCTCAGCAAAATGTGGAGGATTGGCTTGCAGCTTATAGCACTTAGCAATGGTGTGACCAGGAATCTTGCAATGATCACAAAATTCACCTGATAGTTTGTAGCATCGAGAGATCGAGTGACCAGTCATCTTGCAGTGCTCACAGAAGTACTAAGGACGGCCTCTGCCCCTACCATTAGCAGTGGATCCAGGAGATGAGGAACCAGGAATGGAAGGACCACGACCTCTTCCTCGGCCAAAGGCGGCAAAGGCAGCTGCATCAGAGGATGAAGGTGCACCAGAAACACTTGTAATCTCTCGCTGCTTCTCCTCTTGAGTAACGATCTTGAAAATTTCATCAATATCAGGAAATGGTCTCATCATCAACACATTTCCTCTAACTGAACTATAAGAGTCATTAAGGCCCATAAGGAACTGCATTGTTTGCTGATTCTCAAGGATCTTGGTCAACACACCACCAGATCCAGCATTGCAATTGCAGATTGGAATTTCAATAAGAAGAACATATTCATCCCATAATGTCTTCATTTTAGTAAAGAAAGCGGTTACAGAAAAAGAACCTTGAGTGTTTGAAGCAAGATCTCGCTGAATCTGGTAAATCCGGGCTTGATTTGATTGAGAATAGCGCTTGTTGAGAAGGCGCCAGATCTCCCTTGCAGTTGAGCAGTAGATGACGCTTTCGGCGATGTCTTTGCCGACTGAATGCAGAAGCCAGGAGATCACCATTCCGTTGCATCGTTCCCATTGTGTGACCATCATTGGCGGTGACTCAGGACGGGCACAGGCGTCGGTAATGAAACCAAGCTTGTTCTTTGCAAGCAATGATACTTCGACAGATCGTTTCCAGTGGTTGTAGTTGCCTTCGCTTAGAAGACGAGTAGAGAGGATATAATTCGGATGATCCGAATGTTGCAGGTATAGCTCGCTGTTAGGATCAATTGTAGTGGCCTCTAATGGCGGATCCAGTTGTTGCTCCATTGAAGACGAATGAAAAATGAGATACGATTGAAGGCGAAATTGAGAAATTGGGAATCAAATTGACTAGCCTGATACTATGTTATCTATTGGAATCAAGAAAACTCCATTGATGGAGCTTGGAATTGCAGAGAAAAGGGGAATCGAAAGAGGAAGAAGGGGAGTTTGTTATTGAATCGAAAATCTGTTACACAGAACAACAAGAGGCAAAGCTCTTATACAGCTAAAATGAAACGACGCGTTTTGGAACAAACATACAACCGGGTTTTAGAGCTAAAATAGAGAACCGGGTTCAACAAGATTGAGGACGGACAAGGACTGACTTGAGCGTCGGAGGGTCCTCCAGGGGAGACAAGCCCCGCCCCGACCTCGTTTGTTCTTGTTTGACAGGTTACGGTTCGAGTGGAGTCGATGGTCAAGATCGATCTCCTTCAACCACTATGATGCATATTTTATGCATCACAGTAATTAAACCACATAAGGCGTGCTAAAAAAACACATACGACGTAACACATCAATCAATATCAATATCAATTCAATATTACTAAAACAGAGGCGTGGAAATCCTATGTGGCGGGCTCTGGTGCGATTCGCTTACGTGTCGTTCTCTGGTGTATTCTGAACGAATTTTTTTGACACGTCAATTAATGATGATCCAATAAATTTAAGCCACGTTAGACGATAATCTCATCTATTTATACATGTGTTATCCTATGTGTCCATTTTAATTAATGATTAAATTATTTTTTAATATAAATATTCAATCGCATATCTTACAAATCTTATCGTTTATACCTTAAGTTATTTTATAAATATTTTATCTACAATTAAATCTTAGTTAGAAAACTTATATTTTATCCTCCATATCTAAGAAATAATCTTTTTAATATAATAACTTTTTTTTATAATTTTTATCTACATCTTAGTTTTTTAATATATACTTCGTATACATTTGATTTATAGAGAAATACGTAGTATGATCCTATATTGGTTTTTCCGTTCTTCTACCAAATCAATCTCTCAAAACCTTTGACCCGAAAATAAAAATAAAAAACCATACTTTGATCGATTTAATCCCTATTTTGATTGCATGGAAAACTAGGGTATAGATGAAATGGATCTGATCTAGGCCAATTTCTACAATTTAAATTTTATAGGATATAGTATAGGATATATAGGATTGGTGATTTAATTTTAACTACCGGCCAGTTGAGGTTAATTAAATATTTTCATTTTTTACGGTATATTAAAAATAATTTAGTAATCACGACTTTATTTTATTTCTAATAATTAGCAACCCTATATTTTAAATGATTACAAAACTATCATTTTAACTAAGTTATTTGATTAGAAAATTTTATTATTGAATAACTGGATTATTTTTACCCAATATATGATATATCTAATAATAAGAATGTAGTAATAAACCGACATGTTCTTAACCAATATATATTTTTATTATTTGATTCTTTATTCGAAACCTTTGTATATTGATCCAATTTCAATCGGTCAAATTCCATTAGATTGGTAGTATTATGATGGGTCACAATTCACAAAACACATAACCAAATTACATTACTAAGTAACCAAATAAGTAATTTAAGCCACGTTAGACGATAACTCCATCTATTTATACAAGTATCATCCTATGTGTCCATTTTAATTAATGAATAATTACTTTTTATCTCATAAATCTTATCATTTTACCGTAAGTTATTTTATAAATATTTTATCTAGAAAAAAATCTAGATTATATTAGTTTATATATTTTATATAGATATATTATATATGAGTATAATGATTTTATATAATTTCGCCTAAATAATTATTTTCGTAGCTTTATCGAGTAAAAAAAATATCAAATCAAACCCTTGGCCATCATCTTCCGCATTTATCTAAATGTTGGAGCAAGTAAACGTACATAATTTAATCACACTCGGATATCTATCATTTTATGATGAATTGTTTTTAAAATATTATACCTTATATTATTTTATCCTTAATTATTAATCCAATTTCACAATATAAAATCCTCCAATTTCTATTTTATTTTATATTATTCCAATTGAAATCCAAAACTAAATAAATATCTAAGTATTTTCTATTCAATCTAGCATGGTTAAGATGAGATTTTACCCAATTGGGATATATATATATATATATATATATATATATATATATATATATATATATATATATATATATAGATATAGTTTTAGAAGATATTATTTTTTAATTATGCATTTTAAATTAACCTATAATATTCAAGTTAGACACGTTAGTTTTTAATAAAAATAAATTTATGTGAATTTGGCTAATTTGAAATTAACTTAGATATAGTTGATTTGATTTCATCGGAATATATTAAAGGGACAGTTTGTAAACTATACAAATAAAGTGGTTAAATTAGCAAACTATACAAAGTTTGAGAAAAATTAGCAAACTATACAACACCCTTGTGCCCCTCTGCCTGCCCCCATCCCCTCATGCGCGCCCCCTGTGCCAACCCCCCCCCCCCCTCTGCATCACCAGTATTTTTTTTTTCGCGCGCGTCAGTGCTGACGTCATCGTCAGAAATGTTGACGCCAGCATTGCTGACACCGTTACAAGGAAGTTTTTTTTATTTTTTTTTTCCGCGTCAATGCTGACGCCGACGTCGGGAATGTTGACGTCAGCATTGCTGACGCCGTTTACAGGGATGTTGACGCCAACTTTTTTTTTATTTTTTCCCGCGCGTCGGTGCTGACGCCAACGTCGAGAATATTGACGTCTGCATTGCTGACACCACAGACTCCGACAACGCTGACGCGGAGGACGTCGACGATGCTAACACCGGGGATGTCAACGATGCTGACACCGTTTGAGGAATGCTGATGTCGGCATTGCTGACGCCCTCTACAAGGATGTTGACGCCGACGGTGATGACATCGAAGATCAATATATTTGACGTATCAAGTCATTACCAATTATTTGGATTTCACAAATCAAATAACATTAATTTTTTTATATAAAATATAAAAGGGGAAGAACAAAGAGACAAAGGAATGTTCTACCAAAAAAAAACGAATATTTTATTTTATTTTGTAGTGAGAAACAAAGAATAACGGTAAACAATTAAAACAAAGAATTTTTCGATGCCGACGATGCTGACCTCTTTCCTCATCCATCTCTTATATTGCAAAAACGATGTCAGTAAATATATACCTACACAAAAATATGCATGAAAACGATGTCAGCGCTAAAAAATACGTATAAAAACGATGTCAGCACTAAGAAATAAACCAATTTTTAAGGACTCAAACATACATATATAATATCAAATTAAAAACGATGTCAACACTAAAAAATACGCATAAAAACTATGTCAGCATTAAAAAATAAACCAATTTTTAAGGACTCAAGCATACATATATATCCCTACATGTATAATATCAAACTAAAAACTAAACCAATTTTTAAGGACTCAAGCATACATATATATCCCTACATGTATAATATCAAACTAAAAACGATATCAGCACTAAAAAATAAACATAAAAACACTGTCAGAACTAAAAAAATACGTATAAAAACGAGGTCAGCACTAAAAAATACGTATAAAAACGATGTCAGCATTAAAAAAAAAACCAATTTTTAAGGACTCTAACATATAAATATACTACATATATAATATCCAACTAAAAACGATGTCAGCACTAAAAAAACAAGCATAAAAACAACCCAATTTCTAAGGACTCAATAAGCACCCTACCATAAGGCAAAGGACTTCGAAGTGAGAAATAGCACAATACTACAAAAGCAAGAATCACGTTAAGAATATAGCATTGGTAGATGAGTTAACAGCACCCATTAGCTATTTGGCGGATTTAAAACATCAGCACTCTACAAGTAAACCAAAGAGTAACAAATGGAAAGTGAAAGTTTTAAACTGATTTCAGTGCCTTCATCAATATAATACCATGTAATGATATTCAGTGGGTGACCATCGAATAAGAGTAACACATTTAAACTGATTTCAGTACCTTCCAATCCTTGAAGTCAAATCTGAAGACAAAATGACTGTAGGAAGCCTCTCCAGAAGCTCCAGCATTAGCAGCCGGTGCGTTCTTTGGAACTGTTGAACAAAGCATATGAATGTAAACAACAGGGATAATCTCACAAGTAGTGAAAACAGCAACAATCATCTAAATAAAAATAAATCAGCAAACTGGGACCTTACCAACAAAATGGCATCCATCCTCATCCACTGCGATTTCAGCCCTTCCATCTTTAGCCAGAAATGATAGAGCAAACAAGTTTTAGGAGATCTCAAAAGAAACAGTCAAATGAAACCTAATCACAATGCTCCTAAATCTGCAATTGGAAGGAACACAGTCCAAATCGCACACAGATCGGGCACTGCCTTCAATTTCCGTTGCTGACATGAAATTAGAAAATATGAACAGAAGGTTGCTGACATGAAATTAGCAAATCGCATTCAGATCTGGAAGCAACGTAGTTCGAGCATAAAAGAGATTGGGAGAGGAGAGAGTACCTGGATCCCGTGCTCGAGACATCACCGTGGATCCCGGGATCGAGATATCACCGCCGACTGCGACTTCAGCACACAGATCGTGAAGCCGATGAGGACGTTGAAGTAGCAGGAACCTTCAGCAGCAGCGGCGCCGACATGAGGGATCGGAGGCAGGGCAAGAAGATTGAAAAGAGAGAGGATGAAATCCTCTGGAGATGGCGAACAGCAACATACCTCGTCTTCACCGCCTCGCCACAAATCTGGAAATTCCGTCTGCAGCAGCAAGCCAGCAACATCTCCTGCGACTGGAAGTAGCGAAGAGCTCTCGGAGGCAAGGACGAACGTCGACCGGCTCTATCGCCTTCTCAGATCTCTTCCTCCCTCCCCTGACTTCTCGAGCCCTAGATCGACGAACGGCGATTCTGAAGCCCGGGCAAAGATCTGATCCGGTTGAGCGAGAGAGGTGAGCGATGAGATCCGGTTGAGGGAGATTCGACGGTGAGAGGGAGGACGATTTGAATCCCAAATCGGGAGCGTTGAGCCAAAACGCTGAGCGAGAGAGGTCGGGAAGGAGAAATAGGGCGGAGAGTTTGAGGTATAGTTTTGCAAATTTTACCAAAATGTGTATAGTTCTCTAATTTAGCCGAAAATTTATACCTTTTAAATTAGAATCATGATAATTTATGGGTATATGGGTATTAATTCTTCAATTCTTTTTAACAAATCAACAATGATTGGTGTGTGACTATAAGATAAATGATTTTATATTTTAAAGTCACCTCATTTAACAAGGTCCATTTAAATTAACAAAAAATTGAAACAAACAATATCTTTTCTATTATATGTATATTAAATTAAATTTTTTATATATAATATCCAAACAAGTATGTATTTATTTAATACAAATGAGATTTTTAATCTCTCTATTAATGATTTAATCTAATCTATTAAAATAAATGGAACTTCCTAGGAATTGG
The DNA here is from genome assembly GCA_037127255.1 of Persicaria tinctoria. Lineage (NCBI taxonomy): Eukaryota > Viridiplantae > Streptophyta > Magnoliopsida > Caryophyllales > Polygonaceae > Persicaria > Persicaria tinctoria. Next base: position 56,924,486 of record JBANSL010000020.1, read on the forward strand.
GTATTTATTAAATATATGAAAGATTTATCATCTATTAATTACTGGTTTAAGACATTCCTTAATTAATATAAAATACATAAAGTTAATTAAACTTTTTCTATCATATGTCTTATGCACATCTATTTTCATAGTTATATGATATATGATCATATATGATAAAGTTTGACTATATTTTACTACTAAATCAAACAATGATTAACTCTAAAATTTATGAGTTAATTTGTATTAGTGAATGATTTTTTGCATTTTCAAATCAAATTTTACAGTAATATAAATATTCATCCATATCTTAAAAATATTTATTTTTAATATTAATTTATAGTGGGTCATAGATGAAACTTGAATTATTAAATAATAATAATATAATAGGATAGATTATTTATTTTATTAAGCTTTATACATTTTTATTAGTTGAAACATAATTTTGTTTATTTTTATCTTTAAATTTATTAATAATATTATTTATTTAATTAAGATATTTTAATGGATTGTATATTGATTTCCTAGAAAGTTTTCAATTAAGTTATTTTTAATCTTCATAATTTAATTGAAAAAAATCAAAGATAACATATATAATAAAATAATATTTATTAAAATACCGCTTAACACGTACGCGGGTAGTAATACTAGTATATATATATATATTGCCTTGCCATTTTTTATTAAGCTATGGAAATCCATCCTCTAGCCTCTAGGGATCTTTCAACCTTGAAATAAGTTGCAATCAACTCCAGCTTAAAAGAGTTAAATTATTGGTATTATTTATTAATTAGGGATATGATATGCCGGTGATCAGACGCTGCCTTGGATTTGGGGGCTATAGTTGTTCTGAATGTCAGCGAACCTATCGTAAAGCATCACGCCTCCATACTTGGACGACTGCTTCACGAACGGCAGTATCTGGTTTATCAGCGTAGACGGCGGCACGTACCCGCTCCCAGCTGCCGACGGCGATGCCGGCAGCCCCACGAATATCTGCTTGTTGGGGGTGGAAGTCCACTGGTTCCACGCGCTCTTGAACCCTGCCTGGTTTGGAATGTACTCGCACTACGGGTTGTTGTAGAACTGCACCCACACGTAGTCGAACAGCCCCGTGTTTATCACCGTCTTCATGTGCGCGTCTGGGTACGGGCACTGCGGCGCCGCGCTCAAGTACACCTGATACGTAATATAACGTTAAGAATATAAAGCATATGTTTGGTTCATTCATAAATGTCGTTCAACACGTTGCGTAAAGAGTTAAAAACTATATAAAATATTAACTTTTTTAAATAATTTTAAACTTATACTAATATGTATAAAATTATTAATTAAAAACTTTATATTTTATATAGTTTTTAACTCCTTAAAAATACGTGCCAAAAAATCAAACGTCACTTATTTCTAAACCGTATTTGTTTTAAATATATATTTTTAAGTTGTTAGCTGATGGAAACTTATTAATAGAAAATTAAAAGTTTTACAAACTTTTGATGAGTAATATACTCTCTATTAATCAAAACTTGTCATTTTAGAGATAAAATCTTGTTAATAAAAATTTGTCATTTTAGATAGTTTGGTATTCACTCTACATAATTGTCATTGTCGTAATTTTGGAGATGTTAGTTGTAGTTTTGGAGAAAGTGAAAAAAGTAGAGTAATAAATGATAAATGTATTGAAAAACTCCAATTCAAAAAATTGATTAAATTAAAATGTTATATTTGTTTCATTTAAAACAATGTAATATCAAAATAAAAGTTTAGCCATAATCATTTTATTCTAAAATCTAGGGATGTTAATATGAGCCGAATAGCACGAGCTCGACTCGATAAAAGCTCGGCTCAAGTTTATTTATTTTATAAATAAGCCGAGTATGAGCACATTATTAAGCTCGGCTCGCTTGATTTAAATTTGTGAAATTTCGCCCTCAAAACCTTTTAAGCTCAAATTTAGTTAGTTCAAGTCAAACTTTAACCTTTCTGCCGTTTTGTTGGCCTAATTCCACCAGGCGGCCAGCCAGGTCAGCGTAGTACTGGGGCCCACCGGCCTCAATGTCGAAGTCGACGCCGTCCATGATGGCGCTGCCGAGGGGGCGGTTGGAGGAGCTGCCGCCGAGGTAGGTGTTCCAGAGGTAGGCGGCGACGCTGCGGGCGTCGTCGGCAGAGCTGAGTCCGTAGCTGCCGACGCCGCCTCCGATGGAGAGGAGAACCTTGATGCCGCGGCTCTGGCAGGTTCTGATGTCGGAGCTGAGGCCCTTGCAGCCGCCGGAGGCGGGGTCGCAGTGGCCGGCGAGGTTGAGCTGGGGGGTCTGCCCGTTGCCGAAGACCGAGAGGAAGCCGATGTTGACGTACTTGTACCTGCCGGAGGTGCAGGCGGAGGCGAGGCTGCCTTCGTTGCCGTTTTGGCCCCAATAGACGGCGATGCTTCCGGCGGTTGATTGGGAGGGGAAGGCGGCCAGGGAAATCAGGACCAGGAGGGAGATGGTGATCAGATCGCCGGTAGCCATTTTTTTGGAGCTTCAGTTAAACGAAGAGATGAATTGATGGATTTTTGTGTTTCAATTTGCTGAAGAGTTTGAAGTTGGGGAACCTATTTATAGGAATTACGAAAATGATATCTATATTTAATGTGTATTTTTCAAAAATATTTTAGCCTCTTATAATAAATGATATCTACAGTATATGACTAGATAAATAAACTCTAAGAAGTAAAATATTAAAATATAAACGCAAATTTTTTATATATATACTTTAACCGTCTAGGATTTATATATAAAGTTAAATATGTCATATTATAATTTAATTTATAATTTAGATTAATTTAAGAACTATAATAATGGACCGTGTAGCAAAAAAATGTAACGTACGTGTTGTTAGTAATTAAGGACTACTATCCTGTTAACATCTCGTACTAACTCATGGTGTACTCTACGATGCACCATTAAATTATTTCAGATATAATTTTACTTTTAAAAAAAATATTTACCTTCAAATACTTGTATATCCATTTTATTAGAAAACAACATATTTTAAAAAATATATAAAATTTACCTTCTAATATAATTAATCTTTTAAAAATATAATTTTTTTAAAAATAAATTCTTAATTTTATGATAAAAGTTTTTTGAAATTTAAATATAAATATTTTTTAAAATAAATTATACCCAAAATAATTAAGTTGAAACGTAAGCACTCAATAAATCTGGTGGGCTACCTCTCATTTGTGCATGTGGCGATTAGATGCGTAGTGTTTGGGTCGCTTCACTTCACTTAATTTTAGTCAAAGTTTGAGGGTTTTTTTTTTTAAATACAAGGAAATATATATTAGGAGAATCAGACTCCGAACGATCTAATCCCAACCTAGTGTGTCCTTCCGGATGAGAACCTTGAACTCTTTGTCATACATGAAATCCTCATCGATAGGGATACAGTAAGTCTGATGTGCGATTCTATCTGCAACCGTATTCGCTTCCCTGAAAATATGACGAGTGGAAATTGAATTAAAGAAGACCGATAAATGTTTAATGTTAGACATCAGAATTTCAATATTCCAAGGGCATTTCCAATCTCTCAAGAGGGCATTGATAACTGTTAAGTTATCTCCTTCTATAAGGATGTTATGAATCCCTAATAATTTCGCATGTAAAAGACCGTTACGAAGATCAAGGGCTTCTGCGAAGATCGTAGGCATACCATATATCGCATAACCCTTCTCCCAAAGCAACTGGATGAGCATCATGCATGGTCTCTGATAACAAAACCAAACGAGGCCTTTCCACAAGCCAGTTTTGAACCATCAAAATTTAGTTTGTACGAATTCAAAGGAGGTTTATCCCATTTGGAATTTTTCCAACGAATTTTTCCCGCAGGGCAAATATATCGATTAGAACTTGTAAGTTGTTTATCTGACTGATCTTCCCAGTCATCCAGAAGGAGGTTAAATTTAGAAGCCTGAGCCCAGGACTGCTTAACTGTAAGTAATAAAGTTTTGGTACTGGCCAGATTAGGTTTACCTGCGGGTGAGAAAACTAACCGATTTCGTTGAACCCATAAGGCCCACCATCCAAGAGCCACATCTGACATGACACGATGCCCAATAAGGGCACGAATACTATCTAGAGTGTAATCATTTCTATGAGTATCAAAACTACAAGCAGCAGTACAAGGGATAAAAACATTAAGGATGGCTAGAACTTGCTTGCTCATAGTACAAGTAAGTAATATATGATTTGTCGATTCGTGTGAACAATCACAAAACATACACCCCATAGGCACTGAAATATGAGAGTGTTGTAGTCTGTCTTTAGACAGTAGGCCGTCGCGAGCAATCTTCAAAAGGAAGTGCTTTACCTTCGGTGGAACATTTAGTTTCCAAATCTACGGACAATGGAAATTGGTAAGTGCGGCTCCGTTAGGTACAATCGATGTAGTCGTTCTAGTAGTAAACCAGCTAGAAGAGTTAGGCCCCCAATACAGGTGATCTGTAATCTTGGATACAAAAAGTTGGATTCTACAAATATGATTAATATATGGCCTTAGTCGGAAGTAAACCAACAAGCTTTGTATACAAGCTAGGAAGATCTCAAACATTAGAGGGTGTAAGAAATTTGTTAACTTTTCACTTCAGCTGGTCATCAGATAAAGGAGTCAAAGCCTTATCTAATAGTTTTCCATCAGAAACCCAACAATTGGACCAAAAGTTGATAGTATATCCATCGTCGACAGTCTAAAGTAATCCTTTAAAAAACATAGGCCGAATAGGAATGAGCTTGGACCATTGCCATGAGGTTCCTTCTTTTTGTTGAAAGGAAAAAAGATCGTTAGATTTAAGATATTTCTCAGTAATAACCTTTACCCAAATGTTAGATGGTTCCGCAATGATTTTCCATAGTAATTTCATTTGCAAGGCAATGATTTGAGAGCTCTTTTTAGCAGTGAGGCTTACATATTCGAATTTAGTTTATTATTTTCGGAACAAAATTATTTGTGTAATACATAAAACATGGTATCCTTTATTAAAAACACCCTACATTAATATGTACAACATTAATTTGAAAAGATACACTAATTATAGAAAAATAGATTTAACTTCCTGATCTTGTCATTCACAAATTTAAGTATATATATTTAGAGCATTGGTCTATATATACCAATGTAATTAAAGATAAAATTAGCAAGTGGTACACATAGTCAAGATTACTACTCCATTAATGTCTGGTCCAATGCCTATAGTAATATAGTATAGTATAGACTACTGGACTGGATTGAAGTATATGGTCCTGGTTTTTATCTTCTTAATATTTATTGAAAAATACTGTAAGATAGAAGAAAATGGATCAGATAAAACGATATATAGAATATATACTCCGTATTTATTTATCTTTTATATATATATATATATATATATATATATATATATATATATATATATATATATATATATATATTATAGATCATATGTGAACAACTCTTAAAGTGTAATATGTGAACAGATTCCAACCGTTGATTTAGAGATATTAGATGCCTGAGATTAATCTCAAATATTTATTAATTGAAAATGGAAATGGAAAATCCACCCCCACCAATTCCAATCACTGCGTGTACATCACCCGGCCATCTCAACCCTAATCAATTTCCCAGACTGTATAAAATCAAAACGCATCTTCTCTCCAATCCAGAGGCGAAAGGCGATCGGGAGATGCCGGCTCCATGGCGGATGCGGTGGCGATGGCGGATGAGATGGTGGTGGGCTGATGCGATGGTGGATGGCGGATGCGATGGAGATCGGGAGATGACGAAGGCGGCTAGCGAAGGCGGCGGCGAAGGAGATGAAGGAGTGGGCGATGGTGACGACGATGGCGGTGCGGATGGCGAAGGCAGAAGCGATGGCGATGGAGATCCTGCTCAGAGAGGCCGGATCTGGGCGAGGTGGTGATCGGCGGTGGTCGGAAGCGGCCGAATCTTGAGAGCAAAGGAGTGGCGGCAGGGGCTGTGTAAGTTTTGTGAGGAGAGGAAGGAGAGGATGAGGGTTGCGGTGGTGGTTCGTGGGTGCACCGGTGGGTGGATCTGGGCAGGAGGTCGCCGGCGATGGTGCTGCAGGTGGTGGCGGCGGCTGGTTCTGGGCAGGAGATCGCCGACGATGGTGCTGCAGGTGGTGGTGGCGGCTGGTTCTGGGTGCTGAGTACAGGAGGGAGGGGGCGGCTTTGATCGAGAGAGATGGTGAGGTTTAGGTCGAAATCCAGCGAGGCGAGATGGTGAGGCGGAAGTCAAAGGCGGAAGTTGAAGGAGATGGCTATGGTGGCTGGCGAAGGCGGAGGAGGATGCGACGAAGGTGGATCCGGAAGGTGCAGCTCAGCGGCGATTTGAAGCCATGGGTGATTTAATTGCTCGATTGAAAGACATATTCGGGGAGAAGGCCGAATTATTCATATGTATGGATCAATTTTGTGATTTTGTGCTTCGTGATTTGTTCTTTTTATTTGACAGCCATATGAATTAAAAATGCATCGATACTATCGAATAATCACGCGATACCATCAAATAATCCTGTGATACCATCGAATAATTTTAGTTATACTACTGTAACCCCATCGAATAATTAAGTTATACTATCGAATAATCAAGCGATACCATCGAATAATCAAGCGATACCATCGAATAATCCTGATATACCATTGCACAATTCGTCGATACGATCGAATAATCTAGATATATCATCGAATAATTTAAGGAGAGTGCACTACACACGTCCCCAATCCAGCAAGTGGGCAAAAAAAAAGAGGTAGGTCCCACTAATTCTTAATTAAAAAAAAACTGAAATTGCTTATTAATCTCATCCATCCATTTCATTCAATCAATGGCCCAGATGTGTTCATATATATATATAGGGGAGGGTTCAAGTGAGAAGATTCCGGTTCGGTGAGAAGGAAAGAAGGGATATGATTGGTAGAAACGGACCCTAATTAAAAATTAAAAAAAAAAAAACCACGCACTTCTTTCTCCTACGCTCCTTCACAACCCCGACCAAACAAACTCTGGCAATGGCGCTCCTCCATCTACAATTATTTCGACCTCCACGACAGTCCAAAGGGACTCTCCTCTCCTACCATTGGCGGCCCCTCTCCCGAGCTTCTTCCCAGCGAAGCTCACCGGCGCCGCCGCCATCTCTCCTTCCCCTCCTCGCCTATTCATCGCCGACCTAGGGTTAGCGTTCTGGATCCGCCTCCTCGTCCGCCGCTGCCTAGCCTCCGTCGTCGTGGTCGACACACTCACTGGTGCTCCTATCTCGGTCGCAGATCCAGTGTCCGGATCGCCGACTCCCGCCGCCTGGATTGATCTCCGACTCCTGTCGCCGATTTATCCTGATTACGATGTTTTCAGTTCGTTTGGATTGATCTAAACTCCCTCCTGAGCACTTAATTTGAGTTTTGCCAAATAAAACCTTTCAAATTCATCTTGAATTTGCTCGTTATTTCCAAGCAATTTGATGTCTTCCGTGAGTTTTACTAAATTGGGGGTTGAAATCGATTCTTGTAGTTTGAATATTGTGATCAAAGGCCACTGTGAAAGTGATTCTTTAGAGAGTGCACTTCAAGTGCTCTACGAATTTCCCCAACAGACCAAATGAAGCACTTGGTATATTGTGTTGAATTAGTATTAATTGTTTGCTTCAATTCATCTAGTATATATAGCCCAGGGAAAAAAATGTTGTGAATTTGCTTCAATTCATCTAGTATTTGTTTAATTCAACCAATTGAACCATTAAGAGCAACAACTAGGTCCGGGTTTTAATAGTAAGTGGTTCAGTGTTTTTATACTAAATGGTTCATGGTTTTTTATATCAAGTGGTTCAGAGGTTTAAACCAAGTGGTAATAGAGGTTGCTTCAGTGACTTAATAGAGGTTGGTTCAGTGACTAAATAGAGGTTGGTTCGGTGACTAAATAGAGGTTTGTTTAGTGACTAAATAGAGGTTGGTTCAGTGAGTAAATAGGTTGGTTCAGTGAGTAAATAGGTTGGTTCAGTGACTTAATATAGGTTGGTTCAGTGACTAAATAGAAGTTGGTTCAGTGACTAAATAGAGATTGGTTCAGTGAGTAAATAGGTTGGTTCAGTGACTAAATAGAGGTGGGTTCAGTGAGTAAATATGTTGATTTAGTGACTAAAATAGAGGTTGGTTCGGTGACTAAATATAGGTTGGTTCAGTGACTAAATAGAAGTTGGTTCAGTGACTAAATAGAGATTGGTTCAGTGAGTAAATAAGTTGGTTCAATGACTAAATAGAGGTGGGTTCAGTGAGTAAATAAGTTGGTTCAGTGACTAAAATAGAGGTTAGTTCAGTGACTAAATATAGGTTGGTTCAGCGAGTAAATAGGTTGGTTCAGTGACTTAATAGAGGTTGGTTCAGTGACTAAATAGAGATTGGTTCGGTGATTAAATATAGGTTGGTTCAGTGACTAAATAGGGGTTGGTTCAGTGACTAAATAGGTTGGTTTAGTGACAAAATAGAGGCTGGTTCATTGACTAAATAGAGGTTGGTTCAGTGAGTAAATCGAGGTTGGTTAAGTGACTAAATCAAGGTTGGTTCAGTGACTTAATAGAGGTTGGTTCAGTGACTTAATAGAGGTTGGTTAAGTGACTTTATAACTTGATGAACCACTTCTTGATAACATCTTTATAACTTGATGAACCACTTCTTGATAAATATATATTGATAACATCTCTCTTAATGTGTAATTTATAAATTTATATGAAATATGTTAATTATTATATGAATATAAATTCTAGTGGTTCGTCAAATAAAGAGTAGGGGTTCATCAAATAAAGACTAGTGGTTCATCAAATAAATAGTATTGGTTCATGAACCATTTTATTTTAAACAAAATTAATTAATTAATTAAAAATAAACATTAAAAGAAAATAAAAGAAGAATAAAAATTTTATAATTATTAAATAGTAGTGGTTCATGGAATAAATTCTAGTGGTTCATTAAATAAAGAGTAGTGGTTCATGAACCATTTTATTTTAATATAAATATATATAAATATATTTATTATCATTTTTATTTTAATATTTATTTTTATTTTTATTTTAATATTAATTATTATTTTTAGGGAGAAATATATATTAATATATTAATTAATGTGTAGTTAACATATTTAAGTGAAAACATATTAATTATAATTAAAGTGGTGGCTTTAACTCAAAAAGTACTAGTTTTAATTGATGTCTTTAATAAACAAGGAGTATTGAGTGGTGCAATGGTTGAAGTAGTGTGGGCTGTAGGGATGGGCATAAATCCCGCAAATCCTGGGCCCATCCCGGTCCCGTCCCGATTCCGGTGGGATTTGAAAAAAAAATAGTGAATCCCGTCCCGGTTCCGTACCGTAAAAATTATGCGGGACGGGACGCGGGACGAAGATTCTTCATCCCGCAAATCCCGTCTCGTCCCGCATATATATTATATTTTTTTTTTATTAATATATTATACAGTATATACACAAATACAGTATACGTATTACGTAAGTATATATCATATATGCAGTGTATATATATGCAGTGTTAATATAAATACAGTGTCAATGTATATGCAATGTCAATGCATGTCAATGTGTGTGTAGTGTCTATTTGTATAATATTGTGGGTATACATAATATATAGCGTGGGTATATACATATGAGAAACTATAAAATATAAAAATATTGTAAATTTATAGGTGTTATATCTTTTAGAAATTGGAAAATGTTAGAGAATTTAAAATATTTTTTATTTGAGGGACAAGGCCCGTCCCGTCCCGTTCCGTGAGGGATAGGGCCCGCGCGGAATTGAAAAAAAAATAAAGAATCCCGTCCCGCAAAAATTACGCGGGACGGGACGCGGGACGAGCCTCATCCCGTCCCGTCCCGTCCCGCGCCCACCCCTAGTGTAAAGAGACCCAGGTTGAAATCCTATGCAAAGCGGAGGGGCAGGTTTTTTCTGATGCTATGTAGCAGCGCGTCCACTACACGCGCGGAGAGGGAAGGGTGTGCGAGTCAGCCTCGTATTTTCCGAACTGGGCAGCGATTTTTTAAATGACGTGGATCAATCAAAACATTTCTTGGACCAATCAAATTGCTTCTTTCCTTCTCACTTTTGGAGTTGTGTGTACCCGAACCCAACCCTATATATATATATTATCTATCTATCTATATACATATACTAAAACCGATGCATTGAGGTTGATTCTAGGAAAAAAATTAATAAAATATAATAATATAATACATTGTCATGGTTTATAGAAAGTTACATAAGTCACAATCTATCTATCTATCTATATATATTTTAATTAATTGACAAGAATATAAATAAAAAATATTTTATAGTCATACTTACCAAAAATATTAATAGATCAATATGTAGTATTTGATAAGTGTCATTTTATGTATATCTAGATTATTTTTTGGTGAAAAGAATTATTTATATCAAAATTAGTTATTTAATAAGTGTTATTTTATTTATATCTATATTATTTTTTGAGACCAAAATCATTTATTAAAATTTTATCCGTGAATAGATATTTTAGTAAACTAAAATAATAAATCTATACTAAATATTTAATAATAAAAATAGTATTAAAATCTTTTTAAAAAACAATTATCTATAAAATTACATGAGATTCAATTAATAGTAGGTTAGAAAAAAAATTACCTTATAAATGGGAATTTTATTTATATTATGAGAGAATCTAAAATCTAAATAAAAGATATTTAGATTTTTTATAATCCGTCAAACTAATTTTATTTATATCTATATTATTTTTTAGAGGGAAAATGATTTATATTTAGATTATTATTTATTTATTTATTTATTGAAAACTACCTAAATTTTATAAATGGGAATTTTATAATCCGCCACGTATGCAGATGCACTCACGGGCTGCCACGTAGCCACCAATGCATCGATTTTAGTATAGATAGATATAGATATAGATATTGTAAAAGCTCGGATTTTTTAATCCTAACTTTTTCGGAAAAAGAAATTAAAAATGAATTTAAAGCGGATTAAATCGGATATTTTAAGAAAGACTCATTCTAAATTTAATAAATTGAACTTGAAATTTTTTTAAAGCGAATTCCGACCTAATCTCTTCAATTGATCCTATGTTTGACCAATTTTCCTATCCAACTCATCTCCTCCTCCTTTGGGTAAAATCTTATCTATCCTTTCCTCTTCCCTTCTTGATTTCAATTATTTGGCAAACAAACAAACCCCTCAGATTTGTTCCATAAAATCAGATTATTTGACCATTTACTGACCACACAAATCCCTATCCCCAAACAACACCCTTATCCTCCTTTTTCTTTCCATGTGAGTGCAGTTCCTCCTCCCTTCCAGTCGGTCACCTCACCACCGCCACCGCCTCCCCACCACACTGTCACCATCCTCCGTCGCCGACCATCACACCTACGCGCGGCTCCTCCATTTTTCCCACCTTCAGTCACCTCCGTTACGAGCCAAGGGCTCCGAACCCTGTCTTGCGAAGCCAAAATCAGCTGCCACGAGCACTTCATTCCAGCTTCTCCTTCAACATCCAGAAGCAGCAGCAATTTCGTGATCTTCCTCGATGTCGACGAGCCTAAGGAACCACCTAGGAGCGCCCGGGGCCGCCGAACATTCCTCCCCTGCTCTTCTTCCTCTGCGTTTCGTGTCTAGGCCCGATAAGACTCCTCTCGCCCCCCCTTTAGCTCGAAACAGCCATAAAAATCCGCCCTTTTGACCTCCTATTGTCACCCTAGGCCAAGAACGACGCGATTCCATCTCCGGTGAAGCCAATCGAGCCCGACGACACTTTCCGGCGAGTTCGAAGAATCCCTCGGTAAGGACTCCCTTTCTCTCCTTTTCCTTGTCGACTCAGTGCCTTGGTGTCGGGGAGATGGTCTGAGCAGCCACCCATCGCCGGCGAGCCCTCCCATTCCCTTTCCTTTCCTTTGAATTCGAATAGTAGCCCCCTGAAGATGACGATGAACAGTGGTTATGGGTTGGGCTCTAATTTCTTAGCTCGGTCCAGCCTTATTTCCTAAATTGTCCTGGTTCGGTTCGGTTTTATTTAAAAAGGGACCGGTTCGGTTTGAGGGAAATTAGGGTTTTGAAGAGTTGGGCCTTTTATTTGTTGGGCCTGGCTGCAAATGAATCCGAACTTGGGCCTTTTCTTCTTCTTGGCCCTAATTTATGAATAAAATGGGTTATATAGGTTTAATTAGAGAAAAAGAATTTTAAGACTCATGAATATATTTTATGAATATATTAGATAAGTGGGATAATATATTATATCATATTATTGTTGAGATTTAAAAATATAATATTTGTGGACTTGAATTTTAAAAAGAAAGAAAAGAATTTAGAAAAGGTTTCACATCTGGAGAATTGATTTAATAAAATTAAAAAGAGGATTTGGAAATATACTAACCTTGTCGGATTTATTTCAAAATAATAATAAAATAAGTTGATGAAAGGGTAATGTTTTATAAATAGATTTTCTGGATGATTTGAGAAAGCGTGTTGAATGGTGATTTGATCTAACTTGAGGTTTTAAAAGAGTTTTGGAAAATCTTGGGAAAATGAGGAATAAATTTGATGACTTGTGTGTGATATTATATGCTTAAGTGACCTTAGAAGTAGACTTATTTATATTACTTATATATGTGTTAGGTGATCATCTGTGACATGTTGGCTTTTGTATACCTAGTTGTTGCCTTTTGCTGTTCTGCACTTCCAGGTGAGTTCCTATATGAGCTCACTCAGATTCGAAAAGAGATCTCCCTGCTTGTAGCCATGTGCATACTAGGTGCTTGCATTCATAATAAAGCATGCCATGTAGTATCCTACTAGGACTGCACTCATGATTGAGCATTCGTTTACTCATTGCTTTTGTAAACAGAACGGCCGTTATCTGTGAAGTAACTAGAGTCATTGCTAGAGTTATAGGACGACCTAGTCTCATCGGGTCCCGTCCTGAGTCAATCGAGTCATGAACTTCCTTATATTATGAGATGCCTGCGGGCTTTATTGTGGATACGGGTTGGGCATGCGTGCCACCCGATGATAATGGAATGCATTCACGAGCTGGCCAGTCTCCGCCCTATCGGAAGGGGGTGGAGGTAGGAGAGGGATATACCACTTGGTATTCGGTGCTAAGGCCTTATTATATTACGCACTTGATCTTAGGGGCATATTAGTGTGTTAACATTCCGCCTTGCATCTAGAAGCATCTTTATCAGGACTAGCGTGTGTATGTGTCTGCTTGTTTGGGACTATATTGCGTAGGGCTTCGATATGACACCGCCCCGCATACATTTTTTTTAGGTTTGTTTTGCAGCATTATTGTTCCTTGCTTCTGTGACGTGGGAACTCTCTTGGGCGATTGCAAAGAAATGGTCTAACCTTAGATTTCGATAAATACACTTATTGATTTTGTTTTGACCCGGCTCAGCCGTGGCACCCTCTTGTATTGCACCCTGATTCTACTATCTGCACGATTATTGGTTTCCTACGCTTAGACTTATGACAGGTACAGGGGACTTCCCCGGGGATTCCAACGATCCCTTCGAATTTTGGGTATGAAATCCCACTTCAAAATGTTAGGATAGAATTTCAAACCTTCAACCTGTACTCGGGGCGCAAGATCTTAACGAAGGGTTTCATCCCTTGAAACGTAACTCGGGAATCATAATCCCGGGTCGTTACAGATATAGATATATAGATAGATATAGATATTGATATAGATATAGACTAGTCCATTACCCGTGCTTTGCACGGGTTACTGATTCTAAAAATATTAAATATCTTCTTATTTAAGATATATAATAAATAAAGTTTTTTTTCTTATCCTTTTCTGTACCAAAAAAAATATTGGACAAATTTCAACTTGAAGTCTAATTTTACTCAATTTAATTGTCATTCCAAATAAACGCATACACAATGATAATTAATTAATTATACCCATCATTAACCAATTTAAAACAAAATAAGTGGGTAAAAAATTGACCCCGCTCACTAAATTTCGTATAGCCATGTCAAAAATCACCACAAACAAATCCAACATTTTGTTAGTTAAAGATTTGCCCCTGTCTCAAATAATTTCTACCACATGCTTAATTTACAATGTTGAAAACTAATCTCATGAAAAATTAGACAATGTACCCACTAAGATGAGGATAAAGATATTTCATGCAGTGATTCATGTGTCTCACTTATCATTTAAAAAGAAAATGTACAATACACGGAGTAACAAAAGAAAATACATATTTTTATAATTACAGTAACTTTAAATCAATCTATTGTTACTCCAACCAACTACAATTTTAAAAGTAAATATAAGATTATTATTTCTCATGATATAAAAACATGCATCAATTGATTAATCAACATTGTATTTGAACATTGATATGACCCTTCTCTTATCTTATTAAGTTAGATGAAATTATATGGTTGAAATTTTACTACTCTGTATATTACTAAGTTAATCTAATTACATGCTTAAAAATTATTTTATAATACAACTCATGACCCTCATCTTATACAAATCAATGTATAGTAAAAAAAATGTATAGTAATATATATAATATGCATATCAAGTATTATTATGTTGCGTGTGTCCACGGGCTTCCCGCATCTACAATACCAAGCGAGTTTGGACGTGAACTCTAGACCATGAAGCGGGCTCAACCCGGCCCGCACCCGCACCATCCGGACTAATTTGGAAAAAAGTCCGGCCCGCGCTCACATTTACCCGAAAATAAACTTTATTCTAGGAGATTTGATCACTTAAATTTTTGTTCATGGAAAAATATTTCATAACTTTTTTTTTTGAAATTTTCAAATAATTAGGTAAATATATAGTATCCGATCGCTAGATAATTAAATAAATTACTTAAGAACTATAAATACATATATTGATAATTGACAAATTATAGTATGAAACTCAATGAAAATTAGTACTGTAGAGAGGTAGACATTTTATATGAACTCAATGAAACATATTATAGTATGACCTACACAAAGGAGGGAAAACTTTTCACCACGGTTGACATTTTACAATAATAATAAATATGTATACTTACCTTCGGAATTAGGATTCATAAAATCAATAATTCAATGAATCAAAAAGTATATCAAAAGGATACTTTTGCACACAAAAAAAGATATATAATTTTTTTAATATTTTAAGTTTTTGAATGAGATAAATAAAACATTAAAATATGATAATTCTACACAAAAAGAAAAAAAGTGGAATTATGGTTATAACTAGACCTGTCAAACGGGTCATTCGGGTCGGGTTCGGGTCCGGTCACTTCGGGTTTCGGGTAAAACGGGTCTCGGGTAAAACGGGTTTCGGGTTTTTCGGGTTGACTCGAACTCGGGTTTGATCGGGTTTCAGGTCGGGTTCTGGTCGATTTCGGGTTTGTCAATTTTTTCTTTTTTAAATTAAAAAAGTCATTATTTGATAATTTTGTGATAAATTTTAATTATATATATAAAAATTAATTATATATAATTATAAGTCAACCGGGTCAATCGGGTAAATCGGGTCAAAATTACCGGGTCAATCGGGTCACCGGGTCGAAACCCAGATTACCCAGAAAATTTCGGGTTTTTCGGGTTCGGGTCGAAAAAAAAATTCGGGTCAAAATTTTCGGGTTCGGGTCGGAAATTTTTCGGGTCGGTCGGGTCGGTCACCGGGTCGGGTTGTGTTTTGACAGGTCTAGTTATAACAACAAAACCATTAAAATTTTGAATAAATGTAATGGACATTCCTTTAAATTATTAAATAACAGTCTAAAAAAGAAAATTAAATTAAAAAAATATGGATATTGATTATTATAAAATAACGAATAAAAATAATAATTAAATAAAATAGTGATATATACTGAGTATGCATATTTGGTAATATAAAAATATGTGATACTTGCCAATTATATATGAATATCAAATAATTAATGATAATTAAGTAGATATATGTGGCATAATAATTGACAAATGGCAGATTATGAGTGGTTAAGTTTTGAGTAGGAAAATAATCACCAGAAGTTGACATGTGACAATTTCAGCTTCTGTTTTAGTATTGTTTAGGATCATATAAAATATAAGATAGGATAAAAAAATATATAAGATACGTTTTTTAATCAATTATTAAAAAATATAATATAATTTTCAATAAATATTTTTAAATTGAACGTGGTCATGTTTGTAAAAAAAAACACTTTACATGATTGATATTTTGCTAACAAAATTATGATTGTGTTTATTACAAATTAAAAATGAATTAAATTGCATAAAGTAAAATGAATATAATTGAAAAATTAAATAAGTAAATTATAATAGACTCATTACTTATTTCAAAATTATCTCAAAAAAGCTACCAATTATTATAAAAGATATGTATATAAAAAATATTAAAATAAAAGTTAAACATATGCATGAAATTATTTGTTTTAAAATTATGGAAAAAAAGTTACCTACTATAAAAGAATATTAAAATAAGGAAGTGTATGTCAATAAAAAAAATTATAATAATGGTATATAGAATATAATAAAAATTAGTACAAAATTACAAAATCAGCAACAGTAAACAATTAAAAAAATTGGCAATGAAATCACCATTAGCTAAAATAGGATAGATTGAAAAGTAATACTACGTAGAAGATAAAAACAATATGGAAGTTATCTCAAATTCTCAATGGTATCTAAAAAAGGATAGAATTAACCATATAAACATGGCAAAAAAAAAAAAAAAAAGGGCGGGAAAACTTTTAACCAGAACGTGACACGTGCCATAAGCAGCTACTACTTTAGTATTGTTTAGGATAGATAGATCGATAAATAGATTGTTCTAAAAAAAACCAAGATATATATCATGACTTTTTTGCTTCTGTTTACAATTATTAATTATTATCAGTAACGAAGTAAGATTTTTCTATCTTATACCCAACCCAAAATTTGGATTTTTTTTTTTTAAATTTTAATTATTTTAGTTTTTCTTTAATTAAATTTGTAAGGTCTGCTGTTTTTTTTTTTTTTTTTTTACCAATTTAGCTATAATTAAATCTTACCTATAATTAAATCTTACCGATTTAGCTAATAAAAATTAAAAAATTAATCATAGATAAAGAAAAAAGATTCGTTACCGATATCATAATAAAATAACAACTTTCTCCTTTTCCTTTTCAGTAAAATTCTTTTACTGTATTTTCAAATTCACTGTCGCTTTAGATATTCTTTTTCCTACTTCCCGAGTCCAAGCAAGCAGTGTACAGAGACCGCAAATTCAGCCTTTTGCGGTTCTTCAATGGCGAATTCACCATCTCCGTCGCCCAATAAACCCTCGGAGAGGCCGGAAAGCAAGTCGTCGCCGTCGTCTCCGTCGCCGGTGAAAGCCTCGCGTTTGTCGACGGCTCTCAAGACTTACTGGTTGCCCCTGGTGCTTTTCGCTCTATCCCTCTTCTTTCAGCTCGTTGTCCTCCCCAACTCCTACCCTCCTTCGCACTACGATGGTCCCTCGATCTGCCTCTCCGTCTCTTGACAGTGAATTTTAGTGTTTTTGAAGCGAATTTGATGTTTGATATGCTTAATTTTGTGTTTTGTTTCTCAAATTTTATAGTTCTCGGCATCAGCAGAGGTTGCCCCATCGAGGAAGTGAAAGATGCATACGAGAAGCTCTCCTCGAATTGGTACTGCTGTCAATTTTACCTTTTTAATATGTTTTTCTTCTTCTTCTCCGTCTTCTTCCGTTTGATCAATTGATTGTATACTCCGTATCTACGAATGCATTGCCATTGCACCTGGGATTTATTTCCTGTTTAGAATTGAAAGGAACCCGCTTTTTCTTCGGTTTGGTTTATTAATCCATCACGCAACATGTTCACCTTATTTCTAGTGTGCTGAATTTCCATGGGAGATCAATTGATATAAGTGCAGAATCGGGAAATTGCAAGAAGTGTAATTGGTTGGCATCATACTAGAGTAACATGAGTGAATCGTAGATGTAAAATATTGATTAATGGCATCAGGCATATAGGCCTTGTTTGTGGTTTGGCATTAATTTGTAGTTTAGCATTAGTTTGTCTACTTGTAAATAAATATTGTAGAGCTAAATGTATTAGCAATTGTAAATAAGGCTTATAACACAACACTAAGTTCCGTAAATAGGTTTCTAGCCTTGGGACAACATTTTGCGAAATATCCTCATTGCTTTGTTTATCTGGGTGCTGAGAGTGAGTAGTGACTGTCTTTTATACTCCATTCAGCATTCTGAATTTGAAAGTGACTAAATCTGTTTGATGCTTTTATACTGTTGGGAAATATTTAGTCATATATACACCGTCTAGTTCTTTTCACTGTTCTTTGGCTTACCTTACCTATAGATCATTTGCTTATATTATCTTATTGACTGACTGACCTATCTTTGCGGTGGAATATTTCAGGAATTCTGGCACTGAATCTCAAACAGCTAATTTTATCAAGGTCTGTGATTCAGTGAATGTATTCCAGTATGTGATTTGTTTTTTGTTCTTGTTCCCGGCGGCGGTTTTCCTTTCCAACTAGGTTTTAGATCCTAATCTGGTGGTTCAAATTTTAGAGTTGCTATTGGATTACGCATGCTATTGGATGCATTCTTCTTCGGTGCTTGCATTTTGTTAATTCTTCCAAGCTGGGATGTCAATTTAGAGTAACAAACGAGACTTGGAAACTAATACTGAGATTAATTTTGGTCTCTTTTCTAATTGGGGAAAAATGCTTCTAAGCTCAATTGAAGTTTAAGTCTCATAATCGTAATTGAACTAGAGGACTCCTACAATTATAAGTTGAAGGTTCTTAAATATTGATCCTATTTGAAATTGAAGACCCCTAATCCTATTAGAGGTAGAGGAAACTGGCAAACATAAGTAAGAGAGATGGAGACGGCTTGAACCATCTCCACGACTCATGAGGGAGAGTCATCGACAAAAAGAGAAAATTCCACCTAAAGGGCGAGGAGAATTAGAGAGTGAAAGCGTTTCAGGTTACTCAATCTCAAGCTTATGTAACTCCACAGGATGGTCAAGATTCATCTTCTAGCTTTTTCAAGGGAAGATTGAGCTTTGAAACCCCTCTTTTACAAATTGGAAGTTTACCTTGGCCATATTACTCATACAAGGAAAAGGTTTTTTGTGCATGATGGTCTTTTCTAAATAGTGGTATAGGAGACAAGGCTAGTAGAGTCCACATTGTAGTCCTTTGGAGAAATATCCTTTTAATGAAATAATCGGAGGGATTAGGAGTGAAAAATAAGTGGGTTAAGATTTCTAAATTTTGTTAGATTGTTTTGCATATCTTTTTTCTTTTTGTTTACCTTAAAATACCTTGAACCTTTGCTTGTATAATCTATTGAAAGTAAGCATTGTGTTTTCCTTTTCAGATACGATATGCATATGAGTTACTATCAAATCCACTATGGAAAAGAGACTATGACCTATTTGGGATTGATGAACAGCTGGTGTGCGAATGCCCTCTCATTCTATTATGATTATTACGCTTTTCTATTTCTATACGTCATTTTGCTTAGTGATGTAAGGAAATCCTTTTCACCCCCCTTTCCAATCTTACTGTAGCCTGTTCTAGAAGATGTTAAACAATTGTACGACGGTGAAAGCTTTTCCAAGATAACCCTTCCTTTGCTTGAGGATACTCATTCTGGTTAGTCAATTTCCTCTATTTATTTACTTTATAGTTTCTATTAGAAGCCATAAATGAATTAGAGAAGTCTATAGCTTAGCAATTGGTAAGATGAACTTGTTTATTTCACAGCTAATGACGACGATGATCTGAATTTCATTACATCAAAGAATTTTCAGTCTTTTTTGGGAGATCAGCGACCACTTTTAGTCCAGGTATTTGTTTCATTGACATTGCTTCGGGGTATTATCAGAATTCTGCCTCTTTCTTTCTTTTGATGTTTTCCATGATATTGCACCACAATTGTAATGTAATGTATATGTTCGTGTTTGCAAGAAATTAGTCGAATGTGCTGTTTATATATGTTAGAGAACTTTTGTGCTATTTAAATATGTCGAGACAGCTTTTGACATCTAGAACTGCAGGGTTTTTTTCTCAGTCCTTTATGTTGCTGAGATTTGAGTGGCTTTGCTTGTGGAATAAAGGAAAATTGAAACTGGTGATTATCGTTGAGTCGTATAAAGGAATATTGAAAGTGGTGATTATCATTGAGGTGTAGATTGTTAGTCCTTTAAGATTATATGTTTTAGTTTATGTGGTTTTAATATGTCTTGATTAATAGATAGCTCTACAATGTCGACAGAATTACTTGTTTTGCCTGTTAAGATTTATATGATTGTTAGTCCTTTATATTGCTGAGATTTGAGTGGCTTTGCTTGTGGAATAAAGGAAAATTGAAACTGGTGATTATCGTTGAGTCGTATAAAGGAATATTGAAAGTGGTGATTATCATTGAGGTGTAGATTGTTAGTCCTTTAAGATTATATGTTTTAGTTTATGTGGTTTTAATATGTCTTGATTAATAGATAGCTCTACAATGTCGACAGAATTACTTGTTTTGCCTGTTAAGATTTATATGATTTTTTTTAATGAACTATATATATTATATATATGTATTGAACACTTGATTTTCCTCGAGTAAATGGAATTGAAGATGTCCTGCCCTATTGTTTAGGTATATTCACAGGGCAGTCTCAGCAGTGCAAACTTTTTGAGTAATTGGAGAAGAATTGGTAAGTTTATCAACAAAAGAACAAACAACAAACTTTGCTTATTGTGTACTAGTTTCTAGTGGATTTTGGCACATTCAGTACATGTTCAACACTTGACAATAATTGACTGGTCTTACTATTATTATATGCCAGAGATATTCAATCATGAATTTCCCCTCTAAAGAAACACATATTCAAACTCCCTATCCACTTGGACAATGGCCTTGTGAACCTGAATGTTAGCTAGAAAAAATTGCACTTTTTTAAAGTGTTTTTTTAAAGAAATAAATTCAGTGTAGTTTATTATTCCATTTCTATAACAATGTGTACAAATCCTGCTGAATTTGTGACACTCAAAATTGTTGATATTAGCATCGTGGTTTGTATATGACAAGTAATTGTGATTCTCAGTTGTAAACTGTAAACTCTTATCCTTGTATCTTAAGTTGAAGAATACATTTTTTCATTTATAAAAGGGAAATTTTTTAAAACAGGTAACTTATAGCCGCCTTAAATCCGTGATGCATGTGGATTTATCTGTTTAAATATGTCAAATTGGAGGCATACTATTTCTTACTACCTAAAGTCCCTTGGTAGCCATTATCTGCCATGTTCTATTATAAAATTCTAGTTACTGCACTCCTTTTTTTTTAATCAAAATTACTGCACTCCTAATTAAAGCGCACACATTAATTTTGAGAACTAGAAATTGTTTGGTTTGTATATGCCTATTTTAAATAATGTACTAGCTCAGTTATATATATGTTTTAACTTTTGAGTCCTTACATGATTTGCAGCTACTTTGTTGGGCGAGGTTGCAAATACTGGTGTTGTTGAAGTTGGTGAAATAAATCTTGCAGCTTTTTTTGCAGAGAAGAAGGCAACTGGACAACTTTTCTTCCGAAATGGTAAACATTGATTTTTAAATAACTGATCAGCCTGATGGGGTTTGTATAGTATAGGGAAATGAATAAAATACAGAAACTGTTTTAAATTGATTTATATCTTAGAAAAATGAAAGATTACTTACGATAATTCATCTATGAATACTTGGCATATTTCTTTGGAACTTTATATCAAACAGAATTTCAATGATAAGATTATCTGTTTCTTTATGTGGAAGTGAAGGGAAAGGGTTCGGTGAAGAACTTGGAATGTAAAAGAAGAGGTCATTTGAATGAAGTCTTCATCTTCTTCTTCACATTTGAGCTAACTATTTTTCTGGTTCTATGATATTGCCGAAAAACCATTTGAACATATTTAGGTCCTTAAAAGAGCTGTTGTGAAGGTCAATAGCCTTCCAGATTGAGGACCTATATTATTTATTCGGGGACATTTTTTTCAATTAGCCGCTTCATTCTCGATCTACTTTTGTATTGCATTCCAATTTCCAAAGGTTACATGCTCAGCTAGAAACAACTTTTCTATTAATTTAACATGTGTTTACACACAGGCCTTCCTCAGCTAGTTGCATTACCTCGTGGTTGCAGATCGTCCAGTTGTCTTGTGCGGTAAGCTTAAAGAAACTATTTAATTTACCAAGAACTTTAGAAAATATATGTTGGTTTTAGAGTTTCTACAATTCATACCATCCTTCTTTTCTCTATTAAGTCTTCCTGTACAGGCCAATTTTCTTAAGTAATGCCTCCTGTAAACTTATCATGAGGTGTTTTTTTTTATGCTCTGGCTATTTGATAATGTTTTTTTTTATTGAATACTGTGTTATGCTCGTATAGGTATGAAGGGGAGCTTTCTGTTGATGCAGTTACTGATTGGTTTTCAACTGCTTTACTTAAGTTACCTCGGATTCCATACTACACAAAGGATACACTGGTAATGTAAATCATTATTCTAAATGATGCAACTCTGATTTATAAATGTTATTAGTAATTATGATTGGAGTGAGCTTGCAACAAAATCACTAGTCCTTTTCTCTCATTGTGGAAGTTCTCTATAGGAAGCAAAAAAGTTTATTTATCATTCCAAGAAAATTGAACTTTCTAAATTAATCTACACATTTAATGATAATATATGGCTTGGCTAATGCCTGATGAGTTATCTACTTCCACTTTATTCTAAAACTGCCCGAAAATACAGACGAGTTCCATGGCATGCTAGCCTTTCTGAAGTGGCCTCATCCTTGTGTGGTATACGATTTGCTCCAATATTTCAAGTTGATCAAAATTTTAGAACATGAATAACATTATTCGCTTAGGTTTGCAAAACTCAATTTTTAAATTTTTTTTTTTTTTTTGTGGTTGGATTGCTTTCTTTCATCTTCTGTCGAATTGAACTGAGTAATTCTTATTCCAGTGTCACTGTTTTTGTCTTGCAAAATTAATTTTGCTTGTTTTTGACATAGGGGCCGAAATTCCTAGCTAAGAGTGGTGCTCATAAGGTATGTTTATTGCTTTGCTTTAATGCCATCCCTCTCTTTGTTTCATATATATTCATTTGATAATTTTCCTACCTAAATTATCTGGAAAAATGTTACTAGGAGTGTTGATGACTTGAGTTATATTTAGGCTCTATCTTCTTTTGATGTTAAGGGAATTTTTCGTACAGTGCCCTTTGTTATAAAATTGGAATACCTTCGGTTGGTGTTTGAATAGAATTTTAGCCTAAAGTT
This sequence comes from Persicaria tinctoria, assembly GCA_037127255.1. Lineage (NCBI taxonomy): Eukaryota > Viridiplantae > Streptophyta > Magnoliopsida > Caryophyllales > Polygonaceae > Persicaria > Persicaria tinctoria. The sequence continues at coordinate 56,947,833 of JBANSL010000020.1, forward strand.
AGGCACGAAACTTACCATCCTACCACTGTCCAACACCACCCTATCCACCACACCGCCATTGCAACTGGCTCTTCCTCTTTTTTCACCCCCCTTCTTCCTTTCCTGTCATTCTAGCCCCACCTTCTCTGAAGAGCAACCACTACTTTGAGCTGTCCATATTTTGCAAAGATTGAAACCACCATTATCTTCTTCTATCTGCGATTGAAACACTTCCTCTGTTGTCTTCACCAAGACCACTGTTCGTCCACCACCATTATCTTCGTCTTCCTGTGATTCAATCGGTGTTATTGACCACCAAATAAGCCTATATCAAATCCTTCTTAACTCCCACTATACTCTTGTGTTCTCAGTTTTATACCCTTGCAATCATATTCTCTTCATATGCTGACATTTGTTTTCCTTGGCTGAAAGGTCAAAGTCATTTTCTTCTCAGAAACAGGTATGCGCGCAACACCATTTGTGCGTCAAATTGCCAAGGCTTACCAGGATTTTGCCACTTTTGCATTCGTGCTATGGAGAGAAGAGGAGTTTTCATTTTGGTGGTCAGTGTAAGTGTTACTGCAATCAACACTTTGCTGAAACACCATGATTCTGTTTCCTGCTAGATGCTTCTATTTTGTTCTTGTTTTTTATTGCTTTATGATGCTCTTCGTTCAAATTTATTGTTATTTTTGCCTCTCACTTCTTCGTAATCCATTTGCACTTTAGATTTATGAAATTAAGTGAATCACTTCAAATAACAAAAAAGAACAGTATATAAGAATAAAAGGAAGTGAAGCTTTTGAGGCGATCAATCTACCAACTCTTTTGTCTTTGCTGAAGAAAGGTCCCAAAACGTGCATACAACGAGAAGAGCTCACTCTGTTATGTAGTTCTCAATTTCTCATTGTACTGCATTTTTTAGTATTAATTATTTCTTAAATCAATATTTGTATCCTTGTCGGATATGGATAGTCCTGAACATTGTGTTTGATGGTTACAGATATGATCTGGAATCAGCACCAGCCACTGTCTTCGTGAAAGATCCAGGCACCAAACCAGTTGTTTATTATGGCATGTTTTCTCTATTCTTCTTGTTGATGTCCATTTCATACTTGTAGAGGTGATTTTGACACACATATTTGTTCTTGCAGGTCCTGTTAACAACTCATGGTTCATGAATGCCATGGAACAAAATAAGTTGCATGGTAAAGCTGTTGCTCTAGTACTTCCTGAATGCTTTTGTTAGAGCTGGACTTTGGATCATGGCATCTTTTTAAATATATTTTTGTGTGGCACTCTGATGTTTTAAAAGTTGGCACAATTTTATATAATTATTTATTGTAGTTCGAGCTGCAAAATACTCATTTCAACCCTCATTCCATTTTAAAATACTACTACGGTATGTTCAGCCTAATATTCTACTCCTAGATCTTTTGGAAACACCCTTCTCGACTAGTTCGGGGAACACATTGTGTAGTTGTTATGGGGTGTCCATCAAACCGTGTCAAGATTGAAAAGTTACATGCACTATCTTTCAACTACCAAGAATAGTTTCTCCTAAGAGGAAATAAAGGTTTGAACACAAAAATGCTTGCTCATTTAGTACTTCAAATGTTTAAGCATTTAAGGTAGAAAGTAGTGTTTCACAACCTTTTGCCTGCCTTATTGTTTGATTACGTTTTGGAATTTACACAGGTACCGTGTTTGTGTTTCCTTAGTATTTTCACTGTCCGTATATTGATCATCTTATTTTCTCTGGTAGAGTTGAGCTTTCACTTTCTGTTTGGAGAACAAGGCGATAGTGCTATTTTTTTTATGAAAAAACTTTCTGTGACCGATGTACTGTGTTTCTTACTTCAGAACTTCCACAATTGAGGACAGTGACATCCATGGAGCTGGGTTGTGATGCTCGGGGCTACTCCCGAGCTGGAAGCAATAGTATGTCATGGTACTGCGTTATTCTCATTGGAAGACGTGGCCCAGAGATGAACCAAAGGCGTGAAGTAAGTACCTTAATGATGATTTTTTTGCTTAATCTAATCTGATAACTTTTCTGATGGCTGGCTTTTTGCAATCAAGAAGCTTGTATTACCAATAGAGTAAAATATTAAGTCAAAGTACCCAAGTGTAAGGCACATTCTAGGAGTGATAGTGTGGTACTTTCACAGCCACTTGCCATTCTCCACACTGGTGTATGATTTTGGCAATAGTGATCTTTAGTCAAAGGTCAGGGTCCACAAATAAGCATTCTGAATAATTGTGTGGTTGTAGGTGCTGCGCAGAGTCCAAGAAACCTTGTCAAGTGACAGTAAACTGAATGAAACTGGTATCAGTGAAATTGCAGCAACTTCACTGACTGCTCTTAAAGACAAGAGATTGACATTTTTATGGATGGATGGAGAAGAACAGAAGGTGTGGAACTCTTTGTTTTTATGTTTTATCGTATACTTGCCGTGTTTTGGTTCTGTAATTTGTAAATGTTTTATTTTCTTCCATTCAATGACCACATCTATTACCTTTTTTTTTAATTGAGGAAAGCATCAACTTCTCTGGCATTTTCTTTTCCATCTAAATCACATATAAGTTGCTCCTGGATTGCAGCTGTACGGGCAGAGTTTTTCTGTTCTAAATTTGGCCAGTGACCTTTTTCAGCAGCCGTCTTTTAGGAAACAATTCCAATCAACTGTGATTTTTTACTTGGAATTTATTTCACCTTAGATACTTCAATTATTTTGATTGTTGCATCATATGGATCAATATTATAGAGGTTATATTTATGGGTCTTGATATCTTAAGGCACATATGTTCATTTTATTGCTTCATATCTGTTTCAAATAAAAATAGGGCATTCTCTAACTAACAATGAGTTGTTGGCTCAGAACTTATGCACCTTCTATCTTGGTGGTGAATTGAGCATTGAATCTTGTGGACCACATGGAGGTGTCTTGGATTCATCACATATAGTTATGATACGCTACATGAGGAATGACTCTGCTGATGATGTCAAGGTCAAGAGAAAGAGGAATAGTTTAGTTGATGCTCTTCAAGATGATGTAGACCCTGCATCTCAGTTGGTCGCACATTATAATGGTTCCTTTGAAGTACCAGAGGTATCAAGTTCTTTCCTCAATATAATTATATTCTTGAAGCAAAATAACTGTATCAGGTTTTATCTTTGATACCAGTGGTATCTTTATCCATGACATAGTATTCTTTCTTAACCTTTGTGTTTATCTGCAGATTCTTGAATGGGTTTCAAAGATAGTTAAAGACGGTGATTCTGAAAAGCTTCCCTTCTATGTAAGTTACATTATATATTATGAAGAATGTTCCCGTAGGTTGATCCTTGTGCCTCTCTCTAGCCAACTACTCTATTGGTACACAGATGCAAATATATCATCCTGTGAGAAGATTTTTCATGTTTTTTTTTTTGAAAATGCACCTGCTTGAGTCCTCCTTTATTTTTCAGCCAATCAATATGCGCGATTTTCTTATTTCATTTTTTTTGGGATTGTGGTCTATATTGTGATCGATTGTACTTTGTAGTTTATACTACATGCCTGCTGAGTGTTGTATCCTGGCTCTTGGCTCTTCCTGAGTGTCTGCATGCTAGCAATTCAGTAGTTTTCAGCTAAACCAGCTGAGCATTTATCCATACTCCATACATTTTAATGTGGTTAATCCACAACAAGTTTGGCATTTTTATGCATTGTTAAACCTGCTTTGTTTTGTATCATTATTCAACCTTTTCTTTTCTGCTCAAGAAATTGTATATCCCCTTACTGTAGAGAACAAGAGCACCCCAGCTTGTCCCTGAGAATAGTGATCCACTCTGGCTGTCGGGTTCTGGAAGCATTTTGTCCAAAACCGCAGGCATAAAAGATAAAATTCTGAGCCTTAGAAGTAGCTTCAGAGATGTTCTTGGTGACCCAAGGATCGGCCCTATGTTTCTTTTGGGCGCGTTAATGTCTTATGGCTGGATTTGGTTGAAGAAAAGCCAATCGAAGCGTTCAAATGAATCCGAGCAGTCACAAGAACCCAAGCCTAAGGTAAGTGAATCGATATCTGACTTTGACAGGATTACCATTGCACTACTGTCGGATTTGATCAAATTCTTGGCATCTTAACTATCTTTGGTTTGCAGAGAGAAGTGCCAAAGGAGTGGAGAACCCGAGGGAGAATTGCACCCGATGCAAACATACCTCCTTCCATGACAGATGTCGAACCAAAGGACTCTCATCAGGCTCCGCTGTCAGACTCATCCGACTCTGATTAGGCATCTTGTGCCGCCAAACAGCAGGGAAAGTTCGCCAAATTTCCGTGGAAACGTCGAATGCTGTTTGCGGATATCAGTGGAGCTTAAATTCGGGGTTGATCGGCTACACCAGTCATCTTTTGGAAGACGTTTAATTGGGTCCTTGCTTCCAAGTTTAGCAACTTTTGGTTCATTAGTTTGTGCAAATGCAATGTAGTTTGAGTTGTCTATGAATATGCTAAATTAAACATAGAAATATTTATTACTGGCAAATAGTGTTTTTTTTTTTAAAAAGGAAACCGTTAACGATATCGGTTAATATCTTCACGATTATTTGCATAAAAAAAATTATCACTATTGGAATATGGTGTTTTAGGATTTTAGGCATTGTGACATTTTATAACGTTTATTGGTCAGAAGATGGATTATGTGATATTTCGTTTTCTTAAGCTGGTAATATTTTTAAAATAGTTGCAATTTTTTTTTTTTTTGATTAGGAAATAATTCGAGACCAGACACACCTTGACCTCGAAGACCGACAAGTCGGTAGACGGAAACCGTCAAAAGAAATAAAATACAACGAGGGTGCACGAAACAAGCACAAGAGCTCTACAAAGAGAAACTAAGCCCCACTAAACCGGACGAGATGCGGACGTAGACGAACGAACGAAGCCAAGCGCTACCAACAGCAGCACCGCAGGCCAGCGGTACATCAGGAAACACCTGTGGGCAGTGAAGACGAACCTCCAAGGAAGCAGTATCCCGGGAAAAGGAGATGCCTCAATACACACTGCCACGACCCCAGCCCGACCCGACTTCGAACAGCCAGAACCCCATCAACCGAAGAAGAAAAGTCAATCCCCCAAACCGCAAAGCAACACCACCTGAATCGAAAACGCACAATAACCCCAAACGGGAGATAAATCAACCCACACCGGGGATTATTTATATATATTTTGGTAAAGTTGTATTTAATTATATATTGATTAATTAAGGGTTAGGGCTATCTTTGGGCCCAAGGATATGACTTAGGCCCAAAGGCTTGCTATCGGGCCTAAGCAACTAGTAGGGCAAAGAACGCTCCCTAATGAGCAGGAGTAAACTCCCCGACAACCCAGAGGCGGCAAGGGACGGAAAGACGGCAGAAACCGATCGATCGGAGCCGGAGGGGAAGGGAGGCAACACCGCGGGAAACCCCAGAAGCACCCAGGAGAAGACGGCGAGGGGGTGGGGAGTAACAGCGGTGGGGTGAGAGCCACTCTGAAGAACTGGAGCAGGAGCCCAGATCGGAGATTGAAGGAAGCGGTATGCCGGTATACGAGGGCGGTGGCAGCAACTGGTCGACGCCGGCGGAGGCACCCCAGATTAAGGATCCGAGGACACGAACCGCCATCGAGCAGACGCCGCCGGACCGAAATTGTGATGGAAGATGAACGAAGGAGGGACGAGCGCGGAGAGACGGGGGACCACCCACGCCGCCGGACCGAAATTGGAAATTTGGGTTCAGGGAAGGGGAAGAGAAGGACAGGGGGAAGAGATCCACAACAGCCCACTGATGCGGGACGAAGATGGATAACGCCAATCAGGGACCTCGGGAGTCCGAAAATGGCTAACAACACTCGAGGATCGGTGGATGTGTAACAGAAATCCACAATCGAGCAAGTGATGTCAAGCGGGAATGAGATCTGAGATCTCAGTACAGAGATTAGAGAGGAAGAGAATAGGAAGAAGGAGATATTTTCATTAGTTAGAATCTGCAACTGCAAATACAACCTTATATAGGAGAGTATAAATCGGTTTAACTAAATCAAATATAATATAAACGAACCGGGTTCGGACACCCCTAAAACCCTAGCAAATTGCCCTGTATCAGTACTCCGCTCCTCGAAGATCATTGTCCTCAATGATCAGCTTAATATGGCCTGCGAACACCAGCAATCTATATGAGCTTCGTATGTGGACATGGAGCCTTGTCCTCCGGGATCAAAAACAAAGGAAGTAACACCCTCCTCGCACTTGGTGAACACCTCATGGCAGAGCATCAGTAGCAAATTCAGGAGAAGGGTGAGTGAGCTAATTGGCTTTGTGTAGCAAGCTGCATAAAATTCTCCACCTCCGGGATCAAATATCAGCACATCGAAAACAAAGAAAGTAGCTCCTGCAGCTCTTGTCCAAATGAAGTTGAGAGCCTTCTCAATATCAGCCCCACATGTCAACTTGTTCTCCCTAATCTCAGCTCCAATTTTACCTTGAAAGCTCACATTTGCATTCCTTGTACAGAACTCATGCACTCCTTTCTTCCTCCAATGTAAATTCACCTTGTCTATTGAAGTACTACCCATACATTGCTGAAAGGTGGAGATTAATATGATGAAAAAACCCCTCAACATAACCAAGCAAAATATCCTCTCAAAATCAATATAGCACTAGCACCCCCTACGATTAATTTCATCTGCAGGCTTTGTTAGCTTGTTCTTCAAAACTTTAGCTCTTCCCCATTTGCCTCCTGGATCAAAAATCATATCACAAAGCATAAACCCTTTACCTCCAGGGTCAAAGATCAATTCAGCCAAATCTGTTTTGACACTCGGCTGCAGATGAAGGCAATGCCATTTTCTTTGCTCTGCGATGTCTGGGCATTGAGTAAGAGTATGTTGTCCATCACCCTTCATGGGAGCTATCGAATATAAAGCTACATAATCAGCGATAATCATGGATGAACACGGAGCTTTGGGCAAAGGTAACCTTCCTCCCAACACCAATAATTCATTGTACACTACCATACCTTGATGGTCTTCCAGCTTCTTGACATCATCAAATAATGTCAAACATTTAAAGAGAACATTACCATTGAATACCATGTGCACACCCCCAGGATCAAAAGACAATCGTCCATCACAATCATATACCGTAACTCGAGTGTTTACCAATGTTTCCAATGCAGGAATAAGTATCATAGCATCGGTATTAGAGTAGTTACCTATGATCCCTGGATCGAAAACACGCTGCACATTAAACAAATCAGTCGGCTCACTGTTTGCAACAACGAAATCATTCTTGGGCTCAGCCAACACGTCTCCACTTCCAAATGAACCAACTCTTAATAAGGTACCCATGAGTGTCATCTTCTTATCACAAATCAAGGTCCCTTGTTTCTTATTTGAACTCACTGCATACTCAGCCATCAAAGTTCTTTTAGGAAATGTGTCTGAAAGCTCAATCCCTTTCTTCAGGAACTCCGGCATATTGTCGAACACTTGGTGAACGTCCAAATTGGTGAGATCCTTTGCAAGGATAGGACCATCACCTCTAAGCTTAGGCAATTCCCCCAGCAATACTCTTCTCGGGTCGAAAGACAACAACTCATTATCCCCCATCGTAACAAAATCATTTCCTAAATCGTGAGCAAATAAGAAAACTCGATCGGTAAGAAGGTTACCTGCTCGGGAGCTTTGCACTGGGTTATTCAAATCAATTTCATTTGAGAAATCAGCTGAACACTCATCCTGTTTATCGACCACCTTCATTGGCAATTCATCGAGTCGTTGGCGAACAGATCCCTCCTGAGTATTAGTCCATAGCATGGGCACTTCTTCGAGCACGCTCTGCCTAGCCACCATCAGGGATTCCCCTCCCGGATCAAAACTCAAGGCAGTTGGTACCTTATTTAAGCTTACTGCGTTTTCATCGAGTACAATTTCCTTAGGAAATGGATCTGACATCTCAGTCCGCTTCTCCACGAATTCAAGCGTTTCATCGAACACTTGGTAGGCAACCGAATCGGTGGATTCCTTTGCGTCTCCGTCTTCTTTTCGTAACTATCTGTTCCACTAAAAGCTTCAAAAAAATCATCAAAAACGCGGTAGGCATCTATAAAACATGAGGGTGGGGTTGTCCACATTGCAAAGTAAAGACGAGAGACACCTGAACAGGCTCGCAAGAGCAATAACTCGCATTGAGGATCTTCCAACTTCTTGATGGCTTCCATCAGGGCATTAGTTTTCAAAACACTCCTCATCATCACCTCATTGCAGAAGGAAAGATCCAAGCTGATAGCCCCACCAAGGGGCTTCACTCCCCCCACCGGGTGTGAAATATGCTTGGGGAACACCCCCACTTCCCTATAATGTGGGTCCTCACTCGGCCAGAATATTTCTGTTTTATCAACATTGAGGTGAAGTCCTAGGGTCGGACCATCCTCCAGGACAATGTTAAGTGCCTTGCTAACCATCAAATTGTCCCCAATCAGTGTCGAGAGATCCGTTTCCTCGTCGTTCATTGACTTGGACCTTTCGTCGAACAGTTGGTGAGCAGCTGAATTCACGAGTTCCGTTGCAAGGATCGGATCCTCCGTCATTTCAATATGCTCAACCTCTTTGCCTGGATTCGCAATAACTTCAAACGCTGGCATCTCGTCGAACTGAATCGCTTGTTCCTCATTCGTATCCTCAACTGTTTTCTGTCCCGTAGGTGAAAGGGACGAGCCACCTCCTTGCTCCTGGTGAACCGAGTGACTCAGGTGGTCTATCAGTGATTGAAGCATCTCCTTAATTTCCAAGAATGTCTGAGATGGCTTCTGGTCGTCGGACATGATTGATGGTCAGAGAACCGCAAGCTCTGATACCAATGATGAGGGACGAAGATGGATAACGCCAATCAGGGACCTCGGGAGTCCGAAAATGGCTAACAACACTCGAGGATCGGTGGATGTGTAACAGAAATCCCCAATCGAGCAAGTGATGTCAAGTGGGAATGAGATCTGAGATCTCAGTACAGAGATTAGAGAGGAAGAGAATAGGAAGAAGGAGATATTTTCATTAGTTAGAATCTGCAACTGCAAATACAACCTTATATAGGAGAGTATAAATCGGTTTAACTAAATCAAATATAATATAAACGAACCGGGTTCGGACACCCCTAAAACCCTAGCAAATTGCCCTGTATCACCCACAAATCCCCAACCCTGAGATTGATACTAATCGGAGCCGAGCGAGACCGATGGAGGTGGTGCAGCAGGGTGGTGGTGCGCCGGTGGTCGAGGAGGCCGAAGCCGAGCAAACACATGCAGGTTTGTGCTCCCGAAGGAGATTTGGGGCTCCGAAAGAGATTTAGGGGCTCCCGGAGGAGGGATTTAGACTCTCAAAAGAGAGTTTTATTTTTCCTACTTCATGTGTTGAATATCCCCACAGCATTGGAAGGATAGGGACTATGAACAGCAACCAAATTGAGGGAGATGCTGTTCGGCGACGATGTTCCGAGGGTTTTTTCCAAGAGCTCCAAAAGTATAGTTGCAAATATCTGTACTTAAAAAATAATAAAAAGAATTAATTACAAATAATAACCGATGGGGGCAACCTTTAGAGTTTAGACAACTAGGCACGCATGGAAGAGCTGTTGAAAACCAACCCCTGGAAACCGGACATGGGACACCAAGGCCCCAGAGTGCCTAGTTGCTCGGACACAAAGGCACTTGGGACTCAAGGTGCTCAGACACTAGGGCACTAGGGAGCTAAGGTGCTTGGGTGCATGGGATATGGGGTACCGATGTGCTCATGTATCAGGTTTCAGGGATGCTCGGGTGGGGGGCATTGGACATCGATCACCAAGGCCACAGGGCGGCGAGGGGTGCCCGGGTGCTCGGGACATAGAGGCATCGGACATCGAGCATTCTCATGGGGATCGAGGGGGTGCTCGAGCAATAAGTATTCGTGGTGTGTCGAATGATGCCCCAAAAGCTTCCTAAAGCTCCCAAGCTATAAAATTTTCGATTTTGGGGTGACACGCCACGGAATCCATCTTGACTTTTTCTTATACCAAATACCAGGTTTTTGTTGTTTTTATGCTCTATTACGGTCCGTACTCTGGTCTCTTATCATCCTTTTCCTTCTACTTGTCTGTATCACGATGGTTAATCTGTCTATCGATTATTTTAGCATCTTAATTACCTGACACCATTCAGATATTTCGAATTCTTACCTTGTTATAAAAATGATCAAAATTTACAAAATTTTCAACAAATAAAAAAAAGTATGTTTTAGCATTTGAGGTTGATTTTTTTTATATAGTAAAACAAGAAATTTACAAAAATTGAAAATTTTCCGAATGAAAAAGATGGGGGTTGATCAACATAAGATTCCATGCCCTAATAGAGCTGACTGCTACTAGATTTTGTGGCTGATTCCCGTAGAGGATAGAGCACAGTATCCCCTTCGATTTGAAGTCGCCGATCGATCAGAGCTGCTCATCAAGGTTTTCCCCTTTCCTGTTTCTCTTTTCCCCTGCTTTTCATCTGCTCTTGTAATCTATACTCGTTGAATTTCCTCTCTGCTTTTCGGCTTTCGGCATTTTCGTTCTCTATAATTTCCTCTCTGATTCTACTCCTGGATGAACAATCTTCGATATGTTCTTGTGCTTGTTGTTATTCTTCAGTAAAGCTGTTGAATTTCTGGCTGCTCAAGGAAGGTTTCCGCAACTTGGGAGAAAATCTCTCTAGGGCTGCTACTGAACGCATGAATTAGTAGACCAGTTGAAATTGATCTTCCATATAGAAGCGATTTTGGGAGTACTGTGTTTTAAGATCCTTAGTACAGCGCTTATGGCATCTCTGGTGCAATTTCTGATTCTTGAAGGATTTAGGTTTTTCATCTGATGTTCATTTTAGGGTTCGCTTGATGTAACCAGGTATGGGGTTGGTCCATCCCCAACCCTAAACCACTTGAGAGGACTAATTGAGCTTTGTGCCCATCAATTGTTTCAATTCACTAGCTTACCTTGTGAACTGACAAATTACCAACAGCTTATCACTCAGTAATAGGATCGGATGATGTATCTTAAAGATGGTTTCAGGTTTTCGGATTGAATATGGGAAAGGACGCAAAAGCCAAAGATGCGGGTGGAAAGGGAAAGGGAAAGGCAAAACAAACAGGGGAGGAAGGTGGTTCAAAGGGCAAAGGGAAAGCTGGAAAAGGAGATGGGCTCGGAACCTGCACCTATGTCAAAGGTGTGTTGAACATCTTTTCAACTCTGTGTCTGTGCTTTGAAATTGTCATGTTATGTTCTTACTCTGTTGAGTGTTTTGAACTGTTCCAGCTAGGCACATTTTATGTGAGAAACAAGGGAAAATTAATGAAGCATACAAGAAGCTACAAGATGGGTGGCTTGAAAATGGGGATAAAGTTCCACCTGCAGAGTTTGCCAAGGTATTTGATCAGATTAAGTATTACCACTGCTGGGTATTTCTATCTTTCATTCTTGATAGGCTCATAGGCTGTGAAGCAACTAATACGACACACACGGAGATACCAGAGCGGGCCTCTACTCGGGGAACTCGAGGCAGTTGGTTTTAGTTTGCTGTTGGGGTGGTTGTTGTTCAATATTTTTCTCCTTTCTGATTTTCGTTAGGTTTAAAGGTTGTAGAGGCTCAATGTGAATTTCAAGTTTCAGAGTTGTTGAAATGAAAATGTTTAGGTTTTGGGATAAAACTTTCTTCTCCACTTTTGGAAGTACTTCCGAAAAGTCTTGCAAGCTTTCGGTTGTCTTTAGATATATCATTCAGCATGTTTTAATCCGAAGGGGGAAGAAATCGAAAGCTTTTCTATAGGGATATGGCTGTCTTAAATGACGCTGGAGCATTAGGTTATCAGACACCCTGTCAAAGTTTTGCATTAGGCTTTGAGAGTCTGTTATGTTACACGGCCTTGAGGTTTCCTCTGTCTATATTCCTACTTTTCTTGAATCAACACTACCCTTCATCTTGCAGCTAGCTACTGAATACTCGGAATGCCCTTCTGGTAAAAAAGGAGGAGATCTCGGATGGTTCCCAAGGGGCAAGATGGCTGGCCCGTTTCAGGAAGTAGCCTTCAATACCCCAATCGGAGCTACCAGTGCAGCGTTCAAATCGACGTAATTCCTGCCTTTCTTGCCTCCATTACAAATTCCAAATAAGTAGACTTGGTAACTTCGCACTAAATTTTCATTACTTGTGATGGTGCTGTGCAGACATGGATACCACATTATCTTGGTTGAAGGACGGAAGAACTGATGAACAAACGTAGTATGCAACACTACTACAGGCTGCATCCATGTCTTAAATAGCCATCTGATTTTCTGATAAATTGCAAAATGCACTTCGAATGCCCTACTGTGAATGGTGTGTTCTTCCTAGGGAGAATTTGCGAATTGCGACTGTCCGTGAGCAAAGTGTAACTGTGAACATTTTGGTACAAGTTGCATTGCTTTTTCAAAAGTGGTCATGCTTTGTTACTTAAGGAATGGTCCTCTGGATCATCAAACTCGTGCAGGTTTTAATTTAACTGTGTGACCGTCGTTTTGAAAATTCACAACTCACTGCCTTGATCCATATCAAAATCTGGGCAAAATTGCTCAATATACCTCACTTTTTCAACTGTTTACATACATTTTAAACACAAATATTTAGAATCGGTGTTCTAAATAAGTTGGTGTTAGTTCTTCCTTTAAATCGGTAAATCAGTCAATTACTTGTTTGGCAATCCTCAATCCATGTTATACAGGCAGCAATTAAACCTTTAATGATGCACAGGACACCACATATGGGGGGTATATCTAAACAGGGTCATAGAGCCACAGTCGGGGTAGCCTAGTAGTGTGAAACAAAGGGATGTTAAGGAGGTTTCGAGTTCAATTCCTACCTTCTTCTTCACTCGAGTTGGGTCGATCATCGCAAGCTGGTTTATTTGATGTGTGACTCTTATCGGCTAAGTCATGTGCTCGAAGTTTGCCATCAAATTGTGTATTACCTCGCCGTCAATAAAAAACAAAAAGACAAAGGCCATAGAGCTCTTTGTCATAACTACTATGCCAATTTTGACAATAAATAATGAAATAAACAGTGTATGAAAACAAACAAACAAAAGGCAATCACATCCATCATTTATCAATTTTGTTCTCAAATACATATAATGTGGATGAGGATATACTTAAAACGAATTTATGATATTCCATTTTCAAAAAAATCAAAATAACCTTCAAGCAAATGAGCTGATAAACTCTGTACATTGAATATGAAGGGGGAGGATGGATTTGAACATGTGATTGATTATTTATTTATATCTGAATCATCCACAACGTCACCCATGGGTCAGATTTGCAACATGTCAATCTTACATTATAGAGGTAAACTAGTGTGGTTTTATGTTATATACGAAATTTTAAAGTTGTATATAAAGTCATTATAATTTTATATGAGAAATATAGTTTCAACAATTTTGTACTTATCACATGGTTTGCGACCTCGTGTAGATAGATGTTCGATATAAAGGTAGGAGATGTTTCAGTGACGTTGTGTTGAGAGTTGAGGTGATGACCATTCAGACGTTCAGGCAGACCGACACGGTTAGATTCGGGGAGCTTGTCGCTAGTCGATGACTTGACGGTGACGAAGGGTATGTTGACCATCCCGCTACACAACTGGTTTGGTTAGAGGCTAAAGCTGCTCTTCTAGTGAGCCTAAAGCAGGGTGAAACCAGTTGTGTCAGTCGTGTAAGGCTTGCCCATTGAGAATAGGGGCGCCATACGGGCTTCTTGTGTGCCGGTCTGTGACACCTACAAATGGATTTTAAATCTTTTTAATTTTCCTTGATGGATCTATAATCATTTTTAATTAAATTAAATGAAAATATAAATTTACAAATGAAATTAGAAAAAATAAACAAAGCATGAATGGATCTTTAATCTGTTTAATACAGTAATGAACAGATTTAAATTTGTGTTTGGTTATTTTATTTTATTTTATTTTTTTTAGCAAAGATCGGTATATTTAACACACCTGATAAATGGGAAACACCGGGATGAGCCACTCTATTATTGACCCCTCATATCGTTGAGCCATCAACCTTGACAATCAAAGTCAGTCAACCCAACTAGACTTTTTTTTTGGGGTTAAAAAAAAAAAGAAAATTGAGGTTTGGAACAAATCTGATAGATAAAAAAAAAAATTCCTACCAAATATATATAATTGCTATTTATGTATTTTTTAAAGAATAATAAAAATTATGTCAAACCTTACCCACCTTGCTATTTATATATTGGACGGTGGTCTAATAGGGACTAGCCTTATTCAAATCCTTATATGTATCAGAAAAAATAATTGCTATTTATGTATGTTTTTAAAGAATAGTAAAAATTACGTCAAACCTTACCGGCTTAGTTGGTAAGGATGAGGGTCAAGAGTTCGAATCTTCTATGAACAATAAAAAAAAAAGAATAATCAAAATTATATAAAATTTTAAAATTTTAATAACTTTAATCCTATTATTAATAAATATAAAATCATTTTAAAAACTAATAAAATAAATTACAATCATATTTTTTATTTTTAAAAACGTAAAATGAATAATAAATGTCAAATAATTTAAACTTTGATGTTTTAATAAGTAAATCGGTATGAAAATAAATAAATAAATAAAATTATAACTAATGTGTGGTCTTGTGAAAAATTAAAGGTTTGTGGCTTGCATGCAAGCCGATTAAGCCGTCGCCAGATCAGATCTAAAGGATCAAGCTTCAACTGTTCCTCGATTTGCATGCAACTAGTGATCAATAATTTTGATGTTTTATTTTTTAAATTTAAAGTTATCTTATTGTAATTTTAGGCTTAAGCAAATTTTTTTTTACTGGTGACCCTCTGTGTAGGGTTCATCAAGCCATCTTTTGATGGCTTCAAGATCGCTTAGTCGATCTACTTCTTGCCTACTGTAAAAAAAAAAAAAAGGTTTGTGGCTTATTTTTTAACCAGCTTAACTGTCACAACAAAATTTATCAAAATCTTATGACTATTGGATTGATTGGGTTATGACAACCTAACTAAAACTAGCTTTTCAGTTTTAGTTAATAATTTGTCAGGTCGTACATTTCATACTCATAGGGGAATTCGACAAGTAGATCCTCTTGCACCATATATTTTTGTATTGGTTATGGAACTATTAGGGAGAATGTTGCAACAATAATCTTTGGAATGTGGCCCTTTGGTTGGAATCAAACTTACAAATAATAGTGATCATATTCCATTTCTTTCCTTTGTAGATGACACCCTAATTTTTGGACGAGCTGATGATTTGAGTCTTCATACGATTAGAAATCTTCTAAATACTTTCTCCAATATGTCTGGATTAACTATAAATTATAATAAAAGTTCTTTACAAGTTTCTAAAAATATTCCTCTCAGTAAAGCCCAGTCCCTTGCTCAACAGCTAAATATTCCAGTTACGAAGTCTATGGAAAAATACCTAGGTATTCCACTTATTAGTGGTATGGTTAGTAATGTCTCGTTTGATGAGGCGATTAATAGCCTTAAAAAGCAGTTGTCCAAGTGGAAATCTAACGCTCTCTCTCATACTGGTAGATCGGTACTAATTCAGGCAAATTTAAATTCTAAAACAAATTATTTAATGCAATCTTTTCTTCTTCCAAAAGGAGTTCTACAAAAAAATTAATCAGATCAACAAAAAATTCTTTTGGAATAAAATTCAATCTGATAACTACCATCCTCTAATTAGCTGGGAACATCTGTGATCTAGATAATATTTGGTCTAAGGTAATTACGAATAAATATCTCTCGACAGAATCTCTTATAGAAAGAGGTAGATTCAAAACTTCTTGGCAATTTGGTAGGCTTCTTAATATTAGGGATCTTTTCTCTAAAGGATTGCTCTGGTTAGTTGGTAATGGGAAAATCATAAATGTATGGTCTGACATTTGGGTAGATGCGCAATATCTTCATATGTTTTGGAATGATCGTGATCCTAATTTAAAAGTATGCGATTTATTTATAAATACCAACTCTTGGGATACTAATAAGTTAAATTCTATTTTTCCTTCTCATATAGTTCAAGCAATTACTAATATCTATATTCCTATAACTGATATTCCAGACAGCTTAATTTGGATTTACAATAATGATGGAATTTTTTTTGTTAAATCTACTTCCTCGCTTTATAAAGCTAGGAATACGATGAAAATTCCAGCAGATTGGATTTGGAAACTTAATATCCCTCCGAATATTAAAAACTTTATTTGGAATTTTTTGTGTGGATATCTTGCCCACAACTGTCCGTTTATATAGATATATAAATAGAGTTCCTAGTACTTGTTCTCTTTGTAATTCTGATATTGAAGATACAAATCATTTATTGTTTAATTGTCAAATTACAAAATCCATTATTCAAAATCTGGGTGTTAAGTTGAAAAAATGTTTCATTATGCCAAACTTAACAAGTAATGTTCAAGAGAATATTCTAAATACTAGGGCTCTTAATCTAGATTTTACAGATTTATGTCATTTATGGCATTCAATTTGTGAGCTCAGAAATAGAATTATTTTTCGCAATACTTCTGATACAGGTATGATATATGCGTTAACACGAGCTATTGATAATATCTCTTGTTGGAATAAAGGTCCGATTAAAACGAAATTACCTAAACGTGTTAGGCCTCCTGATAAAATGTTGTGGAAATGTCCTCCAATAGATGTAGTTAAGATTAATGTTGATGCTTCGGTGAAAAGTGATACTCAACCACAGGTTGGTTGTGTTGTGAGGAATAATGATGGTCAGATTATTCGGATACATAAATGTAATGTTATGATGAGTTCTGTCATTTTGGCAGAAGCTTTTGCTGTATATACAGGTATAAGTTTGGCAAAGGAGATGTGAATCCAAGGATTGATAGTTGAGAGTGATTGTGCGATCATCATTGACGCCATCAATCATGCGAACAATAGTCCATGGGAGGTCACTCAAATTGTCCAAGAGATCCTTTCATTTAAAAGAGATTTTGAGAGCATCAATTTTCAGCATTGCTATAGAGAGGCCAATGGTGCAGCTGATTTTATTGCTAAATCTCAGTTCAATTGTAATTTTATTTTGAGCAGTTGTTGTGAGTTCCAGAACATTATCTTGCGAGATGATCAAGGATGTCGATAGTACATCCAACATTTTGCCTGCTGTAAAAAAAAATTCTTATGACTATTGCACAATTTTTTTTAAAAAGTTAGGTTCCCTCGGCTCCCTCCAACACACACAACAAAAAATAAAAAATATACTTCTTCCAATTCAAAAAAGATGTCGTTTGACTTTTTAACACGTATTTTAAGGAGCTAAAAACTATATAATATATTAACTTTTTTTATTTTTTTTATAATCTAACACTTATTACCAACAAATATTAAGTTGTAAAAAAATATTTTTAAAAAAGTTGATATTTTATATAGTTTTTAGCTCCTTAAAATACGTATTAAAAAGTCAAACGACATTCTTTTTGGATCGGAGGTAGTAGTAACTATTAGCCCAAATCAATATATATATATATATATATATATATATATATATATATATATATATATATATATATATATATATATATATATATATATATATATATATATATATATATATATATATATATATATATATATATATATCTATATTATAATACTAAAGGAGAAGTCATTTACGCCATGTGGCGACTTCTCCTTTAAAGTAGGTTATTTTTATTTATTTTTATTTATGGTTTTTTAATTAATTAATTGCAATTTAAATAACTTATAATAATTATATTAATAATAATAATAATCAATAATCAATTAATTTTTTAAAAATGTGTATCCGGTTGTTATTATTGTTTTTTTAAGATTTGTTAATTAATTAATTTCAATTTAAATTAATAATAATCAATTATCAATTAATTATTTTTAAACGTGTATCCGATTGTTATGATTTTATAGGTTATTTTTATTATTATTTTATTTATGGTTTGTTAATTAATTAATTGCAATTTAATTAATTATATTATTAATAATTAATCATCAATTTTTTTTAAATGTATATCCGGTTGTTATGATTTTTTTTAATGATTTGTTAATTAATTAATTTCAATTTCAATTAACAATAATTAACTAATTGTTTTTAAACGTGTATCCGGTTGTTACGATTTTAAATGTCAATTAGTTTAATTGATGAAAGATATGCCGGTGTTTTAAAATGATATGCCGATTAGTTTAAAATGCGTATATGGTAGTTATGATTTTTTTGTTAAGCTAAACGATCTTATTCGGCGGTGATCCCATGTTTCGCCTCTATATATTAGTTAGTGATTCATGGTATGTCGTATGAAAAGTTTTTTCAACCGAGCTAGATTAAGATTGCCCACAATGTCAAATAATAAATGTAAGGTGCCCATAGAGAATAATAATAGGAAGCTTCGAAAAAAAGGTACGTTAAATATTATTTTATTTATCTTCGTTTTGTGATTCATTAATAAAGTTTTTTATTTAGTTTATTTGTTTGTGCAAATTAGCATCGGATTCGTTATGGAGTTCATTTTGGATTTTAGTTTCGTTTTGATTGAATCCCGTAATCACGTTTTTTATTTAGTTTATTTGTTTGCTATTCGCCTTTGGTCCGATGCACTAATCATATGTGCCCAATCCGGGTGCATTGGCATCGCAAGCTCAACTCCAAGCAATACTGGCGGGTGAAGGTCACGATTATGAATTTCAACTACAGGATGAACTATTCGCAGTGGAACGTACTTGATCGTGCAACATCCCAACTTTGATAACCTACCCAGATTTTCAGCTTCAACTATAAGCCATTAATGCCATATGGAACTATAAGTAAGTTCTTATTATATCAACACTTTGTATCCGTTGAAGCCGGTTTGTCTAAGCAATACAAATTTATTTGTTTGTTGACAGATGACACAACAAAGCTATAGGGCATGCAGTTCTGCAATGATCTTCTCATGCAAGTCGGGCCATATGGCAATGTGCAGTCTGAGCTTCTCTTCGGAAATGATTCATCTACTTTCAAATTTATTTATTTGTTATTAATTGATAAGAATTTGTTTTTTTAATTACTATAGGATTTATTAATTTTTTGGGTGAAATATAGGATTTGTTAATTAGATTAGATTAATATATAACTTGTTTGTTATTAATTGATAAGATTTTGTTAGTTATTAATTGATAAGAACTAAAACCAATTCATAAAAAAAATTATACATTTTTTTAATATTAAATGTATTAACTTTAAAAAAAATAACCGTACAAAAGTGCGGGTACTAAACTAGTTATTATAATACTAAAAGAGAAGTCGCATAAGCCATGTGGCGACTTCTCCTTTAATCATTTTGAATAATCTAATTAAAAATTAAATTACTAACCTAACCTAATTGATATGCAATATCTAAAATCTCTAACTAACTAAGACGTAATCTTTGCAAAAATTCTATTGCAATCTCGTATCTATATACTAACTTCAATATCTATTAATTAATTAATTAATTAATTTAATAATACTAAAGAAGAATTTTGTGAGGCACGTGACACTCTCTCCGTTTTTTATCCTAGGTGACGCTCTAGAATTTCATCAATCCTACGTATAATTTTTTTTTAATTTGGATTTTCTTTTAATTCCGTATAATTTCGAAATAAGTTGAGATATTATAGATTTGGTTGTTGGTTGGTTTAGATATTCAGGATAAAATCAAAATAAAATCATATTTATTTTTACAATATCAATGTTGTTTATTTTAATATTTTTTAGTGATGTATAATGGTAGGTATAAAATAAAGTTCAATTATAAATAGTTTTTATACAATTTTAATATCAAATATATTAATATTTTAAAAAACCGCACAAGGTGCGGGTACTAAGCTAGTACGGAGTATAATACCGAAGGAGGAGTCGTTTAACCCGTGTGACGTTTTCTCCTTTAATAGAGGGATTTTAACCAATCATGATTTACTATTTTGTGATTTGGTGTGTTTGATCTTATTAAGATTTGTTTGGTTGTTACGTAACCAA
This sequence comes from Persicaria tinctoria, assembly GCA_037127255.1. Taxonomy (NCBI): domain Eukaryota; kingdom Viridiplantae; phylum Streptophyta; class Magnoliopsida; order Caryophyllales; family Polygonaceae; genus Persicaria; species Persicaria tinctoria. Next base: position 56,967,912 of record JBANSL010000020.1, read on the forward strand.
TATTCTAATTTTTAGGGAAAATCAATATTTTGTTATTATATTTTCAACTATAAAAGAGTTTTAAAAAAAATTCAAAATTACTAATTTGTGATTTGGTGTGTTTGATCTTATCTATTAAGATTTGTTTGGTTGTTGCATAATCAATATTTTTTTATAGGGGAAAATCAATATTTTGTTATTATTTTTTCAACTATAAAAGGTTTTTTTTTAAAAAAAAATCAATAACTAGGATATTGCTATAAAAAAACTAGATATGATTTTCTTGATTCTCTTATATGAAACCCTAACTAGAATATTTTTGTAAAGGGGTATTTATTTATTAATTCCTTCTTCTTTTTTGCCTAATGGATATTTATCTATTAATTGGTGTAAGTTATTTACAATGCTTCTTCCCAACTTTGGTCCTAACTTTTAATAAATATTGGTAGACGATATTTGATGGGATTAGTAGAGTCTGACGCCAAATATTCAAAATCTTTCCTTATTTAAAAAAATCGGCCAATTTGCACCAATATATCAAAAAAAAAAGAAGTGAAGTTTGTAAAAATGACCATGGGGAAATAATTTGCATTGAATGAAAAAATGTCATTTTTGTAAAAAATTTGGGCACATTTCCAACAGGTTGAAGGTAACCAAGGCTAGGGGGAGAGAGAGAGAGGAGGAGAGAGACCCAGTTTAATTGTTTTAAACTAATTTTTGGACATTTTTATTTGTTAAAATTAAAAAATAAATTGATTTTTTAACTTAATTTAATTTTATCTATCTATAGACACCCACTTTATATATGTTTATAAAAAAAATCGATGTAAAGTTATGAAAAAAATAAGTTACGGTTTACGCTTACTAGCCAGTAACTACTGTTGTCTAGCCACTGACTACGATCTCTTAGTCAATATAAGACTAACCCCTGTTCAACCCTCCATTGTTCAACCCTCCGCTTCACCTTGGTGTCCGGCGAGGCAAAGAGTCGTCGTGGCCGGAGTGAACCCCCTCCATCCATCTCAACCACCATTCCTTCACAAATCTCCCTCCATCTCCACAAATCCGACCGACCTCCACACATTTTCATTTCCCATTTCACAAAATCCAAAAAAAAAAAGAGAAAGAGAAGAAGAAGAGCCACCACGACCGTCATCCTCCACCACGACCACCGCCCTCCACCCCGTCGCCATCAGCCTCAGATCTCCACTTTCCCTTCTCCCTTCTCCTGTTCGCCTGTTGTGAACTCTCTCTTGTGAACTCTCTCTCTCTCTCTCTCTCTCCCCTTTGATTTGCCTTAATTAAATCCCGCCCAAACACACCTCCAAAATTTCAAAGATACTCTCACAAAAAAAAAGTTACGATTTACGCTTACTAGCCAGTAACTACTGTTTCCTAGCCACTGACTACGATCTCTTAGCCAATATAAGATTAACCCCTGTTCAACCCTCCATTGTTCAACCCTCCGTTTCACCTTGGTGTCCAACGAGGCAAAGAGTTGTCATGGTCGGAGTGAACCCCCTCCATCCATCTCTACTACACTTCTTCCACAAATCTCCCTCCATCTCCACAAATCCGATCGACCTCCACACATTCTCATTTTCCCTTTCAAAAAATCCAAAAAAGAAGAAGAAGAGGAAGCCAAATCCGACCGACCGACCTCCACACCAGCTGCCTAGTGCCACCACGACCGTCGCCCTCCATCCCGCCGCCCTCAGCCTCAAGCCTCCACTCCCCCCCTTCTTCCTTCTCTTGTTCTGTTGTTGTGAAGCGCTCTCTCTCCCTCCTTTGCTTTGCCTTAAATCCCGCCCAAACACACCACCAAAATTTCAAACCCCCGCCAAAAATTTTAACCCATTATAATGGGTAAATATAACATGTTAGTTTAACAAATAAAATTCACTTTTTGACATTTACTACATTTTAGATTGGGGGTGACATTTTTACAAAATGTGAGATTTTTTGGTATATTGAGTAGAATTTTCTCAAAATAATAATAATAATAAATAAAAAAAATCCACCGGCGCGCTTACCCTCACCGAGTCACTGGTACGTACAAGCATACCTCATCACCCCAGGGGGAGTTACCTATTTTATCCTTAGAAATATACTCCCTCCATTTAAAAATATAGGTCTTTTTAGGTTTGGAATTTTGTTTATAAATATAAGTCCTTTTAGGTTTTCGAGGCATTGGGATAAGAGAAAAGTAACTTTTTGAGTTGTTTTGTGAAATGTTATTGATTGATAATGGTAATAGATAATTAATGAGGGGTATAAAAATAATATGTTTAGACTTTTCTTAATATGTGTGTAAAAGTCTAAAAGGACTTATAATTTTGAACGGAGGGAGTATCTAGTAAATTTTAATTTAAATAAAAAGTATTGTATGAACATTTTTCCAATATATTATACTCTATAGAAAATAATGTTAAAAATTATATATCCATCTTTAAAAAATAATCTATATTTTATACATATTTTTTTAAATATATACTCAATAATTTTTTTGATTAAAGTTAATAATCATATAATTAAGTGGAATATAAATGTATTATTTCAGAGTTCTTTTATGCTAACTGACTTTAAATGGTTAAAGGAGACATTTTTTCGGTCAAAGGATACATATATTGAAGTGCTAAGATTACAATGTTTGACAATTTTAAACTTAAACCCTAACAAAAAATTTAAGATTTATTATATTCATTTTTGGTCTTCAAGATTTATTATATATTATATTATATGAATATAAATATAAAATATATTTTAAAATTTAAAGATAATGATAGTGTAGAAAACCCCGGGTGGGAAAGCCTTATAAATAGCTTCCCCAACTCCCTCCATTTCACAAACCAAAATTCCCAAATTTCCATCACTTCAATTCCAATTAAGCTCCAAAAATGGCTGCCAGATTCACTTCTTTCGTCTCCCTCCTGGCGCTCTTTTCCCTGATCGCCCTCCCGTCGGAGTCCGAGGCCGGCGGCATCGCCATCTACTGGGGCCAAAATGGCAACGAAGGCAGTCTGTCCTCCACCTGCGACACCGGCAGGTTCTCCTACGTCAACATCGCCTTCCTCCCGACCTTCGGCGCCGGCCAGACCCCTCAGCTCAACCTCGCCGGCCACTGCGACCCCGCCTCCGGCAGCTGCAAGAGCATCAGCAACGACATCCGCAGCTGCCAGAGCCGCGGCATCAAGGTCCTCCTCTCCATCGGCGGCGGTGCCGGCAGTTACTCCCTCACCTCCGCCGACGACGCCCGTGGCGTCGCTGCCTATATCTGGAACAACTTCCTCGGCGGCAGCTCCTCCAACCGCCCCCTCGGCGACGCCATCCTCGACGGTGTCGACTTCGACATCGAGTCCGGTGGGCCCCAATTCTATGCCGACCTCGCCGGCCGCCTGGTGGAATTAGGACAACAGAACGGCAGAAAGGTTTTATTTTTAGCTTATAATTACATTTCATTTCATACATTAACAACTTTAATCAGAAAAAATTGTCTATCAAAAATAAAGAAGCCACATTAAAGAAACGAGCTTAAAATAATATTAAAAAGAGTTAAAATAATTTAAATTTGAAAAATCTTTTCTGTTATTTATATGATATTTTTACATGTTAATTAAAATATATAATTTTAAAAAAAATCACAATTTTTATAAAAACAAATAAAAATATGTTTATACCTCTAATTATTAATCTAATTTTTTATTTTATTAAAAATTTAAGCAATTTTGAAAATTAACACAAAAATATTTAAAATGGCGTCTTTTTGTTAATAAGATTGTATTCTAAGATGATACTCCATCCGTCTCAAAATTTAAGTCATTTTAGAATTTTGCACAAGTTTTAGTAAAACACTTACCGTCAAACAACATCATCATTCTACTAATTTTTTTCATAAATTTTATTGTTTTTTAATACTCACTAAATTTTTTTCCAATCAAAATCTTTAAAAAAATCAACAACGCACAAATATATATATCATTATTATTTCCTAATTAGAAAATCTAAAACTACATTTATTTTAATACAAAAATAAAGGTCTAAATCGATCTAAATTTCTAGAAGCTAACGGATGGGGTATTATTATATTATATTATAACAGGTGTACTTGAGCGCGGCACCGCAGTGTCCGTTCCCGGACGCGCACATGAAGACGGTGATAAACACGGGGCTGTTCGACTTCGTGTGGGTGCAGTTCTACAACAACCCGCAGTGCGAGTACACGCAGAGCCAGGACGGGTTCAAGAGCGCGTGGAACCAGTGGGCGTCGACCCCTAACGGGAAGATATTCGTTGGGCTGCCGGCGGCGAAGGTGGCGGCGGGGAGCGGGTACCTGCCGACGGGGACGCTGTTTAGCGAGGTGCTGCCGTTTGTGAGGCAGTCGCCCAAGTACGGAGGGGTGATGCTTTGGGATCGGGCCAATGATCTGTTAAACGGTTATAGCTCCCGCATTGCAGGAAAGGTCTGATTTCAATCGGTGATCGATTATTAGTTAATTAAGACCTTGTCATCTTCAACCAAAAATAAAAAATAAAAAACCTTGTCAATTGTCATCGACAATAGTTTTTACTTTTAATGTTTTTTTTTAATGGGAATTATGGGTGGATAATCCCATCTTCAATAATTTGTTGTGTTGTAATATGTGATGAAAATAAAGACAAGGGAATTAATGAGTATATTTTTCTTGAATTTATTGATGCCGACTTTATATGTTTATTTTATTTTATGTTTGAATACAGCTTCAATCAACTTATAAGAAGATCTCCCACGACGATTTAAGAAAGAACAGATTAACAACCGGTTATTAGAGGAATACATGGAACTGATCAGCACAGAGATCACAGTCGAGGACAATAACCTCCTTACAAAATCAATCACTAACCAAGAAATAAAAACCGATGTCTTTTCAATTGAAAAGGATAAGTCCCCGGGTCCGGACGGAATGACATCTGAATTTTACCAACAGTACTGGGATATTGTAGGACCTTCAATCACTAAAGCTATCAAAGGTTTCTTCCATTCTGGAAGGATGCTGAAACAAATAAACCAAACATTTATCACATTAATTCCGAAATGTGACAACCCGATAACTACAAACAACTATAGACCAATAAGCCTTTGTACAACCCTATACAAGGTCATTGCGAAAATTCTGGCTGACCGAATGAAACCTATGTTGCAAAAAATTATCCACCCACTACAAGGAGCCTTTATATCTGATAGAGCAATTCAAGACAACGTACTAATCGCACACGAAATCTTCAATTCATTTCGCAACAAGAAAGGTCGACAAGGTTGGATCGCTATTAAGTTAGACATGAAAAAAGCATACGATAGAGTGGACTGGGATTTTCTCCTTGCCGTCATGAAAAAATTTGGATTTGGCCAAAAAAATTGTGGCTGGATTAATGAATGTGTGCAAATTGTTTCCTTCTCGGTTTTGGTCAATGATGTACCGACAAACACCTTCCTCCCTCACAGGGGCTTGAGACAGGGTGACCCATTATCCCCGTATCTATTTCTCATAGGTGCTGAAATCCTAGCGAGGAAACTCCAAATAGAAAGTGACCAATCAATGAACAAAGTTGGATTCAAGCTATCTAGAAGTGGAACATGTATCCCATTTCTCTCTTTCGCTGACGATATTATGATCTTTGCCAAACCGACTCAAGAGGCATGCATGACGATTAAAAAGGTACTAGACGAATACTGCGCAGTATCTGGCCAAAAAATAAACTTCCAAAAATCTGCATTCCAGGCTACAAAAGGGATAACAAATGACCAAAAACAGCGAATCCAAACGTGGCTGCAAATAACGAACCAAACTGCCCTAGAAAAATACCTTGGTTGTCCAATTATAAATGGCAGAGTGAATAGAAGAACATTCGAAGATGTTTTAGGGAAAGCGACGAACCAACTAACAAAGTGGAGAGCTAACGAACTAACCCAACAAGGAAGAGCCATTCTTGTCAAGGAAAACTTGGCTGCCAAACCTAACTATGTGATGCAAAACTTCATGCATGCTCCTGACAAGCATACATACAGAACTTGATAGGATCAACAGATGTTTCTTCTGGAACAAGGACTCTAAATACAAACCTTTAATTGGTTGGGACAAAGTTTGTAGACCAAAAAATAATGGCGGATTAGGACTACATAAGACCAAAGACATGAAGAAAGCATTACAAATGAAACTGCTATGGAAAATTATGGCGGAACCTCATCATGTATGGGTAAAAATCATCAGAGAGAAATACCTGAAAGAGGATAATATTTGGGACTACATTAGGAAAAGAAACACATCATGGCAATGGGCGAAACTGATGGAGATTAAGGACGAGTTCTGCTCAGGACTAATCTGACAAATTGGAAATGGAAGAACTATAAGATTTTGGAAGGATAAATGGTTGAACGGTGACATCAACTTGCGTGAGAACCGCTTGATTGACCAAATAGAAGAACACGAAACGATTGACAAATTCCTAAAACCAAACAAAAGCTGGAATGTGGAAAGGTTAAAGGAATATATCTCCCCATGAACATTGTGGAGGAGATTCTTGACATCCACATCCCAATTAATGAAATTGAGGATAGACTATACTGGACAACGAGTAAAAACGGATGGTTTTCGACGGCAAGTGTCTTTGACCACATCACTAAAGCAAGAATGACTAACTCTGAACCACTGGACTGGTTGTGGAGAATCGACTGCCCTCCTAAAATTAAAAATTTCCTATGGAAAAACATTCTCAACGGAACACCGACGAAAGTCAGACTACGAAACAAAAGAGTTGATGTCCCATTGGAGTGCCCTCTTTGTAGTCACGGAGAGGAAGATGCAACACAATTATTCATAGAATGCCAGATAACCTTAGCATTGATCGAAAAAATGGACTCAAGAATTGTAAGAACAATACAGAGTACAGACAAAACGAACAAGGAATACACTGAAACTCTTTCAGAAATGTTCTCTAAACTTTCAGCTAATCTAAAATCAGAACTAGCTTTCATCCTTTGGGGTGTTTGGTCTCTAAGGGCATCTCCCACCATAGGCTATAAAATGGGTTTTAGCCTTTTTTTTCCTCCCATCATAGGCCAAAACCCATTTTGGCCAAATTTTTTTTGGCCTATTTCTAAAATGAAGGCCAAATTTGGCTTGGCATTTTAGAAGGCCAAATGTGAATTCCACCATTTTTTGTATTTATTTTTAATTGTTCATTATTAATATAAATTTATAAATCACACAATTAATTGTATATAAACTATATAATTATAATTTTTATCAAAACTAAAAGTTATAGTTTGTAAAGATATTGATGAGTTCTTTGATATGACTATAATATTTAATATTTTTGGATTATATTTGCATAAATAATTAATATCTTTAGAAAAACATATTCATTTTATATTATTACATCTTCATCAAAATCATATCTCATAAATAAATATCGAGTTGCATAAATTAATATATTTGAAAATAATAATAAAAAATCTCAAAACACATCAAAACCATAATATGAAGTAAATTTATAAATAATACAATTATAAATCTATATATTATATAGTTATGATTTCCAATTAAAAATAAAATTTGTAGTATTGTTAAGATATTCAAGAGTTCTTCGATATGACAATAATATTTGACTTATTTGAATTATTATTGCATAAATAATATTTGTAGAAAATGAGTATGAAAGTTCTTCGAGTGACGGAAATGAGGATGAAAATTTGTAGTATTGTTAAGATATTCAAGAGTTCTTCGAGTGACGGAAATGAGTATGAAAGTTCTAAATTACATGAGTTTTTATAGAAAATTTGGTCTACGGTGGGAACAACAAAAACATTTAATAGGCCAAAAGAGAATATTATATAGAATATTCTCTTTCAGTAGGCTATTTCCCTTGACTATTCTAACCTACGGGGAAAGATGTTCTAAGGAACAAAATCTTTTTTGAAAATTATGATATACGGAATATGGAACAATGGATAAAGCAAATAAAACAATATAGGACAAATTGGAAGAAGGCACAAGTTGAGGAAATATAAGAGAAAAATGTTACAACGCGACCAAAATATCCTCAAAATAAAACTAGACGTCAAAAAAAAGTTAAATGGGAAAAACCAAATGTAGGATTCTTCAAACTTAATTTTGACGGTGCCAAGGTTGCCTCCGGTCAGGCCGGGTCTGGATTTGTCATCCGCGATCACCTTGGTCGTGTGGTGTCATGTGGTGCGCGTAGGCTTGGCAGGGTTTCTACGATCTCGCTGATCGCCGGCCGCCCCGCGGCCTGGGTTGGCTGCCCCGCGGACCTCGCAGAAACGCACCGTTCAGACTCGGACTTTAGTTAGGGTTTGATGTTATTTTCTTGGCCGAATTTCTAAAGCCTTTTAAGAGACTTTTTAGGTTATTCTTTGATAGACCTTATGCGCTTTATTCCATTGTTGAGAGTGTCGTTGAGTATGAACAACTAAACTCTCAAGGTTTCGCCTACAGTTTGAATCTTTGATTGTTGAATTGTGAGTTTCTTAATCTAGTTCTTATTCCTATTCTAATGTTTTGACTTCTTTGTGCTTAATTGCTTGAATGTGCTTTTATTCTCTCTGGCTTGATCAACTAGTTAGAGTAGATTCATTCAATTGCTAGGGTTTTGCAGATTACTCGTAGCGAACCTTAACCCAAGTGACAATCATATCCCATTAGGACTCGTAGGACTAATTGGATGTGTATGAAGTTGAATACATGTTGAATATCGACTCGTAGCTTGATATTATGTGTACCTTGGTTAATTCATACTCTTAATGCTATCTCTAGGTTGAAGCTTAACCGTGTTAGGGTTATTTAGAGATAAGGGTTGCTAGGACTCGTAGGACTAGTAATTTACCTAAGATATGGACAAGGACATTGATAAGAAAAGACAAGAACTAGAGGCTGAAACAAGGATCGAATTCATCAATCGAAGTGATAAATTGTAGGTGAACCTATTTCTCTCCATTGCATTCTACAATCAATTTACTTTGTTTGCTTGCTTCCGCTCTGATAAAAGGCGGATCTTTTTCACACCAAAAACCCCCATATTCTCTATTAGCGATTAGACTTGCACTTGAATTGAGTAGATTTCCTTGTGAATCGACCTCTTGCTTACACACTATACTAGTTGTGAGTTTGAGTATTCTTTGGCAAGAACAACGACAGGTTTTCCTCTTGTCAGTAATCGTCGGCTCCAAAGGCCTTGAAGTCTCCGATTTCCTTTGTAATTTCTCTCTTTCCTCGTGTTTTGTTGTTCAATCAATTTTTCCACTTCAGATTCCTCTTCATACAATAGATTGATTCGTTAGAGGTTCATCTTATGTTGCCATCTCATTGATGTATCATTTGATTTCAGAACTAACAATTTTAGATGGTTTCTCGGGTTTGGAGTTATTTATGCTTTGGTCGGTGATATTGTTGCGCTCAAACCTTGTGTTGTCAACCAAGGAGTTCTATGACAGGTAGCTTTTCTTTGTTCTATGTGAAACATCTATTGGACAAAAATGCGCAAATAATCGTACAACACATTTTATTTGATTTTTAATATTTGAGTTCAACCCCTTTTGGTTATCCTCTTGATTCGAAGTCGTATCGATACCAAGATTTGAGTGGTTTTGGTGATTTGGGCTGGACCCGAATTTTAGCGGGTTGCCTACGTATCTCTTGGAAGAGAATCAAGCCTCGCGTAGTTCATAGTGGTAAACCAATTTGAATTTTTGGTTCGGCGATTGCACCCGACAAGCTTAAGCTTTATGTCGAGTTACCTACGTACCCGTATAAACGGGATCAAATCACCCGTAGTTCTTTTTAAGGACAAGTTTGGTTTAATTGGAACGGGGCGACTGAATTCGATATATATTGAATTTTAATATCGAGCTTCCTACGTAACTCGTAAAAGAGTATCAAGTCTTTACGTAGTTCTTTTTATGAACCCGTTTGATTTGGTTTTAAAAATTTGATCGTTTGAGGATCGTGTGATTGAACCCGAATAACGATAGCTTTTTATCGAGTCTCCTACATATCCGACAAAGCGAAATCAAATCTTATGTAGTTCTTTTCAAAACCAAGTTTATATTTTGTGAAACTCAATTTGAAATTTTGACTCCGTTTTTAATAAAAACTGGTTTGAGTTTAATATCAAACTCCAATTCTTAATTTGTACCAATTAGAATTCTTATATTTTAGTGGGTAAATTTTGTAATTAAACAAAATTTCTTCAAAATATGCAAAGCATATTCGGGTGATAAATGTATAGTGTATACATATACATTCTTTTGTTTCATCTTCCTCCAAGGCTCTAGTCCAGGCGAAAGAAAAGCGCCGTTGTACTCCTCGGCAGCGGCGAGCCTTTTACCCACCACTTTGAAGCTCCAGTTTTGGTCTATTGAAACGGAGGAGAGCAGGACAAGAGCAGAACGGCCTGAGCTTGAGCCAAGACAAAGTCCCAACTCGAATCTCTCCAATTAGGTATGCTTTAGGGTTTTTTGTTTGTTTGTGAATTCCTCCCAAATTTCGTGTTCAATCCGATCATTAGGTAATTTGTAGCCTAAATTTCAGATTCCTAACTAAACCCCCTTCCAATTGAATGTCCAATTTCGAAACTTGATTGGTTTCGGTTTCAATTTCTAGGGTTTTAGTTTGGGTTGTTTGAAGCATTTTGGTTGGAGCGATCAAAAGAGCAGGAGCAGTGGATACTTGGGGTGGCTGAGAATAGTAAGCTGAATTAATACCAATCAACAAAAACTTGTCAATCAGGTATATGTGAATTTCTGGAGATTTTACTCCAAAATTTAATTCTCTGCTTTTTTTTTTTTTGTTAGTCATCCAGCTTCAATGCCGGCATTTAACTTGGTTAAACTGGCACTTGTTTCCTTGATTGGATGTTGTTTTTTTCTTTGCAATCTTTCATTTCGCCTGGCTTTATAAATTTGCCAATTTTATACCATTTTAGGCAAACTTTCAGGAACTTCAGGTTTTGTAATTTACCCACTGATTTTAATTCCATCCTATGTGAATTAATTGAGTTCATTTATTAAAGCTTCATTTAGGGGAATTTTAACCGAACTCAGCCCTTGATTAGGACAGTTTTTGTTATTCTGAAGTCCCATATGTATGGTTGAGTTTTTCCCTGCTTGTATGAGATTGCTAGTTGGCATGTTTAGGAAAATTGGGCAGCATTTCGCCTTGATTTAAGGCGATTTATCGGTCCCGAAACCAGGCCCAAGAGATTCCCGCAGGCCTCTCAAGGGTGGGGTTCCGGGAGCGATTTCCTGGGCATTAATTTGGTAGCGTTTACTTTTGCCCCTGTTTAGGGCGGTTTATCAGTCCCGAAACTGGGCCCAAGAGATTCCCGCAGGCCTCTCAAGGGTGGGGTTTCAGGACTTCATATGTGCTAAACCCTGAGATACCTTCTGCTATCTCTCTGATTGCTTTGCTTATTCTTGCTTTTGCTTTTTGCTTTTGCTTGTGTATGGTATCTGCGTGTCTGTAGTCTGTGAAAAAAGATCAGACTCTATTTCCTTTGTTTTTTATAGGGAGGAACATGTGGAGCAGTTACTTCACAGTTACCATTCTCCCCACTCTCCCTTGTACAGTTTCTTTTAAACTGCTGTACAGTTTCTTTTCAACTGCATATATGAGCAGTTTTGTTTTTATTGATTTTCAATTTCCTGCCTCTTTTTTCCTCCGAAACAGTAACTGTCCAATTGTTTTACTTGGGCTGGGCTTGGGCATTTCAGCTCTTAGTTCATTAAATTCTAACTTTAAGCCTCGTACATTAAGGTCCAATCTTATAAACCTTGCATTAATTTTGATTTTAATCATTCTCAACTTGCATTTGCAGCTGAAAATTCTCTGCAAGGGCTTGAACCAGGACATTTGATTTTGAAGGAGAGACTTCCGTCAAGGCCGCTGAACTTGTGATCTTGACGAGTGTTGCTAATAAGAAACTGGTGAGATGCCCATGCGCATACTCAACTACTGTACCATTTTTTTTAACTTATGAGCTTGTAATTATACATTTGAGATGTAACACACCTGGTATGTACTTTACTTGTTTGTAATTGCTGCTCATTTTTTTTTATTATTATATATGAGCTACCGCTTTGATATTTTATGGTGAATAATCTCATAAGTGTATTTAGCCATTCTTGACAACTCATGAAATTTCACCCCCAAACAACACCATGGTTGATGTGACTCTTTTTTCACCTTATGCCTATTATTATGTGAATTTTTTGTTATTTAGCTTAAGCTAATGTTGTGTCCTTGCAATTTCATGCTAAATCTATACATCAGCCATTATGAGTATTTTTCTGTTATTTAGCTTATGCATATTATTATGAGTATTTTTCTGCTATTATGAGTATTTTCCTGCTATTTAGCCTATAAGTCTCCTAATGGATTTAACTAAATTAATCTTGGCAGGTTTTCCTTCTTGGGGCTTTGGCAAAGCTTGGAGCTACTCTTGTAACATATCCACTTCTGGTCGTGAAGGTAAGGACTTTCATCTGTGTAACTATGATCCATGATATGATTTACTGAATTTAAAAGGAAGAGACTTCTGCGTTGAGGCCAGTTCATTATCTGGCAAACAGCCTTTGCTACAGACTCGGGATTTGAGGTTATTTTTCTTCTCTTTACTTAATCCATATATTTTGGCTTATAAATTCAAGAAGTTTTAAGCATCTCATTAATTTCTTTGGAAAATGTTCCAGTTGATTTCCTTCCTAGCTTTTCCTTGCTTTCAAATACATCATTGTTCATTCCTAGTTATTTCCCCCCTTTGATGAAATAGGGTTAGATCCTAAGCTTCTATATTTTACACAATTATTGATGATTGCAATTTGACATGAAACCATCTCAATGCATCAAAGTTTAATTGAAAAAGGAAGAGAGATTAATAATAAAAGGAACTTCTGTCTTCTTGTGACTGATACATAAAAAAGTGATTGTTCCATCACACAAGCCAAAAGATATTCTAAAATAATTTCTTCCCTTGTTACACACACAACATCAATTGCTTAGGTTTCTTCTCTTCCTATCTTTTATAATCATAAAATTTCTTCCGTGCAGGTTTACCTTGGCTTTTGGTTTCTTCAGTGCTATATTGTTATCAACTCAATTCCAATTTGCATTCCAGCCAGGTAAGCCCCTCTCACAGTGAATTGATTGTGATATTTTTTATATTTTCTGATATTTCTGATATTTTTGAATATATTTCTGATATTATTGAATATATTTCTAATATTTCTGAATATATCTCTGAATATATAATAAATACAGTAGCAGAGCCAGTTTGTGTTGCAGCTGACCAAATAATGTTAGCACCAGAAGCCTGTGAAATAACAGACCAATAATCTTAAAATAAATACTCCTAAGTACTACTAGTGGTACAAATGACTCACAGGATAGAACAAACCAAAGATAAGACATCATAAGGCAACCACAAATGCTAAACTAAGCTTTCTTTCTCCCTCTAGTTCATAAACCATCCCAATCTTTAGAGAATTCATCAATAGCTTTCTCAAGACTTTTGTGCTCAATTTTTGTTTGTAATCTCCATAGAATTTTCATGATCTTTTCTTCAATTTCTTGTTACAGTGATCTCTGATTTTGCTCATGATTGTGAATAATGTTATCACGAAGTCTTGAGAAATAGAAAGAAATGTTCTTTCTGTTGTGAACAATCTGAAATCCTCTTTGCCAATGAAATAGCTTCATCTTTATATTTTTTTTCTTGCTGACTGTGACTGTACGAGATGTCAAAACAGAAAGAAATGTTCTTTCTGCTGAATGGGTCTGTGACTATTATAGATGCTCCCTTGGCTCATGTTCTTTCCTTTGACAGATGCCATGAAAATGTTCTCTCTGTTGACTGATTGACAGATTGCTATTTGCTATGGTCATCTTTTTTGATATCTGTGATATGCTTTACTTTCTCATCTTCGATAAGCTTCAGTTAGGTGAAAAGATTGGTGAGCTCATAAGTCTATAGAATAGACTTAGACTAAATTACTTATTTCATTGCGGAGTTTAGAATAATGTAATTTATTATTGTTTACACTTAAAACTACTATTCTTCGTGTCTTCATAGCCTACAAGTTTCTTATAGTAATGAATAGCACACCTGGTATCTGATGAAATATTTGCTTCCACCTGGTTAAGTAAACTCTGAATCCAGTTTCACAGCTGCTATTTTGCCTTTCTAAACTGTTGCTGTAGAGTTTATTAGGCATCATACTGTGATAAACATGATTGGAACTTGAATGAATTGTTGCCTTGACTTATTCCTTCTCCTTCACTTAAAGGAACCTTGAGAAAATACTCGAGTAGTTAATCAAATAAAATCACAGGATTAGTCGTTTCCATTTTCAATAATTGTTTGATAAAAGAAATTTACTTCCGTCTCTATGATCCAATCATATAAATTTTTTTACCTTCTATGTCAGTTGCAATTCATACTTGCCATATGAGGGCTATCTAAAGTTATACTATAAAGCTGCTTTATTTCATGTAATATTATTTAGTGTGGGTGAATTAATGTTATGCAAAATTAATTTAACTTTTATATTCAAAATGTTTATTTTAAATGTAAATTAGAAGTATTTTGTTATTGTAGGGAAGCATTAAGAAATTGCTCCTGATAAGATGGATCACCAATTTGGAGGGAGCAATTGGACAATGATCCCCAACATACCTAGTAATGTAGCTACTCCCCCATCAAGTCAAGACCATATGTTCATCAACCCACAACAACCATCTCAGCAACAATTTCATCATCTTCAACAACAGCAATTCCAGCATCATACCCAACAACAACAATTTCAGCAATCACCACAACAACAATTCATACAACAATCACCTCAGCAACAACAGTTTATGCAACCATCACCACAGCAACAACCTTTTGTTCAACAATCACCACAACCTCCATCCCAGAATCAGTCCTTCGTACAACAATCACCACAGAATCAATCCTTTGTACAACAATCACCACAGAATCAATCATTTGTACAACAATCACCACAACAGTATCTGCAACAAACACAGCAGCAATTTGTCCAACAGTCGCAACAACAGTTTGTGCAACCGTCACCGCCACAGTTTGTGCAACCGTCATCACAACAGTTTTTGCAACAGTCACCACAGCAGTTTGTGCAACAATCACCTCAACAGTTTGTGCAACAGTCACCACAACAACATACACAATATCAGCAGCAGTTGCAGCAACCACAACAACAACAATTGCTTTATAACCAACAACATAGGATTCAGCAACAACAGCAACAGCCATCATTGCTTCAACAACAATCATCGCCGTCGCTGATTCAACATCAGCAAATGCAACCGTCTGTGCTTCAACAACAACAACAATTACAACTACAACAGCAGCAACAACAACAAGTGCTACAACAGCCACATCAGCAGCAACAGAGCCATCAACATCAGTCACTTGCTTCTCACTTTCATCTCCTACACGTAAGTCCACAAATTCTGGTCCTAGGCATCTAAAAAAACGGAAATAAATTATTTTAAAACTTTTAGGTTTCATTAGTTTAATGTTGACAGCTGAATTTGGGGGTTAGAGTGGGAATGATTGATATGCTTTGATGTTGCAGCTTGTGGAGAAATTAGCTGATGCAACTGAAACTGGAACAAGGGATCAACAAGCAGATTCACTGGTTTGGATCTTTGCTCTATTCATTTCTTGCCAAGATTTAATCACTTAAAGTTTTTTTCTTTAAGTTCAAGAATAGCTTCATTAGCTGAATCATAGTTTTTTTGCTTGGTTATTGACAGATTAGCGAGCTAAATAGCCAATTTGAGAAGTGTCAACAGTTGTTGAACTCAATATCTGGATCAATCAATGCAAAAGCAGTGGTTAGTATTTGTTTTTCACTTTCTAGAAAAATATTTTAGCAAATATATTCATTTGAAATTTGATTGTTAGGTCTTAATTCTTTGTAGTTAATGTATTTGGAATCTAATTGTAATACCATGAAAATTTATTTTTTTAACTTTTTACTCTGCACATCTTGTGACTTTTGTAGCTTCATAAAAAAAATGTTCCTTTGTGATGGTTTTTGGATGAGGATGCTTGGGAAAGGACTTTCTTTTCATGAAAAAACATTCTCTCAAATCACATAGTATGTTGTTTTGTGTCATTTGAGGTGGAATATGCTAGGGAGTTTGATTATTCTTCATTTTTACAAATTCTGTCTTTTTGGTGGTAAGTACTCTTTTGGAAATTTTGCGATCTATGAATCTAATTGCAGCTTGAGATTGTTTTTATAAAATCTCATAGCTTTTATCACTTACAATGTATAAGACGTTCATGTGCTCTGAGTGAAACACTAAACTACCTTAGCAACCTAGCCATCTTGATCATTTGTTTCTATCACATATTGCTTCTTCTGTATGCCTTAAATGTTATGCTGCGTAATAGAGTTCTGTATGAATGGTGATTTCTCGGGGGTTGATCATGCAATAAGATAAAATAAAGGAAATTAGCTATATGGTGAATAGCAGTTAGAAGGAATTGGTGACAGTTTTAGAAGAGTATTTATTTTCATATAGGCTTTTTATGAGTCTTCAACATACAATGTCATATACACCTCTTTCCGAACAATGTAGATGTTTCATCCTGGTTTGGGGCAATTAGGTAAAATTAGATCATAATTGATAATCATAAATGAGATAATAATCATAATGGCATCAAGAAACACTATCTGATAAGCTTGACAATGCTCTACTAAATTGAAAATGAAAATTTTGATTATCCTAATCATGTAACAAACTTATTTGGCCAGCTATTCTCTATCATTATCTAAACTCTACATTCTTGTGAATTGTTGATTTTCAGACAGTTGAAGGACAAAAGAGAAAATTGGAGGAAAGTGGGCAGTTGCTATCTCAAAGAAGGTTTGTAGTTGTTCTATCAGTGTTGTCATGATTTATTTGTTTGACTTTGGGCTCTGATTAGTTACAAACATCTTGAATTTCATTTAGGGACTTGATTTCCATTTATAAGAATTCGGTGGAAGAGCTTACCAAGTCAGCACCTTGACTTTATGATGCTCGACTCCCTATTGAGGTAAACTTGTTCTTCTTATGTTTGATGATATGGTTTCTTAAGAAAAGCAAAAAACTGTTTCAGCAGCAGGAGACTTCATATAACTTAATTATTTTACAACTCTCTTTTTTTCCATGTTATTGTATAATAATAAAGAATGTTGCTACCTGTGCCTGGAGCTGCTTCAGAACAAATATAGTTCAATTATTAAATGATTATTGAGCCTAAGTCCTCTCATTGGCATCTATTTGCAAGAAAGAGTTTTACAACCACCTCATGAGATTTGGGGTTTTCTCTGGGTTTCTACATTTCTTTGTATTGATATGGCTCATGATTTGGTGCAAATTTTAAAATGTCTAGGCAAATAGAATCTTTTATTTTGACTCCGAGAAGCACCGCATTTCCATTTTGCGATGCGGCGTCAACACATCCTAGGTCATATTTCTTCTTCTACTTGAACTAACCAAATTATACCTGCAGTGATGTTTCTTTTGAAGCCATAGTTATCTGTATTTGCTAGAGGTGCTCATGTTGCCTCCTTGCCTAATTCGCCCTCACATATGATTGTTTATAGTTTGTTGTCATTCATTTTATACTGTTAAAATTAATGTGCAAATTTGGAATCTGGTTTCCTCTCAATAACAGCATGTTACATGAACTTCAATAAGATCCCGCAAAGTATCTTTTTCGTAAATATTCAGAAGCACTAAATCTGCACTTTTTTTTTAATCAGGAGTGACCATTGCCCAAGTATTTCAGAGAAGTTTTCCATCCAGAGCCTATTCTTTATCAACAGAAGTGGAACTCTTTGAAGGTTGGTAGCTCGCCTGTAGTTCATCTCTGGTCTATTATTATTGACGCTTTGTGACCTTAAACCTCAACTTAATAATTTTTTTTTTTAAATTTTCCTAGTTTAGATCAAACTCACTTGCAAGGTGTTGTGGTTTTCTTCCTCATTGGTATCATAAGATCGATGTTGTGTTATCTTTGTAGAAAGTAATCAAAGAGTCAATGCCTTTGATGCTCACCATTTTCTATGTTTACCAATTTTCAGCGTTACTTAGCTATAGATTATTTAATTGAAAATATTACCATTTGCATTACCCGGAGAACTCAGGGTTATTTAAAGGGTGAATTGTAACAGATATTCCAATGTTAAGGGATAGTTGTGATTAATATCTTAAGATCATAATATTATAAATAGGGTTGCAATTCAACCCTAGGGCTGGAAATCACCCGTGGGTGACCTGGAAATCACCCGTGGGTGACCGACTCACCCGACCCGATTATTAGGGTGAAAACCCGAAAAAATCCGGGTGACGGATGGGTGATGGGTCGGGTGAAATGGGTGATGGGTGATATATTTTCCACATATTACCCGACCCATCACCCGATCCGCTTAACCACCCGTTAGCCCACCCGATTATTATAAAAAAAAAGAGGCTAGTATATAAATAATACTATGTATAATTTAACATAATTAACATATTTCTCCTTTTCTACCTCTACTTTCTCCATTTTTCAAGTGTTTTTGTTAAAAAGGTCTAAAAAAACTTGCATTATTTGACTCCATGTCTTTTTAAAATAATAAAATGTCTTTTATTTGTTTTGCATATACCGATAGAGTGTATGCAATTTGGCTCTTTCAATTCCAATAACTTTGTTAGCATTTACTGTATTAATACATGATTAACCAAATCATATTTTTCCAATTTGTCATGAGACTCGTAACAATAATCCTCTTAATGCAAATTAAGATATTAAAGAAATGACTAAATCAAGATAAGAAATGACACATGAGTCTGTTTTCTAAAGACAGTTTTTCTATACCATTTTTTTATATTGAGTCTAGTAATCGAGTTAAATTCATCTCATTCAGTTTCATATTAAACTTCTAATACTAATTTTGAAGAAGAAGACCAACAAGGATGGTGGGATGATGGGACGACTACACCGCCTCCTTCAACTTCCGCCTCCTTCGACTTCTACGGCGCCTCCTCCAAGCCCTAATTAGTGCGAGTCCGCGAGAAGACAAAATCGCTAATTAATTGATCTAGTGAGTCTTCTGTGAACGAACATAGGACAAAGAGGGCAAAAGGAGTATGATTCTTCTGCGAACGAACACCGGAACCTTTTCTTTTCGCCTTCACTAGAATCGCCTCCGCATTTCTTCCGCTTCTCTCTCGATTGTTTTGGGATTCTCAAATCTGAAATTGAAAGATTGCACTGATTGAGTTTTAAAGGGGTTGGGAACACGCGTTTAGACGTTGGAGTGAGCTTATTTTTACCATTTTTTTTAATTTCCTGTTTGACGTGGAATAATTTCGGCATTTTATTTTCATTACATCAACGACTCAGATTTGTTCACATGATACACATTAAGGGCTGAGTACATATGATCTTTATATATATATATATATATAGAGAGAGAGAGAGATTGACTCCTATGTGAGCAAGCCTTATAATGTAATTTATGAGCAATTTTAAGCCTTTGGATGATAGAAAATAGATGGTCAAGATTAATCCCTAATTTTAGTCCTTTTTTATTTTTCTATCAATGGGCCCATGGTGAAATCAATTCCACCCGCTTTATTTGGTGAGTGAAAGTCACTTGTTAGATTTTTTTAAATTTTTTTAGAAAAAGACGTTTTTTTTTTACAATTTATGAGTGTTTGTTTTATTTTACTACATTCATGAGGAAGAAAAAAAAAATGGAGCAAATACCCCATACGAATAATTTCATTTTACATACAAATAATATAAAGTTATGTACGAATAATGGCATTTTACATTTTATGAGTTTTTTTGTTTTATTTTACTAAATGCATGAAAAAGAAAAAAAATATGGAGCAAAAACCTCATATGAATAATGTCATTTTACATACGTGTAATGTAAAGTTTATGAGCTTACCTACGAATAATATCATTTTACGTACGAATAAATATAAAGTTATGTACGAATAATATCATTTTACATTTTATGAGTTTTTGTTTTATTTTACTAAATGCATGAAAAAGGAAAAAAAAATATGAAGCAAAAACCTCATATGAATAATGTCCTTTTACATACGAATAATGTAAATTTTATGAGCCTACCTACGAATAATTTCATTTTACATACGAATAAATATAAAGTTATGTACGAACATTTAACACATTAATTTCATAATATTATCGAAGTACATATGAATTATGAAATGTCATAAACAAGTCTCGTACTCGTATAAAACAAACTATATATACATATGAATAATCTTTAATTTACATATGAATATTCTCCTATTTATACAATAGTCAGTAATAAAAATCCAAATAAAAGTATTCACACTTGCTATCATCATTCACCTACACGAATACTAGACCTGTCAAACAGGTCATTCGGGTCGGGTTCGGGTCGGGTCACTTCGGGTCTCGGGTAAAACGGGTCTCGGGTAAGACGGTCCCGTGTATTTCCGAGTTGACTAGAACCCGGGTTTGACCGGGTTTCGGGTCGATTTCGGGTTTGTCAATTTTTTCCTTTTTAAATTAAAAAAATCATGATTTGATAATTTTGCAATAAATTTTAATTATATATAAAAAAAATTAATTATATTTAATTAAAAATCAACCGGGTCAACCGGGTAAAATCGGGTCAAAATTACCGGGTCGAAACCCAGATGACCCGGAAAATTTCCGGTTTTTCGGGTTCGGGTCAAAAAAAATTTCCGGGTTCGGGTCGAAAATTTCCCGGGCTATCGGGTCAGGTCGACTGGGTCGGATTGTGTTTTGACAGGTCTAACGAATACTAATTAATCATGTACATATGAATACTAATTCATATACAAATGAATACTAATTCATATACATATGAATACTAGTTAATATACATATGAATAAACACAAATTTATCACGAAAACGTGGACACTTACTATCCATTATCAAGTCGAACCATCAAACTCATAAAATCGTAGATCTAGCTTGATAGATATGCAAGAATCAAGCCCGAAGTCACAAGTTGTGATACCGATCCTGGTGTAAAGACTCGAATTTTTAAATCCTAAATTTTTCGAAAAAAAGAAAAACAAAATGAATTGAAAAGCAGAAATTAACGGAAAACTCGCTAATTCGGATTTTAAACCTAAATAAAATTTTGAAAACTAACATGAAAACCTTGATTTCCGGATTTTAAATTCTAATTGCGCAAAAGGGAGAGCGAATTTCAGGATTTTATTTCGAGTATTTTGAATTTGAGTACACATTTTATCTCTTTCTCCTCTTTATTGATCCGAACTCCTCAGCCTATTCTTCCCTCCTTTGACCATTGTTTTAGGGAAGAGCCAAAATAGGCTTATGTGAACCCATTTTGACCACTGGTTGCTGCTGTAGGTATTAACCCTCTCCCCATTTGAATTGCTTTTTGTTTCAACCACACACCTGCACTCCCATACACTGCTTTCCACCATTATAGTTAAATCAACACCCCACTTTCCTCCTTCCTCCTCACTTGCTTTCCCCCATCTTTGGCAATGAGCCAACTGTAGTTACAAACCCCTGTCTCCTTGTCAGATTCACACCAAGACTCACAGCATTACATATCAAGAAAGAAAACCCACTTCTTCACCTCTCTTCACTCTTCTCCTTATATTGCCCAAACACTCACTCAACCTCGCACAAAAACATAGCCCTTCAGAAAAATAAAATCTATGCCTACCACTCTCTCCTTTGCTCTGCAGTAACCATCGCCAGCAGTCCAAGGCATGAAGGCAACCCCGAATTCTCCTCCTGTCTTCAACCAAGCAGCCCTCTTTGTTTTCAAACACAAACCGCACCAAGAACACCCCATCATCGTCTTCTTCCCCAAGCTTCAAGCTTTCCCCTTAAGCTCCGATCTTTCCCCTTCCCAGGCGGCACCACCACCACCTCCCCCTTCCATGGAGTTTCCGGAGTGGCGATTGGCGCTGGGGAGCTTCCTTGCACATTGCCGCCGACGACTCAGGAGCTCGAGGATCCTCCGAAGCCGCCCGAAGCCACCAATCCCTTCCCGACCGAGCAACACCAAGTCGAAGACAGGCCGAACGAATCCGGCGAGTCGCCGGAGCGGCCTTCCTCTCGGTAAGCCACCTTCACCTTTTCTAGTTAAAAACGCTGAAAAGCTCCGTTAATCAAAACATGCATGTCATTTTAGAGATGAAATATTGTTAAGAAAAACACGTCGTTTTAGGTTGATATTCACTTTACTAATTTACCCTTTTTATAATTATGGAGATATTATTTGTAGTTTTCGAAAAAGTGAAAAAAAATTGAGTAATAATTAGGGATATAAGTGTATTTTCGTTTGGTTTCTTAAAAAATGTGAAGATTTCTAAAATGACAATAATTAGGGATATAAGTGTATTTTCCGTTTCAAATTAAATGTCGTTTGACTTTTTGCACGTTTTTTAAGAGCCAAAAACTCTATAAAATATTTTTTTTTAAGGATTATTTGCAAAAATATACCAACTTTTGGCCACTTTGGCATAAATAGCAGGGGGGAGGGGGAATTGCATGGGTGGATAACACTTGCCACTTTTGCAAATAAAACATTCAGGTCACCACCGGGAAGGGTTCACGGTCAAATAAAAAAAAAATTAATCCAACAAGAGATGGGGATGATGACACGCAAGGGGAGTGTTGATTAGGGTGCATTAAATGCACTTACCTTTTCATTTTTGGCGCAAAAAAAAAAGAGGGAGCAATTATTAAGGAAGCTTTTAAATTTCTTTCTCTCTTCGCCAGAATAAAAGGAAGCTTAAGAAGCTCAAGGTGGGAATTTAAGAGGGTCTCCATTGAAGGTGAACGGGAGGCAAATGTGGGGCCAATTTACCAGTTACATGCCGGACATCCAACAAAACGGGACAACAACTGAGTTCAACGTGCCAGAGAAAAAGTAACACGTGTCAATACCATACAGTGAACATTAACATAAATGGGTAAGTTATCTTGTGGGTTTCTTTATGGACATAACTACTTCCCTTTTGTTCATATCCCCATTGAAATTGGTAAAACCATTTTATGCTTTTACGAGTGCAGGGGAGAAAGAGCTCGTATTTTTTACGATTGTGGTCGATGGGCAGTGGCAAAGTGGAGGAGGAGGTTGGGTATTCGAAGGACCAACTTCGAACAGAGAAATGTTGATGGATCAGACCTTGCAACTTGGGGATGTGAGGAGGATGATCATCGACAAGTTTGGGGTGGATGCCACCCGGTTCGAGTTGGAGTTGACGTACCTTCCCCACACAATAAAGACGGGATGCAAGCCTTTTCCAGTGTACGACCAATCCGACTGGGATGCGTTCAAGTTTCTCAACTCGACCACAGGAGAAAGAGCGTATCGGAGGTCTGCAGCAAGTTGTCGGTCTCGTATGAAACTGTGATGAGAGTCGTACAATTTGACAGTGTCCATTCATCGAGGCAAAGGTCCATGGCCAGCCAGTGCTTGTTGCGGATGTTGATTGGGGCAACTGGGCAAGGATATGCTTCGTTTCTGCCCAGGGCTTGCCATGCTCAGTGGGAGAAAGACCGTCGAGGAAATTGAGCATGGTCGAAGTGACGGTGACTCCCGATGGCCCAGCCTTGTCTGACACCCACTCCTTCAACATAACCGACCAATAACAGTCCATTATTACAACGTCTCTAAACTTGGTTGAGTCAGCTTCCACGATACCCCTTAGTATATCAAGGTACTGCTCCAAATGTTGCGGTTATGAACGAGACCCACCTGGTTAAGCGAAGAAACACGTGCATTCAAACATGCAGATCAAACAAAAGCAAGAAGAGAAACGCAAGTACCTCAGTGCACAACCATTGTGTGGGCCTCATAATCTGCGAGAAGAAGGCTTGCCCAAACTCGACACCATCAAGCGCCCTTATAGTCGCATCCTCGCTGAGTACGTAAGAATGTAAAAGTTGAAGAGGTTAGCGAATGCGAGGGGGAAGGTTATTGTGCTGTCAGCACAGGGGAACGGGGTACTAACCTTGACATACACGCGTCGAACGCCGCCTTCTCCTCCTCTGTCACGAGTCCCCGGTCCAATTTAGGAGGCGTGGGTGACTGCGACTTCACCTTCGGAGGCTTCGCCTTCTTACCTACCGGCTTGAGTAGGCACTCATCAAGGCCCCTGGGGATCTTTCTAGCCCTTTTCGGCCTGCCGACGGCCTCTGCGTCACCTGCCTTCTTAGCTGCGGGTGGAGGAGGAACTGTGGTTGTGGTTTTGGGTACATTCATCTCAACGTCAACTACTGGCTCACGTGCTGGAGGAGATGGATTCAGCAAGGGGTGAAATTCCTGCATCTGTGCCATTACTTTCGAATTCAGTGCAAGCTATACTATACTATATGCCAACCAAAATAGTTTCATATCCAACAGCTCGTTGGAAAACCATATTCAAAAAAGAGGTTCGAGGAACAGACCTCATGCACGTGCTACTGCCCGGACTTGCGCATCGAGGCAATGTCGTTCTTGAGGTCACTCACCTGTTTTTCCACCCTAGAGAGTCGTTCCAGTATTTGATGGAGCATTGCGATCACCGTCGCATCAACGCCCTTGTTCGCTTCAGCAAACGTGTCCTCCGGCATGCTCTCAGTTTGAGTTAGATCAGTAAGTGTGTGGGCGTCCTCATATTCACGCACAGCCTTGTCGAAGAACTCGTCGGGGGATTCCTCGATGTTTGTACAAGCTAGTATCAGGTTCTGCTCCAAGCGTATCGCTATAAGGACTATGTGTGCGTCGTCCAACTTTATGTCGTCCTCGTTCTCCTCGTCAAGCAATGATTTCACCCTCTCATACAGGACATAAGTGTCCTTCGTCGTCCAGGTAAGACATCGAGGATAATCCACCCCCGATATCGTCTTGGCGATTGTACTACCTATGTCGGGCACTGCCTCGTACATCCAAACCTGCACACCATGACGAAGAACATGATTACACATCAACCTTGACAAACAGCATAACACAAGTGGGTTGTGTGTGCTCCAGTCCAGAAATAAACTGCCAGAAATTACTAATCATGTGCCAGAAACATATATATAGATTCCACATCAACAATACCTGGAATGCTAGCGGGAATCCGTTTAACGTATAACCAGATCTTTCAATGTCGTCCTTGGTACCCTGCTCAACCCTTCTGACCAAGGCGCCGTCCAGACTTCGGTGCGTCACCTCGTACACTACCCTCCCCCATGGGTAATTCAGGAACTGATCAACATCGTCCAACAACCGAACCACCCACCCCCGGATGTTCCTCACAATCGAACCCGGCAGAAGGATGCTCTTAATGATGAGAATGAGTGCAAGCTTGAACTTTTTGTTGTTGCTTCTCTCCGTCTCCTTAGCCACCTCCCACATAACTTCAAGCTCTTTTACCTTCACTTTGTCTTTCCCGAACAAGGCATAAATTGCATCCTTGCATCCTTGTATTTGGTACCACGTCTCCGCCTGCTTTAGTGTCACTAACTGGTGCTCGAGGAAGTAGTGAACGAGTGTGGTGGAGAACGTGACGTGAGTAGCCATTTTGACAATCCCCCCTAGGGGGCTAGCGATGAGCCACATCTTTGAGAAATGGTTGGCCCTCCCTCTGAAATGCTTCTCTGGTGGAAGAGCATATGTGGCCTGCGAAAAAACAACCAACTTAGCTAAGTTGCACAACGATAACCAAGCTTTTACAACTTAAAGGCATTATCTTTCGGTTTACCTTCTTGCTCGACGAGTTTGCCACTGACTTCCCTCCTCTAACTCTAACCATGGCTATCTTTTTGTTCTTCCTGTCAAATGTATGTACATTGGTTACAGGATGGTTAAGTAGTTGCCAATACTACTAAAATGCATGCCATCTAAGCAAAAACCTATGCCATATCATAAAATAAGCATGCCAGTATTTCTACCATTAAGTTTTTCACATGAACTTTCTACATTTTTCACTTCCACCTATTTCTTCCAAGTGACAGTAATAACTAACAAAATGCTTGCTCTTACCAGACACAATCATGCAAGTTCATTCAAACTCCGAATCAAGGCAGGGCATTCAACCATTCTTCAAAATGCAACTACATGATTTTTAAGTCATCCATATATAGGTTTCTTATATCTGTTTAACCTATAAGCAGAGTATGCAATTTGATTTTTTTCCGCTTGAAGAATCATTAATCATTTGCTTAACCCATTTACCCACAATCCTGAATAATAAACACATGCCAGACAGTAGTCAACAGATGCCACAATCCTACTATTCAAAGCCTTCCCCAATGTCGCCAATTCCAAATCTCCCCTGTTAATCACCATTTTCAATTGATTTCTATGCCATTGAGACCTTCAATTGGAAGTTCATGTTCCCTCATATCCCCGACTACACCCCAAAATTGGTCATACCCCCACAAACTTAGGGTTTCATGAACAACTACCCTGATCCCTCCCCAACCTGCTTCCATATCAATGGTGCCAAAATCTATAAGCTTTTTGGCCATAGGAAGAGGGTTTGACAACTTACTTGATTTCGTGGTCAGATTCGGTCTTCTTCTTCTACAAAATCGCCAAGTGCTCCGGCGCTTTTCTCTTGCTCTTCCTTCTTCTTCTTCTTCAAAATCGACAGGTGCTCCCGGCTTCGGTGTCACAACTTCAACTGTCTTCCTCCGGCGTCACCGACTTCCTCCCGGATATCGCGCCTTCGCTTCACCGGGTTGTCTTCTCCAAAGCGCTCGCTCTGAAACCGCTTCAACTGGATTTCTCTCTTCGGGAAGGCGCGTTACTTTCTACTGTTGATTTGAGAGGGCATTAATTACCCTGACCTTCTACCCCCCTTGGTGAACCGGTTATTTTTTGCCATTTTTTCAAGCCATTTGCTATTTTTGCAATATTTTGAAGGGGGGGTTAGTTTTGCAAATCTGAACCTGTTTTGGTATATTAGATGTCATTCTCTCTTTTTTTAATCAATTTTTTTTTATAGATTACTGTAAAAAAAATTTGATTAAAAAATAATATTTTATGCAGTTCATTTTCAGCTCTTTAAAAAACGTGTATAGAGTTTTTAGCTCCTTAAAAAACGTGAAAAAGGTCGAGCGATATTTATTTTGAAATAGAGGTGGTACTTATTAGTAATAAATTGAAATTATTTTACTGTAAAATAAGTACTCCCTCCGTCTCAAATTAAATGTCTTTTTGCTTTTCGACACGTTTTTTAAGGAGCGAAAAACTCTATTAAATATTTTTTTTTAATTAATTTTTTTATATAATTTGATATTTATTAGTAATGAGTATAAAAATATTTAAAAAATTAATATTTTATAGAGTTTTTCGCTTCTTAAAAAGCGTGCAGAAAAAAACAAACGACATTTAATATGAGACGGAGGGAGTATAAACAATCATATTTTATTACAATTCTATTTACGGAGGGAGTAGATGATCATCTCAAAATGGACGGTTAACACTTAAGACACCAGTCACTAGTCAGTGCTCCTCGCCGCATCGAATCACCCTCCGGCTTTAAAAATTAAAAATAAAAAATAAAAAAGGAGAATAGGGAGAGAGAGAGAGAGAGAGAGAGAGAGGGAATGAGCACGTAAGCAAATTTGGTCCGCGAGCGAAACGAAGGATTCAAAGACGAACACGATTACACGCAGCGCTATTTCTCTCTCTCCTCTCTCCATTTCGTCTACACTCTTTATCTTCTTCAACTTCTCTGCTCTGCTGACTGCTTGCTATCTTCCTCTAATCAAGAGAGAGAATCGCAAATTGAGAGTGTGAGAGAGATGTCGAGCGATTCGCCTTTGCCTGCC
Source organism: Persicaria tinctoria (assembly GCA_037127255.1). NCBI lineage: Eukaryota > Viridiplantae > Streptophyta > Magnoliopsida > Caryophyllales > Polygonaceae > Persicaria > Persicaria tinctoria. The sequence continues at coordinate 56,995,776 of JBANSL010000020.1, forward strand.
GACACTGTCTCCGACGGCCTTGACGATGTCGAGGAGTTTGTTTGGGTGAGTCGTTTTGATCAATTGTGCTTTTTAGCTTCTTTGGAGCTGTTCGCGTTATTGATTTCCTTGTTGATCGGAAATTCGGAATTCTTGCTGTGTTGTTTTGGGGGAAAAGTGCCCGATTTGAATGATTTGCTGTTGGTGTTGATTGTTTGCCGCAATTGAACTTGGCAGGCGAACGAAGGTGATCCTTCAATGTCCCGTGAACGGTTTCACCAGATCTTTGAACTTGTTCAGGATGGGAATCGGGCGTTCCGCGACAATGAATACGAGGAGGTTTACTTTTCTTTTCTTGTATCTTCTTTATCCTGCCTCACCTGAAATCCTGTTAATTAGAACGGTTGCTGTAAGTGAAGTAGGATCCTTTCTCTGTTCGAATTGTGATTGTGAACCTTGAATTGCAAACTGCATTTCCTGACTGAAGCTCTATTCAAGCACTAGAAGGAACACTGCATTATGACAGTTCAAGTATAATAGAAACCATTGAATTGCTCATTTGCATAGTAGAATAAGAAAAAATATTAACAGGGCTACTTATGGGTCTGAACTAGAATGATACCATCTGAGGTTGGTACGGTGTAGTCCGACTATCACCCGTATTCCCCATTTTATTGTTCATTAGCTTCATTTATGGGGGTAGGTTTGTGGGGGTAGGAACCACAATTGATCCATTCAAACTTTTATGTGGCTGTCCTTTTTTCTGTAATAAACTCCAATGTTCTCAAACTCTGCCTTTTTGGTAATGAACTCCAACCTTCTCAAAATACCCTCTTGGATCTTGGCAAACCTGTTTTGTCTTTTCAGCACAATCACGGAGTAAATGATTTTTCGTTCTCTCATGTCTTAGTCCATGTGCATTTATTATTTCCATATCCTGTACAAGGATGTGTGGTTTGAATTTTGTGGTCCCTATGAATCTTACATATGGCTTAGCCATCATCCATGTGTACAATTCTTAGGGACTTATAGCCCTGGTGCATTTTAAAAAATTTCTAGATATATATGATTTTCTAAGTCCAACTGTCTTTAATAAAATTAAACAGTCGTGTTTAGAAAATTATAAATCTCCTATTATTCTATTAAAAAAAACATATGTAAATCAAATTTGTTTTTAATGTAAATACTGCTGTTTGCTCTCCTGCTGGTAAATTGCTCTTTTGGTGAACTGAAGGAGATTATTTGTATTGTTTCACAAAGGTGGTAATGTGGTATTATTTGTGGTGTGCACTTCCTTTCCATTTGCTATTGACACTTGGCCTTTCTCTTTAGGCGATCAAGTGTTACTCAAGAGCCAATATTCTTAAACCAGGTGATGCTACTATTCTCAGCAACAGAAGTGCTGCTTACATAAGGTAAGGAGTGCTGAAACGCAAATCTTAGCTTGCCTGAACTTCTCGTTTCTTGCACTATAGATCTGTTGTTTGGATAAGTTCCTTCCGTTGGTGAAGCAACTAAGATGTTATATCTATGTGCTGATGTGTCCTTTTCTTTGACATCATTGTAGGACTAGTCGCTTTCTGAAAAATAGGCCACCAACAGTTTCAGACTATAGAGCCTTGAACGGAATGGATCCTACAATGCACGCTGAAGTATGATTCAATGTCAACTGGTTTTACTCTCATCTAGCCTACTTGAGTGCAGTTCTAATATTTTTATTCAACATTTGGTTCAGCTTGCTTTAAAAGATGCCGAAAAGGTCTTGAGTGTTCGAAGCAATTCTATAAAAGCTCATTTGCTGCAAGCTAGTGCTTTATTTTTGGTAAGGTTTGCTCTTGCTGTAAATTTGGTTGAAATGTGTTTGCATACATAGATAGTTAACAGTTCACTTTTTTTGGTTCCCAATCTTTCCATTTGGGCCTATGAATATGATGTATAAAAACATTATTTTCCCATTTGTCATTTTGGCTATCTGTGTTCGCATTGTTCCCATTCGTTTTCTCGGAAGTTGAATAGTACATGTTATGCATGGAAAGATGAAATCTGTTACCTGTGAAAATCTTCCCGAGTGTCAAGATGGTTAGACTTCTGTATTCACCAAGTGTTTGAAATTTTTGCTTGGTGACTTTTGTGTACACTCTTTCTTTAGTCATTATGGAACAAAGTTTCCATAAAGCAAGGTGCAAGGTGAAAGCTCTTTTCCGTACTCTATTATGCTCTCACTCAAATGCCCTTTTCTGCTTGAAGCATGGATTACATATTGGTCATCCTTTATTCCATGGGTCCTCCTCCCCCTCTGCTAGATTAAATTGGGCAGCTAGGAGTCTAACTTGAGGCCAAGGTCATGTAGCTTATCACCCCCCAAAACATAGCTATTAGGTTGAGGCTCATTAATTGTTTAATTTGTTTTGTACTTATGTAGTATGTAATTTTTTTTTTTAATTTTTTGTAGAAATGTCTATTTGCTGATGTTAACATTTTCTTTGTTTGAATGAGCAGTTGGAAAGATATGTCCTGGCACGCAATATTATTCTTTGTGGACTTGAGATTGATCCTTTTAGGTAATTAGTTTTCATTCATCTACTATTTGTTGATTGTATCCTAGATAACTTAGAAATGGTTGTTTTATTTTGTTTATTCCCACCGATAAACTGATCAACTTTAAGTGTCGTTTTTGGTTGTAAAATTTGATCAAATTTAAGTTTTATTTTAGATTTTCGAAGCATATAATTAGTATTGAATCAGAGATTTTTATTTAAACTTGTTTTTGTTGACTTTTTTCTCCTCTAATTAACATTTCATAATGTGATAAGATATATGTAATCATTACAAAATGTAATTGAATTTTAAAAAATTATAAACTTGTGCAGCTTGTGCGCAAGCCTAAAACGACACTTATTGCTGATCGAGGGAGGATTAATTTGTGTGTTTTCATCTTTTTTGGATAGCTATTTGGGTGGAATTTAAAATGATTTTTTTTTTGTTTTTGTTTTATGATAGCAAGCATCTACAGCTTCTTCTTCAAACCCTAGAGAAAACATGTGACAGTGTAACAGGAACAAGAAGCCTTGTTAAACCTGAACGCACGGATGACTATGACTGTACACTCTGTCTAAAACTACTTTTTGAACCAGTTACAACTCCATGCGGCCATTCTTTCTGTCGTTCGTGTATATTTCAGTCGATGGATCGGAGTAAGATTGAATTTCCTTTTCTGTTCTTACTTGCATTTAATCTGTAAATGTTATTCTCATTGCATGGAAATTATATAGGTAACAAGTGTCCCTTGTGCCGGACCATTCTGTTCATGACTACACGAACATCTGTTGTAAGGTGCGAATTTATTAGGTTTTATGCTTTTATGCTTCTTATCTTTCTTTTACTTTAATTCAATATGGTATAATTAGAGATCATGTGTTTTCCTCTTTATTTGCTATGCTGAACAAACAGGCTTTTTCTTCTGACAGGATTGTACTATGTTTTCACATATTTCAGTAATCCTCTCTTAGTGTAGTTCTAGTTTTTTATTCCATTGATCACTATAATAGGGATATCTTTTTGGTGTCTGAATTCTGGAAATATTGATTTCATGCTGCTACATTTACATGTTTCCACACTAGCCCACATCATGATAATGTGCAAGGAGATTATGTCTTCTTTGCTGCTTAATTGCACAATTCTATTTTATATCCATAATATCTTGGTTTCTATAAGCTTCTGATATGTGTATGGGTTTTGGTTCTTTCCAGTGTTACACTCAACAACATAATACAAAAAACTTTTCCAGAAGAATATGCTGAGAGGAAAACAGAGCAAGACAACCTGAGAACTCTTGGTGTTGATTTGATCCCGTTGTTTGTTATGGATGCTGTTATTCCTTGCCAAAAAATCGCACTCAACATATTTGAACCTCGATACAGGCTTATGGTGAGTCTGATTGTCACTTTCCTAGCATTTCAGTACTATGATGTAGTCTTGTCTGCTTTCCTTCATTAATCAGTTCATTGAGCAAGCCAATACTGAGGCAGATTTTAGGTTCCTGCTTTCCTGCATTCATTTAATTTCCTGCATTTAAGGTTTTCTTTTCTGTTTTTATTTTAGAATCATCTTAACAAACTCATAAAAATATGTAGTCCTCTCATTGTCTGGTTTTATATATTTGCTGCACACGAGCAGGTGAGGAGAATAATGGAAGGAAACCATCGAATGGGAATGGTACATTAATTTGACTCTCTCTCATATCCTCCTTTGAGGTACAATGGAAGTCTCTCACCTCCCTGACAGTTTACAGTTTGAATATTCTATTAATGATGTAGGTTATCATTGATTCCGCAACAGGTCATATAGCTGACTTTGCTTGTGAAGTGGAGATAACAGAGTAGGAACCGCATCTTCTATCTTCAAGTTATAACTATGCTACTTTTTATTGTTCTTGGAAACATTTATCCCTTTTCTATTAAATTTACACAGGTGTGAGCCACTGCCTGATGGGCGTTTTTACATAGAGGTAAAACAATAACTCTCTTTTCCTGGTTGATGACCAACTATTAATTTTTTACTGTGAGGAACTGCACTCCCAGTGGTCTTACATAAACTGTGCATTAATTTTTTGCTTCATGAAAATAACATGCAGGTGGAAGGTCGCCGCAGGTTTCGCATCCTTAGATCTTGGGATCAAGATGGGTGGGTTACTCTCACTTGTGCTATTTTATTATCTTTGATGTACTTTGGGATTACTATTCTGGACTGACATGTTTGGTCTGGTCCATTTGTCTTTATAAGGTACCGTGTTGCAGAGGCTGAATGGACACGGGATATATATCCACCTGAAGGCACAAGTGAGCATGCAGAAGTAAGTTTGTTTTCGAACCTGGGTTGGTTCGAAACCTTAACCAACTTTACAGTTAGGTGTAAACCGCAACCTTAACCAACTTTACAGTGTTACATTAGTTTTGTGGCAAAGATGTTGAATTATTGGTATAAAGACTGGGGATTTAATGAAACGGTTCATGAATAATTAGTTCTGGTGGGGCTAGGGTCCTCAGGAGCAGCTTTTTGCAATTGCAGTTGCAGCTCATGGCGTCTTAAGAATGATCCTCCCAAGATCTGCGCTGTCAATAAGCAATTACTTTTCTCCTAGCCTAATTTAGAGGCATGAACCCATTGCTTATGTAGATTGAGGTGTTGTCTTCAGTGACCTAATTTTTAAGGCTACTCCCTTCGTCAAGCAAAACACGTCAATCTACCATTTTTCACACTTTTTAAGATAGTAAACAAAAATACACATATACCCATTATTATTACTCTATGTTTTTACATTATTGAAAAATACAACTAACATCTTCCTAATCATTGCCAGGGTAATTTCACTTTGTGGATGCCAAAATGGCAAAATGACATTTTTTTCGTAATAAGATTTATACCCTAAAATAACATGTTTGGCTTGATGGATGATGTATTTTCTATACCTATCTCTGCTCATCAGCTGTTTGTCCTCCTCCATCTCCTCTGGTGATAAACCCTATATTCTCTTTTGCTTTGGGTTCTGCTGGGTTTGGCTATGAATGTTAGTTAGGTTATGATCTGGATTTTGGAGAAGGTGGATTTTAGCATTTCCATTGATTGGTATTGTAGCTTGTCTCTTGTTAAAAAGGGGGGAAAATATTGAAACTAGACTTGGAATAACAACTGGATACTTGCAGCTTCCGCATTTGATCAGCAATGCTGCCGAGTACGCTAAAGCTTGGATGTTTAAAGCAAAAGAAGCTGCACAGCGTGGTAAGTAAATCAGAAATTGAATGCTTTGACCCTCCAAGTTTATCCCAAGAAGTTTTCGTAGTACCTTTTCCGAGAACACGTTTTGATAAATCTGCAAAGATAAGGAGTTAAGGTCTGAGTAGAGTTTAAAAGAAGATGGGAGTATAGAGAAGGGACTAGATAACCATTTTAATAAGCCGCTTTACGAAGATATATCAATGTTGGAAGAAAGCTTGTTGAGTGAATTGTTCCCGAAGTCTAGTCCTAACTGAACTTATCTCTACCAAGCAAATCCTTATAGTCCTAACTGAATAACATCTTGATAGACTTCAGAATTTCATCCCTGTAACAGCCTGACTGCTTTTTGCCCACACAGATCGAAGAAAGCTAGTTGATCTTCTTAGTGCAGAAGTTATGATGCCCAAACTAGAAGATCCCGAGTGCTTTAGTTTCTGGGTATGTATTGATATTCTACACTTGTTCTTTGCTAAACCATTTAAAGGTTAGAAATATACTGATTATATGTAAATATTTTCTCAGTTAGCCACATTGTCCAAACTCCGCCCTGCAGACAGATTAGAGCTGCTGCGACTGAGAGATACAAGAGAGGTAATAAGACATTCCTATGCTTCTGCTTTTAGTGGTTTGGACTTGACTAGGAGAAAACTTACATAGCATCTATCAATCATATGAACTGGGTAAGTTTACATATTAGGAATTTAGGAGTTCACAGTTTCTTCTAGTTCAAGTGCCTTCATTAGGAAAGTGCTCATCCACCTATCTTTGCAAAACCTTCTCTTTTTGTGGAGAAAACGGCAACCTCAAATGATAAACCCAAAATTTGAGATACTGATACCTATTTGAGCTTACGCTAGGAACTGAGATCACAACAACTGTTGAATGGGGTTGAGTAACCGTTGATATAGAACCATAAAGATATTACCACTGTTTTTTTTTCTCCTTATTGTACCTTAACTTTCTTCGCCTCTGCATATTTCCTGCTGTCATAGAGAATAAAGCGAGGGCTTCTTTATCTTAAGCAAGAAGAGCAAGGGTGTAACCTCCAATAGCGAAACCAGTGTCGATCAGCAACACTATGTAAACCGTGAATAGCAACCCCTTCCCAGCTGCGATTCAAATGAACGGCGATTATATATTTCGAGTTCTGTGCACAGGCGTGCCCAGCATTCTTTTAAATCGGAATAACTGGATTCCACATTTTGCTGTAATCCGAATGAAGTGATTTAGTACGGTAATCATTCGCCGCTTTGTAGCAATTAGTTTCGAAGCTGGTGTCCGCTTTTGAACTATTTGATGATCATAAACTCCATACCTTAAACGGTCCTCGCCAGAGGGCAACTTGCAGTCGCGAGTGCAATTTCGTTATATGGTTGTGTTATTCGACTCCCCATTTTTTCAATGGGGATTCTGATACCCATCCGGCCATCCCTCCTGACTCCGAAAGTGACGAGCAAATACGCGCGGTTTCCGAATAAAGGAGTAAGATGCGATGCTTATAAGAAGCTTATGTGTAGTGATAATAAGATTGTATGAAGTGATGAAAAAAAATGAAGAGCTTATATTGAATAATGATTTCTGTCACAAACAAGTTATCCTGCATTGATCTTTGTATATTTTTGAAATTGGTTTTTCGAACGTGTGTCAGACATTAGTATTGAAATTAGAAAAAAAAAACACTTATAAAATAATTTTTTTCATTTTTAGACCAAAAAAAAAGAGAAAAAAAAATCGAAAAATACTCAAAAAATAAAGCTCTTTATTTTTAGATTGTCTTAATGTGCCCAAACCTACATTAGAAAATCATTGTTCAAATTAGATAAAATCAAATTTAAGACGGGTATTGCTACTTGTTAAGAAATTCAACAACTGCAATTCCAGTTTGTCTCGGATATGCAGGGTCTAGAGGGTCGAGTTATACACATCCTTTCCCTGAACGAGTCAAGAGGATATTACCTATTGACCCATAAACAACATGCACCATACACAAATATAGACATTTACAACCACTTATATTAGAGACAAAGAATCTCAACAAATAACTGAGAAGAAAGAACAAGAGACTGAAATAAAAGACGGGCAATGTATTGATACAAATTCAAACTTCTCTACTCCGCAATGCCCTCCTCAATTATAATTATACTCTCTATGACTCAAAATATAGTTGTTTGACTTTTTGATATGTTTTTTAATAAGTCAAAACTTTATAAGTCAAATAATTATATAAAATCCATTGGGTTACTATTTTCAAATCAGTCAATAAGTCAGAACTTTTTTTTTACTCACTCTCCTAAATGTTACTCCCTATGTTTGTCAAAATATGTCATTTTAATCCCGTGCATAATTTTTAAGAAAATCAATAATATACTATTTTACCTTCATTTATTACACTATTTTTTTTCACATTATCAAAAACTAGGAATAACATTTCACTTAAGGAACATATTTTTATAAACTAAATTAAAAGAGGAGGCAGTAAGATATTTTATTCACCCATTTTATAAAGAGTTATTTAATCCCCCATTATTTAAGGTTCCCTTGATTGGATGGCATGTTTTGCCATGACCAAGTACACCAATGATCTTGTGATTTGAAATCATGTATAAAGATGGTACATAATATCCTGATAAAAAACAAAACAAAACAAAGGAGATGATGCATAACTGAGCAATACAAGATACAACTTTACAAGACTTATCATTTGTTGATTATGGTTAACTATATGATTACAATTCAACTCAAAGCTATATGGCGAAAAATAGAATAAAAGGTTGAAATATAAGAAAAAGATGTGCTAAAAGCCTAAAATATATAACTCTGTCTAAAAGTTGGGATGATACTAACTTAAGAATTTAGTGTTTCGATTTCTAGAAATGACTTGAAATTACCCCCAAAAAAGGTAGACCTATTGTAATAATTCACTCCATATTTAGTCATTTACATATCTTAATCTTTTTGTGAAATATCTTGGTTTATTTTAGAGTTTTTGAGAGCATCTTCCCCCGTAGGTTAGAATAGCTAAGGGAAATAGGCTATCAAAAGAGAATATTCTCTTTTGACCTATTAAATGGTTTTGTTATTCCCACTGTATGCCAAATTTGGCAGGCAAATTTTCTATAAATACTCATGTAATTTAGAACTTTCACACTCATTTCCGTCACTCGATTCTATCGTTATCCTTTCGATTTGAATCAACAATGAATTCTCAAATATCATCATCATTCAAATTTCAAATATGTCAAATATTATAATCGACATGATTCAATAGTTGGTTGTTTCATTTTATATTTGATTTTTCTTCTTTAGTACTTTAAGCAACTTAATATTTATTTTTTTTTATAATTTTGATGAATCTATAATAAAAAAATATTAATGTCATTTTCTAAAAAAATTATTTACGCAATAATAATTCAAATATGTCAAATATTATAGTCATATCGAAGAACTCTTGAATATATTAACAATACTACAAATTTTATTTTTAATTGGAAATCATAACTATATAATATATAGATTTATAATTGTATTATTTATAAATTTACTTCATATTATGGTTTTGATGTGTTTTGGGATTTATTATTATTATTTTCAAATATAGTAATTTATGCAACTCGATATTTATTTATGAGATATGATTTTGATGAAGATGCAATAATATAAAATGAATATGTTTTTTTAAAGATATTAATTATTTATGCAAATATAATCCAAACATATTAAATATTATAGTCATATCAAAGAACTCATCAATATCTTTACAAACTATAACTTTTAGTTTTGATAAAAAAATTATAATTAGATAGTTTATATACAATTAATTGTGTGATTTATAAATTTATTTTAATAATGAACAATTAAAAATAAATAAATAAAATGGTGGAATTCACATTTGGCCTTCTAAAATTTCAAGTCAAATTTGGCCTTCATTTTAGAAATAGGCCAAAAAAATTTTGGCCAATGATGGGAGAAAAAAAAGGCTAAAACCCATTTTATAGCCTATGGTGGGAGATGCCCTGAGAAAATAGTACACTTACAACAACTTCTACAAGATGAGAATTAAAATTTCAACTTTACTATATAACCTCCATCTATTCATATTTTAAGGGGTAACCAAAGCGCACCCGGGACGCATCGGGGATGCGTTTACTGGCGCACCCAATGGACACGCATCCAGGATGCGTGTAGATGTAGGTTTTATAAAAAAAATGGGATATATAAGAAGAATCGGGTTAAAAAAGGGCGATATAAAAGGTTCAACTAGCGCGCATCCAGGATGCGTATAAGATTATTTTAATTTTTAAAAATAGCGTTGTTTTTTTGTATTAAAAAAATAATAATATGGCAACGCACGCATTTAGGATGCGTGTAGGTGTTTTTGGCAAATCACGTGCTATCACGTGAGGGTTTAAAAAAAAATTTACCCTGAGTAAAAATAAAAAAAATTACCAGGGGTCAACGCTCATCCTGGATGAGTGTAGACCAAAATTTTAAAAAAAATCAAAGGTCAACACTCATCCAGGATGAGTGTTGACCAAATTTAAAAAATTCTAAAGTCAACACGCATCCAGGTTGCGCGTTGACCCCCATCTATTAGCTCGGTTCCGCATTGTTTATATAACACGCTTTGGTAAGGGAAATGTAACCCTCGCAAAAGGTGAAGGGTTCAAATATCATTCTTTACACATTAATCAACAACCTCATAACCCCCACTTGAAAAATAAATTGTATATTTTTATTATATTTAGCCAATTCCTCTCCCTTTCTAACTCATTTTTATACTATTAATTAAGAGTCATCTAGTCTATATATATATAATACATGAAAAGTTGTGTTCAGGGCCAATTTAATGTTCATTTATTTAGTTATTCATATTTTATATTTTTTGTTTTAATTTCACAAAAGAACACAAATATCTTCATAGCTCAATGGTTAATAGAGTTATTTGGTAGGAATAAGGTCTTGAGTTCGAATCCTATTAGTTACACTTTGATCATACTTTGCAATTTTTTATTATACATAAAAAGTTGTGGTATTAATTGTCTAAATTACTACAAGATAATTATGCATATAGCTACATTGAATTCCAAACGGTTATGGTATTAATTGTGTAAATTATTATATGTCTTTTAATTTCTAACCTTTTGCATTCTCACTATTAAAGACATAATATGTACAAAATCATCTAGCTATCTTCTAATCTATAATCGGTCATATATTTTAGTCTTAGACCCTTCATATGCTTTGGATCTCATAACTTTCATTAATTTCAATAGCAATTATATTACAATATATGCATATTCAAATGTTTAAAACCGCACCTTTTCATTTTCTTCCAATTTAATAGCACGCCCTCATTAATGTGAACCCATTATAATAGCTTATCATATATAGCCTTTAGTCTTATTTTAAGATCAATTGGTTTAATTTGCCCATTAAATTGTATTTTGTAAAAACATTGATCGATTTGCCTCTTTGATTCCCACCATCAATTAGTTTACAAATTCCTATACATGATGGTGCTATCATTTGATGTTAATAATAACCAAACGGTTTTAATATAATGGTTACCAAATGGATGCCTTTATATTCTGTCACATTAATTGATAAAGCTTTTCACATTCTATAACCTCTATTTTTCCTATTATAAAACCACTCCATGATTGTTCATCCCATTTTCATCCGATTAGCATTTCATCTAAGAGGAGAATATCATGTAAGTACACATCACAAATTAGTTATTTTGTTTAGATATATAGTTTGCTTTTAAATATTACTACTATAGTCCATAAGATTTTTTTACTCCCTCTTCGATCTTTCAATTTGATTAATCATTTGTTTATTGCTTTTTTTTTACATATATATTCTTACACTTTCTAATATATACATAGCATTGGATTTAATATGTTTATCTATTCTTTCTATTGTTTATCAATCACAATTCAAAGTTTTATGCCTATATCATAGCTATTTTTCTAATTTTTATTCTTATATTTTATTTTGTAGATTAGTTGGGGAGAGCTATATTATATATATCTTCCCTCGATCATTCGATGACCCATAAGAATTTTTTTACCCTCTTCAATCTTTCATCCTTTGATTAATCAATTTGTTGTTGCTCTATTATTTAACATTGGATTTTATGTGCTTATCTATTCTTTTTATTGTTTAATTTTATCATAATTAAAATTGTTATATCTACATCATAGTTATTTTTCTAATTCTTATTCTTTTCTTCTTTTTTTTTGCATATTTGAATGAACCTACGATTGTAACTTCATTTTAGGGCAAGAAAAATATATTGAATTTCGTGGCAAAATTGTTGTAGTTTATTTGTTGTATAAAAATTGTATATTCAATTTTGGAAACACTTTAATATATTTTGTTTTAAATATATATAGTGTATGATTCTAATTAATTTTCAATTTTTATATATAAATGTTTTATTATGATTTTTATTAGCATTGATATGTTTACATGGATGATACAACTTCTACTATTTTTTACTTTATTTTTTATTTTGGAGGATTACTTTTTATTTTATTTTTCAGATTACTATTTTATTTTTAACCGAGTTCATTTATTTGTAGTATGTTATAATGAGTCTCTTATATTAATTTAATCATTTCATTCATGTCTATAAATACAAGTCCGATAAATAATTTGTAAATATATATCTATCATCTATCTATCGATCTATACATGGAGTCTATAATATCTATACACAATCTATATCTATATGCAATATAATAATAATAATAATAATAATAATAATAATAATAATAATAATAATAATAATAATAATAATAATAAATAATAATAATAATAATAATAATAATAATAATAATAATAATAATAATAATAATAATAATAATAATAATAATAGAAAAGTTGTGTTCAATCTAATAAATACATGCCTAGCTAAAATCCTTTGTTTTATTAATTCAAAAGTTTAATTTATATTTTATTGAATTAAAAAAATAATAGCTATCTTTCATCTTCCTCATGTTTATTTATTAATTTAAATTTATTTTTTGCATTAATTTTAATGCCTTAAATTCAAAAAAATAAACGGTTCTCTTTTCATTTTACAAATTATTAAATGTTAATTTCTTTGGATTCCAAGTAGTAATTTTCATCACATCCCTTAATTACATCACAATATTAAGTTATTATCACCATTACTGTTTAAGGAATAAAGAACAGAAATTTTAAAAATAAACATGTTTAATGGTATTATTGTATATTCTTATATAAATATAAATATAATTAATGTGAAATTGCAGATGAGTGTTAAAAGTTTGATAATCTTTAATATTAATTAAAAAATAAGCAACATGTAAAATTATATTTAATGAGTCGGATCGACGTCATCTCCAGAGTCTTCAGACGACAGCAGTAAAATTAATTCATTTTTATGCTATAATTTAATTAACTTCTTTATAAGTAAAGTTAATTATATTTAAAGAGTGCATTTTGATCTTTTTGAATTGTTATAAATTAAGATGATATTTTTTATTTTGAAAATTGTTAGAATATTATTAGCTTTTAAAAATATCTTCTTATAAAAATATTAATCATTAAATAAAAAAAGAAAAAATACATGCAATAAAATTTCACCATATAAGAAACTTCTCGATTGAAGCAAATTTATGTGCTTAATTTCAAAACATAATATTATAAGTTTAAAAAAGTGCATATATCTAAATATTTTACCAATTGTAACTTATGCTAATAAAAATGAGTAACTAAAAAATATGCTTAAAATTTGCTAAATAAGTTATTGATATTTCATTACCCTATCATAAAATTTATGTCATGTTAATTTTGCGTTATTCACCAATTATAATATCAAGTCATTTATTTGATATAAAATAATGCTCCGGGCGTAGCACGAGTCTGCCACCCTAGTATCTATAAACTACTTTGTACGTTAATTAAAACTTGATATTTTACTATTCAAATACGTTTTTTTAAGTGTTAACAACTATATAAAATATTAACTTTTTAAATAATTTTTTTAAATAATTTCATTCTTGTTGTTATTAACTATTAATTCATAAAAAAAAGTTAATAGTTTATACAATTTTTTAATTCTAAAAAATCGTGTCTGAATAATAAACGACGGACTAATTAACAATTACTATTTAGAATCATGTATAAATTTCATTCTTCCAAGTTACAACGCAAAGTTAGATGGCATAAATTAACAAAGGACAAGTTGATTAAGCGTGAAATAAGATCTACAATAATTAATTACAATATTTCTATCACTTCGTAGTCAACTTCAAGCGTAGACTTTGGAGTTATACAATTTAATTGTTCGTTTAATAAATAATGGAAGTTGATCAATACAAGTCTATTTTAAATAATCTCTCTCTTCTTTTTTTTTTGTTATTTTTTTTTTGTCGTTGTCACTTAAAATTATAATTTAATTTTACGCTTCCAGCACATTATGATTTGGGTAAACATGCTCCATCATGATTGATGCGTTATATTAAGTTTGAATATTGATTTGCACATAAAAAAAGGTTAAATATTTGAAAAATGAGACAATTGGTCGTTATAAAATATCCCATCAAAAAGTTTGATTAAACAACTTGGGGATAAAACCGCACGAGTAATTACATCCTTTGGAATGTTCAATCAAACTTAATATATAGCCTATCAAAAAGTTATATTTATGCCACTGTCATGACTTTATAGATTGAAATATATACAAACATAATATATTTTTGGTGGATAATACACTAGGTTTGTATTTTAAAGAAAATATATACAATAGGTTCTTCGTCAAAGATTAAATTCAACAACTAATACTTATCCATTTCATCAAGATTACCCTTCAAGTCATCAAACTAAACCCTTGAAGATCACCCCAATCAGAGTGGCTTACTGGTGGGGAGCAAGGAGATGTCAGAAGGTCTCGGATTCGATCTCTACCTCCGTCTCTTTCAAGGTTTATCTTACTCCTTTCCAGTGGATCAAGCCGGTCGACGCAAGCCGATTTAACTGGTGTGTGGCTCTTGCTGACTGGGTCACGTGTCCGGAGTTCGCCACCAAAAGTGGGGTTCCTTGTCATCGAAAAAAAAAACCTTGAAGATCGATAGAATGCTATACTAATGTGTTAACGTTGCATAAATATGCCTAAATACAAGTTTTTAGTTTATTTTTTAAATCAATTTAACAGCAACAATAATAAACTTAGTATATTTCACTTGAAATAGAGATTCGTGATATATGCATTATTTCCCGACTAAGTTAAAAGGCTAGGGCAGGCACGGAACCAGGATTACGATATTGGGTAGGCTGAATTTGCATATAATTTTTTATTTTTCTCTATATTTATTAAATTAAAAATTATACATGCATTTAAGAAAGATAAATGATAGAAGAAATCTATGGGGGAAATGGCTGCAATTTTGGCTGAAAATAGAGATGCATTTGGAATTAATCTATGAAAAAAAAATGAAAATAATTGGCTGGAAGCTACGTACTGTAGGCAAAAAAAAGTTGAGGGGATTGAAGTCCTCGTGGGGATTCGAACTCTGGTCTCTATTATTCCCCTTCCATCTGTGTCAGTTCACCCCTAGTTCCGTCCCTGGACTAGGGAGTTTTTGATAATATGACAATATAAAAAAATGAAACAAAAACAAACAAAATAAACAGAACAAAACAAATGAAAGTAAAGAGATTAAATTGGAATTGAAAAAATATCACCGCGGACATACCACACTTGTGCCAACTAGTTCTCGTCAACCTTACAAATTATTGTGCATCTATTTAGATAAGTTTTATACTACTATGTATGATGCATTACAAATTTACAATTATACTCTCAATAATAGAAAAAAAAATCAAATATATTAAAAATTATTTACACTTGTTAAACTAAAGAGGAAAAATAATTTTATATATTATAGAAGAACAAATAGGAGTAGTAAATAAATCAATAATATGGGTTAGACTAAGTCACTAAGGTACTACCCACAAGCTAACAATAAAGTTGGCATATTTTATAAAATTTGAACAATTTAAGGTGAAAACTCAATTTTCAAATAATTGAATATATAATACGTATATATTTTTTGTTTTATATAATATGGAAAATGAGGATAAAAACAAAGGCTTACCTCTCAGTTGGTTGACTTATCCATTTTGGTTGTCCTCCCCCAAAGGCCCAAACCCCTCTTTCCTTCCTTCAAGAAAAGCAGAGCACGCCATTGATCAGATTCTTCAGAGCTTCACCAAGCTCCAACAATGGCGGAAACCCCTGAAATCAACCGCACCAACACCATCGATCCCTGCAAAATCCTCAGGAAATCAACCCACACCTTCCTTAGCAACTTCCACCACTTCACCTCCTCCCCTGCCCTCCTCTGCCTCCCGTTCTCCCTCTTCCTCCTCCTCCACCTCTCCCCCACCCCCTCCGTCCTCCCCATCTCCCTCCACCGCCGCCTCCACTCCCTCCTCCTCGCCGGCGGCTTCCCCCTCTCCTCCCCAGCCTCCCAGCTCCTTCTCCTCAAACTCTCCCAAACCCTCTCCTCCTCTCTCTCCTCCCTCCCCCTTTCCCTCTCCTTCCTCCTCCTCTCCAAATCCTCCACCATCCAATTCCTCCGCGATCGCCGCCGCCCGACGCCGCCGGAATCCGCCTTCTTCACCCTCCTCCACACCCAATTCTACAACCTCCTCCTCCTCGTCGCCGCCAATTCCACCTGTTTCGCCCTCCTCTGCCTCGCCTTCGCTGCCGCCCCAGCCTGGGCCTCCGCCGCCATCTCCGCCTCCGGAGCCGTGATCTACTCCGTCGCCGTCGCGAACGCTGTCGTCCTGTGCAATCTCAGCCTGATTGCAGCCGGCTGGGAGGCTGAAGGCGGAGTCTTTCCTATCCTCCGATCCTTCGTGCTGATCAGAGGCAGAGCCACGACGGCCCTGCTCCTCTCCTTGCCGGCGAATCTCGCTATGGCGGCAATTGAGGCGGTTTTCCGGTTCCGGATATACGGATCGGGCGCGGCGGGGAGGGCCGCGTGGGCGGTGGCTGCGGAGGCTCTGTTTATCGCTTACTTGTACTCTGTTTTGATCGTCGGAGACACCATTGTTGGATGCTTGTTTTACACCAGCTGCAAGGAGGAGGAGGAAGATGAAATGGAGGAGTATGAGAGTGATTTGAATAAATTGATCGCTCTTGAAGAAGGGATTTGAATCATCATCTTCTGAATTTAAAAAAAAAATCTCAGATTGCAAAGTTTCAGAGAATGGGTGGGTAATTGGGAAAATGGGAGTGGGAAATTAATAACTGTTCATAAGGATTAATTACTGTTTTATTGGTTTATAGAATTTTATTTTTTTTTGGTGGGAGGTTTATAGAATTATAGTTATGGGGATTTGCATATACAGTGGAAAGTAAATAGAGAAATTCCAAGGAATGAGGATGAAGAGGGTATATGGGTGGATTGCCCTTTTTTTTAAAAAAAAAAAAGAAGTCATATTTGTTATGTTTTTAGTGCTCGTTTGGATTGGTTTGAAAAACCCAGGAAATGGGATATCCCAGGAAGTTAGATAGGATATCTGCGTTTGGTTAAAAAATTTGATCTCCAAAAACCCAGGAATTGAAATTCTCAGGAATTGAAATTCCTGTGTTTCACAGGAATTGGAATTACCAAGGGGGTACATGGTAAGACAACTTCCATCCTTTTCTTACTAATAAAAATCCCTTATTTATCACAATATATCAAATCCACCTGTTTTTCATTTTTCAACCAAACGTGTTTCATAAAATCTCAGAAAGTGTAATTCATGGGAAGTCTACTTCCCATGAATTAAATTCCCGGGAAGTAGACTTTCTACGTTTATCCAAACGAGCACTTACTCTCCCATGTTTTGTTACCCAAAATTGAGGGTGTTGTATGCAATATTATGGGATGTATAATGGTATTGCTTTATGCCTTGAATCTTTTGTCTTTGAATAGAGAAGTTTTATTTTTATTTTTTGATGAAAACCAGATGTTTTATTCTACTCCCAAATCATCAAAAAACAATGTCATGGCAACCCCAAGTTGGTACAGACTAAATAAAATCAAAGAAAAACGCTCTCTTTTGGGAGTTCCGATCCCCTCCTCCTCTGGCCTAAATTTCCTCCTTCGGGAGCCCTAAATTTCCTTTTTCGGGAGACCATACCCCTCCTTCGGGAGCCCTAAATTTCCTTCGGGAGCCCTAAATCTCCTCCGGGAGCCACCAGCTCGCTTCCTTAGCGCGAGACATTTCGGTTCCGACCACCAATTCCTTGAATCCGGCCACATTTCATGTGTCTTTTACCCCTGCGCTCAGCCCCTGAAACCTCCGGTTCGCCACCACCACAGGTCCACACCGGCCACCCCGTCTCCTCCCCAGGTGTGTTGTCCACCCTCTCTCTTTCCCTTGTCTCCGGGAGCCTCCTTTGACTTTAGATTGGAGATTCATCGTCCCCCGTTTCTCCAATTGATTTGGTCCGGTCTCGATTTCGTTTTGGGACTAACCATCTCCTCCAATTCGATCTCTCTGTGACCGATTGTACCCATCTCCGGGCTGTTTTGGTGGCGGGACTCGTTCTGTTTGTTCCCTCCTCCTCTGGCCTGCAGATCTCGGCGAACCTTGCTTCGTCTCTCCCGACGACGTTTTGCTGGTGCCATACTCCCGCTGCTGGACCGGGCTTCGTCGGCGACGGGATGCACTCTCCCTCCCCCCCTCACCCCTTCTCCTGGGTGGTGGCCACCGGTCGCCTGGATGGTGGTTTGGCCCCTCTCTTCATCCTCCTTCGTGGTTGCCTACAAGTGCCCTCATCTTGCGTTTTCGGGCCTGCTTTCTCTCCTTTGGACCCAAGGCATTTCCTTGGACCCAAAGATGCCATTATTTAAAAAAAAAAAGGGAATACAACCTTATTCAACCGAATATTTGTGTAAAATTAAATATAGTAAATTGTAATAATTAACTATAAATAATTTCCGAAATCTTCTCCCGCTCTTCGCCCTCCTTGCGGTCGTGCTTCATTTCCTCGTGTCCTTGTGTTGGTTCGTGGTTAGTTTCGGTTGAGGAGCAGTTCTACGGCCTTGGTTGATCGAAGTGATCGTGTTTGTGGTCTCCGAAGATCCTTCATCTAGGTGAGGGGAACGTCGTGTGATCCACACTTCCCCAGGAGTCGTCTTTGCCTTGCGAGGATTTCTGATTTTCGTCTTTCCAGCGGCGAGACATCGTGTCAGCTGATGTTGTCCCATGCGCTCGCTATCCATTTCACCACGCCGGACCTCCTTTGATGTGATCATAGTCGCCCATGAGCTTGACTTATTTTTCCTACAAAGGTTTGTCTTCGGAGCAGAACATCAACTTTCATGTGTGAAGACTGTTTGGCGACACCTCAGTATTTTGGCTCGTTCTGACGGTATAAAATTCCGATTGAAGCCGATGATCACTTGTTGGAAATACATTTTAAGTGGCTACAACTTTATTGAAGGATGCAATCGTCAATTCAGCTTGGAAAATGGCCGAAATCTGGGGTCTTTGGATCAGTCCGAAAATCAAGCAGCTTGTCGAAAATGCAATAAATGAAGACGGAATGCATTCAGTAAAGTCGGATTAAATGACGGGGCTTTAGAGATTTCCAAGCCTCCATCTCTTTGATGACAACCAAGACCATTCGGTTCCCCCCATTATGGTTGCCCATCTCCCCGTCATAAATCTCGGAAAACCCTTTCGTATTATCCGTCATTAGTTTACCGATTTATTTTAATTTATTTTATTTTTCATAGATTCAATGTTTTTCTATATAAAGGGATGTAAGAACTTCTTTTAAAACAAGTTGAATTTGAGAAAACCAAGCTGGTGCTTCCTTCGTTTCGGGTTAAGAAACACAAATCTATCTTGGTGAGATGCCGGATAAACCCTCTTGGTGAGATGCTAAGAGCGATTCCTTAGTGCTAGACGGCGGAATCAAAGGGTCGGAAACACTCGGAGTGCGAGGCCGAGAGTGCGGAAGATCGAGTGTTGGAGAGAGCTCGGAGTGCGAGGCCGAGAGCTATCTTGCATCACATATCCCTCTACCCCCATTCCCTTCTTTACCACCATTCTAAGGCCTTCCACAGCCCCATTATCACCCTCAATCATCCCCAAAACGTCACCCAAAAGCAGCCCTTCAATCACTCTCAAACAAGCCCCGTTTGACCTCGCCTCTGCACAAGCGACATCTCGGTAAAACGCGATTTCCTGCTTCGTCTAACCTCCGATTGACGAGATCTGCCCCAATCCGCGACCGCGACTTCAAGATCTACAAAAGTAGTACTTGCACGTCCCCAAAAGCCGAGCCAATCGACGGTAAATCGGAAATCTTTGAAGAGTGACCTGCTGCTTCAGAAACTGTCCAATTTTTCCCGACTTATCGGAACTCTCGTCGCCGGTCCTTTTGATCGAGCCCGGGTCCGAGCACGTCATCCTTCCTCTCGATGTTGTTACCGCTTGTTTGCTTAGGGTTTGGGGTTTTTCTGGGTTATGGTTCTTTTGATGTATTTTGTGATTGTATTTCTTTCAGATCCTCGTTATCAAAGTCCGACTCGGA
This sequence comes from Persicaria tinctoria, assembly GCA_037127255.1. Taxonomy (NCBI): domain Eukaryota; kingdom Viridiplantae; phylum Streptophyta; class Magnoliopsida; order Caryophyllales; family Polygonaceae; genus Persicaria; species Persicaria tinctoria. Next base: position 57,016,108 of record JBANSL010000020.1, read on the forward strand.
CCGATGAGTGGGGGTCGTGTGCACGGGCGCACATGCGCTAGTAGCCTAGTACACAAGCCGAGTGGGGTTCCATTCTAAAACCAATTGGCAATTGAAGGAGTAGCCCACCGACTCATATACTAAGGCTTGTTATATTCAATTTTCCGATATGGGACACTTTGGTCTCATTCACATCTCTAACACGCCCCCGCAAGTCCAACTAGGAATGACCATCTAGTTGAGACTTGGACAACTGGGTAACCCAGACCAGGATCGACACGGGCCGTTAGGCTAACCGCTCTGATACCATATCAAAGTCCGACTCGGACCGATGAGTGGGGGTCGTGTGCACGGGCGCACATGCGCTAGTAGCCTAGTACACAAGCCGAGTGGGGTTCCATTCTAAAACCAATTGGCAATAGAAGGAGTAGCCCACCGACTCATATACTAAGGCTTATTATATTCAATTTTCCGATGTGGGACACTTTGGTCTCATTCACATCTCTAACACTTGTGATCTCATCCTTCGGGATGCTCTCGGTAGGCTAACCACCATCCGAATTTTTATCTTATAAAAAAAAAAATCAAAAACAATGTCATAGAGTTTAACAGGAATATCAAATGGCCAACAAAATAGAAATAGTTGTTTCAAGTTGAAGTAGATTTTATATATACAGAAAATGGCCAACAAAATAGAAATAGTTAGGAAAATAGTCAAAGGAAGAAAGTCATTTGGAAAATAGTTAAAATAGGTCTTCGGAAGGTAAGTTGATTTAAATGATGGGACTCTCAAATAATTTTTTTTTTTTAACCGGAAAAAATTTGACTGAAAGGAAGACCCTCTCTAGGCAAAGGCATCCAAATGGATGAGTTCTGCTAGTGCATAACCGACAGGGACAGTCGAACCATAAAAGTCGAGATCGAGATGCGAAAGCCAGTCAAACTACTCGTTTGATTTTTCTATAGATATGGCTGATCTGAAAGGAGGAGAAACAACGCAGCGATAAAATAGAGTTGAAGATAAGCATTTCAATATCCCTGGACAAGACCAACTTCCTTTAAGTCAATTTATAACACTCAAATAAAATCATTGAATAAGTCAAACAATACGAGTACCAATTTGTAGAAAAAAATAAATAATGAATTTTTATTTTTTTTGAACCGGAAATAATTCGACTACCGAATGCGAACGGTGTTGGAACCGGGACAATGTGCGTCATCACTCCTGACGGTTGGTAGAGGCAACGCAGGGGCACATTGGAGAACAAAAGTGGAGACCTCAGATATGGAGTCGACAACGAGCCATCAGATCTCTAATGAAATTGTTGTTTGAAACACGAGTTTTAAGTTTTTTCCCCTTAAATTTCTACCAGTCTTAATAATGTTGGAAAATGTTTTTTTTTTAATTTAAATTTTCATTATTATAATAGAGTTTATGTTTCAAATAGAGGCTCTAAATGTATTTTTTTTTAGATTTGTTGCTTCCAACCACGACTCTATTGTAATAATATAAATTTTTTTATACGGCAAATTGCATAAAATAGCACGAACTTTAGGTATAGTTGCGGTCGGTGGCACGAACTTAAAAAAATACAAAAATAATCACCAACTTTGGGGTTTAGTTGCGGTCAGTGACACGTATCACCTATCTCACTAATGTGGACTAATGGGGGTGCTTGGATGGATTTTTTTTAATTAAAAAGACAAATAGCAAGATATGGATTAGTGGGGTGCTTACATAAATTTTTTTTTAAATTAAAAGGCATAAAAGATGTGCTCAAATTATGAAACTAGCTAGGTTTCATTTTTTTATTTAATGTAATTCCAAATCAAAGATAATTGTGACAAATATAACATTTGCAAATTAAAATAACTAGTACCAATTGTCACGTTCATGGTAAATATTTGAGTAGCAAAATGACATAAATAGAAAACCAACATTTGGTTAGCACAAACCAAACTTAAGAAGATCCAGCGACCCCCGATGATTAGCATCCAGTTTGTTTTAGTGCTCGTTTGGATAAACGTAGGAAGTATACTTCCCGGGAATTTAATTTATGGGAAGTCTACTTCCCATGAATTACACTTTCTGGGATTTTATTAAACATGTTTGGTTGAAAAATGAAAAAATTGTGGATTTGATATATTGAGATAAATATGGGATTTTTATTAGTAAGAAAAGGGTGGAAGTTGTCTTACCATGTACCCCCTTGGTAATTTCAATTCCTGTGTTTCACAGGAAGTTAAATTCATGGGAATTTCAATTCCTGGGTTTTTGAAGAACAAATTTTTTAACCAAACGCAGATATTCTATCCAACTTTCTGGGATATTCCACTTCCTGGGTTTTTTAAACCAATCCAAACGAGCACTTATGCTAACCAAATGTTGATTTTCTATTTATGTCATTTTGCTACTCAAATGTTTACCATGAACGTGACTAGTTATTTTAATTTGCAAATGGTATATTTGTCACAATTATCTTTGATTTGGAATTACATGAAATAAAAAATAAAAATAGAACCTAGCTAGTTTCACAATTTGAGCACATCTTTTATGCCTTTTAATTTTTTAAGAAAAATATATGTAAGCACCCCACTAATCCATATCTCGCTATATGTCTTTTTAATTAAAAAAAATTCCATGTAAGCACCCCCATTAGTCCACATTAGTGAGATAAGTGGTACGTGCCACTGACTGCAACTAAACCCCAAAGTTGGTGATTATTTTTGTATTTTTTTAAGTTCGTGCCACTGACCGCAACTATACATAAAGTTCGTGCTATTTTATACAATTTGCCATTTTTAAAAAAAAGGCAACAATGTTAAAATCAATAAAAAAAAATCAACTAAGTTGCTTACGGGTGTTGTTACATGCACCGCAAATTCGGATTACGACAGTGCACGTTTGAATCGACATGAAAGTAGACACTGGAAATCGAAGGTGAATCAAGGTTTATGCCGCCACGTTCATATTGATGTGCACCGGGTTTATATTGACGTGGTGCCATAAATCTAGGCATGTCCACTAGTCGGACCCAGCGGGTCACGGGTCAGGAAGTCACGACCCGAACCCGAACCCGTGGGATAGGCAGATCGGTAGGTCCACTGACTCAACAGGTCAGGGGTCGACCCGTTTTTTTTAAATCGATTTTTTTTTAAAATTTTACCCTAAAAACACCATTTTTCAAAAAAAAAAAAAAAAATTTGTCGACCTGGCGGGTCATTTTCACAAAACTCTCGACCCTAACCCAAACCCGTGACCCGCCACAACCCTTGACCCGTCTGACCCAGACCCGTCAAACCCGCCGGGTTACGAGTTGACCCATGACATGTGGACAAGCCTCCCTAAACCTTGATTTGTGGGGTATTTAGTTTTCATGATTACTTATTAAAACAACGGGCGTAATTTCCCTAAATATTTCTATTTTTTTGACCATTTTGAAGGGGAAAAAAATCACTAAAGTATAACAATTTTTCCAAAATTTCTCCAAAAATGGGGAAAATAAAAGCTATATTTTTCACATTATTTTTTTAACTGCAGCAATTTTTTTTATTTCAAAAGTTCGTATAAATATCTATATTCTAAATACTATTTTTTCCTTTTGGAGAATGAAATGAATCAAAGTAATGCTTCAATTGACCTTAAAAACAATTTTATCTACAATGAAAAACCTCTAAAAAGTTCATAAAATGTTTTGGTCCTTGTTTAAGGAAAAGTTTGTCATTTCTTTAGAGCAATCGGCTTCGAATGAAGAATTTTAAACCCCTCCACCTCCTAGATTTTCCCCATTGTCGTCGGCTCAGCAGTCTCCTCCTTAGTCCTCTTGGGTCATGGTCTTTTCTGCTCCCTCGAAGGCTCACGCGCACGACCTCCCTCCTCCAAAAGCAAGCTTCTGCAACTCCGGCCTCGTCGTCGGCACCTTCATCCTCCTGGGCCATGGCTTCTCAGCCTCCCTCGACGACTTCGAATGTGTTGGTCTCTCCACCGTGACTTCACCGCATATTGCACCTCTCCCTCTTGAAGCCCCAAATCCCAAAACCAAACACCCCGATCCAACCGCTCCATTCTTTCCCAGTTGTTCAGATCTCCCAAAAAAGCCAAAAAAAAAAATCCAACCCATAAACAAACTCAAAACCCAATCCCACCCAGATGTCTGTTAGGATTGTGAGCTGTGTCTAACTGATTAGAGAAAGAGTAACAACCAAGAAGGGAACTGTTTGATTGAATTATGAATGAGGAGAGTTTGTTGTACATATTGCCTTATAAACCTTCTCCTAACAATGTCTTTCCACAAACTTGAAATTTTACCAAACAAAACTGTGGAACCCAAATTGCCCGAAAATCAGAGTCAATAGCTTCCACGGCTTGCATGCAAGATGTCTCAACATCAGGCCAGATATCAAGAATCAAGACTAATATTTGCGTTTTAAAATATAAATTTATCTTTATTGTAATATTATATTTAAGTTAGTTTTTTTTACTGGCGACCCTCTGCGTAGGGTTCATCAAGCCATCTTTTGATGGCTTTAAGATCGCTTCGTCGATCTACTTCTTGCCTACTGTAAAAAAAAAAATTTTAACTCCATAATGTTTGGCGCACACAATTTTTGATGTTTTTTTAAATAAAGTTAAAATAATCTATATCTATATCTAACTTTAAATCAGAAGACTTTTCCTACGTGTCTTCTCTACCTCGATTTTAGTTATTTCAACTAATAACAAATTTTCTCTTTTTTCCCTCCTATCTCCTCTTGATTTTAGTTTCAGTTTCTAAAAACAATCTTCTCTTCACTAGGATTACTCTACTTGCCTCCTTCTATTTGCAATGGAACATCATTCACATCGAACTACTTCAATTCAATCCCTTTTCTCTATCAATTAGTTTCTTCACCGATCGTGACAAAGGACACTGATCGCGACGGCTTACCAGCGGCGCCGCAGAAGGTGGCGGAAGGGAACAACAAGACGGTGATAATCGCGGACATCAACAATGCCTACGTGGAGCGGATTGACGACGATCAGCCGACGGACATGCTCGACCTCTTCCTCGAGAGCTTATGGCTCGACGAGGGGACTCGGCCGTTGATCAACCACCTGCTCATCGTCGCCGCCGATCGGACGGCGTACGAGCGGCACGTTTTCCAAGGTCTCCACTGCCACTTGCTGGAGACCCGAGTTCGCCGGCGCGTGGGAGCAGGCCGGTGTACATGTCGAAGGGCTTTATTGACTTCATGTGGAGACAGACTTGCACAGTTTCATCTTCACGATACGTACGGTTCTTCATCTCTTTGTTTATATTTTCCGTAATTTTTGCAGAAAATAACTAAGCCTATTATGATTTTTGGTTAAATTGAATATAATTATCTTTTTGCTTCGTATTTTTTGGTAATGGCACAGTTTTCTTCTAGATACGATTTAGCGATCTTAATTGATAAATCATATCTAAAGCTACTAATATAATAATATACTCCGTAACTGCTATTCTTGATAATTTTAAATCCTAACATTTCTATACTAAAAGTTACCATTTTTTTTTGGTCGGCACTACTAAAAGCTATCATGATAATAGTGTAACTAATTTTCTAATTATAATATTAATAATTAATAATTAATAAGATCTATAAAATTTGAATTTGAATTTTTATTTTTTCTTATATCTTATCATATCTTATCTTTTTTTATCTGGTTTTATCATTTTTATTTATTTTTCCCCTATGACATGAAAAGATTAATCTAACTTAAAATTAAAATTTAGATACAATTATTGTAGACTCCGTTCAGAAATAAGTGATGTTTGACTTTTTGGCACGTTTTCTAAGGAGTTAAAAACTATACTCCCTCCGTTCCAAAATAAGTTTCGTTTGTCTTTTTCTGCACGCTTTTTGAGGAGGTAAAAACACTATAAAATATTTTTTTTAATCAATTTTTTTTAATAATTTCATGGTCGGTATTCATATGTATAAACTTATAAAAACAAATTCATTAAAAAAATAATATTTTATATAGTTTTTACTTCATTAAAATGCGTGCAGAAAAGTCAAATGACTTTTATTTTGGAACTGAGGGAGTATAAAATATAAAGTTTTTAATTGATTTTTTCAAATAATTTTATACATATTATTTATAAGTTTAAAATTATTTTAAAAAAATAAAAAAAAATTTAATATTTTATATAGTTTTTAACTCCTTAAAAAACGTGTCGAAAAGTCAAACGACACTTATAAATGAACGGAGGTAGTTTTAATTTAAAATTTAAAATTTTAAATTTTAAATTTTAAATTTTAAATTTTAAATTTTAAATTTTAAATTTTAAATTTTAAATTTTAAATTTTAAATTTTAAATTTTAAATTTTAAATTTTAAATTTTAAATTTTAAATTTTAAATTTTAAATTTTAAATTTTAAATTTTAAATTTTAAATTTTAAATTTTAAATTTTAAATTTTAAATTTTAAATTTTAAATTTTAAATTTTAAATTTTAATTTTTCAATAATTGACTCAATTTTAATTTATTATGAAACATTGATATTTTTTTCACACTCCCGATATTAGAAACATCAAGAATATTCCAGAATTAAAAGTATAACTTACCTACTATCTAAAATGATATTTATTTATTTTTTATATAAACGCGCCATGGCGCGGGAATTATACTAGTTTTGATTAATATGGAGTAAAATTACTAAACCGTTATTAAATCTTGTAGAATTAGTGGAATACAAAAGTTTTAAAATTACCGATCGAATCACACGTTAATGTAGTGGTTGTTGACTTTGATTCCGCTTGAAAAACTCGCTTGTGGATAGGAGAATCAACCCTTTAAATGGGCGGAAATAACCATCTTTCAAGCGCTTTAATGCTATCAAGATAATTCAAACTTTTAATTTCTAAACTAAACTAATTTGTTATTTATGAAGATTTCTATTAAAATATTCACCGCATTACCCACATTTTATGCTTAAACTTCACTAAAACTGCCGATCTTTGGGACCCATTTTATGCTTCATTTTAACATTGGGATTACAAAAAAGGATCGGTAAGTTTTATTTATAACATTTTTTAGACAATGAGTTCATTATATTGTTAAGAAAATCAAAAGTTTGAGCTATCTTAAAAACGGTGACTTCAAGTTAATACTTTTTATTACTTCATTAAAATATAGAACGAATAAACCCCATCAAGCTAGATTAAGATAACAAAAATTGAATTGCTATTTCGCATCGAAGGTTGAATATATATAATAAAACTAATTCATTGATCACCGACATTAACATAAATCTCAAATAGCATTATAAATGGATTTAATAAGACAGACCCTTATTACTCGGTGGTAAATATAACCGATCTATATGTTACATATATTAAGAAAATAATATAGATTTATATTATTAGAATTTAGTTAGATTAATTATTTAGGAATTAGTCAAAGTGGTTAGAGATAATCTCTCCCCATTATCTTCTCCTCTCTCCTGATTGTAAGCCTTATATATTTCCTTGCATAAATCAATAGAACGTGTGTTCTCTTTAACACCAATTATTAACATGGTATCTGAGCTTTTAGCCTAACGGCGTTGATCCTTCAATTTCTGCCTCCGGGCAACTATCCTCCAACTTTTGGCACAAACCAATGCTTCAGCATGTCGCCACGAAACCAATCCTACGGCTTAGGCCACCACAAAACCGCCTCCGAGCAATCTAAATTTGGCTCTGGCCATTACAAAACAGCTTCCGCTTGCCTTCCACACTAACCAAAATTTTTGGTTTTTGTCATCCAAATTTCGGCCAAAACCATGTCGGCCTTTATTCTTGCTTTTGATTGGCCAAAACCCATTCGGTCAAAACCATATCAACCACACAAACCCGCCTTCGGGCGAATCCAATTTTAACCTTCACACATCTCAAACCCAATCTCAGTCCGATCAGCCATAAAAGGACCTCTCAGTATCAACTCCGCAAATCCCATCGAAGGACGAGTTCAAGAACTGATTTTGCATCAGTCGCCATGGACCCCTTCCAACAAGATGCCTGAAACAAGGAAACTCAGCCACAAAGGTCTGATCTTGACCTGATCGCCGTTTTCGCTCTCTCCCTCCTCTCCAACTACCTCTTCCTCCACTCCTCCCTAGCCACTTGCGCGTCTCCACCGCATTCAGACACCGGGCTGCCGGAGAAGACCACCGCTGCCGGCTGCTTCTGTCACTGCGTTGCCGCCGCCTTTGGGAGGCACCAACATCGTCCCTGCCGACGGTCGAAGCCACCACCGTTGTCAAACAATCATCACATAGGCCAACCAAATTGTCGCCTCCGTACCAACCGAAGACGGTCTCGATCAGGGCGAATGAGAGCGATTCAAGGAGTAGTCCACAACCTCAACCTCTCCACCAGTCCGCCACCAAACCTTTCGACGTCCGTGGCTTGTCCTTAATGTGCGGGATTACGGGCAACAATTTACAAAAAAATAAAATAAAATAAATTTATGGTTTATTTCATATTTATCCAGTTTTCAGTTTCGATATCTCTCGCTTTAACTGCGGGAGCATATTAAGAAAATAATATAGATTTATATTATTAGAATTTAGTTAGATTAATTATTTAGGAATTAGTCAAAGTGGTTAGAGATAATCTCTCCCCATTATCTTCTCCTCTCTCCTGATTGTAAGCCTTATATATTTCCTTGCATAAATCAATAGAACGTGTGTTCTCTTTAACACCAATTCTTAACAACATAGAGATCAAGTTGTTCTAAAAACAATAGAAGGCTTTTTTTGACCACACAACATCAATGAGGCCAATGGAGATCTCCTATTTCACTATATGTTTCATTCCCTACAACACAAAAATAATTTGACATTTATTTAATCTTAAAAAAATTATAAAAATTATATTTATATTACTAATATCTATTTTTATATATTCATAAATTTTTGTTTTGAAAAATTATGTTTTGAAATTTTGAATAATTATAATATGTTAAATATTGCCTTTTTATTTTTAAAAAATTGTAAAACATGATTTTTCAAAATAAAATTTTATGAATATATAAAAATAGATGTTAGTAATATAAATATAATTTTTTAAGATTAAATAAATATCAAATTATTTTTGTGTTGTAGGGAGTGGAGCATATAGTGAAGTAGGAGATCTTCATTGGACTGAGGCCCCCCTGCTGCGTTAGGGTCCCTAACAAAACTGTGCATCGTGTGGAGTACCAAAACACAACGAGATGCAATCGGCTTGCGTATCGCACGACCCGACATACTTGCACACTCGGTTAACAACAACATCATCATTTGCAAACTCTGCATAGAGAAACAAACATCTCAACACACATATTTGTGCAATTGATACAAATGTGCAAGAAAATTATATGTAAAATTAATTACCTCTTGCTTGAGAGGTAACAAGCAGTAAAAAGAAAGCAAGCATGGTAAAATGGAATCTTGAAGTTGCCATTGATTTTTGCTCGAATTAAATGGGTGCTTCTGATCGATGAGGATGAATCAATTTCCTCCCCTTTATATAGCAACTAACCAAAGATTATATTAATGGCAAAAATAATATAATATTTTTGTGAAATGGGCAATAAAATCTTCCAAACTAAGCAAATAAAAAATAATAATATCTTCTAAAATTGTAAATTCGTTATCGGTATGTGCTTGTGTAGCATATTTATAGACTATAGTAGTGGAATACATTTTAATCAAATCCCACTTCTTACACAATTTGTGTATTAGTGAGTGCTCAAGCCTTCATTGGCTTGGGTGAGCCTATCCGGTGGCTTGCCATCTGGCTAAACCGGTTCGCGTCTTTTTCAGGCTAGGGCCCGGACCCGTGGGGGACTAGTCGATAACCTCGGAACCCCCCACGTCCAAAAAAAAAAAAAAAGCAAGTATTCAAATTTGTTTCGTATTTTATGGATATATATGTTTATTTAATTAAAAATAAATAAAATTTTGATTTGTTTCCTCGATCAACTTTGGTATCCCAATCCTCCACTTCATGCTTCACTACTTAATAGAACACTACATTATTTTAGGTTTTATTTAATTTAAAAAATATATATTTATATTTCAAAATCTATTTTTATATGTTTATAAACTTTTATATTAAAAATTTATATTTTCAATTATTCACAAATTATATTTCATAAAATATCAACTTTTTTATTTTTATAAATTTTAAAACAAGATTTTTCAAGATGAAAAAATTATAAACATGTGTGTGTGCGTGTAGTGGAGTCAGGATTTCGGTGAGGGTGGCTAAAAAAATTTTGTGAATTATTTTTTTGTGTATCCTTATTAAGAAGATTTTTTTAAAAAAAATAATGTAAAGGCCCGGATTTTCAAAATAATAATTTAAAAATTAATAAAATAAAATGGATTTAATTTGGATATTTCAAGGAAAACTCGTCCTAAATTTAATAAATTTAACTTGAAATTCTTAGAGCGAATCTCGGTCCAAATTTTAGATTTATACAAAATAGATTTTATTCCACTTTTAAGGGATTTCATTATTAAATTCGGATTGAAATTTTAATCTTTATTTTGATCGAGTCGGGATAAGGGAGAGTCCGGTTCAGATTTTAATATTGAGTATTTTGATTTTGGGAACATCTTGTCTTGTCTTCTCTCCTTAAACCTGAAATTGGTAGGAAGTAACCCTCTTCTCTATGCTATTTGACCAAGCTATACGCATAAACAACTCATCCCTCTTGTTATGGGTAAAATTTCCATCATAAACCTCTCTCCCCCTCTGGTGGATTCCACTCATTTTTGGCAAACAAACAACACCCTCCTGCTGCCTTTTTCTTTCTAATCAGCCTTAGAAATAAGACAAACTGACAAAGACCAGCTTACCTTCCCTCTTCAAGGATCAAAAAACTTATCCTCCCCTGAAATCAGACCCAACAAGCTGCCCTCTTTCTTCTTTCTTCACGTCCGACCAAGCCGCAGCAGCCCAGCTTCTGTCCGTAGCAGCAACAGCAACAGCATGGAGCAATCACCCTCTTTCGTTCGGCCACCGCAGCACCACCAGGCACACCGCCTCGCCCCTGTTCCCGTTTTCGGAAAACCACCACGAGCACCATGTTCTCTTCACATTCCCGCCAGCTCCCAAGCTTCGGCCGCCCTTTCTCACCAGCGCTGGTGTGTCGAGCAGCCGTCGGATCAGCCCAGCGAATCCCCGGAGAACCGAGCTCAGCTGCCGACGACGAGCACCCTTCCCCGCTTGTTCTGTTTCCGATCGAGGTTCGTTCATGGGTTAAGCTCGATTCTGACTTGAATCTCTCTCCAAACTACTCCTCACTTATCTCCTATTCCTTCCTAGGCCCTCGAACCGCTTCTCCTCGAGTTCTTGCAGCCGGATCCGCCCTCGGAGCATCCCGGCGTCGGAGAATCGCGCAACGGTACTCCCTCTCCTTCTCCCTCCTTCTCACTCGCGCTTTGTTCTGCTTGTTTTGGGTGGGGTCGGAATGTCGAGCCGGTCTGATTTGGGAGAGTTGGGGTCGGAAAAAGGGGGTCGCCGGAGGTCCTGGGTCCGCCTTCTCCTCTTCGTTCCCATCCGGTGTGAGCTCTGTTCAACTTGTGAGGAAAGGGTTAAGGGACAGGATCCGCTTCTTCTTTCTTTTTTCCTCCTTTCCGGGTTAGGCAAATGGATCCTGGGTTGGGCTGCTTGGGAGTTCATGTGAGGATTTGGGCCTTCATTTCTATTCGGTTGGGCTGGACTCTTGGGTGTTTTAATTGTTATTTAATTTCATATTGTGTTTACGAAATATGGGTTATATGTTATGATTTTATTATTGTCAGGTCATTATGATTATTATTATTTTGCTATAATTCTGTTAAGGAATATATATTTTTGAAATTTTATATATTATAAAGTTATTTCTTTAAAGTATATTGTAATAAAGTATTCTTCAAGAGGGTTTTCAAGTTCCAGAAATATCTCTAAAATGATTTATTGTTTGGAAACCTAAATGCCGGAATTATTCTATAATATGGTTTGAGATATTGGTTTTAAGATTTAAATGTTTAATGATGGATTCTTTGTCTTGGTTTGATGATGTTAGTTTTGAGAAAGAAGTTTGGAAATATGGTTGGTACGATTTTATCAATGGGTTTGATTGGAGGTAAATGATTTTGGTTGATGTTGATCAAATCGGAAGGGTTTTGAAAAATGGTTTTACTATCGGTTGCTTTTGAGCATGTTGAGAACTTGGGTTCATGTGTGTGAAAATGTCGGTACGGTAGCTTATGACAATGACTTGATGATAGGTGTGTATTGCTTTGGACTTTCATTTGGGCCATTGCTTGTCTTATATTGCTGTTCTGCATCTTCAGGTAAGTTCCCTAGGGGGCTTACTCAGGTTGGACATTCATGCCTGTTGTTGCATTTTATGTTAGGTGTTGCATATGTATAAAAGCATGTCATGTAGTATCATGTTTAGGTTGCACTAATTGATTGAGCATCTGTTTACTTTATGCGTTTGAAACAGAACGGCCGTTATCTGTGATAGTCCTAGAGTCTTTGCTAGGGTCATAGGGTAGCCCAGCCTCATCGGGTACCCTGAGTCAATCGAGTCATGAACTTCCTTATATTATGATATGCATGCGGGCTTTATTGTGGAGCGGGTTAGGCATGCGTGCCCCCCCGATTATGATGGAATGCATTCACGAGCTGGCCAGTCTCCACCTATCGGAAGGGGTGGAGGTAGGAGAGGGATATGCCACTTGGCATTGTCTTGGGCCCTTTACAGTATTTCTGCACATTATTATGAACTAGGAGCATGCTAGTGTGTTTGAATTTCGTACTGCATTAGAGCATCTTTATTAGGTATAGCACATACTATGTGGCCTCAGCGAGGACTGCCGGTCCCGCATGAGTGGCTCGATCTGATTCATTTCCCCGTTCTTTTTTTAAAGGTATTCTCTGCAGATTTGAGTGCTCGATGTCTATATGACAGGGTTTCTTTTTTTGGCGAATCGAAGAATCTAGCTAATATCCTAATTTAGTAAAATGGTAATTACACACTTAGGTTTTGGTTTGACCCGGCCCTGCCGTGGCGCTTTGTATCTAAATTTTGCTTTCGTTTGAAATAAATTTCGCGAGTTAGTCCCTAGGACAGGTTAAGGGTACCCAACGGCCCTACGATATTTTCAGGGTTCGAAATCCCTCTTTATTACTGACCATGAAAATGAGTTTGAAACCTCGACCCGTACCTGGATTGCAAGATCCGAACAAGGGGTTTCATCCCTTGAAACGTAACCCGAAAATCATAATTTCAGGCCGTTACAAATAAATATTAAAAAAACACTAAAATTTTAATTTTATAAACGATATTTTGTGTTTAAATAGTTGAGAGTATGAAATCTCAGCCTATAATTAAGGAATTTTATTTCTCAAAATGGTAAAAAAAAAAAGGAAAAATATTTGCAAAATAGCCCAAGGCTGAAAGTATTTTGATATTTAAGTAAATTTTGTATTAAAACCTGTTGGATAAAGTCATAAATAACCTACAATTAGACCTGTCAAAACACAATCCGACCCGATGACCCGATCGGAACGCCTAGAAAATTTCCGACCCGAACCCGAAAATTTTGACCCGGAGATTTTTTTCGACCCGAACCCGAAAAAACGGAAATTTTCCGAGTAATCTGGGTTTTGACCCGGTGACCCGATTGATCCGGTAATTTTGACCTGATTGACTCGGTGACCCGGTTGATTTATAATTATATATAATTAAATTTTTTTATTTATAATTAAAATTTAGCGCAAAATTATCAAATCATGATTTTTTAATTTAAAAAAGAAAAAATTGACAAACCCGAAACCCGGGTTCGAGTCAACCCGGAAATACCCAGAAACCGTTTTACTCGGAACCCGTTTTACCCAAGACCCGAAGTGACCCGACCCGAATGACCCGTTTGACAGGTCTACCTACAATACAACACCAAAAAGAAGGGAGCACATGTCAACATTTGTGAAATAAAATTAATAATCCAAACTATATATTCGTCAAAATCTAAAAATCTATCCATAATTAGATATGTATAAAATCCAAAAATATATCTTATAAATATATCAATACCTTCAAGAAAGGAAAGTTTTATTTCTTTATCCGCAAAAGCGATAGATCTTTCATAAAAAATGTGATTAAACTCTCCCAAAATTATATCCATATCTAAAAAAAATTGGGAAAGATATATATTAACAAAAATTGAATTCCATAAGTTGATCAATAACCTTTACATGACTAATTATTATTTCAATTTTGTCAAAACCTTTTATCTTATAAAAATATTTTCATATTGATTAAGTTATTTAATTAGTATGACCATGCTAAGTATTATTTCAAATTTTGTCACAACCTTTTATCTTCTAAAAATATGTTCATATATATTGATAAAGTTATTTAATTAATATGACCATTTAATATATTGATAAAGTTATTATCTTCTAAAAATATATTCATATTTAGGTAAAATCTTATCTCATATAATAGTATTTAAAATTGGTTAATATTTTCTAAAAACTTTATCTTATGCATATATTGATTATTTAAAAAAATTGTGATAAGTTCATACGACTAATATCCATATCTAATGAAATTTGGTTAATTAATATCTTATAAAAATATATCCATGCCTAATAAAATTTGGTCAAATTCTATCTTATGCATATATAGATCGATATATTAATTAAATAGAGTTAGCATAAAAAAAAATTTCTTATGTATATATTGATTATTTTAAAATTTTGTGATTGATTCATGCGACTAATATGCCTATGTAATGAAATTGACTTAAATTTTATCAAACGAAATGGATATTAAGGGACAATTTTTTTTTATTAGGTAAAAATTCAAAGGTCACATGTCTGACTCATCGAGAGGCCGACAAAGTCGGCACACGGTGAACCGTCAAACGTACAACCTAAAAATACAGAAATAAATATAACAAACAAAATAAAACAAGCATAAAAAACTCTACTACAAGATGACCCAAGAAGACCAACTCCAAAAAAGCTGAGGAAGCCGTCGAGGAACGAAGCCAAGCACCACCGAACAGTAGCACCGCAGACCAGCGGTACAGCAGGACTCTATCTCCTGTGGGTAGTGTAGACGAACTCCAAGGAAACTCAATCCCGGATACGGAGTCGCCCTGAGCGCACCACCTCGACCCCAGTCAAACCCGACTCCAGACTTCACGCCCCCAACCAAGCAAAAGATCTCCTAAAAACATTATAAGCAGAGCTGCAAGCTGCTCAAACAAAACGCACACAAGATTTCACCTACAAGAAAGTCGTCAAACCCTTACGAGATTTAGTCAAACCCTTTCGGTTTGGTTTACTAAAACCCTTTCGGGATTTAAATAAAGCCCTTTCGGACCAACAATAATGGATCGGATCCAGAATTCTCTCTTTTCTTGCACGCCAAGCATCTGATTTCAAGGGACAATCTCTGTATTTAAAAACAGAGATTACTTGAAAACAGGGGCGGATTCATGGGGGAGCTCGAGGTGGCTGAAGCCCCCCGCCGGCCAAAATAAGGATATATGTATATGATTCTATATTTGTTATTTTATTAATATATAGAAGTAAAGTGGAAAAAAATTCACACAGGCATGTTAGCTCAGCGGATAAGACAAGGGATGAATTTAATGAGGGAGTGCGGCATCCTGGGTTCGATTCTCAGCGCTCCCTTGTTTTTTGCGCATCTGTTTTTTTTTAAATTACAGCTTCCGTCTGCATCTGTTTTTTTTAATATCTATTTTTTTAACATCTGTTTTTTTTTTTTAAAAAAAAAAACAAACGCCAGCCCCCTTCCTTTGATTTTTTTAAAAACAATAACCGCATATGTTTTTTACATCAACCCCTTTTTTTCCTTTGTTTTTTTTATAAAAACACTAACCCTTTTTTTTCCTTATAATCAATACTTACAATGACTAATACAATATTAATTAAAATTCAACAAATAGACAATTACCGTTTTATTTTTGTTCTAAGTACACGGCATAAGCAACTTGTTCATTACCCCAACAAATTTTTTTTTTGGATTGAAGTAGGTAGCATTCAACATTTTTGTTGTTGTCGAAGTACATAGACAATTTAGATTTTACGGATACCCGTGGGTAACCCGTGCCCACAATACCGGACGGAATTGGATAATACATTAAACCCACAAAGCGAGCTTAGCCTGGCCCGCGCGCGCCCACAACACCGGTATAATATTTGGGGTAAATTAATAGACATGATTATAAAGGATATGTAACAGCCCAGAATTATAATTTCCGGGTTACGTTTCAAGAGATGAAACCCCTTGTTCAGATCTTGCAATTCAGGTACGGGTCGAGGTTTCAAACTCATTTTCAGTGTTAGTGGAAAGAGGGATTTCAAACCCTAAAATCTCGGAGGGTCGTTGGGTACCCTTAACCTGTCCTAACACTATGTCGCGAAAACCAATTCAAACGAAAGTAAAGCGGAAGCAAGATTAGTCCACAAGGTGCCACGGCAGAGCCGGGTCAAAACCAAAACTTAAGCGAAATATGATCATCTTATACCAGATTAGATGCTTAGTCAGGTTCTTCGATTCGCCAAGGGTTTCCCGTCATATAGACACCGAGCAATCAAAATCTGCAGTAAATACCTTTAAAAGAAGAACGGGGAAAGGAGTCAGATCGAGCCACTCATGCGGGACCGGCAGTCCTCGCTGAGGCCACATAGTATGTGCTACACCTAATAAAGATGCTCTAATGTAGTACGAAAGTTAAACACACTAGCATGCTCCTAGTTGTAATAATAAGCAGAAATACTGTAAAGGGCCCAAGACAATGCCAAATGGCATATCCCCTGATTTGTGCCCACTCTGGGGCATATATGTCCATACCTCGCTCTGAAACAGCCCAGGTAGGACGCTCGGTCGGTGCCGCAGCCTATCTGTCCTTACCTCACTCCGAAGCAGTCCAGGTAGGACGCTCGGTCACCGCCGCAGCCAAATCATATATAAGACTCGACTGGGACCGAAACGATATGAAACACGAATGCCCCAATGACCCTAGCAACGACTCTAAAGACTCAGATAACGGCCGTTCTCTTTTCAAACGCATAAAGTAAGCAGATGCTCATCCAATTAGTGCAACCTACACAGGATACTACATGTTCATGCTTTTGTGCATATGCAACACCTAACATAAAATGTAACAACAGGCATGAATGTCCAACCTGAGTAAGCCCCCTAGGGAACTTACCTGAAGATGCAAAACAGCAAGATAACACAAGCAAGGGCCCAAATGCAAGTCCAAAGCAATCCCAAATGCAATACACACCTATCATCAAGCCATTTCCATAAGCCACCGGACCAACATTTATACGCACGAAATCCAAGTTCTCAACGTACTTAAAACCGATCGATAGTAAAACCATTTCCAAAAACTTTCCGATACGATCAACATCGACCAAAATCATCCTTCCAATCAAACCCATTGATAAATCATACTAGCCATATTTTCCAAACTCTTAAATCACAATTTAAGTCAACTCGTATTCAAAATAATTTCTCCAATCATACTTGACCCAAAATTCATTTATAAAACATTACCCTTTAAATCAATTTATTTTATTGTTATTCCAAACCAATTCCGACTATGTTAGGGTAGTTCCAAAATCATCCTTTTAATCTATTGAATCAACATCCATTTATAAAACGTAGTCAAATTCTCATTTTATCAACTAGAGCCGACAAGGTTAGGACTTTTTTACAAATCCTATTTTAAATTCATTAAACAAATTTGGAATAACCTTTAGACTATATTAGTATTATAGGTAAATGAAATCAATTAGGACCCAATCCTACTCAATTCAAGGTAAGGCCCAAAGGAAAATAGGCCCATAATTCCTCTTGTCATAAACCGGATCCATGAAATAAGAAGACAGAAGACCCAACCTAGGTTACTATTCATCATCCCCACCGAAATCTCCCTGCATTCGAAAGGAGGAAAGAAAAGAGGGAGGGAAGGAGCTGCCGGCGTCGAATGCATGCTCCGACCACCAACCGGACACCAAAGGCCAAACCTTGAACAAGAAAGAGGAGAAGGAGGGGCGCTCACCGAGAGGGTCGAAGTCTTCGCCGGAAAACGCTTCGTCGGAGCTCGAGGTGGACTGCCGGAGTCGAAATCAAAGGGATCCTGGCCTAGGACAGAAGAAGGAGCTTAAAGGTCGAGTTTTATGGGGTGCTTGGTTGGAAAGTGAAGAGGAATGAGCTTACCGAGATTCACAACGTTCGCCGGAAAGAGGGCTCGATTCGCCCGATTCGGCCTTGGTGGCGGCGGAGGGTGCGCCGAGGTACCTGGGTCGGAGGTAGATGGTCATAAAGGGAGACCTTTAAGGGGTTTTCGAACGAAAGGACGGAAGAGAGGAGTTTACCGACTTGTTTGAGCGAGAACAGGGAGGCGAGGAAGAAGATGACAACGTCGCTTCGGGGCTGCGTTTTCGACTGTCGGGAAGTTGCTTCTGCTGTTCGGACACAAGGATGAAAGGGTTGGGATTGAAGCTCAGGCGCGGCTCCTCTAGGTGCTGCTTGGCAACGAGGAATAAGGGGAGGGGGAGATGCGAAATGGGGATGGTGGTGGCGGTGGAAATCAATGAAAAGGGTGGGGGAGCATTTCTTCCTGGGTTTGAAAAGGGGGAAAATCAGATAGGAAAGAGAGATATGGAGAGGTAGGGAGAGATAGAAATGAAATGGGAGAGGTTGGGGGGTTGTGTGTGTGCTCCCTGGCTCCAATTCAAATTAAGGGGAGAGGCTGCAGGATCTCCTTCTGATTTGGCGTGGATGAGGACAGAGATTTGCAATTGGCATTTTGCCAAAATAGGGAGGGAAGAGCAGGCTTGAAAGTTGAATGTGGGGAGGGAGGTCTAGCCAAGAAGGGAAGGAAGTGGTGTGGTGCTTCCCTGCTGCCACTGCTTCTGTCAACAGCCGAGAGAGAGGGGGGAAGAGAGAGGGAGAGAGGAAAAGAAAAAAAAAGAAAAAAAAATAGGGAGGAAAGGTCTTCAAAAGACCCAAATTTCAAAATACCCGGTACCCATTATCTTGACGTTATCCCGACCCGCTCAAAATTTTAATAAAATTTTCCGAATCTAAATAAATAATGAATCCCAAAATAAATTCCAATATCGAAGTAAGAAAGCAAAAATAAAATCCGTCGGAATCAAACTTTAAAATGATGTCGGAATCATTCATAACGATTTTAAATCGGAAGTTGTACTCGAGAACAAGTTTTTTTTTTCTTTCATATATATATAAATGAAATAATATACTTGTGATTAAAATAATATTAAAAATAATATTTCGGTCTTTACAGGATACTCCCTCCGTCTCGAAATTCATGTCGTTTTAGCTCTTTAATTTTGTATCAAAATAGTTGTCGTTTTAGGTTTTCTAGGTAGTGGATAGTAATGATTTGTATTGATTTGTGTGTTGTTGACTTTTTTGAAGGTTTTGATTGGTTAAAAGATGTAGTGGGTAATAAAATTAATGAAAAAGTTAGTGGAATGATGATGTTGATTGATGGATGAGTGTTTTTATTAAAATTTGTGCATAAGGCTAAAACGACATGAATTTCGAGACGGAGAGAGTATTAAGTAATTGCTCTTTACCCCTTTCTTTGTGAGTGTATGAATTAAAGATTTTTGTATACCTTTTGAACCGTGTTCCTAGTAAGACAGTTCTTAAGACACCTTATGAACTATGGACCGGAAGGAAACTGAGTTTAAGGCATCTTCGTGTTTGGGGTTGCCCATCGGAAGTAAAGGTATATAATCCACATGAAAAGAAACTTGATTCAAGGACAGTAAGTGGTTTCTTCATTGGCTATCCAGAAAAGTCAAAGGGGTGTATATTTTATTGTCCTAATCATAGTACAAGAATAGTAGCGACGGGCAATGCTAGGTTCATTGAGAATGTCCAAACTAGTGGGAGTGGTGAACCACAAAATGTAGACATTCAAGAAATTCATGTAAACACTTCCTTACTCGTTATTTCTTCTAAAGTTGGTGTACCAATTGTCGTATCACAGTTACACGATCCATTTGAGCAACCAAATGATGTCCAAAACCCACAGGATGAAGAGAGAGTACATGAACCATTCATAGTACAAGAGGCAAATGAACCACATTAACCATTGCAGCGGTCTGTAAGAGAAAGGAAACCTGCTATTTCATATGACTATGTGGTTTATGCCATTGAAGATGGATGTAACTTAAGCATTGATGAAGACCCGGTCTCATTTAGACAAGCCATGTAAAGCAACAATTCTAAAAAGTGGCTAAATGTCATGAAGGAAGAAATTAAGTCACTGGATGACAACAAAGTCTGGGACTTAGTTGAGTTGCCTAAAAGTTCCAAGTTTGTTGTGTCTAAGTGGGTGTTTAAGACCAAGCGTGACTCAAAAGGCAACATCGAAAAGTATAAGGTCAAACTTGTTGCTAAAGGCTACACCAAAAAAGATGACATTGAGTATAAAATGGGGGTTTTGTAGAAATCATCGTTGATCGATGTATCTATATTAAGGCCAATGGGAGCAAATTTGTGATTTTAATCCTATATGTTGATGATATATTACTTGCTGCTAATGATATAGGAATGTTACATGAAGTTAAGAAGTATCTCTCTAAGAACTTTGAAATTAAAGATATGGGTGAGGCATCCCATGTGATTGAAATATAAATATTTCGGGATAGGTTACAAGGATTATTAAGATTGTCTCAGAAAAGTTATATCACCAAGATCTTAGAGATATATAGAATGGATGAATGTTCTACATGGATAGTTCCAATACAGAAAGGGACAAGTTCAATAAAATGCAATGTTCTAGCAATGAGTTGGAACGAAAGGAAATGGAAGGAATTCCTTATGCGTCAGTGGTTGGGAGTTTGAACCATGTTCAGACTTGTACTCAACCTGACATCAACTTCGCTTTTGAAATGTTGGGTCGATATCAAAGTAATCTTGGAAGGGACCACTAGAGAGATGCAAAGAAGGTTCTCAGGTATTTGTAAGGCAACAAAGAGCACATGTTACATATAGGAGATCTGGTCATCTTGAGGTCATTGGATATTGATATGTGGACAGTGGAAAGTCAACATTTGGCTACGTGTATCATGGAAGAGTGGAAAGCAATTTGTCATTGCTACTTCCACCATGGAAGCGGAATGTGTGGCATGCTTTTAGGCCACTATTCATGCATTGTGGTTGATGAACTTTATCTCAGGTCTTGGAATTATTGACAATATATCCAAGCCGCTGAGAATTTATTGTGATAATTTTGCAGCAGTCTTCTTCTCAAAGAATGACAAGTACTCTAAGGGTGCTAAACACATTGATGTGAAGTACTTGGCAATTAAAGAAGAAGCGCAGAAACAAAATATGTTTATTAAGCATATAAGAATTCATCTCATGATAGCGGATCCGTTGACTAAAAGATTATCACTCAAAGCATTCATTGGTCATGTTAAGCATATGGGTGTAAAGGAAGGAGCCTTGCTAGCTTAATTGAGGTATGTTCATTACGTTTATGACACTTTGAATTCACTTATGGTTATGTTTCCATATTATTATATGTGTTATCATTATAGTAATGTGTACACATTCTGTTTGATTCGATAGTGGGAGAATGTAAGAATATCTTCTATAGATATTTATATGGTCCATGTGTATCTTGGGTTTACTTATATCATGTTAAGTCCACGTACATTATATTATAGTTAAGATTTTAAAATGAGTCGGAACTATGATGGTTCATTACCGAATAAAAGCATTAAAATCTGAGAGTGACAAAGCGTCATACAAAACTCCCTCTCTTTCTGCCTATATAAATATATAGAAACTCTCACTCATTAAATTAATTAAAGATTGAATTAAATACGTTGTTTATGCTCAAGTTAAGAAATGAATTTCTTCTCTTATTAAAGTGTACAGATTAAAGAAGAAAAAGTTATTCATTTAAGAAGAGTAAAAGAAGTGCAAGTTTTGATTCAAACATATTTTCAAGATTATAAAAGGAGAAGGGGTGAGTTTAAATCCTGATCCATCAAATGAGATATAAAGAAAAGGCAAAGAGAGAAAATACAATTGATTTACATTCATGGTACGTTTCCGCATCAAAGCTTAATCGAATTGATTCGGGTAGTTTGTGTATGACTTCAAATCACATGTCTCCAAATATGTCTCCCCCTCTTATCCCCCACCCCCTCACAAGCCTTGGCTAAAAAGAAAAAGAAAAATAAAAATAAAAATAAAAAATTAAATTAAAAAATTAAAAAATAGAGAGGTTTTGTGAGAGGGGACAAGAAAGGGGAACAAGGTCGGAGACAAAAGATTCGAACCCTTCTTATATATGTCTTCTTGCATGTTATTACGGGTTGATTTATATAAAGTCTAGATCCTATATGTCGTAGATTTCATGATTAAAAGCTTAGAGTATGTTTATCGGTTAAAATTGTAGTATCGTTGCTGCAAAAATAATATTAAACAAATGGAATTACTCGTAGTATCGATGTTTCGGATACTACCACCGGTATCGATTCTTCAATGGGTAATAATTAATGGAATTTAATGCTATGTCAGACATCTCGTCACTCCTTTTTTCTTCCGGGTGAAACAAGCTACGACGACGTCGTTTGGGTGGATTTTCCATGAAACAATGCGTTTCAATGTACATATCTCAGAGGTTTTCAGATTTGATGGGGGACACATGGCAGCCTCCTAGTCGTTGGTCAGAGAGTGCCTCCGATGGTCGACAAGTGGACAAGAATGGACGGCTGCAATTTCTTCTTGGAAACTCCATTTTTTATGTAAAAAATTGTAATTTTAGACATTATAAATGTAAAATAAATAAATAAATAAAATTACCACAATATTAGATTCATTTTTATCTACACATAAACATCAATTTTCATATATTCGACCATATTTTGAAAAAACTTATTTTTCTTTAAATAAACTTGTGTGTAATAATACCCAAAAAAAAAAAAATATTGGGTTATATATATTGCCTATTTTGATAATAATATATAAGTATAATAATATAATCGAGAATGAAAATAATTATTGGAGAGGGGTATATTTGTAAATTAAGTTAGTATAAAAAGATCGGTTTTGAGATACTAGAGATGTTATTGATAAAGTGAGAAAAATAAAAATGAGATACTAGGATGATGTGGCGGAAAGAGAAAAATAAAATATTAGTATTTCTAGTATCACTAGCATCCCTTGATAAACATGGTATTACAAAATTAACCAAATCTTTCAAGCGTCTTTATGCTATCAAGATAATTCAAACTTTTAATTTCTAAACTAAACTAATTTCAGCAATTTGTGAAGATTTCAATGAAATTATTTACCGTATTACCCACATAAGATCTCATTCCCGATTAGTACGTAGTTGTCATCTTTACTAGTTAGGCACTTAACTTCACTAAAACTGCATATCTTTGGGGCTGATTTTATGCTTCATGTTAATATTGGGATTTAAAAAAAAAGACAATTCCATAAATAAGTTACGATTTTTCTATCTTATGTCCTAATAAGAAATTAAATTGGCAAATATTTTCCCTAAAAACACCTGTTTTAGACGGGTTCACTCGTTTTCTTTTAGGGTATTTTTATTATGTGCCCTTAGGCCACGCAATAGACAAATCGAATAATTAAGTTACATATGTCGTAGTACTTTATTAGAACAATTTTTCTACCTTTTTAAAAAAAAATTTTAATTAGACTAGCCTTTTTTAATTAGATTCTTAGGGTAAATTTGGAATTTATTTAAAAAAATTAATTAGTTTAGATTTTTTTTTAATTAGATTCTTAGGGTCACGTGTCTTTTTTGTAGGTAATCTTTCTCAATTTTGAGTCTTATCATATGCCCTGGGCATTTGATAGAAAAATTGTAATTAAAATATAGAATGAATAAATCCGATCAAGCTAGATTAAGATAACAAAAATTGAATTGCTAGGTTGAAAGTGATGAATTCCACCGAGCCATATAACGTGGGGGTCCACGGCTCCATGCGCACCCAAGCCGAGCACATAAGACCAACGGGATTCCATTCTAAAACCAATTGACAATATGAGAAGTGACCCACTGACTTATATGCAAGGCCCGGGTTCCGTGTTTTTCAATGTGGGACAATCATCCACACATTACAACAGAAAGGATATAATAAAACTATTTCATTCATCACCAACATAAATCTCAAATACCCATTGTAGCATTATAAATGGATCTAATAAGAAAGACCCTTATTAGTGGTACATTTAATTGATCTCTATGAATAGAAATCTTTTTAGACGACACAACAACACTGAGGCCCCCCTGCTGCGTTAGGGTCACAATAATGTGAATCGTTTCCGAAACATAGCGACGCGCAATCGGCTTGTGTCTCGCAAGACCCGACGTAGTTGCACTCTTGGTTGACGACGACATCATTTGCAAACTCTGCATAGACAAACAAAGGCATAAACATCTCAAAACATATTGTGCAAGGAAATGAAATGTAAATTTGATTTGCAAATGAATTTAGTGTAGTAGACAAATTTAATTACCTCTTGCTTGAGAGGTAACAAGTAGTAAAAAGAAAGCAAGCATGGTAAAATGGAGTCTTGAAGTTGCCATTGAATTGATTTTTTATGTTGTTGATTGAGAGTTGTTTGAGTTAAATGGGTGCTTCTAATCGATGAGAATTAATTAATTTCATCCCCTTTTATTTATATAGCAAAGTTTAGGGCTGAGTAGCGATTAACCAAATATTATATTAATGGCAAAAATAATATAATGTTTTTGGAAATTGCAAATCTTATAGAAAAGAGAAAGTCGGTAAAATTAATTTTGTGAAATGGGCAATAAAATCTTCCAAACTAAGCAAATAATAATGTCTTCTAAAATTGTAAATTCGTTATCGTTATGTGTAGCATATTTATAGTAGTAGAATACATTTTAATCAAGTAAATAATCAAATTTGTTTCAGTATTTTATGTGTATTTGTTTATTTAATTAAACTTTTGATTTGTTTCCTATTTCAAATTTGGTATCCCTTGAATTTGTAAATAAAGAGCGGTCATATCTGGGTTCGAACTGATCAAATTTGGTATCCCAATCCTCCACTTCAGGCTTCACTACTTCATATAACGCTACATCATTTTAGGTTTTATTTAATATTAAAAAAATTATATTTATATTTCAAACATCCATTTTTATACGTTCAGAAACTTTTATATTAAAAAATTATATTTTTAATTTTTTACAAATTATATTTCATAAAATATCAACTTTTTAATTTTTAAAAATTTTAAAACAAGATTTTTCAAGATAAAAGATTATAAACATATATTTATATGTGTTTGGAATATGAATATGATTTTTTTAATTAAATAAAGCCTAAAATAATTAAATTTTACATCAAGTAAATCATGAAGTAAAATAGAAGATCTCCATTGATCCCCATTTTCAAACTTGGAAGGATTTCAAAGTTCTTGATCAATATTTGGAAAAGACTGATAATATTGTGACTGTGATGTCTTACATAATAATATATAAATTTGACGGCTACTTTTCTTGTAGCCAATTGATTTTGGATTTATATGTACTCCGTATTATTTATCTTTCATTTCAGGATCTGCAATATGATTTTTCTTTAGCGTCTTAACCCCACCGAACCTATGATACCATCACATTTTTTTTATATAGATATTAAAAAAAAAAACTACATTTATAAATAAAATTTTGATTTGGAAGGAGACGACAATGTTTTTCTTTGATCAAAATATTTTTAAATCAGTTTTTAATTAGAGTTTGTAATGAAATTTAAATAATGAAAAGTATAATTGAGCAGGAGTAATGAATTAATGATAGTTAAAATTTGTGCTTTTTAGGTGCCGGTAAGACATGATTAAATGGTTATTAATAAACTAAATAATCACAGAACAACAAATCCGTTGTAGTCTAGTTGGTCAGGATATTCGGCTCTCACCCGAAAGACCCGGGTTCAAGTCCCGGCAACGGAATATTTTTATTCAAACTATCCATTAAAATATGATAATGTTATATACATAGTAAAAATATACAAAATCACCCAAGAATTGCTTTTTATTTTTATTTTTTTTTTGTAAAAGAAATATTTTTATTCAAACTATCTACTAAATATAAATATGTTATTGTTATATCCATAGTAAAAATATTTTTATTCAAACTATCCATTAAATATAAATATGATAATGTTATATCCATAGTAAAAATATACAAAATCACCCAAGAATTGCTTTTATTTTTATTTTATTTTTTTGTAAAAGAAATATTTTTATTCAAACTATCTACTAAATATAAATATGATATTGTTATATCCATAGTAAAAATATTTTTATTCAAACTATCCATTAAATATAAATATGATAATGTTATATCCATAGTAAAAATATACAAAATCACCCAAGAATTGCTTTTATTTTTATTATTTTTTTCGTAAAAGAAATATTTTTATTCAAACTATCTACTAAATATAAATATGATATTGTTATATCCATAGTAAAAATATAAAAAATCACCCAAGAGTTACATTATAAATCACCTACTAAAATATAGTTTTGTCTTTCCTTGTTTTTTTTTTTCTTATTATTTTAATGATTGTTGTAGTTTTGGGGTTTTGGTTAAATTTTTTTCATCACAACTCAAATATTCGAAGCAATATTATTAATCAAACCTTCTCAAAAAATGCATATGGAAGCGATTGAATGAGCCTCTCCATCAACCGTGGCCTAGCATTTGGATTTGATCAAGTGATATTGATTTGATGCAGTTTTGCATCTACTCGAGAGTCGAGAGTTATCTCTTATATATATTGTTTGTTCTATCATCTATTGAGAGTTAAACAAACCACTAGGATTGTTCTGAATCGGTTCAAACCGAATTTTTGAATCCAACCGAACTAGAAAAATCAAACCTAAATCAGATCTAAGTGTTTCGGTTTAGGCTTTCGGTTTAATAAATTTTCAATGTCGATTTTCGGTTCGATTTGTAGTCAGTTCGGTTAAACTGGAAAAAAAAACCCCGAAATTACAACATTACTTTCAAGTTCTGGTGTGGTTGAGACTAACCTTGTTTTTTGCCTTTTTGTTGTTGAAGCAAATTGTCATGTACTGTACTACACGGGCAAATTTTCCTCATTCTATACTATCAAACTTTCAAAATGCAGTTCAAGGTATAGCCATTGAAATTCGGTTCATTTAGGTTCAGAACCGAACTGTCTGAAAACCGAAGCAAGTCTATTAGTCTCAGTTCAATTTTCGATTTCATTTTTTTGGGGAGATTTCAGTTTTCGTCTCGGTTTTAGACCGATGAACAGCCCTACAAACCACTAAGATGTGCCTTGGTGTCTTCATAAACTCTACACAAAATATTTACAAGTGTTTAAATATAAAATATCTTGCTTAAGTATTTTTCTTACAATATTGAACTTTCCACTAATTGGTATACCTGAATGTATAGACTATAATATTGAAACAATATTGCACCACACGGACACAATAAATAAAACAATCAGATAAACCATATGCGAAATATTCAACATACTATATAAGGAACAAAAACAAAAAAACTAGCCACAATTTGGTGGTGTCTTTGGACAAGCAGGAGAGAAAAACTTTTTCAAAACCTCAGCACAACTTTGAGGAAGATCAACAACAACTCCCAACACCAAAATATATCACCCACGGAGGAAAGGGAGAAACATGAGATGGATCAAACCGATTGAAAGTTTTTTCAAAGTCAATTTTGATGGTTTGTTTTTGCGTTTTGGTAAGGCAATTGTAGGCTTTATCATCCTAAACCACGAGCTAGGGGGTCATCACTGCATGTAGAGGTATTCAGTGTGGAGGCATTTCAACCCTCGCAGTTGAAGCCTTGGCTCACAACCTCATAATCATCAATGTATTCGGAGATTGTGAAAAAGCCCATGAGACATTGAGATGCCGATCTCGAACATTCTCTTCCTTGGACTTGGTAAATAAAGAGCGTCCACCCGGGGTTCGAACCGGGAACCTTTGGGTACTACCCGCAAATCCTTTCCAGTAGAACCATTCCGGAAATGGTTTCGAACATTCTCTTCCTCCTCCAACACTTCGGCAAGGTCCAAGCGTCTAGCTCAACCTCGTCTTTAGAGAAATCAAAATGGCGGTCGATCAAATTGCGGAGCTACTCCACTCAATACCCGCCCAAATTCTCTACCTCCCAAATCATCACCTTATCAAAAATAAAATAAAATTAGCAAACATGAATTTTGGACTTCTTGCACACAAGCATAAGAAGAATGTCCCAACTTACTAGTTTTAGGTTCACTTAGATTCGTTTTTTGTAGGGTGTGTTCTGCCTCTTTTATTGCACATTTTTCTGTGTTCTGTTGTATGTTAGACGAACTACCATCTGTCAACTTGTCGGTTTAGAGGGTCATATAACCATGGGGGGTCCACACATCCGAGCGCATATGCACACCTGAGCCGAGCACACAAGACCAATGGGGTTCCATCCTAAAACCAATTGGCAATAGGAGGAGTGGCCCACTGACTTATATGCAAGGCCCGGGGTTTCCGTGTTTTTCGATGTGGGACAATCATCCACACATCACAACACGCTCCCTCAAGTGCAACTGCCTAGCCTCGCAATATATGTCAGTTGCACTTGACGTATTGAGCCTTAAGGCCGACCATCCCAGTAGATAGACTAAGGTCCCGAACCGCACCGCTCTGATACCATGATGAATTTCGGCGGGTCATATAACCGTGGGGGTTCCACACCTCCGAGCGCATATGCACACCGGAGCCGAGCACACAAGACCAGCGGGGGTTTCAATCTAAAACCAATTGGCAATAGGAGGAGTGGCCCACTGACTTATATGCAAGGCCCGGGGTTCCGTGTTTTTCGATGTGGGACAATTATCCACACGTTACAACACTTACTTGATAAAACAAAATAACGGGAAAAAAAAGATTACTAGACGCAATATTCGTGAGTAGGCCTGAGCATGGGCCGGACCGGGCCCATGTGAAAATATTGACCCATTATAGCGGGCTAGACTCAGTTTTTGGGACAACTACTTTGTCCAAGCCCGCCCACATGGGCGGGCCGGTTAGCCCACATGGCCGCCCATTAAAAGTTTATAAAAAAATTTATTTTTATTTTTGCATTTGATGTCAAACATTACAACATGTGATAAGCATCCCAAAAGATTCAATTTCATACAAAACAAATGTACACAAGTTACAACTTAAAAAAAAAAAAATTACACAAGTTACACAACTTTAAAATCACACCCTAAATCTTTAGTGTAGGTTCGTTTCAATGAAAAAAATCTTGAAATAGTCATTTAATATTAATAAAGTACTAGTAGATGTACAAGTATAAATTATAGAATAAATATATCTAGTATTTTACTACAATTCTATATAAATAATATAATTAATATATAGGCGGGTCAGACCTACTTGCCC
Source organism: Persicaria tinctoria (assembly GCA_037127255.1). Classification (NCBI taxonomy): domain Eukaryota; kingdom Viridiplantae; phylum Streptophyta; class Magnoliopsida; order Caryophyllales; family Polygonaceae; genus Persicaria; species Persicaria tinctoria. The sequence continues at coordinate 57,045,608 of JBANSL010000020.1, forward strand.
ATTTGGAGTTGATCCTTGGCCCAAGTCTAACCTTTTGGACCTACAAGGTCGGGCCTTTCGGTCCGTTTGGACTAATTGTCTTATCTAAACCCGTAAATTTAATCGCGTTGGTTGAATGGGACGGATGGGTTAGCCCATATTTGCTCTGTCTATCCGTGAGGCTATTTTATGAAAACCTGATTGGTTAGAAAGGTGACCTATCAAATGGATTACTATTGCCAAAAAAATCTATCTATTAATATTACTAATTCTGCTAGCATTTTGCTGACGTGTCACGTCCACAATTAAAGTTGAATTTTTTATTCAAATGAGATTTTCTTATTGGTCAATATTATTATGGAAACTTTAAAATATTTGTTTCCTATTTTAAATATGATTTGAATCCATTTTTTTTTTTTATTTTCGGTTATATTGCCGTAAATATTGAGACATGTTTCCATTTTTTTTTTCCGATTGCAATATATCTATCTATCTATTAATATTACTAATTCTGCTATCATTTTGCTGACGTGTCACGCCCACAATTAAAGTTGAATTTTTTATTCAAATGAGATTTTCTTATTGGTCAATATTATTATGGAAACTTTAAAATATTTGTTTCCTATTTTAAATATGATTTGAATCCATTTCTTTTTTTATTTTCGGTTATATTGTCGTAAATATTGAGACATGTTTCCATTTTTTTTTTTTTCCGATTGCAATATATCTATAATCTATCGATCTATCTATCTATACATCTATTAATATTACTAATTCTGCTAGTATTTTGCTGACGTGTCACGCCCACAATTAAAGTTGAATTTTTTATTCAAATGAGATTTTCTTATTGGTCAATATTATTATGGAAACTTTAAAATATTTGTTTCCTATTTTGAATATGATTTGAATCCATTCTTTTTTTTTATTTTCGGTTATATTGCCGTAAATATTGAGACATGTTTCCATTTTTTTTTTCCGATTGCAATATATCTATCTATCTATTAATATTTA